>OY829540.1:54954450-57354450 GCA_963691705.1 Viola odorata
GTGAAAACGAAAGGAAATAGGGCAAATTAAGTAGAAAAATAGTATTATCTGAGTCAAAAAACGTAGGAAAAAATAAAATTAGCTGAGAGTAAGTTTTTACTTTCGAGATGGTTTGAAGAGGTGGTTTTGGAGGATTGTTTTGCGGTGGAGATAGGCTTGGTCGACGTCGAAGGGATCTCTGAGAGAGCTTGTCAAGCGAGGGAGCTGAAGTAGCATCTTGTTTCTCTTGTGAATTACGCTTAGGAAGCGGTAGCGAACGAAGCGACAGTGCTCGTAGTGGTGGTGGTGACGGCGGCGGGAAAGAACGGTTGCATACGGCGATATATAGTAGTAGTAAAGTGTTTTTACAAGTCAGTTTGCGGGAAAAAAGTGTTCACGGTCTACCCATATATGAAGGTTTTGGAAAGTTTTGTTAAAAAAAACAGTATACTATTTGTTTTTTAGAAAATATTTGATTTTTTTTCCATGAGCAGAAAATATTTGATTAATATTTCATCATTTTGTAAAACATGCTGTGGATTATGTCTTTATAACTTAAATCATAAATTTGATTTTTAATAATATAATTAATTTTTTTAAAAAAAAAATTGTAAAGAAAATTTAATACTTATCATTTCACCCAATAATTATAATTTTAACATTGAAAATATGCACAAATCTACTATATTATGGATAATGATATATAAAGGTTCAGTGAAGCATATTAAATAATAGGTCAATTCAATCATAGATGGGTTAGTTAATTTTATCTTCGATCATTTTTTTAAAATTGATACTTCAATGTGTACTTGATTAACATAACTAAATTAATTCAATTTCAAAATTATTTAAAAGTATATTATAATTTAATTTATCGTTTATAAAATTGGTCAAGACAAGCAAATGAACTAGCCCTAGCCCGGTTTCACAACAAACCAAACAGAACTCAAATCCCTTCTCCTGATATTGGCTCGAAGGCACCAACATCAAAAGAAAAAGAAAGTCAAACTGGTAACAAAGTTGTCGTTTGGCATTCCAGTTTGGTGGGGAGAAGTCATTTCTCAACACCAAAATCAGTTTTTTTCTGTTTGGTAATCCCAAATGTAACTGGGCTAAGAAGCCCAGTAGAAAACCAAGGATTTCTTGGTTTTCACCCTGGAGGAAATTGCTCCAGTGGCTGGAAAGGAGATTTGGAGAAGGACACGGGAAGGAGTTTTCAAACAGTAGATTTTAATGAATTTTTGTTAAACCCATATTTGTCCCTCATCTCCTCACGCAGCAAGACTTCTTCTTTTTCTTCTTCTCCATCGCGACACGTTCTCCTTCTCTTCTCCATCGTCCCAAAATAGTTTGTTGGGTGGATCGGTGAAGGTCGGGTATGGTTTTGATGGATGAGGCAATTGTGATGGTGATGGGGTTGTGGAGGTGCGGCAGTGGTGGGTGGCTGTGGTGAATCAGAGATTGAGGGAGATGTGAGGAAATTGGGATTGAAATTTGATTGAAATTTGATTAATTTGCTTGGCTGAGGATTTTTGGATCTCGAAATGGTTTTGCACGAAAGGGAAAAGAGATGAAGATGGCTAAATGAGGAAAAAAAACATGGCCGTTGGATCGGTCTTGCCAAAAAGGTAAGATGATCCAACGGTGAGGATGAGAGTGGGAAGAAAAAAATACTATAATTATTTAATTGGTTCGAGTTATTGGTACGAGAAGTCTCGCTAAAAATAAATAAAAATCCGAATGGAAAATACCGAAAGGATTAATAAAATGAAATAAACGAAATGATACGCGTAAAAAATGTAAAATGTGACAATGGACGGAAATGTTCGACATACGGTTCGAGAAATTTTGTTCGGAACCGAAAAAAATCTAAAAGAAAAATACTTAAAATACGGGGAAAAAAAGGGTAAAAATTGAAGAGCCCGAATTCAAGCCCAGCTGCATTCTTTTAAATTATCATCGTATTTTTAGAAAATGAAGGACAAATAACTAAGTTTTGGTAATAAAATAAATGAAATCTTAAATTTGTTTTTTAAGGATACTAATTATAGAAACAAATCAATATAAAAACTAAGTTTAATTGATTAAAAACTAAGAAAACTAGTATTGTGCCCACACTGTTAGGTAGTTGTTTTGGAAGACTGTAATTTATAGCAGTATTTTACAATATTCCTTTGGATTTCAATTGTTGAAACACAAAATCCATAAATATTTTAAGGAAAATGAAAATTTGTAAGTGAAAATTAGCATATCCATTGAATCATTTTTTTGCAAAAATCTCATACCAAACAAACCAATTTGCAAAGCGCTAAATCTTAAGTTTGAGTACCTAATTATTGCTTGTTCAATTTATTAAGATAAAATTTAATTGCTATAATTTCTAATGATTTTGAATTGTATTAGTATTTTTTGTTACATATAAAAATGTAAATTAGGGGACATAACATAAAATATTATTAAGCTATTAACTTTTTAAAAAATTAATAAACTGTTAATTAAAAAATATATCAGTAAGCATGTATTTAAGTGATTATCTACTGATATTAAGTATGCAAAGTGAAGAAAATAATAGTGAAATGTTACCTATGAATATAGTTCGTAACTCAATATCTAATAGCTAAATAATGAATAGGTAATTGTAATTTATATATGTAAAACTTTCAACAATTGTTCAATATTTAACTTTTTTTCTTCTTCTAATGAAGTTTTAATTCTTGTTATTAATAAAATATTAACTATTTGTTTAAAGAAATAGATTGATTTAAATAATCTATATATATACTAAAAAATATTAATTATAATGCTTGAAACAAATTGTGTCCTTTATTGTCATTTTACATTCCAACCATAGTTTTAAACCAGTTTTTACCGATCACCAAAAACAGCTTTTGGTTTCCCCATAGAACTTTTAACAAATATTTACCAAACAGCATACTCCTTTTCCAGCAAGTCATTTTCAAACAGAACTTCTTCCCACAGAACTTTTCCAGCTAGAACCGGAACGCCAAACAGACCCAAAGAGACATTGACCGTAAAATGGAAGGAATTGAAATGCAATTTGATTCACTTGCTTACCTAATAGAAAAAATCTACTAACTTTTTACTCCTATTATTATAGGAGTTCTCTCGGGCCGAATATTAAAGAAATAAAAATATGAGAGTTAAAACTAAATTATTGTATAGTGGCTAATTGATGTGATTTATATTTTGTATAAAGAATTAAAATAATGCCTTAACTTTTTAGATTAGTCAAACATAACTTTAGAATATACGATTTAAGCCAACTTACGATAGCCTTTGCTTCTTCCTTTTCTCCTCTCCCTCTCTTTGTTAGGTCCAACAACGTGTTTCGATGACTAGAATTGCATAGAGTTGAGTTTAATTCTATTTGAGATTAATTTTAGAATGAATTGTTATATTTGGATAAATTTTTAACATAAAATAAATCGATAATTCAATTGAACTTGTTTTACTATACTACCTATATCAACAAAACAAAACAAAACAAAAAAACATTGGTCTTTCAACCCATCTCATCCTTACAGCGAGCTCCTCCCTGCTCACTGCTTAGATCCCTCCTCTCACAACCAAATTCAACCCTATATTTTTTGTATTAAACCCACTCAACTTGGCATCCAACTCTTTGCTAGTTTTTGTGTGGATATCTCATTTCTAGTGGGTCACTAGAATTCTATTTTATTTGGGTAATTCTTCCAATCATGTGATTTTTTAAAACTAGAATTGAAGTCAACTCAACTATATCCAATTCTAGCTATCCAAACGTTGTAAGGAAAGAAAGAAAAACTTGGTTCTTGTGTGGCTATTGTGCAACCAAAACTTAAGGGAGAGAAAGGGGTGTCATTAGATTTCATTTTGTAGTGTTTCAGTTGTAATCACAGCAGAAGACTTATTACAAACTTGAAACAAGAACCAAGTCATTGAATATAATGTATGCAGACTGGGATTTAAACGGTGTATGATAACTTCTCGGTTTCTTTTGGAAGATGAAGTCGTGAGTTGCTTGATGAAAGGATCTAGTATTCTTTGGGAGGTGGTAAACACACGGATAATTGATGGATTAATGGATGATTTTAGGTGTTTAATGGTGTTTAATGGAGTAAATACAGCGGCAATAGATGAAGGAATAATAGAGATGGATTTATGAAAAATAATGTATATAACTTGTATTCAAATGATTATAAGGATCTCTAAGCCGAGCCTTCCCTTAATTGATCAAGAGTTGATCAATTAAGGGATGTGTTAGCTAGAGGAAATAAGACCTGGTTTTAAGAACCCTAATGTGCTAGGTTAACTAATGATCTTGATGGAGATAACTCACAAAAATCAAAGACAGGGTATAAAAGAGGTTATCTCCTTCTATTTATACCTTGAGACTTATTACATTAGGACAACCCTAAACTACCCTTAACTTGAAACCTTGGACGCTTGTAGATGGCGGGCTTGGAAGATGGGCCAAGATGACCTAGGCGTACGGGCTCAAGGCTGGCGCGACCTTCTCACGGGATGCTAGGGTTCGAGCGCGACGTTCCTCATGACTTGCTCGGCCTTCCCGTGAGGATCTGTAAGAGAGTGGCGTGAACACAAGTCGTCCATTGATCTCTTGCTCCCGTGTTGGTCTCTTCGGCTCTAAAGGTCTTTAGTAGGATGGCTACCATCCCCTTGCTTCGTGTGAAGTACCCGCGAGCTCCCGAGCTCGTATCATCCCCTCCTCCTTCGCGATGATTCGCCCTCAAATCTATAGGCTCGTCCGCTTGAAGATCCTTATCATCACCTACAAAGTAAGGGGATAAGTCATTAATATTAAAAGTAGGGCTAATGTTACCAAAATAATGAGGAATATCTAGACGGTAAGCATTATCGCTGATTTTCTCCACAATGAGAAACGGTTCATCGTCCCATTGGCTAAGCTTGCCCTTCCGAAGGCTAGAAAAATGGGCTTTCCTTAAATGCACCCAAACCTAATCGCCCACTTCAAATGCTTTGGTGCGGCGTCCGGAGTTGTGCTTTGCCATTAACTTGGCGTTCAAAGCCTCCAAGCGGTCCTTGGTCTTTGCATGCAGCGGTTGTACCATTGTTGTTTTCGCCTCACCATCTACACTAGTACAATCCTTCACAGAAAGATGCAACAAGTCTATGGGGGTGAGAGGATTAAACCCATAGACTAGCTCAAAAGGAGAGAAACGTGTGGAAGAGTGCATAGTGCGATTGTAAACAAATTCAATGAAAGAAATGCAATCATCTCAAGCCTTCGAATATTGTTGGATCATGATACGCAACATGGTGCCTAAAGTCCTATTAACCACTTCGGTTTGGCCATCCGTGTGAGGATGACAAGAAGTAGAGAAAAGTAATTTAGTACCCAATTTTGCCCATAACACACCCCAAAAATGACCAAGGAATTTACTATCCCTATCACTAACAATCGTGCGTGGCATGCCATGTAATCTAACAACCTCATGAAAGAAAAGTGTAGCAATGTGCAATGCATCATTTGTAGTGTGACAAGGAATGAAATGTGCCATTTTGGAGAAACGGTCAACAACTACAAATAAGGAATCCTTGCCCCGCTTGGTGCGAGGAAGCCCAACAACAAAATCCATTGAAATGTCACACCATGGATGAGATGCAACCGGTAAAGGCATATAAAGACCATGCGCAAGACTCTTAAGATTTGACACGTTTACAAGCAACACAAGCAGCAACCAAATTAGCAATATTTGTCTTCATCTTAGGCCAACAGAAATGCTCGCTAAGAGTGGCAAGAGTCTTATCTACCCCAAAGTGACCCATTACGCCTCCCTCATGCGCTTCCTTAACAAGTAATTCACGTGTACTACAATTAGGGATGCATAAAAAGCTATCATGCAACACGAAAGTGTCATGCGCACCCTTAAACTAAGCAAGATAAGCATCTTTAAAGTCCATATCATGTTTACACAATAAAGTATTTGAAAGGGAAGGACAATGTCGTCCTTCCCTTTCAAATACTTGATGTGGTATGGGAAGCGTTCGATGAACTCCATCCATGAGTCATGGCGCTTGTTGAGCTTCCCTTGGCCCTTCAAGTATTTGAAGCTTAGGTGGTCTGTGTGCACCACAAATTCCTTGGGCAATAAGTAGTGTTCCCACACGTTGAGAGCCCGCACAAGCGCATATAACTCTCAGTCATATGTGCAATAATTGAGTTGGGGGCCCTTTAACTTTTCGCTAAAATAGGTCACCGACTTCTTGTCTTGAACCAAAGCAGCGCCAATGCTTATGCCACTTGTGTCACACTCCACCTCAAAAGTTTTGTCAAAATTGGGTGTGGTGAACGCTAGCTCTTGCTTATCTCCCCATACAAATGTCACATTCTTCTTTGTAAGAGTGTTGAGGGGTGCAGAGATGGTGGAGAAGTTTTTGACGAAGCGACGGTAAAACCCGGCCAGCCCGTGAAAGGAACGGACCTCTCCCACATTAGTTGGCGTAGGCCATTTATCTATAGCCTTGATCTCCTTATCCACCTTGAGGCCGAAGGCACCTACAATAAACCCAAGAAAATGCACCTCTTGTAAACAGAATTCGCATTTGGACAACTTAGTTAAAAGTTAATGCTCACGAAGGGTTAGGAAAATTTGGTGCAAGTTGTCCAAGTGGACTTGTGAAGATGTGTTATAAACCAAAATGTCATCAAAATGCACCACAATAAATTTCCCTATAAATGGTCTAAGCACGTAATTCATGAGGCGCATAAAAGTGTTAGGGGCATTAATAAGGCCGAAAGGCATTACTAACTATTCATAAAGGCCAAATTTTATTTTAAAGGTTGTTTTCCATTGGTCTCCCTCATGCATTCTAATTTTGGTGATAGCTACTAACTAAGTCAAATTTAGAAAATATTGTAGCGCCACTTAGTTCATCAAGCATATCATCCAAACGTGGAATTGGGTGAGAATACTTTACCGTGATCTTGTTGATTGCGCGACAGTCCATGTACATGCACCAATTCCTATCATTTTTTGGCACTAGTAGCACGAGGACGGCACAAGGAGAAAGGCTCTTCTTAATGAATCCCTTAGCTAACAGCGCCTCTATTTGTTCTTGGAGTTCTCGTGTTTCCTTGGGGTTGCATCGATACGCCAGTCTATTGGGCAGCATTGAACTCGGGAGGAAGTCAATTCGATGCTCAATGCCGCGCACGGGTGGAAGTCCATTGGGGAGTTCCTTCGGGAAGACATCTTTGAAATCTAACAAAAGAGAAGAAAAATTGCTAGGAAGAGAAGGATTAGCGTTAGTGGTAAGTAAACAATTTTCCTTGAACCTAATTAGGATACAAGGTTTGCGCAAAATGAGAGTGTGCCTCACGTCTTTGCCTTTAGCAAACAAACTCACTTTCTTGTTCATTTTCACTCCCCTTAAGCACTCACTAGCTTGCTTACTGTTTTCAAGTCATGCCTTACCACTAACGGTCACACAACTCTCTTTTTTCTCTCCACTCGGCGCATGCTCTATTTTTTCATGCCCGTTATTTTCCTCATGTTTATTACTCACTTTCTTCACTCCACTCCACTCTACTCATCTTTCTTTTGAAGCAAAGTAGAAATTTTAAAAATGGCATAAGCCTTTTCCAATGTGAGTTGGTCTTCGTAGACTTGGCTAGGAGGAAGTGGCGGAATTAGGAACTTGCGGTTCCCATGCTCTAGCTTGTAGGTGTTACGGAAACTATCATGGATGGCCTTCCTATCAAACTGCCACGGTCTTCCCAAAAGAAGGTGGCTGGATTGCATTGGTGCCACATCACACAACCTCTCATCCATATAAGTACCAATTTGAAAAGGGATGAGGGCTTGTTTGTGTACCTTAACCGTGCTACCCTCGTTGAACCAATTGAGTACATATGGGTGTGGGTGTTTTGATGTCGTGAGGCCCAAGGAATGCACAAGCAGGTTGCTGGCCACATCCGCGCAACTTCCATTGTCCATAATGATGGAAATGGTCATTCTGTTTGCCACTCCACGGGTATGGAATAAGTTTTCTCGTTGCTCAATGACCTCGTCATCCACTTTGGCCATGATACTCAAGTTGTGCCGTACTACTAAATAATTTGCCACTTCCCTTAATAATGGTGCCCGTAATGGTGGGACAACATTATGTAGCCGATGCAACGACCTAGCAAGTAGTTGGTTTAGGGGCTGTGTTTAGGGTTGTGTCTGGTTTAGGTGTAGGTCAAGGTCTCGGTCATAATGTGAAAGGTGGGCACCGTCGGTGTCTAGGGTAAGAGAATGGTGCGCACCATACCAAATGTCATCTGCATGACTAATACTACACTCGTCCGCACCTTTCTTAATGTCACTTTGGCGTCGTGACCAACGTAAACCAATTAATTAAGCTTAACACAAGACTCTAAGACTCAAATAAGCACATGGAATGCAAAGAAAACAAAGCTTAAAAGGAAAGGTAGAGAAGGCCGAATTGATGTTCAAGAGATTGCTTGATTTGAACACTAATGACCTGGAGTAGATAGATGTAGGAAATAAGGCACGAAAACTCAAGACACTAAAAGAAAGGCTAGCTCAATCGGACAACTCAAGAAGAAGAGAAAATGAGCGAAAAAGAAAATGCACAATTTGAAAATATTTGGGGGGAAATGTGTTGAACTTGTGTTCTTTACAAAAACTTACACTTTAAATTGATTAAATTCACTTAAAATGCACACACACATGTAGTCTCTTGCTTGTGACTCAATTGTATTCTTTTTATATAAAAAAATTAGGAACTTGATCTCTTTTTTTTAATTGATCTTTGTTTTAGTTCCTTTCTCTTTTCTTTTCAATTTTTTTTTGTAAATTGAGTGCAAGAGAGCTCACTTGTATGACATGTACTTTTGAAAATAGAAGTGAAAGATGAGTAGTTTTGCAAGTAAAATTTTTTCTCACTACATGCCAAAATGTATGATGTGGCAAGTCAAAAGTGAGGTGTCAAGTTTTGTGTGGATGACCATGCAAATGATGTGTCAAGTGATGTGGATGTGCATGACAAGCAAATGACCTTGTATGACAACCCAACTAAGTATAAGGATTCAGCCCTAGGGCCGGCTATGTGAGGCTAAGTGGAGTGGTGAGCAAGCTGAAATGCTTGGCTCACAATGAGAGATGTGACCTGCTAAGAGGTGAGCACAAAAATGAGATAACTAGATAGCAAACAAGCAAGTCCACATGGCTTTCATGGCTCATCATTAGAAGCTCCAACACAGCAAGCATTCACACTTAAAGAAGATGAAGAAGATAGTTAGCTTGATTCAAATAAACACACAAAATTGCATCAATTGTGTTTCTTCAAGATCAACCCACTAAAAGATAAACTTTTTGATCTAAATCAGAAAAGTTCCCAAATGAAATTTAATTGAAGCCTACGGTGGGAAAGAATGTTTCAACCGTAGGAAAGGTGGGGGAAGAGTTTTCAACCGTAGAAACGGTGAGAAAATGAAGTTTAGCAATTTAGAGGAACGGCCACGAAATGAAAAAATTTCAAGCACAAAAAGATAGATGCCTACGGTAGAGGAGATGATTCTAACCGTAGAAATGGTATCAAAATGAGGTTTACTAACCTAGAAGACAACCTTGAAGCTCTATTACCACATGATAACTTCTCGGTTTCTCTTAGAAGATGAAGTCGTGAGTTGCTTGATGGAAGAATCTAGTATTCTTTGGGAGGTGGTAAACACACGGATAGTTGATGGATTAATGGATGATTTTAGGTGTTTAATGGTGTTTAATGGAGTAAATGCAATGGCAATAGATGAAGGAATAGTAGAGATGGATTTATGGAAAACAATGTATATAACTTATATTCAAACGATTACAAGGATCTCTAAGCCGAGCCTTCCCTTAATTGATCAAGAGTTGATAAAGCCGAAAGGTGTCAGCTAGAGGAAATAAGACCGGTTCTAAGAACCCTAATGTGTTAGGTTAACTAATGGTCTTGATGGAGATAACTCACAAAAATCAAAGACAAGGTATAAAAGAGGCTATCTCCTTCTATTTATACCTTGAGACTTATTACATTAGGACAACCCTAAACTACCCTTAACTTGAAGCCTTGGACGCTTGTAGTTAGTGGGCTTGAAAGATGGGTCGAGATGGCCTAGGTGTACGGGCTCAAAGCTGGCGCGGCCTTCCCACAGGATGCTAGGGTTCGAGTGCGAGGTTCCTCATGACTTGCTCGACCTTCCTATGAGGATCCACGAGAGAGTTCGTGGCGTGAACACAAGTCATCCATTGATCTCTTGCTCCTGTGTTGATCTCTTCGACTCTAAAGGTCTTTAGTAGGATGGCTACTATCCCCTTGCTTCGTGTGAAGTACCCGCGAGCTCCCGAGCTCGTATTAGTGTACCTTACACCGGAAATAGAATCGTTGGAGTACCAAACCGAAATGCAGAAATTGAATGAATGATCGTCCGTAAGAGGTCAAACCGAACTAACACGTGGTGCCCGTATAGACGAACACCCTGTATTGATATCCACACGAATGAGCCGAATATTTGACAAAAATAAATTGTTAGAACCGAAGAAAGAAGGATTCACAATCCACTAAAATGCAGCATTTTTCATAAAAATTAATTAGTCCAACTCCTTTCATCACAAAAATTGTTTGTAAGAAAATTTACGATGCTATTATGGATCAAGGGATGCGCAAATTTTGATGGGAGGTCAAAATCTATTGTTGTTATTTAATAATTAATGTTGGGCTCTTCTCCTTTATTTCTTTTTCTTTTTCTTTTCTGTTTGCAGATGAATTATCCTCAATTAGTGAAATTAAAACCTTGGGTCTTCTTCCTCGGATTAGTAAGTACCTATTGATATTGCACTGAATTGCAAGCTAGGTTAGATAAAATAGAAATGCCAACGTTTCTTCAATTGATATATTGCAGTAAGTTGATTTCATTACATTTTTTGTCTTGGTAATTTGTGAGCCTGTGTCTTTGTTGTTGCAGGGATTTGCAGGCATGTCAAATGTAGAGTAATCGTTGTTTAATTTTTCATATATTTTTTTACGTGGATTAATGATGTGAGCACAATCCTTTGTGTTATTAGGTTGTTTTTCCCACGTTATTAAAGTTGTTTCTTGATTGTTCTGCCAGTTTATTATGGGATTCAAAATCAATTTCACTGCAAAGTTTGAAAAATTATAATTCCTATTTTGTGGGCTCATTGCATGTCAAAATAAAATTTCAAGTTTTAAACTTTTAAAATTTTGCTATCATTCACATGTTGAGGAAATTAATAATGTCCACACCACAGATACTTTACATTAACAAAAAATAGTTGCTTCCTTCTCTTGACTCTTGAACCCGCCTTCTTCATTATAGGTTTGAATAATGCAAGCAGGCTTACGCGTTACTGGTTGGAATGGTGCTAGCAACAATTAAGGAAGGTAATTATATACGGAGTAGTTGGTAGTGGTTGCATCATATTTATGAGCTGAGGTTTTCAAACAAGTTACGATTTACCATGTACTTTCCAAAGGAAGGTCGTCTCTTTTATTGCCCTGTAATTTATATAACCATATAGAAAAAATAACTCCCGTGAAAATATTTAGTTATCAATTAAACATTTACTTTCTCAACGAAAACAGAATATACTTTATGACGTGGGCAGCCTCATTAGTTATTTTTCTTTAAAAAAGTAGAAAATATTTGAAATTCTCTCGTATAGTTTGATAACTTGAAAACCTACAAATGGCCTGTTTGAAATACTCCCTCTGATACGATCCTAGCCCCATGGCTAACCCCAGTGAGGTTAATGCAACCCCTAGACATGGAGACCAGGCAGGAGAGGCTGTTTGATCAAGCTGTCAGGCATAGGATGACATGGAAGGTGGCTTGGAGGCACCTGGCACAAGGTTTGACATCCATCCGAGTCAACCCTTGGAAGACCGGCTTCAATAAAAGATCCAGTACATATACAAGCCCTATTGGAGTCTTAGGAAGGCTGTGTCCAAGTTTCAGAGCATTCAGACAAGTAGACATCAAGGAGATTCGAGATGACAATCTCGCACACAGCAGTTCTAGGTGCAGACACAACAGGCAACTTCGTCGGAACGTAACCAGAGCTGTACATGTCGGAATCATGCGATCGACCTCTAGTTGGAAACTTCAGGATGTTAGCTTTCATTTGGGACAAGATTCAGCTCATTTGGCCCAGTGGTTTAAAAGTTATGGACGTCGACATTATGGCGTGCAGTCTGTACGCGAGGCAACATACAACTTGAAGTTTCGGCCCAAACCTTGGCCCGATGATGGGGAACTCGACATGGGCTGCTGGAATGTATTTAAATATATTTATATTTACTGTAATTAGTTAATTAGTTAATTAGTTAATTAGTTAATTAGTTAATTGATTAATTAGTTAAAGTGTTTTACTTTATGTAATATTCCTATTTTGGAATTAAGGTTTGCTTGTAACCTTATTTAAGGAGCCACTTGGCCTCCTTAGAAACTTGGCTGTTATTTGATAAATTGAGATATTCTCTCCAATCTCCGCCCCTTGTTCAAGTTGGTTGAACCTTGTTCTTCTTGAGTCCGCAATACTTGAGTCGTATACAAGTAAATCTTGGAATTGTATTATTGTGTCGTTTATCTTAGTGTGATTCTCACATTGTTGAGTCTAGTCCTAAGAATCCGATTCAAGACCCTTGACTTGAAATCGATTAGGGCTCTTAGCACAGGTTAGCTAAGTGGTCTAAGCTCGTACTTGTCGAGTTATTTATTTCCGCAGGAAATCCGTCTTTGAACAAAGATCAAAATTGGTGCTACGCATCCTAAGGAACCAGGATCGTATCAGTTGGTAGCGGAGCTTAAGGCGTTCAAAGATTGGTAAGTATCTTCAATTGTTTCAAGTTTTCTTTGTTGAAATCGGTATTCTCTTTCTACTCCATTCTAAAACCGATTTCTTTGTTGTGCTTGGTTAGTTACTTGAATACAATTGGTTGTGTTTCATTCCAGTTTGTTGTGTTGAAATTCGCTAAATTACTTGCGTTTTCTACCCACAAGACGGTCACGAAATACAAGAGAAAATTCTGTTCAGTATCAGTTGTCGAATTTGTATTTATATATATAGCAACTGAAGTCCGATTTGGGTGATTTTGGTCTCGTTGGAAAGCTGAGTGTGTTAGGTTTCCAAATCAAAAAGAATCAAGTGATTCAGACATCAGAGTCAAAAGCTGCACCCGATTTACTAAATTGTGTTTCTGCCAAATTCTGCACAATTTATTTCAAGTCGAAATTGAATTTGTATATATAGCTACTGAAGTCCGTTTTGAGTGAAAAAGGATCCGTTGGAAAGCTGTGTTTGTTGGGCTTCTAAATCAAAAAGAATCAGTAGATTCTAAGGTAAGAGTAAAAAGTTGTGATCAAAACACTAAACTGTGTTCATAGTCAAAAACAATAAAAAACAGAACTGAAATTGAACTTGTTTGAGTCCTTTCGAGTCAATTTTGAGCTTTCTTTGATTCCTTGAAATTGCCTTCTACTCTACTTGCTATTTGTTTGATTGGTTGTTCTTGCAATTACTCAAATATCAAGTGTCACCATTCTTTTCAGTGCTAGTTTTCTTTGAGAGTCTTCTTGGAAGCTTTTCTTTGGATTCTTGAGTTTCACTAACACTTGAACATTGCAGGGAATTTTGAGAGAATTTTGTGAGATTATTAGAGTGATTAAACACGAGAGTAAACACGTGAGGGAGTGCTAGGTTAGTGCAATTTTACGTTTTCTTTGGTGTTGTGAATTTCAGGAAAAGTAAAAGATGTCTCAAGAGGGAGTACAACAACCCGATATGGTAGCTATTTTAGCTAACATAACGGAACAGCTGAGGACACTGAATGAACGGCAAGTAACTGCCAATGAGCGGCAGCTAACTGCCGATGCTAGAATGGCTCGAGTGGAAGCGGCGTGGTCCAAAGGAAACAAAGGAGGAACCGTTAAATCCAAGTCGTCGCCATACGTCTCCAAGAGCTCCTCTAGTGCCGTTATTCCTTCCAAAACGGCTACTAACAACTCTTATACTCCACCTGTGGATTGGCCAGCCACTAAGGAGCGCGTCTTCAGTATCATGTCGAATGGATTGGAAGAATCGGATGATGAGCCAATTATTGAGATTAAAGTAGTTGAGGTTCCTGTTGTTAATGAAATTGTTCTCACTGACATCGAGCAAGATTCGAGGACGAATCTTCTTGAAGAAGAGGAGAATGATATGGATCCAAGAACGGAATTTTCTTCTTCCTATCAAAACAGCCCCCATGAAAAGAGTGAGCATGGGTTAACTAATTCTTCTTCTTCTTGTGTTTTCTCTTTAGGGCAGCAAGAGCAAGATGTTTTGAAGGAGAAGGAGTTGTCTAAGTTGCAACAATCAGAGTTGGATGCCTTGGGTAATCCCTTTCCTTCATGTGTTTCCTTTGTTGATTCTGATAGAATTGTTGTCTTAAAAGAATCAGATTCGAGGGCGAATCTTTTCGAAGGGAAAGGAAATAATACGATCCTAGCCCCATGGCTAACCCCAGTGAGGTTAATGCAACCCCTAGACATGGAGACCAGGCAGGAGAGGCTGTTTGATCAAGCTGTCAGGCATAGGATGACATGGAAGGTGGCTTGGAGGCACCTGGCACAAGGTTTGACATCCATCCGAGTCAACCCTTGGAAGACCGGCTTCAATAAAAGATCCAGTACATATACAAGCCCTATTGGAGTCTTAGGAAGGCTGTGTCCAAGTTTCAGAGCATTCAGACAAGTAGACATCAAGGAGATTCGAGATGACAATCTCGCACACAGCAGTTCTAGGTGCAGACACAATAGGCAACTTCGTCGGAACGTAACCAGAACTGTACATGTCGGAATCATGCGATCGACCTCTAGTTGGAAACTTCAGGATGTTAACTTTCATTTGGGACAAGATTCAGCTCATTTGGCCCAGTGGTTTAAAAGTTATGGACGTCGACATTATGGCGTGCAGTCTGTACGCGAGGCAACATACAACTTGAAGTTTCGGCCCAAACCGTGGCCCGATGATGGGGAACTCGACATGGGCTGCTGGAATGTATTTAAATATATTTATATTTACTGTAATTAGTTAATTAGTTAATTAGTTAATTAGTTAATTAGTTAATTGATTAATTAGTTAAAGTGTTTTACTTTATGTAATATTCCTATTTTGGAATTAGGGTTTGCTTGTAACCTTATTTAAGGAGCCACTTGGCCTCCTTAGAAACTTGGCTGTTATTTGATAAATTGAGATATTCTCTCCAATCTCCGCCCCTTGTTCAAGTTGGTTGAACCTTGTTCTTCTTGAGTCCGCAATACTTGAGTCGTATACAAGTAAATCTTGGAATTGTATTATTGTGTCGTTTATCTTAGTGTGATTCTCACATTGTTGAGTCTAGTCCTAAGAATCCGATTCAAGACCCTTGACTTGAAATCGATTAGGGCTCTTAGCACAGGTTAGCTAAGTGGTCTAAGCTCGTACTTGTCGAGTTATTTATTTCCGCAGGAAATCCGTCTTTGAACAAAGATCAAAATTGGTGCTACGCATCCTAAGGAACCAGGATCGTATCACCCTCCGTCAAAAATTAGTTGACGTTTTAGTCCAAAAACGTCAACACAGAAATAACTGACGTGTTCGTAGTTTGTGTCATTTTTCATTTTTTTAATATTATTTTTGACGCGTGGGTCCCTGACAAAATAACTTTTTCAATTGTGTAGTATTAAAAACGACGCATGGGCTCCACACAAAACAGCTTTTTCATTTTTTAATATTAAAATTAACGCGTGGGCTCCACACAAAATAATTTTTCACTTTATAATATTATTAAAAACTGACGCGGACCCATTTTTTCTTAAAACTCGTCATTCGTGGGCCCGCGTCATCTTTTTTTTTTACGGAGGGGGTAACTTTTTAGCTGTTTTTTCTAAAATCGGTTCTGTTAGAAATATCAAATTTGAAAATTCTATTAGAAGTAATTTTGACCGTTAAATTAGCTGTAATAGAAAGCAGAATCTGTTTGGAAAGCAATCCCAAAGGGGGTGTTTGGTATCAAATCATGTATGAGTTCAATTCATTTCATTAATAGAGTTCAATTAGAATTCTATTAATGAATGAACTTTAGTAATTGGTATAACAATATAAAATTGAGAGAATTCATTTGAATTGAAATGAACACATTGTTTGGTATAGCTAAGAAATGATTTCATTTTACTTATTTGACCATTATACCTCTAAATTAAAATTTGCCCATAAAATGGCCAATAGGCGGATGTAAACTTTTATACAAAGTTACAAATAACAAATGGAGAAACAACACAATGACAAATCAATAATACAGATCATACACCAGGTGTTTGTTAGCCCAAGGGCAACTTACTCTTGTTTTGATGATTTTAGACACACAAACTAATTAATAATACTAATGCAATTTGAAGTTAAAGTGTGTGTAGTTTGCGATCGAACGCATAAGAGGCAACGAATCAAGATATCACAAGCTAGAAGATCAAGTGTACATTAGGACTTTTATCATGTAAGTATGATTCTAATTAGCACTATTGGTAGCGGAGCAAGGTCACTTGTTTTGTAGGGTTAACCACCTCAAGTGCAAGATCAAATATGGCCAAAGAGGGTGCTGTGCGCAACCATTCACTATACCTTGATAGTAACAATTTCCAACATTGGAAGAAAAGGTTGAGAACCTTTCTTGGTGTTCAAGACGACGAATCTCTTGCCCTCTTCACCGGTACTGTTCGAGAGTTCGTAAATTCGGATTCAAGAAAGAAGCATCGGAGAAGTACACGTGAACACTCTTCCGAACTCAAGAGACATGGAAATTGTGAAGCATATCAAAGAAGTTCTTCACCAACTTCCACCTCATTCAACGGACGTTCAAACTTGTGCCTAATGGCTCAAAGTGATGATGAGGTAAGCTCTAGCAATTCTTTTGTTGATGAACGTGATTATGATGAATTGTTTGATGTCTTTAAAGAACTATCTACACATTTTGAAAATGCTACTAAGAAAAATGCTAAACTTGTTAAAGATCTAGAAAGCATTAAAAATGAAATTAGCAAGTTAGAAAAATCTAATCAATACTTAACGGAGGAAAATAATACGTTAACTATTGATAATGTTGATTTGAAACTTGTTTTGGCTGAAACTAGAAATGATTATAAATTGCTTGAAATTGCTAGTGGAAAGGCTATAGATAAAAGCTCTACATGTAATCTTTGTGCAAACTCTACCAAAGAAGTTGCAGAGTTTAAAGAAAAGATTAAACATCTTGAGACTACTCTAGCAAAATCTGTTCAAAGCAAACAAAGTCACCATCATTGCATGAATGAACAAAAGAGAAATGGTGATATGCATGGCATTGGCTTTAATTCTTCCACAAGCATGAATTATGGTAAAACTACTTTTGTCAAAGCTAACTCTTCTAATAATCATGCTAGTTCATCAAGAGTTCAAACCAAGTCTTCACATGCGAAACCTATTTACAAATGTAGCTATTGCAACAAAATTGGTCATTTATCTTATTTTTGCTACATTCGTAAAAAGAATGTTAATTGGAAACTAATTTGGGTACCAAAAGGTACATTTGCTGACATAGAAGGACCCAAACGTGTTTGGGTACCAAAAGCGACATAATTTATTTTGTAGGTGTGCCGGAAACCCAATGAGGATAAATATTTTATGGAAACAATAGGGTATTCGTGGCACATGTCGGGTGATGAATCGAAGCTCACCCTTTTGGTATTTCTTTGGCAATAAATATGATATATATATATATATGATTGATTTTATTGTTAACATTGATTATTTGTTCAAGTATATATTCTCATAAATTTGGAAAGAAAGAATTGTTCTTGTAGGAATTTTAGCTTGGATGGTGGCCCAAGGGAATTATCACCTCAAGCCGCATGATTTTTGATGGGCTTGGCTTGATTGCAAACATTGAAGTTATTCGGTCGAAGTAGCAAGAACTAGACATGTTGAAAAATCGCAATCGGTATCCCTTGAACTTTTATTTTTATGCCTATATATTTTTGCTGAATATGCCTGTTCTAATGATCATGTTTTAGAATTAAATCATATGTAATATATATTGCCTTGATCTGCTTTTAATATGTCTTATAAATTTCTATGGATATTTTGAAAACATTGCATTATTTGAGTTGATTTGATCATTGAGGAATTGGTTTGGAAGTGACTTAATCTTTTGGAATAAGTGGACTTGATCGGAGAAGGAAATCTGGACCTGAGTTGTTTTTGGAATTTGAAGACCTGAATTATTCAAGATATTGTTTAAGGATATTTTAGGGAAGTTGTCGGATCTTTCAGAAGTCGATTCGGAGAAGTGAAAATGAAGAAACGGGACAGTTATGGTCTGGCGGCATACCGCCATGATTGATAGCCTCCAGGCGGCATACTGCCAGAGGCGCTCCATGCGTTTTTAAGTCCTCTTCTTCTTCATCAAACGAATATCTCTCTCTCTCCTCTTCAAATTTCCAGCAAGTTTTCCCTCTCCTCAAACTTACTTTCCTTCATCAAAAACCACTCAAATCTACTCCAAATCACACGAAATTTGAACCACATACTCCTCACATCATCCTAAACAAAACCCAAATTTCGGATTTTTCATCAATTCTCTGATTTCTTGCTCTCAATGTCTGAGGAAGCTTTACCCAAGCGTACTAGGACTGGAAAGTCGAAGTCCCGTGCAGAGAGACCTCGTGAGCAGGCTGCTGGAGCTTCTTCTTCTCATGCTGGAGCTGAGGTTCCTGATTTCTCTTCTGTAGCTCGAGCGAATCCGTCGTTCTACATTTCTCTGAACTCCTTCAACGATTATTTCTTTGTAAGTCATCGCACTTTCAAGCTTTACAAGCATTTCTTTGAAAATGCTGTTATTACGAGACCCGTGTGGTTTGATATGAATCACATGATTGATTGTGCTTTGCATGCTGTTTTGGAGTCACAAGGATGGATGAATGCTGTTAGGATTAATCGGAGATATAGTCCCACATTGGTTAAGATGTTTTATGCTAACATGGTTGTGGGAAAAGAGATAAGCAGGGGTTTATTGAATAAAGATTCTGGTACTCTTACTTCTATGGTATTAGGAGTACGTATTTCAGTTGATATGGCGATGATCAACAGATTATTGGGTACTCCCAATGCAGGAGATTGTGTGTATTCTACTCGAGGACCCATTCGGGGTATTATCAACCCTATTGATCAATGGGCAAGTATCTCTATTCATGCTCCTGCAGGTGATCCTATTACTCTTAGGTATTTGGATCCTTTTAAGCTGATTCTTTTCCATGTCATCACTAGATTTGTGCTTCCTAGAGATGGATGTTTGAATGAAATGAATGGATTAGACACATGGGTTATGTGTAATTTGTTGAGAAGGAATGCACTGAATTTGGGATATCTTGTGTTTAATCATATGGGAAAGAATAGGATTCCCAAGAACAACACCACCCTAGCTCATCTTCCCTATGCTTACTTGGTGATGATGATTTTGGAAGATCATGGGATTGTAGTTCCTCCTACTGATGAGTTCTCTAAAGCGTGTAGAAAATATGATGCAAATCATATTTTTACTCATCTTCAGCTTCAGATTTTGGAGGGAAGGCTAAGGTATTCCCATGAAGATGGAAAATTTCATGCTAGTGTGGGTCTTGGTGAAGTAGATGAAGATGAAGATGGAGCTTTTGCGGATGAAGATTGTTGAGTGAGGAAGATCTTGATGAGAATGAAGATGAAGATGTTGATTTTGCGGATCCCGGTCACTTGAGTGCTCAAATGACTGATCTTCGGGTTTCGGTTCATTCTCGGATAGACCGTTTGGAAGACCAAATGCGAGCTGACTTCAACTCTCGTATGGACAGCTTGGAAGCCTATAATCGGGATATGTTCCAAGTGATTTTGAGTCGTCTTCCCTATCATCCTCCTCCTCAATGATCACATTGTCTCATCTTATTGCATGTTTAGATTATCCTTAGTTGTTTTAAGAACTAATGTGTATTTGTGTTGGATAATCTTGCTTGTGTTTGACGTTGGTCGGATATTTGTTGAATATTTCTTTATGGAGTAATGTTTATGTGTTTACTCTTTTATCTTTTATTCTTCCTTCATGATTTAGTTTTTGGCTTGATTGATTTAAATTTCTAATATTGATCATAATTAATTCTTGTGTTAATAGTTATCTCATGAATTTGTTTAGAAAGAATTGTTTTGTAGGAATTTTACTTGTTTGGTAGCTCAAGGGAAAACCGACAAGTAGGCTTTGATTTTGATGTTTGCCTCGGTTGCAAATATGGAAGTCATTTTCGCGAAATGACATTTGCTATATATTGAGTAATAGCAACCGGTATTCCTAAAAACTCTTCCTTTTAAATTATGCTTATGAGATTAAGTGTTGATGCAATACTTGATTTAAATGATTGTGTTAGTAATTAAAATCTATAATCTTATATGCTTTAATTTGTCATAGATTGTGCTTAATTGGCTATGCAATACTTGTCTTAAATCTGTTTTGGTATCATGTATTGCTATATTTGTTGATTTGTTTGATCATTAGAGAAATGCATTGTAAATGATTTCATTTCTTGATAAATCCTTTAATGATCATCTTTCTATCCATTTGAGTAAACATTCGATTATCCTCTCTTTATTTTATCTTGATATTTATCTTTGGATTGGATAATTGTTTGATCTTTTGGATTTGATCTTTGCTTGCTCCTTTATTTACTCCTTGTATGATCTTAATTGACCTTTCTTACTTTATTTACCCTTTTTGTTAATGACAAAGGGGGAGAATGAGTTAAGGGGGAGAAGTTTATAAAATGGGGAGATATGTAAGATTAAGGGGGAGCAAAACTTTAAATCTTTGCTATGCTCTTGTGCTCTAATGAATTTTCAATTGGTAGCAGATTTGCAACAAATGTTTTATGTAGGGGGAACATTTATTTGGCAAAGATAGGAGTTGTAAGTTTACTCCTTTTTAACTTTAAATTCAATTGCTAGCTCAAATATGTTTTGATATTAGTTTGTGGTTGTCATCATCAAAAAGGGGGGGATTGTTAGCCCAAAGGCAACTTACTCTTGTTTTGATGATTTTAGACACAAACTAATTAATAATACTAATAATTTGAAGTTAAAGTGTGTGTAGTTTGCGATCGAACGCATAAGAGGCAACGAATCAAGATATCGCAAGCTAGAAGATCAAGTGTACATTAGGACTTTTATCATGTAAGTATGATTCTAATTAGCACTTGATTTATGTTCAAGATACCTCAAGGAAAGTTTTCAAAAAGGTTTTGTGCGAAAACAAGTTTTGAAACTCGGATTATGGAACGTTTTGTTCCTGGCGGCATGCCGCCAGGAATGGTGTGTCTGGCGGCATACCGCCAGACATGGCTTTTTTAGAGTCATCCGAAGCGAAGCTAGCGGCATGCCGCCCCAGACCCTTGGTGTCTGGCGGCATACCGCCCCGTACAGGGGACAGGCTCCAACAGCTATTTTCTCCACTAAAAACGGCTAGTTTTGACTCCATACTCCCTTGTCCGAACCTATACTCTTTCTTCTCTATAAATACTCATCTTAGATGAGTTAGAACATAACTAGAATACAACAAACACACAAGAAAGATTTAGAAAGCTCTCATACTTTTTCAAAGCCAAAAATCTGGATTTTTGCAAAAGCTTACATATTCAAAGTTCAATAACGCAAGCTTCTCTTAACAGATTTCACTCATTCTTGCTTCTATATTTCAAGTAAGTTTTAAGCTTTCTACTGAGGTATTCTTGTTCATTTATTGGTGTTGATTATTGAATCATACATAGTTTATTTGTACACCAATTTGTGTTGTCATTTAACCATTCTCTTGTCAAGTTATATTGATTGTGATAGGTTGTGATTGAGCCCGGAAAAATCACATTGTAAGGTTGTTGGTGAACCCGTGAAAACCAAAGTGTAAGGTTTATTGGTTGAGCCCGCAAAAACCAAGGTGAAAGGTTTATTGGTTGAGCCCGGAAAAACCAAGGTGTAAGGTTTGAGTTGAACCTGTAAAAACTCAAGGTAATAACGAAGTGGTCGTTGTTCAAAATCCTAAGGGTGAAGCTCTTAGGTAGTGGAGTACAATTCATTGAGAAATTGGAACCACTATACATCCTTGTGTTTTTACATTCTATTTCCGCACTCATATTTCCTTACATTTTGTGTTAGAATTTTATTTTCCTATTCACCCCCCCCCTCTATGTCGTTTATCAGTGTTATGGTAGAAATCGGAGATCTATGGTTCCTACTGATCGGTAGATGAACATAAACCTCATGAACCTCCTGCTTGTAGACCATCCCTCTATCTCTGTCTATGGCATAGCACGCAAACTGTGTCAATCACATTGTTCAAAACATGAACAAAGAAACCCAACATATTAATCAGTAGCAACCAAGCAAGAGCAGCTACTATGTACGAGTCAGCCCTAAGATTGCTCACACCCTTCAAGATTGCCCAGATCTGTTCGCAAGTAGAGAATCAAGAAACTATCTAAGAGTAAACAGTTGATTCAAGGAAACGGCAGCAAAACAAATTGTGAAACTTTTCTTGAAAAAATTGAAACATTAACTTGATTATAAGTGAAAAATTGGCATGCCCACAGATATATATCCTTGCGGTAAACACTAAGAAAAGTGAGAATACAGCAGGAAACAGTAGCTTGAATGCATAGAGTGAAGAAAGATGTAACTACTCACCACGATTGCATATATTGCTGAAAGGACGGATATTCCAGCCAGTATATGAGTAGAGATGGTCTCTACAAACATAGTAGATAGGAGATTACGTTTTAACAGTTCATATGTCATCCTTGCAGAGGTGCAATAGGCTTCACTAGTTATCGCCGCAAAGTGGATGGTGAACTTGTTCAGAAACTCTATAACTGACAGTAACGTAGGCACCACAGAGGTCTGCACAGGTGTAAATCTAGAAATCTAGAACCAAGCAGGGGAGTGTGCAAGTTGTGAAATAATTGCGTAAAACCCATATCAACTAACTACAAACATCAAGTGAATGCATGGGATGTGTAAAGTTCATTATTTTCCCAGAAGAATACATGAATAACTACAGCCTTATAATTACTCAAATTGGCTGCTACGCAGAACAGTTATCAAGTTCTCAGTCTACTAATATAATGTCATCAAACTCTTATTCTAGCAAACAGAATCATGAAACCATTGAAGGAATTGAAAGTCACCACAAACAACAACCATCTAGCTAACCAAAGGCTCATTAGACCTACCTTGAGCAACAAACAAATAAGCAAAGTAGAGTCAATAATTTTGGAAGTTAATGTTTTCTAGGTGAGCATATACATCTCAGAAACGGAATGTAAACATGCATGTTTTAAGCCAAACAAAGAAATGAACAGCATGAAATCACCTCAAAGAACTTCTTATATTCCGCTTAGGAGCACTATCTTCCTTTCTGAAGTACCACTGGGCAATTGCCCCACTTATCACATACACTTGCGCTTCAACCACAAGAGCAAGAGACCACAACATGGTAAGTGTAGCCAACGCAAAGTACACTGGCACCCAACTGTATTCCTTCCAAGCACAACTGTACACCCCTTTAGAGTCCTTTACCACAATCTTGTCATTTCGTTTTGCGAACACTAGGAACACCACAATTGGCATGTAATAGACCAATAATCCAAGAATCAACAACGGCAATGCAACAAAAAACCCCAAGTTCTCCGATAAAGCATTAGAAGCAACCCCAATTATCCTAACAGTCAGTTGAATTTGTTGCCGATTAGCCACAAACACCCATATAATTATCCCAATGACCAAGAACACAAAAACCAACACTAGTATAATATACCCCAAAGGGAATGCAGTACTACAAGCGACAAACCAATACACATTGAAAATGATGGGAATGACTACAAAGAACGGAAGAGAAGCGTACACAAGTTGTTTTGTATAATGCTTGAGTAACAAAAGTAAGAGAAAACAAATTGGTATACTCAAAATCAGCGTAATTACGAAACTCTATACTAAAGCTGTCAACAACCCACTTGAATCCGACGAGGTCAAGGAAGCAGCAAAACCATAATTCGAGGAGCTTCTCTTCACACAAGAAGTGGTGGAGGAGAAGCCAAAATTGGAGATGCCCAGTTCAAAAATTCAAAAACAGCACGCGAAGAACAAAACCTGTTGAAGTTGTTCTCTGTAAGTTGAGAGATTAGAAGCAAGCTCTCTCACTTGCGATCTCTTCTCTCTCGTGTTCTCTCTTGCCGCCGCTACTGCGTTCTCCCTCCCTCGCTTGCTACGTTCTCTTCTCTTCTTTTAGACGGGGCTTTTAAATAATTAACTAATTAACTATTAAAAAACTAAATAAATTCTACAACAATCACACTTGACATGAATTCTATCTTGTATTCATTTTAAAAAGTATAATAAACACTGAATTTGGGAAGAATTCAGTTTAAATGAACTGAACTCTTCCAAAATTTTGATACCAAACGGCCTCAAACAGACCCAAAGAAAATATAAAAATGAAATTAAAATCCCTCGTAAAAATAAAATGTAATGCCGTGAGCCCATAAAGATTCGCATGCGGGCCCATAGAGCCGAAACCCCAAACTAATAAATGGGCCAGTTTGTTCTTCATTTCCAGTTTTTTGTTTACTGATCTTTTGATAAAAAATAAGGAAACTCTGTTGGTCGTTTAATGGATTGGACTTGGAGTCCATGCAATTGCAAATCAACAAATAAATTGAAAATTAAAGTGGAGGAGTGCAAGAGCATGAAACGATCACCAACAAACAAGGTGAGTGAGAGTGAGTCGCCTGATTAATTTGATTTGATAGGGTTGTTTGTTGTGTTACTACTGCAGGAGAGCTTGTGAATTTGACATTTTTTTTTGGGCGGTGGGCTGGATGCCATGAAAGGAAGAATCAAAAAGAGGATCAAACGGCAGAATGATGATGAGTTGGGAAGAAACAAGCGCTGTGTAGCAGTGCTGTCCGGCAAATTCATCAGCGGCGACGCGATTGCCTGACTCAATCGACGGTGAGTTCATAATTTTTCAGTTTTGATTGTCAAATTTTATGGAATTGGAGGAGAGTAAATTAAATAATCGCTTTCCTCTTCTTATTTAAGGGCAAACATTTTAATTTCTCTGCCAATACAAAAAGTTAGGGTTTTTTTTTTTTTTTTTTTTAATCAGAAAAAGTTATGAAGCCAGGAATCACTTTTTGTTTTTCTTTTTTCTTTTTTCTTTTTCAAAATGCAAATAAAAACTGTAAAATCTTGAAAATTTTGACAGGACTGGGTTTAAACTAGATTAGGTTGAGTTTGATTAACTGGAGCTTATTCATAAAGTAATACTACCACTAGTATAATATTTAGATAATGTTGTACAATTATTTATGAAGCCAGGAATCATCATTCTTTAGTGCAATGAAAGTTTATTTACAAAACACGAGCCACTGTAGTTCAGTCGCAAAGATTATATACCACCATGCCTCGCAGTCATGGGTCCAAGCCAATGAAGGCTCGTGAATGGAGTCGGTTAACAGAAAGTATTGACCTATTCGTTTTCAAAAAAAGAAAAAAATTGAATTCTACAAGAATGCCAGTTGAGAGTAATCTTTTTTTCAAATTGTAGTTTTTTGTACTTAGTATAAACAAATATCACCATCAAAATACATTCAAGAAATCAGTGAATAAAGTGGTGATAGCTAAAGACAAGAAGAAAAGGTTTGGCAAAAGGGTAAATTCTTTTCCTACTCTTACAAAATACCATACACACATGACTCAGAGATCTGTACAGCAAAAAGTGAAGTAATGTATCTACAAGGAGGAGACATTTCTTTTGAAATTAGTCCAGTCCGTTTATATTGGTATTGGTACTTGGTGCCTGCCATAGGCTCTGTTTGGCAGTCCAGTTTAGTGGGGAAATGGTCAGTGAGGAAATATTCAGTGGGAAAACAACATCTAGGAAATGGAGGGTGCTGTTTGGTAAAATTGTAAAAATTCAGTGGGAAAACGATATCTGGGAAATGGAGGGTGCTGTTTGGTAGTCCAGTTTTCCAAAACTATGATTTGTATGTAAAATGACCATAAAGAGCATAATTCATTTTAAGTGGTTGAATTTTTTTTATTTTTTTATCTTTATATATTTTTTTAATCAATTTATTTATAATCTAACATCTAATAAAATTGATCTATATACCATAAATAAGACATTGTGCCGAAATAAATTGAGAGTGATTTTACGGATGGATGTCGAAATAAATTGATGGGTTTTGTTGGAATGGATGTAGGGAAGGTGTGGTCAAAATTTGAGAGGATTCGGAGAAGATTTGGGGGAGATTCGAAGAAGAAAATCGATTTTGGAGGTGAAAGGGTCGGGTTGGAGGAGAGAGAAATTTCTGAAAAAAGTGAAGAAGAAGAAGGAAATCACGATTTTATAGAGGGGAAATAGTTTTTACCACCCCTGAACTATCGTCGAAAATCAAAAACCTCCCCTGAACTTCATTTTTTGAAATTCACCCCCCTAGACTATTGTTTTCGGGCAAAAAACCCCTTCTGTCCATAATTAAATCATTTTTTTTGTGAATTCTTGGAATTTTTTACAATGTTTCTTGATTTTTAGGTTAATTACATTTTTTCGTGATTTTTTACATTTTTTTTAGATTTTTTACAATTTTGTTGGAGGAGAGAAAAATCCTTAGCGTGATCACGCCAAGGAAAAAGTGTCTAGCGTGAATCACATTGGCAACTTAAACCCATTTTCAAAAAATTAATAAAAATAGGAAAAATGGATCTAGAATTACTTATCTTGAAATAGAGATTTTATTGGGGTAGTTTTTAATTTATTTTGTTGGTTATATAACGTAAAAAAATTAAAATGAAATGAAAAAGAAAAAAAAAAAGGAGAGAGAGAAGGCCAAATGGAGTTTCATTTTCGGAATGGAACATTTTGCTCCATTCCCTCACCCCCTACTTTTCTCATTTCCCCACCCAAAAACTCACTTTTTCATTTCGGGAATGGTGTTTAACAAACACCAAAATTTCATTTTGGGTTGGCAAATGTTGGGTTGGGTACCCAACCCCAAACCCCAAACCCCAAACAGCCACATAAACATTCACAACCCCTTGAATCCTGGAGTTAAATATTTGGTACTTTTGTTCACCGTATTCTTTGGTTTGTTTATACTGGCATTGTTTTGTTACTTTGTAAAATGCATATTTATTCCTTTTTTCTAACGTTAATAGATTACAAAAGTTTATACATTTTAACGCAAAAAAAACATAGGCATAAGTTATCTTCTATACTACTGGATACATTCTTAAACATATTGAATGAAAGTTGCTTGTAGTTTTTGAAAAAAAACTGACATCGCGTAGCTTAGACTATTTTCATTCCACTTTCTTTTATATAGTTTTTATGCGCGTACAGTCTTTTCGCGCTACGGTAGGATGCAACTATCTCATTGCTTGCATTCTTTCTCCTTCTCTTCCCGACGATCGGTAATTTTTTTAATAAAGCTCCATCCGAAGCTCTTCTAGCATGGCCAATTGGCCATGAATTATGTATTTTTTAGTATTTTGTTTGAAAACAGAGCAAGATACTTGGTGAGATCATGATATTTCAGTAAATGTGAAGTCTTGTTTGGTATCACTATATTTGTTAGTACTAATATATTTATTTAACAGGTATGCTAGTACTTTTTTCCTTGATCAAGAGACAGGTATGCTACTCTTTGTATACAAAAATTTGCAAATACTTAGGAAAGGTAAGGCCCCGTTTACTTCGCAGAATTCTCCCGAAAATTCTCCATTTTTCTGAAAACTGATGTGAAAAATGGAAATCGTGTTTACTTGGCCGTTTTTTCCGTTTGAAAACGAAAACGAAAATACTCTATTTGAAAAATGATGGAACAAATTTTGAAAACGCCTGAAAGTTGTTCTCTATTTTTCTAAATTTTTTTGCCTTCACTTTCTCAAACTGAAAACACGCGTTTTCAGTTTGAGTGATTAATGAATCTTTTTAAAACCCAATTTTGCCCTCATCCCCTCACGCTGCGTTCCTTCTTCTTCTCCATCGCAACACGGTCTCGTGCTAGCAGTTGCCACCTCCGCCCTCCACCCTCCACCCAGTCCTCCGCCCTTCGTGTCCCTCTCTCCGCCTAATCCCGCCTCCCCCTCTGCCGTAACTCTGAGCTCTGACGACGTGGCGAAATCGCTTGTAGGCACCGCTGTTTACATAGTCAGCAACTCTAACAACGAGTTCATCCTCATCTCCGACCCTGATGGAACCAAGTCCATTGCAAGAAGAACAAAATCAGCCATAGGAGCTTCTGCAACCAAAAGTCGAACAAGTCGAACAAGTTGAACAGGAGGAGGAGGAGGAGGAGGAGGAGGAGGAGGAGGAGGAGGAGGAGGAGGAGGAGGAGGAGGAGGAAGATGAACGGAGGCATAGGAGGAAGAAGATGAACAGTAACTTATACCAAATTAATTATAATGGCACAATGGTAAATTTAGAACAAATAATTTTTTATGTCCATTTTCTACTTAATTCAATTGCTTGCATTTTAGAACAAATTGATGATCAATCTGTTGTGAAATATTTAGTCTTTAATCTCTAGATTAATTACATGCTTTCAATTTCGTAAATTGATTAATGGTTTGCTCCAATTTCATGTTTTGAATTAATTTGTCAAATTACTGTATTTTTGAAATTAAATCTTGTGTGTTGAGTAATCAGATTTTTGGTTCGAACGGGTGGATCGACATTAATTTTACGAATATTTTGGTTGTCTCGGAATTTTGATAAACCGAAATTGACCGGACCTTGGTCGCCGGTGGCTCCGGCGACCCAAGGTCAGGGATGAGCAAAGCTGGTGGGCCTTTCGGGCCGAGGAAAGAAAGAAGGATGAGCAAAGGTGGTGGGCCTTTCGGGCCGAGGAAAGAAAGAAGGAAAAGGAAAAGATTTATTTAAAGCTAGATTTCCAATCTAGTTAATCATAATGATATATTAGAATATATTTACATAATAGTAATAATAATTATGTAATGAACAATAATAAATTAGAATAATCATAATAATAAATTACAATAATAATAACAATAATATTTCCAATCTTAATAATCATAATAATAAATTATAGGCTCATCATAATAATCATTAGAATATCATCTGTTTTTATATTTACATATTGAACAATAAGACTATTTTATACGTTTTTTATTTTCATGTAGAAACATGAATTACTATATTTATATGTAATGGAATATTAGTAGATTAATGATCAATTTTAGATTTTTCAATTATAATAAGTGTCAATTTTTTCCTATAAATATATTTATTAGTTTGTTAATCTTTGCAAATAGAAGGAAATAATAACATGATTTTTTTAATGAGAAAATTCAAGTTGTTGGAACAAAATTGTTTTTGGTTTTGCAATAATTTGAAAAAGTGACGAAGTAAACAGGTTTTCCAGTTTTTCAAATCAGGAAAAGTGACGAAGTAAACGCGATTTCCAGTTTGAAAATTCTATTTACAAATTTTAGAAAAACAGCAAATTTTAGAAAAACAGCAAATTTTTAAACTGAAAATTCTGCGAAGTAAACGGGGCCTAAATGTTGCTCGAATGTGGAGGATCCTATTATTATTTATTTTAAACAAATGTAGAGGCTATACTGTTTGCTATCCAGATAGTACTCCACATTCGAAAACAAATGTAGAGTAACTAGTTTAGTTAGATTTTCTGTGTCTTTAACCACACAGCCAAAAACCACAGTTAACTACTCTTCACTTTTTCCTTGATAGAGGGTAAAGTCCCAGACCAGGCCAAGGCCATGGCCAAAAGATGGAGCAATGAATAGTATATTACATCAAAAAAGCAGCCACAAGCCGACACAAAACTGGGCCACCTCCCCTCCACCACAATCTACTGCATCACCTTTATTTGTATTTTTTTTGTATTTTTTGTCTAGATAGATAGGCACTCCCCAATATAAGCTGAGACATTCACCACAGGCCACAGTCTTTTCACTTCAACACTCTCCTCTCTCTTCTTCCTGTAAAAAAATAACTGCAGCTGCTAGTTGTTTTCCTTTCTTTAGCTTGATTATAACTATGGCTGTTCTAGTTCTTGCAATGCTCATGCTAGCCATGACTGGCCATGCAAGTAAGCTCTTTCCTCCTCCTACTTTTTTCTTTCTTTCCCCTTTTTGGTATTCCCTTTTCACTTCTAAAGCTGCAAAGCCATCTTGTGATGATTCTTGTCTAAACTTACACAAGGGTAGAAACAGAAAAAAAACTAGAACTAGAAGTACCCTTTTCTTATGAATTTCTTCTTTTATCAGTTTTTTTTTTCACTTAATGAATGCTTACTGGTTAGTTGTTACTGTTTTTGCTCACAAAAAAACCTTTTGATAAGTTTTCGTTTTTGATAACCTTTTGATTAACAGTTCTTGTTTCCACCACATTTTCAAGATCTATCTTCTTATGTTTTGATAAGTAAAAAAATCCCCATCTCCTTTTCCAAATGGCTCATCGCCTTCCCATTTTCCCCCCGTTTTCTGTTCTGTTGCAGGGTGCACATGGTGTGTTTGCAAGGATATGTCTGAGGCAATGCTGCAAAAGACATTAGACTATGCTTGTGGAGCTGGTGCTGACTGTGGCCCTACTCATCAAAGCGGTCCGTGTTTCCAACCTAACACCGTTAGGTCTCATTGTAGTTATGCCGTTAACAGCTATTACCAGAAGAAAGGACAAGCTCCTGGGTCTTGTGATTTCTCTGGCACTGCTATCATTTCCACTTCTGATCCCAGTAATTATCCACCCTCCCTTCATCTACCCTCAATCCCTCCCAATTTCCCTTTTTTTATTTTATTTTAAAAGAATTCTGTTAATCCCAGAACTCATTTCTTTTTGTTTTTCTCGTGGTGATAAATACAGGCGTTTCTGGCTGCTCCTACCCTGCTACTGTTAGGTATAAATGCTTTTCACCCTGCACTTTTTACCACCAACCAGTAACACTATTTTTTTTCATAGAAAAATATAATAATCTCTGACATTCTTTCCAAGTTTTAAGTACCCATTATTTAATCAATCAATAGACTTAATCTAATTGTGCCCGTGCCACTGTGCCAGCTTAGGTCTCTGGCTGTCAGGCTTATTAATTTGTAATTTAGGGCTGTGACCTAAACTTTTTTAATTAATGGGGGGAAACTTTTTGATTTGGGTAGTTACAAGCACGAAAAAAATATTAATATTGCAAATTTATACCCATTGAAGCATACGGATATTTTTATATTTATAGTAACTTCCTTAAATTTAAACAATTTTATATAACTACTTGAAAAAAAATGGGAAAGTGTTGTTCTTAGCAGTGTATGAGCTCAAAATCGAGACTTAACTTCCTTACTTTCACTTTGCAAGAAGTGTCAATGAATTTATAGCATGCAGTTGCAAATTCATTGTTTGTTGCCATTTTAACATGGTTGATAATCTCGCTGAGTTAAGTTTACGTTGGACTGAGTTGAAAATGGCATTCAAGTTAAAGTTAGGTTGAAACTAGTACTATTGTGCAAGAAAGTATACCAAAGAAATTATGAATCTATGAAAAAAGGACAGTAGTTTTGGTCTAAAGCCAAGTCCACTTTGCTGATTATGCTGTCTTGTCTTTGTTTGTTTAAAGACAAACATCATCTTTGCTCCTTATTGTTTTTACTAAAACTCCTTTGGTGAATTGGAATCTCTCCTTTTGGCACCAGAAAAACTGTTTGTGGTTCGCAAGCATCTCTCTTTGGGATGATGCCTTTGTTAGTAAAATCCTTGGCATCCTTCTTTCTTTCCTTGTTGGTGGAATAGGGCATCTTTCCCTTTTATTACTCGTTTTTGCTCTTATATTGAAACCATACATTTGGTAACTCTTTTAAATGCTGCTTTTTGTTAGTCAAATCTAAAACTTTTACCTTTCGTTGATCACTTTTGATCAATATACACGAAATGTGGCTCTTTTTGTCATTTCACTCATCTCGTAATTGCATCATGATGTTCTTAGACTCATTGGGGGTGTGAAGCTATTTTCTTTTTAAAAAACTCACTCCTAATCAAAAGGATGCTGCAAAAGTTTTTTTTTTTTTAAAAAGAAAAAATCCGTCAAAATGAATTTCTACAAAATTTTAAAAAGAAATAAAGAAAGAAGAGACATTTAACCCGTTGTAATGTCTTGTGGCATTGGTATTCTACAAGCATATAGGATTTTAAAATAGGACCAGTTGGTTGAAATCAACAATACAAGCCTTACTATGAAAACAAATTCGTTTGTTTTTAAGCATTCGTCGGTTTTTTAAAAGCAGAATTATGTATATATCTTGGACTGTCATGTCATTACCAGGGGTCTTTCAAGGTTTAGCCCACACAAAAAAAGGCCTATCAAGGGCCATTTGACTCCTCTATGCCTGTGGTATTTATAAAATCTAAAACGTGCATCCATGGAGAAAAAAAGAAAAAGTTTTTTAAAGGTTACATGGTTGTGACTGGCCTGTGGGGCATGTATTTTGACTGTGGTTTCCTTTCAGTAGTATTTAGTTACAGTACTTCAAAGTCTTGGGATAACTAATTCCCTTGAGATTTGAACTATCTTTTGAAAATTGGTGTCTTAATATCTGTGCTGGTGTGGTCCTCTCATCAGTCCTAGAGTGGCTGGCTCCTCCTATAGTCATACTTCACCTCATTTATTGGGGCACTCCCCTTTAGTCATCACTAACCAGTCACCATTCTTGTTGTGAATGCGTCCTATTGGGCTGGATTTATCTTTCTTTTTCTTTTTCTTTTTTTTCTGTTGGTGAGCTTCTTTTATTTGGGTTGTCCTACGGGCCACAGTAACACTAACACAGCATAGTCATATAAATGGGGCAAGGTCTGTGGCACTGTGGAAAATTTTTGGGGTTACTTTTTGTCTGTTAACACATAACTCGTTTAATTGTGGGGTCCACTGTTAAAATCTCACAATATCCCTTCCTTGTTGACTCCACCGCTTATGCAACGAATGAGGTGTAAGTATGAGTTAGCATATAGACTCTTTCATTCCTTTTCTTGCTCATCTGGATTCTTCCTTTTCATAGTTGGGTAAGTCCTGATATTCACATTCCGCTAATTGATATGCATGCTCTACTGTTTTTTGTTTTGCTTTTAGGAAGTGATATTCAGATGATCATTAGGAGGAAATAGGAATGCTAAGTAGTGTTTGTCCTTATAAAGGAACTAGTTTCCAATACTTTTTAAATTTTAGGTGTGTGTTAATCACATGGCATGAGACTCATTTGTGTATACATACATGAAACTCTTACAGAGGTGCAAGGTGTTAACTGTTGTTAAGTAGCATGTCATCTTCTTACGTTTCAGCTAAAACTTAACTTTCTACTAATTCAAATCAAAAATAGAAACAGCGAAGTTAATAGCTTAATCGAATAGACATACTTGTTGAAGTCTGGTTTGACATTGTTTGTTAATCGTGTGCTGTTTCCTGTATAAAGTTATTAATTAGCTAATCAGACAACTATTAAGGGCGACTTGATGAAGCCTGTTCCAGTGGACAGACATGATGAGATTGTACATTGTCCAGTAAGAAAGTATAATAAGTCGAGAAAAGGTTAACATCCTTGCATTATTTGTGTCCTTGAAGTGAACATCCTTACATTATTTGTGTCCTGAAAGTGATAGTATCGTGCTGGCATGTTTTTTCCTTATTGTTGACTCATCAAAACTTGTTAGTAAACTTATTTATTTACTGTTTCTCAACACATCGCATTCTGTGTTCTCTTTGTGATTGGATTTCTGGATTCTAATTCTTGATTTCTTTCCTCGGTGCAGCGCTGCAAGCACTGGCACAACAACTACTCCTCCTAGTACTACAACTCCAGTAAACCCAACTCCAACTATGAACACACCTGGGACAACAATCGGTAACCCATCGACCACCACACCTGGAACTACTACTACTTCTCCATACACCCCTTCTTCCAATGGAATGTTAGGAGGGTTTGGCAATGGCAGCGTCGGCCCATCAGGCTCTGGAATGAACACAGACATGAGTGATGCCTGTTCGAGACTCCAAAATATCGGTAGGGCCTTCTCTTCCTTTACAGTGGTTTCAGTCATCTTGATGCTTTTGTGGGGCTGAAGATGCAAATGATGTGTGGCTATGATGGTGGTGGGGTAGGGTGGTGACAGGTGATAATGGATATCAATGTCCATTTGTGTGTATGCAATGCATGTGATTTTGCCGTTATTTATCAGAAGGAGAGAGACATCCTAGCTGGCTAAGTTCTTGTTTTTATTGTACGTACGTACTCTCCTACTTGGGAAAGGAAGATGGGATTGTATTTGCTGCTTTTTGGTGGTCTTATGGTGGATTAGATCTTTAGATAATTCTATAGTTTTATCAAGGAGAGTTTGTCGCCCATGCTGTAGCTGGTAGTTACTAGTTAGTACTTAGTATGTAAAACTTCAACTCTTAACCTTAATTATGGCTATTATTATTCTACTTCAATTTTGCTTTTTGTATTTCTAAGTATACCATTTTATACTCCTGCTTTTTTTAAGCCCTATTACTCTTTCACAAATTATAAACAAAATAAATCAGTTATTAACTTATTTATTAATATCATGGGAAGGCTTGGTGTGTTGATAAAAAAGCAAAAGGATATTTAAAAATAAAAAAAGTTAGGGGAATAAAGTAGGTGACTAAGTTTATTTTAAAATATAATAAAATAAAAATAAAGTAATTATGGGTACATATTGTAACGTTAGTAAAATTTATTTTAAATGAGGATTTTATTTTATTTTTTTAAGAAAGAGTTAGAAATAGTTTATAACAATATTGATCGTGCTCAAATAGTAATCTTTAACTAATGTATTAAATTTGAGTTTTCAAAATGGAAAAAATCATATTAAAAGAGTCATCCGTTTTCGGTGTGTTAAAACGGGCTGGGTTTTCGTTAGAAGAATCCAATTAGGTATTGGAGCAAACCAAATCGTCCTTGGACTTAAAACCAGTTTTTTTTTTTATCGGTTTGCTCCATTTCTAAAAAGGCCCAATAAGAGCACCAATTGCATATTTTTTATTTATTTTTGGTTAAACAATTGCATATTTTTGGGCTTCCTAAAAAGTGTTGTTTCATTATACAACAAAGTTTAGTAGTTAGTAGTAGTTATTTTAGAAATTTATATTAAAATACAACATTACCTTCCAAAAAAATAAATTATATCCTACCTTTTTTCAATAGTATTTTTCAAACTAATAAATTTAGAAAGGGAAAGCTATCCCATGAGTATTGAGTTGCGCCTAATTTAATCTTTCAACGTTTTAAAATTAACTCTATAATTTTTAATATTTTTTAGCATTTTATTAGTGGGAAATGTGTGGGACCTAGAAAAACAAATCATTTTCCATAGAAAATTAGTCGATAAAATGAGAGAAATCAACTTTGTCTTATTAGCGAGGGGGAAATTTCCTGCAATATTGTCATCCCTCTCCTTTGCACTCTCTCATCTTTTTAATTTTTTTTTTAAATTCAATTTTTTAAAACTATATAATGAACAAAATAAATTAAAAACTATAACAACATAATCCCCATCGCAAGATGAGTAATTCTATATCTACTTTTCTTGTTTTCTTTAATCATTTAGAAATGAGTTTTATACGTTTTATGGGATCACTCATAGTTTTCTTCTTCAAAGCATGAATAAAACATTTGGTCATGGACCATTCAAAATTATTTAAATATATTTTTAATTAATTTAAAATTTTCATAATTATCCTTATAATTAATATTAAATTATTAATGTTTTACCATTAATGTTGAAATAAATATATAAACTTATCTTGATATTTTGAATATTGTGAATGTTTTTATTCATGTTATCATTTGGGTTTTACTTACTTAATTAATAATTAATAACTATTTTATTTTGAACTATTTGGTTGTTTTTTGTTTTTCCTATTAACAATTAAAATTGCGATTTCAAAGAAGAGGAGAACAAAGAGGTCTACAGTTTTTTTAATTAGATTTTATTTGTTTATTATTATTGATCAATATATTATATCCTTTAAAATTCAAAAAGTATATATGGAAACATTTAAAATTGTAGCTCTTGTGTTTTAGTAACTAAAAACTAAGGTGTAAAAAGAAGAAAGATGAGAGTGTGAATTGTTGGGTTTTAGGGTATCAAACAACATATCTAATGTATTATAATTGCATTTAATGTGCAACGGATGACATAAAATTATACCCTTAATAAAAACCAGAAATCATAACCCATGTATTCGAACTAATTAAACATGAGATACATTATTTAAATCACTTATCATTAGGGAACCGGCGTAGGCTACAACAACTTTGGTAATATCTGTGACGGAAACTTGATCCGATGATTGGAATCAAAAGATCGAATCCTAAATACCAAATTAGGTATTCTTTCTGGGTATCCATACGAATGGAATGAGACACGATGGTATGCTAACACCTGAATAGGTTAAATTCCTTATCCGTATACTTTTTATTGCTTGCAGCTTGCTTAGGTTTTTATATGTATGCTTATATATCTATCTATCTATCTATATATATATATATATACATTATAGCTGGCCAATACTCCTTGTAGTGCCGTTGGCCCTATTTGTTAATTAAGGAGTTTTTATACTCCTTGATTATCTAATGTTATTTATCTAATATTCCATTAAATATATAAATATAAATATCACATATATATATATATATATATAATATTTAATTATAATAAATAATTATACAAGTCTATGTATATATAAATATTATCAAATACATATTTATATCTCACATTAACTCGTATTAACATATCTTTTAACTAGTAATTTATTTAATTCATTTGGCATAAATGTATGTATTTATTTCCATAAATAAATACACAATTATTACTATTGATTTATTAATTTTAGGGCATACTAATGTATCAAATATATTCTTGAAATTAGGGGATAATTCCAACATGAATATCCCCACATTTGAATCAAATGTGCATACTTTTTTTTGCTCATTCTATAAAAATACAGGAAAATAATTTACTTTTCTACTGTATCCAAATACTAGAAAATATTTTCCAGCTGAACAACCAAATAGCAAAAAATAAGTTATTTTCCCAAAAGAAACCAGACATTAGTGTCAACTCATTTTCCTATTGAAACTTGACACCATAAATAATATAAATGATAATTAGAGGCATTTAAATTAATTTCTCACATGTAGTTAGTTACATCACTAGGGAGAAGAAGACCAAAATAGATAAAGCTACTAGTAATTGAATAATGCTATAAATATTAACGTTTTAGTACTAATACTATTAATAATTGACGTAGTAACACAAGATTGAGTTTGTTCCTTATTTGTTGGGGAGTTTATTCACTAATTACTTATATAACTATCAAACGAGATATCACGTGTATTTAGGAGAGAATAGTAAAAGCACTAGTACTTCTAACATTGCTTAAGCTAAAGTGCTGATGCGTCTTAATAAAAGGAAATAAACTTAATATCCACAAAATTTAACATGTTTGAAAATACGTACTTTATTTGTAAATAATCCAAAAAAAACAATTATTTTTAAACATAACACTTAAAAAATTATATATCTTTAACACTCATCGAATACTAAGGAGTAACAAAGTCAATTAGAAATGAAGATGATAAGGTTGAAATTTTGTAAACTTGTAACTACTACATGATAAGTTCAAGCATAATTGGAAAGAACCAACAAAAAACAACCTAGCTAGTGTGGTCTTATAACACTTGGCAATTTAGAATAACATTCCTATTTCATACAAGGAATTGACCATTCAAATTTCTGCTAATATAAGTTGTCTTAAAAGACAAGAAAAAAATTATTTCTTACTTTAAGAATAGGTCAAATTAGAGTACTTCAAAAAAAAGAGTTTGAAGGTGGTGTCTTTTGGTAAAGAATATTGCTTTTTACAGGGAGTGGAAATTGTTCAATAGAGATTGATTGAGACTACATGGAGAAGGCAAGTTCTTCTTCTTCTTATTATTATTTTCTTTGTATTTTCTTTTAAAATATTTAGCGTATAAATATAAAATAACACTTGGGATTTGGATTTCCTTGAATACTCCACTAGATCTAAAGGGCAAAAGAACAAGGATTGGTTTGCTTGGATGCTTAGGTTGTTTGTAATAACATGTTCATGATTTGATAATTTTATGAGAATACTTGTGAATATGAAGTAAATATATCTTGCATATAATAATTGATTCATTAAGATTTTGTTCCTTTTATTGTTTTTTAAAGATTATACTCTTTTTGGTATGTTTGAACAGCGGGTAAAAATATTTGTGAATTTATTTACTAGGTTGGACTTTTCTAATACGATTCCTTAGATACCACGGTTAGACCTGGACATTGGACGGGCTACCCATAAATAGCCGATAGACAACCCACGATATGTGTTAAAATTTAATAATTTACATGAAAACTAATCCTAAATTAAAACATTAAAACATTGATTTGCATAAAATAAAATGGACTAGTAGTCATCCTCTCATAATCTTATTAGAATGTTATTTTTATTCTAATCAATATGAGTTAAGATTTGATGATATACAAACAAAATCTAATCCTGAATTAAAAAATAACTACAAAATAGGATGCGCAATGTATCGAGTACGAATAACTTTGTTTATATGATAAAAAAAAACACTCTATCTACATTCCTATCATGTAAAAAAAGAAAAACTCAGTCAAATCAGCAAAATAGTTGGGCCCAAAAATACAGGCGCTCAAATCTCATCACATTTGGGCCATCTACATGGTTTGAAATTAGCTGATCTTCTCCATCTCCAGTTTTTGAGAGGCAAAAATAATTCCTGTTGTATGATACGATAAATTAATAGGTAGCGGCGCCTTGTGATGTATGCGGCGAGGATGGGTTTGAACTGATTTTTGTAATCTGTCATATCTGCGACGTTGTTCAGGAGCGCAGGTAAGCTAAAGCATATACCTTTCCTTCCCCCCCCTCTTTTTCTCTTCCATATTTGGTTTAGATTGCCATGCAATGTCAATGATTTTGTGGATTTTTCTATTCCTTCAATTTTGATTTGCATCTGTTGCGGTAAATTCTCTGTCGTGTCTGTCTTTTTGTTTCAGATTTTGCACTTGTTACAGTAGCTTGACAGATACCGACCCTTGGTTTTGTGAACAATGTTGCCCAAGTTTGCCGAATGGCTACCCAAAACTCTCCTCTCTTGACGCTTCAGAACCCTTACCGGCAATTGCAGTTGCCCATGAAAGCAAAAAGAGTCCTTCTAATGAGGAAGAACCTGCCTCAAATGGGAAGGCAGTACAAGAACTATCACTTCCTAGACGTCCTAGGTCAAAGCGTACAGGCAAGGATTCTTTCAATCCTGATGTATGAGTTACTTATTTGTCTTGTGAGTTTATGCTTGTGATTTTTTCTTCTTAAATAGAATTGCATTAGGTTCAGTTACACTGCGGTTCAATTACTTTTAGATTTTTTTTCTTGGATAGATTAGATTTATGTTGATTAGATTTTTAACGAAGTATTCTGTGAAGTATTAACTGGTTTTATTTGTGGGATATTTATAATTATGGAATATCAATGAATAATTGATAGACATAATAATGATATCAAGTAGTAGTCGGTTTCCATGTATGGAAAGAAATCATAGTTTGTTGCAGAAAATATTTAAATCTGCGTTCTCATTCGGCTTTTATAAAATTTGGAATCCGACTACTAGTAAGAAAGTAATCATATAAATATACAAAAGGTGGATTCTGTTTTGCCCACTGCAAGTTAATCTTCAGTATATACCAGTTCCTTCCGAAAACACTTAACCATATGAACTGAGACTTGGTGACCAGGGTGTGTAAAGTATGTACAAAGAGTCTGGAGTTTCAATGGATTCCATTATCATAGAATCTCAGAACTGTAGAGAATGTAGGACCAAGTTTAATCTACTGAGTACCTGTTTCGCATTGACTACCTATATTAGGCCCTTCAACCCAACGGCTAGTAGCATGCTAAGAGTGTTGATGCACCACACAACCATGGACAAGCCTAAGTTATGCCCTTGTCATGGTTAAGCCCAGCTCACAACCAACTAATTTAATGCGCTGCTACTTAGGAAAGTTTTTGGCTCAAAAGTTGCTACAAAGCACTAGAAGATATATGATTGTTTGGGCATTGTATCATAGACATACCTATTAATGATGCTAGCTATTGTGCTATAGTTGTTGTTTATCGTGGAACTGTTTTTGGCTGCTAGTCCTTAGGACGGCAAGAACTTGATGAGAAGTCTGCATATCTTCAAGCGCCATCTATTTTATTAGTTGGCTTGATAAACACCTACGAAGGATGATGGTTTGCGAATCTGGAACAGCGCCTTAACCTCAATGTTCCCAAATAGTTTTATAAAGCACAAAGAGTTGGATCTCAAGACTTTTGCAAGGCTTATGAGCTTAAATAGTAGCGTGAGGAAAATAAAAGTCCACACAGAACACTGCAAGAGCAATCGGTTGATATTCTATCATAGGAAGGGTGAAGATAGCCACGTATCTTGAAAAGGCCTCAAGCTACTTCTCTGTTCTAAACATCCAATTCTGAGTTGAAGGATGAGAATGAAGAAACCGTTTGGTGCAATGAATACAAAGTCGATGTGCACTCTTGAAAAAACCAATGGGATAGTACTAGCATCTACATTGGCAAACAACAATAAGAGACTTTCAGATATCTCCAATCTCACACTTGATATTACACGTTGCAGCAACGTGGTATGGGAATGGAAATATTATATTTTAGGATGTTACTTCTTCAAGTAATGTGAATGAAATATAACTACATTTTTCAAACTGGGATTTCTGTTTTCGTTCGACGTAGTTAAAATCAGTAGGGTTGTGTAAATCAACCAGCTCCTCATTCCCTAACTTATTAACCATACCATCATCCTTTCATTGGGTTAGGCTAATATGTGTTGCGTGCAATGTTATTTCTGGTTCATTTTCCTAGGTGCGGAAGAAGTGTCAGACTACATTTTCTTTTAGCTCGCTACCATACTGAAAAAGATAGAGGGTTGAACAATGATGTTCCTAGATATAGGGATAACAATGGGGAAGTTACCAGTGGTGATTGAAGTTACATTCCTAGGAAAATCTCATTTGGCCATGGGGTCCTTGGCATTTATTCATTCAATCATGGTGCTTAGGTCTTAAATCTACACAAAGTCTAGTGTACGTCAAGTTTTAACAGGATAGCTCACAACTTTAATTTGATGGCCAAATTTCAAACAAGTTTTCGTACTCCATATTTCTGTAGAGCTGAGAAATGGGTGGTTCTTGGTGAAATATATGGGAATCTTGTGAAGTCAATGCAAGTAGATCTTAAAATATTTTTTTTTTTAAATGCAATTTTGTATCAGCTAGTAAATATTTTACAATGTTCAACACAAATTGAACATTTCATATAGGTCATTGGTTCTTACTCAGCATATAACCGTTTGTATTATTGCTCAGTGTACAAAAAAATCGTCAATCACATTGTTCTAATTATATTTTGAAGCTTTCCTATCTGAATGATACTGTAACTGACAACTTATGTTTGGTTTTGTCTATTGTCTTGTTTTTTTCTTTTTTCTTTTGATGATGGTTCCAGAAGAAGTTATCCATGTATCAATTTGCCAATTTATGTTGTATGATATGCAATCCTGTGTTGTTTACTCTTCTTGTCTATTCTTTCAGTCTATAAACGTCGCTTTGATGGCCAATTTATATTGCCTGGCTCTGATATGCAAGAAGCACATGCGTATGATCCACTTCACTTTGAGAAATATCCTTCAAATTTTCCTATTATTGAAGCTTCATGGAGGTGAGTAATCTTTTCCTTTTCTTCGCATCACATACTTATTGATTCATCAAAGATGCCCTGAAGCTGCAGCAAACATGAGATTATGAGATGGAAACAAGGTGCGATTAGTCTAGTCTGCTCAAGTAGGTGCATAGGCGGACCAAAATGGACTTTTTTTTAGATAAGCTGAGAGCTCATTGAAGGAGGTGGACCGCAGGGTGTAGCCACAACCTCTAAAACTGAAAAAATAGGCCACTTGACGGCCTAATAGCCCCAAAAATCAGTTTGACCAACAATTGATACAAGAGGGATCCCTCACCAAATTGGACTTAACAATAGTAATTTATAAAAGGAAATTTATTGTATGCTCAATGTTTGATTTGATGCATTGGTCTGGTACCGGAGGAACTATGGATTGGTACATTATAAGTTGATAGATGGTTCAAGGTAACATAACTATGTGATAGTGATGAGAAAATTGTATGTTCCTTTGATCCGTAGTGGTAGTTATGTCATGGATGGAAGGAAAACTATACTCACAGACACTAGAACCCAATTTAGGCATTATTGAATATGGGTAAAAGAGTAATACGGTTTCTATCAGTTTCTTGAAGTTCTTTAGTGGTGTGACATTTAAATGCCTAACCTGATTCAATGTTTCCTTTAACAACGACTATGATCAACTATTTACATCCTACCATATAAAGGATTATGTGAGAAGAGTTGTTTCAACATGCCTGTATAATTTGCTTAAAACGTATTTATTTAGCTTTTAGTTAATTATATCATCGCATTGATCACAAGCTGGCTCATTTAATTTTTGTCAGCAGCAATTTAGTCGAGTACCTGTCTTATATTGAAGTCTTGTGCATTTTATTTTTGAATTGCTTTGGCTTTGACCTTTTTCTCCTTTTACTTGTGTAGGGGAACATTTAAGATTCCTGCTATGGAGTGGCTAGGTGAGTTGTACAATGGCTTCCAGGCTCATATTTCAAGGCGATCGTTTATCATGGACAATAAAGCTTATCAATTTTCTAAGCAAATGCCTAAAGTTCTACAGTTTGAGCTTTTGCCTCGTAGCAGCATTTGGAATGAGATCTTTCAAACTGATTACGCACTAGGCAAAGATATCACTCTTTATTTTTTCCCTGGATACCGTGAGAGGTCAGTTTAAAACCTGGTCGCGAGTGAGGATTCTGAAAACTTGAAATGGAAGCAGGAATCATTTAATGAAAGCCCGTTGTATTGCAGGTCCATAGAACACTATGTTTACCTATTAAGCTTCCTGGAGGCTGAAGATCTCATGATGAGGAATTGCACAAATGGTGTAGAGTTGCTAGTATTTACCACCAAGCAACAACACTATGCTAAGGGTGAGTCTTTTTATGTGCACTATTTGCTTTGACTTGACTGTTACGACATCCAATCATGATGGAAAACTTTGTTGCTATGCTTTCACCATATACAATGCTCCAGTAACTGAGTTATCAATGCAGTAATCAAAGTACTTCACGTGATCAGATTTTCTTCCATTTCAATCTGATGTTGCTGAATAACATCAGTGAACACAAGCTTTTTCTTTATCATAATTTTGATGGTGGGAATGTGACTTCTAATTTCATGGATGTTCAAAATGAATGTGGATTGAACATTATTACATAACTATGCTCATTTTAAACTTTTAGTTCTCCATGTTTTTGCCCTTTTTGAGGAAAATAACGAAATACACATTTGTTTTAATTGCGACTTATTTTGTCCATGACCAGTTCTTCTTTCTTGCAATTAATTAATTTCTTCTTACAACCCTTAGAAGTGTCCGAACCGTATCAGCACATCAATGTGAATGCCTTTTTGGGAATTTGACATAAGAGCTATATTCCATTGTTCTTGTAGACTTAAACTGGGTATCTTTCCTGTGGGGAGTATTACGCACTGTAAAAACTGAGGATGTGACCACCACTCCTTCAATATTCTCTCTTGGTAAGCAAGCCATCGGTTTTGGTTCTATGGTGGAAGATGATAGGAATGCTGCTCATGAGGATACCAACGGGAAGTTATTATCTATGGATCTAGAAGTTCCTGCAAGAACTCATATGGTACATAATCTTTTCTCTTCTTCTAATACCTGGATTTTCTTATTGCATGCATTTTTAACAAATTATTTAGATGATTAGTTGAATGCACATTTGTGAAAGTTAGAAACTTGTCGCCGTTTAATTAATGACTTACTGATCTGAATTCTGAACTTCAATGTTTTAATTCAGTTCATCTCTTGCCTCTACTGAAAAAAAAAAAAAAATTGTAATCATCTTTCAATTCAATTCATTAGAGTATCGAATCAATCAAGATTATAGTCAGAACTGTTCCTGCCTATGCTTTTTGCTGAGAATTTCCAGATTACTGAATGTTGTTCCATTAGGAAACATGAGACAGCTACATTCTCGATATACTAGTTTCTCTCGCCTTTTAACTTCAGTCCGAACTAGTGTTTTATTACTCCATCTGATGGTTCAAACACTTGTTCGCATATATACACACGTTCGTTTCGTAGACAAACCATTTAATTTGCAGTGTTATTTATATTTTCACATTCTTATTGTGTGATGAAAACTTTCAGGATGTTGTTCATGCCTTACCTGAGTATGCAAAGACTTATCGCCGAACAAACTTGTCCAGAAGGAGATGAGTGGATCCTAATTATAGATCACAATCTGTGCAAGATCAGAAAGAGAGGCTAGCTAACTCCGCCAAAAATCTCAGCAAGACTGCTATGGAATAAGAACTTTACCTTTTCAAACTCTGTTATAATAATACTGCTCCAAACATATGGAAGACGCATTTAAATTTTTAAGTGCTATATTGGATTTTCTCTAATAGTTTTTTTATAATAATATTGCTGCAAACATGGAAGACTCATTTCAAAATTTTGGATTTTCCGTGTCATAATATTTTTCTACAAGTTTGATTTTAATATTTCAATAATTAAATTAATTCATTTTTTCAGTCCCTAGTTTGATACTACTTTAAACCTTTTTTTTAAAGCTATATTGAACTTTAAACCTTGTTCTGATTTTTGCATTTTGCTTTTTGCTTTTTATTCATGCCGGACTTTATTTTTTTCTATTAGAAAAGGTCAAATATTATTTATTTTTCTAGGTAAAAAAGATAAGTTTTCTAATATTATACTCCCTCCGTTCCTAATTACTTGTCACTAGTTACTATTCCTATCGTTTTGTAAAACGGCCGGAATAGTAACTATATGACCTCGAAAGATTCCGAATTTTTTTGTCAACGTATATTAATCCTTCACGTACGTTGAAAAAAATCATATTTTTTCGAGATCATATAGTTGCTATTCCGACCGCTTTGAAATGCGTGCTGAAATAGTAAAGTGACAGGTAAAGTGGAACGGAGGGAGTATCAAACAATATAATTGTTTATGAGAAATTAATATGCTTAAAAAACTATGACCTGAAGTAATTTTTGGTTCGATTCAACTATTTGACCGGATTTGTAATCGAACCGGGAAAAAAATCGGTAGACTCGGTCGGTTTTCACAAAACCGACGACCCAGTCAATCTGCTATCGACCCAGTTAGGTTGATGTCAAACCAAAACGTCGCTGTTTTATGTTTTTTTTTGTTTTTTTTTCAATATGGAAAATTTTATGGGCCGGCTCAGGCATGGGCCGACCCATTATAGACACCGGTTCAATTCGGTTTAATTATCTAAGATTGAATGATTCGATATGTGAACGACCCGGAACTATCCAATGGGTTAATTCGGTCAAACCCGGTCGAACCTCGGTTGAACCCGGTTCAAATCGATCCAACGGGTCACTCCAGGTAGGTTTTTAAAACTATGAAAAAAAGTTATAGTAAAATTAGTTAGTATATTGTGTTTGTTAAATCATGAGTTCAGTTTCTGATATTATAATGATTAATAATACTCCCTCTGTTTCCAAACGATTGACGTTTTGGAACAGTAGGGAGTATAGAGATTCTTTTTTTTAAAATATTTTTATATTTTTTGTTTCAAAACTACCCTTGGTTTTCAAACAATCTACAAGCAACTGAGTCACCCTCCTTCTCTTCATCACTGCCCAAACCGGCCACACCGCCGGCACCAAACTCATCACCTTCTCCGTCCCACACCCATCACCAAACTCACCACCATCATCACCATACCATCACCGCCTCACCATCACCCACTATTACCAACCACCTATCACCGCCACGATCTACGAACCCAGCCACCAAAATCGCATCCACCACCGAACCCAACCACCAGAACCGCATCCACCACTTTCAAACCTACCACTGTCGCCGAATTACACACATCACTCTCATTCTCCTCAATCCCCGTTGTCATTGTTGAGGAAAGAGAATAAAAAAGAAAAGAAAAGAAAAGAAAGAAAGAAAATAGAAGAGAGGAAAGTGAGGGCTACGACAAAAAAGAAAAAAAAGAAGGAAAGAAAAGAGAGAAATGAATGGCAGCGTTTGTAAATAGAGTTAAAAAAAGAAGGTCCATTCGTAATGTTGAAAAAAATATGTGTTGGAAAACTCAAAATGACAATTAATTGAGAACAAAAAATCCATAGAAAAATGTCAATTAATCGAAAACAAAGGGATTATAAGATTTTTTTTTATAAAAAATATGCAAATTTATCAATTAGAAAAATAAAAAGGTATGCTTGTTAATTCAGCATTTGAATGGAAGAACTACCCAACAATGAGCAATGAGTACCTCGATAATACTCGAGATTTTCCCTTGTTTCTCCAAATCTATTTATCTTCTTGTTACTTTGTTAGTGATTTCTTTTGATTATAATCGGCATTTTTTTTTCTTTTATGTTATAAGCTTCAATATATTAAAAGGCATCGTAAAAAGTGAGTTTAAAAATAATATAATTTTGACCTTTAGGAAGTTAAAAATTACAGGAAATATAAATCACTCAAATTTTATTAAAATCAATTTTAAAAAATATATTTTAATAAATTATCACCCCACTCCAAAAGAAAGTACATAGATTAAGTTGGATCGATGTTCCGAAGCCACCGTACAAGTTTTTAGCTAATTTCTAGCCAATTAATCAAACACGTTCTTATGTTAGAAATAGTGGAGTAATTAAAAATGTGCCCGGTCCAAAAAAAAAATAAAAAATCCACACTTTCTTATCTTGGTAGTAAAATAATTTTAAAGTGGAATTACTTTTTGATGGTCAAATCACTTTTTAAACATCTCCAGCCGGTTGACTCTCCACTCCACAGTCCACTCTCTCTACTCACCGACTGCCCTAATGGAGCGACCGACGAAGAAGAGAACCCGTCGAGACACACAGAAAGCAAGGGATACCCACATGGTAAGGACTCTTTCAGTCTTCTTTTTTTTCTTTCTAGTTGGGTTCATATCATTTCTGCTCCATGGAGAAATTATTGCGCACCCAACAATTTTTTCTGCTTCAAGGGTGTTTGGTGCTATTTCTTGTGTAAAAAAATGATACATTCACGCAAAGTTTTGATCTTTACTGCTTACAGATTGAGTATGTCGATCTTTCATTTTGTTTAGTCTTTTTTCAATCTATGTTATGTTTAGGTAACGATCAGAATAGGCAGAATACATTGTTGTTTAGGATTTGCAGAGTTTGAGATCTTGTCTGTCCTTAGAATTGATGAAATGCAGCATGCAGGATGAAGGCAATCATGGCTTGTCATTGTGCAAGTTTCTTTATTTTTCTGCTAAGCAAAGCGAGTTTCTTTATACGTGTCATGTTGTTAGGTATATAAAGATCTGAAAACTCATGACGAGCTTTTTCTGAGTGTTGACATGGTGAACTATATAAACTCATCTTTTGGCGGCTGAATTTTATTTAAGTAGTTGGATGCTGCTTTTATCCCCCCTTTTCAGTGGTGTTAGAATGTGACCTTTAAATCTTTTCCCAATCGCAGGAAAAGTTCTGTGACATATGCAGTAAAGTGGGGGATGTAACTTCACTCTGTTCCGATTGCAGAGCGGCTTGTGACCAGCTGTAAGATTCCGTTCCCTGTCCGCAGGTGCCAATGCTTTTGTTATGACATAATCATCATTATGTGCATAGCAAAACTGACAATGAAATGAGTAATTAGGTGTTTCACATTTGCAAAATGTAGAATTAACCCAAAGCCCAGGTATATTTGATTCAGGATGACTTCCTTGATCCGTATGCAAGATCTTCTTTCTTTTCTTACTTTGGGCTTGAATCAAGTCTTGATTTCAAGTGCTTCTTCTGTTTATTTTTCTTGGGAATATTTGTGTTGAATCATACAGACCAACTTTTGAAATGGGAAATTGGCCTGCTTTGTTGACACGATAGGTCTCATTCTTTAAGGTTTCATTTTTATGTATATTATTATTAAAACAATTCAATCCATTGTAAGTCGTCTCTGATCATATTTCATCTTTTAATAAGCCCACATTTATCCTTTTTCAGTTGTGTCATGCGGGTGCCTGCCAAGAATTCCTTACAAGATCGAGCAAAGGCATGGATTTGCCTGGATCGTATGATGGTAGAGAAGATTCTCGGGATCCTTTTCATGCCGGATCTGTGCCACCTTCAGACATTGCCGCTCACATTACTGTGGCTTCTGCTCCTTGTAATTCAACGAACTATGATGCCGGTTCCTCTCCTTACCAAGGAGCTTGCCCGAGCATTCCAAGCAGCTTCAGAGGCTCTTTATGCTAATTAGAGTGTCTTGGAAGACCTTGGGGAGGTTCAGAAGCTGAGGGAGGAGAGGAATGATCTTAAGAGAGTATGAAGAGAAGAGCGATGAAGCTGAAGCGTCTGAGGGCAAAGTAAAGGAGTTGGAAGAAAAGGTGAAGAAGTTGAAAAAGGACTTTTCCTTGAGGGACAAGGCAAATGAGCAGGTGTTGGGTGATCTTAGGAGGAAATGTGAAGAGAAGAAGAATGAGGCTGTAGCGTCTGAGGGGAAATTGAACGAGTCAGAGGAAAGGTGGAAATTTTTTTGGCATTGAAATTCTGCAGTTCCTTAATCTCATGGTACAGGCTATGGAGAGTAGTTGGCCAGAAATTAAGATAGGCCAGCTGCTTGATGATTCTCTGCCTGGTTCAGAAGAGTCTGAAGCTTTTGCAAAAAAATTGTGATGAAGAGGCTTATGCTCCTCTGGTTGCTAAAGGTTTCAAACTCTCTGGTCTAATCTCATTTTGTACTTCCTCTTCCTGTTTTTTCGTACATATCTAATGACATTTCATCTCTATGGCGATCCGTTTGGCAATGAATAATACTATATTTTCACAATTCTCATTTATTTATCTCGTCCATGTCTCTCTTTTAGATTTTGGTTCCAGTTGACTTCCTTCGTATCCCAAGACCAGATTTGTTTCCTTATATCGGGTTTGAACGAGTCTTGATTTCTAGTGCTTCTTCTGTTTAGGTTTTTTGGAAATAGCTGTGTTGAATCACACAGACCAAATTTTGAAATGGGAAATTGGCATGCTATGTTGACATGTTAGGTCTCCTTGTTTTAGGTTTCATTTTATGTGTATTATTATAAAAGCAATTCAATCCATGGTAAGTCCTCCGATCATATTTCATCTTTTATAAGTCCGCTTTTATCCCTTTTCAGTTGTTTCATGAAATTTGAAGAGAAGAAGAAAGAAGCTTCAGCATTGCAAGGCAAAGTAAAGGAGTTGGAAAAAAAAGATGAAGACCATGGAGAAGAAATTTTCCTCGAGGGACAAGGCGAAGCAGCAGAAGTTAGATTGTCTTAAGAGCGATTATGAAGAGAAGAACGAAGAGAGAGAGGTAGAGCAGCTCTTGTCGTGGGGCAAAGAAAATGCAGCTGTTGTTAGATTTCATAGAAGTGCTTTCTATCCAGAGTACAGGTCCTATGGAGTTTTAAAATTATATGAGGACATTGAAAAGGCTCATGATTTTCTGGTGTGAAGATCTTGATGCGAAGATGTTATGAGCGATGCCAGTCCTGTTGAAGCATCGTGTGTCTAGGCTTAATAGATTGACCCGAGGTAGCACTGCACAAAAGAATGAGGAAGAGGAGCAGATTGCCATAGTTTTACGAGGAGCAGGATGATTTTTTTGTTGTTGCTAGCTCCTAATCTCATTTTGTACTTCTCTTCCTCTCTTTTTAGCCCTCTTGATGCTTTGTTTTGGCAATAAAAGCCATTATATTTTCAGAATTCTACATTGAAGCATCGAAAGGAAGAGGAGCAGATTACCTTAGGGTTTGGGAAGTTGCAATGGAAAGTTACAAGAAGTTAAATAACATCAAATTGAGAAGGTTCAGTCTCCAAATAGGAGAACTTTTCACAATCATAAAAATTGAAAATTTACTATTTTTTCGAGTGTTCTTTCTGAAGCGTTTTCGATCTCAAACAGAAAATGACCATATAGTAGTATATACTGTGGCTTGTTTCATTTCCACACTCAGAACATGATATTGGAGTCGAAGTCTAAACAAGTCTTTTTTTTATTTTTTTGCCAGTAGATATATGAGACTTGGAGAGCGTTATTTTTGTTAGTCAACACGTCTCTTTAGAAGCAGCAAGGGACAACAACAACGGCTTGATTATTTTCCCACCCCCACCCAAAACGACGTGTCCAACCAAATACATACACATGACACTCTGCCAAATTTGTCAGACTCGCTCCGCTCCCTCACACACCAAGCAAGCATTTTTGTTACAACGTTTGTCTATTTCTGTTCCAACGTTTAGGTTACTTTGCTCCTTCAACCACTCAAGACCCACCATTTCAATGGTTCCCATCTTCATTGTTTCTTCAATGCAACAGTAAGCTTTTGTCACTAAGCATTTGCTGTCATGGAAGATCCTAGAAATACCCAACTGGGATTTGTTCAGGTCCAAGAAAAACCTTGTGAGGTGTGTGGAGATTTAGGGTTTGATGACAAGATTGTCACCTGCTTCCAATGCCAATCCACCTGCGAACATGCGTATGCTTTACTCTACTGTACTTTTCCTGCTTTCCCCGTTTATCTGGGCCTCCTATTTTCATGGGTGTTAACCGCTTCTTTTCTTCGTGTAGAAATCTTTTAGCATTACTGGTTAGGGTTTACGTCCACTTTGCTCGTGATGGTTATGTATTTTCAGCCTTATGCACCAAAGAAAAAAACAGAGTGCTTTCTGTTTCAAAGGATAAAAAAATCCAAGTGGGCAGTGGGAAATTTATGATAAATCAATTTTTTTATGGGGCTGATTGGAATTTTGGAGCTATTTCTATAGTACTTGTGTTGTGTTAACGTTTTGTTGCATTTTAGGGATTGGTGAGATATACATATATTTCTTCTTTTGCTTTGTTAATTGTGATTAAACAATGTGCTATTTTTAAAATGTTGGTTTCATGCCTCCTATTTAGAATTGGCGTGAAAAAATCTTTTAAAAAGAGAAGAGTTCATGTTTAGATTTTAGTGTTGTTACATGGTTTGACTTTGATTGGATGAAAGAAGTGTATTTTTTTCTTCTTTTTTGTAGGAAAACCAACTAAGGAGAACGTTGAAGTAACGTTAAAAACGCATGTTACTTCTAAGAGATTCATGAAAAAATACTATTTTAATGTGCTTTGGACAATGAGTAACCACTTTAGAGAATAGTGAGTTGGCTTCTTTTTTTGTATCTGCTTGTTATAGTGATTGTTTTATGTATATCTTCTTGTTTAGGTATTGTATGCGAGTACCTCTCTTAGATATCCCAGAAATTTGGATATGCGAGGAATGTCGAGCAAGTGAAGACGGAGCTTCTGCAAAGCCACAGAGCAGTGACGTAGTTCTGAATGACCCTGTGCAATCTGTTGGGAGTGGTGCCAGCCGGCTTACTGAGGATTGTGGGAGGATAGTGCAACAAGAGAAGGATGTCGGGGTTGGAGCTGGGGAAGTGAAGTATCTTCCTGCTGATGAAGCCATTGAGTTGCCACTAGGTAGTAAGAAACTGCCAAACTCCTCACCTTGCAAATGGGGTTCATGCGCTAGCAAGTGGAGTGCAAGCCCTAGCCAGTCAGCAAATATGACAATGTCAACAACGGCTGGTCTTACTACCTTTTCAAACTTCTCTTTGCAGAGGGCAGAAACAAAGGCTACCGTGACACTGAAGGTCCATTCTGAGTCCCCTGGCCATGGTGGTGGAAAGCACATTATGTGTGCTGAGCAACAAGAATGTCAAATAAAAGGTACGAAAGTTTGTAGTTTGTTGCTTGAGATAGAATATTTGTATTGCATGGTTGAATAAAATTGCTGCCTGTGTATGTTCTTAATTGGGTCCCATAAGCCATGAAAGGGGTTGAATTAAGCAGCTTGGGCAATTGACTGTTCGGCTATGTTAAATCAACTCCTGTAGGACCAGTGACTTGTGACCAGTCACTTGACACAGTCTTTGGAATGATTGCCGAATATATGCTATGTTTTCAGTTGCTGATTCCATGGACAGTACCAGGAATCTTGTTTGTATTACAGACAATAATACTCCTCTAACGCATCATAACAATTATGTTTTCAAGGAAAAAACGATGTACATCCTGAGGCCTGCTGAAAGATTTGAAACTTCCATGTTCAAATTTAACTCTAAACAATCCTATCAAGCATGCAGTAAAACAAGAGCCAGTGGATACGCTAATGCCTGCTAAAAGAGTTTAGACCTCAAATTCAATTCTAGAGAAGGCTATTGAGCATGGGTTCAAGGACGTGCCTGAGGACTTTTTGATGCCAACCAAGAGAACTGAAACCTCAAATTCAACTATAGAGAAGGCTATTAAGGTTGTTATCAAGAAAGAACCAGCAGATGCTCTAAAAAGTGTTGAAACCTCAAAACAAGCTATAGAGAAGGATTTTACCTTTGCACCTTCAACTTCAATGGGTGCTTTACCTATAATTGGTTCAGGTGAGGATTTTTTTCTTGAATGTTGTGAAATTGACCCATTTCTCTGGTTTTTCGTTGTTTATGCTTTCCATAGAGGCGTCCTCCTTTATTTATTTAGTTGTGATTGCTAATGAAATAACATATTTCTTTAGGAGTCAGCATAGATACTGGCATTACTGCCAACAGCTTGAAAGTTCATGAGAGCAATCTACCAAAACCCTTACTCAATAAGGTCCATGTTGCATCAGCTGTTTGGAGGTTAGTGGCTGTTGATTGATGACTTAGACCCCTTGTTCATTTATAAATTATTGTAAAATGGTGAATAGAACTAAAAAGTTTGATTTAGGAACTTCATAATTTAGGTGTTTGACGACTGAGGTTGGAATTTTTATTTTTTGAACACCTGAGTGGAATTTGGGGCTGGCTACTGATGATGTTCTGTTCATCTGTCATCTGTGAGATACCAGAAGCAAAATGTATCTTGGAATTCTTCCCAAGAAACAAATGATTTGTACAGGTCTTTTTACGTGTAACTGTTTGTTGGCTTTCATTTTTCTCTTTATGAGGCTGTCATGCCATGAGGTTCCGTTGCCATTGTCAGTTCCCATCAACCATCTCTGTCTTCTCTTTCGTCGTGCATGCAACTTTCAACACTTTTTATCTTCTGCTTGAAACTATTACCTGGGGTATCTAGGACTATCTGCCGTTAATGTTTTAAATTTTGAATAATATTAGTTGTCCTATGCAATTGTTGCCTCTTCCTCTCTTCACCTTTTATTTATGTTTCTTGTGTGGCTTTAGGTAACTGCTTTGTTCAACTCTGCGCAGAGGCTTTATATATTAGTAATTCAGAATGATAATTTTATGGATCACATTCAATAAGAGAAGTATTGCACCAATTCTACAAAAATAAGGCATATTAGTTGCAGTGTTCACTGAACGATATTCTTCTGACTTTCATATATAGCCTCACACTATGGAATGTGCTTCTGAGGAACACTTATTCACCCTCCCACACACGTTCAACTCACTTTAGTCACCATAGTCAACCAAACTAACCAGCTCATGCTAATAATGGGAAGCGAATACAGTCATTCTGCTTTTTTGGGCCTTTCGACTAAAACAGTATCTAATTTATTTATTTTTTTAAATATACCACGTTGTGGTGAATCATAATTATCATTATCAAACCATACTTGATCTTTGCATCTATGAGTTATGAGATATAAATGTTACAACCAAATTTTCTGTTGAACCCCATGGCCGACAGACAAGAGGTTGGTTAGGATGAATACATCATATTTTTGCCATAGGATCTCAAAATATTTTCCTCTTTTGCTAATTGCTTCATAAGTAGCATATTTAGGGACAGGAGGTTTTGGTGTCATTTTATGCTTACCAGAACTCAGAATCTTTTGTTTGAGTAATCACTTACTCTGACTATAGTTATGCTTGTATTTTCAGTGGAAGCATAGTGGTAGCTCATCCAGCTTCTTGCAGCGATGTTTACGATGGTTTTCAGGCTCTTTTTCCTGGTATAGTTCATCGTAATGCTATGGAACTTTCAGGACAACTGCCTGGAGTGCTTTGCTTTACAACAGTTCCTCGTTCTGTTATCATGTCGGAAGTCTTTCAGAATGAATTTCCCTACGTGGATGATATTGCACTTTATTTTCTCCCAGACAACATGTGAGACTCACTCTGCGCTGAGTATTAAAATATTATTTATAATTGAGTGTGTTCGGCTCTGTTAAGGTTGTTTCATCCCTAGTTTGTAACGGCAGGGGCCAAAAATGGCAGACAAATAAAACATCAGGATCAAATGAAATACTCCCTCCGTCCCACAATACATGTCGTTTTCCTGCGGATTCTTACTGTTCATAATACTTGTCATTTTATCTTTTTTGAAGCATATATTTTGTGCAAATGCTAAAAAAAAAATTATGCATCAATCCAATTCGATGATGGTGTGGTAATTTGAGTGGAAATTAAGAGTAAAAATAAAATAATGTGAAATAAAATAAAATCAAAAATTATTTTCTTACAAATTTTTATTATCCTAAAACGATATATATTGTGGGACGAAGGGAGTAAAAGAAAATGTTATGAGCTAGAAGAATCTTTTTGGCAAACGTTAAAAACCGAGACGAGTAAACTAACATAAAAAAAAGAAAAAAATATCTGCTCATCAATCACACCATCTACATGGCATGTACGTACATATGCACACACTCATCAATCATCTTCTCTCTCTCTCTCCAATTAACGACCATCATTAACCCCTAATAACTACTCCACAGTTTACATTACACCTTCCTCTCTGGTAATTAATCATGTAGGGGCAATCATGTACTAATTAAAGAACCATCCTTTTCCAGTTTTCCTTTCCAAAAGAGCACAGCGGGTTACACTCTCCAGTGGTTCTTTTCTGCTGTGGTGGGGTTTACCCTTTCTTCTCTCATCAGTCTCTTTAGTCTTTCCTTGGAAAACAACTCAACAGTCCCCACTCTCCAGTCCCACCACTACTCAGGCTCAGCTCCATTTCCATGTGGTCAGCAGCAAACAGCCACTCACATTCTTCAACTTCGAAGCAGGAAGAAGAAGTGACAAGAAGGTCACTCACATCGTTCAAGAAAAAAAGAGAAAAAGAAAAAAGCTCTAAAGAGAAGGAGTCACTAATGGATGAAACCCACCTGCTGGTAGAGTAAAAAAGAATATCCATTTTGTCTCTTCTGTTGTCTTGTTCTTTGCTTCTTTCTATTCACGAGTTTTATTTTTCTCTGTGGTTGATTTTAGTCTTTTTCATGTGTAACAAAAGCGACCCATCATCGCAAGTTGCGATCTTGCTGACCATAACCGCTTGTATCATGCTAATCATGTGCCGTCGTTTCATAAAAATCTGTGTGCACCTGAAAGAACTAGTCATTTTTGTTTTGTTAATTTGTACTTTTCTATTAAATATTGTTCTTGATTCACTGAAAAATTATGTTCTCATGTTTATTTATTCTGCTTGTGTAAAGTTGCTGCGATTTTTTTAACCTGCAAAAGGTTAAGGTTTGAGGGTTTTGTTATTTATTTATTAAGACTTCTTGGTTGGGGATTTTAGACTATTCTCCCACTTGGTTTACAAGAAAGTACTTGAACTAGTAGTGATGAGGCTTTTGGCTCTCATCATTTGTGCTCTCATTGGTATACACTAAACAAATTCTAATTTAGCCTGGTTATCAATTTTTTTGGTGGTACTTCTATACTAATTATCGTTTTTAATTTGGGTAAATTTATCCCTTTTCTTGTGCTAACCCTAAGGAGTAAGGACCCATGGCTTGTTGTATTAGAAACTAGAAGTGTATTGCGGTGCACTATAGTGCATCCCTAACCATTTGGGAACAGGAATTTAGGTTTTGCCTCTTAACTTTTGTTTCCTTGTGGGCCATCGAAGGTGCTTGATGGGATCTTTGTTTGTGGGTAGCAATGTACAAGGTATTTTTTGTGGTTGGGGAGAGAGCAATTAAAAAGTATGGAAAGTTTTTGTCAGGTCAGTTGGTTAAATTCTGTTTTGATCTCTGGTTTGAGTGAATTGAGTATAGGTTTTCCCTTTGTGAAAAAATGATATGAAAAATTGTTTATTCTGTAATTTGTAGACATGATCATGATAGTCTTATTATACTCTTGATGATGATTTTGATATGAGTAATCTAGTTGTTGCGCGTGCCCGTGCGCTAAACAATTCTTTCGTGCCCAGATTTGTAATAGCACGAATTAGTAACCCTTTGGAGTTAGTAATTTTCCCAACAACTTTTGGGTGTCAACAATGCTGAAAAATGTCAATAAGTTTAATTCTAATGGGCGAAGTTGGTTAAGAATGTGTCACTTGTTCTATTCAATAATTGTCTTTGTACAATGGCATTGCTTTGCAGGAGAGGTGCTGTCACACATGCGGGAACATTGGTTATGAGGAAGTAACTTCAACTTGTTCCAAATGTGGAACACGTGAGCATAGGTAAGATGGCCGTCCTTTCTCCATAGATGCCCAACTGTTTGTGCTCAGCTCATATATCTTCCTAAAAGAGTGTAATGATTGCATACACTTGTGTGGAATTTGTTGAACATAGTTTCTAACTATACTTCCACTTCTCTTCTGACAGTTATTGCATGCGGGTGTTTGCTAAGGAGGTCCCAGAAAATTGGGTTTGTGAAGCATGCACGTTATGCGAAACCACAGTTTTGCAAGAATGTACGGGGGAGGAACACATTCAGAATTCCTCTCATGAAGGATCCCATGATACGGTGACTCCAAGAGGTTCCTCTCAAGCTTGTCATGATTCAGGAATGCGTAATGATTCAAAAAAGCCAAAGGCAGTAAAAATGGGCAAGGTGATGTTTCTCAATTCTGAAGAAGTCGTCAGACTAGAATCAGGGGCAAGAAGAAATGTATCTCCTAAAAAGGGTAAACTAAGAGACAGATTCCGCGATTCATCTTTCAATTCAAGGGCATCAAGGCCAAGAATGATTGTTTCCAGTCCGGCAAAGCCTAGTGGAAGTTTGAGAATGCAAATCACTCCGTTAATGAAACCACAGACACCCGGAACGTCAAAAGGTGATGATATGTTCTCAAACTACCTTTTGTTGTTTTCTTCTGTCTACAAAAGGGTTAATGAGTTTAAAGCCAAAATAAGTCTGGGTAGCATGCACAAATTATATATCTTTGCTTGTAATAAACGGGGGTAATACCTTAGGGGGGGGAGATAACTTAAAACTGGTAACTGAAAAGTATGAATGTGCAAATACTGGTTTATATCAAACTATTCATACTTCATATGAGTAACTTATGAAACAGCTACAATGCAAATTAATTGTTGCGACAAGTCATGTTGATTCCCTACTGGCTCTTGCATGAGCCTGTGCACATTGTTTTTTCCCTACTTCTGGATTCAGGTTGTTTTGACTTTTCTTTTAGGCTGTAATTCATAGTTCAGTGGTTAGTTGGTATTTCACATTTCTTCACCGGAAAAACGATGTATGTATCCTTGGGTTCATATTTTTTGCTAATGGTTCCAAACCTGTGTGTGTTAGAAACGGAAAAGCCATGAGGAGTAGGAACAATAATCCTGGACATTTGTTTGTTCAAGGGAATTTTGGATTTCATGTCATTGAGCTGATGCTGATTGCAAGGACTTACCTTTTATCATGCGACTGCAACTGATTGCCCCCCTGTTTCATGTTGCAGAACAAAAAAATCCTTTCAATTCTGCCAAGAAAGTGAGGTTTGAGGAACAAAAAATCACTTCCCCCGGCTCCAGGACTGCTGAGGAAACTAGCGATTGCAATGTCAATAAACCTGCTAAAGAAGCTAATGCGCGAAATGCCAATGTGCATGCTAAAGAAGTCAAAACTTTCTCTGCCAAAGTGCCATTTAAAGAAATAAAAACTTGCAATCTAAACGTAGAGGAAGCAACGAAAAAACCTTCTTTCACATCTCCAAACTCTGTACATGGTCAGCTTGTTACTGGTATGTAAAAGAAATTTCTATAATCATATTTTTACACGTTTTCTGCTTCTATAGAATAATAGCTTTTTCTTTTTGAAATTTATGGGAGACTGGAGGGTACAGTATTAGCAGATGCTGATATCAATGGGTACACTTTTTTCTGGAAAAAAAAGGAACTATTCATATGCAGCTCAAATATTTTAGATGCTTGAACAGTGAAAAAATCATCGGGCAGTTTTAGGAATAACAATTGCAGACGGATAGATATTTATGTAGATTTTTTTATTTATTTTCATATTTGATATTTGTATTCTACATTATTAACCCTTGTCGTTCTTCTTATCATTTATCCTCGCTGTTCATTGGACTATGAGTTTCAGTTACTAATCTAATATTTTATGCATTGACCTACTCTTAAATTTTACGTCATAAATTACCTACCGTGAGTTTGATTCAATTCTCGTTGTTGATCCGGAAGACAACAAGGTTGGGAAAGTGCTTGTGTGCATAGCAGGTTTCTGAAATAATGAAACCGGTATACTAAGTTAAACAAAGCATACTCTTCAATTTGACTTTTATCATTGATCTATTTTCCAAACTTGTGACATTCAATTTTCAAAATAAATGTGAATTTGGGATATCAATCAGTTAAATTGACTGACTAACATGGATTGCATTCTAATAAATATTGAGTTTGCTTGCACTTAACTGCGTAGTTATCTTATGGCTGCATAACTCTAACAATCTTTATGTTCAGAAGAAAAGGCACCAGTAGCTCCCGCTAAGGATCATTGTCGAGAGGAAATGAGTTCACTTTTGCCTGGCAAGAAAGTTCAAATTGAGCATATGAATGTAAGCAAGGTTATAAATCAAGCACCATGTGAAACTCTACCATCAAGGCGAGCTCCTTCCGTCCCCTGTTCAGGCATGCCTAATTCCTTAGCTGTAATGTTAGTGGCTTGAACCTTTGGTTTTAGTTGGAACCATCACTGAACATGGTTTCGTTTCTTATAGATGTTTTTTCCGTTTATCTGGTTCCGTATTTACAGAAAAACATCCTGCTATTGATGCTGAACTGAAGGATCCTGATGTTGAAGAAAGAGAGCCGCCATATCGTCCCTATTTCCCTTCTCAGAATTCTACTTGGAAGTATGTAAACATGCTTGTTTGTGATGTTATCTTCATAGCAGAAAGTTACTAATATTGTTAACTTCATGATTAACTTCATAGCCACCACTCTTAAGCATCCACACAAACTTCAAAATTGCAGTGTAGTGCTAATCAGCATTTTGGGTAAGCTGGTGACATATAGTACATCTTCATCGACTTATTTTTGTTTTTTTGGCTTTCACTAGATTAACTTGATGATTTACTTGCCTTGGCAGGCATCATAGTCCTGGTAAATAGAAAACAGAATTGTAGCTATAGGCAACTACAAAGGCATTCAATGTTTATATTTACTCCAAAAGTTTCTTCCCTTGCGGTGATTTATGATACCACCCTAGTTCCTGTTTTACATCATTTTCAGGCTAAAGGTATTCGTTTTCCTGGCCACATAACAACAAAATTAAAATGAATTTATATGCTATCAATAAGAGAATGAAGTGAGAACTTGTCAATCAGTTATTAATTTCCTTCTTTTTATTAATTTCCTTCTTTAGGATTCTTTGTTTGTTCCCCCCTCGTATGTTCTTACCTTGCTTACACTTGTGATATTTGGGCTTCTTTGCAAATGCTACATCCTAGTTTTTATCTCTGTTGTCTGTGACTTTTGTTGGCCACATGGGTAAAATGATTCGAAGTTTCGTTTATAACCACTTCATTTGTTGGTAATTTACTACTTGGTAATTCTTTAAAATTTTCATTATTTTTTTTTTCTTTTATGTTTATTTTCGTAAGGGGAGGCTTCAAGTTTTTTGACACTGCCACTCCGGGAAGGTTTTATGGTGGATTCCAGGCTCATCCCCCTTGCAAAGTACGTCATAAGGCCTATAACTTTTCAATGAGTCTGCCAATAGTCCTTATGGTTCAGCTACTTCCACAAAGCCAAGTTCTGGAAGATTTGTTTTGCGACCGTTATCCGGGTTCTGATGATATTGCGCTTTATTTTGCTCCTGATGTTAATATTGAGAGGTACCTGCCTTTTGGTCTTAAAACTATTTTTCCTTTTGGAAATGTGCTACCAAACTTTTTTGATATATTGGCCTTTAATTTATATAGATCCCAAGAGAACTACGATAACCTGTTAGCGCTTCTGGAAGTCCAATATTCAGCGATAAGAAGTTATACTGATGGAGTGGAGTTGCTGGTATTCACATCTAAACTGTTGCAAGAGGGTGCGAAAGGTAAAAAAAAATCTTTCTTTATTCAATGTTATGTTAGTTTTCAGTAAGCAAGAATGTCCACAGTTCTCTTTTTAGGATCATAGTGGTTGGAGGAAAGGGAGATGGGTAGCATCATTTTAAAGATTCATGGCTTAAACCACTCTAGTTTCAGTGAAAAACATTAGGCTCTATATCTTTTTGTCATGTGTAGTGAATAGGATTATCTTCTTGTTAAACAATGTCAATGCGTTAATCAGGATGTGAATGTGTGTTTCGCAGATCCCATTGCCAGATCAAGCACAAAGGGCTTCCTATGGGGAGTCTTTCGTCATACGAAAAAGGATAAATTCCTTAGCAGGGAGCTCCCTTCATTAGTTCCACCGTTGGAATCTAAACACCAGGATTCTGTCAGCATAGGTGAAGCTGAAGATATGGAGATTGACATGATTGGTGGAAAGGATCTGAGGGGAGATGAGAGGGTTGTTCCAAGAGAATCAACCAGGAGGGCTTGTCAACCGTCTAACGAAGAAAGAGTTGAGAATAATTTGATAACTTCCCAGGATTTTGATTCAAGCTTCCATCCAGCACATTCAGTATCTGAACAAGCTCAACACATTAACTCTCTCTTAATCTCAGAAGTTTCTGACAAGATCAATACTGATTCGTCTTCTCTAGACCTCTTACAGAACTCACTTGGGAAGTTGTCCGAAACTGTGACTGAAATAGATGCACCACCTGGTTTTGAAGAGATGGCAAGACTGAGATTAGGAAGGGGGAATGTAGATCATCTTGAGCCGACAGAAGACAGACATGGAAATCTTCAGACTTACCCTATACCTGTCGTGGAAGAGTTCGAATACAGCCAGCAAGATTTCAGTCATCAATTGAATGGCAGTGGTGAAACTTACTCGATCATACACTGGAGACCTCCCCCAACAGGTTGGGTGAAGCTGAACATTGTTTCCAAATCAAAACAGAATCCAACTATTGCTGGAGGCAGCGGAATCTTACGTGATGAATATGGCAGATGGATTCTGGGCTACACTCTCAACATAGGTGCCAAAATGGGGTTGACAGCAGAGTTATGGGTTCTATTTTGGGGATTACTTCTTGTTTGGGAAAGAGAAAGTAGGAAAGTGGTAGTGGAGTCCGAATGTCGGGTGTTGGTAGAGTGTCTGCAGAGATCCCCCGGTACGTCTCACCCTCACAAAGCTCTCATCGACTCCTGCATAGGTGTAATCCAGCGCGAATGGGATTGCAGACTTACTTGCATTCCGAGAGAAGTAAACTTGTGTGCTAATTGCTTAGCAGCTGACTATGAAGCACAGCCGTTGGGACGCACCATTTTCGATAACCCGCCTCCAAATTTGGTTCAACTTTTGGAATATGATTCTCTGAGCATTGCTTCACCTCATTTCCATCAGTCTGTGCTAGACATACCCGTTTCGTTCCAGTTTCCCTGCTACAGCTAACAATTTGAGTAATAGATAGGGGTCAAAAGAGAAGATGCAGGCTGAAGATGTAAAGTCTGATAGGAAAGTCAGGGCATGCTTTTAGAGCCCTTCACATCAGATTAGTCCCAACTCATTTACCCTTGTGAAACGTGAACCAAATTGCAACGTATTTTAGCTAATCATTTTAAAAACTGAAAATAAACAACTAATTTGCTCATTTTATATACTCTCAAAACGACAATTAAAATAACTCAGAGGGAGTATATACATTCGGGGATACCAATTGATTAATTCGTCACAAATTTAAGGTCTAGAGATTAGCTGAATTAATTAAAGTATTTAATTAGTGATATATAGTTTGGTAGTAATGCAAGTAATTAAATATATATTTATAATTTTTTTTGAAATAAATGTATTTTATTTTAAACATAAAATTAATTAATAAATACATACAAGATTGCATTGCATTTGATAAAAATTATGAGAAAAAAGAATAAATAGGGGAGAGATAATTTCACGCTTTCTTTCAATAAACTAAAAGCTCCAAACTAGAGCTTTTCTCATACAACTGACTAGTTAGTCGAAAAAATTAAAGAAAAAAAGAGACAATCAAACACTAAAAACAACTTTTAACTATAACACTAACCAAAGAGTCATTCCTATCGTAATACCAAACAAATGCCTAGTAATTTTAGTTAGGGAGGAAAATCAATGGAGTAATTAAGTAGTTTTGATCCTTGAACTCCATATCACAGGTGTGGTAGTAGTAATTAAGTAGGCTTCATGATCACCAAACTACTAAATGATATCATTATAATTTATATATATTTGGTAGAAGTAGCTTTAATTATGTGTAATTAGATTTGTATATGTATACCTTTTTATAAAAAAATTGATTATATTGTTAATCATCGTTATAATACTAGGGATTGAACTTGTGATTTACATCAAAAAATGACATGCATTAAGCAGTTGAATTACAATCTTATGTGCAGGTTTGTATATTTTTAATATGAATGTTTTATTTTGATGAACCAAGAATTATTATTGTAAACATATAAATTCTAAACCCTAAAGTCAGGTAAATTTAAGAGAACAATTAGTACAAAAATTATTCATTTTGGCTTTTACTCCTTAATAGTACAGTATGATATACTGATTAGTTAGGTATATATTTGTAATTAAGCTAATTGTGAGTAATAGCTTTTTCTATAAGGAAGAAACAAAGAAGTATGTATATATACTTATTTTTAAATTATTATAAACAGTAATTAGGAATTTTTTATTTGTTAAGAAACTATTTTTTCATTAATACTTAAAGTTAACTTATAAATTAGTACTTTATCTATATTATATTATTAAATTAAGAATATAATATCAATTTTTGTAAATATTTTTGATACTAATAAATTTCTTAAAATAAAAATAAACTATTGACATATTTAAGAAAGAAAAAAAATTGTACGTGTAAGTTGCATTTCGCATACATTATGATTTTTCTAGTTGAGGTAACCTTTCTATTTTATTTCAAACAAAAAATTAATTATATTTAAGTATCGTTAAATTTTAAAAGAACGCAAAAGACTAAAGATGATGTCTGTATTTTAATTGATTGAGAAAAAAAAGATAATCATCTTTAGTCTTCTGTAATTAATTAAATATGTTATTTAAGATAATATTAAGGCTGAGAGATGAGTTGAATTGTGGTTCATTTGAAAAGAAAAAAAATCAAATATTCAAATCAAGTTTATTTATATAACGAGCCAAGATTTGTAGATGTAAATGAGCGACAAGTCGTTGAGTTGTTAGCGTTGTCGTTCAAGTATTCCAATTCCCATAATTCAAACTCGAAATCTTTAATCGAAGATGGACAAAAAATTTACCACTCGATGACAATTTATATTGATTAAACTAAATTTATTAGTTATCTTAATTAAAAGACTATTGCTGGAAATTTATTACTAACATTTTTATTATTTTTTATACTAAAAAATACATATTATTTTCATATTTATTAATAATATAATTTAATTAGAAAATAATAAACTCATATATTAACACATTAATTAATTAGTACAATTTTATTAGTAAAGTTATTTTTTGACGGCATTATTCTAATTCATTAAAATCAAACACCTTCCCTTCGTCCTTGCACTCCATAAAGAAAAAAGAAAACACCTTCCCTCCAAAAAGTAAATAATTAGGTTTCTTTTATGAAATAAAATAAAATCAACAAAATGTTAGTGAAGAACAATCGAATTCAAATCGACTGACCCTCGCTATCACTCTCTCTCTTCATCATCTTTGTCGACTGCAATTCTAGAGAGAGAGAAGAGTGTGTCGAGCATCATCCATCAACTAATCGAGCTGCAAACATGGGAGATGTGGAGTCTGGTGATGTGAGCGCGTGCAACAACCGGCGCGTGGGAATCCTCTACGATGAGAGGATGTGCCGCCATCACACTCCTGATGGTGATCCCCACCCGGAGAACCCTAATCGGATCAAAGCCATTTGGAACAAACTCCAAGCCAATAACATCCCTCAAAGGTAAACTAACTAGCTCACTGAACTTCCTGCTCGGTTGACTATTTTGGTTGCCGAGAAAGTTTGTTTGAGAAATATGGTGTTTCGGTGGTGCTGGTTGTTGTTTCAGGTGCGTGGTCTTGACTGGGAAGGAAATAGAGGACAAACATTTGTTTCGCGTTCATTCCAAGAAACATGTGGAGTTGATCAAGAATATAAGCTCGAAGCAGTTTGATTCACGCCGGAATCGAATTGCTTCCAAGTTTAATTCCATTTATTTTAACGAAGGCTCCTCGCAATCTGCTTACCTTGCTGCTGGCTCGGTTGTTGAGGTATTATTACAATTATGATTGTCAACTGCTAAAAGTGTTTGGTACTTGCTATAGTTTTGGCATACATAATTAGTGGTCTGGTGTAGTTTATTTGGGGGTTCTCACCATTTAGATCGTCGTTTTAGTATGTCCATTGATGGATAATTCCAGTTGGTTTCTTTGTGACTGATAAATGTGCAAGTGTCTGTTATAGGTTGTGGAGCGAGTTGCAAAGGGAGAATTGGATTCTGCAGCTGCGATCGTTAGGCCACCTGGGCATCATGCAGAACATGATGAGGCAATGGGGTTTTGTTTGTTCAATAATGTGGCTGTTGCTGCGAGTTATTTACTGGATGAAAGAGTAAGTGTGCATGAGAGTGAGAGAGAGAGAGAGAGGCACTTATGCTTATGCTTGTGGAATTAATTATTACAAGATGAAAACTTATGCTGTTTTGTTACTTATTTTCCACTTTACAGCCAGAATTAGGTATTAACAAGATTTTGATTGTTGATTGGGATGTCCATCATGGAAATGGAACTCAAAAGACATTTTGGAAGGATCCTCGTGTTTTGTTCTTCTCTGTTCAAAGGTACCAGTCAAGTTCAAATTCCAAATTTTATTACATGCTCAAGCTTTGTACTATTAATTCAGACCTTAGAAATTTGTCTCAGAGAATCTAGTTGTCCTTCATTTTATTGTTTCCATGTATTAGGAGATACTTCTGATAAGCTTTTTTTATTACTTTTCTTTTTTAATTATCATTTGTAATATCTTGGTGAATGAGTTAGAATAAATCAAGCTATGGTTTATTTTTCTCTTTCAGATATAGGATTTTTCATGTGTCAATTTTTTTAATTTTATTTTTGCCTTAAGTTGTGTCGTGCATGACCAACATTATTCATCATAAGAAAAATGATGCCAAGATGTGGTGATTGTGGAATTTTATTTTATGCAGACATGAATATGGGACATTTTATCCAGCCAGTGATGATGGATTTTATACCATGATTGGAGAAGGACCAGGTGCAGGATATAATATCAATGTCCCTTGGGAGAATGCAAGATGTGGGGATGCTGACTATCTCGCTGTCTGGGATCATATTTTGATCCCTGTTGTCAAGGAATTCAATCCTGACATGATTATAGTTTCTGCTGGATTTGATGCAGGTTTGATATCTTTAATGCCATCTACTTTTCCTTTTCATCTTAACGAGTTTTAATCATAATGGAGGTCTGTGAATGTTGCTTGTATGTTTGACTAGATTTGTAGCTTTATAAGCTTGCAGAGAATTTATTGGCCATAGCAGCCTTGATTGCTAGATAGTTACACATTTAACCTAGTGTGAATATGCTTTGTGGTTTTTATTTATTTATATAAGATAGATGCATTTGTCAGTAACTCACCTTGAATAATAAAATATGAAAACCACCACGAATGAAACTAATTTAAGTCAGCAAATTCTTAATAACAAGAAATCAGAAAAGTAACAATCTAATAAATCCACCTCATATGTGAAATTGTGTTTATTTTTCGCTCATAGATGGAGTCGTTTATATTCTGCAGCACGTGTTAGAAATGACCAAAAAGATTTTTGAGCAGTGATGCTCATGTTAAACCAAAAATGATGGCTAAAGATTCTTGAATTTTCTTGGAAACTATCTTGCTGATTAATGTTGTAATATGTGACACGTCGCAGTAATTATTTCGATGATTTTTATCTGTTAACTGTTAGTTTTAGTAAAGAAGATAGATATTTGATATGAGCATGGATTAATGTATCATCGTAATTCTTGGACCAGCTGCTGGGGATCCTCTTGGGGGCTGTCGTATCACACCATATGGATATTCAGTAATGTTGAAAAAGGTTAGCATGTCATTTAGTTCTTTCATTATCTTCTGTTGCTATCATATTCATGTAAACTTACCATGGACAAAGACTTGTTGACTTGTTGCATAAGATGGTCATGATTGTTAGTGTTACTTTTTTTGAGAATGGTCATGGTTGTTACTTATTTGGATGAATGGGTGTATTTGATGTCTTCTTTTGGGCTAGTCTTTATTTCACCTCTTTCTTGTAACACTGCCTTTCATAGTTGGTGCAAGATAGTGCAATATTATTAACTTTTAAGCAACATAACTGTTTGTTTTCTATTCAGCTGCAAGATTTTGCATGTGGTAAGATTGTACTAGCTTTAGAAGGAGGGTACAATCTTGACTCCATTGCCAATTCATTTCTTGCGTGTGTTGAAGTTTTGCTCGAAGCCAAGCCTATTACTCGGTCTTTAGAGGCATATCCATTTGAGTCTACATGGCGGGTGATACAGGAGGTAAATTTTTAAAAAATGTTATTTTTTCCTATGCTAGGGTATCCTCATCTGTTCTTTTTGTCATCTGTGCAGTTTGTTACGTTGATGTCTGTCATGCATAATCATAACCTCTTTGTTTTGCTAAGGCGTGCATTATGTGGTCTCCAGGTTCGCAAGAAATTGAGTCCTTATTGGCCTACACTTGCAGATGCATTACCATTGAAGTTAACCAGTCAAAAATCCCCTCCTCCGGTAAAGGTCCTTCTGAAGGAATTTTTTTTTCTTTATGAATTTATTTTCTCATCTCTGTTCCATGAAAAATAGGAGTAAATTGATTTGTTAGTTTAAACCTTGTTCTCTATGATATACGTCTCCTTGGTATCAAAAGTGTGGACGAGAAACAAGTCTAATAGTGCTTGCTTGTTTATTAATGACATTTCCCCTTTATTTGTAAAACTAATGAGGTAGCTGTGAGCTGCTGATTGCTGAAACACAAATGATTCTAAGACATGATTGTTGACCGCATAATATAATATGTTGTTGTTAAGTTACAACTTTATGTACCTTCAATTCTTTCACTTGAGTGGTATTTCTCTTAACTTGCTTTGATTTTTTTCCACATGCAACACTATGTTTTCTAGTAATACACCGAGCTAAGTGATAGTTTATTCTCAGTATATGCTGATCTCAAGCTCTGATTCTGAGGGTGAGGATGATTTAACTCCAAATATTGCATCAGTTAATCTGGTGGAAGCTATTCAAGAGATTATGGAGCCGCTTTCGAAACTGAAAGTTGAAGATAGTCATGGTAAAGAGATAACCTGAAGTCAATAGATGTCCAAGTATCATTTCCCTTTTCTAACATCACTTTATTCTGAATTTGGTGAAAATCTAGTGGCTACATCTTCCATTCCCTGGAGATCAGAGCTTTCAAGGCTTGACATTTGGTATGCAACTTTTGGCTCAAATTTGTGGGAACCAAGATTTCTCTGCTATATTCAAGGTGGTCAGGTAAATACATCCGGTATCGGGATGATGCCCTGAATATTGACGTGTCTACAAAGTTCCAATAAAGCACTCCTGAATCTTTAATCATCTATGTCAACTTGCAGTATGGTTCTTTGAACTAGCATAAGGTTTCAGTCACTATCATGTATCCTTAATCCTCAATTATCTAGCATCAGCATTCTGTATAAATTCTTTGATCTAGCTTTAAATTTTCAAGTGATATCCGGAAGTCCTTCATCTTCAATCATCTGTATCTGCCAGCAGTATTATTTCTTTGAACTTGCTTAAGTTTTCAGTTTATATTCTGATGCTTTTCAAGGTTTCTCATGATAAATGTCAATTTTAATACTGGATGTCTGTTTCAGGTGGAAGGTATGAGGGCATCATGCACTGGTTCGAGGGATAAAAGCCCGCCAAGAGAGATCTTGTGGAAATCTGTCCCTCACAGATTATTTTTTGGTCGTGAGTCTACAAGTAAATGGGGTCCTGGAGGGGTTGCTTTCCTTCATCCAGAAAGTAGCGCCGATGAAAGAACTCATATGTGCTTGTATAGAATCACGTATAATTTTTAACCTGGATTTCTCGCTTACATTTTTTATTTCTGCACTCACTGTGTCGGTCTTCTGATTCTTCTTTTTATCTGTATGGTTGCTCTTGTTTGACAGGCTAGAGCAGTTCAATGATGTCTTACAACAGGAAAATAATTCAAACAATCCTACAGATTCCCCTGCGTTTGATTTGACAGCTCTAAATTCTCTCATGAGCCAAGAGTCCATTTCTTTGGAAGTTTTCAAGGTATGCTGTGCATCTCATGCTCAGTTATAAGTTTTTAACGAGACAAAAGTCTACTTAAGCTATGGGCAATGTTCAACGAGTTTCTATCACTTAACTGAAGGACTGCTCTTGTTTTTCATGCAGAGGGGATGGTACCATAATGTGGTTTACTTGGGGAAGGAGCAAGATATTCCTATAGTGACTATGACGTACGCATAAGACCATTGTTCTTGGTTGCCCTATGTGTTTCGGTTTATGTAAAGTTGTTATTGATCTGATTTTCCTTGGGGTTGTTCAGGTGTCCACTTTCCGATGTCGAAAAGTTCAAATCCGGGGAACTTCCACTGCGTCCTCCAGCCAAAGAATACGCAAACACCTTAACGAAAGGCCTGGTGGAAGGGGGACAGCTATCGGAGGAGGAAGCCATTTTTTACATACAAGAGGCGTCTACTAGACCACTGAAATAGCAACAGAAGCAGTTCTTTGCTATTCAGACCCACAACTTCAACTTCCCCGATGCTAAGAAGCGGTTGGATCATGATGTATATGGTTTGTTATTATTGACACGAATAGATTTATGCTGTAAAGTTAGAACTCGAATTGAAAATGTAATCTTCATTGTAGTTCTGCTGTACTACAAGATCACTGGCATCTTGTATATTATGGCTCGTCTGTCTTGGTTTTTGATTGAATTGAAGGGTCTGTAGCTAGGACATATTAACAGACTCACATGCCTGAAATTATGAAAAGAATTTCGCCGATGCTAGAGACAGCGTTGTCATGCTCAAAATTTGTTCATTTGCTCACGTACCCATGTTGCCATTTGCAACTAATCTCTCTTCTAAAACAAAAACAATATGCATTCTAATCTCATCATCTGTGTAACTTTTGATCAAAAATCAGAGAAGCTGCTTGGCATCTCCATCTATCTCAAGATCATGGTAATCAATCTACTTTGTGATAATTCGGCAGGTATTCACCGGAATTTTAGTGCCGAATGACCGGTGTCGCCCAAATGCCTATGTAATTTATTCCTGCCATGAACCGAGAGTATAAAATGAGATTCTCTCGGTAATAACATCAGAACAGAAGAAAAGGAAGGTAATGACAAGAAACAGATGCAATCAAATAAAACATGTATAGAACATGCAAATTTCACCTTGATTCAAACTCTTCTCCGCATGTCTCACAAGAATTGCTAGAGTTCTTTGAAGCTCCCTGCGTAAAATACAGATCAAACAATGAGAATAGCACTAATCTCATCAGCATGCATGTTTATACATAAGGTAGCCAATCAAGCAGAGCTAAATTAGAGAGAGATTTTGGTTATCTGTGACTGTGTGGTTAGTGATTTGTGAAGGAAAGAAGATACACTACCAGGTTGAGGATGGAAAAAAAAACTTGGGGGACAATACAGTGGCGTTGCAGTCATTCTTATACATGATGTAGGGTTATATTGTTATGAGCTCAAGGATTATATTGTTAACAAGTTTAGCATCCTAAGCCTTTATAGATAACACACGGAGTAACTATGTAAATCTAATCTCTATACAAAGTTCAGACTACACAATAAAAGAGGTTATAAAATCTATGCAATTTAGAATGAGAACCCAGAACAATAAATCCTCTATTTGCATCCAAATTCTGTGTCCCAAGCTTTCAGACGTTACATTTTACATCCCAATTCATATATACATATATTTGATTGCATCTGCACCTTGAAGTTTATAAATAACAGTAACACTTTGCACCATACATGAACTAATAAACACCACAAAATGGTTAAATATTTTTCGGAATGCCAAAAGTTATCTAAAGTCATGTGTTTACGTAATAATCCGAGTACTTTAGTTATTCCCATAGAGCTTAATTTGATTAGTTAAGGATGAAAAGTCCAACTTCTGGAATGATACACAGTATTCCAGAGAAAAAATAGACTCTTTTTTATCCAACAAAAAGGCACATTAGTCGCACAGCGAGAAACAGCAACAGTTTGTACCGCACTTATTCTACATCCTGGACTACAGCTACACATCATTGAGAGAAGAATTACTCTTGCACAAGTATATCAAAAGGTAGAGCAATGATGCTTGAGCTGAACAAGTAATATGTTACTTTTGAAATTCGTATGAAACAAACAAAAAGAAACGAAATCATAAAATTTGCTTACCTTTCCTTTCTTTCCTTTGGACGAGTTTTTGGAATTGGCCTTTGTTTCCTTCGTCTTCACCCCTTTCTTGTCAACAGATTGGTTGGAACTCTTGCGATTCTTTTCCGAATTATCATCAATTGCACTTTCCACAAACGAATAGGAAGCAGACTCCTCCACTTGCTCATCATCGTGCACATTAGTCTCCTCATTTGAACTCTTATTTTCATCAATGTTATCAGCTCTCATATGTTCCCCACTTTTGTGCTTACTGCCATCTTTCTTGGCTCTTCTCCTCCTGGGCTTCCGCTTATTGTACTCCATAGCCCCACCCTCCTCACTCTCATCTTCAACATGAACCTCCTGAGGAAGATCCTCATACACATGCCTTGAACGGGAGGCAGACTTCTCCACTTGCTCATCATCGTGCACACTAGTCTCCTCATTTGAACTCTTATATTCACCAATATTATCAGCTCTCATAGGTTCCCCACTTTTGTGCTTACCGCTATCTTTCTTGGCTCTTCTCCTCCTAGTCTTCCCCTTATTGTATTCCATAGCCTCACCCTCCTCACTCTGGTCTTCAACATGAACCTTCTGAGGAAGATCCTCGAAGACTTGCCTTGAACACACACTTTTTCGACTTCTTCTATTTTGTCTGGACGTCATTCCTTCAAGCACACTCCTTTCCCTGTCACCGCCATCATCATTGTCCTCATCTTCATCCTCATCCTCACCATTGTCCAAATCCACAACCCCAATGTCATCTTCCTTATCAGTTGATTCCCCAACCTCAACTTCATTCTCTTCTTCCCTAGTCGTAAATCCATCCCGAAACCTCTCTTCCATTTCATCCACTCCATCATTCATCTCCTCTTCTTCATCATCGTCATCTCCATCCTCACCTCCCAATGCCTCCTTCAACTCTGCCACCTTCTCCTTATGCTTCTTCGACTGCTCATGATTCCTCCATTGCTTATCACTCTTGAACTTTTTCCCACACACCACACAATAAAATTCTTCCTTTCCCTCTTTCCCTTCCTCCTCCTCTTCCCATCCCTGTTCCAATTCCTCCTCCACTCTTGCCCACTCTGGTTCCTCAAACTCCCTCGCCCTCTCCATCCTTGCCCTCTCCTCCGCCTTCTTCCTCTCCCTCTCCTCTGCCTTCTTCCTCTCCATCTCCTCCGCCCTCCTCAGCATCTCATCCCTGACCCTCTTATCCCTCTTCTTCACAAATGCCGCCAACCCTCTCACTGTCTCGTTATATTCCCTCCTTGCCTTCCTCCTCACCTTCTTATTCTCCTCCTCCATAACCCTCCTTGACTTCCTATTCGGTCCCATCATGGCATCATACCCGTCCACCCACGCGAAATCCATAACTGTAGCAAATCCCAACCAATACCCATAGAATGCAGTCGTTTGTGCATACGGACTATCCAAATTCCCCATCAGCGGCGCCTCCCTCACATTATCTAATTCTAACCCTAACTTCCTACAATAATTAATCTCATTCTCATAAATTTTACCAAAAACATCCGAATAAACCTTATAAAACCCCTTACCACTGTCCGAAAATCCCGAATAGACAGTGTTCGAGAAGAAAGAGAACAGATTCGGGATGACTGAGTTGGGAACGGCAGAATTAGTCGAGCTGTGACTCGAAAACAGGATTTGGGAGCGATGAGAATCGTACCACGCGCGTTCTTTGGGATCAGATAGGATCTCATAAGCGTGAACAAGTTCTTGGAACTGAGCAGTGGCTTCCGCTTGGCTCAATCCGGATCTTACCAGCTTGTCCGGGTGGCGTTGGAGCGCGAGCTTCTTGTAGGCGGAGCGGATTTCGTCCGGCGTGCTTTCCCGTGACACGCCCATCACTTCGTAGTGGCACCGCTTCCCCGCCGCTGCCATTGTCGGCGTTGATCGGTGAGACTGTTGTCAGGTCAGGTCAGGTCAGGTGGTAGAGTTGGTGGAAGGACGTGTTTTGTTGGTTTAGGTTTAGAGAGAGGGTAAGAACTTAAGAAGAGTTGTGTTCGGAGACGAGGATATTGGAGGAAGTTGGTTTGGTCGGGCCGACCGACTCGTCATACTTTTCTTTTATTTTTCAAATTAACCTTTTCCGTTTTGTTTGGCTTACTTCTATTAATTCCCCATCAATTTTAGTGCAGTAATATGTTTATGAGGTAAAACTATGAGTTTTATTGTAACGGTAATAATAATAATAATAATAATAATTAATAATATATATATTTATATATATGTCAACTTAAAAATTCAGGATGTGATTAATATTTAATGTTTATTCCTGTTGTATAGTTTCCCCAATAATCTCTCTTAAAACAAAAGAAAAAAGTCTCTGCAAAAAAACTGTGAGCAACTATTTGCAAAAAGCAGGAACAAGAAGCTAAGGTTAAAAACGAATACTCGATTGAAATATATATCCCAGCAATTCTTCCCCCCAATGAATACAAAATTGTATGTGAATCTCTCTACCAATGTGCTTCACCTAGGAAAATCTGTCGATCTACGAGATTTCAAGTATCGGTATCTATCTTTAACCAGCTTCAACAGAGGATAACAATTCTGTGTTAACTATAACAGTAAACCTCTATACGAGACAGAAAAGTGACTATTTTCTAGATAAGCGCAACAGTGCAGAAGTGAGACTCAGTTCTACGCAACCTCTTGTAATGGCGACCCCTTCTTATCGATTGATAAGCTTGCAACTCCGCGCCTACTGTTGTGATCTGGTTTCTCGTTGAATTTTTCTCTCAGGAGTTCCACAGCCATGAAGGTCAATGCAGAGGCCGGGATGTACCATGTTACCCTGGGGACGCTACCCTTGAAAAATCCGTTGGCACCTTCAATCCTCCAAATACTATGGATCGCATCCAACCAGCCCTTGTACCTAAGAGTTCACAGCAGCATCAGACAGTATGGCACTCCAATGAATTTTAGATCTCTTTCATTCCAAACAGAGGCATGGCCAGTAAGGAAGCATGACAAAATAAATTATCCCCTTAAAATGACAAGAAAATTAAATATAATCCCAGACTATCATGCTCAAGGGTTGGATAATGGAAAACAATCTTAAGGGACAAGGAGGTGTTATCATGCAGCATGATAGATACACAACTTAACATATAGACGAATGTGTAATCATTTGTTTTCAAGTAAGTCAAAGTTGGAACCGGCAGTACCTTATAGTCATTCCCTGCACTTGCAGTCTTGTCTTGACAACATCCAAGGGAGTGGTAAGATATGCACTCATACCTGTCACACAGAGTGACACAGTCATTGCTCAGATGCAGCACAAAATGCAACAACGAATTTTAGAAATACTTCAGCTTTTAAATAGGAGAACGTAGTCTTAAATGTATTGAAGATAAAACACCTCCTTAATGATTTTTTCTGGTGATTTTCAGCTTAAGATATATATAGAGCATTTTTTTTCTCTATTAGAATTAATTCAGAAATAGATTAACTAGTTCGTTGGACTCCCATAAACTCCTCAGAATAAAGCAGAAGCAAAACACATACCACCAGCCAATCCTCCTAGGACAAGACCCTCCACAGAACTACTAAAATTAAGCGTCCCTTTTTGCTTCCCATAGTCTGTCAAGTCTTTCAGGCCTTCGTAAAACATAACCTGCAATTAAAAGCAAAGCTGTAACCTAAATGACCTATAGCACAGTAGTGAATTGCCGCGGATATGAAATTATTACAGCCAGGAAAAGGAATAAAGCATGATGTTTAAGTCATAAACTATTTTTCTCAAGCTAGATATGCATACCATAAGACCAGCAAAAGGCACATCTCTTGCAAGTGTAGACCAGTATCTGTAACAGGAGCAAAGAAATGAATTACCATTATGTGTTACGACAACAACTCTTTTCCATGGCACTAACTTAGTTTCCCAAAACACTCACCTACAAGCAACTAAACAGCTAGAGGGAAGAAGTGACAATGAATTAAACTTGAATTTGCTTCCCTTTATTGATACGATACCCACCGGTGCCCGCACACATTGCACTTGAGAAGTTATCATTTATGTTCAAGGTTATGAGGTGGCAACCAAAGGAATTAAGCACCTTAACTAGCATACAAGGCATATATCAAAGTTAAACTATGGCACAACAGTACAATATTGTTGAAGGTCCCATTATATATCCAAGCATCAAATTTAAATTAATACATATTGTGCAGGGTCATACTCATGAAATGCATCCATGTCCATCACAAATTACAACACATTAAGAGGTGGTAAGCAAAATATTGCTGACTGATTTTTTCAAAACTAATCAGACCGGACCAATTTTTAAAACAGCAGGCTAGGGTTTAGGGTTTATGGTTTACGATAAACTAATTCATACAGCAGAGTACATAGCAAGAAAACAAACGTTACAAAACAAATCATATAATCCCAACTGCTAGAGAGATCATTTCAGCATTTACCCAGCATATAGTCCTCTTGCCCCCTGCTCCTTCAATATTGAACTGCCAGCCTGGAACATCCCTGTGTAATAACCATACATTTCTTCACCTGAACTCATAGCTATTTTGTCTTTTGCAATGGTAGAAATCCAAGATGATCTGGTGCCTTGCACCTGCATGCGTTGCTTCATTACTTCGCATGGAACATACACAAAGGAACCAAGTGTATCTCCTGTAACTCATACAGACAAGACAAAGTATGAGCTCTCAAAGAATATCTGACAACTGTGAGTTCAGAATCGTACCAACCCTAATACTGAAAGGTTTTTTCTAATAATATTTTTTATGATGGATATATCAAGAGTGAAGGAAATAACTTAAGAAATGCAATGAACATGGGCATTAAGAAATACTGCTTATGTAGGATTGAAGCATTTATATTAAGTTGGCGTTACCAGTTCGTTTTCTGGTAAGCACGTAGAAATATAATCGTTCACGAGCCACAGAGAACTTGGGGCTACCAGAACAGTTTACCTATAGCTCCAGCAATGAAATGCGCCCAGTGGCCCTTGAGGCTAGGATGTGATTCCTCAATCCACTTTTTTGTAGACTCGATAACACCAAAATAAGTGCAACCAGTTGCAAGAGACCCAGTAACCCCAGGTGCTAAACCCCTATAAAAACCTAAAAACAAGTTAAGACCAACCTCACAATATCAGAAAAGAAATTTTACAAGAGCAGAACAGCTCATAAAGAATTGTGTATTATTAAATCATGAGAAAGATTTCCAATCAATGAAGAAAGATTGAAGATGATGCAAATAATCATGTGATGTACCTCTTACTCCATCAGCAGCCCAGACTGCACGGACCATCTGCGAAATGCTCTTTTGGGTCTGCGAGTATTCAAAATCAACACAACAGAATAGACGAGGTAAGCAAACACAAATTCATACTACCCATATGATTAACCCAAAGACAGTACATCACTTGGCAGCACCTGATTAGCACTAAGAATGGCTTGACTTTGAACTCTCGTCTTTACGGTATCAACAGGATGCATCATCCCTTCCCCAAACGCACCCGCAATTGCTCCCCACACGAATTCCCTCCAAACTTCAGGAAAACAAAAAATATCATCAAAACTCAAAAAAAGAAAAAGAGGAAAAATGCAATCAACAGAGGCAAGAGGCTGACCGAAGAATTGCTTGGGAGGCGTGGTGGTGAAAGAAGTCGAAGCTTGCAATTCATTCGACGTTGGGCTGTGAGCCGCCATCTTCAGGAGCTGATTAGTGCTTATGAGCACTCTCGATTCGGTTAGGGTTTAACGGTTTGAAGAAGGCGGGCTATCAAAACTCAAGACACGTTCTTCAAAATATGCTTTTATCTCACAGCAGTTTCAGCCTACTTGGAGAAGAAGCATGCCTTTCTCACCACGCACGCAATGCTCGGTAACCGCACAAATGCAAATGCCTTGTGAGTCTTAGAAAGGAAATAAATATTTAACACTCATTTAAATGATTATTACTATGTACATAATTTGATAATTATCAAAAATTGAATATATATAAATATATATAGTATTTTTACCCAAAAAATGAAATATTTTTAATATTATTATAAATATGGAGTAGATATGATATGATAATATATTGGTTTAATACACTGGCCGGTTTTTAAAGTTTACCAAATGATTGTTTTAACCTCAAATATTTTTTTTATTTCATCTATCGATTTAACCTTCGTCGTGACAATAATCGTTAATGGAGACAAACTCCGTTAACTTTAGACGGTTTTGCTGACGTGGTGTGTCATGTCATACGCTACATCAGATTTATAAAAATAAATTTTAAAAATATTAAATTTTCCAAAACTCAAGATAATAAAAAATAAATTATTTAATATTCTTTTAAATAATTATACAAAAATTAAACAAAAACCTAAAAAATATTTTTAGTTTTTTAGTTATCTTCCTACTATAATTTTCTATGATATGTTGAGTGTTTCATTTCTATCTAGCATATCCTTTCACTTTTTTATTTATTTGAATTGCTATTTTCAATTATTTTTACAAGTACGCTAGGTCATGAATTATATTTGAGTGATTAATAACCGAAATATAATTTATGAACTAACCTAATGTAAAAATAAATAAAAATAGTAATTTAAATAAATAAATAAAGTGGAGTGGTTGGTGTATTAGGTAGATACATACAAACAAATGATTAATTTAATTGTCACAGTGTTGTTAAATGAAACAAAATTTTAATGTTAAATATTTTTAATAAAGAAAAATGAAACAAGGCCGCAAAAAGTTACCTTAAATTTTCAAAGTTGTCATCAAAGTTCTAATTTATTTATATAAATTTAATTTTATAAATTTTCTATTTTTTTGAAATTTAAATATGCGTGTAAGATATGTTGCAAAATTTTATATTCTCTAGATTTTTTTGTTTTTTTAATTTTTTTTTGTATAATTCTTTAAATAAATATTAAATAATTTAATTTTTATTATTTTGATTTTTTTGATTTGTTAAATTTTAATATTTTTTCATAAATCTGACGTGGCATCTGACATGGCATGCCACGTCAGTAGAAATGTTTAAAGTTAACGGAGTTTGTCTCTGTTAGCGATTATTGTCACGGTAAGAGTTAAATCAACAGACGGAGAAAATATCTTAGATCAAATGAAACCATAAAAAACGTTTGAGATTAAAATAATCATTTAACAAACGTTGAGGACCGGCTAGTGTATTAAACCATAATATATCAACTTTAATTATATTGATAAATAAGATTGATAAATTGTATAATTTCCTTAACATATCACTTCATTAGCAAATTGTAAAACAAAAAAACAATTTATTCCATAATGTGGTACATACACATAAGGCATGTTTGGGATAGTTTCTTAAGAGATTCTATTTCTTTCAAAATCTGATCTAAAATCATCAACTTAGTTGTGATAGAAATCAGAACCAGTTTGGGAATCAATTCCAAATGACCCACAATATATGTAGAATAGGGTTAAAGATAATCACTTAAAACAATTGTTCATCGATATTCTTCATGTGATTAATCCACAATAAAAAAAAATTAAATTTTAAAATAAACAATTATCTCATATTCACATATGTGGACTAATCATATCAAGAGTGTTGATAGATAATTATTTAGAGTGACTATCTTTAACACTACTCTAATATATTCATATTAGAAAAAAATCATATTCATATAGTAAAAGTATAGGTGTACTCATATGAACGGTGATTTGAGCACAAGAAATTGAAATGTAACATTTATTGATTCATATAATAAGAACTACATATATAACCCAAGTTAATTGCTTATAAAAAAAACCCCAAGTTAATTCTTTTGCTTTATCCGATTCATTAGTACCACATGTTCTGTAAATTTTACCACTCATCGAATAAAATTAATTATTAGTTATCAACTATAAGGTGAGTGAAATCCTACACATAAATCAGTTAATGATTTTTTTTCTTCTTTTGTTCTAAAAAAAAATTGATTTCATTAGGGATCAAGCTCAACCAAAATCTTAGACAAATAAGAGGCACAAGATATAGACAGTAAATGTGAGGAGGAGCTCACATGACTTAATAAACAAATAGTAACTCAAGACAGCAAAGGAGACTGAGCAAGAGTAGCCCAGTATTTAGGAACAAACCACAACTCTATAAAACTAAAAAAATAGCTTTGAAAAAATATCACCCACATTGCCTCAGTAACAAAATACTCTCTGGAACCACCACCAAGCATTGTTCCCAACTCAAAACCTAAATCTTTCAAAGCTAACCATTCTCAACTTGCAACAATGGTTTCAAACAATTTTAGAATGAGTGGAATAAGAAAGGAGGCTGAAAATTATAAAGTCACCGACACGACGCTGTAATCACCATGCATCTTCTTTACCACCGAATACCGTACTCCGACTACCAAGTAGTAGCATCAAAGAAGGAGAGGAGGCATAATAACCCTCCGAGAAGTTCTGCCAACAACACGCCTGAAAACGTTGACAAACAACGATTCCTGCCGCGCTCAGATGGAACCACACCACCAAAACTCCCGCTAACCCTTCAATACGCGTACTCAATATGGACCCGCAGATACTCAACACCCTCATGCTCAGTAGAACCAAGTCTCTGACCTGGAACCTCAATGGTTCAAACGTTGGCACCAGCAAAGACCATCCTCTCCAACTTACTCAGATCCAACTAGAAAAACAACCACCACTCACACAACAAGAGGTATTATCAAGCTAGAATTCAAATTTAGCAATCACCAAACCAAATTTGAGAAACAAAGTGACCCACACTTTGATCCTAACTTTAGCCGAATCGGAGGGGTGGTGGATATCCATCTCCTATAGGGGATGGAGGAAAAGTTTGCCTTAACCTAATTTTTTTTGACTAAGATAATTCGGCTGCCCGAAATCAGAAGATTTTCTCTTATTAGATGAACTAGTTATTTTTCACGGAACACTAGCAATGAATGACATTACTTTTTCTTAACGTAAATAAAAATGATTTGAATTTGAAATTTTACCTTTATTTTAAATGAAATAATATTGAACTATAAATTCATTGGTGGTGTAACATTATTTCGTTAGATTTGTAGGTCCTTTAATATTAGGCTCGGGTCCATAAGAAAAAGCCCAGTTATCTGATTGGACTGGCCGACTCCAAATCTACCCCGAACCAGACCTGATTCAAATTCAAGATGACCCAACTCCAAATCTACACAACCCGACCCGATTGCTAGCTCTAGCTCCTGGTTAGTAGTAGGGGTGTCAAACGGGTCGACCCGACCCGACCCGACCCGTTAATCTGTGACCCGGTGGGTTGAGGGTCAAAATTGACCCGACCCGTTTTTGACCCGCAGGGTAGCGGGTCGACCCGACCCGACCCATCTGACCCATTAAGCAAAACGACGTCGTTTTGACTAATCAAAACGACGTCGTTTCGACATGTTTTGTCTTTATGCAGACAAAATTTCAGAGGGTCAAACGGGTCGTAAACGGGTCAGCATGACCCGCGCGCGACCCGTTGACCAGCAATGACCGTGAACAGTACAAGATGGGTCAACCCGCCCAAATTATGGCGGGTCAACCCGTCTAAATTCGGGTGGGTCAGCCCGACCCGGATTTTTGACCCGGATTTTTTTAATTTTTTTTTATATGGGTTTTTGTTTTTAAAAGTAATTGTGCATTTAAAATATCAATTTTATTTACGAAAAATTTTAAAATAAATATTTTATAAAAACAAGTTATTATTGACGTGATTCTTCGGTTAACAAATTAATTCTATACAAGCAGTTTAGATTCTTGGAAGAAATAATATTTTCAGTGAACTCCATTCGTATACTATACATCACATCACAAATTAAATGCATGCAGTTTAGATTCTTAGAAGAAAATGACATGAAACTAATTCCAAAAAAAAAAAGGATGAAGAGGTTTTATGTCATCTTCCTTTACCTTCTTTCAATACCACTCTACATATATATGCTTTTAGTATGAAAGAGAAAGGAAATGAAACAGAACAAGCAAACATACAAACTTGTTGTTGTTCTAAGTCAATATGATGCGAGAACATGATGGAAACTAATCGGGAAGAATCATCCGCTATTCTAAGTCAAGTCTTGTCTCTCTTTTACAAAGAAGCACTACAGATGAATGACAAGGCCCAACAAGCACAATTTTCTTTGCAACCGATCTACAAATGAATGACAAGGCTTATAAAACAATCTACATTCCAGACACTTTGACAAAAATCCTTACTGAAACTGCCACAATGGTATTTCCACATCCAAAATTTGCACAACCCGCTGAGCTGCTAGTTGCTCTTAGCAGCAGCATTGTCTTCTTCTTCTTTCATTCTCTGTAGTCATCAAGTAGGGAGACATAATGTGATATTTCATACTTGTAAAGTTACTACACATCAACCAGTTAAGTTCTACTTACATTAGAGATTGCTATCCATTCATCAAGCGCTCTTCGAGCTGCCCCACACGATTGCACTTCTCGGGCAACGACAACTCCTTGGGCCAAGCTATCTACTCTACCACTCACAAGCAAAGCTGCTGCTGCGCTTAGGATCTGATAAGAGATTTCCAAGGTCAGCGCTCGATTCAGTGAACAGTCGTATCAACATTTTGGAGGAAACTTACTAAAGCATCAGCAATTGGTCCTTTTTTCCCTGACAACACGCGTTTAAGTACATCTGCATTGTAAGCTGCATCTCCACCTCGCAGGTCATCTAACGTGCAGCGAGGAATGCCAAACTCCACTGTACAATTAACATCTCCATTTTGTAAGCATACACAACTAGTCATTCATGAACAAAAAAAAAAACCAAATAATGCTGCATTTCCAATTTGTAGATCGGTTGCAAAGGATAAAAGTAATCATTCCCATGCAAAGGCAAGACAGAACAAATTATGAGTCGGTGAAAAGATCTTACATGGATCAAAAGAGAATTTCTCTATGTTGCCAGGAGTCACTTCAAGAACCAATCCAGGTCCTATAAAAGATCATCTTGTGAATAAGATGGTACTTCAGGATAAATGCAATGGAGCAGTCACAAGCTAGCAGTGAAAGGGAGACAAAATGCAATGGTGCACTGTTCCAGGTTTCTATTATTTGTTTATTTATTTATTTATTTGATTAGTGTATAAACATATTAATTAGTTAGTAAATAAATAGGATATACACCACTAACGACCAAAATTTAAATAAAAGTAAAAATTCGATAATTAAGTAGTTCATTAGTTATCTGGCCGCAATAAAAATGACTGTATAAATCAAAATAGGTAGCCAATAAGCGAGGTAGGCGCTTTGAGTTGAGCAGCACTAGTAGGTAAGGTTGGATCAAAATTTTAAAATTCAGGCTCAGATAATTATGCAAAACTAATAATTAATTAATTAAAAAATCAAGTGACAAAAATGTTGCAGTACTTGACTCTATCTGATCTCAACTCTACCCCAAAATGAAAACAGAGAATCTCCATGCAAAATGCAGATACATGCATAGCAGAACCTCACTATCAACTCCCAATACACCGATCTTTCTAATTATCTCTAATTGCATAATGACCATAAAAAGCATTTTTCTCAAATTGCACAACCATACTTCAAAATTATCACAAGCTAGCAGCAAATACAAGACCAAGGGTCAATGCAGTGAACCCACCTATATTGCTCATGGACAGGTTCTACTGAAGCCTTTATCAACTCAGAAGCTGCCTGAAGTGAAGACACAAAATTCAGATAACCAAATCCACTCCTATAAAAAAAAATCAATAAACAAAACCATCTAAGAAAAGAGCAATACAACTATTAACAGTCAACGTCATTTAGAGAAAGTTATGCACCTATTATAGAAAAGGTAGAAGTGAAGTTCAAAAAGACACTAACCTGATCGACGTAGGGCCATATCTTCGTCAAATGAGTGTTAAGCCAGGTTAGCTGGAAAAAAATAACAAAAAGCAACCAAATCAATAACTTCATCATCAACATTGAGGTAATAAACGAGATAGAGGGGTAGAGCAGGAGCTCAACTTCTGATTCTGCAAGAAGACAACCCAAGATGGGTACAGGTCGCGAGGCAATAACTTCCTAGAATCCTCAACAGTCATCCTAGCAAACGCAGCTATAGTCGCTGCCTGAAAAGCAAAGCAGCAGAAACGCAGAAACCAAAACCAATCAAAAACCACTAAAGATTACAACTTCACACACCCATAAACGCAAACCACCATCACTACTACTCACAAGCTCACTCCGACTCTTGGATCTTGCATTCTCCGACCACACAAAACCAACAATCAAAGCCAGCCCCACTGCCAGACCGATCAACAACACAACAATAAGAGAAAATGTGGATAGAAACGTACAGAGATCAAGATTCAAGTGGCGGAGAAGATCTATGGATTTGATGATGGAGAGATAGGGAGATGGGTATAAGGTTGTAAAGATGGTTGCAGAGAGGAGAGGAGAGGACGAGTCGAGGAAAGCAGAAAGGAGTAAACCCTAAAACCTTTTAAATTTAGACGGGTCAGACGGGTCGACCCGCAACCCGTAGGGTTGACCCGTTACTGACCCGTTATTTAACGGGTCGAAAAATAATGGCCCGATGGGTCGAATTACGGGTCAGATACAGGTCGACCCATCGGGTCGGACCCATTTTGACACCCCTAGTTAGTAGTGGTAAAATCTCTTCCATATTTCCGTCACCAACAGCAAACACACAGCGATAGAAATCACTACTGGTCAGCTGAGCATCGCCGCGAACATTTCCTCGATCTGCCCACACTTTCTCAAGAATCCTCGCTCGAAATGGCGATGGCTGCTTTTAGACGCGAAGGGAGGCGATTCGTCTCCCCTCTCATCTCATCCCCCCACCCACTCACCGCCGCCCGCTCCTCCCTCCTCGTCCCCGAGTACGATGCAGATCCCCCCCTCTCTATTCTGTTATCATCTCAATTTGGCCGGAAACAAAGCGGCATCGTATCACCTCCTTGTGATTTGTATTCATTTTCTGATGAATGTCTTTTGTGATTGACAGGGAGCAGGTTCCTCATGGAGTGCGTTATATTTCTACACAAATCGGTATGAATTAGATTTAATTTTGGAAATATAAAGCGAGTGAAAATGATTGGGTGAAGTTTATTGTTGATGATGCTCGTTTGGTTTGGTTTGGTTTGTTTTGTTCCATCTATGCAGTTAGAAACCGGATGAAGAGTATAAAAAATATTCAGAAAATTACGAAGGCTATGAAGATGGTTGCTGCTTCTAAGCTACGGGCTATTCAAACTAAAGCTGAAAATTCGCGTGGACTATGGCAGCCATTTACTGCTCTTCTTGGCGATACTCCCGGTATGTTTAAGTTTTCCAATAAAAGATTTGATGTTGATTTCATTGCTGTGTTTTCTGCACATGTTGTTTTGGAGTGTTTAAAAGTTTTTTTGGACTTTCTGTCTTATGGTTTGAGAAATGATGTTTCCTTGAATATTTTTACCACTAGTTGTTGAGGGTATGCATGCATTTTGGAAAAAATGTAATGGTGGTACCACAGGTCTCTCTCTTGCCAGATATTTCATTGATTTGTTATTGAATTTTAAAAAGTTTGGATTTTCCAAATGCTTATCTAGGAGTACTGATTGTATGAATTCTTCAATTTTGTTGCTTTTATTATCTCATGTGATTTAAAAGCTTTGCCCTTTTGGGGGCTCATCACTTGATCCTTTTCTGTTTTGTCTGCGTATTTTTCTCATTGCCTTATTGTGTTTGCCAGTTGTTGATGTTAAGAAGAATGTTCTCGTCGTGATTTCATCTGACAAGGGTTTGTGTGGTGGAATTAATTCCACTTCTGTTAAGATAGGCAGGGGTCTATACAAGCTGAATTCTGGTAGGTTTTGTTTCCAACTGATATCCTTTTGAGCTTTTTACGGTTGTGCTTTGAACTCTGAACAACTTTTTTTCTGCCATGCTGTACAGGTCCTGACAAGGAAACTAACTATGTCATCCTGGGAGAGAAGGCGAAGGTTCAGTTGATTCGTGACTCAAAGAAGAGTATCTCATTGGCTGTTGCTGACTTACAGAAGAATCCCCTGAATTACACCCAGGTGAGCTAGTTATTCTTACTGTATATTTGAGTTTATGAAGATGATATTCCTGTTATACGTGGCTATCACGCTCGTAAGTGTACTTTCGTTTGGGTTTGAATGCTAGTTCTTTGTAGAAGAAAACAGTGAACAAAGGTTTGCTGCTGTCATTAAAGATGTGCATACTGTTTCTTGGCCTGTAGGATGTTAAACTCTGTCAGAGTCTTTTTCTTCCAATGCCCACCTTAGATCCTTCACCAGTCCAGTGATGCTACACTGATTCTTTTTATAGTGTTCAATGGATTAAGATACAATTTCAATCGTGGACCAAAATTTCATGTTTCTCATTTGATGTGTTTATATTGATTTTTCTGACATCAAATTAACATGACTAAAATGTCCAGGTTGTTATTCTTGTATTTAGTTGGGGTGACAGTTATTATTACGGCTTTGCCTTCCGTCTCTTAATTTCTTTCAAAATTGTTACCGTCAGGTCTCAGTTCTGGCAGATGACATCTTGAAGAATGTTGAGTATGACGCTTTGAGGATTGTTTTCAACAAGTTCCATTCTGCGGTCCAATTTTTTCCGACAGTGTCAACTGTTCTATCTCCTGAGGTAAATCAGAAATTGGTCACCTAGTGAACTCACTTTTTAGTTTTATTTTTTACCATGAATGTGATGGAACAACTTGTTGAAATAGGTCGTGGAGAGAGAGGCTGAAGCTGGTGGAAAGCTTGGTGAGCTGGACTCCTATGAAATTGAAGGTGGCGACACAAAGGGTGAAATACTTCAGAATCTTGCCGAGTTCCAATTTTCTTGTGTAAGTCTTGGAAACTTCTCTCTTCCTTGCCCCATTTGGGACAAAGGCTATAGGGGAATTTTAACTAGAAGTTTAAACCAAATTTCTCAAGTGTTAACTTCTCAACTTCTCTCTTCTCTAAGGCTCCTAACTTACTGGTGACTTGAGATAATTTGTTCAAATTTTTTTTTTTTGGGAAAGGTCCTAAGTAATTTTTGGTGTTTCTTGTGTTTCATCTTATAAGCATTTATTTGTCTTGAGAAAATTGTTACATGCCCAGGTTCTATTCAATGGTGTACTAGAAAACGCTTGCAGTGAGCAAGGAGCTAGGATGGCTGCTATGGACAGCTCAAGCAGAAATGCTGGTGATATGCTTGATCGCCTGACACTCACTTACAACAGGTCTCTCTATGATTTTTCAGAAGAATAATTAGTTTTTTCAAATTGAAAAGAAAATGAATATGTTTCCTAATGACGTGTTGTTGATCCATCTTGCTTACAATAATCTTCTCACTAGATTTGGTATCTAAATATCATTTTATGATGCAAGTGCCATTTAGTCATGTAATTGGTCCATTGCTCAGCAATTTCATTTTATTTTTACACCCGTGCTTGATTAATTTGCAAAATTTATTTGACAACAGAACTCGTCAAGCATCTATCACTACTGAGTTGATTGAGATTATATCTGGAGCATCAGCCTTGGAGGGTTAATGGAAGGTATTTTCCTGCAAGCTGTGCATCTGTGACTGTGACGAAATAAATCTTAGCAAGACTTTGTTCGAACCTTCGGTTGCTTTTTGAGTGTGTTTGTTGAGAAACTATAATAATCCCAGCAGGCATTGTACTTCAGTTGGGAATTGGAGAGCAATTTTAAAGTCATAACAGTTGATTTTTTTGGATTCGTTACTTGTTCTATTCCATTGCCTTAAAATTGAAGCAAAAATTTGTGACTGTTTCATTGTGACATGTTGGAACTGGAAGATTCTCTTTTTATTCATATCGTGCAGACCTGTGCTGATTGAAATCCTCAAGATTCGACGGAATAATGTAAACTTTGAGGTTATCAAGCACATTTTTAAGCAGGAAAATCATGGAGCAACTTGCATGGGATTTATACTTGACCTTTCATAACTTTGTCGAAATGTAAAAGCGCCGAAAAACATTTCTGAAGAAGACGAGCAACATAACAAGCCAGTTTCCAGACGCGTACTTCATTTTGGTGCATCTATCAGAGCACCTATAAGCAAATTCAGTACTTGCCATTTACATTTTGAAAAGCAAAATTCTCAGCTACAAGAAACTTCATTTTGGTGTATCTGCATCCTATTCAGAATCTTATAAAAAAAAATTGTGTCTACTATATATATATAAAGGAGATCAAGAATTTGTTACACTATAAACAAAATGATAGATGTTGTGAAGCCATTCAAAAACCCTAGTTTAGTAGTTCTCTTTGTGAAATACGAATCTTGTCGGAGTTGTGGCCGAGAATGTGGTGCTCAGCCTCTCCAACTCCTTTGCTAGTGCTAATGGGCCACAGTAAAACACCCCTGCGCCAAAAAAAAGGAAGAAAAAAAATCCTCAACTTCAGGACAGTTGCAACTTTTAAAAAAGAGACATTGAAACATCAACAACAACGTTGGAAGAGTCATTCCCCTGTTCTAATGGGACGGAATGCTGGGAGACCCATTCTCTTGTTCGAACGGGACAGAGAGGACCCTCGAAAGGCGAAAGAGAAAAAAAAGATGATTATATGAATGCAGTTAGTTCCAAGCTTTTTTCTTTACCAATTCGATCTCCTTTGTGTCTTGTAGCCAGTTTTGAGAAGATGCTGGACCAATTTGGACGACCAAAGTGAGTCTGCACCTGCAAATCCAAGAATCCATAACCCATGTAGGTAATTAGCTCATTCGTCCTTTATTTATTTCCACATTCATTATAATCATAAGTTGTTTGTGATTATAAATATTACCTGAGTACCAGATATGATGTCAATGCCATTCTTGGCATATTGCAATGCTTGCATCACATTTATCCACGCTGACCTCACATCGCCTTCCTGGTATACACTAGTCAAGAAGTTGTGCATCTCTATCGCAGGGTGCTAAAAAAGATCACCAGACAACAAGATAGAAAGGTTAGACACACATTCTGTTAGCTTAAGTAACAATTTCATCCGTAGGTCTGTCGAGTATTCCTAATTCGTTCCTTGGGTTTAGAAAATCTCTGATTAATCATTTTATTCGGTCGATGATCGATCAGTCTCAGTTAGGCCACTCTGTAACAATTATAGAGACGAAACTAACGAGACTGATGAACCAAAGATAAGAAGTAATTCAGGATTTTCTAAATGCAGGGATTCTTTTTGGTGCTTAAGCCTATTCTGTTTATATCTGTGGCATTTATTACCTGCTTCTGGCTAGTTTTCCATATGTTTTTGAAGATATCTCTAAACCAGTGAAAAGAGCTTTGTTCTCTTGTAACCCAATAAGAGTAAGCTTTTAAAGGAGCATTTGAAATTCTGAATCCTCTATAATCAGCCTGTGTCGAGTTCAAGATCGGATACACTACTTCATGGATTTCTGAAAGACAAAAAACAGCAGATTTTTTGTTATGGAGGGTGTAATTTACAGGCAAGGTTGATTTGAATACATCTTGCACAAATCAAAAAGGGTGTGGATACCATTGGCTATGTCTTTGAGAATGCTAATGAAAGGTGTGGCTCCTATGCCAAGGCCAATTAGCATTATGACATCATACTTGACATGGTCTTGAGAAGCAGCACCATAGGGTCCATCAATGCATACTTTTGGATACTTCACCCTAGAAAGGATTGCCTGAAAGAAAAGAAAAGAAAAACACAAGATTTTGAGCAAGTTCTGTTTATATTCGGGGCTCAATGCGTATTTTACTCCCTTTGATCGCTAAAAACTCGTGTGGATGAATATGATATTACCTCCTGGAAGAGACTATATATTTGATAGCTCCAATCTCCAAGACTTCTGATATGGACGCTAAGGTGATCATCCTCCGGTCCTGAAGTCAATGAAAATGGGTGCCTGAAAATGAGAGGGGCAGTTATACCTAAATAAAAAGGTCATTGCTTAGATACAGGAGAGGAAAAAAATCTGATTCGGGCTGGACTGTTTGGAAAGGTAACAGGAATTGTTGCTGTTTCTGTGGAAAGATTGTGTTGCAAAAACGATCTCGATAGAAAACGAGGAAGTTATGGTGTGAAAATGCTTTGCATGGTTAAGTATTTTTTTGAGGTCATTACCATTACCATTGAAATTGTGAGATCTGAGGGCATTGTATGAAGATATACATTCCACTCTTGTACTTGAAACCTTCTGGTTTCTTCAACTTTAGGCACAAAACTGTCCCTGGGTAGATACTTGCCTGTAATAGAAAGAAACAAGAGAACATTAATATTCTACAACTGTCTGTAATCATTGTGACAGAATGAGCATAGAACATTTATGTTTCAATGCAATTACTTTCAAGACTTCCACATCATAAAACCCTGATCTTATTGCTCGGAGGAATCTTTCTCCGGCGTATAGCACTATCGGGAAGGCAATGTACATCCATGTCTGCATAAAAAAATTCTGACATAAGTTTTGCTACTTACCAAAACCAAAGAGCTCTCATTGGAATTCAGAATGCAAGTCTCGAAAACTTACTGTTTTTTCGGTCACATTGTTGGTTAGGAAGAGGAACATGGAGTGAACAATGAGCAACACATAAACAAGAACGAGCAAGTGATGTGAGTACCAAAATGTGTTGTATCCTGTGACATGTCTAACCGATCTAGGTAAGTGAGATGACCCGCGGCGAGGCCACTTTGTTGCCAGCAAAAATGCAATGGTCATCAGTATCACCATGGAAATGCCGGTAGCAGCTTCTGTTGTGGTTAAAATTTGGATGTAAGACGGTTGATGGTATCCGAATCTTGATGCTATTGTTTGCCGGAAAATCAATCGGTCCGACTGACTAATTCTTGGAAAATCACAGGCAAGATGGGTTCCTCCATGTAGTATTACACCTACCACTATCCCCCCTGCAACTAACTATGCACAAACCATAAAAAAAAAAGGTTCCAATAGTAAAAACACATTTTTGAGGGAACACATGCTTCAGTTGACTGCAAATGACACGGAAAAATTACAGTTACAAACCTTGTGGAAGTTGATATTGTCATTAAACGGTATGATCGAGTTCATCCATCGTTTTCGTCGAAGGAAAGTGATAGTGTTTCGACAGACAGGAAGCAGAATAAGAGCCATGTTGAACTTTAAGGTTTCAGCTGCTCCTTTAGCTGTGCAAAGGCAATACCCCATGACTTCAAAAGCCGTTCTATGGCGATATTGCACGAATTTCCACGCGAATAGCAGAGAGCAAACCATGAGCCAGAGCAAAACTATCCATGCTCGCCTCCAATAAGATCGAAACAACATTTCCGCCTTCAAAATCTTTTCCTCTTGGTGTATTGTTGACTCACTGCTGTGATAATTTCTACGAGGAAGTGAGCTTCTTGGGATGCTTACTCTCAAGAGAGTTGCTACTTGAGATAGCTGCAAATTCATTGTTACATCAAAAGAAGACTAGTTAGATACTTAGACTGCGACATTGGATGACAAAGATGGAGATTGCTTTTAGTAGTTTAGAGATCCTGCACCTCTAAATAGCCCTGGTTTTTGGTATCAAGAACTTGCATGATCAAAGTTGCTTGTTCTTGAGCTTGCTCTTGTGTTAATGACAACTTGTTTGTTGATGCACTTAGCAAAATCCCCTGCAAAAAATGCAAATTCATTCCAGCTTAGAGTGAAATTTTATATTATATGAAAGTTGGTTTTCGTCAGCCCATTTAAAGAACTTGACACGTTGTACCTTGTACTCTCACTTATGACACATTGAGTCTCTTCTTATACTTCAGAGACATTTTTGACCTCTATTGTTGATGTGTGAGGTCCGAAAGTGTCAAAAATGGCAGTCACAAGTGAAGGTAAATGGTACAACGTGCCGAATTTTTTAAGTAAAGGGTCAACCGTGTGGCATTACCCTTTTAATATCCATCTCATCAATTCTTCCATCCATATCTCTATCCCATCTGAAAAATAGATTAAGAAGTTAATGAAAATTGGCAAGTAATTAAAGAGTTGGATATTGAAGCAGGAATAACACAGGAAAAGAAAAGAAAAGAAAAGAAATTACATATCAAAGAAAATCTTGATTCTTGAATGGAATGAAGGGTCAGTGATGCGTAGCCAATAACCATAAAGTTCTGCTTTTGTGATGTCAATTTTACCGTCTCTTCTTGATCTTCCTCTTAGTGCCTTGAAGACCTCATTTCCAAATTCTGGTGATTGTTGCATTCCTACACCAATCAAAAGTATTGCAAAAGTGAAAAAAGAGTGTAAAAACTAAAAATAACTATAATTAATACGTTCTATTTTTCGATCTCTCCATAAAAGTAGTGGTTTTCTTTCCATTCATTATACTCTAACACAAAACTTAGTTTTTTTCTATTTAAACAACAAAAAAAAATTTATTTTTCCACTGTCCCATTTAAATACAAGAATAAACTCAAAACTTCTCCATTTAGAAGTATAAATTAGTAAATTAACCTTAAACTCCTGAACTCTTAAAAGATAAAAATTTATGTTGCAAAAATTAATATACATTTTTATCATAAATAAAAATATAGACTAAAAATTTGAATACGAAATTTTGCCCACCTACTTCTTTTAGCGAGTATCTCTTAAATATGAGTTCATCTAAAATAATGCTAAAAAAAAAATAGTTTATACACAATCTTTCTAACTATAACTATAAGTAACTTATTTAGAAACAGGGAACATATTTTCATTTGTTTAATTACGTACCTATACAAAATGCAAAGTCCGACCACTTCACTACCGGTTCAGGTCCTCTACTCGTACTCAATGCAAGCCGGTCGAACCGTTCTTCCACATCTTTCCACTCAAACTCAGTGAATTTCAACCGGTCATCAATGTCGCCTAATAAACCAGATGATGATTCGGATGCCTGATCGCAGCTTCTCTCAATCACATCATAACTCCCGTCCAGGACTGCCATTGGCACAACGTTTGAAGAAAATGAGACGACAGGCATAACTCTACCACTACTACTCCAACAAGAAGATGAAGAAGAGGTAGTCGAAACGATATGTTCTTGGATCGTTTCACATTGATCCACGTGATGATGATCAACCTCCATCTTCTTTTTTTAGCGAGTCCACAGACAAATGGTCAGACCCAAAGGATCAACCATATGGCAAGATAGAGGCGAATTAGAAATGTAGTGTGCATAGTATATAATGTAGCTAACTTATAGTTTTGGTGAATTAATGGGACAAAGAAAAGAGAATCAAAATTAGGCAAAGAAGAAGAAATAAAAAAGAGATTTTTTTATGGTTGGGTTTGGTAAGAATTACAAGAAAAGATATGAGTAGTGTTAATTAAGCTAGATGATATATACACAAAACAAAGGGAGAGGTTTTGTTGGAAAGGATATTGAAGAAGAAAAGATTAGGAGAGGAGAAGCTGGTAGAATTATTATTTGAGCAGGTGGAGTGTAGTGTAGAGGTGAATTATTTTTATTTTTTATTTTATTTTTTTACCAAAATCATGGTTTGTGTGTGGGGATATAAAAGAGAGAATTCTAAAAGTTACTTTACATGACCAAATATTCTCCTAACCTCAGCAATTTGTTCGATTTGATGGGTGTGGTGGTGTGTTGATTTTGATTTAGATCATAAAAATAACCTAATTTGGGAAATTATTAGGAGCATTTGGTTAAACTATGCAAAGAAAGTAGGGTATACGTGCACCCATGGACCAACTTGTAGCCTAGATGCATATGAAAATGTCATAATGTATTACCCAAAGAAACTAACTTAATCTTATAGGGCTATTATTATAAAAACATACTGAGTATCAAAAAGTTAATTTGTAATGTTAGTTAATTAACTTGTTATTGGGACTTATCCACCCTTACGTTTAATCAAGATATCGAGTTCGAGTCATAAGAACTGAACAAATATCATGCTAAGAGAGTCAGTCTTCTTCGAAAATCTGACAATACTCGAATGAGATTAGTCTTAGTTGAAAGGACATCCAGAGAAATAAACTAAACTTGTTATCAATAAATTTATAGTTCAATGATATATTTTATGCAAAGCAAAAAATGATTAGTTTCGAGTTTGAGTTTCGTAAACTAACAATTTCTAATTATGAAAATTAAGAAGAAGAGTAGTTAATAATTTGTTTGAAAAGAATAAAAAACAACTCAAGGAGATTGTAATTTATGAGTTTTGAATCTAATTTTGAGTTTGCATATACATGCATAATGATTTCATATTTGATCCATACATAGGTTATTATTTTAAATAATGGGAAACTTGACGTGTTGACCTATCCCTTTCGAATATTAGTTGAGACCAACCAAACACTAATTTATTAGATTTAAATTTCAGGTTATTCTTCCATATCAAATGTATTCTTCAATATTCCTTCCCCCATATCCAAACTGCCAATATTGACGGGTGATATGATATATATGGTTTTCAAAATCAATATTCCAATTAAATTAAAATAGATTGAGATTAGGCTAATTCAACAAACTTGACCCTTAATTATAAATAGGTTTAATATTATAATTTATAAATATTAACAAATTACATTCCTTAATGATAGAAAATTGAATTAAGTTAAATTCAATAAATTTACGTGGCATGGTATACCATTTATTAATTTTATGCACGTAGAAATATGTCACGTCAGCACATGTATTAATATATATGACACTTGTCATCCACTATATTTGTAACAATCTATTTCTAGAAAAAGATTGATTGTTCCAACAAGAATTAAAGATTAGGGGGAGAAAATTGATTGAGAATATTGGGAATTAGGAAGAAGAGAAAGAACATGAAGAAGAAGAAGATCAGAAGAGAGGAGATAAGGTGAGGGAGTTGGTAAACAACTTAATTCATTGATTGATTGTCTTATGCAAGGACTACAATATATATAGCAAAATACTCAATATCTAATAATCCATGGCGCAACCCATTATTTAATAGCCCATGGCATAATGGCCCAAATAATAACGGTTACATTAATGTGGCATTTGCTAAATGGTATTGTAGTATTAATGTGAAACTTTTTTATAGAAAATTAAATAATATTATCATTAAATACATTGGATAATTAAACAAACAATATATAGTGATTAAATATAACATTTATGTATAGAAGAAAATATTATATTTTAACCAAATCTACTAATAATAATAATCAAAGCCTAATAGATTTAGGGATACTTGTGTTAGAATTTTATCGTGGTTTACTTTTTTTTATAAGCATGTATGGTTCCCTTGACTAAGATATGAGGAGGCAGGCGCGGACTAGCGACCAAAGTCAAAGGTTTAGCAAGAACAAGCTCATTTGTAAAGGCTTCCCTGTTTCAAAGTCTGTTGGAATCATCTGTATCACGAGCTAATAGTAGCTGGCAACAGTGACTGCGCGATTCTCTCTCAATTGGAGACTGCCGCGGCGTCCTCCGGTCAGCCCACTGCTGCCGGAGTCCAAAATACCAGTCACCCACTGTGACTGGCGTATAAATCTTCTTCCCTTCTTCCTGATCTAGTTGATTTGATTTGTCTTCTCTCCCTTCGTTCCGTCCGTCCTTGGCTGCTGCAGATCTGCGATTTCTCTCGCTTTTCCGGTGGTTTTGGTCTGGGTCGGTTGGTGGTTGGTAGTCGGCTCTCCTCTGACCGGGTTTTGCTTCTCGATCCTGTTTGTTTGGGCATCCGGCTTCATCTCTTTCTCGCTCTTCTTTTGTCTTCGGAGCTTGTTTTCCATTGCTTGACTGAGTTTTTGGTTTGAAGGGACTTCGTGGGCCCTTATTTGCTTGGTTGTTCTTCCTTTTTTGCGTTGCTGTTTCGTTGTAGGTGGTAGAGGTCTGGTTGTTGTGTTCGATCGGTTGTTGTCGATGGCAGGGCATAAATCGTTTAGGAATGGGGTTGCTTTCCACTCCAAAGAGGGTCGACCGAAGGAGGAAATCACTTATTATTTAGAGAACTTACCGTCCCACGTCGATCATAAAGCCCTTCGTTATTTGATCACACGTCGTTGGAAACTCCCTCATTTTGGAGCCTTGGTGGATGTTTTCATTCCTCTTCGTAGGAATAAAGCTGGGAAGAGATTTGGGTTTGTTCGTTTTGATTGGGTAAGTAACAGAATTGATATGGAAGTTGCACTTGATAGGCAATTCATTGGTGCTTCAGCTATTAGAAGCAGCTTGGGCAGGCGGGGCAGGAGAGCAGGGAGATCTAATCAGAGTCGTTCACAACCTTCGAATCTCAAAAATTCTGGTTCTAATCACGGCATGAAGGTTGCTTCTTCTGCTACCGGGAACGGTGGTGGTGCTGTTGGAGGTTCTCAGGCAAGAACGTTGGCTGATATCGTGAGGGGGGAACCCGAGACCTTGATGAGGAACGACAGGAGTTCATTCAGGGAGGAAATGGTTCCTTCATCGGGTATTTTAGGTTTGGAGATTCCGGTCGATAACAAGGATTGGTTAAAGAAGAGTGCTATCGGAGTCATTAGGAAACTGGAATTAATTCCGTCGATCCAAGATCTGGTCGCCCAGTCTGGTTGGATTTGCGAAACTCGGGTTATGGGAAGAGGCCTTGTTTGGCTGGAATTTGATAGGGAAGTTGACAGAGACAGGGCTATTGCGGAGGCTAGCTCTAGGTTGTTTTCTAAGGTTATCTCTTAGGAGGATGGTATCGCTAAGGGCGGGAGGCTTTGCTGGGTTCAGTGTGTTGGGATTCCAGTTCAGACTTGGGGTCACGTAACTTTTGAAAAGATTAGCAGCTGTTTGGGGTCTCTGGTGGTTGTTGATGATAACACGATTGCGAGGACACGTCTTGATGTTGCGAGGTTTCTAGTATCCTCAGATCGTATAAGTATTAATGAATCCATACAGGTATCGGTTGGAGGTAAAACTTTTGAGATTCTCTGCAAAGAGGAACCCATGCATGGTGCAGTGTCTAATATTGATTGGATGGTTGGGGCTCGTGCAGAATTCGATGGGTCTGTTGGGTCGTCTGAAGAGGAAGTTGGAGAGTGGGAAACCATTAGGGAGGGAGACATGACGGTACCAGAAGAGGAAAAAAATGATATTGACTGTGAATCGTCTGGGGTTCTCCGATCAGCATGCGAGATTTCGCTCGGGACTGTTTTACCTCTCGTAACGGTTAGACAGGGGGGAAAAATTAAAAAACTAGTGGGTCCAGCTGGTAGCCTTGAAACGGCTCATTCTCAAGTGGGGTCAAAACTTGAGATTCAGAAGGCAGAAGATGAGGAGATTGCTAGAATGAACCAGGTTAGAGATGCCACAATGATAGACCCCGAGTCGTGGAATGTAGGAAGGTTGCTCTCGCTAACAGAGAACGTTAACAAAGAGGCTTTTATTTCTTTTGATAAGGAAAGATTTTTAGCTGAGTTGGTTCAGTTCAGCTGATTGATCTTCTGGTTCGTGTTTAACTATTTTTATGGTCAATTTACTGTCATGGAACTGCAGAGGGGTGAGATCGGCTAGGAAGCGGAGTTTCATCAGACGTTGTTGGAATAGAGAAAATTTGGATTTTTGTTTGCTGCAGGAGACAAAGATGGAGGACGTTGATGAGTTCTTTGTGCAGTCCTTGTGGGGGAAACAGGAGGCCCGTTGGTTGAGTGCTCCGGCTTCCGGTAGGTCTGGTGGGTTACTCACTATGTGGAATGGCAATTCTTTCTCTTCAGAAAGGACGTTAGTCGGTGACCGTTACATATGGATTGAAGGTATTTGGAAAAGAGGGAACATTCGCTGTGTAGTTCTGAATGTTTATGCTTACAATGATATGGGTAGAAGAAGTCAGCTTTGGGATACTTTAGCGCATCTAGTGGTGGGTTGTAATCTTCCTGTTCTTGTGGGAGGGGATTTTAATGAGATCCTTGCTCCTTCAGAAAGGCTTAATGGTTCGAGTCATGCTAGAGGCATGGAAGATTTCCAAGAATGGGTGGCTACATGCAGACTTCAAGATTTGGATCTTATTGGCAGACGCTTTACATGGGCTAACGCGGTTTGTAGAAGCAGACTGGACAGGGTATTTATCCAAGCTGGATGGGGCGCTCTTTTGCAGAGGAATAGGTTGTCTGCTCTACATAGACATGGATCTGATCATTCCCCTTTACTTCTTACTCAAGACAATGTTGACTGGGGCCCAAAGCCGTTTAGGGATCTAGTCATATGGTGGGAAGTGAAAGGGTTTAAGGAATTGGTGGCTGGTTGGTGGAGGGAAGCTTCTTCTGAATTTCCTGGTTCTTGCAGAGTAATTCAAAAGTTAAGATGGTTAAAGCAGAAAGTAAAGAGTTGGAATACAGAGGTATTCGGACACGTGGAGAAGCGTCTGGAGGCGCTCCAAGAGGAGGATCTGGAGCTTGACAGTATAGAAGATGTTAGATCCTTGTCTTTAACAGAGCAAGGTCGGAAGCTCGAGTTGGCTAATGAGATTTGGGATCAGCAGGGCAGGGTGGATAGGTTCTGGAAACAGAAGACTAGATCTCAATGGGACTTGCTGGGGGATAGGAATACTGGTTATTTTCACAGGTTAGCTAAAATCAGCAATGTAAGGAAAGGAGTTTCTAACATTGAGTGTTCTAATGGTCGCTCTTCCGACCCCTCTGAGATAAAATTAGCTGCGTCTGAATACTTTTCTACTTTCTTTGGTTCGGTTAGATGGGAGAGACCCAGGATTCCAGACTTGGGGTTTACCTGCTTGAATGAGAGTGAAGCATTTTGGCTCGAAAATGAGGTCACGTCAGAGGAGATTTGGGACGCTGTGAGGAGTTGTAATGGGCAAAAAACTCCTAGGCCAGATGGGTTTTCTCTCAGATTCATTCAAAATGCTTGGGGCATCATTGGTCAGGAACTGTGTGTCCTGATTTCAGGTTTCTTTAGAACTGGGGTATTTCCGAAGGGAGCCAATTCCTCTTTCATCTCTCTACTCCCGAAAACCAAAGCCGCTAGGAGGTTTTCTGACTTCCGTCCTATTAGTCTGGTGAGTAGCTATTACAAAATCATTTCAAAAATTCTAGCTAAGAGGTTGGGCAGGGTGATAGATAAGGTGATAAGTGAAGAACAACATGGGTTTATGAAAGGTAAACAGACATTAGATTGTGTGATGGCTGCTAATGAAGTTGTTAGTCATTTGAAAATGTCTAAGCAACAAGGCTTACTCTTTAAGCTGGATTTTGAAAAAGCATACGACTCAGTTGAATGGAGTTACTTGGAGGAGGTGATGCGCCAAATGGGTTTCGGAGATCGTTGGAGAGGGTGGATAATGCAGTGTCTTAGTACTCCCAGAGTTTCCGTGTTAATTAATGGCTCTCCTTCATCTCAGTTTGAGGTTGGACGTGGTCTTCGTCAAGGGTGCTCCATGTCCCCTTTTCTGTTTAACATAGTGGCAGAAGGGCTTCATCGTCTTCTGGTCCGTGCTAAAAGTGTGGGTCTGTTAAGTGGAATTGGTAATGACCAAGCAGGGTGGAATCTTACACATCTGCAATTTGCAGATGATACTTTGATTTTTGTCAAGAATGATGAGAGGGAGATACAAAGAGTTAAAGGGACTCTGCGCTGGTTTGAAGCCTTTTCTGGGCTTCGCGTTAATTTTCACAAGAGTTCTCTTGTGGGCGTCAACATTAGCGAACAGGTTGGTAGTTGTCTCGCCAGGAGAGCGGGTTGTAAGTACGAACATCTTCCATTCAAGTATCTCGGTTCTTTTGTGGGGCTTAATCCAAGGAGAATTACTAGTTGGGACTTTCTTATCCAGAAGATGAAGTCTAAATTGGCTACTTGGAAGGGTCACCTATTGTCTGTTGGGGGTCGAGTCACTTTGATCAAGGCGGCGGTTTCTAGTCTTCCAATTTACAACATGTCTATCTTTTGTATGCCCATAAGTGTTCGCCGTAAATGTGAAGGGATTATGAGGCGTTTCATGTGGAGTGGGGATGAGACTAAAAGTGGGTTATCTAAGGTAAAATGGAGTGACATGATTAGATCGAAGGAACTTGGGGGCTTAGGGATTGGTAATCTTGAAAATCGGAACGCAGCTTATCTTTTCAAATGGGTGTGGGATCTTTGTACTGGCAGTCGAAAATTATGGGCGGATATTGTTAGGAGACAATACAATTTCACTAATTTTGGATTCTTATGGAAGGACCATGTGGTTCAGACGTCGTCTATTTGGCGTGACATTCTCGGAATGTTCAGTAAGGGTCGTCAATGGTTCGACTTTTGGGTTAGGCATGTGGATCTTGTTGTGGGGAATGGAAGTTCGGTGTCCTTCTGGTGGGATCCTTGGCACAATAAGACTCCTTTAGCCCTGATTTATCCAAGGTTGTATAATGTCGCCATAAACTGTGGAGGTAATATTATTGATCACGGTCACTGGCTGGAGGACCAGTGGATTTGGAACAATCAATGGCGGCGTGAGCTTTTTGAGTGGGAAAGGGAAGAATGGGATTGCTTGGCTACTCAAATCTCGGTTCCTAACAGAAATTATTCTCCTGTTAAGAGTAAGTGGCAGTTAATTAGCGATGGAGTGTATTCGGTTGGGTCCTGGTGTTTGGGTATTGATAAACAGCGCTTTCAGGCTAATCCAGATTTAGAGTCATGCTGGTCCAAATTAGCACCTTACAGGGTCGAATTCTTCCTTTGGCTTGCTCTCAGAGATCGATTGGTTACCAGGGAGTTTTTGTGGAAACGTAACATGCTTTCAGAGGAAGATAATGTTTGCCCTATGTGTACTGCTCAGGGGGAATCCGTTCAGCATATTCTGCTACACTGCCATACTTCCATGGCTTGCTGGAATGCTGTTATGCTTTGGGTCGGGGTGTCCTGGTGTCCCCCTAGGACGATCGGAGACTTATGGGGTTCGTGGGAGAGCTTAGTGCCTTGGGGAGGGAATCAAGTCAAGAAGAAGTGGAGGATATTATTCTATGCTATAGTTTGGAGCTTGTGGTTGCAGAGAAACAAGATTGTTTTTCGGCAAGGTACTACTTGCGCGAGACATGTTTTCAATTGCTTTTTCTCTTTCTGGTATAGGTGGTTAAAGAGTAATGATGTGGCATTCCCATATAGTTTGGGAATGATGTTATTGTCGCCCACCTGGTTATCTACTTGGGGTAGAATAGTCCACTAGTCTATAGTTTGGAACTTGTCAGGTTCGTGCTCTTTTGTCTTTCGCCTAGTCGCTCCTTCTTTTAGGAGTGACTTTTGTACATTCTATCCTTCTTCTTGCCTCCGTCTATGACGGAGTGAATATAATCTTCAGCTTAAAAAAAAAAAAAATGGTTCCCTTGACTATTTATGAAATAATTATCTTACCTTAATAGTTTTTGCTAAAATCTTGCATTAATTTGATGATATTATCTTTCCTTTTATTAAAAAGTAATTATGACTTAGTAATATTATTGCTAAAATCTAACCAAATATTAAAAATAGATTTTATATTAGTAGAATACTTTAATTAAAGTTATGCGTGTTTGTTAGAGAAATCTAATCAATTTCATGTGGTGAACCACAGATTAAGGTACGTCTTCTTGTCAGATTATATTTAGAACAATATAAATAACGGTCTGAACATGGATCTAAAAATTACAACCAGAAAAATCTTTGCTCTTTTTTATATACACAGAGCTAAAATTCAAACCTAAGTCTGAATTCATCATAATTTTTTTTCCAGGTCTCTTAAATTTATCTCTACAATTTTTATCACTTCAAAATAATTTAAGGTGATTTGGTCTCTATGTAACAGGCTTTAGCCATCCATCAAGGTATGTGTATGTTTGATGGGTACCGAACCCATCAAAAATAAATGTTATTACAACTTAGCACCAAATAATAAAATAAATTATAAATGGGTTAATGCATTAAATGGCACCAGTCTATTTGATTGAGACATTTGGTACCTCACATTTTTTTTACTTTTAAAAACCACTCGCACTTAAAACTTTGTTCACATTTGGTACCTCACACTAATGCCGTCGCACAATCACCGTTAAGTATCCTACGTGGCATGACACGTCAGGCGACACATGTCATGCCACGTCAGCCAAGTTGACCCGGACCTTACACAAACGGATCAGATCAACGGGTTTGGAGGGTTAGATCATGCGACGTCGTCTTGAATCCATTTTATTTTACCTCTCACCTTCATCTCACTCTCGCTAACCCAAGAGACACTTTCTGCATCCCTTTCCTCAACATCTTTGTCCACTCTATTACCTCACCTCTCACTCCCGAAAATTGTCGATTGTGTCACGTGTGTCTAGATCTCATTTGACGCTCTAATTGACTGAAAGACGTGTGTATTGACTTCATTGGAGGAGGCGACTGTGTTGTTGCTATTCGGGAATGGATTGAATGACGATGGGTCGGGTTCTGCAGGTTTGGTTGGCGTAAAGCGATGATAGTGACAGGTAATAGATTCGATTCCTTGTCTGCCCTTTCTCTACCCCTTTTATTTGTTTACTGAAATTAGGGTTTGTGGACCACCAACTTTAAACCAATTGTTGTTTTTAAACGACACCTCCACTCGATTTTCTCTATTGTTTACAATATTTTTCTTGGAATAACTAAATTGTTCATTTGACTATTTTTTTCTATTCTATCTTTGTTGGTGTGCCTAGGGAAATCAATTTTTTTGCAAAATGACAGTCTGTAAATTTTATATTGGTGGGAGAATTTTTAGGACAGTGAGTGGTTGCTCGTATGTTGGGGGAACTATTATTCATGATATAATTGATGCTGATGAGGTTTTATTTTTACCATATTAGACAAGTGTGCTGAATTTGGATATAAAAATATCCGTAAATTATGGTAGGACACTAGCTGGATTGTTAGCTTGGAAAAATCTACATGCACATATAGGATGTAGGAATTAACTGGTATACCTTGTGCACATGCAATGTGTGTCATTGTAAATGAGAGTCACAACTTAGATGTGAGATATTTTGTGTCCAAGTGGTATAGTAGGGAAATGTTTGAGATGGCTTATAAGAACCTAATTAAGCCTGTGCATTCTCAAAAGTTTTGGCCAAGAGTGGCAGTTACATCAATTAAGCCACCTTCATTTGTGAAATTTCCTGGAAGACCAAAAAAATTAAGGAGGAGAGAAGGTTGGGAGCCAACACATTGTGGGTAGGGTTGGCAATGGAGCGGGTAAGGCACTATCCATACCCGCACCCACAAATTTGCGGGTAATCCATACCCGCATCCGCACCTGCGCGGAGTGGGTAAGAGAAGACAAATTGTACCCGCGGATTACCCGCGGATACCCGCAAATTTCTTAAAATTTAAATTTTCAAGTAATTTCATATTTAATGTTTTCAAACACCCTTTTGAAGTCATTTAAATTTATGGTTTGTATTATACTTTGGATTGGAAAATAGTTGAAAAATTATTTTAGTGGATATGTAAACTTTAATTTATGGTTTGTGTTTTACTAAGGGATTTACTAAGGTTTACAAATTTTATGATATGTATATATATTTTGCGGGTATTATTGCGGGTATTTAGTGCGGGTATTGGAGCGGGTAAGCACTATCCATACCCGCATCCATACCCACACTTTGCGGGTGCAGGTAAATCCATACCCGCAAAATACCCACAAACTGCGGGTAATACCCACCCGCAATTGCGGGTATCCGGCGGATATCCATATCCGCGAACGGAAATTGCCAACCCTAATTGTGGGACCAAAATGAGTAAAAAAGGAAGGAAGATGTCATGCACTTTCTGCAGGAAATATGGACATAAAATCAGCACTTGCCCTGACAAACTACAAAACCAGGTAAAAATTTTATTTTATGGTAATTCTCTTTAATTGCAATTGCGTATAACTTGTTAATGGTGATTACATATATCTTAAAAATCGTAGGCTGCTGGAGCAGATCAACAAGATGCTGAACCAGATCAACATGCTGCTGAACGATATCAACAAGCTGTTCATCGAGATGATGTGGATGTTGAAGCAAATCAGGACACTAGTCAGAAGAGAAGAAAGACCTTATGTTCATTTTGTAAATTGGAAGGCCACAAGAGAGACGTGTGTGTCCTTAACCCTTCCAGCAAGGTCTGTCCTTTAAACCTATAACTAGTTACTTTTAGGGTGATATGTTGTTCATTTGATACCACTGTATAAATTGATGCATTTTTTTTCCTGTGGCAGCGTTTTAATCTAGCAAATTCACAAGTGTCGTCTTTAGAAGTGGCACCTTCTCAAGTTCAAGAGTCTCATGTATCTGCTGCACAAGTGCAAGCTTCACAAGTGCTTGATAGAACACAACAACTATTGCAAGAACTCAGAATATCATGTGGCACTACTCCAGCTACTAAAGGGAGAAAAAAGAAGTCTGCAAAAAATAAGAGTAAACTTCTAAGATATTTTGGATGTTTTGTTGCACAATCAGGGTGGACTTGCTATGATATGAGTTTAAGTTTTTTTTGGTCTTTATAACCTCTATTTTTGCCTATCTATAAATTGTAGTATAATACTTTATGATTGTTTGTATTGCTATGCAAACCTAAAACCCCACAACAAAGGGTCATTGATGTCCCAGACAGAAGAAAGACACGATCAATGGATGTCGTTGCAAGAGTGAGAGATGAGAATGGGATTTTGGGTAGTCAGGGGTCTAATGCTAGAGCTGAGACTTTAAGAAAGTAGAACTTATTTCTGTTTTTAGGACAAGAAGTTTTAAGTTGCCTCATTTTGGACCTTTGTATTTGGCTTACAATTATTTAGCAAATTTTCTCTTTATGGATTCTGTCTTGGTTGTAAAATTTGATTAAAGTAAACGTGAACTATGTACCTCTTTTGTCAAGAAATGCTACCATCCTATTCAATGAACTTGATAACATCCAAATGAAGAAATAGAGATTTTGTTTCCTCATTTTTTAGGCTAAAATAGTTTTGGTAATAGATAGACATCACTAAACTCATTCTTCTCAAGGAAAAATTCACAATTCCGGATCATTAAACAAACTTACAACTAACTTAAACTCATCAATATTGAGATAGATATTGCTGATAAATGTATATTAAATAAATCCTGCAGCTTATGCTTCTAGGATTAGTGGTACTTATCCTTCAATCTCCAGTACGAACTAAAACTTGGTATAATTCAACAACACTAGCTTCTGCGAAGTTTTCAACAATACATCAACCCCTAGTATAATTCATCAACAGACAAACAAAACAATCCAATTCATTACCCAAATGCAACAAATTGGAATACAGTAATCCCATTTAGCCAAAACAATCTTTTTCATTACAAATTGGAATACATAAATCTAATACAATACTATTTTTATTCTTAATTCAATAAATTCAAATATCCAATTACAAAAACAATACATGAAAAAATGGCTAATATCAACCTCAATTTCTTTACCCTTTTCTTCAGATCATCATTTTCATCATTCAAATTGAGCGACTCATCCATCATGCCATTGAAAACATGTCCCGTGTCTTCAATTCTTTATTTTCAGCCACCAAATTCTGAATCTTCTCTGCTTGTTCCTTCTCACTTTCACATAGACCTCTAATAATTGCATTAGCTCTATCTAGGAAAGGAGAATCAACGAACTAATAAAAGCCGCATCCACTCTCGTCGACGTTGCGCTTGCACTTGTTGAATCGAAGGTCGGGATTCTTCTTCGTCCATGAAATCTATCTGGGTGTCTTCTCCCCGCACCGTTAGTAAATGCTTGGCTTGTAATCGTAGTTTGGCTTCTGCTTCAACACCGAACTAAACTTCTCATCACCTTCTTCTGTCTTCACCATGTTAGATGCGTGCGGCTAGGTTTGGGAGAAGAGAGTTAGGGCAAAAGGTGTTTCTGGGTTAGCGAGAGTGAGCGAGTGAGTGAGATGAGGGTGAGAGGTAAAATAAAATGGATTCAAGACGACGTCACATGATCCAACCCGCCAAACCCGTTGATCTGACCCATTTGGGTAAGGTCCGAGTCAACTTGGCTGATGTGGCATGACACGTCAGCAACATGACATGTGTCATTTGATGTGTCATACCACGTAGGACAATTAACGGTGATTGTGCGACGGCGTCAGCGTGAGGTACCAAATGTGAACAAAGTTTTGAGTGCGAGTGGCTTTTAAAAGCAAAAAAAAAAGTGATGTACCAAATGTTTCAATCAAATAGAATACAAGTGCCATTTAATGCATTAACCTAATTATAAATAGTAGTAAGAGGTTCAATCTTCAGGAAAAAGCACAAGATTAAAGTTTCCAAGTATGATCAATTGTAACAAGTGGTAGTAACCAATAAGGTGGGTTTCATAATAATGAAAATGATAAATAATAATGCAATCAAAACAATAGACAAACAAGTATGAATAGAATCAGACAATGAGTGATCCCAGTAAAAACATACTCAAGGTCATGATTCACAAATATTATTCATTGATGCAAAGATGTTTAAAACTGAGTTTCGTAGGGTAGCTATAGAAATCAGGTTCACTTTGATTCCTACTCTCTCCCTAATTAAGTTTCTTAAAAAATCTCTCTATTAAGAACATTAATCTTCTAGCAATCCTAAGGTTCACTTATAAGATTTAACTAGTTGATTGATAAAAATAAGAAGAGACTATCCCCAGACCTAGGGATCGATTCACTTGCCCTTGTGAGCCTAATTCTTCTCTTTCTCTAACTAAGTCCTGGCTGGCCACAAGCTAGTTGCTTACTAATTTGTTCTAACAATATAGACCCAAAGTTATTAGGAAAAACTGTAATTATTCATGTTTAAAATCTAAGTTGATCACTCTTAAATCAAACAAGAATAAATTGACAATAAATCAGAAAGAGAAGAAATACGAAATTCATATTTTATGAAATATGTGTAGATCTCACAATAATAGAATCATGGACCTTAAAGTCTTTACCAGGAACGAATCACTTAGCTAGAAACCGACATAATAAAATAAAATACGAAATTAAATTGCATAAATAAAAATATCCTCATTTCAAGGAAGAAGACGAGGAAAGCAAGAAGGGATCACATTCTAAACTCTCACTCCAGAAAATGAAAGCTAAGAAAAAAGATAAAAGAAAAGATAATCCCTAAGCTAAAACAAGGGAGGATTAAATAGTCTTTCTTTCCTTGTTTTCCTAGAAATCAAAATAATTCAAAACTGATTTGTTCTTATCCCTTTGGATGTTTTACAACTTTGAAACTCCTTTTGGATATCTTCTTTCAAAAAGAGGCAACTGACGTGCTTGGTTTTCACTTTGTAGCCCAAGCCCATCTCGCTGGCCCACTGGTTCTACTGACAGCTTCCTAGGTTTAATGCAAATGTGACTTCTCCTAGGTCTAGGGAAGAGACTTATTTCTGGTATTTTAGCTCTTGATCACCACCGGTTTCTTTTTTGGTCTCTTTTCTAGGCACTTATGTTCCTTTCTTCTTTCTTTGGTTCTTCTGACTAGCAGTGTTTTAAAAACCGGCCCAACCTGATGGTCGGACCGGTAAACCAGTGACCTAAGGAGGATTTCGGGTTGGTTCAGCCTTTGGACCGGACCTGCAATCGAACCGGACAAAACCGGTCGACCCGCTATCGACCCGGCTAGGTCGATCTCAAACCAAAACGACGCCGTTTTGGATTTTTTTTTTGTTTTTTTGTTTTTTCAATATAGAAAATTTGATGGACCGGCCCATTATAGACACCGGTTCAATCATCTAAGCTCGAACGGTTCGCTGAGTGAACGGTTCACATTATACCAACGGGTTAATGCGGTCGAACCCCGGTTGAATCCGGTTCAACGGGTCAGCTGGGTCGGTTTTTAAAACACTGCTGACTAGTATCAATAAAAAGGAAAGAAATACGCCCGAATTAGCAGTATCATCATCTCAAATATGGTCAAAATAGATGACGAAAATGTACAAAATAAGGACTCAATCAATGTTCATGTCTAACGTTTTCCTAATCCACATTTCTATGGGTATGGAGGGTCATTTATGAGTTTCAAGTCAACTCCAACTTCAATTCCAATGTCCCAATGTCTTCCATGAGACATGTCTCAATGTCTAACTCTTTTTTAAAGGGATTTTTTGAATGAAGGCCCCCTATATTTTAAAAAATAAAACAGACTCCTCCCTTCAACTTTAAAAATTCAAATTGTGCCCCCTAAACTACGAGTCATTTGCAAACCCACGTCCCTCTATTAGTCAATCCTGATGTCCGTCCAAAGTGACCTCTCACTCCCGGTTGAATTTTCCTTCCCGATTGCCATTTCAATTAATTTTCTTACTCCTTAATTTATTTATTTCTTTCGTTTTCTTTTCCAACCTTTTTTTCTTTTATTCTCTTTCTTTTCTTTTTCTTTTCCTTTTCCCTATATCCATTCCCTTCATCATCCTCTTCTTTTATTCTCTTTCTTTTCCAACCTTTTTTTCATTTCTAATAGTAACTTATTGTGAACAATATTTCTAACATTTTTCTTGTGCAAAATCCAAGATGGGTGACGAACGGTGATTTTGAGACTCCACCTGCAAATGGGTTTCCAAGCGAAGAGGCAGTCATGGACGGAACCGGTGTAATTCCAGGTTGGGAAAAGAAATGGAATGTGGAGTTGGTGTCGTCCGGGCAATAACAGGGTGCGATCTGGATCTGGATCTGGTGGCAGATCTGGATCTGGTGGAGATGATGATGATTTGGTGGCGGATCTGGTGGAGATGATGATGATGACGATCTGGATCTGGTTGTGATGATGATGATCGTGATTGTTGGGCAATATCCATCTATCTCGAGTCTTCTCTTCTCTATCTGGAGTCTGATGAGGGGTTAGCAAACAGTAGTTGTCCATGGCATCAACTTCTTGTGCAAAGCAAACTCTTTTACCTATGAAAGAACCAGTAGCCACCAATATTGTTCAATACCCGACCCCTGCTGCAAGATATGAGGAAGTTGTAGGTGATGCCAAGATCTTTATTAATGCTTTGGAGAAATTCCATGCGGCCATGGGAACCAAGTTCATGTAAGCATCAAATGCTTGAAGGCTACTGATGATATTTAAGTAGATGATAAGAATTTTCTTGATTTGAAATACTGAGTTTGAGTTTCTCTGTCTTCCTTTGGTGTTCATATTTACATGGTCTCCATCTAATTTGGTTAACAATTCTTGAACGATGCAAAAAGGGAGAACATAGTTATTGATTTTTGTTTATGAGATATAAATGTTCAATTAATAGTATTATTTTTTTGGATTTTTTCTTGATTTTTTTATGCATTTTTTTCTCTGGATTTTTTGAGTTGATTAAATGCTGGAAATGAAAAAAATTAATGATAAGAAAATAAGAAATAAGAAAGAAAGAAAGAAAAGAAGAGGATGATGAAGGGAAGAGAGAAAGGGAAAAGAAAAAGAAAAAGAAAAAGAAAAAGAAAAGAAAGAGAATAAAAGAAAAAAATGTTGGAAAAGAAAAAGAAAGAAAGGAAGAAATTAAGGAGTAAGAAAATAAAAAATGAAAATGTTGTAAAAAAAAGGAAAAACATGTCAGAAACATGTCAGAGGAGGACTCAAAAATTAATTGAAATGGCAACCGGGAAGGAAAAGGCAACCGGGAGTGAGATGTCATTTTGGACGGGCGTCAGGGTTGACTAACAAAGGGACGTGGGTTTGCAATTGACCCGTAGTTCAGGGGGCACAATTTGAATTTTTAAAGTTGAGGGGAGGAATCTTTTTTTTTTAAAGTACAAGGGACCTTCATGCATAATACTCTTTTTAAAGTTGTAACTACTAGAAATATTTTGGAATTATAAAATTTGGCAAAATATAAGGTTAGCATTGCAAAAATTTGAAGTGTGGGAGTCAAATGAAAGATTTTGGAACTATATAGAGCCTTTTTATGTATCTCACCCTAAACACTAATTTATGAGTCTAGCACAATTGTAAGTTTGATCACAATTATTTTTGCCCACCAATTCACGAGTAATTATGTTTGTAACGAGTCAGCTACTAAAGAATAAAATTCACAATAGATAATTTATACGTCAAAATAATATTCCTCACCAGTGCAGGATTAATTATGTTTGCAGTGAGTTGGCTGCTAATATTCATAGTAATTAAGTTTAGTTTTTCAAAAAGAAATAAAAGCAACAATATTCTTTAGCCTTTTATAAGTTTATTTCTCTTTTCACTGTTTTATCAACCTATTATATTTCTAAAGAGTCATAAAATAATATTTCGAGTTCTGTCGCATATTATCTATTAATGTATTTTTTTTTACAAAATCTATTTGGAACACTTTTCTATCCACTAATAAATACACGTCAAAACAAGCAAGCATTTTTACTTTATCAATGGCGTCGACCAAAGTAAAATATTCGATAAACTTCATTGACACAAGTTGCACCAGCAAATAACTTGCCACCGGCGAAACACGCACTATCAATATAAGCATGGGACAAAGATATCAACTAAGAGCTCCAACAAATGAAGGTTCCATCCTCATCCTATAAGATGTATCTAGCCTGCCAAGAACCACTTCCTTTAAAAGGATTCGAATCATTCATCCTCTTTCTCTCTAACATGAGTTCTATCTTCTACCCATAATAAAAAAAACTGAGAGTCTGTTTGGCGTTACAACTTTTAGCTCCAAAGAAGAAAAAAACAATGGTTAGTTAAACCTACTTCTACTTTTGGCACGAATATCAATATAATCTAAAACAGCTAAAAACAGAAACAACCAAAGCACCCTCCCAAATTTTTGGTGAAAAACATGGGTACTTTTTACGGGTCAACTTTTTTTTCCTCTCTTAATTTAAAATTTATTTTACAACTAAATGCGATTTTCTACCTTTATATATTGATCAAAATTAATTAAAATTTATAAAATTATAATCTCCTTATAAAATTGATAATTTTATATCCAATTTTTCTAGTTTTTTTAATCTTTAAAAAATGAATTTTATTCATTTTTATAATTAATATTTACTCATTAATGTAGAAATAAATATATAACATTAAATCATTTGTGTCATCTTAATCTTAAATATATGCATGTTTTAAGAATTTAATACATTTGTGTTTATTTTGGTCATTTTGCTTATTTTAAAAGCACTATCATAACACTTGATTACTAAACATTTTTTTACTATGTTACTTTTGTCCCACAACACAATATAACAACTCACAGCACAACACAACAGGCACAACACAATATTCTCAAACATGCTCTAATTCTTGTTGCCTTCATGCATGATTTCTTGCAACACAAGATTGCAGAAGGTGCGGTTTCACTAGCTGAACGTTATGAAGGAAGAAATTGATCGGATTGTTTCAAGGTTAGATGATTAAAATGTAAACTCTGATCATGAGTAATTTAATTTAAAGAAAAGCTCCATTATAGTGGTTATACTTTTTAATGCAATATCGACGCATGTCTAAAGTGACAAACTAATATTTTGTATCTATGAATTTACGTATCCATATATAGGGGCTAGCTCTCATTTGTACATTCAACCAATTATTGTCTAAGCCAAGCATCTACATTTAAGCATTGTTACGGAACATACTAGTTGTAGTGGTACGAAAAATAATGAGCCTGCATTATTAGGGCCAAAGTATTAGTCTTATATATTCTACCCGGTCTATATTACCATGTTAGACATGAGCTGCCTCATCAGCCCATGACTGATCCAGATCTCCCTCGACTGTCTTTCGTGGAATAGGCTGAGTGGAAAAATGGTCTTGATTGGAATAAGATCCTAGCTCATTTAAAGGTATCACCACCGTTTTATTTTAAGGTCACGTCAGATATGTCTTATTTTGACTAATTGTCTTACTCCTTACAATTAAGGTAATTATATTAATTATTTGTCTATTCATATTACGGGAAAGTATTAAATAAGCCACAAGAATCTCTCTAAAGATGCACTGGAACTCCAAAATATGAGAAAGATCTCATTCACAATCCTAGTTATACGAAGGGTATAAATATAGCTATTCAGTGAGTATTTTAAACAGAATCTAAGTCTTATTCTCCTTTGCACTCTTGCAAACCCTAGTTCCTCTCATTTTCTTTCATCTCTCACTTCTTGCATAATAAGGGATAATCCTGACTTGATCGTCGGAGGGTCTCATTCGGGCTAAAACCCTATGGTTTTTGTAGGTTCTTGATGAGTTAATCTAGTTGTCCATTTATGTTTTCACGTTTTCCACATTCTAGTTAGTTAAGAGTTAATGTCAGTAGTTGATAAAGTCATGGTTAGTTGTTAAAGTCATGGAGTAGTGGGTTAAGTGGTCAGTTTTATTCTTAGAAAACATGGGTTGTAATGTTAGTGGTCAGTTATGTATTTGCCTATATAATGATAAATCAGAAAATGATGCAGTAAGTTGAGAATCGACCAAAATCCTCTGTATTTTTTATTCTACATCTTCAAGTCTTTTCTGGTTTAAAACCCAACATTTGGTAGCGGAGCCGAAGGTGATCAAAGCTGAAGATTATCAAGGCAATGGGCAGTAAAAAGGAAGATGAATCAAGCACGATGTCAGTTTTCAAACCGACAAGAGGAGCCTCAATCCCGATCCAATACCCAACGTTAAGCGAGACGAATTACGGCATATGGGCTGTCAAGATGAAGATAATCTTGCGTTCGCTAGGAGTATGGTCAGTGGTCGAAGGTGAAGAAGTGAACGATGACAAAGATCAAGGCGCCATGGTAGCCATTTCTCAAGCAGTACCTGATAATGTGATGATGGCAATATCAGAGAAGGAGACGGCAAAGGAGGCATGGGACGCACTCAGGGAGATGCGGGTTGGCGAAGATCGTGTCAAGAAGGCACGCGTACAGGTGCTGAAACGACAACTCAACAAGTTACACATGGAAGAGTCAGAGTCAATAAACGACTTCTCCATGAAGCTCACGACATTGGTGGGTGAGATTCGCTCACTGGGCACGAAGCTCGACGATAGCGAAGTAGTTGAAAAGCTATTCAGTGTTGTTCCAGATAAATTCCTCCAGATTATTGGAACAATTGAGCAGTTTGGTGATACTGAGAAGATGTCAGTCTCAGAAGCGATTGGTCGTCTCAGAACCTTCGAAGAAGGACTTAAGGGGAGATCGCACTCGAAGGGAAGTGGAGAACAATTACTCTTCACACGAGCCGAGTGGGAGGCAAGAAGTCCAAAAGCAAAAGGAGATGAAGGTTCCTCCTACAACAACAAAAGAGGAGGTCGACACGGAAGAGGACGTGGTCGAGGTAGAGGAAATGGTGAGCGCTATAATGAAGAGCAAAAGCCACGAAACTTCAACAAATCAAAGGTGAAGTGCTACAATTGTAATGAATATGGTCACTTTGCAAAAGAGTGTCATAAGCCAAACCGAAGAGAGAGAGCCAACCTTGTTACAACACAAGGTGATGATGAACCGGCGTTGTTGATGGCTGAAATTTGTGTTCTCAACCATGCAATACAGAATGAACGGGTGTTACTACACGAAGATAAAGTGGTGCCAAAGATTAGCAGCACCCAAGACAAGGCTTGGTATCTAGATACCGGCGCTAGTAACCACATGACCGGCTGTATTGAAAAGTTTGCTGAAATTGACACAACTATCAAAGGAGCAGTCAAATTTGGAGATGGTTCGACTGTAGAGATACAAGGAAGAGGCTCGGTTCTGTTTGAATGTTTTTCAGGTGAACATCGTGTACTTACCAATGTCTACTACATCCCGAAGTTGAAAAGCAATATCATAAGTCTTGGCCAGCTAGATGAGAACGGATGCAAGGTTGTAATCGAAGGAGGAGCAATGTCTATTTTTGACAGATCACAAAGGCTGCTAGCAAAGGTGGACAAGTCAAGGAACCGGTTATACGTGCTTAACATGGTACCAGCTCTACCTGAATGCCTGCTAGCAAGAAGCAAAGAAGAAGCTTGGCGATGGCATGCAAGATACGGGCATGTGAACTTTCATGCTTTGAAGTTGCTAAGTCAGAAACGGATGGTGCACGGTTTGCCCATGATCGAGCATGAAGAACGCATCTGTGATGGTTGTCTGATTGGAAAGCAACATCGGAATCCTTTCCCAGCAGTGGCAAAGTTTCAAGCAAAGTCACCTCTTGAACTATGGCATGGTGATTTGTGCGGGCCAATTAATCCTGCTACACACGGAGGCAAGCGTTATTGTTTGCTATTGGTTGATGATTGTAGCAGATACATGTGGCTGGTGCTAATCCGAAACAAAGATGAAACATTTGAAGCATTCAAGAAGATCAAAGCTTCAGCAGAGATGGAGAAAGGCAGCAAGCTGAAGGCTTTTCGCACTGATCGTGGCGGCGAATTCACCTCAAATGAATTCAAGAATTACTGTGAGATGTCAGGAATCAAGCGTTATCTCACAGCTCCTTATTCTCCTCAGCAAAACGGAGTTGTTGAACGAAGAAATCAGACGGTGGTAGGCATGGCAAGGAGCTTGTTGAAAAGTATGGAAGTTCCAGGAGAGTTTTGGGGAGAAGCAGTAGCAACTGCTGTATATCTCCTGAATCGAGCACCAACAAGAAGCGTCATCGGAAAAACTCCTTATGAAGCATACTACAACCGCAAGCCAACGGTTGATCACTTTCGCATCTTTGGATGCATGGGACACGTGAAAGATGTCACTCCTCATCTTTCAAAACTTGCAGACAGAAGCAAGCAAATGGTGTTTATTGGCTATGATTCAAACACAAAAGGCTATCGGATGTTTGATCCAAAGTCGAAACGAGTAGTGATGACACGAGATGTTGTGTTTGAAGAGGATAAGAAGTGGGAATGGAGCAAGTTTCCAGAAGCAGAAACAGGAGCAACAGAGAACACTCTTACAACACACTATTTTACCATAGTAGGTGCAGCTGATATGACAAGTCAAGAAGATAGAGAAGACTTGTGTGCTACACCAACGGTAGATGCTGGAAGGTCGACAGTAGATGCTAGAACACCATCGACATTCGGTGGAAAATCAGCATCGACATCTGATGAGGGTTCATCAGTAGGGCCACAAGGCAAGCGTGACCTCAGAAGCTTGTATGATGCAACAATTCCAATAGAATTGGAATACTCGGGTTTGTGCTTACTAGGAGAAGAGGAGCCATCAAATTTTGAAGAAGCAAAGGCAGATTTGATGTGGAGAAGAGCAATGGAGGAGGAAATTTATTCCATTCAGGAAAATGAAACTTGGAAGCTCGTTTCATTACCTGAAAGCCAGAAACCTATCGGTCTAAAGTGGGTTTTCAAGCTAAAGAAGGACGCTCAAGGTAGAATTGTGAAGCATAAGGCGAGACTAGTGGCAAAAGGGTATGTTCAACGACAAGGCATAGACTTTGATGAAGTCTTCGCCCCTGTTGCTCGACTAGAGACGGTACGGTTGTTGATTTCTATTGCGGCACATAAAGGATGGGAGGTGCATCATATGGATGTGAAGTCAGCCTTCCTCAATGGTGTTTTGGAAGAAGAAGTGTATGTCATTCAGCCGCCGGGATTTGAAATCAAAGGAGAAGAACACAAGGTGTTAAAGCTGCACAAAGCTTTGTACGGTTTGCGCCAAGCACCTAGAGCTTGGAACTCAAAACTTGACAAGTCATTGAAGACACTTGGTTTTGAGAAGTGTTCTTTAGAGCATGCCGTGTATACGAGAAATCAAGGTAAAGGGAATTTGATTGTTGGAGTGTACGTGGATGATTTAATTATCACTGGAGAGTTTATGCAGGACATCAACTTTTTCAAATCACAGATGAAGAAATTGTTTAGCATGAGTGACCTTGGGTTACTAAGTTATTATTTGGGAATTGAAGTCTGCCAGAATTCTCAAAGGATTACACTCAACCAGTCGACGTATGCAAGAAAGGTCTTAGACAAATGCGGTATGAAGGACTGCAACCCTTCACAAATTCCGATGGAGCCTCGACTGAAATTGAGCAAGGAAAGCACAAGTCCACCGGTAGACACAACCTTCTACCGAAGTGTTGTTGGCAGCTTAAGATACCTATTGCACACGCGCCCAGATTTGGCATTCTCTGTTGGCATGGTGAGTAGGTACATGGAGAAGCCCACAACAGAGCACATGGTTGCAGTGAAGCATATACTACAGTACGTGAAAGGAACTTCAAACCTTGGCTGCGTTTATGTAAAGAAGGAAGGAAGCATGGAGCTGATCGGATACTCTGATAGTGATCTAGCTGGTGATACTGATGACAGGAAGAGTACCTCAGGTTTCATATTCTTCCTTGGGTCAAATCCTATTAGCTGGTGTTCGCAAAAACAGAAAGTGGTTGCGTTATCTTCCTGTGAAGCAGAGTACATCGCTGCCTGTGCAGCAGCATGTCAAGGAGTATGGTTGGGGCGATTATTGGCAGATCTGTTAAAGACCGAAGTTAAGAAAGTGGTTCTAAAGGTTGATAATCAGTCCGCAATTGCATTGAGCAGGAATTCAGTTCATCATGAGAGGAGCAAACATATTGATACTCGATTCCATTTCATTAGAGATTGTGTTGAATCAGGAATGATTGAAATTCAACATGTTTGTACAAAAGATCAACGTGCAGATATCTTGACAAAGTCACTTGCAAGAGTGAAGTTCTTGGAAATGAGAGACGAAACTGGTGTACAGATCGCCAGTGGAGGACAACAAGCTTAAGGAGGAGATTGATGAGTTAATCTAGTTGTCCATTTATGTTTTCACGTTTTCCACATTCTAGTTAGTTAAGAGTTAATGTCAGTAGTTGATAAAGTCATGGTTAGTTGTTAAAGTCATGGAGTAGTGGGTTAAGTGGTCAGTTTTATTCTTAGAAAACATGGGTTGTAATGTTAGTGGTCAGTTATGTATTTGCCTATATAATGATAAATCAGAAAATGATGCAGTAAGTTGAGAATCGACCAAAATCCTCTGTATTTTTTATTCTACAAGTCTTTTCTGGTTTAAAACCCAACAGTTCTTAGAGGTGAAATCATGTGCGAGGAGTTGTCACGTCATCAACTAATAATCAGGGTCGCCATCCCAGCAAGGCAGATTAAGAATTGCGCTTTTCAAATTTTAACAACTAATCAACATTCTTTTCCTAAGCCATCTCTTAACCTTTCCTTAGATAACGTGATCCTATCCCTCCAGAACAAAAACGAGATTTCATGTTTGATGCTCCTATCATAAAATGGCATGGCAAAAATACGTGACAAATCCCTACTTTAAGGTATCGTGAAGCCTAAATAATGAAGGCTCTATTGTAGCTAAGTTAAGTGTTGCACCGAAAAATCACTGCGCAAAACACTCAATCGTGTAACAATAAGGAGGGAGAGAGAGAGTAAAACTTGGGTAGATCATGATTTACCTACATCATGATGTAGGATGATGACACGTGTCTAAAAATGTCAAGAATAGTGGTATTCTAGCACTATTTGAAGCACGTGTCATCATCCTAGATCATGATATAGGTAGATCATGATCTACCCAAATTTTTTCCGGAGAGACTGAGATGTTGAAACAATATTTATATACAATTTTTTTAAAAGAATGATAATTTTTTTAAAAGAAGACTTAAAAAAAAGTCGTTTAAATATTCAATTTTTTTTATATAAAAAAAAGCTATTTGCTACCAACTACATTACTTACCAGGGATAGGACTTGGTTTTTGATTCATTTTCAAACTCGTTTTTATTTTTCGAATTTTTATTCATTAACAAACTTACTCTCTTTTGAATTTTCCATTTAAGCCTGTAAAATCGAGCGCAAATCCAAAGTAAAAGGGAAAGCCGCCTAACAATTTATTGCTGCCTAGAATAGATAGAGCATTACCATTATTATTATTATTACAAATTCGTTGCCCAGTTCCTTTCCTCCGCTTCGACACATCAGTCAATGTCAAGCCAGGTTGGATGTGTTGTCAACGTCTACGAGAAGACTCCGGCGACCACCCACCCATCGGCGGGCCAAGTTTGCACCATCCAGCTCCACATCCGGCATAGATACCAGATTAGAGTCCCCACCAACGAAGGACCCATCATCTTGATTGAAGATGTGGTGAGTCCAGAACTGTGTACTTCCATCAGAATCCCCGTTGTTTCTCCTCTATCCATGTGGCGCGAGCTCTACCTTTCGGATTTGCTCAAAAAATTGAACCTTGATGCCAGTGTCAACAGTTTCCTAAACCCTAAGATTGCAGAAGCTGCTATCTTGTTAGCTCAGCGCAACGAGGGTAAAGGGTTTGAGATGGTGGCCAAAGTTGGGATCTTAAAGTTTGAGTTGTTGGATAGAGAGGAGACTGATAGGATTGCTGCAAAATTGATGAGTGAAGAGGATGGAAACAGTTCGCAACCAAAGAAAGGAGAGACATTTTAGGGATTAGCAATTTAGCAGCAGTGGAGGAGATTTCTGTGTTAGGTATTTAAATTTTTGTTAGTTACTGTGGTCGGTTTTGTAACGTACATACCTTTAACAGATTGCACGAAAGGTGTTTGATTTTTCTCCCCAGAGAGGGCCTGTAGTGTTGGTCATTGGTTGTGTGTTCTTGCCCTTAGAGTGTAGTCATGTATTGTAATTTATTGTTAATCTAAAAATTAGGAATATTGGTAGTGGAGAGGAAGTACCATGAGTATGGCCGTATGGGGATGCCTGGGTCTCAGACTTCTAGGGATTTAGGATCAATGTTCCTTGTGTTTCTGGGGCAGAAACTGTGATTGTGGCAGAGTTCAAGCATGTTCCTTGCACAGGACGTGGCCTTACATAATAAGTTCCAGTTGGTGATGGAATTCATGAGAGATCGAGCGATGGATTTGTATGGCGTTATAATAGGAGGGGGCATGTGATCTCTAGTCAGGGTACAAGGTGGAGTTTGGCATCCAACACCTTCAACCGGCGTTTGTCAGAATAAAGCTTGTGGAAGCAGGTACCAGAATTTAAGTTTCTCTTGAAAGAGAGCATTTTCCATGAAGGCTTCATGAGAATGCTAACCTAGGCAGCGGTAGTTTTAAAATAAGGGGTTTGGACGTACCAGGAGAATGTCGAAGAAGTGTGTTTGAGGAGGACAAGGTTGAGCACATGCTGTTCCATCATGAATTTGCTAGTCTTAAAATAAGTCGATTTGGACATGCCAGGAGAATGCCAACGATGTGGATTTTAGGAGGACTAAGATTTGAGCTCATGCTGTTGTACTATGAATTTGCTAGGTACGCATGGTTTGGAAGTGCTATCGGGTATGCAATAATCCAGGTTGAAGAGAGTTTCATGGGAACGGTAGGAGAGAATGGTACGAAATTGCGCGATGATTGGGGAAGGTTCACTGGAAAATTGTAACGGCCTTGTATGGGCTTGTGCATTCATCTGCTAGAGCTGTCACGCGATGTGGAGGAGTTTTACGAGTCCGGGAGGAACAGCGCTTCATCAAAGAGGGAATGAATTCAAGTGGTTCCCTCTTTGCAGGATCACTGAATTAAGGTCGACTGTAATACCAATACCATGCCAGTTTTGCAAGTGGTGGAGAGGTAATATGCCTTGTGTTGCTACGTGGAGGGATGATCTTAAGTACTCAGCTAGGTTCCTGAGTTGTAAATTTTAGTTTGCTGTTTTGGACAGTAGGATTCAGGCCTTGTCGGATATGGATCGCTTGCTATGATGTATTTAGTTTTGCTGGGCTAATGACATTTTCATTGCTGGCAATTTTGTTCAAAATCTTACCCTCTTGAAATCCCATATCTTGAAACTCTATATGACTAGGAACAAGCTTATGATTTTCGAATTGACAGCCGAATGAGAATGGGATAGGTTGCAAATTTGACTTGGATCTGCCTGTTATGCTCCAACTGGGTTTGCTATGGAACTTTAGGCAGTGAGTAATATATCTGATCCAGTGTTTAGAGATTTGTTTACTCTTAACTTAAGTTTCACTTCCACTTGAGAAGTGGAGAAAATCATGTACAAATTTTTAGGAGCTAACTATGCTCGAACGAGATTAATCTTGTGTTAGAAGTACAGAGAGGACACCCGAAAAGAGAAAAAAAACTTAAAATAATGAGAATTTAGATTCTAAAGTTTTTTTTTTTTTTGGCTCCACGTGGAGTTAAATCAAATTTAAATATTTGAATGTACCGAAAATAAATTTTTTTTTTCACCCGCACAAAATTAAACTTTTCACGACTTTGACAAACTATAAAATAAACAAAGAACGAATAAATTATGGCTTAATTTGATATATCAGCTTTAAGGATGAAATGTAATAATTTTTTTGAAAAGTTAATTTTCGAAATGAGATATTTTGATTTCGGTTATTATCCCCAAATAAAATAACAAATCAATAACTTTTTTTTAAGTTGAAAACAAATCAATACTAATTAAAAAAGAAAAATATGAAGGATAATGATATTTTTTGCATCTTTACTCGATTTTTCGTATTGATTTGATACCTTATTACATTTTTAGTTGGATTTGACCCCTCCATTCATATTTTCATATTAATTTAGCCTCTCTATATAACGCATTGTTTAATATTGTTTAGCTGACGTTGCAATTTATGTCAAATGATACGTTAAATTTATATAAAAAATTAAATTTAAACACATTTACCCCATTCGTTAACCTATTTCATCTCTTAATTGGTCGGAAAAAATGGATTTAAAATCTAATTTTTTTATAAAAAATTGATGACATGGATTATCATGTCAGTTAAATAATATTAAATAATACTCCCTCCGGATTATAAAAAACGACGTTCGTACTGTAGATACGCATATCGAAGAAGCCGGATGACTCACTATTTGACCCCAAAAAAATTCGTACTTTTTTTTGAACGTACATTAATCCTTAACGTACGTCCGAGAAAAAATTCGGGGCAAAATTGTCTCAAATAGTGAGTCATTCGACCTCCTCAATATGCGTACACAAATAGTAAAAGTCGTTTAATAAAATCCGGAGGGAGTATCACGTCACCAGACTTAACATTTGACTATATAAGGTGTAACTTAAAAGAGTCAAATTAATATAAAAATGTAAATAAATGAATCAAATTCAACCAAAAATAAAATGAGATATCAAACCAATACACAAATAAAAGTGAAAAAAAAAATATCATTGTCTTACGAATAGTAACGAGAATATTCCCTCCCAAAAGAAAAATCATATCAACATGTAGTAGGAGAGGAGGAGGGGAGGTTTTGGTAATTACAGCAAAGTAGTTAGGTAAAACTTAAAAGATTCAAACTTTATTTCACCAAATCTAAAACATAACAACACAAAACCAACAGTCTGACAAAGAAGAGATCTGGTAAGACAAAACCAAACAGAACAGAGACAGTGGTAAAGTAAAGATCCTCTTCAACGACAGTGAGTCCTCGTATGTTTTCCTTCTTTTCATTTCACAATCCATTTATCTTTCATCTATAGCTTGATAAATCGGGAAAGTGAAAAATGAGATTGTTTTCGCGGCTTCTCGTCCTAATTGCTTGATTTCATCATCTGGGTTGTTGTGTTTCTGTTGATTCTAGTCACAGTACCTCCTTTTTCTTACACATGTGGGCTCCATGGATTGTTTCCCAAGTGGGTCCCGCATGTTTATAAGCTGAGCATCTGTGTTCACAATTGACATAAACGGTGTTGTGAGTTTTTTGGATAATTAGTTTGTTTGTTGTTAACAGATAGTCATGGAAGGATTAGTAGCACATTCGCCAATTAATCTGCCTCGTGCTATTTGTAGACGATACGATTCTCGTTTCGTTCCAGCATTTTCACTGCAAATTAAGAGGAATTTGAGGCGAAATGGTGATTTGTCCGTGAAACACCATCAGTCAGTGAGTTCAGTTGCTGCTTCTGCTCAACCTTTAGAAGCTTCCGCTGTGGGCAACTTTGACAATACACTGCCATCAAAAGGTTGTAATTGCAAAGTTGAGATTTTTCCCTTTTATGATCTGTTAATTTTTGTTCACGGAATTAGTTGAGTTGTATATTTGATGATAGTAAGCATTCATAATTGCAACGAAAATCTATTGTTTTTCAGTTTCATATGGTGTTCAATAGTTCAATGTGCTCGAGTCCATTTTCAAATTTGAAGTGCTTCTATCATATGGGTGTAATTTTCTTTATTACTTATCAAATTAGCAGAGGTTCTTGAGCTTTGGAGAAGTGCTGATGCTGTGTGCTTTGATGTGGATAGCACGGTGTGCCTGGATGAGGGCATTGACGAACTTGCAGAATTCTGTGGAGCTGGAAAGGCTGTTGCGGAATGGACCGCTAGGTTGTTTGTTTTTTCCATCACTAAAACTTATTTATTTATTTATTTTTAAACACTGTATCTGATTTACGTATTGCAATTTTTCCAGAGCAATGAGTGGTTCCGTTCCTTTTGAGGAGGCCCTTGCTGCCAGATTAGCACTATTCAGACCTTCACTATCCCAAGTCCAAGATTTTCTCGAGAAGAGGCCTCCAAAGTATGATAATCCACTTAATGTGTCGGGTTTCCCACGTCATTTTGGGTTGTTGATGAGTTTTCTTACTTTTAGAGCATCCATTTTTTGCTGCAGTTTTAGCTCAAACGTTAGGACAGTCTGCCAATTTTTTCGGAACCTTAGCACTTGGAGATTCTAGGAACTGCCTCCTACTTAGCACTGTAATTAGATGAGATTCTTAGGGATGCTATATAAGGAACAAATGGCACACACCATCCTTCTGTGTGATTAAAATTCAAAGGAACTGTGTGTTTTGGCTGTAACTTGTTGACTGAATGCTAAAAGTTACGAGAATACATTTTGGATTTTCATTATACTCAAACCCAATCCATTAGTTTTCTTCTCCAGTTTTGAAGGTTTTATGGAATAGATTTTTATTTTTTTTATATTCACTGACTCACGTGCCTTGGACATCCACTGTGATGTCCCACCTTATTTTACCTCCTCACCATGATAGTCCCACTTTTTCTTCAATATATGAGTCAAAGTAAGAACCAATTATTTTTTATTTTTTAGGATATCCCCAGGCATTGATGACTTGGTGAAGAAGCTGAAGGCTAAGAACACCACTGTTTATCTGATCTCTGGAGGTTTTCGGCAAATGATTAATGTATGGTACCAAACATGTAACTGTCTCTTTTGTTTTATTCTTTTAACATTTATCAGACAAACAATTTCAGTTTAATTCACAAACTCGTTGATGTTGGATAGAAATCGTGCTCCTTACCATATATATTTGTGCTATAATTTTGGCTGGTCATACATATCATGCATACACCTTCCAGATAAGAATTATTCACGCACGGAATGAATAATATCATGCCTCCATGGAGTTTTTGTCAGAAATCTGCATAGAAATGGTTTTGATATGTAAATAGTACAAGCTGTTTAGCATATAGCTTCATACTTTTGTGCATCTGTGGAAAGCTTCTAAATGCAGTTGGCTTCATTGTATTTTGACCTAATTTATATTTAGGATAATTAGATATCATGTTTTTAGTGTTGCTAATCATCCAATGATTGCCTCTACAGCCAGTTGCGTCAATCCTAGGAATTCCGCCTGAAAACATTTTTGCCAACCAACTGCTTTTTGGAAGTTCAGGGGAGTTCACGGGGTTTGATGCATATGAGCCTACATCAAGAAGTGGAGGAAAAGCAACTGCAGTGCAGCAAATAAGGAAGGTCAGTATTGTAGATAAATACTTTTCATGTGTGGTTTCTAAGAGACATGAAATGAAACTGATTATAATGGTAAAACAGGTTCATGGATACAAGTCTCTGGCTATGATTGGAGATGGGGCAACTGATCTTGAGGTAAGTTTATTGTCTATTTGTAATTCCAAGTTGTGAGGCAAAATGATATTGGAGAGTTACGGCATTCCATCCCCTGATGATAAATTTCTGCATAGACTACAGGAAAATGAGTCTGTACCCTTACCCTGCCAAAAGAACAAAAACAGATTCCTACTCAACCTTCCTTAGTAGTTAATTATTCTTAGAATATATATAAAAAAAAGAAGAAGCTCCATATCACGTTAGTAATTCCATTTCAAAAGCTTTGCTAGAAATGTAGAATGTAAGTTGTAGCTGTGTGGGATTCCTGGAGAGTAATGAGGTAGTGTTGTGTATAAGTGATGCCTTGCTAAGAGATGAGTTAAGAAAGGTGTGGGAGGAGGAGTGGCCCATTTTAGCCTGTAGGATGAAAGTGGTAGACGAGACGAGAGTATATGGTATGAGGCACAAGTGGTCTCATATGCGGTGTGAATGAGGCTGGACTATGGAGATGTGTGTAATGAAGGGTATTAGCACAAAGTTGGCAGATTGCATTATTAGGAGTTGTCTGCGGATATATAAGGGGTGAGGTCCAATGTAAAATGTCTACAATAGGAGGTAAAGAGGGGTATGTATCGAGAAAGGGTAGTGTTCATTACGCAAATAGGATAGTGTCGCGTGTCCTGATGGAGTGAATGAGGCATGGTATTGCATGTGTCTTCAAAGATATGTGTTTCCATCCAAGCCGATGAAGAAAGATCAAAGAGGCATAAGCTTTTCTTTAACGGGAACGCACTCTGAGCCATGAAGCCAACTCTCCCTATTCTTCCCGGTTGTTTAGAATTAATAATTCACAAATGTCTATTTATTAGCTAACAATAAAGTGGAGCATCTCCCTGATCATCCCAGTTATCTGCTCGTATCGTTATGTGCAGGCTCGTAAGCCGGGAGGCGCAGACTTGTTTATTTGCTATGCCGGCGTTCAACTTCGCGAGGCTGTTGCAGCAAAGGCTGATTGGCTGGTTTTTAATTTCACAGATCTCATAAATTCCTTGGATTAGCTTCCAACCTCTCTTTTTTCTTCTTTTTTATGGTCTTATATATCCAAAATTTTGCCTCCATATTTGTATTTTTTGGGTCTGGCTGGATGTCCGTCCTCTCTGCCCTTTTGGTAAGAAACGGGTGGCTCTCCGAGTCTCCGTGGTCTCAATATTTGTATTCAAGTAATAATGATATTGATTGTTTTACAATATTCTTTTTTCATATGCTACATTCACTTGAGAACAAGGTGTTACATTGAAATGTAATGTATCTCCTCAGTAATCCATTTTGGGAACCAAGTTAGAAGTCTTATATCACTCTTTTTCAACACTTTGAAGTACATTGTCATGCGTTACTATCCTACAAAATTTTCTTACTAATTGTCGATGGAGCTATAAATTTAAATTCCTTGTGGGTTATAAAAATGCAAAAGAAAAATCCAGGAGGATATGATTATCAATTTAGCCCTTGTGTTATATACTTTATATTTAGTTTTCCGATAAGCAGTACCCTCTATACTGATGTGGCCCTCTCGTCTTTTTTTCCTCGTCTATTGAAATAGAACCTAGAGTTTACCCAAGAAAAAAAAAATCTTATTTATTTACCAAAATTTTCTGTTTTTCAATACACGTTATTTATTTATCGTATTTTTCCTTATATAAAAAAATTGATGAGCAGTTTCTTTAAAAAGCAACTCCATTAGGGATCAATTCCATCCTCAACGTTTTTATTAATTTCGAATCGGTCCATCAAGAATTCGGAATTAATCCAGAATCTACACAATCACCAGATTTACCCCCCACACTGTTTTAATTAGACGATTGGACCACTTAACTTTAATAGATCATCAATTTGGTCCAATTAACTTTATATTAACAATATATTATATAACGGTACACACATAGCATATGCGTCCATATGTTCCAACGTGTACGAACGGTACTAACGCATTAGTCCCGTTGTCCAAATTCCAACAATCTCCCACTTGGACAACTACACAATATGCGTTCCTTATAGTACCACATTTTGTCATACAATCATATGTTAACCCCCGAATGCTAGCATATATTCGTCTAATTCAATCCGGTCCATTAATTTCATCAATGCAAGAACCAAAAGAGCAGTCGTTGCAGTTCAAGCGACTAAACTCTTGGTCTGAACCTTTGACTCCTGAATATAATAGCCACAAAAATAATATTATTTTAATTAATATATTATTAAATTTATGAAAAAAATGAGAAAGTTTAAAAATACTGAAAATAATAAAAATTCATATGGTGGTGATATTTTGGTGTTGAATATTAAAATTATTTTAAATAAATATATTGTAAATTTTACAAAATTAGAAAAATTGAGTAACACTTTCAAAATTGGTTGAAAAGAAGTCAAAAAAAAATGTGATAAAGGTACAGTACTCTTGGAATGAATAATGTTATTTTAAATATTAGATATTAAAATCTAAACAAATAGGCGAAATAGAAAAGTTTACTAAAAATAGGGGAAATGAGCAAAAATCAAGAAAATGATGAACAAAATGGGACAAGTCATATCAAAGTATTTACAAATTTGGGTGAAAGGAGCTATATTAAAAAAAATCAGGTTATAATTTAAAATTCTTCTTTTTTGCTTTAATTATTTTATGACATTAATAATTTACCCCAGTAATAGCCTCGTCTTGCAACGACGGCGTTTTATTACTAACGAGTGTTTAGGGACCAAAAAAAAACAAACCCAAAACCCAATAGGTGATCATAAACCCCTCAACCCCATATAAACCTAAAACCCTGAAATCCCCACTCTCCAGCTAACACCATTTCTCTTCCAAATCTTACAAACAAGATTGAAATAAGTACTCTAACTCCAACTAATCCAATCCAACAAGATCAAATGAAAATAGTTTAAGAAAGAAGTTCTCAGTAATTAAGAGAGAGCAAATGTTTGCTGCAATAAGAAGGCTCCAAAGGCATTGCGTCTCTTCTCCTCTCCAATCCAACCATTACAGGTACTCCTTCAAGAATCAGACTTTGATTCTTTTCAAATCCTCCTCCTTTTCTCTATTTATTAGTGGGTTTGAATTGAATTTCGTTTTTATCAATTGCAGAAATGTTATATTGTTGGAAGGTGTTGGTCCAAAGCTTACAACTTGCGTCAATGTTACGCCACAACAGTTAAGAGATGGAATTGCTTGTGAAAAGGACGGCTCCGTTTACTCATTTTCAGCTTTGAATTGTCATTATCACCATCCTTTGAGTGGATGGCGGTGCCGTTTAATGTCTACTGCTAGAGGGAGAAGCATGAGAAGCAAGGTAGAGAGCCGAATGCGAAAAGAGTCTGGTAAAACTCTTAGAGAGATTAGGAGAGCTAAAAAGTTGAAGAAAAAATTGATGACGGATGAGGAGAGGCTTCTTTACAACCTTAAGAGGGTATGTCTGTCTTGCTCTAATCATAGCTATTTGTTGCTATTCTTCTTTTTTTAGTGCTAGAAAACTAGTTGCTGTTGATTGATCACTTTATTATGGTTTGTTGGTCCCTTAGTGTGAAATTATGGGCATTTGACTAATGATGGGCTATGGTACAACGTTAGACATTGAGGAAAGGTTATTGTAATTCGTTAATTCTCTGAGCTTCATTGGTGTCTATAATTAAATAGAAACTATGCTTGGGAATGGGTTTCTATCAGCTGCAGAATTTACATGCTTTCTCCCTAATTATGTACAGTCAAGTCACGAGTTGTAGGAAGAGAGGAAACTTATTGCATGAATTTGAACACTTGTACAGTGCATAACTACGTAAGTTGTAAAGTTGCATCATTGGCTATGAGTTTCGTCATTGCCAGGATAAGCATCTCATTTACTTTTAACCTTGTACCAATATGCTTCAATATGGAGTTAGTTGTGCACATAATGGCATAACATACTACATGGATGGTTCCACAATACCTTAGAATTAGAACATAATTTTTGACACCTTTAGGTACTCTTAAATAAGATGGCACTTGATTGATTGTGAGTCTGCTTTCTGTTACGAATTGGTAATTACCTATGAGCCTTTCTTTTATCAGTAGAAGATGCATATGGGACTTTCTTTCGTTTTTTTTGAGTTGGACCTGATCTGTCATCATCAATTTAGTTGTTTATCATAACTTTCTTTCTTTTGTACTGTTGCTTCTAAGAGTAACAACTCCCAACTTCTTAGTGATTGTTTTCTATGAATGTTTAGTATTGGTTTGTTAAATATATGGTAACTTTTGTGGAATAATTTAATGAATTATTGAACACTAATGCAGGCTAAGAAGAAAATTGCTTTACTTCTGCAAAGGCTCAAGAAATACGAGTTGCCAGAGCTGCCGGCTCCTGTGCATGATCCTGAGCTATTTACGCCTGAGCAGCTTCAAGCATATAAGAAGATTGGATTTAAAAATAAAAATTATGTCCCTGTTGGTGTTCGTGGAGTATTTGGAGGAGTTGTTCAAAATATGCATCTTCATTGGAAGTTTCATGAGACTGTGCAAGTATGCTGTGACAACTTCCCCAAAGAAAAAATAAAGGAAATGGCAACCATGATAGCGAGACTGAGTGGGGGAATTGTGATAAACATCCACAATGTGAAGACAATCATCATGTTTCGAGGCAGAAACTATCGCCAGCCTAAAAATTTGATACCCATTAATACCCTTACAAAAAGGAAGGTGAGTGAGCCTATTACTGTGTCTTGCTGTGAAGTGCAGTCTGTTATTAAAATTATCTTGTAGAAAATGAGTTATAGCAACATTCCATTGTGGATTTACATGCTGTATAACACAAAACTAGAGTTCAACTGCATATGGCACTGTTCATTTTCATCTTCTGCTGTCCGTATCTAGGTAGTTCCTTCATTGGTAGTTGCAGGTATATGTTTTTACAGATATAAATAGACACTATGAAATAAGCAACTTGCATGTGTTTGTAATTTACTTTGCTAGATTTTCGGTTCATATCCTGGTCTGCTCTTCTGATCCAAAGTTTAAACAGCGTGTGGGTTCTTACATGCTCATCGTGTTGTGCAGGCATTATTCAAGGCCAGATTTGAGCAAGCTCTTGAATCTCAGAAGCTAAATATCAAGAAACTAGAGCAGCAGCTCCGAAGAATGGGTGTAAACCCTGAGGATCCAGTTGCCATGGCAAGCATCCAGAGAGTGGCTTCCACATTCTTCAATGCCATTGACAAGAAGGAAGGCAGTCCTTACATCTTCCGTGGGGACAACGAGCTAGAGGAAAAGCCAATTGATGATTTGGAACATTCGGAGCCAGGACATGACAGTGACCAGGAGGAACTGGACAGGTTTATAGCTGAGATAGAGGATGCAGCTGATCAAGAGTGGGCTGCAGAAGAAGAAGCAGAGAAAGAAGAGTTGAGCAGGATTAGGTATTGGAACAGAGAAGATTTTGCTGGGAGGAATAGAAGATCAGAAATGTACAGAAATGAAGATTCTGATGGTGAGGTTGGAGAAGCTAGGCATTGGAAGGATGCACATGGTAAGCGGAGCACTGCTCGTAGAGATGATGACAGTGATGTTAACAATGAGTGGGATTCTAATGATGAAGAAAGTAGCGAACTTGAAGATAACTCACATGCATATCGCAAGGATCGCCATAGATCTAGAGGACCGCAGAGAAATCAGGTTCAAACTAGCAGAGAATATGACAAGAGGAGCTCAAAGTTTGAAGCTAATTTCAAAGGAAAGGTGGCTGAAGAAGATGATGTTAACAATGAATGGGATTCTAATGATGAAGAAACTAGCGAACTTGAGGATAACTCACATGCAGATCGCAGGGATCACCATAGATCTAGAGGACCACAGAGAAAGCAAGGTCAAACTAGCAGAGAATATGACAAGAGGAGCTCAAAGTTTGATGCTAATTTCAAAGGAAAGGTGGCTGAAGAAGATGATGTTAACAATGAATGGGATTCTAATGATGAAGAAACTAGCGAACTTGAGGATAACTCACATGCAGATCGCAGAGATCACCATAGATCTAGAGGACCACAGAGAAAGCAGGATCAAACTAGCAGAGAATATGACAAGAGGAGCTCAAAGTTTGAAGCTAATTTCATAGGAAAAGTGGCTGAAGAAGATTATGAATCAGAAAATATGTTAAGTGATCTTGACAATGCAATGTGGGAATCAGATTCTGGAGAACAGCATGAGTCAAGAGCATCAAGTGTAGAGTCTAGTCAGAATTTCCATGGTAGCAGTGACGAACATGAGGATATTTTTCCAACTGAAAGAAGTGAGCCAATTGGAAAAACTGAGTTTGAGAGTGACCTCGATGACAGTGATGGAGATCAATTAAGGGTGCATAGAAGTGCTAATCGGAAGCATGATAGGATTGGATCCTTTACAAGAAATGCTGAAGCTAATTCCAGGAGATCAATGGCTCAGGAAGATTCTGGGTCGGATACTTTTAATGACATAGGTGGTGCAATGTGGGGATCAGACACTGAAGAAGAGTTGAAAACACATGCTGAAGGGGATTATGCTAGCGGAGACGGTGGTGTGGATGATCAACCCATGAAGCAAGACAAGAAAGATGATGCAAATCATTATCATAATAGGATGAAGAGTCGAAAAGAGATGGATGAGGATTGGGACAGTGATTAGGTCAGCACTCCTAGAGATGCATTCCTTTTGCATTGTATCAACACAATGTGATTAACTGCAAGCCATTGTTTCTCTATTTTTTTTATAAACTTCAGCACATGTAAAGCACCTTTATTTGTTAAAATCTCTTTTTTTGTCAACTTATCAGCTTGACAAGTCAATTTTTTAGCCTTCTTTTTTATTAAAAATGTTATGGCCTCTTTTCATTGTTTTCAGTGGTAATTACTAGGCCTTTCCTTGTTCTGGTATGTCTATCAAAGTGATGTGAGGATATACGAATGCGTGTTTAAACCATCGGATGATAAAGTTTGATCATATTTTTAAAAAAAATCTCTTTTCAGAATGACGACCACCAGTATTTCCCGAGTGAAATAGAAACGGGGTTAGCAGATTCACTTGTCACCTTTCATTCAATCGTGTGGGGAATGCGCACCACGGGGTCCCTCCACTTATTATTTTCATTTTAGTCAGTCCCTAACATTTGTTTTTGTTCGATTTGGTCCCACACGTTACCTCCGTTAGACCCGCGGAGTCCCTCCTCCGATAACGACGCAAACGGCCGTTAGTTTTGATTTTTTTATTATTAAATCTGACAAAAGTTACTGACGCCGGGACCCACATGTCGGGAAAATTAATTTAAATTTTAAAAATATTAGAAAAATACTGAAAAATAAAATAAATTAAAAGAAAAATATTAGAAAAATATAGAAAAATTAAAAGAAAAATAAATTATTAATTTAAAAAATGCAGAATATTTAGAATATTTAATTTTAAAATTCAAAAATAAATAAATAATTTTAAAATTCAAAAAAATAATTAATTAATTTTAAAATTCAAAAAAATAATTAATTAATTTTAAAATTCAAAAAAATAATTAATTAATTTTAAAATTCAAAAAAATAATTATTTAAGTTTAAGAAAAAAGAGTAAGAAAGAAAGAAATTAAGAAAAAAAAGGAAAGAAAGAGAAAAAAGAAAGAAATTAAATAATTATTTTTTTGAATTTTAAAATTAATTAAATATTTTTTTATTTTAAAATTAATTAATTATTTTTTAATTTTAAAATTAAATATTATAAATATTCTGTATTTTTTAAATTAATAATATTATTTTTATTTTTATTTTTATTTTTCTATATTTTTCTTTTAATTTTTCTAATTTTTTCGTATTTTTCTAATATTTTAAAATTTTAAAATAATATTATTAATTTCAAAAAAGAAATAAATAAAATAATTATTTTTTAGAATTTTAAAATTAATTAATTATTTTTGAATTTTAAAATTAAATATTATAAATATTCAGTATTTTTTAAATTAATAATATTATTTTTCTTTTAATTTTTCTTTTAATTTTTCGTATTTTTTCTTATTTTTCTAATATTTTTAAAATTTAAAATAATATTATTAATTTCAAAAAAGAGAAAAAAAGAAATAAATTAAATAATTATTTTTTTGAATTTTAAAATTATTTATTTAATTTTTTGAATTTTAAAATTAATTATATATTTTTGAATTTTAAAATTAATTAATTATTTTTTTGAATTTTCCGACATATGGGACCCACTTTTTCAGTTTTTATAATAAAATAATAGAAATTAACGGCAGTTTGTCACCGTTAAGGGAGGAGGGACTCCGCGGGTTTAACGGAGGTAACGTGTGAGACCAAATCGAACAAAAACAAACGTTAAGGACTGACTAAAATAAAAATAATAAATGGAGGGACCCCGGGTGCGCAGTCCCAATCGTGTGACCTTTACTTTGATATTTTTCTTGTTGATCTGCAAACTTCCAAATGCAATATTTTGAAGGAACATACACGTAATTGTCCATTTCTGATTGCGAAATTTCATTTCGTGGTATAGAGCACACGACGAGCGAGACATCCTTCTCCTTCAGGCTCCGGCAATACTAAGAATAAAATTAATTTAATGTTCGAAAAGAGTCAACAGAGGATGCTGAAGAGAGAGAAAATCATCTCATGGCAGCAACTCCTTCTTCATTTTCTATTTTAAATAATATTCCCAAGGAAAATAATAATAATTGAAGAGTGTTGAACAAGTGAAAGAAAACAAATGAGAAAAAAAAATGCAGATATGATGAACATCATGATGATGAGTTCATTTTAAGTATTTGGCTTTTGAGTGTAAATAAAGGGTGCTAATTAAGCAGCAACTAATTAAGCAGATATGATGAAAGAAAGCTTATAGGTTATCTAATCAAGTGACACGTGTCATGGTGATGATAATGGTGGGTCATGGGTGTGTTTGGTTTGGTGGGAAGATGCATCAGAATCTAACTGTATAGTACTCCCTCTGTTCCTTTATATTAGACGTTTACTGTTCACGCACGGGTCCCTAGGCGGCCCGTGCGACGCACTATTTGACCCCGAAAAATTTCGTACTTTTTTTTGAACGTACGTTATTTCTTAACGTACGTTCGAGAAAAAATTCGAAATTTTTCGGGGTCAAATAGTACGTTGCACGGGCCGCCTAGGGACCCGTGCGTGAACAGTGAACGTCCAATATAAAAGGACGGAGGGAGTATAAAATTGTACCAAAAAGGCAAAAACAACCAAACCTTGTATTGAAACCCTTGTTCTTGTCAACGGGCGGTCATGTCTAATAACAAGGATGGACTGGGCAAAATGCACATGGCATTGGTTCGGATAATGATATTTTTGTCACTTAAATTCATTTTTCGTATTGATATAAAACCTTATTTTATTTTTAGTTGGATTTGACTCCTTCATTTACATTTTTATATTAATTGGCTCATTAAGGAAATGTCGTGCACACTCAGACATTAAGTCGGAGAATGTAATATTGTTTAATATTGTTTAGCTGACGTGATAATTCATGTTGGATATCACGTCAATTTTTTTATAAGAAAATGAATTTTAAACTCATTTATCCGACTCATTAACTCATTTCACTTTTAATGGGTCGGATAAATGAGTTTAAAATCCAACTTTTTTATTAAAAAAAACCTTACGTGGCATCTAACATGAATTGTCACGTTAATGAAACAATATTAAACAATGCTACGTCACATGACTTAATGTTTAACTGTGCACGACGTTACCTAAAAGGGCCAAATTAATATGAAAACGTGAGTGGAGGGATCAAATCCAACCAAAAATGAAATGAGGTGTCAAATCAATACGAAAAATCGAATAGAGGTGCCAAAAAATATCATTATCACTTTGTGTTTTCCCTTGGAAATCTTAGTTGATAGCGATAGGGGATAGTGTCAAAAAAAACACCCGCACTCGATTTAATGTATTAATTTAGCCCCTCATCTCATTTTCGTTCACATTTTACCCTCATACTCAAATGACCGTTTCTATTTGGACCATCACGTTAACTTCGTCCATCGCAGACTGTTAAGTGTCCTACGTGGAATTTATTATTATTATTTTTTTCCTAACAAGGTGCCACGTCATTTTATAAAAGAAATTCTAAAAAAAATTTAAAAATCCAAAATTTTCCAAAATTGTTAAAAAAAATCCTCAAAGTCCAAAATAAACATAAACACTTCTAAACAAAAATTAGAATTAGATAAAATGATAATGTTTAAATTAAGAAAAATAAATGAACTTTAAAAAAAAATAGTAATGTTTAAAAAATATCTTTATTGATTACATTGCATTTCATCATGTTTTTACTATCCATTTACTTGTTATTTGGGCAGTAAAACTACTGATTTCCCTTTAATTTCCCATGCTTTTACCAGTTCTAATCTGGAGGTAATTATTGGAAGATTCTGATCTGGGAGCACTGAAGCTGATTTCCAGGCAGTCTTGGCCTAGAGCTTGGCCAAGTTTGCGGCCAAGACTCATCCGCGAAAGAGGAATTTTGAGCAGCAGCGTTGGCAACCACTTGGGCCGCTTTCCGCTTGGGCCTTGCGAGCTGGCAAATCACAGCTGTCCAGCGAGAAAGAGAAGGATCAAGACGACATTAAATTAGAATCCTAGATAGGATCTCCCTCTTTTTAACATTTATACCTTTTTTTATTTAAAGACATGGTTATTATCTTTTTAGATTATTTAGGAGATTGAGTTGGAGAAGGACAAGGGAGTTTTAGCTTATTTATAGCTGAACTTGCTCTCTTCTTCCATCATCTATCTTCCGCCACTTTATACTTTGCTCCGGGATTTAATTCTTTGAATCCACGGATTTATTTTATTTATGCAAGCAAGTATTTTTATAATTTATGTATGAGTACATCTAGCTAATCACCATTCTTGGTAAGAGCTCGAGGGCTATGTTTCTTATATTTCGTGAGATCTAATTACTCTTAATAATCTCTATTTTTGTAATTATTTATTTTCTGGTTTCTTTACTTCCTTGTTTAAGTTTAGAACTGACAATTCAGATTTTAGCTTGGGAGACCCAGTTAAATAAATAATACAACTCAGACCCGATTGACAACCATGGGCCTCGACTGACAACCGAGGGTAAACTTGAGTTGGGTGTTGTCTTATCAACAACAACACTGCAGATATCGAGATGAACACCATTGAATCAATGATCGAATCATAAGAACATAGCCTGCTCATGCTCTTACCGGGAACCTTCTTTTTACTGTTTTCGATCTTGACCCCCTGTCTTGGCCAAACCTTTTACCAAGACTGTTTTGAACTATTTAATTGCTTTTATTTTTGTTTTAATTTTCAGAACCAGCCAACCAAACTCAGTGACGAGGAAGTCAACCAAGAACTACAAATCTCCCGAAGTCTCTGTGGACCGACCCTCTTACCACAATCTACAAACCCTTGTGGACAGTGATAAGTTGTATTTCTACCCCCTTTTCCATACCTTTTTCACTCTTATATTTGACGTGTTTGACGCGCGATCATTTATATGTTAAAACATTTATTTCTCTAAGATGTTTAAAAATGAAAAAATGAAAAAATGTTTGAAAAAATGCATAAAAAAAAAATATAAAGACATTTTAAACATTTTCTTTAAAAAAAATTAAAAATTCATTTATTTTTCTTAATTCAAAATTATCAGTTAATATAATATCATAATTGTTTTCAAGAATTATTTATATTTATTTTCGAATTTTAGCAATTTTTTTAAACATTTTTTGAAAATTTTGGATTATTTTTATTTTTTAGAAATTCTTTTATAAGATGGCGTGGCAGCCACGTCAGAAAAAATAATAATAATAAATTCTACGTAGGACACTTAACGTTCTGCAATGGATAGAGTTAACCCGCGAATCCAAATAGAAATGATCATTTGAGTACGAGAGTCAAATGTGAACGAAAATGAAATAAGGGCTAAATAAATACGTTAAATCGAGTGCATATGCCATTTTTGGCATTATCCAATAGAGATAGAGCATTATCGAACTTTAAAAAAATAAAATTACGATAGAGAATATTTATGACGATCCAATGTTTGTTACGCATACGAGATAATAATATTTTGGCACCTCTACTAGATTTTTCGTATTGATTTGGCACATCATTTAATTTTAGGTTAGATTTGACCCCTCCACTCACATTTTCATACTAATTTGGCCCTTCAAGGTAACGTCGTGCACAGTCAGACGTTAAGTATCGTAACGTGACATTGTTTAATATTGTTTAACTGACGTGGCAACCCATGTTAGATGTCACGTCAATTTTTTTAATAAAAAAATAGATTTTAAACCCATTTATCCAACCCATTAACTCACTTCATCCTTTAATGGGTCGAATAAATAAGTTTAAAATTCATTTTTTTTAAAAAAATTTGACGTGGCATCTGACTTTGACTAACACGTCAACTAAACAATGTCACGTCACCAAACTCAATGTCCAATTATGCACGACGTTACTTAAAAGAGCCAAATTAATATAAAAAAGTGAGTGGAGAAGTCAAATCCAACCAAAAATGAAATAAGGTACTAAATTAATATAAAAAATTAAATAAATATGCCAAAACCAGCTCATTCTCAAGGTTAGTGTACTGATAGAAGCGTAAAGGAAGTTATCTTTTCCTCACACCCATTCCCATATTTTTATTTTTATTTTAAAAATTTACTGATATTATTCTATTTTATAATGAATTGAATTTTTAAAATTTAAATGATCTAATTTGATAAAATTTTAAACGATAAAAGTCTTAAGAGTTTTCAATTTTTTTATTATAATTATAAAAGGAGAGAAAATTATAAACTTTATTATATACTAGTAGAAAAATAGGTTAGGAACAAATTACTGTTAATCAAATTTATTTTATTGTTTTTTTTTTTTGGTGGTAAGTAGGCTCTCGTGTAGATTGTATCGAATAAATAATTTTCTTTTGATGAATAAAAAAGAGCAGGTCAGTCAGGTGCGGGTTGTGTTGTTGTTGTGCGTCTGTAGATAACGTTGTTGCAACGGGAAAATCTATTTTTTTCTAAGAAATCCAACTGCTACAGCTCATTTCAATAACAGTAGCAATATCATCTTTGAAACCCGGATCCTTCTCTCCAAGGCTTTTTGCTTCTGTTTGCAGAAACTCCCCATCTTTCTTCCTTCCTTTCTTTTTTTCTGCTCGAAAGGCATCCTCTTTCTTGTTTTCTTCTCTTACTATCACTAATAAAAGCAGTTAGGCACGCTCCTCTCCTCTTCTCATTGCATTTCCCATTTCTTGTTCGTTGGTGTTTCTGCTCAAGTTTGTTATTTCCATTTATGGGTGCTCCTCTCCTTTACATGTTGCTTTCAATTCGGTACGGCATGGATTCTCTGTATCTGTAAATTTAAGGATTCGCTTTGCTCCAATGGGTTTTTTATGTTAGCTTCCTGGGTTTGTTAAAGGAAGGAGCTTTGTTGTTGTTAGCTGATCAAAAGAAGGAGGAGCTCAAAGAAATGTGGTTTGGAAATGGATAGTATTCTTTGAAGTAAGTTCACCTTTTCTTATTAGTGTTACCTGCAAATGAGTCTATTGTGTTGTGATTGTGAGTGATGGAGGAGTTCTGATTTTGAATCTGTTGCTGAGATTTCAGAAGGTAGCATTGGAATCAGTACTGTTTGCTAGTTATTTTTCAAAACTAGATTGGTTATGGCTGCTAAGTTTTCTGGAGTTTTCAATTAGTTACCCTAGATTTTTATTCTTGAGTTGCAGACAAATTAGTAGATGCTTGGGAATACAAACAAGAGAAAGATTTGCATTGTGGTGGTGAAAAAAGTAGCTTTCATTTTTCAGATATTTGTTGAGTTAAATTTTCAAGAGTTGGGAAGGATTTTAATGCTGGATTCATGAATTGAAAAGCTTCTCGACTGTAGTTTGATCTAAATTCTTTCCTTAGGGATTTGATAGTGAAGTTAATGAGAGGAAAATTTGCATTGCAGAATTAGGTTATTTTAATTTCTTAGGCTTGTGGAAGGGGCAAGCAAAATGGACTTGTGGGTTATTGGAGCAGCAGCAGCTGCAGGATATATAGCTAAACACTGGCAAAATACTTCAAGAGGTAAGGATGGCCAATCAGAATTGTCTTCTGAACCCCCCACCCGAAGTTGTCCCTTCCGCAGATTGTCTCAGAGGAAGAAAGTGGTTGAAGATGCTTCTGTAGATGGAAGAAAGGTCTCTGATGAGAGATGCTCTGAGTTCTCTAAGTTAGATGATACTTCAGAGGCTACAGTTTCTACTAGTAGCTATGGTGGAAGTGTAGGAAGCTCGAGAAACCATGAAGAATGCAATGCACTTTCTTTGTCAAACTTACCGCCTCTCCTCTCAACTAGTGAAAGCCTAAAAGAACATGAGGATGAAAATTTGGAGAGTAGTGATGTGGTGGATGATTGTGAGAAGCCTCAAGTGAATAAAATGGATTCTTTTCATTCTCCAGGGAGAGAGAGACGCTCTCTTAGAAGTAAAAGTTCATTCAGCCATTTTTCAAAACCATTGAATTCCCTTGAAAGTTGCATGATGGCTCAGTTATATAAGGAAAATGAAAGAAGTGAAGAGTATATGCTCAGTGCCCTTCCATCACAGTCCACAACCATGATGCCGTTACTTTTAAGTGATGGAAACCAAATAATTAGCAGAACAAGTGAGGATTATGTTTCAGAGAAGATTGGATATGATGAGATTATGCTGTCAGAAATCTCAGGTGGGATTCCTCCGTTACCAAAATTCAGGACTTCAGATTTTCCTAAGCAGAAGTACAGTACAGAAAAGTGTACCCATGAAAGATTGAGCAACTTCTTGAAAATGGGCAGTGGAACACATTTCCTTCTGCAAAATGGTACTCTTCTTCCCTCGTCTCTTGTAGAACAAACGGTAGATAGGAAAAAAATATGTTCTTTACTGCTTTTCAGTGTTGCCAACTCCAAGAATTCAACTTCCAGGAATAACTCTCATTCCATAAAGAATCAATATGTTGATTCCTCCTGTTGCTTCCAAGTTCATCTTTAGTTACTTTTCCATTTCTTACAAGGTTATGTATCGACACCAAAACAAATCTAGAGTTACTGCTTTACTCTTAAATGAAGACAGACCTAATGTTTATTCCCATCAATATTTAGGTTGTGCATGTTTTCTTTCCCTTTAGTTGCAACTGCAGAACCAAGAGATTTTGTTGGGTTAAAAAAAATTAACAGATAAGTTTGTATAATGGGTTGCTGAAATTTCATTCTGTTCTTCCACAGTTCTTTACTTAGACCGTGTGACTGATAGTATTTAGTTTTTCTGTTGTCAAGAATCACAGATGGTTTTAATTTTAAAATATGGTGTCTTCCCTTTTCACCTCAAACTGAGCCAGCACTATAAACTTTTTAGTTTTCTTCTTAGTCCTCTCTCCTTTACTGCACTTTACCATATGGTTCATAAAATCATCTTAAACAAATACAGCAAATTGCTTCTAATGCCAAAATTGCACCAGAGCTCTCTTTGGAGCTGAATTTAATTGCTTATATGCTTTATATTCTTAACCAAACTTTCATACTGGATTCTGTCCCTTGTTTATCGGCACACATATCTTCCTATTCTCTCATTGTAGAGCTGCTTTATTGTAACTTTCCATGCAAATAAAGTGTACATGGTCCAAAGATATCTCACAAATTCCTCTTTTTTTTGTGCACCATTCAGTGGTATTTATAGGTTTGCTGTTATAACAATTGTGGTTGTCCAAAACTTGATACATTTCTCAAATGTTCTGTTTATTAGCTAACTGCAACTTAATGCATAGCCTAATTCTTATATTCTTATTAGGGCCAGACGATAAAATGTTTTTGTTCTGTCTTGGGATTTCTGTTGGTATTATCTCCTCTTTCGCTGCAAATAGACGAGAAGCAGACAAACTACAAGAACTGTTGAGGCAGACTGAGAACTTGGTTCAAGATTTACAAGATGAACTTGAGATGAAAGATTCATTGACAGTGAAGGAGTTAGCTTATGAGAACTATGAGTCACAGGATACAGGCGAGAACTCCTTGTGCAACAGGGCCCAAAGCCCACCATTCTCTGTTCTGAAGGTGGATAATTCAACAAACATCCCTAGTATAGAATCACGCAATGAGAAGGAAGAGCACAGTTCAGATACTATGAGTAAAATTGAAGCAGAGCTTGAAGCTGAATTTGAGAGGTTGGGGCTAGAAATTAGTACTTCTGCCTTAGAAAGAAGATTGTCTGATCTTCTAGAGGTAAGATCGCCTTGTTTTCGTTACATTCTTAAAAGCTAGGCAACATGCTGAATGATTGACTTCATTTCATGAGATTGTGTTGGATGCATTTATGCTCGTGTCAGTGAATTGTCTGTGTAGTGGCTGCTTTTCCCTCTCAAAGGTTGTTGGAAATTTTATTTACCTGACAAAATTCATTGAGCTTTGAGAGTATCACTATAACTTAAAGTTATTTTTCTTATACTTCTTTCACAACTGTGTTTGCCCCTATACTAGGAAACTTTCCTATATCCGTAAAGTTTAGTTACTATGTCATTAAGTAAGTTCATCCGTGGAGAGATATCAAAACCACAATGTGCAATCATTGTCCTGACTTGGATCCAAATTTCTTGTAAATTATTATTATTATTTTTTGTTTTTTTTTTTTGGGGGGGGGGGGGGGGGGGGGTGGGGGTGGGGTGTAAAAGGTGAAGAAGAGCACATTATTTGATTGCAGTCTTCTGCCTTCTTATGCAACTGAAGAAGAGCCTTCTGTTTGTTTTGTGAGGGATAGAAGCTGCCAAATGGACCTTTTACATCCATTCACATTGTGGCAAAGTTTTCAGTGTTCATTCACCAAGGAGAACATTTTTGTGGGCTTCCCTTTAAGCAGCAAACTTAATCATTAAAGTCCTCTCTCTAGTGTGCTTCTGTGATGAATGTCGAAATGTCTTCCTTCTGGGTTAGTCGGGTCAGTCCTTTGAATTTCTAGTTCTTTGCGGTCGTTTGGACAAAAGCAATGTTCATTGATGTGGAGGTACAGAATTTAAGGTACCAGTATAGATATTGGCAACTTCAGGTTGTTGTCTCCGCCAAAGTGCATTCATAACTTCAGGAACAGATGCAATAACTTAACAGAAGAAAGAACAAAAAATGGCAAAGGAACCAGTCCCATTGGAAGAACCTTCACCGTTTCTTCATGAATTGCACTCTTGTTTTAAGAAGAAAAATAAGGATGTTTATCTTTCTCTTATTATTATTATTATTATTGTTATTTTATTACTTCTTATGCCGCTTAAAATTTGTGCAGCTTGATCCAGACTTCGTGGCTGATTTTGCTCAAGGTGAACTGAGGCCAGACATGGTCGATGGACTAGCTGATGTCCAACCTGAGTCAGATGAAGATGCTAGTGGTAACTCGACGAGAGCCTCTGGAAATTATGCAGTTTCACCCAGAGAACTGACATTGCGTTTGCAAAACGTTATTCAGTCAAGACTTGAGGAACGTGTGAAAGAGCTCGAGACAGCACTTCAAAACAGCCAGAGAAAGCTACAACTCATGGAATCAGAGCATAAGAATGCTCGAAAGATGTCAAGCAGTGAGTTGCACTTCTCACCTGGTGAACGGAGTCCAGATGCTGAAGGAAATTGCGACTTGGGACAGCCACTTGTTATGAATTTATCAGGGGAAGCTCTAGATTCCAATAATGAGGAATATGAAGTGCTAACAAAGATTAATGAGTCAGTTAAACCACCAGGGTTTTATCAAAATGATCATCACCTGGCGTTAAACCCATTTGATCGCACTGGACAAAATCATTGGACGAATGCTCCCTTTCCACATTCTGCGTATGACAAGGAGAAACCAGGAAAACTGAACTTGAACCAGTTACAGATATTGACAAAACATGGCTCGGGAATGCAGGCATTGTTTGATGGTGTTACTAGTGAAGATGAAAGCAGTGATAGTGACAATGAGATCCAGCGGCAATTGATAAAACAAATTGTGGAAAAGACCAGGAAAGGCTCTCCTGTAGTGCTCAATGCACAGAGGTTGTTGTTCGCTTTGGATGAAAATGAAAGTTGAAATAAAACTAAGAAAAAGTTTTGCAGTGTAGATATATAGAGGTTTGTAATTGTAGTCATGATGACCACAGTAGCTTCTCATTGTTTAACACTTTACATTCTTCCCTCTGCTATTGGAGATATTCTCAGATTTTCACAGCAGTGCTGGCAATCGGCAATCGGCAGTTATGAGAGACTTGAATTGTTGCAGCTAAACAACCCTAAAACTAGTCAACCATGGATTTGGTTTATGATACTCTCAGTTTTGGTCAAAAGATAAAAGGACCTTGTCTACCTTTAACTTTGTCTCGAGTTTGAGCATAATGGAGCAAACAACAAGCAAAGAATCATCCTTCTCAATAGCCCAATAATGCTAGACAAAACTGCTTCTAGCAAAAAGATATACGTAGACATTTCTGCCATCTCGAGGTTTGTAAATGAGCTATTCGATTCATAACCTAGGAAAAAAACAATTTTCAAAAAGACGTTCTTCATTATAATTCAAAGCTCCTCAAGACAAGTGCCAGTCTGGAAATTAATCAAAAAAACGAGTTACCAAAAAAGAAGGGCACTGGTTCACATTATTATCTAACAGACTCCTTTGTTTATGAAGAACATGACACTTAACAGCTCCGAATTCAGAACGAAATGCAAAGTTAATGACAAATAGTTCAGAGGGAAGGGGAGAGGGAACAGAAACTAAAACGGACCAGCCTACTAATAAAAATATGGAGAACCATATTCAATGTTTCCATCTATCATGCTCTTTTGGCAAATTCGCCATCATCATCATCCCTCAAATTCGAGTCCATTGGCTCGCCTTGGCCAAAACCTTCAGTTGCACCACTTTTGTTGCTGATGTCACTGCTGCCAAATTTGTCTGCATCAAAACTAAACCCGGTATTTCCCTCCAATCCATCAGCATTACTGCTGCCATGACCACCGCCAGTACTGCCAGCATTGTCAAAAGTATTTGCACTACCAAAGCTAACATTTCCACCACCCCCATATGTATTGTTATAACCTCCACTTCCACTACCAAAGCCATCAGCAACATTCCCACCTCCATAACCAGGACCACTAGGGGCTCCATAACCACTGTTGTAGCCCCCATCAGCACCTCCACCATAACTACTGTTGTAGCCTCCACCACCACCTCCACCATAACCGCTGTTGTAGCCTCCACCGCCGCCTCCACCATAACCACTGTTGTAGCCTCCACCACCATCTCCTCCGAAACCCGCACGCCTTTCAGTAGCAAAATTCACCCTCACACGACGACCGTGCAACTCCTGGTAGGTGAACAAATTCAATCAAGAGAAGGATACAACGCCACCATAAAGACAAGGTCCAGGAAACAGGCATGGATTACAATTGGAGAAAAGATGCTGTAAGAAATACAAAACTGGCAAGAAACACGGGTTTTCAAATCAAGTTTTTGGCACTGCTACATTCTAATGAAGCAAGAATAAGCCATTGTCCTACCGTAATTCCTTTGTAAGAAAATGATTTATTGTCAAATTAAACATAAGAGTGAGCACAAAAAACATACAGGTAGGAAACGATAGTGGACTTGAAGGCTGTGAGCCCAGCAGTCAGGGATGGGGTGATGGCAACATCATAAGTCGGTCCATGGATTTTGAAATGACAAAATAAACTAAATACCAAATTCATCAGTTATGGACAAACATAACAGTGAAATTGATAAATAAACACAATGTTACAAAAGCAAAGTGGTCTGACAGGTAACAAGGAACAAGCTGGTTTTGACCATAAAGAACTGACGAAATTCTGTTGCACAATTCTTTCTAAATTTACCATTTAAAACTGAAATATGATCCATGGCTAGTGAACCATGATAGCTCCTCAACCAAAAATCACAGTATAAGTTTACATGCTTTTATTTACTTCAGCAACAGAACCCAAGAAACAGAAAATGGCTAAGTTACCTGCCCATGCTCCTCAACCAAAAATCACAGTATAAGTTTACATGCTTTTATTTACTTCAGCAACAGAACCCAAGAAACAGAAAATGGCTAAGTTACCTGCCCATCCAAAGCCTGGATGGCACTGGAGGCTGCCTCACTGGTCAAGAAAGTAACAAACCCAAATCCTCTAGACCTACCAGTTTCACGATCCATGATAACTCTTGCTGCATCAAAAGAGAACAAGCCAAGAACAGTACCTTAAGCATCCATGCAAAACCGCAAGACTTAAATTGACAAGATAACTTTGAAACAACAGCACACTAGGAAGAGGGAACAAAGAAAAAATATGCATGCTACCAAGTTCACACAACAACTACAGAGAAGACAAACACACAAAAGTTGTCGTACAGCTAAACATATTACCTTCTTGAACTTCACCATATTTACTAAAAGCCTCCGTCAGAGAGTGATCATCTGTAGAATAAGAAATACCTGCAGTATGAAGTTGGGTAAGTATCAAAACAATCCTAAACCAGGAGATCAAAGACAAGAAAAATAAAATAAAACACAAAAAAATACCTCCAATGAAAATCTTTGAAGACATGCATCGAACTGCTTGATAAATGGATGGCCTGGATGCGATATCAGAGTTTATCTGATTACTTGTTGCCTGCCTGAGTAAATTCCCAACCCTACTAAGAAAAGCCATTTGTAGTAACCTGATCACAGAGTAAAAATACCATCAGTCAGATTATCTTGTAAGCAATGAAATTTATTCAAAAACTTTGTATATAACAAAGACAGAAAAAAAAAGCTATTTTAACAAATTTCAGATCAGTAGGGGCAATAAAAAATGCAAGTAAGCTACAGGCAATCCAATTCATACCGATAAATCACAACCACTAATAATGGAGCCCTTAAATGTTATGAAAGCAGTGCTTTCACCAAAGGACCACTCATTCATACATTCAAAACAAAATATTGGCAAAATATAATATTTCTAATAAGGAAAAAAGTTGGCAAAATATAATATTTCTAACAAGGAAAAAAGTTTTAGCATCTGGGAAAATACCCCAAAACTAATGTCTAAACCAAATCTCGACACAGGCCCTGTATAAAACACATACATTTCCGAGCTCATCCCAATCTAAACCCATCAAAGATTTCTTTTCTACGTAGTTTGGGTGAATAAAGCTTTAGCATAGAACTATCCATTACAGACACCACGTTTCTTTCATCACACCCAAAACCACAAAAAGGAATAAACATTCTTCCGTTCGAAACTAACTTATAACACCACAAAATAAAGACTAAAACTTCACATTTAAATTCCCTGGGAATTCCTAGCCAACCAAACTGAATTAAAACCAAATCCAAGCCCTGACCAACTAACAAGGATCTTAGAAAAGCAAAAAATAGTGTACAAAATCACAGACTAGAAACCTCAAAAAGGAACCATATCGACGATCTCTACAAGCTCGATCAAACACCTTGAAACAAGTCGATTAGATCAATCGAAGTAGAAAAAAACAAGAAACCGAAATGGAAGAGAAGAGCAGGATGATATGTATAATTAGGGTTTCGATGAGTACCTTTGCCTTCGGCTTTCCTTCACTTGAGTGAGAGCTCTCTAGAAAGAGTAAAACCCTACGAGAGATGAAAAGTGAGGTTTATGCGGATGAAGCCAGGGACTGTGTTATATTTAATAGGAAAATGCATCTAGACCGTGCAATTCTCTTAGGGTAACTTTGACCGTTGGATTGGTAGGGTGATGTGGACATCTGGAGACTTTCCATGTAAGGTCTGGTCGTGGAAGCCCAAGAGTGGACTGTACTCGTACGTTTCTGACAGCATAGTTAGTTTAAAAATCGGGTTTTTGTGGGGGGGCTAAAAATAAGTACAATACTATAGCTTCTTCGAATGACCGGATTGGGCTTTGGTTGATTATTGGGCCTCTTTTCATTTATTTCATCTCTGTTTAATGAAAACTGTTCTTATGCCTTATGGTAAGAAAAAATTGTTCCGGAGTGAGTTTGGATTATTAAATTGTTGTTTAATTTATTGGTTATTTTAGTTAGATAAATTTAAGATATTTTTCATAGTAAAATGAAAGATTGTGAAACGTGGACCGGACCGGGCTGACAAATTCGCTTTGGAAATTTATTGATCGGGTATCATGGCGGGTTTGACAATCCTATTAATCTTTCATTTTTCTGACCATGGGAGAAATCGGTTAATCTGTCCGGTTCAACCTGTGATTCGGTGGACCCAAAATTAATTTCTCTGGGTGTGCAGGTTCCAAAGGGATATGCAAAATCCTACTAGTGCATGTAGTCCTTTAATGACTGCGATTTCCGAAGATTTTTCTATTTAATCGTGTAGCAAGGTTGAAGTGATTTATGTCTCTTCTAAAGTCTCTCTTTAGAGTGAAGTGTTCTTCTCTTTGTAGGCGTTAATGTTGTTCTTCAACATCTCTCTCACCTTGTGTGCTTAGTATCGCTAGTCGATTCGCCCACCTCCTCCCTCAATCCATCTCACATCGTCCTCCTCCCTTATAGAAGAAAATGACACATTCTTCTATGAAGATCTAGACATCCAACAAACAATCCATAAATGTCAAAAAATATTCAAAGGTAAAATTTGGGGGGTTAAATCCATTAAAAAAATTACCCTCAAACAAGTCATGGAAAGAGTTTGGAAAAAACCCCAAAGGTTTTTCGATTCAAGAACTTGATAATAACTGTTTTCAATTCTTTTTTGATAGGGAATTCGATGCTCAACGGATACTGAGAGCATCTCTGTGGCTCTACAAAAACAACCTCATTGTTCTTCTACCGTGAGAACTCGATAAATCCTACAAAGATGTTGATTTCACTAATGTTCCCTTTGGACCTAACTATGGGATCTACCTATACAATTTAGATTAAAAAAAAATGGGAATGAACATGAGCACAAAAATAGGAACCCCCATCCAAGTCGATCTATACGAAGTTCGTGGTGGCTAGGGTAGGATTGTTAAAGGGAGAGTACTCATAGATGTTACAAAACCGCTAAAAAAAACTTCCCAGTGACATCGAAATCAAGTAAATCAACCACCGTAAATATCAAATATGAACGCTTACCCTCCTATTGTTTCTTTTGCGGCATTATAGGTCACGACGATAAAAATTATCTAAATAAATTTGAGGCAGAAATCAAAGTCAAAGCTGAGAGCAAAACAATATCAAATCCTTATAACTCAAAAACGTTTAGGCCCGAGCAATAAGGGTGGCTAATTGAGGACCCAACAGACATGGACGCACCACCACCGGAGGAACTAGAGACCAAACTCACTAATCTGCAAGTTGGAAAATCAGAAACAAAAGCAAACATAAGAAAGGAAACAAACGCAGGAAAGGAAGGACAAATGACATTGCACCTCAATAAGGAAACTAACCCAAACAGCAACAACACCAACAATCAAATCCCTCAAAATCAGCCATTAACTCACAAGATTATAAATACTGCAACAAGGGCCTCAAAACCCACCAGATCAGCCAATCAATCAAATCAATTATCATCACCGCCCGGTTTCAATGTAGTCAAAAGCACGAATCTAGGAAATAAACACACATCAACATATGTTGCAAAAGACCAGAACAACAATCAAAATCTCTACAATCATGCCCCCTCAATAACCACACTAATTCAGAATCTACACCACAAAAAGGAACCCCATCCAACCAAAGGAACCCACAAACCCTACCTCAGTTGCGCCCACAACCACACAAGAAAAAGATGCTCAAGATTATGGATTTAGAAAAAGGGTACATATAACAGCTAAGGCACGAACCAAGCCTCAAGGAAATATTCAAGGCCCAAGCCCAGAAGTGGTTCATGACACCCTCAAAAGGCCCAGACCGGATGATGATATGGTCACTGATAAAGGAAAACACAACATCAACAAACGAATGTGTTTATCAGACTCTGAAAATATGGTTGAGGAAGCCAGCCAAAACTGACCCCAAAATTCCCAATGAAAGTCATCAGCTGAAACTGTCAGGGCGTGGGGTCCTCCCTGACAGACCATCACTTCAAAGGGATCGTCAAGACCCATTCCCCGAACATCGTATTCCTAATGGAAACTAAGAATCAGAACAATGCTATATTATCTTTTATTTCTAGTTTCTCTTATGTTAATTGTATTACTGTGTGTCCTAATCATTTGGCAAGAGGTTTGGCACTAGCGTGGAACTCAGACTTCAATTTCACACATAAAAAAAGACAATTTCTTCAGGACCTTCCATGACCATTCTTCAAATTCGTCTTGGGAATTCTTAGGCTCCCATATCAGCAACATTAATTCAAAATGGAAAGAGCAATTCTATATCATCTCAACAATTCTAGCAGTAATTCCTACAAATAATCTTTTGGTTGTGGAGACTTTAACCTCATCCTGCACTCTAATGAGAAGAAAAGGCGGTACACCATACCCTTTTAGCAAAATCAATTAGTACAGAGAATTCACTGATGAACTACAAGTTCAAGACCTAGGGTTTACGGGATATCCATACACTTGGAACAACGGAGAAATCTCTCCTCATAATATTCAGGAGCGAATTGACCGGTTCCTAGCCACATCAACTCGGTCCCTCAATAGACCTAATCTAGTTGTCACTCATTTAGAAGAACTCGACTCTAACCACAGACTGATCCTACTAGACGATAATCCTCATATCCACAAGGCCAAGAGACGCTTTCGATTCGATATTAGATGGGTAGAGAATCTTGAGACTAGAGATGTTATTACTACCGCATAGAATGTTGATAGTCATGGCTCTCCGATGTACTAAGCGCATGAGAAACTAAAGATGAGCAGATATCAATTATTAAGTTGGCCCAAGACACACCAGACTAATGCTAGCAAGAAAATCCAAAGCCTCTCTACTGAACTTCACAACCTCAAAAGCGATCCCAATCACTAGGTCGACACAAGAATCAAAGCCATCAAACATGACATTGTCACTTCTTGGAAAGAAGAAGAAGCATTCTAGAAGCAAAAATCAAGAGTAAACTGGCTCCAATTAGGTGACAAAAATACAAAGTTTTTTCATGTTAAAACTCAGCAACGCCGACAACAAAACAAGATTCACCGAATCAACGATGGTCAAGGCATCACCCAACAAGGCAATAAAAGAATTGGTCAGACTGCAATATATTTCTATCAGAACCTGTTCTCAATTTTGCACCCTCAATTTTCGCTTGACTCCTAAGATGGACTTGAGGGGAGAGTTTCTGCTCACAACAATAACATGCTCTGTGCCCCGGTTTCACTTACCGAAATCAAATATGTTGTATTCTCAATTAATCCTAATAAAGCTCCTAGAGATGATGGTCTAACGGCAAAGTTTTTCCAATCCTATTGGGATATTATCAGCAAAGACTTTTGTAATGCCATACTCAACTTCTTCACACTGGCCACTTAGTGAAAAGTTTCAACCACACGCTAATCACCTTAATTCCCAAGGTCAAGAGTGTCGAGAACATGACTCAACTTAGACCTATAAGCTTATGCTCTGTTTTTTACAAAGTGATCTCTAAAATCCTGGCCACCAGATTGAGGAAAATCATGCCCCACTTGATATCTGAATGTCAAAATGCCTTTGTTGAAGGAAGACTCATCTCAGATAACATCCTCATTGCCCACGAAATCATGCACTATCTAAAAACAAGAACCAATCAAAAGAAATATGAGTTTGCCCTCAAGCTTGACATGTCAAAAGCTTTTGACATAATTGAATGGAAATTTGTCGAGGCCATTATGCAAAAAATGAGTTTTCATAAAAAATGGACCAATTGGATCATGGAATGCATCACCTTAGTTTCTTATTCAATGGTCATACACGGAGAAAAATAAGGTTTTTTCAAGCCATCAAGGGGTATCCGCCAAGGAGATCCTCTCTCGCCATTCCTTTTCGTTCTATGTGCAGAAGGACTCTCAAACTTACTTAATCAAGCAGTAAACAAAAATGAAATCCATGGTATTAAGGTAAACCAGAACTGCCCTATTGTTTCTCATATATTTTTCACTGACGAATTTTTTCTCTTTTGCCAACCTACGGAACAGGAGTGCAGGAAACTACTAGAGATTCTTCACGTGTATGAAGTGGTAAGTGGACAGAAAATTAACTTGGAGAAGTCAACAGTCTTCTTCGGCAGGAATACCCCTATAGAACTCAAGAACAAACTCATATCCATCCTGGGGGTTAACAATGTAGGCACTCAAGATAAAAACTTGGGATTGCCATCGCTAATCAATCACTCCAAATCAAAATCATTCAAAGAGATTAAAGAGAAAGTTGCGACAAAACTCTAAGGATGGAAGGGCAAACTCCTTTCTCTCGGAGGTAAAGAAATCCTTATTAAATTTGTCGTAACAGTAGTCCCATCATACTCAATGTCATGCTTCCGACTTCCTCAATCACTATGCAAGGACCTTACTCGGATGATTGAAAAATTCTGGTGGGGCTAAAAAAACCAAGAAAGAAAGATCCACTAGGTAAGTTGGCAAACGATGAGCGAAAACAAGAAGCAAGACGACCTTGGATTCCGGGATTTGGAGGCTTTCAACCAAGCACTCCTAGCGAACACAAGGATGGAAACTCCTAACCGAGCCTAACTCACTTTTCTCTTGTTTCTTTAAGGGCAAATACTTCACTAATACCTCTTTCCTGCGGGCAAAACTCAGAAACAACCCATCCTGGGCTTGGCGAATTATCCTTTTTGGGCGAGATATACTACACAAAGGGGTTTGTTGAAGAGTGGGTTCTGGCCACCAAATTAACTGTTGTGATGATCCCTGGCTCCCAAGAGATGACACATTATGCCCACACTGCATCAACCAGGATCACCCTCACATCAAATGGGTATACCAATTGATTGACCATACAAATCACGAATGGAATAAAAGCCTGATCGCATCCCTTTTCGATAAAGATGTTGGCCAATCTATCTTGTCCATCCCATTAAGCCACACAGGAGCTAAAGACAAATTCACTTGGCATTATGCTAACGACGGTCACTACACTGTAAATTCAGGCTATCAGATTGAGCTGAAACTAAAGCCCCTGTCTCCTAGTGACACACCAAGATCCAATAGACTCAAAAAGGTTGATTGGGGACCCATATGTAAGCTCAAAGTGCCGAATAAAATAAGAATCTTTATGTAGCAACTGGTTAGCGATAGCCTAGCCGTCGGTGAGAACCTCAGGAAGCGAATCCCAGACGCAAATGCAAACTGCAAGACGTGCTCTACACATCTTGAATCAGGGATGCATCTTTTTCTCTCTTGCTTTAAATCACATAAAGTTTAGTCATAATGCCCCTTCCACATTAATTCTCATATTTTGCAAGTTCCCAATATCCAAGAATGGTGGAACGCAATGCAGACACTGAGCAAAAATCAAAGAGCGCAATCAAATTTCCTCGAGACAGTAGCATTCTCATGTTGGCGATTGTGGAAAGCCCGTATTGATCTCTCCTTTAACGGCAAATCATGGTCACATACTAACATCATAACTAAAGCTTGCTCGTAACAAAAGTAGTTCGAAGATAGTATAGTACTAGAGGTTACCAACCCAGATAATACTCATAGGGGTGGTCAATCAACCAATAATAATCAAGTCTCTGCCTACTGGATCCCCCATCCTCAATCCTTCCTAAAAATCAACATTGATGTTGCACTAATTACTAAGGAAAAAATAGGCTCCATTGGTGCGGTTACAAGGAATAACATCGGTATGTTTGTAGGCGGACAAGCAAATAAATACCAAGGCATCTCCTCTGCTCAAGAAATAGAATTGCTAGCCATTAGAGACGCACTTTCTTGGGCTGCACAACAAAATTGGTATTCCATTCTCATCGACAGCGACGCAAAGGCAATCATTGACACTATCAATCATGTCTTCACTTTTGATGCTGCAGTCTATAATGTCATCTTGGAAGACATCTTGGTACTTCAAAAATATTTTCACCACTACTATTTTAATTTTGTACAACGATCATGTAATTGGGTAGCCCATGATGTGACAAAACAATCCCTAAATGATGATGTATTATGCTCCTCCAATAGTTCGATTATGAGTTGGTTTCGGACCTCGAGTCACATGTAGAAGTCAACTTCTTATTTTCCCCTCGATATATATATTCACAAAAAAAATTGAAGTGATTTTGTTGTTACCCGATTTTTGATTTCTCACGTCACAAATTTTGCACATTTAGCATTTATCGCATTAATAGCTCGTCTAGGTCAAATTGTTGTCAATTCTTGGTCCTAGGCTAGTTTGTTTAATATTTCGTGCCATTTCGTGTCTTTTAATTTTTTTCGTATTTTTAACTGTCTTTTCGCGAACTTCTTTCGGTCCCGAGTAAGTTTGCCGGGACCGAGGGTCGAACGCGTTGTTTCTTTGTTTGATAATTACGTACTATTTTTCTCATGCACACCATCAAGTTCAGTTTCATTCAATTTTTGTCGTAAGGACATTTATTTTGCGTCCGAACTTTTAACATTTCCGAAAGAGAAAATAAATGCGTTATATCAAGTTTTCTAGTTTTTTACTATATACTTGTTTTCTTGTCTTATTTTTCTATACGTCGTGGTTTCCTCGACTCGGATTTATTTTCACTTTCGCACGAATTTGCTCGTACCAAAATATCCCGTTTGTGCCCAAAAATAGGATAAATACCACATAAATGCATGTAAATCCTCCACCTCTTCGCCAACTCATTTAGATCATCTCCATGTCCTATCCGATCACCCAAGGCCACAAGAAACTCTCCCTAGCTCACTATTCCAACCTAGAGTTCATCATCACTCTCTTGATATTTCTCCCGTCGGTTTGCAACCACATGTGCAAACCGACTCCAACTTTTTTCTTCTCTATAAATAACATGCTTCAAGCAACAAGAAAAGGGGACCAAAACCTCCTCTTAATAACCATTTCTTGCTCATCCTTCTTGGTCCAAAACTCTCCTAGAGAGGTAAGCTTTCTCACTCTAGCTTTCCTTTAATTTTTCGTTTTCTTCCTTAATGCATGAATAAATTGCTCAAACTTGGTTCAAATGCTTAGTTTTTATGCCAATTTCATTTCCCTTGCCTCAATTTAATGGTATGATGCTTTGAGTAATTAATAGCTATATATGCATGTTAATTGCTTGGTTGTTTTAATGCAAAGTTGGCCACTGTTTTCATAAAAATTTGCTGCTGTTTTTACGGGGACATGAGGAAGAAGATGAAGGTAAGAAGAGAGGTTTTAGGCGGGAAAGGAGATAGAAAGGTGATGGGCTTCGGCCCATCTTTGTTTTTAAATTAAAATTTGGGCTTGCCTTGTGCCAAGCTCATTTTTTAATGCCCAAAAATTCTAGATGGGGCCCACTTATTTTCATTAAACCATACGAATTGTTCGTATGATTTCGTAACCTCACATGAAATATTTAATTATGCCATGAATAATTTGTATGCTAATATGCCATGGATGATTTGTTTCGTATGTGCCATGAATGATTTATATGCTAATATGCCATGAATGATTTATATGCTAATTATGCCATGAATAGTTTATGCGTGTATGCCATGAGTAAAATGATTTGTTGAGTCTTTGCCACGTTGTAGTTAATTAAATACTTTGCTTTTAAATAATTTGCTTGTTTGCGATGCTATGTTTATTTATTTAATTATTTACTCGTTAAAATTAAATAAATGTTGCATGTGCTCTTTACTATTTATTTATTTTCAAACCATCGCTAATGCTTTCAATTTGCAAGGAAGATCAAGAGCACGCAACGCAAGTACGCTTTCTAGTCCTTTTTGTTTATTCAACGTTTTTTCGCAAATATTGCTTGTATGTATGATATTTAAAATTGCTAAAAAACCATAATTGTATGCATGATTAAAATCAACTCATATGCTTATGTGTTTAAGTCACTTGCTTTGTTTATGCCATGAAATTAATTGCTATTTGACAAATTGAGCATGGTGGTTTCGAATCCCACTCGGTTATATGCATTCACGAAAATGGTTATGCTAGTATTTATCCATGTTAGGATCACGTAGTAATTAATTAATTAATCATGCATGGCCCAGTGATAAAAAGGGGGGAACATCCGCTCTAGCATAACGAACAAATGGTAACCCCATCCTTCGTGTCCCAATCGGAAATAACATGTCCCTGCGAAATGTTAAGATGTAACGTCACCTTTGAAGGCCAAAATCATGTCAAAAATATTTAATCGAAAAGTGGTTCAATCTGGTAAGGGGATTCGGTTGACATGCTTGGATCATTGGCCTATGTAAATGATTGGAAAGTGTCTCGTTTCCGTGGGAAGGATTGGTTGACATGCTTCGATTATTCGTTTTCGCATCAAAAAATTAAACGTAATAACACCTTTCAACTTATAACCGGTAACCTTTTTTAGGATGTGACTTGGGTGCCTAACACCTTCCCAAGTCCATAATACGACCTCGAACCTTCGTTCTTTGGTTTAGACCAATTGTGCCTTAGTTTTTTTATTTTTATGCCATGACGCTTAGGTTCCCTGGACCTTAGAAAAATAGGGTGGCGACTTCATTGCATTATGCGAAGCATCCATTTATGCTTAGCATCCGTCCCGAACCTTAAACTCATTTTCAACGAAAAAGGGGGTGCGACAGTTTGGCGACTTCACTGGGGACTAGTAGGGTCGAAGCCGGTTTTTTTAAGGTGTTTTTTTATTTACTTGCTTTAATAAACTGTTTTCGTGGCTATCTGTTATTGCTTTGATCAATTGTCACACGCATTGCATGCATAGGCCCTCCACCTAGGGGTCGTCATACCAAATAAGTTAGAACGAGTAGTAGTGACGCCCCAGGACTCATGTCCTAGGTAGTTTTCGCGAACTCCACTCTGACAAACCCTTAAAGCTAGCCGAAGGGTGTCCTAATTCTGTAAGCGGATTCGGTTAACATGCTTCGATCATTTACCTTGTAAATGGTTGGAAAGTGTCCCGGATTCGTGGGAAGAATTGGTTGACGCTTGCCGACACTTTAGGGACCATTCTATGGTATTGTCCGGGAACTTTCGACCGTTAGAGTCTAGTCGACGACAAAAGCCCTCATCACGTGCATCATACTTGTTTTATCATGGCTTGGTTTACCATGTTTCTACCTTTTTCTCCCTTCCGCACCATTTTTAGTAATGTATGTAAAGAATCTAGTAACACATTTTGTGCAAATTACTAATACTGGAACTCTGTTTTATTTTTCCGCAAGACTGATCCTGCTTGTTCAAATGACAGTGCCTACGTTACTTTCACTTAATACTTTTGGGGGAATAAGTTTTGGGAACCAAGCTGCACGAGGGGATATGTTGAAATCCGGTTTCATTCCCGATATTACGGCTAAGATTGGGATAGAGGAAATGGCAATGCAAAAAGGAGAAATTGCGTCATTAGAATATTTTTGGAATGAACAAACAGATCCCGACTTCCAAGGTTGATGACTCTAAAGAAAAGATCACGCATCGGCTATCTACGGATTTTTATCTTTTCACCCCATGTAATAATGTTCCTAGACTTTTATCTACTAACCAGTTTTAGATAAATTGAGATAGTTAATCAAGCTTGTAAACGGTTGTAACCCCTGCTTGAAAAAAGAAAAAAAAAAGAAAAATAATAAAAGAGGGGTTTAATTGACGAAATTCATACTCATTCGGTTACCTATGGAATAAGTGTCTTTACCTTTTAGAGAACTTTTGTTGTTCATTCAAAGGCATCAAACGACGAGTGCCTACAATCAAATCAAGCTTCCCCCCAAAATAACCACATATAAAGCCCACGAAAAAAAAAACACCAAAGGCTAGCCCTTGAAATAAAAGCACGCTAAAAAAAAAAAATTCAGAACGCAAGAAATAGTTGTCACGAATTCAGACGCACACTCTTTTACTTTGGCCAATATCAACACAATGGGCTAGGAGTTTCAACTAGAACAAAACATGAAAGATGTTGAAAACAGGTTGAAATTTAACCATACAAAATTTCATAAAGTTCTGGGCAGCCAATCTCTCACAAAAAAAATCAGAGCGCGAGGCCAGCGTTCCCTCTTAGTCTCAGTTGCGCGATCTTTTATTTCTGCCAAAATAAAGATGATTTGCGTGTAATTTCCACTCGGCCAAAACATGAAAGATATTGGTAACAGGTTGAAATTTACCCATGCAAAAATTCAGAAAGTTCTGGGCGACCAATATCCCAAAAAAAAAATGTCAACATAAGGACAACTGCTCCTTCTCGGCCTCGGCGGCCGCGGCTGCGCGATCTTTTGTCTTGGCCAAAACGGATATGATTTACTAGGAGTTTCCACTCGGCCAAAACTTGAAAGATATTGGAAACAGGTTTAAATTTACCCATGATAAATTTCAGAAAGTTCTGGGCGACCAATATCCCACAAAAAAAATTCAACGCAAGGACAACTGCTCCTTCTCGGTCTCGGCTGCGCGATCTTTTATCTTGACCAAAATGGATATGATTTACTCGGAGTTTTCACTCTACAAAGCATGAAAGATATTGGCAACAGGTTGAAATTTACCCATGCAAAAATTCAGAAAGTTCTGGGCGACCAATATCCCAAAAAAAAATTTCAACGCAAGGACAGTTGCTCCTTCTCAGTCTCGGTTGCGCGATCTTTTGTCTCGGCCAAAACTGATATGATTTACTAGGAGTTTCCACTCGGGCAAAACACGAAAGACGTTGATAACGGATTGAAGTGTGCCCACACCAAATTTCATAAAGTTCTGGGCGACACATCGCTCACAAAAAATTTAAACGTGAAGATATGTTGCTCTCCTCGGTCCCAGCTGCGCGTTCTTTTGTTTCGACCAATATTGACACGATTTGCTCAGATTTTCCTCTCAGCCAAAACACTAAAAACGTTCATAACACGTTGGAGACCTCCCATGCCAAATTTCAGATTTTTTGGGGCAGCGCATCACTCCCGAAAATGTGATCACACCGCGAAAACAGAGAGTTGGGTGTTCACTGTTCATGCTTAGCGTCAAGAGATAAGCATGATCACATCAAAGATCGCTGCTCTTCTCGGGCTCAGCTGCGCGTTCTTTTGTTTTGGCCAATATTGACACGATTGGCTCAGATTTTCCACTCGGCCAAAACACAAAAAACGTTCATAACACATTGAAGTATACCCATGCCAAATTTCATAAAGTTCTGGGTGACACATCGCTCACAAAAAATTTAAACGTGAAGATATGCTGCTCTCCTCGGTCCCAGCTGCGCGATCTTTTGTTTCGGCCAAAATGAAAATAATTTGCGTGGAATTTTCACTTGGCCAAAACATGAAAGATATTGGCAACGAATTAATATTTACCCATACGAAATTTCGTAATTTTTCGGGCAGCGCCCCCCCCTCTTTGAACCAATTAAAACGTAAAAAACTTATGTTTATTCCAAAAACAAAACCCAAAAAATATATATAAACCTTTCACAAAACTACGGCGTGATTACGCCCAGAGCCGACGTAATTACATCATTCCGAACCCCTCCAAATTCATTTTCGACCTCCGAAGGTTGTCCAAAGCACTTCCAAACTAGGTTTCCTCATTTTCCTCAACATAACATCCATTGCCCAAATACATGTCAAAACTTCTTAGCATGATTTGGCCTCACTCATCACGAAGAAAAAGGAAGAGGGTTCTAAGCAAGTTAAACTCCAGCCACCCACGCGAGTTTGTGTCAAGGGTTTCAGTTGGAATGTCCAAAGATAACGTTGCGTTGTTAGAACGAAGACTACCCTCATGTCTCCATCAAAGATAAAAATCCAAGATACGCCCGTTTCTCGCTCTCCCTAAAAGTATCAAGTGAAAGAATGGCCGGAAGATTGATCAAAGCAGCATGGAGGCCTCGAGGTTGCACATAGTACGCACATTATCGCTTATACTTATTTCTCTTCACTTGTTTTCTTTTCAAGATAACGATAGCTCCTCGAAAGAAAACTACTCCACCAAGGCTCCCCGTAACTAGACTGCAAGCACGAAAGATGGTCGAACAAACTAAGACAGACGAAAGGTTGGCTGCTAGGATAGCCGAGTTGGAGGAACATGTCAAAATTGTTACAGAAAGGGCCGCTCAAGCCGAAAAAGAGCGAGATAGGGCAACCACTGAATTCCCACCCAGTTTTGATCCGAGCCAAATAGCGGGACCTTCCTCGTCCACCATCTCTGGGCCTTCAGGACCCCAAGCATTTACTATTCCTGGGGGTCAGTGGAAGTGGGTTGATCCCTTCGTTGCATCTACCAACACCAACACCAACCCTAACACTGGGGGAGAAATCATTTCAAACCTACAACATTCCTTAGTTAACCTCTCCTTAGACCCTAGTCAAAATCTGATTCCTCAGGAATCCCAGAGCTTTCGCCTACCTCAAGGCCACTCTACTCAAATCATAGTCCCCAATCCCATTGGAGTCCGGCCTCCTTCGGTCAATCCAACACAACCACCATTTACGTCAACACCTCTACCTCCCCTTGGTCTTAATGCGGTCTCCATGGAAAGGCCAAATACAGACAGGTTCAGCATACTAGAAGAGAGGCTCAGAGCCATTGAAGGAACAAACCCCTTTGACCCCATAGGCCCAGCCGACATGTGCATGGTCCCAGGGATCATAATGCCTCCAAAATACAAGGTTCCTGATTTCGAGAAGTATACAGGAGTCGAGGGCCCAAAGACTCATCTCAAGGCCTATTGCAACAAAATAGCCGAAATGATACACAACGAGCCTCTATTGATCCATCTGTTCAAGGAAAGCTTGGTCAAGCATGCATTAACTTGGTACATGGGCCTAGACAAAGCCAAGATCAAGACTTGGAGAGATTTATCGGATGCTTTCTTCAAACAATACAAATTCAACTTGGAAGTTGCACCAGACCGTTCTGATCTACAGGATCTAGAGAAGAGGACCGACAAATCAGTGAAGACTTACGCTCAGAGGTGGAGAGGGCTAGCATCCAGAATTTCTCCTCCGCTAAATGACAAAGAACTCTTGTCAATTTTCATAAGCACTTTCAAATCCCCTTACTACACCTATCTGATCTCCAATTCGTCGAGTAGCTTCTCCGACATGGTCCTCGTAGCCGAGAGAGTTGAACAAGGAATTAAGTCAGGAAGGATCATTGCTTCCACACCAGAAGAAACGCTTAAAGGAGCACCTATCATGAAGGGAGATGTCATCTTTGTCTCCCCGGGACCTAATAACCGGCAACCTTTCTCATCACCTCCTTCACAAATCCCACAAAAGAACCAACACACCCATTGAAACAGGGAACCACTACCACCTCTTCATGTCCCTTTAGAGGAAATTTACGAGCATCTCTTGGCAGCTGGGCAAATTGCACCAATCCCGATTCAGCCTATACGACCTCCTTACCCAAAGTGGTACAACCCCATTGCTAGATGCACGTACCACGTTGGAGCTCAGGGCCACACCCTAGAAAATTGCTCTGCCCTTAGAGGAAAGGTTAATCACTTGATCAAGAGCAAATGCATCTCTTTCGAAGGGTCTAGCATGACCATCAACCCTATTCCAAATCATACTCTAGGTAGCGGAAGGATGATATAGACCGCCACCACGCTTCCTGATGTCTCCTTGTAATCTGTATGCATATTTTATTGTCTTTTATAGGAACTCATGTTCCCCTTCGGTTTAAAAAATAAATATATATATTTAACCTTATTTCGAGTGTCTTTTACTGTTCGCGTTTCAGGATGAACGTTAATCCAGTTGGTCTTGATAAACCCTATGTCTTTACCAGTGAAGAAAGTATCGTCGCAACTGAAAATGAGGATAGGGTCCCACGTGCAACGAGACTTGTAAACTTGGGGGCAAACGAATGAAGTGACGACCAAAGGAAGGCGTTGAAAAATGTCCAAGCTCATTTTTCAGGGAAGTGCAACGAGACTTATAAACCTGGGGGCAAGTGAATGAAGTGACGACCAAAAGAAGGTGTCAAAAAATGTCCAAAGCTCATTTTTCAGGAAAGTTGTCCTTTTATATTTTCGCAATTTCCGTTTCCGCAATTTCCGTTTTAGCAATTTACATTTCCACGATTTTTTCCCACAATTTGTCATTGCCAGAGTGTGTGTGTCATGTCTGCTAAGATTCTTAGTTTTTGCGAAAAAAAAGCTAAGAATAAATATATATTTGCTTGGCTTGAAAATCCTACGTTTTGACATTTCTTAAAATCAAGCACATTCCTCGTTTTAAACTTGTGCGTTCATTAGAAATTGTATAAATGTACGAGATTTTATCTGTCAACTCTTATATCCATGGCATATCTAGATGTAAGCGATCACAAACATAAACCTGTGAGCATTTTGGGCCTTCACGCTTTGTTTCTTTCATGAGTGTAAATGCTAAGCTAGGTGCTAGTTAAATTTGCATAATAGCCAGGGTACATGAACCATCAGACATGGGATAACGGTAAGATGACATTGGACTTTGCTTTTGCTCTTCTTCCCATATTTTTCACTTTTAACCTTTTTGCCCTCAAGAACATATTTTGTACACCATGTACAACTATATCAAACACCCAAAAGCCTCTTAGCCAAGTGAGTTAGCATTCGGCTAAGGTAACCGGCCATACATGTTAAGTTCATTACGACGGATCAACAGAACAACAAGAAGCCCCCCCCAAGGTTGACGACTCGTGCTAAATACACGGAAAAGCAAAAAAAAAATCATTCAAAGGTCGTTGCCCGAAAGGGTCAAAACAGAGGAGATTGCACTTGCTTCACTAGTACCTACGAAAAAAAGAGAAAGAAAGAGAAAAAAAAAAGGGGGGAAATATAAGAGAAAAAAAGAAAAAAAAAGAGAAAAAAAGAAGAGAAGGAAGAAAGAAAAAGAGAAAAAAATGAAACGAAAAAGGAAAAAGAGAAGAAAGAAATACAAAGGAAAGGCGTCTTAAGCGCCACCAAACCAAAAAGAAACAGAAGCAAGTGCAAAAAAAGCCATCAATCGATTAAGATCGATCAAGGATGACCATAAAGAAGAACGTCCCAATAAGAGAAGAAAAACTCATGTACTTTGCTCTTCACCGCAATCAGTCGTCGAGCACAAAACTCATCAAAACCTTCTGCCAAAAAGGAAAAAAAGAACCACACAAACTTTCCTTTTTTCTACAAATTCCTCCTTTTTTTCCTCCCTCGCAAAGTCCTTTCGATTATTAACAAGCCCATGCAGGTGCATCTTCATTAGAAGTTTATTCACTCGAATTGACATTGCAAATTTAATTTTAGTGCTATGTTTATTGCATTTTTTAGGAGTGTAAACACATAAGCCTTGTTTTCTGAGCATGAGCGCAAACACTAATATCTAGTGAGGATCGCTTACGGCTAAGTGTCATGGGAAAGTCTTGTTCTTGAGGTCGTTATTTCCTGAACAAGACGCAAACGTTATCTAGAATTAAATCAATCATGTTTATATAATGAAATTTGAACAAACATCTTCCAAAAAAATGCTTGAATTTATTTTCTCTTAAAAACAAAGAAATCATTTTCATTCCAAACGAAAAAACTTGGGGGCTATAGCCATAGGTTACATGTAGGAATACATGATATTTCTCACATTATCAATTGCTCTCTCCTTTTTCTATATGTTGTTGCTTCATGTTTGTTTCTCTCCTATTTACAAGACGCAGATATGCTTCATTGGAATCATGCAACCATGGGTCCTTGATGAAGGCATCGTTGTAAAGCCCTCGCCATCTTGGATTTTTATCAAAATCCAATCAACAATCGAATGGAGTACGTTACCCCCAAAGCAAATTCATGTGGCAGATCACGCTCCCTCACGTTCAAATCAATTTCAATCCAAATGGTAAGTTCAAGGTAAGACTTGCTTTCCCTTTACACCATGGTCATTTAAAAGTTGTGATTGGTCACGCCCCCACAAACGCCTTGTCATTTAAAATTTGTGATTGGTCACGTCCCCACATCTCGTCTGTTTAGTGCTGTGATAGGTCACGCCCCCACAAACACCTTGTCATTTAAAAGTTGTGATTGGTCACGTCCCCACATCTCGTTTGTTTAGTGTTGTGATAGGTCACGTCCCCACAAACACCTTGTCATTTAAAAGTTGTGATTGGTCACGTCCCCACATCTCATCTGTTTAGTGTTGTGATAGGTCACGTCCCCACATACACCCTGTCTTTTAATGTTGTGTCAGGTCACGCCCCCACACTATAACTTAAATGTTCGTAAACAGTCACCCCAGCTATCAAATCAACATCAGAGCAAAGGTATGTTACCGTCAGTCAAATATCCGAGCAAAGGCACGTTACAACTCTCATAATTCTACATTTCTGCATAATTATAACTCCTCCTTGAGCGACTACTTTCCTGTCTTACTTTCCTGTCTTACATTCCTGTCTATATAAATACTCCTCCTTGAGCGACTACTTTTCTGTCTATGTCGTGTGGTGACTTGGTTACCCACTTTTTCAGTTATGTCGTGTAACGACTTGGTCGTACATTTTCTCAGTTGTGTCGTGTGGTGACTTGGTTACCCACGTTTTTAGTTATGTCGTGTAACGACTTAGTCGTACACTTTCTCGGTTGTGTCGTGTGGTAACTTGGTTACCCACAATTTCAGTTATGTCGTGTGACGACTTGGTCGTACACTTTCTCAGTTGTGTCGCGTGGTGACTTAGTTACCCACATTTTCAGTTATGTCGTGTGACGACTTGGTCGTACACTTTCTCAGTTGTGTCGTGTGGTGACTTGGTTACCCACGTTTTCAGTTATGTCGTGTGACGACTTGGTCATACACTTTCTCAGTTGTGTCGTGCGGTGATTTGGTCACCCACTTCCTCTTCATTTCATACGGCGACTTGGTCGCCCACTTTCAACCACTCTCCATTCCAGTTCGCACGGTAAGTTCGAGGTAAGACCTGCTTTCCCGTTACACCCTTTTCAAAACATATCATTCTGCATCGTCAAAACATGGTAAATACTTGGGGCAACCGTCTTTACTGCTAATCAAAAATCTCAGTTACACTGTATTTTTTATCAGACAGAAAAGAGGGGGCAACTGTTGCTACCCGATTTTTGATTTCTCGCGTCACAAATTTTGCACATTTAGCATTTATCGCATTAATAGCTCGTCTAGGTCAAATTGTTGTCAATCCTTGGTCCTAGGCTAGTTTGTTTAATATTCCGTGCCATTTCGTGTCTTTTAATTTTTTTCGTATTTTTAACTGTCTTTTCGCGAACTTCTTTCGGTCCCGACTAAGTTTCCCGGGACCGAGGGTCGAACGCGTTGTTTCTTTGTTTGATAATTACGTACTATTTTTCTAATGCACACCATCAAGTTCAGTTTCATTCATTTTTTGTCGTAAGGATATTTATTTTGCGTCCGAACTTTTAACATTTCCGAAAGAGAAAATAAATGCGTTATATCAAGTTTTCTAGTTTTTCACTGTATAATCGTTTTCTTGTCTTATTTTTCTATACGTCGTGGTTTCCTTGACTCGGATTTATTTTCACTTTCCCACGAATTTTCTCGTACTAAAATATCCCGTTCGTGCCCAAAAATAGGATAAATACCACATAAATGCATGTAAATCCTCCACCTCTTCGCCAACTCATTTGGATCATCTCCATGTCCCATCCGATCACCCAAGGCCACAAGAAACTCTCCCTAGCTCACTATTCCGGCCTAGAGTTCATCATCACTCTCTTGATATTTCTCCCGTCGGTTTGCAACCACATGTGCAAACCGACTCCAACTTTTTTCTTCTCTATAAATAGCATGCTTCAAGCAACAAGAAAAGGGGACCAAAACCTCCTCTTAATCACCATTTCTTGCTCATCCTTCTTGGTCCAAAACTCTCCTGGAGAGGTAAGCTTTCTCACTCTAGCTTTCCTTTAATTTTTCATTTTCTTCCTTAATGCATGAATAAATTGCTCAAACTTGGTTCAAATGCTTAGTTTTTATGCCAATTTCATTTCCCTTGCCTCAATTTAATGGTATGATGCTTTGAGTAATTAATAGTTATATATGCATGTTAATTGCTTGGTTGTTTTAATGCAAAGTTGGCCACTATTTTCATAACAATTTGCTACTGTTTTTACGGGGTTGAGTTATTGCCATGCTTGGGGTTTATTTGTGTTTGATTAAAGTGAGTTTCAAAGCTTGAGTCTCACCTTTGGTCGCCGGTCATGGCGCCGGCGACATGAGGAACAAGAGGAAGGTAAGAAGAGAGGTTTTAGGCGGGAAAGGAGATAAAAAGGTGATGGGCTTCGGCCCATCTTTGTTTTTAAATTAAAATTTGCCAAGCCCATTTTTTAATGCCCAATAATCCTAGGTGAGGCCCACTTATTTTCATTAAACCATATGAATGGTTCGTATGATTTCGTAACCTCACATGAAATATTTAATTATGCCATGAATAATTTGGATGCTAATATGCCATGGATGGTTTGTTTCGTATGTGCCATGAATGATTTATATGCTAATATGCCATGAATGATTTATATGCTAATTATGCCATGAATAATTTATGTGTGTATACCATGAGTAAAATGATTTGTTGAGTCTTTGCCACGTTGTAGTTAATTAAATACTTTGCTTTTAAATAATTTGCTTGTTTGCGATGCTATGTTTATTTATTTAATTATTTACTCGTTAAAATTAAATAAATGTTGCATGTGCTCTTTACTATTTATTTATTTTCAAACCATCGCTAATGCTTTCAATTTGCAAGGAAGATCAAGAGCACGTAACGCAAGTACGCTTTCTCGTCCTTTTTGTTTATTCAACGCTTTTACGCAAATATTGCTTGTATGTATGATATTTAAAATTGCTAAAAAACCATAATTGTATGCATGATTAAAATCAACTCATATGCTTATGTGTTTAAGTCACTTGCTTTGTTTATGCCATGAAATTAATTGCTATTTGACAAATTGAGCATGGTGGTTTCGAATCCCACTCGGTTATATGCATTCACGAAAATGGTTATGCTAGTATTTATCCATGTTAGGATCACGTAGTAATTAATTAATTAATCATGCATGACCCGATGATAAAAAAGGGGGAACGTCCGCTCTAGCATAACGAACAAACGGTAACCCCGTCCTTCGTGTCCCAATCGGAAATAACGTGTCCCTGCGAAATGCTAAGATGTAACGTCACCTTCGAGGGCCAAATTTATGTCAAAAATATTTAAATAATTGAAAAGTGGCCCAATCTGGTAAGGGGATTCGGTTGACATGCTTCGATCATTGGCCTATGTAAATGATTGGAAAGTGTCCCGTTTCCGTGGGAATGATTGGTTTACATGCTTCGATTATTCATTTTCGCATCAAAAAATTAAACGTAATAACACCTTTCAACTTATAACCAGTAACCTTTTTTAGGATGTGACTTGGGTGTCTAACACCTTCCGAAGTCCATAATACGACCTCGAACCTTCGTTCTTTGGTTTAGACCAATTGTGCCTTAGTTTTTTTATTTTTATGCCATGACGCTTAGGTTCCCTAAACCTTAGAAAAATAGGGTGGCGGTTTCATTGCATTATGCTTAGCATCCATTTATGCTTAGCATCCGTCCTAAACCTTAAACTCATTTTCAACGAAAAAGGGGGTGCGACAGATTTGAAGCCTGGTTATCAGAATAGGACCAGACCGGTTGGTCCGACCGGTTCAACCGGAATTTTTTACATTTTCGGTCCGATTTAACTATTGGACCGGATATGCATGTGAACCGGGTTCGACCGGTCTAACCGGATGGTTTTTACACAAGCAACGAACCGGATTGAACCGGTTGGTTCAATGCTTCTTCTCCAAAATGATGTCGTTTTGGTTATTTTTTTTTTTGAAATTTTGATGGGTCGGCCCATTACAGGCATGGGTAGGCCCATTACAGATATTGACCCGACCAATTCAATCTGGTTCAATCATCTAAGATTGAACGGTTCAATCTGTGAATGGTTCAACATCTACAATCCGGTCGAACCATAAAATTTCATTTCCGGTTCGTTGTCCAATCCGGTTCTGATAACACTGATTTGAAGTCACATGTAAGTGCGAGATAGAGTGCAAATGGTTAGACCTAACAACCTATGCTATCTCTTCTTTAGCTTAGAGATTTATTTTGAGCTTGCCTTTTAAAGAGCAACTGTAGATTTATGCAGTCATTTTGGTTATTTGGAGAAGAATTTGGTCATATTTGAACACGAGTTTTTCAATGCGATAATAATTTGCGTTTCATAATCGTCTTTTATTTGGGAAAATGCAAAAATTAGTATCTGTACAATATTTGATTGACTGATTTGGCATCTCATTTTTTTTGTTTTTAAATGGTACCTACACTCAAAAGGAATGTCACATTTGGTACTTCCCTCTCACGTCGTCCATCACGTGCCGCTAATTGTCCTACGTCGGATGCCACATCATATATTGTTGACGTGTCATGTCACGTCCTCAAACTCAATCCAGATTTATTTTAAATGACCCGTACCCGTTCATACAAACCCATACCCCCGTTCATATTACCCAAAATCAAATCCGCAAACTCCAGTACAAATTAACCAAAATCAAAACCCATTCCGCTTCTTCGAATTGGCTACTCGATTATGTGTTTTTCAAGCGACCCACCATTTCAAGTTTAAACTGAATTCTCTAATAATAGCAACATGTTATCAACAATTGTAAGAACAGAAAGGGGAATCAAGAAAGTAAAACACGTACGGGTCAATAAGAGTGGCATCATCAGCTCATTCCTTTTGATCTCAACTTTTCCTGCAATAAATTAGAAATCAATCGTGAGTTGGAAATCATCATTTCAATCTCAACTGAAACAAAGCAAAGGAGAAAATGAAAAATAGTAAAGGAACCCATTACCGTCGCAAACCACCACGAACGCCTTGAATTGGGTTCTGTGGTTGGCGTACGTTTGTTTCTGCACCAGACTGATCCTCCTCAACTCATCTTCCTTCTCTGACCAATCGACCTCCCTTGGTGACTGACACCCGCTTCTCTTTCTCCTCGCGGCGTCGCCCACATCGGCCACCACTGATGATCAGCACCTGGATCGACGCCATCTTTACCATCCATTGCACACACACAGTGGAAGAATGACAGATTTGGAGTAAACTGATAGTGATCGATACTCAAAAGAGAAAATCGAGAGTAGAAAAAGGGGAAACAAAATTAGGGTTTTGATGAAGAAGAAGAAGAAGAAATAGTTTGTGGTGGAGGAGGATGAGTTCTAAAAACCTACCTGTTTGAGCAACCCGTTTCCCCGACCTATTTAAAGTAAATCCAGATCGAGTTTGACTACATGGCATGACACATCAACAACATGCCACGTAGCATCCGACGTGTCATGCCACGTAGGACAGCTAACAGTGTGATGTTCAGGTACCACATGTGACATTCGTTTTGAGTACAAGTACCATTTAAAAAAAAAATTTAAAAAAAGAGTAATGCTAATAGGGTTGAAAAGGATGTCTGAATTGTGTGCCTGAATGACATGGCATTTGCCACGTCATTCGCTAAATTTACAAACTTGCCACTCTAAAAAATTCAGGCATTCAGCTTCCTTGTCTCCAAATCCTCCAAACCCGACGCTCCAGCCCTCCTCCCTCCTTGCCTCCAAATTCTCCCTCCTTCACACCGCAAGCCCTAGCCACCGCCACGCTAGATCCACTGCGACCGCCACCTTGACTGCAAACCCTACGCTTCAGCTCTCCTCCCTCCTTGCCTCCAAACTCTCCCTCTTTCACACCACAAGCCCTAGCCACCGCCACCGCCAAATCCACCACGACCGCCACCTTGACTGCAAACCCAACATAGCTTCTTCTCCTCCTCCCTCCTCGGCAGCCACCGCCACCGCTATAAGGTTTTTCCTCCTCCCTCCTTGTGTTTTCGAAGAAATCGTATGGGTGTTTATAGTTTTGAAATTAAAATGTTGTTGATATTGATTGGGTGTTTTCTGGGTTTATTTTTGGATGGCTACTGATCGTCAGTCAAATACAGAATTTATAGTGCCTAAAAATGTATGTGTAGTGGCAGTCAGGGTCGAACACAGGGATTGTGAGAAACTGATCTATAGTCTTGAATATATTCGGGGGAGAAGTGCACAAAGAGTAACAATTAGGGGGGGTTTACTTGGCTGAACAAGTCAGCCAAGGCAGATTTCGGGAGCTAACAATTTCTATCTACGAAAACAGTATTCGGGGTCTCGAATGTCACGTTCGAGGTCCCGAATGGTAAAATAAGCAAATCAGTGTATAATTCCAGAAATAAAATAAATCAGAAACAGATGCAGAGGTATCAACACAGGCGTGAAATAGAACAAGAGCGAAATAAGCACAAATAATCAGTTGGAGAAAGGGTTCTCGGCAAAGGCACTCTGGGTTGCATTCGGGACCAGATCGTCATCAGCTCAAGGGTATTCCATTCAAGATGTCATAGAAATGACATGGGGACCAGATTCCTCGGATATCCCCTACTTTTCTCTTAAGAGAAACTACCCCCCGTTTCCACATATGAGGTAGTCTTGACAGTTTGCCATCCCTCCAGGCACGAATGCGGGAGGGTCATACTCAAACTGCCCATGAAGTTAAGAAAAGACAGATCTAGAGCTAAAGTCCCTCCAATTTGTCAGACTCGTGACCCAGCTCTAATCAACTACCCAACCTATCTATTCGAGACCACTTTGACACAGTCAAGACTAAACAGATGCCTACTTGCTCATGCAACTTTCCTTCCGTATTCATCACATAAATGGCAGCATTTACACAAGATAATTCTCAGTTGATCAGGCCTCAAATTAAATCATGCAAAGATGTAATTAAATCGATGAATAGTTGAATATAGCATCAAGAATATATTAAGCACATTAAGGCCTCGAATCTGCCCCTGCAACCCTTGAATCAGCCTTGCCAAGAACTAGGAATTTAGCTACTCATACTTAAAGATAAACAAATAACGATTAAAGAAAGCATAACAAGTAATTAAATAGTGTAAGGGAAGAAAACTTGTTACTAAAATTCCGTTTATAGCTCGGCAGCAATGTTGGAGAAGCTAACAATGGCTAGAGAGAGAAACTAGAGAGAAGTCTAAGCTACTTCTAAATTATGCTATTTAATTAATTACTAGGAGAGATCCCCGAAAAAAAACTACTAAAACTATTCATGGATGCCCTTTATATAGTAGAGCTCCAAGCACAAAATATCTACAGCCCAAAAACTAGGGACAAAATGCATTAATTGAAAGCCTAAAGAAGTGGATCTATGTTCCCAAAAACACAAAGCTGGAAAAGCATAAAGCTGTCTGGTTTTTCCAGCTTTGGCAGGTCTGGAGTGGGCTCAAGACTGAAATTCGCAGGTGTTTGGTAATCAGTGCAGAGCGTCAGAACAGTGTCAGAGGGATCACATGGGCGTTAGGTGGGGTGACACGTGGAAACGTCATCCTTTACCCTTCGGGAGTCCCAAACTGGGAATCCGATTCGGGACCTTGAACGCTGCTTTGGACTCGGGACCTCGACTTTTGGTCTTGAAGCTCGAATTCGCTCAAAATGCACCAAAGATGTTTGTTTTAGCATAAATTCCCTTTTTAGGCCTAGATCTGCAATAGTAATGAAATCAAGGGTAAATTGGCAGAATCAAGCTCTAAATAAGTGAGAAAATGGAGGGAAAATCATGCATAAAAACATGCTATCAAATAGCCCCCACACTGCCCAATGCTCGCCCTCGAGCATTCACAAAATTTAAAACAGTCCCAAAACAGAACAGACACACCAAACCATAACACAGAGAATAAGCATGCTTGACAAGATTCGGGACCTAAAATGAAAACAGACTCCGCCTAGATACACCTGCATCAAATCAGAAGGATAACAACCCTTAAGAAGAGACTTTTCCACATCAGCCTATTCACCAGCAATCCTCACATGAATCGGTGTCTGCACTCACACTCGTGGGTTAGGTGTTTAAACACTCAAGTATGCTATAACACGGCACAAAAAATGAAGCTTGCATATCAATCCGAGTACATTAGACACGTGCATAAGCAATCTAGCAATCAAAAGACTTCGCATCGGGGCAAGACGGGGAAGCAAGGAAAATAAATGATAAGGGGAAATAGAAAGAAGCATTATGAGAGGAAAAAGTGGAGAAGAGGGAGAGGAAGGAAGTGAAATGAGAAGGCGGTGGAACCGACTCAAACCTGGAACGCTCCCTTGGCAGAAGGAATTAAGATGGTGAGACAATGTTGCTGAGAGCGAAGACTAGACTAGGCTTTCTTTTTCGAGGGGGACCCTTGCTGTATTTCGGGACAGAGGCTCGAGGCCTTGAATGATACTGGCTGTTTGTTTTTCCTCTTCTTGAGGGTATGGTCTTGCTCTCTTCTCTCTTTTATTTTTCTATATTTTTTTTTTTTTTTTCGAGAGGGGGAAGTAGAGCTGGTCTGGTTGAGGAATGAGACCTTTTCTTTGGGGGACCGATGCCTGATTCCACTCCCCCACACTTGTGTTTTGCTGTGGATGGGAAGTGGTTTTTCGCTCTGGTCTGCCCTTGAATTTAGCTTTTGAGGACTTGAATTTGCGCCAGCATTCGGGGTCTTGAATGGATGCGTGACCCCCACGCTTTGCCTTCGCTGCTTCTTCTGGTCTAGTCTAGCCCTCGATGGTGCTCCCAACAACATCGCTCACCTGCCAAGAGAAAGATCAAGAAAAATTCAAATGGTCAGAATGGAAGGTCAAGAAGGGGTTCGGGGGTAAGAAAAGAACAGCACAGAAGAAAAGAAATGAGAGAAAACAATGTGATGCGAAGACTTAATCTTTTTGCTGCTTTCCTATGTCTATGTGTGTCTATACCCATGGATATCATGCAAGCTCAACCAGTACCTAGTCATGCATTCGCTCAAACAATAAATATAGGCATGAAGGCTCAAATGCTCAGAAGGTGCTAATTCGTGACTACTGGTGTCTAGGTCTTGAAGCAGATATAAGGAATAACAGGCGAAGCATGAATCATTCGGGACCCTGTCTAATAAAGCATTTTCCTTCTATGTGCATAAGTCAGGTGTGTGTCCATCGTTGAGGTGTTTTCAAAAATAGGCCTTGAGCTAAAATCCGAAAAAATTGGAAAAGAAATCATGCATAAGCTTAGGAAAATTAAACTAGAACATAAGTATAATAACTACTTAAATACTAGCAGTTGAAACTCCCCCCACACTTAGGCAGCGCATTGTCCTCAATGCGGGAAGGAGACAAAAGATGAGGCAGTTTTAAAGAAAGTGCAGAAAAGTAAATTGTTCAGAGATAAATAGCCCACGCAGGGGCAAAGGGGTGGAAAGTGTTCAGGATCATGGGGGAGGACGAGAACGGCGCATCGCAATCAGCACGTCAGCCTGAGTTTGGATCTCTCGAAGGATCGCGAGGTTGGTGTCCAGGATCAGGCGGAGGAGCTGGTTCGTAGTGGATTCATCTGGAGTGGGTTCGGGCACTCGGAAGTCAACTGTGGGCTTCGGGGCAGTCGAAGTGGATGCTTTGCTGGGAGGAGGTTCGGGAGCAGCAGACGGCTTGGAGAGGTCTGGGTACTCATACTTGCCTTCGATCCTGCCCTTGTTACCTGCATGGAAGCTCAAGATACCGTCAATAACACAAAGAAATTCCATCGCGTCCAAGGATTTGAAACCAAGGATCTTGAAGGAATTCGGGTGTCGATACAGGTTGAGTTCCTGCAGTGTCGAGGTGTAAAGTTGGGAGGCCAGGCTGGTGACAAGTGATCCAAGAACAGGAGAGCGACCCTAGGGGGCATTGGCAACATTGTGGGCAGCGGTGGCGATCCAGTAGCCAAGATTGACGCGCTTCTTGTGGTACATGACCCACAGGAAAAACAGCTCCGTTTGGGCTAGCTGCCCAGAGGTCCCGAATTTACCCGCGAGGGCAATGGACAGGAAGCGTTGCAGGATACGGAGGGTTGGGTCTTGAATGCAGTGGGCCTTGGCATGGCGAGAGTCTAACAGTATCTTGTCTCGCCCAGAGAGCTCCCGAAGAGCTTTGTGACTGTTGAACTCGGGGGGGGGGGGGGGGGGGTAATGGTGAGAGCGTTCTGATATGCGGCCTCTTGAATGCCCTCACGACTGACAAAGCCCAGATAGACGTTGAAGTCGTTGAGAGACATCGGGTGCCACTTGCTTGCTAACCTGAAATTCACACATCCCTTGGCAGACAGATCGGGGCCGACCCCACCCCCGGGTTTAAACAAATCAATCTTATACCAAAAACTAGCAAAGAACTCCAGACTGAGTTCCAGATAGGTAGGTTGATCCATGTAAAAGAAACGTTCCCACCCGATACCACTGATATACTCCCGAATCTGGGACCCAACACCCATCTTATCACAAAACTCCAGATCTAATTTAGGGCAGGGGGCTACTCCCTTGAAATTCATCAAAGTCACCTTATCCAAGGAAGGCTTATCATTAAAGATAAAAAGCTCATTGAAAGTTTCAAGGTTAGCCGTTACCAGGTAACTGGGTCGGGACCCAGGAGCAGAATCAAACTCTTCATCTTCCTCCTCGATGCGCTGGGATTTGCGGGGAGTCTCAGTAGCAGGAGCTTTACCCTTGGAAGAGGCCGGGATCTTCCTTTTCTTACTGGCCGGAGGTTTGGGGGCTGGAACCTTAGGAGCAGGGGGCTTTGGGGTGTTTTTCGCGGCTCGGGTCTTACCCCTGGCCGGTTTCGGGGGTGGACTGGGAGGTTGGGGCGGGTCGATCTCCCCTTCTCCTTCATTGGCTATCTCCTCTACTGGGCCCTCTGGAACGTCCTCAGGACCTGGAGCAGTGTGCTCGGGATCCTGAGGGTCGTGCTCTTCTGGTCGCTCAGTCAGCTCGACCTCCTCCTCACCATCACGTCCGTCGTCGTCCTCCTCCTCTCGCTGGTCGTCGGAATCCCACGGGAATTGCTCCTCATTCTCGTTCTCCACCCGTCGGGCTTCCCTGAGGCTGGAACTGGTCTGGGGCTATTCGTCTTCCTCGGTGTCAGAAGGAATCATATAGCCAATGGGCTTAACGTCGAGGGGAACGGAGTTGACAGGGCTGGGCGGCGTTTTCTTCTTGTTGCCGGCGGTGGTGGTTGGAGGGACACGGCGTACCTTTCCAGACTTGGTCATGTCTGTGAGAGGGGTAGGGGTAGGGATTTCGTCTAGGTTGATGGTGGTTTCGGAAGATGGAGATCCGAGTCGTTCAGTGGCTGCTGGAGAGTGGTTGGAGGTGGTGGTGTTCGGCTGGTTTTGGTGAGAGAGAGGAGTAGGAGTTGGAGTGGAAGAGTGAGAAGTGGGGTCTTTGTTTAGGTTTAGACTTGTGCGTGCCATAAGGAAGAAGAGATGGTTTTTGTTTTCGGAAAGAAGAGAAAAGGAAGTGTTGTGATTTGATGGGGAGTGATGAGGGGTTTTGGTTGGGTAACGGTTGGGTAACGTGGAAGAGTGACGGTTTAGGTGGCGTGGGTGAGTAGGTTTTGGCAGGCGTGGGAACGTGGAGAGAGAGGCGGGAACTGATGTTTCGGTCTCCGCTGTCCACGTGGCGCGATGGGAGAGGGCGCTCAGTGCCATGGGCAGCGTGCTCTTACACCTGCGCAAAAATCAGGAAAAGCAAATCAGCTTTTTGGATTTTCAAAAGAGGAGGGATAAGAATAAAATCAGAGGTAATTAAATGGGGTGAATAAAGGAGGAGACAAGACATTAAATAGGAGACAGAGAAATTAAATGAAAGGGGAAAGAGGACAAAGAAAATTTAAATTTTTACCTAGGTAACATAAAAAGTGCACATAGAAAATTTGAAAAGCTAGAGTTGACCCAAATAATAAAATGAAAAATAATAAAATAGAAGAAACTAAAGAGACCGACGGACAAAAGGAATAAGAATGGACAAAACTAATTAAAATCACCTAGGGAAGATAAGAAATGGGTTTTGGGAAAAGAGAAAAGAGGATGTCGGATGCAGAATTTAGAGACAAGAAAATTAAAGGAAGAGGGTTAGAAATTCGGGGTTGGTCCCCACACTTGGCCATGATTATCGTCCAGGCCTGGACGTCGTGTCCTCATTCGGGAGTGTCGAGTGTTGGGTCCTCGACCCTTGCTTCCTCTGCAGTCGATGGCTTGAATCCTTCATAGAAGGGTTTCAACCTATGACCGTTCACCTTGAATGGCTCCCCATTGTCCAAATTCTGGATCTCAACAGCACCATGATCAAACACCGCAGTGATTCGGTATGGTCCCGTCCATTTGGACTTGAGCTTCCCCGAAAAAATCCGTAGTCTGGAGTTGTAGAGCAACACTTTCTGCCCAATGGTGAAGTTTTTGACTACGAGGTGCTTGTCGTGCTGGGCTTTGGTCTTGTCCTTGTAGATCATGGAATTTTCATAGGCATTCCCCCGAAGTTCTTCAAGCTCCTGAAGTTGCAAACAGCGTTCCTTTCCTGCCAAGCTCAAGTCCATGTTGACTTTCTTGAGTGCCCAGAAGGCCTTGTGTTCTATCTCGACTGGAAGGTGACACGGCTTGCCATAGACCAACCGATATGGCGTCATGCCAATCGGGGTCTTGAATGCGGTGCGGTAGGCCCAAAGCGCGTCTCCTAGCTTGAGACTCCAATCTTTTCTCGACTGATTCACTGTTTTTTCGAGGATAGCCTTGATCTCCCGATTCGAGACCTCAGCTTGCCCATTGGTTTGGGGGTGGTAAGTTGTGGATACTCGATGAGTCACTCCATACTTGTTGAGTAGCGAAGCGACTGTTCGATTGCAGAAATGAGTCCCCCGATCGCTGATGAGAGCTCGAGGGGTCCCGAATCGGTTAAAGATGTGTGTTCTGAGGAAATCGGCAACCACCCTTGAATCGTCAGTTTTTGTGGCCTTGGCTTCGATCTATTTGGAGACATAATCTACTGCAAGCAGAATATACGTATCCCGAATGAATTCGGGAACGGTCCCATGAAGTCAATGCCCCAAATATCGAAAATATCGCACGCAATGATACTGGTCAAGGGCATTTGGTTTCGGGCTCCGATGTTTCCCATGGCTTGGCATCGAGGGCATGTTGCGCAAAATAAATGACTGTCCTTGAAGATGGAGGGCCAGTAAAGACCCGCTTCTAGGACTTTGAGTGCGGTTTTCTTTGCAGCAAAATGTCCCCCTTCTATTGTTGAATGGCAGAACTTGAGGATGGATGGGACCTCGTCTGTGGAGACACAGCGCCTAACGATCTGATCTGAACAATGTTTCCATAGGTAAGGGCTGTCCCAGACATAGTACTTGGCTTGTTTGCGGATTCGGTTGTGTTCTGCACTCGAGGCCTCGACTGGAAGCGCACCAGTGGCACAATAATTAGCTATGTCCGTGAACCAGGGGTACTTTGCCGTGTCAACTAAGCACAGATGCTCATCAGGGAAAGACTCCCGAATGGTTACTTGGGAGTCGTCTTCTTGATGCGGGAGTCGACTCAAATGATCAGCTACACAGTTCTCGGTCCCTTTTTTATCCTTGATGGCTAGGTTGAACTCTTGAAGCAGGAGAATCCAGCGGATAAGCCTAGGCTTTGCGTCTGTCTTCTTGAGCAGGCATCGAAGAGCGGAGTGGTCAGAGTACACTATCACTTCTGTGCCCAGGAGGTACCGCCGAAACTTATCAAGGGCATAGACAATGGCCAAGAGTTCTTTTTCCGTTGTGGTGTAGTTTTGCTGGGCGGGATCCAACAACTTGGAGGCATAATAAATGACATAAGTCTCCTTGTTCTTCTTCTGGCCCAGAACAGCTCCCAAGGCTTGGTTGCTCGCGTCACACATGATCTCGAATGGGAGCGTCCAGTCGGGAGCTCGAATGATGGGAGCAGAAATGAGCTTGGCTTTCAGGGTCTCGAATGCCTTCTTGCACTTGTCATCAAAGACAAACTCTACATCCTTGTGTAGTAATTGGCACATTGGTTGGGCAATCTTGGAGAAATCCTTGATGAACCTCCTATAAAAACCTGCATGTCCAAGAAAAGAACGCACATCTCGAATATTCGAGGGGTAAGGCAAGGTCTCGATAGCTTGAATTTTGGCCTTGTCCACTTCGATACCCTTTCGGGACACGATGTGGCCTAAGATCAGTCCTTGGTCAACCATGAAATGACATTTTTCAAAATTAAGAACAAGGTCAGTTTCAATACACCTTTGCAGAATTTTCTTTAAATTCAAGAGGCATTCGGAAAAAGAGTTACCATAGACCGTGAAGTCATCCATGAATACCTCGATGCATTCTTCCACAAATTCTGAAAAGATGCTGACCATGCACCTCTGGAATGTGGCCGGGGCATTGCATAACCCAAAGGGCATGCGTCTGTAAGCAAAGGTCCCGAAGGGGCACGTGAAGGTGGTTTTCTCCTGATCTTCAAGGGCTACTGGAATCTGGTGGAATCCCGAATACCCATCCAGGCAGCAGTAATGCGTCTTGCCCGCGAGGCGCTCCAACATCTGATCTATGAAGGGAAGTGGGAAATGGTCTTTTCGGGTGGCTTCATTCAGGCGTCGATAGTCAATGCACACACGCCAGCCATTCTGGATTCGGGAGGGAATTGGCTGACCCTCGGGACCCGGAATGATTGTGATGCCAGTTTTCTTCGGGACCACCTGAACTGGGCTGACCCATGGGGAATCAGAAATGGGATAAATGACTCCGGCATCGAGTAGCTTCAGGACCTCCTTCTTAACTACTTCCATCATGGGAGGGTTCAAACGCCTTTGGGGCTGTCTCACTGTCTTGGAGTCCTCTTCTAGATGTATGCGGTGAGTACACAAGGATGGTGACAAACCCTTGATGTCGGCAATCGTCCAACCGATGGCCTTCTTAAAACTCTGGAGAAGATTCACTAGCTCAGTTTCTTGCTCTGCTTCTAATTTGTTGGAAATTATGACCGGAAGCGTTTCTGCCTCCCCAAGGTATGCATACTTCAAGTGTGAGGGCAGCGTCTTTAGTTCCAGGTCTGGAGCCTGTTCCAGAGACGAGGGAAGTCGTACATGATCTGCGCATTCAGGAGACTCGCTCGGGGGTTCAACCACCAGGGCAGCATTTTCTTCAAGGGCTGCTGCAACTGTGCTCAGTTCAGAGGGGACCGTAATAGAAGCTGTCATCTCTTGCAGAGATTCGGGGGTGAGACTTCGGTCAAGAATCTGCTTCAAGGGCTCGACAGAATTCAGTTCAGCAATCTCCTCCACAAGTGGATCTATTATATCAACAAAATTGACACTGGAAAATTCGGGAGGGTACTTCATGGAGTCCAGCATGTTGAAACGAATGATTTCCCCGTCGAACTCGAGGGATATCGAGGCCTCATAACAATCAATCTTTGCGCGGGCAGTAGCCAAGAAAGGACATCCCAAGAGCAGATCCGAAGACTTGGTGTTCGTGGGATTTTCCATGGAGAGAACATAGAAATCTGCTAGGAATAAGAATTCACCAATCTGGACAAGAACATCCGTGATGATTCCTTTGGGGTATACCACCGAACGGTCTGCAAGCTGGATTACCAGTGTGGTTTCTTTCAAGGGCCCGAGTCCGAGGCCATTGTAGATGGTCAAGGGCATAACATTGATTCCAGCTCCCAAATCGCACATCGCTTTTCCAATATCGATAGTCCCGATCTTACATGGGACCGTAAACATGCCCTGGTCTTTGCATTTGGGAGGAATTTGTCGCTGGATATGGGCGGATAAATTAGCCCCCACACTGATTCTATTTACCTCAGTGAATTTGTTCTTGTTGGTGCACAGCTGTTTCAGGAACTTAGCATATCGAGGCATGTTCTTGATGGCCTTGAGGAGTGGAATATTGATAACGACTTTGCTAAACATCTCAAAGATGTCCCGATCCTCTTCCTCTTTCTTTTTCTTGACCAACCGCTGAGGGAATGGTGGCTCAAATACTTTGTTTATGAATTCTTGAGAGAATTCTTCCTCCTCAACGGGCTGCTTCTTCTTGCAGCGGGACTTCTTGCTGGAGAAGAAGTGATCAAGTGCTGCGTCGCCAAATCGGGACTTCTTAGGTTGGTCAGTAGGTTGTTCGGGAGGTGGTGGCGCAGTATTGTTGGCCTCTGGACCAGGAACAACAATGTTGGCTTCGGGGTCTGGGTGGACACGAGAAGGGATCTCGAGACCACTGCGGAGGTTCAAGGCACACGCTTCATGCTTCAGGTTAGGTTCCGTTTGCCCTGGAAATCTCCCTCCATTTTTTACTTCCTTCATTTCGGCCATGAGGGTCCGAATCTGTTTTTCCAGTTCTGCGATTTTCTTTTTATCGGGGGAGGGGTTCTCATTCGGGGGTGGTGGCATGGTGAAATTCTGGTCTGGGGGAGGCTGCCTCTGGTACTGGTAATTCTGAAAATTGGGCCTAGGCTTGAAGGCCTGCATGTTGAAAGGAGGGGGGTGATTTCCGTATGGATTTTGGCCATACTGATGGCTGGGTCCGGCCTGCTGGTTGTTGTTCCATCCATAGTTAGGTTGCTTCCAACCTTGATTGTGGTGTTGGCCATATGGGGCATTGAATCCGCCGGCTGCATTGACTGGGATCTCATCGGGGATGAATGGGCAAGCATCCGTTGGGTGGTCTGAAAATTGGCAAATCTGGCAGGCCTTGACCTGGACTGGCTGTCCCGAAGCCATGTTTTGCAACATGCCCGTGATGGCTGCAAGTTGATTCTCCATAGCGGCTGAGCGTGCATCTTGAACGCTAGTGGAGTTGTTGAGCTGGAGGTTGTTCTTGGCCATGAGTTCGATAGTGGCCTTGGCAGCAGCTGGAGTGAGTCTAGTGATGGATCCATTAGCAGCAGCGTTCAACAAGGCCTTGTCCCGACCGTTGAGTCCTTCACAAAAGTATTGCATGAGGGCATGTTCGGACAGATTATGCGAGGGGCATAGGGCTTGCATCTTTTTAAACCGCTCATAGTATTGCTCAAGGTCTTCCGAATCCTTTTGGAGAATGGATACGAGCTGCTTTCGGGTCACCATTGCTATGGACACGGGGTAGTATTTGTCCGTGAAAGCTTTAGACATCTCGACCCACGAATTGATAGATTGCGGCTGCAAGTCATAAAACCAGTCAAGGGCGTCGTCCTTGAGGGACCACATAAAGGCATGTAGCTTGGCATGCTCAACAGAAACGTTGTGAGGCTTCATGGCGTCGCAAATGGAGTGTAGCTGCTGTAGGTGGCAGTGTGGATTCTCCTTGGCCAACCCTCGAAAGAGTGGCAGATGATGCATGGTTGCAGACTTGAGTTCCCAGTCATTCGGGACTGCTGACCAGACAATGCAACTGGTTGGGGCTTCGGGAGCAGCATTGAAATCATCAATGGTCTGGACTGGCGGGGGAAGTGGTGGAACGCGATCTCCTACGGGACCGTGGTCATCCATTTCGGGTCCTTCTGGGTGATCAAGGGGAAAATTCTCGGGGTCTGGATTGTCTTCTAAGTCAAAAAGACGTTCGAGGTCCCGAACACAAGGGTTGGAATTTCCTCGTGCCAGTCGTCGAAGTCCCCTTTCGGTCCGTCCTAGCTCGTGATCAAGGGGTAGTAATTCGGGTGCGGATCTCCTGGTCATACAAACAAGAAAAATAAATCAGTCTTGAAACAATCCCCGGCAACGGCGCCAATTTGATCGTCAGTCAAATACAGAATTTATAGTGCCTGAAAACGTGTGTGCACAAGAGATAAAGTGTACAGTGGCAGTCAGGGTCGAACACAGGGATTGTGAGAAACTGATCTATAGTCTTGAATATATTCGGGGGAGAAGTGCACAAAGAGTAACAATTAGGGGGGGGGGGGGGGTTTACTTGGCTGAACAAGTCAGCCAAGGCAGATTTCGGGAGCTAACAATTTCTATCTACGAAAACAGTATTCGGGGTCTCGAATGTCACGTTCGAGGTCCCGAATGGTAAAATAAGCAAATCAGTGTATAATTCCAGAAATAAAATAAATCAGAAACAGATGCAGAGGTATCAACGCAGGCGTGAAATAGAACAAGAGCGAAATAAGCACAAATAATCAGTTGGAGAAAGGGTTCTCGGCAAAGGCACTCTGGGTTGCATTCGGGACCAGATCGTCATCAGCTCAAGGGTATTCCATTCAAGATGTCATAGAAATGACATGGGGACCAGATTCCTCGGATATCCCCTACTTTTCTCTTAAGAGAAACTACCCCCGTTTCCACATATGAGGTAGTCTTGACAGTTTGCCATCCCTCCAGGCACGAATGCGGGAGGGCCATACTCAAACTGCCCATGAAGTTAAGAAAAGACAGATCTAGAGCTAAAGTCCCTCCAATTTGTCAGACTCGTGACCCAGCTCTAATCAACTACCCAACCTATCTATTCGAGACCACTTTGACACAGTCAAGACTAAACAGATGCCTACTTGCTCATGCAACTTTCCTTCCGTATTCATCACATAAATGGCAGCATTTACACAAGATAATTCTCAGTTGATCAGGCCTCAAATTAAATCATGCAAAGATGTAATTAAATCGATGAATAGTTGAATATAGCATCAAGAATATATTAAGCACATTAAGGCCTCGAATCTGCCCCTGCAACCCTTGAATCAGCCTTGCCAAGAACTAGGAATTTAGCTACTCATACTTAAAGATAAACAAATAACGATTAAAGAAAGCATAACAAGTAATTAAATAGTGTAAGGGAAGAAAACTTGTTACTAAAATTCCGTTTATAGCTCGGCAGCAATGTTGGAGAAGCTAACAATGGCTAGAGAGAGAAACTAGAGAGAAGTTTAAGCTACTTCTAAATTATGCTATTTAATTAATTACTAGGAGAGATCCCCCAAAAAAAACTACTAAAACTATTCATGGATGCCCTTTATATAGTAGAGCTCCAAGCACAAAATATCTACAGCCCAAAAACTAGGGACAAAATGCATTAATTGAAAGCCTAAAGAAGTGGATCTATGTTCCCAAAAACACAAAGCTGGAAAAGCATAAAGCTGTCTGGTTTTTCCAGCTTTGGCAGGTCTGGAGTGGGCTCAAGACTGAAATCCGCAGGTGTTTGGTAATCAGTGCAGAGCGTCAGAACAGTGTCAGAGGGATCACATGGGCGTTAGGTGGGGTGACACGTGGAAACGTCATCCTTTACCCTTCGGGAGTCCCGAACTGGGAATCCGATTCGGGACCTTGAACGCTACTTTGGACTCGGGACCTCGACTTTTGGTCTTGAAGCTCGAATTCGCTCAAAATGCACCAAAGATGTTTGTTTTAGCATAAATTCCCTTTTTAGGCCTAGATCTGCAATAGTAATGAAATCAAGGGTAAATTGGCAGAATCAAGCTCTAAATAAGTGAGAAAATGGAGGGAAAATCATGCATAAAAACATGCTATCAGCTACATATCATCTTTTGTTAGTCTTGGACCATTGAATGAATTTAAGGCCTGGGCGTAGCAGTGTTGGTTGCCGCTTCTGTTTCTGTTACTGTTGATGACTTCTGTTTGTGTTGGGGTTGATGACTGCTGCTTGAGATTAGTAAATGTTGTTGTGTTTGATTTTTGGGCTTGTGTTTGCGAGAAAATCGTATGGGTGTTTATAATTCTGAAATTATAATGTTGTTAGAGTATAAAATTTATCACTTCTGCTTCTATTACTATTGATGACTTCTGTTTCTGTTGGGTTGATGACTTTTGCTTCTTTGAATTTCAATGAGAGGTCAGCAACCTGTCGTTAAGAGTTGGCTAATTGCGCTGAATTGTACATCCCTGTCGTTAAGTACAACCTACCTCAAGCCATTGATGCATTGAGAAGAAACAGGCTGGGATTTGCCACCTATGCAATCTCCGATGCCAGCAAACAAACTGATACTTGTCGGAAATATCTGTCAGGAATCCAAAAAAGATTTACCTTCATAATTTAAATAAATTTCAGCCTCAATCATTCAATAGAATCCTTGGCGCAATGGTAGCGCGCCTCACGTCCGATCACAAGGTTGTGTGTTCGATTCCCTACAAATTCACCTTTTTAAATTTTTTGATTTGTTGCACAAAACCAACAAAATATTTCTATACCCGGATTCGAACCCAAGACCCTCAGAGTATTATACCAGCTTGATAACCAACTACACCACCCACACACGTTGTTAATTAATTGCGTTTTATATAAACATATCTACAAAATGTTTCTCATCATAAGTATTTAACTTTTTTTAAGGGATGATTTTTTTTTTCCTGATACACCAATTATCTAAATCAGCCATGAATATTCAATCCATAAATAGAGATCTGATTTACGGACACAACATTACAGAGAAACATAAATTACTGATACAACATTGGGACTTTATCGGTATTATTGCGTTGACAATACACATTTTACACATATAATCACGTACAAGTGGGAAAAAAACACAATACAGAAGAACGAAAACCTAAAGGAAATTGTACTAACTTTTTATACTTATTTACTTTTGGGTTCATATTTATAAATAGACTAACTTGGTAATTGTGATCGCATTAATTAACTTCAAATTATATTATGGTCTCGAGGTATTAGTATTTGCCAAACCTAATTAACAATTGTAAAAACTACATGTATAATTAATTTTTTTCTATATTGTCTTCTTATTTATCTTTTTGTTAAATTTATCTAAATATTTGTTATTTAATGATGGATACTCTTAAGCATTTCAATTTTTCGTTTAGCTCGCTTGTCTTTCCTTTAAAATACTTCCAAAAAAAATTTCGGGGGCGCTGCCCCCGAACCCGCGCCCCCCCTGAAAATAATTCCTGGATCCGTCCCTGTCTTCAACACCCAATCGATTCAGCAACAATACCCATAACACAATTTCAACAGCATTTTAATTTCAAAACTATAAACACCCATACGATTTCTTCGAAAACACAAGGAGGGAGGAGGAAAAACCTTATAGCGGTGGCGGTGGCTGCCGAGGAGGGAGGAGGAGAAGAAGCTATGTCGGGTTTGCAGTCAAGGTAGCGGTGGCGGTGGCTAAGGCTTGCGGTGTGAAGGAGGGAGAGTTTGGAGGCAAGGAGGGAGGAGGGCTGGAGCGTCGGGTTTGGAGGATTTGGAGACAAGAAAGTTGAATGCCTGAATTTTTTAAAGTGGCAAGTTTGTAAATTTAGCGAATGATGTGGCAAATGACATGTCATTCGGGCACACAATTCAGGCATCCTTTTCAACCCTATTAGCATTACTCAACAAAAAAAAAAGAGGCACCAAATCAGTCAATCAAATGTTGTACATGTAATAATTTTTGCATTCCTCCTCTTTTATTTACACTTGGATTAAGGTTATTGACCTCTTTCTTTTCTTTTTTTGGTTTTGTGATTTTAAGCGAGTATCGATTTTTGCATTGTATTACTCATTTAAGCTCAAGAGAATTTCATTTTGAGCATATTTATCTTATATTTTTTAACCGTTTTTTAATAAATTATTATAATTTTTGTTCTCTTTTGAAGCAGGGTGATAACTCTGTAATTTTACATTTTAAAGTTGGAGATGGTTGAAATAACTAGATTGTCTCTATTTTTTCGTTTTTTATTATTATTTGTGGTCCCTTCATAAAAATAAAATCAAAAAAATTGATCAAAACAGAGAGAAAAAACAAGCTACTAAAACTAGATTTTGTCCCTATTTTCTATAAAAGAAAATTATCATTTCAACATTTATTTATTTTTTTAATTTTTTTCTAAACTAATCAAAATGCAAACACTATCTTTTCAATTTTACAATTAATACATCTAAATTGTATTTCGCCTATAGTTTGGGAATGATGTTATTGTCGCCCATCTGGTTATCTACTTGGGGTAGAATAGTCCACTAGTCTATAGTTTGGAACTTGTCAGGTTCGTGCTCTTTTGTCTTTCGCCTAGTCGCTCCTTCTTTTAGGAGTGACTTTTGTACATTCTATCCTTCTTCTTGCCTCCGTCTATGACGGAGTGAATATAATCTTCAGCTTAAAAAAAAAAAAAAATACATCTAAATTGTGTAAAATCTTCATAATTTATTAATTTACACAAAAATCTATATCGATTAAACCTCAAATTATTATCCCTACCATTCCAGGATTAAAAAAAACTCCTAACGTGACGTGTTCCCTTATTATATTGTGTATTTATTTATTTTATTTTGTTCCGCGTTGTTATTTCCTTGGTCTTCCTTCTCTCTTCTTTCTCCTTTCTCCATTTTCAATCCAAGAAGTAAGAATGGACTACGATTTCAGGAACAGAGCCAGCTCTCCATACGACGGACAAGCCCCTCTCTATAGGCCACCGCCCCCACCATCAATGTCGTCTCCCATGTACCCTCGAGTCGGTCAACCGGCTGCTCCGCCAGGCCGCCACCCCTCTCATCACCAAACGTCTGCTCCCTCTCCATCTTCCTGTAATTTCCTCTTCTTCTCCTCAATCTTACCCATCATATCATCACCATGATCACTACCTCAAGCGCTGTATTTCTCTCTTCCTCTTAATTATACTCTCTTCTTTTCCTTTTGCAGCTGGATTAGGCATTCGGGTTACTTTGAAGCCGGAGTTTCGGATCACCCCTCCAGTATGATTCTTTACTTTTTCTGTGGATTTATTTTGTTTACAAAAATGATTGGTGTTTTGTTTTATGCTAGGAATAATTCTGTGTTGGGCTGAATTTTGATCATATATTCCGTGTTGTTGCCCTGCAATTGATGACTGTGGTTATGTGGTCAATTCAGATGCAGTTTAGTTGATTGGTCTGGTTATGATCAATAGATAACAATCCATTGGGTTTTTTTTGTTGTCTAAGAACTCGTTTTTTTGATGTTTTGGGTTGTTTACAAGATTTATGTTACATATGTGTCTATATCGATCCAGTTACTTGATTTAGTCTAATGGTATGCTAGTTTTTGGATGTGTTTCAGTGAATTGCACAAGCAAGTATTTCTGCGCGTGGGTTAGTTTAGAACTATAGTAACGTCGCATTTGGGTGTATATTGAACCACTTACTTGCTTCTTTCAGGAAATGGTTTGCTATTTTTCGTATTTGTTCTAGCAAATTGCACTGGCAAGTATATTATGGTGTCCCTGCATCTCCCTGATTTTTGGTTGTCTGACTAGTCTCGAAATTTGGTGTTACTGTAGCCTCAACTGTCACCGCTTGTCGGAGAGATCCTACGAAGCAATTTTCAGTTTGATTTTGACTTTGAAAAAAAAGTTTTGGCTGAAGCAGAGAAGGAAAGCCAGAACTGGGGCTCGTTCGGCATGGACATTCTTCGATCTAAACCTACTGAATCAGCTTCTTCAATGGTATGATATTTGTCTACAGACCTTTTAGCATTGTATATGTGGCCATCTGTTTTTAATGTGCTGTTTGGGTAGGTTTAATTATTTTGTTTGGGTTGGTTCTTAGACCCTACCTTGACCACCTACAGTGGTGTGCTACTGGAATGTGGGAGTTTGAGTCTTGGTTGTCAATTTGATCCTCATTATTTGAAGATCTTTATCTTTATGTAGCTTATGGCACGTACCAAATTTTTTTGTCTTTTTTATTGGTTTTCCTTTCAACAAGTATGTCTTTAGATCTTAGTAACTTCACAAAGTTAGTTTCCACCATTGATCTGTGAAATTAACATTGTTGCTAATGCAGGGTTCAGGGACTGATCCTGTAGTGAGAAAGTACATTGCATCTGGACTTAATCGAGCAGCTGTTCCTCTTGCTGTTGCAAACTATGGAGACAATCCAACAAAGGTATTTTTGCCGGAGGGTTTATGCCTGTTAGCTTTCACCGCATTAGTAGGTTACTAGTACTTGCTATGTTGTTATTATCTAATAATAATTGCTATGGTCCTTGGATTTGATAGTAGTTATTTTTTAGCCTGACAATCATACACAGAAACCAGTAAAATGGTCACTATATTGTTACTTTTGATAGTTGTTAGTCTCTTGCCAAGAATTTCTTCTTTTTTTTTTTTTGCTATGATGTGTTGGGAGGGAGAATATAGGAGTTTTTTATTTTTTAATAAGTAGTTAACAGAAACAAGTTCCTTTATGCTTCTCTGCCTTAGGTTCAAGAATTTGTCAATGGCTACACCCTTCTGCGAGAAATGGGATTTTCATCCAGCAGTGTAGCTGAAGCTTTGCTGATGTATGATAATGACAAAGACAGGGCATTGGCACATTTTCTCAACAATTCATCCTGAGAAAACTCAATAGATACCGCCTAAGTGGACTTAGATCTTACAAGTACTGTTTTAGCCCAAACTTCCCAGGTGTTCTGATTGTAAAGGGATCCTTTTGACTCATCGACGTTTTTTAAATCCCATATTATACGTACCACCTTTATGTAAGTATCCGTCTCACGAGTTTGGTTTCTTATATATGTTATTAAGACAGTGCAAGTACAGAAACTGGGACATATTTCTGTCTTCTTTTTTTTGTGCCCATTTGTGGCCTTTGAGGTGTTTTCTGTTGTCATTGCTGGTTGATAGTTTGAATGATTAGGTTTTCCATGAATCTAAACAATGAAATGGGACCATAGTCCATGGAACCATGACAGGTTTATGCATTTTGAAATTGGTTGTCTAATGGAGGTGTAGTTTGCCAATAGCCTTGGATAGTGAAGATGTTCATGCGATTCTTTTACGGTTTTACCATAAGGCTTAGGTTGAAAGCTTGTGCTAATTGTCAAGAAAGCTTGGTTTTAAGAGTATATTGTGTACTGACAAAAAAAAAAGTATATTGTGTAAGGTTTAAGATTTTATCGGTATCATCAATTCCTGCTTCATTCTACCCCGGTTCGAACAGGAGAAGTGCACCATGCTAATGTGCCTTTTGCTAACCTTTGATGCTGCATTCTTACTCTCCTGCCTTTGTTTAGCAGCAGCATTCCTTCTCCAGTCTCTCTTTCTTGTCCATAGAAACTCAACTCTCTCACACTCTTTTGTTCTTTTTTTCTTTTTTTCTTTTTTTCTTTTTTTCTTTTTTTCTTTTTTTCTTTTTTTCTTTTTTTCTTTTTCTGGGACAGTCAGCTAATTTTGAACCTACAGTAGATCAATGTGTTTGCAGATTACTTTTTGGCCCTCTAAAAAGTAAAGTATTCATAACATGTAGATATTTCGTATATAAGGATCTAACGAGTGATTTCTTACTAGAGAGATCCGAGTGTCGAATCACTCATATCAACCAACTAACTAGCAACTTGTTTTGGTTAGTATGACAAAGTTAGATAATTGGTATAGTATACGGGGAAGGTACGTCTAATTTCTACGTTCATATAGTGCACTAAAGAACGTAAGATCAACAATGTCATATTTGGTAAGATCTCATGTTTAAACAGATAGATCACTCCAACAGAAGAAAAAAGAAAGTGTTTCTGATCCTCCCAAGGCCATCAGTCAGAAATGAAAAAGAAAAGGAAAACATAATTAAAGGACTTGAGAGCTAAAGAAATGGAGATTCATCATTCATGCATGATTCCAAAAAAAAAAGAACTTGGTCTTGTCTCCAATTAGAGCATTGGGCCTTTAAAGGCCCAATAGAGGTAAGTGCTGCAGCTGAAAAAGAACTTGGGCCTGGCCTCAACCAATGTTACAATACTGGATTAAAAGTAGTCAACGTACAAATGAATTTGATACCTCCTTCATCCATTCCTTACTGTCCCAGAAGACGCACGCACCCGAATTTGAAGAAGCCAAAAGACCTGTGCTAGCGGAATTTCTAATTACATCCACCCTTCAAACACCACAAAACACTCAAAGATCCAACCTTGATCCGAAAATCTCACACCCAATGGCCCGAAATCAAAAACCCACGACCGTCATTGATTCTTTAGGTGAAGAATTAATCAGAATTATTACACCGGTCTCAATTTGCATGTTCATGGTGGTGATTCTGGTATCAATTCTTAACTCAGACCCCTCTTCATCCTCAACAAGAAGCAGTATTGCCACCGTTGCTTACTCTGAGACAACCTCAGACTCCTTCTGGGACAAATTCCAAGGTGCCCTTTTGAACTCACTTGTGTTTGTGGTTGTTGTCACTGCCGTCACTTTCCTTCTGGTGCTCCTCTTTTACCTCAGATGCACTCAGTTCTTGAAATACTACATGGGTTTCTCTTCTTTTATTGTTTTGGCGTTTCTAGGTGCTGAAATTTCCTTGTTCTTGATTAGTGATTTTCGTTTTCCCATCGACTGCATCACGTTTCTTGTTGTCTTGTACAACTTTGCTGTTGTGGGTGTGTTGGCTGTGTTCATGTCCAAAATGGCCATAGTTGCGACTCAAGGGTACTTGGTTATTATTGGAGTCCTGGTTGCTTATTGGTTTACCATGTTACCTGAATGGACTACTTGGGCACTATTAGTTGCCATGGCATTATATGATCTTGCTGCTGTTTTATTGCCCATCGGGCCACTGCGATTACTGGTGGAACTTGCAATATCTAGGGATGAAGATATTCCTGCACTTGTTTATGAGGCCCGCCCTGTGATTAATGAAGAGTCAGGCTCCACCAATGGCGATGTTCGAAGGAGAGTATGGAGAGAAAGGGGAAATGTAGAAGATGGTGCAATTGTGAATTTGAATTCCGGGACTAATTCTAATCCCAATAGGAATACTGATTCTATATCGGATTCAACTTTAAGTCATGATACAGTTAATTCAGGTGGCGCCGGGCTCAATGCCTCAAGATTGGTTAGAGCTGAAGGAGACCAAATTATGGGAAGGAATTCCGAGCTTTCTGCTCCACTGCTTGACCACAGGATTAATTTGCAGTTACATGCACCGACAGATGGTGTGACTGGTGAAAGTTTACCTCTAGAAGGTATTGGCTTGGGGTCAACTGGTGCCATCAAGCTGGGGCTCGGCGACTTCATCTTCTATAGTGTGTTGGTTGGAAGGGCAGCAATGTATGATTTTATGACTGTTTATGCATGTTATCTTGCCATTATAGCTGGCCTGGGCGTTACTCTGATGTTATTGGCACTCTATCAGAAAGCATTGCCAGCTCTTCCAGTTTCAATTGCTCTAGGCGTGTTGTTTTATTTCTTGACGCGGCTGTTACTTGAAGTTTTTGTTGTACAATGTTCTTTGAACCTCCTAATGTTTTAGCAATATATATTCGAGGCTATTGAAAACTTATTCTCCGCCACACAAGACAAAGTGTTGGCAATTCTTTTCTTTTCTTTTTTTTTGTAGAAATATTACTTTCCAAATAATAACTGCATATTTTCATTTACCATTTGTGTTGGCAATTCTGCTTTGGGTGTGAAATGCTTTTGAAACATGAAGATAGTAACTTGAGTGAGTTATTTCATGTCTCAGAATCTTTCATTTGAGGCTTTTTATGGCTTCAGGGAATGGATTCTCTAATTCAAGTTAGGTTTGGATCTGGAAATACTTGGGTTTGAAACTATTGCAGAAGCTTTGTTGGCATGAAATCCAGGTTAGCTTCAGCAGTTAGTCTATAGGCTTTGAGGTACCACATGAATGTGGTATTTTTAGGTTCTTCCTGGTCATTGCTTTTAAGAAGCCTCAGATGGTGGTGTGCTGAAAGTATTTTGCTTCAACACCTAGCGAAACCGACTTCTTCTTCATCGAGCTTCAGACTGTTGATTTAGAGGTAATTCCGTCTTCTTCTTCCTTGATTAATTTGAGAAAGTTGAGCAAATGCCTGGAGGCCTTGATATTAACCATCCTGACTCCCAAGCTTCCTCCGGGTGTATAATCCATTTTCTTCTTATGTTTTGATCTGCATATCCCTAACAAAATTTTGTATTAGAGGAAACTGGTTCTTCGTTATTGGTTGATGTTTTTCCATGCAAGAAGCGGCTGGTAATTCGGTTTAGGGTTTTACCTCTTTTCTTTTCTTTTCTTTCGGTGGAAGTAGGCTTATTCTGGTGTAATTGGGGAGAAGCTTTCATCATTGTTCGGTGGAAATTCTTAAAGGAAGTTGAAGCTTTGAATTTATGAGTTTTCAACTAAAATGAATAGACAATGCACATGAAATGCTTGGTTTGAATTTGAAAGAAACGCCTGTCAAGGACTGAAGTTACAAGTCTGACTATGTTGTTCAAATTTGGATTGGTAGTTCTACTAACTGTGAATAAGAGTTACATGGAAAGTTCTAATTTGGAGACAATATAAAGTCCACCGTGAAGTAAAATCTCTGTTCAAAAGGGGGGAAAAGATAATACTTTTTTTTATAAAATAAAATTATAAATGGATACCTACTGTCGAGTTATAAACTCATTGATTTATTCTAATAGTTATAAACTCATTGATTTATTTTATTAGAAGTTAAGAGAATTTGAATTCAAGATCCCGCGTAACAAAGATCTTGAAAAAGATTGGAGTGACATACAATTCTCGTTAAGCAGCTGTAGTGAATCAATCATTTAGTCCAGTTCCAGCCATTCCAATAGAGTGGTTGGATTCGACTACTAAATTGGTGACATAAATTTGCATGTTCAGTATGATTTATTAAACCGAAAAATACCAGATGATAAAGTTAATCCGAAAAGTTTAACTAGTTTGCCTAATAATTTTATTTTTTTAAAACTTTTTTTGGATTTAAGAGTTGTAAAATATGTACTTTTTTATATCATATTTGCTCATAAATTATTGACCTAAAATCTCAAGTGATTTGATGTACCTAGGTCTGATCATTATGCTCAAGAACTAACCAAACCAGAGATCCCCACTCGCACCCGTAAAACCAATGCTGTTAATGTTGTTTGGGTGAGCAACTCAATTTTGCCTTCAGTACAGTTTTAATAAGTTTCATCAAAATTTATTAATTTGGTTGAATTTTAAACAACTTTTTTATTAAAAAAAACTATTATTTCATAAAGTCGAGACATAAAAGTACTAGAGATAAAACAATACATTCTTCATCTCATTTTTTTTATATCAGGATGAAATTTACCGGGCATTATCAAATTTTACGAAAATTATATTTACAACAATGGATAAAATCTCTAGCACTATATAACACCAAGTCACGAACAGCTCATCTGCTGATGGGGGCAAAGGAAAACGTGTGGAAATTGTCCACTGACTTGTAAAGCTCTTCTTGTTGCTTTGCTTTGTGTAGCCGTCTACTACATCACAACTCAAGGTCTCGACCCCATAGTCAACTACTTTCATACACAATACAATTAAGTGCACATCATATACCATTTCTCAAATCTTTATTAAACCTGAAAACAACCTGAAGAGGTAGGACAAAACTCTCTCAATCAACTATCTGGTGTGGCCTACTACTACTCACTGACCTATTCACTGCCCTTTAAGCAAATAGACCTATGCAGCTGATAAGAGTGCATCATATTCACAGGCAAAATAGTTGCGCATGAACACGACGAGGTACGTAGATAGTTGAAACAAAAGTATATTGCACAGGATATTTTACAGGAGGCACAAAACTGAGAATGCACAACAAAACTACAATAACATTTCGCTGTATACTATGGGAAGGGAAACGTATAATTCACATTTACATCCATGACAACAATGGCCTTACGGGGATAAGTTTATGAAACAAAATGGAAAATGGGAAAAAGGAAAGAAGCAAGAGACTCAAAGCGAGAAGGGTTTTCACCATTTGCGTGAGTAGCTGCGCAATGACTTTGCTGATCCCACAAAAAGATCTAGGAGCATCTTTTCCAAATCATCGCTTGCATACTTGACATGCTTGTCGCTAACATTAGCATTTTCTAGTGCTGCAAGAAAGCTTCTGTATGCAGGGATGACCTTTTGTGATGTTGAAATCTGCATATCCGCACGAAGATCAAGATCTGGAATGCACCACCGTGTCTCGCACTTGTATACATCCTCAAAAGCAATACTGAATCTCCGGCATCTTTCTTTGAGACTTGTTTTATCATCTCTGAGACAAGCGAGAACAGGACTCCAAGAAGCTCTCACGTAGCTCGTTGCATACTGCTGGACCTTTGCATTATGCTTACGGATCCATTCATCTCCAAAGTAAAGCCTGAGTTCAGAGCTCTTTACCTTTTGAACCATGTAGTGGATGTTGTTCAAAAGGAAAATATGACCCAGAGAACGGTTCACGTATAACTGGCATTTATAGACCAGATTGGATTCTAGGGTAGCTGCAATTGCCCGAAGGTGGCAAGCCAATGGGCACAATGTAGAAGATGGAACGCCCTCCCGGTCTCGCATCTCAACAACAGCAAATGGATCATCTACATCTTGATCCTTGAGAAGCAAATTCAGGGTATCACAATACCCTGTAAGGACCTTAATGTAATTCATCACATACCGAGTAAGGTGATGAATTCCACCTCCAGGAAAAGGATGTACTGATGCATCAGATGTAACGGCATCACGAAATTTAAAAAACGTTCCCCTTGCAGATTCAGCTACTTGCTTTAGAAGTTCGTGGAACTCAATTCTAATTAAGGAACCCACCTCCTCTATAAACAAAGCATCTATATCTAGGTGAAGCTCAGACACAACCTCATACATGTCGAGCGACCTGATCAATTTCTCCGGCTTACGAGGTCCCATTGCTATGGCTTCGCCCAAATTCAAGAGGCAGAAAATCGAAGCTTTCGAGATGCCAACAAAGCAAGATGAATTAAGAAGACCAACATCACTGAATATCTGGTCACACAACCGTTTCTCACTAGCAAGGTATACCCGAACAATGATTCTCATAGCCCACATCCATTTCTTGATCAAGCTGTTCAAACTATCCCAATCCAGTTTCAGGACATCCTCAATACTGAGTTTCTCGATATCAAGAATATCCAAGTACTCCTCCAATGCATCTCTGCGGATGCCAATGAAAGCCTCACAAAATTCCTTATCATATTGAGAAGCAAACATGGCATTTGCAATGGACTTTATGTCAGGAATTGCACCTGGATCTACCAAATCCAATTCTCTGATGTTATTCTCACCCTGTGATGCTTCCTCAACTACATCATTGTCCTCAGAGGAAACAAACGACTCATCATAAACCACGCTATCTGCACGCGTGTGAAGATATACAAATTGTGGCTCAAAATGCTGCTTGTTTTGGGAAAGAATGTGGTAAAGCTCTTCCTGAAGCCTGGACATCGCAACCTGCAGAGAATGCTTCGCTCGCGAAGCAAGTTCATTATGCTTTCCATTTTTAACCATGAGCATACCCTCAAGAGCTTCATTCAGTGATTGAATTTCTTGAACTGATTGTAAATACCCATTCACCTCCGAGGGGCCAGAGTCCCATATCAGAGATGGATTGGCCTCCCAAGATAGGACCTTTTCCTCGGCATGTTTCAGCCGCTCCTCAAGGTCTGTAAATCCTCCACCGATCCGTTCACTTATCACAGTCATTGTGGACAGATGGGTGTCAATCTCCAGGAGGACCCTTCTGGCATCATCAGTCAGGTCCTTGCTTGCCCCTAATGCCTTCAGAAGATGCTGAGCAGCAGCAATCACATGTTCTTGCGCTTCGTAGGTCAGCATAATAGATTGACAGAGACAATACCGGGCAATAAAACTACGAAACTGAAACGAATCTAACAATGCTAGTGACCCCTAAACAAAATTCAGTAGGAGTGCGGTGTCTTTAAGAAGCAAAACACTTCTGTCAAACCTTGCAAATTTCAAGATGAAAACAATTATAGTGATAACAAAACTGGAATCGGAAGATCCAACAAAATCCAAAATATCTAACAACAGCCGGGAAACAAAACCCAAGAGAAATAAAACAAGCAATCAAACCCTAAAAAAGTTATAGCCACCAAAAACTTCAATTAAAAAGACAGTATACCAAAACTCAGAAAAAATAACTTAACAAAAACCTCAAGGATTCTTTCTCTTAAACCCCACAATGCCATTTTTCCATGATTCAGAGGAAAATAAATAAGCTAACCAGCTCAAAAGTCAAAACTTGGAAACAGTACTAAAAAAATTTGAAACCCTGAACGGAAATTGGGTCAATAAACAAACAGAAGCAACAAAAGTATGGAATCAATTTAAAGCTAACATTCCATCAAGATCATAGAAACGAAAAACAGAAATAAAAAAACCTAACCAAAACCTTTTTGTCAGAACCAACTAGATACCAAGAACGAAAATACAAAACGGAAGCTGGAAAGTGAAAGGTTTTTTTTTTTGGAAAAAGGAGGTGGATTTTACCCTGCTTGTTTTTTCTTGAGCAGATTTCGTCAGAGAAAATCCAAACCGACACCAAAAAGAGACATGGATGAGCAAACAAAACCCTGAAGTAGAATGAATTGGATAAAAAAAGTGTAGGGTTAGAAATTGTGCAGTGAGGGATGCTTCTCTGAAATTTCTTTGACACTGATTTCCTCCTCAGCTGAATATTGGTTAGTGGTTGTTGTAGTTTTTGTTTTCTTTTTTAATTAATTTTCTTCTCCTACAAGCGTTCAAGCCTTCAAGGTCGTTCCTTGACTTTTGACTGGAATTCTGGAAGTATTTGAGTAGTTTCTAATCTTTAATTACAATATTTTGTTAAATGCAGCAAAACTTTGTCTAATGTAGTAAGGTTGTAAGAAAACCCACATGAGTGAGAGAGTGAAGGGCTTAAGGTTAAACCGGGTCCAATAATAATAATCTCAGATAATAAATACACTCAATTAATTAAATTTTAAGTTACACTCCTATGTTTGTCCAATTTGTTTCCATTAATACCCTTACCTGATTTTTTAAAATTTAATATTTTTTATATTTAAATGTTTAAATTTATTTTCGTACGTGACACCATATATTTTATTACGGTGTTGACATGTAGGAAAATAAATTTGAATTTCTAAGTTTGTAAAAAACATTAAATCTAGAAAAAATAGATGACGGTGTTATTATTATTATTACATAAAGTTTTTTTTTCTTTTATAAGTGAAGATAATATTCGAATCTAAATCTGAATTTCTACTAATATTTTTGCTACCCGTCAGACAACCACTTAGAATCTCTATAAGTGAGGATTATTTTGCATTGCATGGCCTTCGATTGTTACTAGCGTTGGTGGCGCGTCGGCTAATTTAAGAAAATCTTTAATGGGCACGCTTGGTGTGTTACAAGGCTTGTTAAATAAATACAGTTTGGCAATTGACATATATGTCTAGTTCCTTTCCTAGATTATTTATAATACTACTCACTTAGAATTATTAGTAAAATTATGACCGCATTCTGGAATGTACCTTTAAATAACCATCGTGTATGTACAATATTTTATACCTTTACGATCCAAACTCTTTAAAATATGTCTAATTTTTTTAGTTTTTTTAAGAGAAAATATAAAAGACGCAATAACTTCGGATTTTTCTACTATATTAGTTATGAACTTTGCAATCAAATGATCTTGTTAATTTTTCCAACCAAGTTGCCCAACAAACAACTACCTCATTATGCCCACGTTAGAATTAAATTAGTTATAAAATAAACTTGATTAATCATTTATAAAAAAATTATTAAAATGAGTAATTGTGTAAGATTTAGTTAGATCATATTTACAAATATGGAAACTAAGTTAATCATTTTAAAGTTTGATTGGAAAAAAATTAAGAACACAACTAAATTAATAAATAAATAATTGTTTTAAAAGAAAAGAAAAAGAAAGCGACAAAAAAAATGTCGTGAAACCCATTTATACGATAATTTTACTGTAGAAATGAGCATTTTGGGTAAGTATCTTAAATTAGTTATACAAAATATAGAAAATCCGCTCAACTCATCTAAATTACGCCTTGAGTCGCGTATATTGTTAGTTAAACCGGTTGGGTTATATAATTTTTCCGATTAAGAAAAAGAAATTTAGAGGTTAATTAGATTGGTCGGTTTGTGATTTTTTAACAGAATTCGCCGGTCCGATCCAAACTTTGCAACATTTTTTTTATAAGCTGAACTTTTAAACATTACTAGTAGCCTTCTTTCTTTCTTTCTTTTTAATATCGCAGCATCATTGGTAACCTGATCCTATAGTTTTGTTTGGACTAAAATGTAGTTTTCGTGGCATACATTAACTTTATAAGCCAAGTTTTATTACTCCCTCTGTTTTTTTATACTTGACGTTTTACTCCAAAACCTGCTCTCTTTTTTTAATTGACGCCCTTTGGCATCTGTGCCCACTTACTTCCTTCTTTGACAAAAATGCCCTCAGACGACGTGTTGTTTTTGGCTCGTACAACGCGTCACACAGGGGCAAATTAATGAAAGCGAAAAATAGTTGGGGTCGTATGGGAACATGGACAAGACGGATGCATTCGTCCCTGATAGTCTTCTCTATCCTCTCATTCTCTCCTCAAAACCTCTCGTCTTCCTTCTTTCACCAAGAACATAAACTGGATCCCCCTCTTTCTCTCAACGAAATCGATTCTCTGCCTTCACATCCTCTCATTCATTTTTTTCCGTCCAAATCGAATCTCGTCAACTTAAGTTTCAACTATGGAGGGGCACAATTTTTGGGACTGGTCACAGAGGGAGAGTAGCATCGAAATCTCCGATGATTCCATGGAGGATGACAAAACTGTTGTGGCAGCGAATGACGCCCCCGAAGCTATTTCCCCCAATTTGGCCAGGCAATCGGAGGATGCTGAAGTCATTTCCCCCAATATTGCCAGGGAATCGGACGGCCAACAGTTGGGCGATGTGGTTGTTGAAAACCATGTGATTTTTTGCAATTGCCTGTTGTTGTTCTGCTTACTTTGGATGATGGATTTAGTGAGATGATTTTGATTTTCTGGGTTGTGATTTTGTGGGTTGGGGTTTATGGGTTATGGTTTTGTGGGTGGAATTTCTGGATTTGCTTTTGTGGGTGGAAATACCGGATTTATGTTGCCGGGATTTCTGGTTTTGATTTTGTTGGTTGCAAATCCGGATATATGTTGCCGGATTGTAGTGTTATTTTCTGAATTTCTGTACATGTTTTCCTCTTTTAATGTAGCAATCCAGGTCTGTTGAACATTGCCAGTTTGATTTTGCTTCCCAATGGGTTTGTTTGTTTCAGTTGGTGGAATTTTGGCAGTCATCGTGTTTCTCCATATGGAGAACGATTAAGGCTGCTGGATTCCTTGCCTACTTAATAGGCAAATGGTTCCAATGCCAAAAGAACTGGGATTCTGTGCATAATCAACGGTTTGATTATGCACGGAATCTTCCACGTATTGCATATGATCTGACTTACCATATGCAACGGTTAAGAGTTGCAACGTCTCTATGAAAGACTTCCACCGTTTGAATTACAGTCACAGTTGGACTTCCAAAGCAGCGGTTGACAATACCAATGACTCTTCTAATCCATTTCCTATTTAACCAGCCTTCCATTCTTTGTTGTTGCATCCATTCCATTCCAGCATCTGTTATCTCTCATTTGTTTCTTCCACCTGTGTCTTTCTGTTTCTTTATCAATAACCTGTGCCTTTGTTTTCCTGATCAATTCCCTGTTTCATTCCATGGATGCCAGAGAAGCACAATCCTTTCTTGCAGGTTCAGGGGCTGTTGGTGGTCATCTTGAGCAGGAGATAGAGCGCGGAGATTCGAAGGTGGAGCAGACAACCCATGACATCCACAGGCTACAGATGCAGGCAGCAAGATTGAGAAGCATCAAACGGCAAGCAGAAGAAAGACACCAAGAACCAGATGCACTCATGATTGTCCAGGCTGTTGGGGATTCCCCCGTTTAGCTTGAGAGCACAATTGCTCTCATGGAGGCAAAGAACGAGGTCACTGAGGCCAATGTGGCCATTGCAAGGTTGTGTCAAGCAGCTCTTGACAAATATGGAAACAACCTCCCAGCCATCCCTAAGGATATGGATATGTAGGCTTTGCATATTTCCTGTATTTCAGTGTTGTGGCACTTTCTTTGTAATGCTTTCTACTTCATATCAATAAATTCCAGTTTCTTTATCATTGGCTCTGGATTGAGTGCATTTACCTTTCAATTTGGTATAGATTTCTGTCAGTTTTCTTTCATGGATTGAATGCATTGCTTATGTATGGAGTTCTATGAGATTTTGCATAAATAAGTAAACAGAGCATATACAATTTGGCAAAACAGATATGGTGTGAAATCGGTAAACAGAGTGGCCTGTATTTGGCAAAACAGATCATTAAAATTTGGTAACCATGCCGTGCTGATTTCTCCAAAACAGAGAAATGAATATGGTAAACATAATGACCTGTAATTGGCAAAACAGATCACGAAAAATAGGGCAGAACAGATCAATGAAAATGCATCAATAAATTGTGCTGAAATAGCCAAAAAGATGAATCAAAATTGGTAAACAATTTGTGCTGAGATTGCCAAACCAAAAGAATCAAAATTGGGTATGGAATTTTTGCAGAAATTGCCAAAACAGAACAGGTAAACAATAAGTACCCCATTTGTTCTTAAATTGCCAAAATAGAGCACTCAAAAACAGGAGAATATCAAATGCGGATCAATCCAAAACAGGGAACACAAATTGCCAAAATCCTGCTCAATCAACACATATAAATTCCTTAATTCATTTATATCCAATGAGGAAACAAATATAAATTCCTTCATTCTTTTAAATCCAACAGGAAACACATAAATTCCTTCATTCATTTAAATCCAAAGAAGAAACACATATAAACTCCATTAATTCATTTAAATCCAATCTTGAATCAAATATAAATTCCTTCATTTTTTTAAATCCAAACAGGAAACACATAAATTCCTTCATTCATTTAAATCCAAACAAGAAACAAATATAAATTCCTTCATTCTTTTACATCCAAACAGGAAACACATATTCATTCAATTCATTTAAATCCAAACAGGAAACAAATATAAATTTCATTAATTCCCAACACAGGATACAACAGAAATTGCCAACATTCAAGATCATACTAATGGAGTAGAAACATAGACATAAGTATTTGCAAACTGGATTGAATATACATACTTCATTGATTCCAATATGTTCACATTTGAACAATCCACTATGTTCACAGTTGAACATACGACAGTGAAGACTATTTCCTATACAAAATAATCCAACATTGCACAGTTTACCACCCTAATTACATGCATCAATGCCATATACACCAAAACCATATACATCAATATATGTACACCTAAAGCAGCTACAGAGGATGATATCAATTCCCTAGTCATCTTCACCAAAACCATCTACATCAATATATGCATACCAAAAGCAGCTACAAAAGATGATATCCATTCCCCAGCCATCTTCACCAAAACCATCTACATCAATATATGCATACCACAAGCAGCTACAGAAGATGATATCCATTCCCCAGCCATCTTCACCAAAATCATCTACATTGCTTTTCCTGTAACAAAAGAGTGACATTTGATGTAGACAATTACGGTAATAGAAAAAACAGACAAACCCCAATGTAAGACAGTCACCTGATAGCCAATCAATACAGGTAGGCTACTGCATTAGCAACAATATGTGGAGAGCAATGAATTGCAGATGGTAAGGCCCCCTGTCTAGCAAGTTGATCCTTCTTTAGGTGAGGAATCTTGTAATTGTTGGACCCATCACATTTTAATATCTCCACCATACAGGACTGCAATGTTAGGAAGATATTGTTGCCTTTTTTGTGATCAAAATCTTGGAAAGCTTGCTCCACTGCCCCAATCAATTCCACTAGGGATTTTGCACAGTCCTTACTCTGAAGTGACTGTATTGCTCTAAAGAAGCCAAGGTCCAAGACGTTTAAGTCAGGAGAGTTAGGAGGTTGACAAACAAGAGAAATATTCATTCCACATTCTTGAACTGCACACAAGAATGAAACATCGTCAGTAGGAATATGAGTCTTTGCATTGTCTTGCTGAATGTAAATTGCTTCTCTACTACACTCCATAGGCCACTTATTGGCTATGGCAGGCAAGACCTTATTAATCATGAAATCTCTAATAGCATCTCTTGTTATATTAGCCAAAGGCTTCATCTCAAGTGTACCACGAGGTCGGTTCTGACTCGATCTTAAGGCAGCAACAGATTGGACTAATGGGAAAACCCCAATCTTTCCATCAAATATGCATTTACCATCAGAGTCATACCTTGGCCTCGCAACAGCAGCTAAGAACATTACTTTAGGTATGAAACGAGAGTTTTTAATAAACCTTACTGGATCAGTTTCGTCGTGCAAGAGGTAATAGGTTTGATTCTTCTTGGTCAAGTAGAACCACTTCTCATCAATATGCACTGTGTTCTCCATCCTTTTGAATGTTGGATCGTGGGGCAGTGATGATGGCTCCAAAGAGGAGAGACAGTGGCTCATCCTGGCTGTGTGATTCTCTGCTGTCAAAGAAGGTTTAATGGCATTCGAGTGGCGCTTGATGATTCCTTGTTTAAATTTGTCATACACAAATGAAATCGATACACTAAGGTGTGAAGCAAGATCTCTCATTGTTGTCCTCTTACTCAATGGAAGAGTTCGCATCAATTCTAAATCAATTTCAACTCTTTTTCTACCGCAATTCTTCACTCTATAATTCTCATGAACATTTGTACCTGAATCCCGTGCACGTTTCCAGATTCTCTGGATTGTTCGCAATTTCACTCCAAATTGAACTGCTACATCCATGGTTGCTTTCTTCTTCAACACCCCATTGACACTTCTTTGAAGCAACGATTGTAATACTTGGAGCCGTTGATCTGACGTAAGTTCTTTCCTGCACCCTAAGCATACAAATGGTGAACATGGTCAGTGAAATCGAGGGAGCAAGAGGTAATGCTTTCAATCCACAAAATAAATTACATTTGAGGAAACAAACATACATGGTCGATCCACATGGTTTAACCCGGGAATGACAATGTCTTCCTCAACTTCTTCGACGTCGTTAAATGCTCGATTTTCGCTTCCTACAATCCCTTCTTCATCTGTCGATAACTCATCAAGCCCAAGCCAATATACTTCGGGAGATGCAGGTTCGATTGACATATGAGATGGATTAGTGGTTTGGAGCTCACTGAGGTCAGGTAGTGGAGAAGCCATGGAGGAGACAGTGGAAAGGGTTTTCTACAGGGGCGTTTGATTTTGAAGAAAGAGGAGGGTGAAATTTTAAACCCAGCTTGAAAATCAAAAATTGTTGGGCAATGGGATAAGGAGGGAAACATTTCGAATTTCAGATTTCACCCAAATTTTGGATGAAAATTTTGGCCGAATTTTGCGCGGGATTGCCGTGTTTAGGTTTGGGTGAGAGATGAGAGAGCGAAGAGGCACAGAAACGAAAGAGGAAGAAGAATTGAGGAGCAGAGGAACGGAGGCCGCGTGGCGTGGCCCACAGACAGCCACTGACACGCCCTTAAACTGTGTGATTCTAATCCCGGCGTCAAATAAATAAAAACGAAGGGAGTACTTTCAGAATTATTATAATTTACTTCAAATATCACAACTCTTATTTTTAATTAATAAAATGCTCCAAATATGAAATTACAAAACTACATAAAACAAACAATTTATCAAGTACTTTTATATTTTATTTTAACGTAAAAAAGCAACTTTTTTTATTTTTTATTTTTCATCTCATAATTCAGCCCACTAACCGACTAATTTAGATTTGAGTTCTATAGTCTCATCTGCGTACTTTGAGTGAATGACTCTATTCTTGTTATATCTTTTAAAAAAAAAACTATTTAATTTTTTCTTTTTCCTTTTATTTTCCCATGTTATTTACAAGTTTTTAGTACATTCTCATGTAGAAATAAGAAAAAGAAAAAATAAAGAAAAAATTAGTTACGGGGTGTTGGCGGGGCACGGAATATCCCGTAGATTAGAGAGTTTGCTTTTGTTATCTTACAAAAGGAGAAAGAAATGGCTAAATCAATGGCACACCATCTAATCCTTCCGCCTCTTTCCATTCCTCAATCTTTGCTCTCCGACCACACACTCCTCTCCTCTCCTCTCCCCGCCTGCATCTCCTGCTCTTCTTTTCTGGGGTTTTTTTTTTCTTTTCCACAACTTTTCTCTTCTTCGCCATTGGTGATCAGTACTTTTAGGCTAGCTGCAGATTTCTCTCCATCTGGGCCGGTTGTGCTTTTGCTCCTCTCCGTAAGTTCTTCTCATCTCATCACAATTTCTATGCATACATGACTATTCTGTTGTTGTGAATCTTATTAGATTTTGTTGATGTTTTGAGATGAAACAATGCGTGCGATGGGACATGAATTTTGATTCCAATTTCACAAAATAAACAGACAATTTCTTGTGTATTGCCTGTTATAATCGACAGAAGCTTTTCCTGAACAATTATTAGAATGAACAGAAACTATTTGAACAATTTCTTTCATGTAGCTCAGCGGTACTTTCTGCAAATGGAAGGGTTAGGTCATTGTTGTAAGGTATTAGGGTATGTCTTTTTTCTGTTATTCTCAATACAAGAAGATGATACTTAAGGAATAATTAGGGTATAGTCAAAGAAATTCCGCTAGGAACTCGTAGACAAGCTATAGTAGGAAAACCTCTTCTGCATATTTACATGACATTGAACTCTACTTCGAGTTAAATCTAGCTGCTAAGTGCAGACTCATTTTACTTTATTTATCAATTGAAAACTGTCTAAACTCAAAGCTCTGTGCTCTTTTGAGCTCTTGGTGGAGTTTTCTTTCTTGCTTATTTCACCTTTTCCGGTAGGAAGGCGATGGAAGTGTTAACGAAAGAAATTAACACACGTCTTCTTCTATTGTTTGGTGCCATAAAAATAGAATTATGTACCCTCTTTCTTGTGTTTACACTTTACAGGGTAACCTACTGTTGTATATGGTAAACAGTAACTTTGGAGTCTGTTCACATTTTCAGTAATGGAATCTGGAGACATAAGCCGAAACGATAGCTTGGGGAAGCATTCTTCAAAGAGCTCCAGTGAAGGAGATCATTTGCAAGATTACAGAAAGTTAAGCCCCTCAACGTCAATCTCCTCAGGATCTTCCTCATTTGGATTCGAATTCGATGCTGATGAAATCACAAGGTCCCATACAAGTGAGAGTTTTGGTGCCAATGAACATGACACCCAGTTAGGAGTAGAAAGCCATGACAATAATGTTGCGGTAAGCTCTATGGCAAGCCAAGAAGAAGATAGTAGTCATAGTCCAATCGATGGATCAGCAACGCAATTTCCTCCTACACAAGTGATGGAACGACCTGCTGATAACTCGTACAGGATTCCACCTTCTGTGTTTGCTAGAGATCATCAATCCACAGCGCCAATGGAGTGGAGCGTTGCGTCCAATGAATCGTTGTTCAGCATTCCCAATATGAGCTTCACGAGGGATATGGGACCATGGTTAGATCCTGCATCTAGTCCCTATATTGATTTCTCAAGTAAAGAACTACCAAGTGGTCAGCTATCTATTGAAGTGGGACAAAATCATGTTGGTGCAACTGAATCCAAAGCTGCAGAGACAATGATGGAGGTTATAAAAGAGAATGAAGCAAATGATCGCATGAAAAAGTCTGATGCCAATGGAGCAAATTTTCATGTTACTAGTCCTAGCATTGATGGGCATGTTAGTGTAAGCGAGCCTACATCTGCATCAACAATGACAAAGGCTATAAAAGAGAGACAAGAGGAACATAACAGACAAAAGGCTAATTCCAACAAGGGACAAATTAAAACTGCTAGCCTTTCTCGTCATTCAAGTGGTACCAGTGTCAAATCGTTTGCATTCCCAATGTAAGCAAGCTACATTATCGCTGCATCCTCAACCAAAAGTTTACTGTCTTTACATAGACAGAAGTGACTTAGATGACTGATTTATTGTGTTTTTTTTGGTTTATGAAGTTTGACAGGGGACTCAAATCACAAGCGACATTCATCATCGCGGCCACAATCACAGCCAACAACTCCTAAATACCAACAGACAGAATCGCCGTTACACTCGCAGCCACAGTCTCCAAGTTCACAGCCACAGACCCCTAAGAAAGGGGATAGAAAAGCAACACCAAATGGGACCTCGTCTAGATGGTTCTCTTGTTTTCCACGGATCAGGTTCTGTTCTTGAGGAAACTATTGGTTTTATTGTTGTACAAATGTGATTGTCAAATAGGAGATTATGTTTGGATTTTGGTTAGGCATTGTAAACACTCAATCTTTGTATACTGGGATCAGATGACATGTCTTAACATTTTGTTCCCTTCAGCATTGAAAGCTGTTGTTGGTGATTGATTGCTTGTTTCAATGATTTTGGAATTAGTGAAAAAAAAAACTCTTATCTAGTTCAGTGGTGTAGCTTGATCAACAAGAATAACACAGAAGGGAGGATTCAAGGCCAAACTTTTTTTGCTCCAATTGTTATTACTGTTACTTACCTATTTATTTATTTATCAAGTAGCAATTTGAAAATGGTTTCCCCTTTATTTTTTGGATTAGATGTAGTTTCATTTGAAGTAGACATCAAGAATGATAAATCTCTATCGAGTTCCAGGAATTTCGTATGTTTTACAATGAGTAGCTTATTTTGGAGAATAATTGATATAGAAAAACAAAATAGGTTGTATTATTGAATTGAATTTTCGGGAGAAATAAAATTGTTAAATAATAAGCAGTGATATAATCCTTTAAAAAATGATACCATGTTATAGAAATAATTTAAGCGAGTAGAGAAAAAGAGAAATATATTAAAGTTATAAGTATAGAAATGTAATATTCAAGTTCTATTTCTTATATTCATTTTTTTTAAACGTAAGAATATATTTATTAATAAATAAATGTACAAAACAATTCACATACATTTACTTAATAATAATAACTCTTATTTTCAAAATAAATAAATAATAATAACTCTTGAGTTTCTTTTTTTACCATTAAAAATAAGTAATGGACACGGACACCCAAGTGATTGATTAGAATAATAAATAAATAATAATAATAATAATAATAATAATAATAATAATAATAATTATAACAACAACAAAGGAAAAAAATTATATATTGTTCTAATTAGGTGTACATCTAAACTAATAAAATAGTTACACGTAAGTGAGTAAAATGAGTGACATAATACATCGAGTATACTATATAGTTACTCCAATGTATGGGGCCTTTTTCCAGTGTGGTCTCAGTTTGGGCCCACTTTAGTTTTGGCCAAATCCTTAGAGTAACACGTGGATAATTGACTAGGGGTATTATCGGCAATCCATGCTAACAAGAGTTGGCGCGAAAGTATTTTGGGGAAAAAAAGAAAGAAGGATAAACATCCCGCCAAATACCCCGAAAAAGGTAAAACCCTCCATTTTCCATTCCTTTTTTTCCATTTCAGTCTTCAAAACCCAATTCTTTTAGCGACATGGGAAAGTTTTTGTTCTTTTGTCACTCTTTACCGCCAAAACTGAGAAATAGAAATCTTAAATCCAGCGCCAAAACCCATCTGCTCCGCAACCTAAAAGACCCCCTTGCGCTCTGCATCCTCTCTCCATTTCCAAACCACACAGTCTAGTTCGAACCATTCTAAACAGAGTAAAAGAATAGCCAAACAGTGAGAAAATGGGAACATCAGTGAGCTCAGATGCTATTTCCACACTGCTTTCCATCCCTAAGCCAGAATCGCCTTCCGATCTTCCGGAATTCATCCTCCAAGTCACCCATCTCGAGCCCAAAGGCAAATCTTATGGGTACTTACTCTTCCTCTTTCACTTCTTTCATCTGTGTCTCTTTTTGTTAGATCTGATTGTTGGTATTATATCGCTTCCTTTGATTTGTTTGCTTTTGGGTTTTCATATTTGTTTGTATTTTATCTGTTTTAGGATCTCTGTCCGATGTAATAGTAGTAGTTCTAGCATCTTGTTGCTTATGGGTTTCTTATGACTTGACGGATTCGAGACTGTTTTGGTTGGTTGCGATGACAGGTTCGATGCCAACGATGGAAAGATGAAGATAAAAGCAATTTTCAGCTCGCGCTTATCTTCTGAGGTCATCTCTGGGAATATCCAGAACCTAGGTCTGATTCGTGTTCTTGACTACACAGTCAACGAAATCCCTAGCAAATCAGAGAAGTAAGGATATTTCAATTGAAGTTACTACTTATTATAAGTTTTTATTTTAGGGCTAGAGTTGTTTTTTGGGTGTTTTTTATTGTGTTATAACATGAATTTTTTTTTCTGTCTAGGTATTTGATTATAACGAAATGTGAGGTGGTTTCTCCTGCACTTGAAATGGAGATTAAGAGTGAGAGTAAGCAGGGGGAAGTGGGCGTAGTGTTGAAACCAAAGCAAGAAAATGAGGTCAAGTCTGAGGTGAAGAAGGAGATCTTTGGTGCCAGCACTGGCATTGTCTTGAGGCCAAAACAAGAAATGGTGGTGTCTAAATCAGCTCATGAAATTGTCCATGAGCAGCAAAGAAAGTAAGTGGCTTTACTTCATGATTGATCATTGAGCCATTGTTTCTAGCTACTATTTTGTTGCGCTTCTGTGTTTATATTCTGTTTGTTTTGAAATTTCAGTATGGCTCCTTCTGCTCGAATGGCCATGACACGAAGAGTTCACCCTCTTGTTTCCTTAAACCCTTACCAAGGGAACTGGACCATCAAGGTCAGGGTGACAAGCAAAGGAAGCATGCGTACATATAGGAATGCCAGAGGGGAAGGGTGTGTTTTCAATGTGGAGTTGACAGATGAAGATGTTAGTTGAAGAATATTTCCAACTCAGCATTTGACTGTGTGTAGTTTGCTTTTGGTTTGAAGTTGATTGGTTTATATGATGACATAATGGTGTTTGTTTGTGCAGGGTACACAGATACAGGCAACAATGTTCAAAGAGGCTGCTACGAAGTTCTATGATAAGTTTGAGCTGGGGAAGGTGTACTACATATCAAAGGGAACTCTGAAAGTAGCAAACAAGCAGTTTAAGACTGTGAAAAATGATTATGAGATGACCTTGCATGAGAATTCTGAAGTGGAAGAAGTCAGTAATGAAGCAGCTTTTATTCCTGAAACAAAATTTGATTTTGTCCCAATTGACCACCTTGGACCTTATATTAATTCAAAAGAGCTTGTTGGTAAGAATTGAACCATTGTAGAAATACCTCCTGTAAGTTTATTTTGTTTGTCTTCATAACTAACATATTCAACATTTAATCTCAGATGTTATTGGTGTTGTTCAAAGTGTTTCTCCTACAATGAGCATCCGTAGGAAGAGCGATAATGAGTGTATCCCGAAGCGTGATATGGTTATTGCAGATGAAACGTAAGTGGTTGTTCTGTTTTTCCTTTTAACTGTTCCCTGTAGATTAGATTCCATGTATTGACCTGTGGATATTTGTTATACAGTAAAAAGACTGTTGTTGTCTCATTGTGGAATGAGCTTGCAACAACCGTAGGACAGGAGTTGCTTGACAATGTCGATAAATCACCTGTAGTTGCAATTAAAGCTCTTAAAGTTGGAGATTTCCAAGGTACTTTATTGTAAATTTTCTTGGGAGTTGTAATTTAATTGATGAGGGCAATGGTTTTGAGATGTTTAATTTATCCCTGATTGTAAAGGTCCCTTTTTGTGATACTCCAGGCATTTCCTTGTCCACTGTTGGCAAAAGTATAGTGCAAATCAACCCAGACATTGCTGAATCAAAGAAACTGAGAAGCTGGTAAACTACCTACTATCATCTATTAAGTTATTTTCATTTCATTTTTCTTGTGTATTGAGATGGTTTTATTTTTTAAGGTATGATTCAGAGGGTAAAGAAACTTCTATGGCGTCTGTTAGCTCTAGTTTGAGCCCTTCAACCAAGAGTGGTCAGAGGTCTATGTACTCTGATCGTGTGTCTATTTCCAATATAACAAGCAATCCATCCTTAGGCGCTGACAAGGTATTACCACTGTCAAGATAATTCCTTCATAATAATGTTTGATATGCCTCTTTCTCTCAGATTTAAAGTTAAAGGTATGTGTAAGAAGAAACATCTGGATAACAAAATGAAGGATTCTAGTGCGACTGCAAAAGTACTGCACAGGGCATTAGAGTTTCATATTATGAACAGAGCTTTATTGTGTTTTCTCCAGTTTGTTTGATGAGCCTGTAAAATGATTTCAGCTTTATAATGTGGTACTTCTGTCTTGTGCAGCCTGCATTTTTTAGCATCAGAGCGTATATAAGCTTTATCAAGCCAGACCAGACTATGTGGTACCGGGCTTGCAAGACTTGCAATAAGAAAGTGACCGATGCAAGTGAAGGTGGATATTGGTGTGAAGGATGCCAGCAGACAGATGCAGAGTGTATGTTAAGGTGAGAGACAATTAGGATATTAAATGATTACCCCGCTTTCATTGACATAGTTTTTGTTTGTTGCGTCGTGCTCATTTCATTTCCCCTTCTGTTTCACATTTCTTAGGTACATTATGATGGTTAAACTTTCGGATGAAAGTGGTGAAGGTTGGGTCTCAACTTTCAACGAGGAAGCAGAGAGAATCATCGGTTGTCCTGCCGATGAACTTGACAAATTGAGATCTCAGGTAAAACAGCAAACATGAACGAAATTTGTTCAGTTGAAGCATGAAAAAATGCTGTAAAAAAATAGATTCTAATTCCCTTTTGGGTCTTCTATATTTCAGGATGATGGGAATTTATACCAAACGAAACTGAAAGGATCGACATGGAATCATCATCTTTTTAGGGTCAGTGTTGCTCAGAATGAGTACAACAATGAGAAAAGGCAGAGGATAACAGTCAGAGCTGTTGCCCCAGTTGATTTTGCAGCTGAATCTAGGCTTTTGCTTGAAGAGATTACAAAGATGAAAGGTTCTCGATAGTATAGTCCTGCTGCATCATATCATAAGTACTTAAGTTAAGATGATCTTTAGGTCTTCACTTGTTTTTAGATTTTGGGATGGGTAAAAAAACTCTAGATTTGGTATCAAAGGTATTTGCTTGTAATGTGTAAGGGCTAGTGAACACATTGGTTTTGTTAAATTGACAGCCCACACCTTGTTTGTTTAATAGGCAAACCCTACGTCACTAAACCATCCACCATTCTTGTTATTCAAGAATCGAAGGGAAATTCTATTACATGTTGAAATCCTTTCAGATTAAGGAGTACTAGCTTCAAGAAAGCAAAATAAAGAAGAATCCAAGATAACATAATATAGAAAAGCTAGGATCATTAAATATTGAAATTAGTGACATTTCTTGAAAAGTTTCCTCGTGCCATTGACCCAATCCAGATGAAGCCGGACTCTTGAGACGTGATAAGCAAGCGTGACCCCATAAGTCTCAAAATACACATCGTAGTACGTCGCCGATCCCTTCCCCTTCTTTCCGGCGATGACGCCGATCCACCACCCGTCATTGTCGAAAGCATCCACCACGTCCCCCGTTGAAAACCCAGAAACCACCACAGACGGCGGCGTTCTTGGCGGCACAGGGCGGATTTCTTCTCCACACACCAACTCCACCAGAGGGGCCTCCTCATCAGTTTCTTGAACCAAGTTCTTGTACGCAACCTGGAAAACATTCCGGTCGAGCTGCTTCATCACCGTTGCTTCGTAGTAGGAACCAGAAAATCCTTCTTGCTTGCTGCTCACTTCAACAAAATCTCCATCAAAGAAACTACTACCCGCCATTGTTGCTTGTTGATGGATGCTATGAAAAATCGACGAATGGAAATTGGAAAGGGAACTTCTTGTTCTTGTTTGGAAATAGTAGGCTTTGGTGTGTTCGTATATAAGAGAGACGAGTGAGAGTCGGTTTGGTTTAATTTTAGCTAATCCGAATAGGATTAGGAATGGACATCAAATATATTTGTTTCCGTTAGCTGGAAGGACTTGTTAGGTTAACATAAGTTAACATGACTTCCCGCCACATCACTGATTTTGATCAATATAAATGTCGTTTGTCTTTTAAAAACACAAATATTTTGCCATCAAATAGAATTTCTAATATTTTCTGTATCACAGGAAATTAAATAGTAAATAAGAAATAAAAATTGACAACTTTCAGAGTACAAAACTTCATCCAATCAAATTGCAAAAGCCTACACCCATAAAAATGAATAAATTAATCAATAACATTCAATCAATTAACAATGAAAAGTGGGGAAATGTTGTTGCTCCTTTACGCACACAAAGCGGATTACAAATGTTCCCGCATATGAGTTGAGCCAATTGACTTTGATTTCCAGTTTAGGAAATGTTTGGATAGGGGAATGCCCCGAGGCGATCGCGTCTTTTGTACTTGCAGATTTGAATTAATCAAATTATTATCTTCCTTTCAACAAAAAAAATGAAAAGGAAAAGGCACCGGTTTCTCCAGTTATTATTTTCATTTTAGTCTATCCCCAAAGTCGATTTACGTTCAATTAGGTGCCTTCCGGGGTGTACAAGAACCGGGCCGGCCTGAGAATCGCCGGGTTTTGACCCGGACAGGACCGGTCCGTCTTTTTTTTGACCCGAAACGGATAGTTCTGGTTTGGTCCGATTTTCAACCTTCAAAATTCTGGAACCGACCTGGAGAATCGGTAGAACCGGACATATATATATAATAATATCAAAGTTTCCATTTGGTTTAATGGTTAACTCCTCACTTATTATATTAAATGGGAGAGGTTCAAATCCTCTTCGCTCCCACTTTCTTTTTTCCTTCTAAAGACCATTAATTATTAATAATATAGCTATTAATTATTATCAATTGTCATAAAATTAAAAATTGTTTAGAGTTTTATGCTTTTAATTTAAATTGTATTAATGTTTAAATTACTAATGTATTATGCATTTTTCTTTTTTTTTCTTTTAAACTCAATTAAAAGTCCTCATTTTTTTCCTTTTTATTTGTTATTTTAAATACAAAATTTTATTAAGGACGTTATGTGAGAATTATTATGATGGAAAAATATTGTCTCCGTAGTAAGAACTAAGAAATAAAATTTTAATAAGCATTTATATAGTTAACATGGCACATACTAGTAATATATTATTGTAAATTGTAATAGCCATTTATATAGTTAATATGTATAAAGTAAGACCATTAATTATTAATAATATAGCTATTAATTATTATCAATTGTCATAAAATTAAAAATTACTAATTGTTTAGAGTTTTATGTTTTTAATTTAAATTGTATTAATGTTTAAATTACTAATGTATTGTGCATTTTTCCTTTTTTTCTTTTATTTGTTATTTTAAATACATTTTTTAAGTAAATAAAAAATTCCAGGTCAGAACCGGAACAGGCTCGGTCCGACCCGAAAAATTTAGAACCTACCCGGTCCGATTCTGTCCTGGACAAGAACCGGTAATTTCGGTCTGGTCCGGTTCTAGCCCAAGAACCGGCCCGTGTACACCCCTATTCCGTTATGGCCGTTAGACATACTAGGTCCCTGCCGTCAAAAACTCGACTAACGGAAACAAACGTCTGTTAACTCATATTTTTTTTATCTAAAAGAGTGAGTGTCATTGGGTTCCACATGTTGAGATTTTCTCTCTAAAAATATATTATCTTCTCATTTTTTATTTTTCAAATAATTTTCCAAAAAACTCAAATTTATTAATTAAACTTACCCCAGTTTTTAATCATATTATTAAACAAGTTTACAAATGCCATCATTCGAACGACAATGACAAACCCATTGCAATTTTTAAGCCAAATGCTACTCCTTGTTTCATTCTCTTGAGTTCTTCTAGCAAAACACTATAAATTTCCATTCTTTTTTTTGAAAATTATAAATTTCCATTCTTAATAAGCTGTTAACACTTCAAAATAATAATTAATAAAGGCAAAAACTCAAAACGACTAGTTGTTTCGTACCCTCCTCTTCCATTTTCATGAAATCATCGCATACCTCTTCAAGAACTGTTTCCCAGCCACCGTTGTTCCAGCAACTGCCCCACCGAGCGCTCCTGCCACGACAGCCGACCGCACTCCTCTAGCCGCTCTGCACACCGCCTCAGTCGTAAGCCCAGCGGCCACACTACTCCACATTCATCCACATCTCTCACAGCCAATACGCCTGCGAAATTCAGAACGAATCGTCATCGTCTTCTACCAATTTAAATTAAAAATCACCCTCTGCCAAATTAAATATCAAACCAGCCACCTATTATCCAATCAAATCGGCCATCAACCAGCCCACCACCGAACCACAGCCGTCCAGCCCGATCTGCCAACACCCACACAATCGCTCTCTGCCACAAACCACCACACAACCATACCAAATAACCCATCACAAATCCTAAACCACCAAACCTCCCTCGACCTCCTCACTGCCGAAACCAAACCCAATCACAAAATCAATCAAACACCAATCAGCTCAAACCACCACCCTCTCCGATTTGCTTGTCGTGTCGGTACACCAAAGAAAAGAAAAAAATAGAGAAAAGAAAAGAGAGCAGTGAACGAAAAAAAGAAAAGAGAAAAGAAAAAAGTGAAAGAAGAAAAAAAGAGCAGAGAAGAAGGAAAGAAAAGAGAGCAGAGAAGGAAAAAAGGAAAGAGAAAAAGAAAGAAAAAAAGGGAGAAGCTTGTCGTTTGACAAGGAAGAAGAAAATAAAGGAAAATAAAGAAAAGAATGGTTTGGGCTTCGGCCAAGAAAAATGAAAAGAAAAGATAAAATTTTCAAATCAAAAAATCTGACTCGCGGGACCTAGTGACACTCACTTTTCTAGATAAATAATAAAAAATAGAAATTAACGGACGTTTGTCTCCGTTAGTCGAGTATTTAACGGCAGAGACCTGGTGTGCCTAACGGCCATAACGGAAGGCACCTAATTGAACATAAATCGACTTTAGGGACAAACTAAAATGAAAATAATAACTGCAGGGACCCTCAGATGCCTTTTCCCATAAAAAGTGTCTGATAATACTCGAGCATGAATCTTTTTACTAAAAGGAGTAGAATGTATACCCGAGAGACCAAAAATTTGAAATCAACCAACAAAAATTAAGTTATCTAAAAATAGGTTAGATGAAACATGACTAATAAAAAAATTGTTGATATATAATTTAACATTATTTTGACACTTCAATTTATTAAAAACTCAAGAATAACATAAACCATCGTAAATTTAGTAGTTGTAGACAAGGTAGTCATAATCGAGAGTTTAGGTAAAATCGAATCGTAAAATCGTAGAGTTTATATATATATTTTTTAAATTATTATTATTGTATATATAGTCATTTTCTGAATAGTTTAATTAGTAATTATAATTTTTTTATAAAAATAATTTTTTTCAACCAAATTGACGTTGTTTTGACCAAAAGAGTTTGAAGTAAAACAGGAACATTTTGGTTTGATTGAAACAACATTGTTTTGATCAAAACGACGTCGTTTTTATTTTTCTTCTTTTTTTTATAAAAAAATGCTATACGAGTTTACCGAGTCAACTCTAGATTTCACGCCAATTTTAGCTAATTTTGATTTTATGTTCGAGTTAACTCAATGAGAGGAGCCAAACTTGACTCGCCTTTTTTAAAGTTGGTTTTAGTTTTTTTTTCACACGACCTGGTGTGACTTACTCCCTCCGTCTTTTTTTAATAGACGTTGGGCCCACAAGTGCGGTTATTAAGACTGGTTGCTTCCTGCGTAGGTCAAGCCAACATTCTATTGATGCAATACAGCAGATGGGCCAGCGTCGTCATTTTTGAAATTCAAATCAAATTTTCAAAATTTTGAAAACCAGCCCATTCAAAAAAAAAATTCAATCTCTCCTCACCCTGGTTTCTTCCTCCAACTCTCTCTGCTCTTCAACCCTAAACCCTAGATCCCAGTCAAATTTGGGCATTTTGATTAACTGAAAAATTTAGCCAAATTCAAATTACATTTCCTTCCCCCAATTTTCGATTATTTATTACACATGAGTTTCTTCTTCCACATCTCCCTCCTCCGCTTCAATTCAGCAACAATAACAGTGTTCATCTCTCTAAAAATCTGGGATGACATCTCATATAACCGACTTAAACTATATTTCAAGGTCTCCTCCAGAAGGCAGCCTAACCCCAACTATCCTAATTGGGAACCCTGAATCCCCTGAAGCCAACTGTCATGGCCTTGAGTAGTTGTCTTCTACCCTCTCCGGCGACGGAACATCCCAGATATTAACGGTCGACGAGGTACTTAAACACTTTATCCAACTATCCTATTTAATTTATTTTCAATCATTTTCGCCTTTAATTTGAGTGTTTGGTGGTGACATTTGGTTAGCTCACCGGAAGGAGCTATCGAATGATGAACGTCTGGTTGTCTACGCAATGCTGCTGGAGAGGAGTGAAGATGGAAAGTTGAAGGCAACAACAACGAGGAAGGTGTCAAAACTGTTTGGTGTGGGGATCCGCACAATACAAAGGATCTGAAAATGGGCAAGAGATTCAGGTCAGCACCAATATGCTAATGGTAGAGTCTAGAATTGTGGTAGATAAAGGGTTGATTTCAATTTGGAGAGAATGAAGGACATTCCACTGAGGAAGAGAACAACATTGAGGTCTCTAGCAGCAGCTTTGAGATTTAGTAAATCGTATTTGCATGTGAAGTTAGAAAGTGTGATTAGACGACATAGCAATGTGATCCATCCAACATTGACATAGGAGAATCTGAGAAGTAGAGTCAATCATTGTATGGCATCCTTCGATCCAGCAACAGTGTCACATGATCCAACCTTCTTGAATATGAAAAATGTTGTGCACATTGATGAGAAGTGGTTTTACCTGACTAAGAGGTCATAGACATATTACCTTCTACATGATAAAGAAGATCCAATAAGAACAATACAAAATGCCAATTTTATTACTATGTTGATGTTCTTAGTTGTTGTTGCTAGGACAAGGTATGATTGCAATAACTCTTGTACGTTTGATGGCAAAATTAGTTTTCCCATTAGTTTGTGGTGTTGTTGTTGTTAGGTCAAGTTAGAATAGGCCTCAAGGTGCACGAGCTAAAACTAATTTCTAAAATCAGCAGGACAATAATCAGGAAGTTTATAATTGAGAGGGTGTTACCTGTCATTGCAAGCAAGTGGCCTAGGGACAATATTACAGAATATATTTTTATTCAACAAGATAATGCCCCAACATGAATCATAGCTACTGACGATGTTGATTTTTTGAATGCAGTTGAGTTAAGTGGAATGAATGTGACTCTCATATATCAGCCTCCTAACTCCCCTGATTCAAATGTGTTTGACCTTGGTTTTTTTATAGCAATCCAGTCTCTGCAGAGTAAGAATTGCTCTAGAACTATGTCTGCACTGGTTGCTGCTGTTCAGCAAGCATTCTATATTTTTTTCTGACAGGAAAGTAAATCATGTCTTGATTACTCTGTAATCATGCATGATTGAAGTACTAAAATGTGGAGGCAACAACACCTATAAAATTCCTCACTTGAAGAAAATACAGTTGGAGAGGATGGAAACTATTTCGCCAATTTTGAAGTGCAGGGCAGAGATTTATGGTCATGCATTACAAGAAGTTTCTCATCAATGAAATTGGTAATTTCCTGCCTATTTTTGTTACTTCTATTACTTAGAATACAAGTATTAATTTATCTGTAATCTGTGCAGGTTTGAAGTGTTAAGATCATTCTGAGCAGAGAGGATTTTTTGTCACCAAGGTAAGTCTTTTTGGTACACTGACATTGTGGGGAAATATCAATTAGCAATGTGGACAGTATGCTTCATTGGTTGTACTTTAATTGTTGTTGTTGGAGGTATGCATAACCATAATGCCAATTGCTAACCTAACATTTCAGTAGAAATATGCACGTGTAGTGCATATTTGTAGGACCTACTTTTGTATAGGAAATCATTGTACATTTTGGTGCAGCATAGTTTGCTTACTTTTAATTTTTTGTTGGTTTACCGAATAAACATAGCACATGTTGTGTTGCACAAATAGAAAATTATTTTGGTATAGGAAAAACTGTTGGGTATTGAGAATATGTACCTGTAATTGAGTATATTAGGAGTATGAAATCATTTAATTCTCTTATGTTCTTAGAGTTCCTAGTGAGAGTAATTTTCCATTGTTCCCTTTGTTTCTATTATGTTATGATATGTGCTTGATTATTTGGATTTGATCATCCTATGTTTCCCTTTTATACTTTAACCTTAATGGCAGCAAGAGTGTGTAAGTTGTGTCATTTGTCAATATAGCTTTGTTAATATGTTGACTAGCATTTCCTTTGTTTTCTATTTATATCATCCTGTAATTTACTTTGTCCTTTATTCGCCATTTTTCCTCACACACTTAGGGTAACAATGGTGTAAACTAATATAATAATCTGTCCCTCCTCCTTTATTTTTATTGATAATCTGTCTCTCCTTCTTCTCTGTCAGTTAACTGTTGCCTAATTTGACTGGTTTAATTTTTAAATTTATGGTTGTTATATTGAACCGTTGTGTTAGATATTACCATTACTTATGACGTAATTAATGAATGGTAATCTGAATTACGATTATACTGGTTTGGTTAAACTCCTAGTTCACCTAATCTTATTGGCGTGTGAGGAGAAAAAGGTGGGATTCTCCTTCTGAAATAAATATCTTTTTTGAAAAGTTTCCATTTTCAATACAACATCTGCCTCAATAACTTTATTTCCCTTGCAGGTGCAGAGACTTTTGCCCATTAATCAACCAATCAAAGTGAAGAGGAAGTTTCCATAAGCATGCAGGACTCAGCACCAGAGTCATATAAGAAAGAGGTAGCACAGTCTTCGGAGAACACACCAAAGCTAACTTTCTTCTAATCATATCTTCTTGGTTTCTCCTTCTTCTTCTCTATTCTTTGCAGGTTGCATAATGGATCCAAGGGAGGGTATGCATATTCTCCAGGAGGCTAGGGAGATTGGAGAAGGGCTGAATAGGGCAGGGGTTGAGCTGTAGGGGCAGCTCAATAAGTTGCAGGAAGACATACTCACCCTCAAGGAGTTGGCTGCCAGACTGAAGGACATGAGGGATGATATAACAGAGGAGGATCCAAATGAGGGGGATATGCTCCTTACAATAGGCAACGCCCTCATCCCCTTGAAGAAGGCCATTAGTCACCTGAAGACGAGAGGCGCATGGTGGAGCTGGCCATCAACAATCTCACTGAGGCTGCCAGGCAGCTTGACAAGTTTGGCAACAAGGTGGCTGGCATCCCAAAGGCCTAACTTCATTCGGCCATGTTCTTCTTGTCTTTAAGCTCCCCCTCCGTCTTCATGTCCTTCTTCTCTATTTTTTTCTTTTTTTCTTTCTATCATTAATAAAAACAGTTTATCTATTTTCAGTCTTAAACTTAATTTTCTTTTATTACATGCGAAATGGTTGAGTAGTTTGTTATGGTGGATACTGATAATTGCTTTTAAATTCAAGATGCAAACGATATTAACGAACATGTACCCAGAAAACTAAAACACTTGTGCAACATCAACACAACCATTTGTACTCCTACATTTACAGTACACAAACATCAAAAATTACCCAATTATAGGTTGAAGGACATGGTCAAACAGAAAAATCTACCTACAATTAGCCAGTACATACACTAAATAACCCTGGCAGGGGTTGAGTTACAAAACTCATCAAAATTACACAAAATGTTAACCATGTTCAAGAGGCAGAGAACACATCTAATGAAAATCAGGAAGAAGCAATCACAACATCACAACAAACTCTCTTTCTCGGGTTGGATCATCAAACTTTCACCTTCCTTCAGTGGACAACTTGTTCAGATCAAAGCCCCTATTTTTACTTATCTGTGGAGGCAGTTCATCCAAATCGAAAGACACCCCCCCCCCCCATGAACAATCCCAGAAACAGAGGCACAATCATCAATAAATGCTTCCTCATTTAAATCAATATGGAGAGGGGGCTTTTCAGGAGGAATCATTGAGATTTCTCTACACAATCAGTGACCCCATTAATGGTTATGCCTCCGTCAGATACAAGCTCACATTCCCCTTCATCATCCACAACCTTCAATGGCGAAACATTTTCTTCTCCTCCTGCCTCTTCCACACAATCTTATTTCACATATGTGTCCTCCACAATTTCATCATTCTCACATTCTACGCTTGCAGCAGAAACATCTAACACATAAGCCCACTGCTCTTCCACAACATCAATGGAATCCTTAACGAACATGTTGGCCGAATCATCAAATTGATAAGCGTTGTCAAACCGTGAGTCGTCGAAATAAACACCCACAACACTCCCATCCATCTTTGAAACAATTTTGGTTCTTCTTCTCAAGTTTTGCTTTAAGTAATGACAGATGATGACGTGAGTTTTTTTTCTCAACTTTGTTGTCAATGAAAACATAGGACAAAGTCCTCTATTTCGCGTCATCCCCAAAATTTCCGTTCCCTTCAAATTTTCAGCCTTCGGCTTTCCCTCTCATTTCTGTCTAATCACTTGCATGACGCATAGTCTAAGCTGAATGACATGTCGTTTGAAAGGGCAATTTTGGAAGGAAAAAAAAAAGCAGCATCAGTTAATCGTGGACAACAATTTATGGCCCAAACGTCCATTAAAAAAGGACAGAGGGAGTATATAATACTCCTATTTTTATTTTTAAAAAATAAAAAAATAAAAAGAACAGAACAACCTGTAACTTTTCTCACTGCACAAAATAGAACAAGTGTACATGTTAAAATATCAGAGCAACAAGAAGTGTTATTTACATTTAGATCTTTGCTTATTTACAAACATAGGATTAACAGAAAAAAAATCATCTCATCGCCTCACTTATAATATACACAACAAAACGGGCGGTAATTAGATATATTCAGCAGCTATATACCATTGAGTCACCTCTTAAAGCGTAAATATCTACATATCTGACTCAAAATTCAGTTGCAGGAGTGCCTGTAGGTTTAGTTAGGTCTTGAAGTAGAAGTTTTCGAAATGTCTGACCTACTGGCCTGACTAAGCATTAAGTCTTTCACTTTTCTGTAACCCTGTAGTTCTTGCAATGCATCAGCAGTCGTCTTAGATGCAACCAGGCCTGAAGATGCGAGACTACTTGCAGAAGCCGGCTGCACAAATGCTGCTGGTGCCTCGGCAGTTCGACTGTGCTCTTGTAAGTTGCTACTCCATATCTTTGTTCTGGTATCCTGTGTTGTTGAATCAACCGAAACTGAAAAATCTTGGCGCAGCGGTGGAGCTTTCTTCAGCATACAAAAAAGAGCACCAACCACAGCATCATGGGATTTTCTAACTGGAAACGGCCCCCCTGTCTCGAGTGGATCACATAGAAGGCCTTTTTGGTCAAAAGATTCAGGCCTGTGACATGCACACAGAAAATTACTTGGAGTAACGAGGTATAAGACAAATAACATCATTTGGGTCTGGTTTTAAGCACCTCTCCATTTACTGAACTGAATTCGAGCACATGGTTTTTCTTCCACAAGGATTCAAAGACACAGCACAAGGAAAATAATGCAAAACAAGGATGAATGAGAATGACAACCAGGTAAGTGTAAAACAAGTTCCATCCCCATATAACAAAGTTAAAATTGAGTGGTGCTCGCAAGTTGCTCCGGAACCTAATCTAGGAAATTGTTTTCAGATCATAATAAGCAAACTACAGCACAGAGTCCAAGGCACACGGACACACATGACTAATAAAACGCCTCAACTAAAATTCTGTACAAAACACACTTCTGGAAACCCGTCCAATCATCGTATATTTAGTCAACTCACCACATTTCTAAATCCGTCCGTGCTTAACATTGCTTAATTGGCAAATATGAGGAGATATGTGTCGGCATTTGTCACCAGGTTACAAAATGCTTACTTAAATAGACAGGGTGTAGTTTTAGTCAATTATCGTGCAAACTAAAATATGTAACTTAATGAAGTTTAAATGTCTCTAGAATCTGAAGACGCCACATCTGATCTGTTAATCTAATCAACTGTGCCTTTATGATCCGCGCTAAAGAGTTTGCTACACTTTTTTCTTTCGAGAGACCACCTAAGCCTAATGAACCTTTTGAATCAAAATCGTTACAACAAGGATAGCAATGGAAAGATGAGTGAAACTAAAAATCAAACTAATTTTTTTTGTAAAGATGCAGGGATAGAAAAACAGAACCTGGATGGCAATACAATTGCAAATCTTTTAATCCTTCTTAATTTTTAACCATTGGAATATCAACATCCAACCATTATCTGACTGCTTCTAGTTTTGTCAGAGTGGTTTGCTGGTCAACTACTAAAACTATAGCATTAAGCTGCCACCGGCATATTCAAAGTCTCTAACTCATAGCTAATGGTCACAAACAGCAATCAACAGTTTGGTACAATTCAACAAGAACCAAAATGCTATCATTTCTACCAAGAAAAAGGATGAGATAGATTTTCCTGCCTCGGTGCATCCCAAATCCCAATGTATCTAAACCTGAACCCACACATTGACACATTTCCCAAGTTTATAGACACTCAGGAAAACACTGTTCTCAGCAAAAGAAACAGGGCCGAGGCACTACAAGAAAGCAAATTCATCTTTTCCCATCCATTATCACAATTTCCAGTATTTCAATCCTTCCTCCATGTAAGTAAATTCCATGACTTGTAGTAACCAAAAACATCACGACAAAGCAATAGCATAATCAAATCAAATTTCCAGAAGCATCTAGAGTAAATCTTGCAAAAATTAAATTAGCGTTGTAATATCCTAGCTTATCTCTACAAAAGAAGAAAAAGAAAACTAGAAAACTATCACTTACTGAAGGACCACAGCCTTGAAAAAAGAGTCAAACATCACATTTTCTTTTGTTGTTTGCTTATCACTTTTATTGCTCTTTGAGAATCCTTCTAAGAAGAGCATCATAAATTAATATCCCTTACCCAATCCTCCTACGTTTCAACATTTCTAGATGCCACAAGGCCCACAACCCCACACACAAATGCCTCGTGTTTTAAGGCAAGCAACGACTAGTGTCTAGACTAGTAATATATAATGTATTTTCTTGGAGAAGCTCAAAATATATAAACATCCAAAGTAACAAAGTAATTTTCCTTTCCCGCAGTGAGCAACTAATAAAAACCGTAGCTGTCATCGTGGGAATATTTTTGCTGAGTAAAGCAAATTTATTGTTAAAATTCAACCTGCTACAACTGTTAGCCAATGCATGTGAGATGAAATATAAGGATGCTAATGAAGGTTCTATATTAACTCAAGGAGCCCAAATGGAGCATGATAAATTCAGTTATCTATTCTCAATTATATGAGTATGCATGTTGAATCCCAAAATTCAGGTTGCTTCAAAACATGGGCCAAATAACTCAATAATTAGTAGATCAAAGGCAGTTACATAAGATATATGCCCCAGCCATAATCAAATGCATCACAGTAAATTGCAGGTAGAATCTACTTAACCAAGTTCACCCATTACCTGCTACCTGGATCTGTCATATCATCCTCCTCTACATCAAAAGCACAAGGAAACTCTGTATCATCAAAATCATCCTGAAAAGATCTGCTAGAACTTCTAGAAAATGAAATCTGGGGTGAGATGTTGGATGGCATCTTGACACCAAAATATTTTCGAGCATCATCTTTGCCAAGAGATGAAAACTGCAAGAGACAAAAAGAATACTTAATTACACAGGTCGTTTGAGGAATAAAATCCTGATATAATGAACAGATACAATAATACCTTCTCAACTGTTGCACTAGGTGGAACCAGGCCTGGACTTCCATCAGTCTTATAATTTCCAGATTTCGTACCCTTAAGAGGAGGTGATGGAGGCACATTATGCTTGCTGAACAAAGAAGGGGACCTACCAAACTTGGTAGCAGGGATGCTAACTGGTGCACTTTCAGATCGCAACAGAGCTTTTGAAAGATTACTCCCAGGAATACGAATTGGAGGTGAAGGGGAGGGCGAGGGTGTAAAGTTGGGGGAAGGAGAGTACTCATCAAAACTAGTGTTCTTCTTATGAACTGAAGATGTTTCAGGTGGATGAGGAGGTAAGTTCATAGGTGGAAAACGTCGGGAATTTGGATGGGAAGTTGAGGCACGTGGCTCTGAATAAGTAGGTGATGGTGAGAAAGAAAATGATGGTGGTGATGCTTTATAATGGTCATAACTCCAACTATGGCGTCTTGAGAACGGCAAAGATGATGGAGAGCCGTGTGCTATGGGCAGAGAGGGTAACCTCTTCAGAGGTTCTGCCAGGGGACTCCCAACATAATCTGGTATAAATTGCGGAGACATGGGGGTTGATGACTCGGAGCATACATCAGAGAGTGATGAACGATACAGCACAGAAAGGCAAAACCTACCGCAAGAAGCCTCAACAGGAGTGAACACAAATCTCTGCATCTCAGCCTCGTCTTTACGCGTAAAGGGCTCAGCAAAAGATGAGACTCTATGTGTAAGAGTGTAAGTGCATATTTGCCCAGAAGAATTGAGGTCCCGGAAAATCTTATAAGCCGGTAGAAGCCTGACAGTAGCATACAAGGACCTCAAAAGTAATATAGTCTTCTTATAAAATGTATGCAATGTGTTGCTTGATCTCCTATTACTCAAACAAATATCCCTCGACCTCCTACTCTCATACTGCACAAACCATCTCTCGATGATCTTTTCGCGCTTAGTGTCACATCCTAATTCCTCATCAGAATTCCAACAAAATGGATACCGCTCTTTTGATGAAACATTCCTAACAAAGTCCCTTCTCGGGGAAAAACTCAAAGGGCTCCAATCTATTGGCCTCTGCACCAAAACCACATCAACCACCATAGGTTCCAGATAGTTCTGGTGCCAGAGATCAAGATTCTCATGTGCAGCTGGGGATTCCCTCAGTGCTAAATTAAACCACTTATCCCTCGGCCTCGCACTAGAAGAGGAGGATGTAGATGAAGATGGAGATGACACAGTTTGTTCACCACTAAAATTTCGTGACGACATGTATGGTGACCTAGACTCGAGTATTATCTGGAGACTCTTAGGAAAGAACTCAGTGATAATTTGCTCCAATTTTGCAGCATCAGTATGAGTATTACTTGAGGCCATTATCTCAACAAAGAAACTATATCAACGGCAAAAAAACAATCCTTGTATAGAAAACTGAGATTTCCGCCTCACAAGTATAAGCACCCACTCGATAGCACACAACTGCAAGCAAACAATAGATACCACACTCAAATTTCCAATCTATTCAAACAAATACTTAAAACCCAGAACCACAAAACGCTAAAAGAAGCAAAATTTATCACAAAAATGGAAAAAAAGACTAGCATGGTCTGTCAGAATCCCGCTCTAACTCACTATTTTCAGCATAAAAAAACCAAGGTAAATCAATAACAGCAAATGATGAGAATATGCATCATTTCACATACAATCTTTCATCTTTTTTCCTTTTCCATACACGAATAAAGTAAATAGAGAGAGACCCAACTCACAGTTTCCTCAACTCTTCTCTGAAATAACGCCGAAAGGGTCCTTTAGAGGTTTGTTCCTTTCAAAGAAACATTCTTTAGTATTACTTTGAAAAATCTACCTAAAGCTGTAGCACAAAAACAAAAAGGAATATATACGGGTGAAGGAGAAATTGAGAAAAATTAGGCGCGGTCAGTTACAGCGCAGAAAAGCTCGAGTGATTGTACCTAAAGATGGGATTTTTATTTTTATTTCATTTCCTTGTTTCTTTCTTTCTTTCCACTTTTCTGCTACTGACAGAGGAATTTGAGATGATAAAAAGGGTCCTTCCCCATCAAGGAACCTATCAGCGGAGACTCTGGGCCTTGCTTCTTGTGCGGGGCCCTTCTTACATCGATCTGGATATCCTCACATCATGTGGTGAAATCATGTGGACGACAGTAGAGGATCAGTGGAGAGTCTTACTAGTCATCATATCATGTGAAGGAGGAGATTCCGATCGAAAGTGGGCCATCTTTGTTGGAAGTACAATCCAATCTAAATCTGACCTAAGGCCCAAATTGATTGATTATGCTGGTTCGGTAGAACAAACAAATTGGCCCACCGCTATAAGAACCGTTTTTATTGCAGAAATTGGATATTTAATTATAATATTTATATTTTTTTATAGTCGGAGTTGATATTTGAACCTCCCTACCGGATACTATTTAAATTTAAATAATAACACAATATAAAATAAAATAAATTAAAAGCGAAATAAAAATCGGACTGACTTTTCAAACATGTTTGTAGTATTTTCAAATTTAGTCCCATAAAATATTAGATCTAGATTTCCTTAAGTGAAAATTGAATGATCATAGGCCCATAGTCCTTTTTCTTATTAGATCTTTTGTTTGACTGAAATTCTAAATTAAGAATTTACATTAATGAGATTTTATGATCCAAATTAAGGGTCTGTCAATTTTTAATTTTAAATAAATTTAACAATTTCTAACATTTCCTTAGAAGGGATACATTTACCAAATAAAAATGCATTTTTTTTATATAAGCTCTTAATCTCCTTTAGTTGCTTTACTAACACTTATTACTCGCACGGAATACCACATCGCTTGGAATTGAAAGGGCTTTGCGGTATATAATTGTTGTTAGCCCTGTGAAAAGAAAATGTAATTTTTTTTCCTTTTTTCCTTTTTGGTCTTCAATTTATCTACCAAATTTCCCTCGAGTCAAATAAATTATTGCATTTGTCCATAAAATCAATATAGACTACTATTATCTAAAATAATAGTAATTATTTATTTGACACGTTATAAAATTTATCTACAACCGAAAGTAATTACACTTTTGAAATAACATTATCATGGTTATTCCCCTAACAAAAAGAACTTCAATAAATTAATCTTTCCATTTTTTTCAACTAGAAAAAAACCGAGTAAAATAAGGTATTATTGTTTTTAAGTAATAGTAATGTTGATCGAGTGGACAAACACAATAATTTATTTGGCTTAATTGCAAATATAATAGCTTATTTTAAGTTATCGCACAAATATAAGTATGGATTTTACCATTTAAAAAAAAATCATCTGGGTTGATTAATATTTTTAAGATATCATCCAGGAATGTGCCTTTTTTTCCAATGAGGAATGGGCCTTGTTATGCGTGCGTAACTAAGGCCTTCTATATTCAACAGTTTTTGAATTGGGCCTACACGCGTTTCTGCGAGTCTGAAGGAATCGTTCAAATCAACAAAATTGTGACATATTCACAATTTGACCTAATTTTGTCTAGTAGCTAATTTCTGGAAATTTGAATTTCATTCATTCTCTCTTTATGTTGGTATGAATTGTTGGACGTTGATAAGGAGAAAAAAATTTCACTTTTTGTTTTAGATGTGTTTTCTATTTTCGAGACCATTCGGTAATCTGATTATTATATTAAATGTTAATTATTTGAATTTGAGTCGATCAGAACTTCAAAAGACGATAAATCTTCCCCTCATAAATTTTAACATAACTATATACTTGTAAACTTATAACTCGAACTTAAAATCTCTAATTAAATTAAAAGAAATCTTTACTAGTTGATATAATCAATACTAATTAAGAATGCAGTGATGAGCATTTATACGTCCAAGTCCAAGGTTATAAAAAAGATCTTAGATCCTTAAAATCCCAAGTTAGTGAATTACAGCAAAGATGCAAGAAAAAAGATTGCATTAAGCCTAATAATACAAAAACAAAGCCGTACCTATGTCAACCGATTACGTGGCATATGGCTGAAAAATTATTGGATTAGGGGAAAGAAGAACATCCCCTTGATTAATTAAAGAAGAAATGAGAAGTAATTCCACTAAATTGTCCAAGCGGCCAACTTGTTAGTTTGTGCATAAAATAAAACATTATCCATCACTCTATTCCTCCCATTAAAACAACGTTTATATTTTTTTAAGGTTAATTAATTATAAACAATTACTTTGTTAGGGGGGATTGAATTTGATATACTTTTTGGCACTTTTACCACCAAGTTGGGCATCATGATATATTGTAATATTTACAAATATCTTGGTATAATTTTCACTTTAGTTTAAAGTATAAGGTGGTTCTGATTTTTAAAGACGGTTAGATTCGAAATCTCATTTTTTTTCGAAAAACGAAGCGAGATTCAAAACCTCAATTTAATTTTTTACTGATATTTTTATCATTTATAAAACAATCATAAGTTACATGTCCGTTGACTTCTCACATTTTTTTTATAAAAAAAAGAAACCAACTTTACTTAAGTTGAATCGTGCAATATAGAAAGTGCGATCACCTCGGGACATACCCTTATCCAAACATTTTCTAAGCTGAAAATTAGAACAAATTTAGCTAACTCGTGTGCTAGAACTTTACTATTGCACGAATATGTCTATATACAAATAAGTGTTTTATCCAATACATATAACTCTATTAAACTTAAAATTGTTTTAAAAATTTATGAGAATATCATAACTCAGCTATTAGTGATGGAAACTCTCATTCGTATTTACACACTCGTTTGTTTTTCAGATCAACCCTTTATTTATTTATTCTCGTAATGCATTTTAAGCACGTGTCTGGAAATTAGCATAATTAGGAGAAGAGGTGGTATTTACTTAGTAGAATGACGGTGCAAGTAGTTGTTTTCTTTTTTCTTTTCTTTTTAAGGAATCACTATTCTGTGGTGATTTTTTTGTTCGGTCTAGAACATAAGTTAGTTATGCAAATGCAATAGTGAGTCGTGACGATATGAGCTGAGATTTTTGTTGAGAAAAAAAAAATTAAATAAGAGAAACAAAGGAAAATGAATAATATAGAATACTATAACCATATTGTATGTCATAAACACGTGGTTCATTAACTAATTGAGCAAATTAAAAAGAGTTTATATAATGTAATAATGGAGAATCGATAATTTATTGTAGCGTACTAATTTATATTTTACGTTGAATTTATATAAGTGACAAAGATTATTATTAATGTAATTTATAAGTGTGATCTATTTCATTTATGTAAGATTAAAGTGATTATTCTTACCATTTATTGTAACATGTGAAACACCCTAAAATATAAAAAAAAAAAAATTAAGAAAACTGATAAAAAGAATGAAAAGAACTAATACCTCCTCAAAAGTAGCATAACTAATTAAGTAAGCCCATTAAATCAATGGTGGAGGTAGATTTCTCTCATATCAAGAGGTTTTTACTTTATACTCCTCCGTTCTCAATTCTCATTCGTAAATCGTAATTATCTTAAAATTATACGTATAGTCACTCAATTCTCTATAAATAAATAAAAAATAAATGACAATTTAGTAAAAGATAGAATTTTCATTTAAGAAAGCAAATAAGATAACCTCTTAAAATCAACAACAATTAAGAACAGAGGGAGTAATTAGTATTCCTGTTGTCCCTAAAAAAATCTTTCTAGCAATTTTTACACAAATTAAAATAACTTTTAAAAAGTATTTTTTTACATTAAATAATCAATCGATTATACTACAAATTAGTCAATAGTTAAACATATGTTTTATTTGGTAAATTTCTTAATGACATTAAACATGGAACATTAGGAGTAGCATTTGGTGGGTAGCTAGTGGATTCATTACCATCTCTTTAGGCTAGTAGGTTGAGGTCCTAGTCCTTGCTAGCTGCACATGTGTGTATATATAATTCATTCAAGATAAATGAAAGGAACTGCCACTTTACTGCATAAAGTGGGAGTATGAGGCAATCAAAGTAAAAAGACCATGGCAGAGAACTGTAATGAATAGAAAAAGCACCACCTTCAGATATTCTCAGATTCTTCATTCTACAAGCCAATAATATCAACTGAATAAAGTTTTGCACTCAAGTATTTGCTTGATAAGTTGTCCATTGATATTTTAGGTTTGAGTATTAAAAACGAAACAAAAAATCGTATTAAAAAAGTTATCTATTTTTATATTCGAACGAGATCAGTCTCATATTTGAAATGAAAAGGAAAGAATAGACACTCAAATTGGGAGACTGAAAATGAAGCAAATTGGTTACCCAATATATAGCTTGTGCGAGTAATTAGCTATCGCAATCATTTGTTAAGTAAGAGGAGTATAACTACTTGTTTGAAATATTTTACCTTTACTAAACTGATCTTGCACCGACTTGGACTAGTAGGTTTACGAATACATGTAGTTCACATTGGAAAAACAAAAGTGGGCTGTAATTTTCTGAGCTGAAATGAATTGAAATGAAGGAGCTACTGAAGTCATGTCAGAGAAAATTCTAACCACTCCGAGAATATCATGTCAAATTTACTCTCTCACACACATAAATGGTGAAATTCACTCTTCATAGTTCATACTCCTACATAATTATAGCGATGAACCAAATTGTTAATATGAAACCCACCACTTATGTAAAAAAGTGTAAATAGTGAATTGGCATACTTATAATGGTGTATAGACACTCGTTATGTCAGGCTTGGTGCATCTTTTTTCCTATATATATTGATAGAATCCCTTGTCCCTCTAAGCCTCAATTAAGTTCTTGTACCTTAGTTCAAGAAAATCATTCCACAATGTCAAGTACTACCACTTTTTCAACAACATCAAACCTACCAATCTTTCAACCTTTTCTTGATCAACACTTTCACCCAAGAAAACTTTTACTCACCACTTCTGCCCTTTCTCCTCCTCCTCCTGCTTCCAATAATTTCTTAGATCCAATGGAAGTAAACATCATAGGGAAAACAAATCTGGATAGAAATGTTATTATGCTTCTTGTAGTCCTTGTTTGTGCTTTGATTTCCTCACTTGGGTTAAATTCTGTCATCAAGTGTGCATTAAGATGCTCTGTTCCAAACTCCTCTGCTTTGATACCAAAAAAAGCAGGGGTCAACAAAAAGGCCTTGAAAACTTTCCCTGTTTTGAATTACTCTCCTGACATCAAAAACCTGCCCGGTCTCGACATAGAATGTGTGATTTGCTTGTCGGAGTTTGCAGTAAACGAGCGCGTGAGGATTTTGCCCAAGTGCAGCCATGGATTTCATGTGGAATGTATCGACAAATGGCTTGGTTCGCACTCGTCCTGCCCAACATGTAGGAATTCCCTGAAGGAGACTTGCAAAAAGATTGCCTCGTCATCAGGACAACCTGAGATTGTTCAAGAATGTGTTGTGGTCATTGCACCCATGGAGCGAGAAGATTTGGCAAGAGATTATAGATAGATTTCTCTCTTCCTTCTAGTCAAGCGACTAATCTTATTCGGGTATTATTTGAATATAGCTAGACTCAATATGGTTCATTGTGTTCATTATGCTAAAGTTTAAGAACTGGTTAAAAATGATCCAAACAAATCTCTTACAACTCGAGCAAACGGCTAACTAACGTTTGTAGATGTTATTGATAAATTAGAAGTGATCTCGGCACTTGTAAAATCAGCTAAGTTGATTTGGTTTTCAATTTCATCGATTTGATACTAGACTGAAGTTTTCAATTGGGAGGAAGTGGAAGGCCCCATCTCTTCTTCTTGCAAATTAAAATGAGCAGGCTTATACCCGCACAGAGCTACTTTGTATTTTTGTGATTAACATTTTTAGGTATAATCTAGTAACCTAACATTGTTTTGTTTACCATACACAAATAAGTTTGTAAATTTGAAATGCAAACCTGAAAATATCTAAAATTTAGCAACACAAGAAGTGAGTTTAAAACAAACATAATTTCGAACTAAAGAATTGTATATCAATTTATATTATATCAAAATATCATTCACAACAATAAAAGAGAAGTGAATTTCAAGTAAATTTCTAAGTATAGTGCAGTTGAAACGTTAATTTTATAAATACTTTTAGCAACTATAATTAATAATTACTTAGAATTATGATTAAAAAACTAAACACGAAATGTAATGAATCAGGCATATATCGTATGAGTATTCATCGTGTGTTGGTATCAGAGACAAAGACACCAAACACGACATAAAAATGAAATGTTTGTAATTCTCATTTATTACCATTTGGTGGGTAGTAACTAGTAAGTGGGTTCGTTACCATCTCTTATTCTCTTAGGCTAGTGGGTTGAGGTCCTAGTCCTATCTAGTTGCAACACATGTTCATACAAGATAAAGGAAAGGAACTGCCACTTCACTGAAGAAATTGGGGTACGACTGTACGAGGCAATCAAAAGAAAAAGACCAAGAGTTGAGAACCGTAAAGAGGAGAAAAGCATCACCTTAGATATTCTCATATTTTTTCCATTCTACAAGCCAATCATAACAACCTAATAAAAGTTTTGCACTCAGCTCCTTGTTAAAGTAGCATTTGGTGTTGGTTAGTTTGAGTACAAAATTTATTAGCTCCACTTGAAAAAAGGTTTGTTCCGAATAAATTCAACAATGAGTCAATAAATTTAGGAATTACCAATAATTTAGAAACAAATCGTGTGTAGTGAATTATTATCCAATCCACGCACTAATATAGAAAATGCAAAAAGAAAGGAAAAGAAGACACAAATTTTACGTAACTTGTCGATATCAAATTTTTATTAGTGTATATGTTTTCCCTATACATTGATAGAATCACAGTTAATTAAGTTGCTGGTCCTTAGTTGTTGAAAAACATCCCACAATGTCTACTACCACTTTTTCAACATCTAACCTACCAATCTTTCAACCTTTTCTTGATCAAAACTTGCACTCATCACTTTCCCCGTTTTGAACTACTCTCCTGGCATCAAAAACCTGCCGGGTCATGACGTCATTTGCTTGTTGGAGTTTGCAGTGGACGAGCGCGTGAGGATTTTCCCCAAGTGCAGCCGCCATGGATTTCATGTGGATTTTCCCCAAATGCACCAGTTTATTTGTTTAATATTTATTAACATCACTAAATGAAAAAAGAAACTTAACATCATGAATAATATAATGCTAATTATATTTCCACGTTAGTTAACAAATAATTTTATTTTTCTTTTGCATGAATTTATATATTCCTATTATTTGACATTATAATAAACATTTTCTATTATGGTGAATAACCAAACGGATCATAACGTGGAGTTAAGCCCATATTAATGTTGGGCTGACTCTTGACAAGACTTTCGCTCTTTTACTTTTGGGCATCAACTATCCATAGTCCATACCCACAAAGAATTACTATATTTAATTTGCTGCAGCCAAAACAAAAAAAGGAGAGAAAACGTGATAACAAATTCTACTTTCTGTCACAATTGATCTAATGATCAAAATTATTTATGATAGAATCTTCAAATTTGATGATTCTATTAGAAACTGTTTTGTCTCTTAAATCAAATTTTAAAGAAAACAAAATCTATTAGGAAGCGATTCCAAACATATCTTAAATAACTTACTTATAAAAAAAATATTTCAGTTTCCTACACTTGGTACACTTATCATATCTATGAGACACATAAGTGGAAAATTCTACCAAAAACAAAATCTATAACACACTAATTTTCGCATGCCTGTCGTCACAGTTTGTTTTTAGTTTTTTCTCTTTCTTTTTTTAACATATTTCTCATTCATTTTAATTTTGTTTTTTTTCATTTAAGCGGACTCTTTCATATTTGTTACGTTTTTTTTAAAATTTTTATATTATTTTAATTTTTTAACGACTAAAAAAAGTTAAAATTAAGATTTTTATGAAACTCTAAAATTTACATCGTAAATATTTAAATTATAAGTGATAAAGTTAAATATTCGATAAATAATGTGATTTTTGTGTGTGTATACAGAAAAGGATTGACGAGCATTTTGCAAGTGATAATTGCAGCACCCTTTTTTTCCCCTTCCTATCCCTTTCCACTTTCAAGGGAAAAGCAACCAACAAAATAAAACCTACAACAACATATCATGTGCCCGTTATCTTCTCAATTCATTCTTTTTTTCTTTTTTCAAATAATTAAAGGAAAAAGAGCACATGCAATGAGGGCGTTACATATATTAATATTATGGTCATCTGCTAATCAAAGAATGACCCTTCAAGAAAAAATGACCCCTCTATATTCTCTCTCTCCTGATCATAAATCCAGCTCACAACAAGATATGCATCCAACTAGTGCTACTAATAGTAGTAATTCTCCGGAAAAAATTTGGGTGCATCATGATATACCTACATTATAATCTAGAATGATAATACGTGCCCCAAATAGTGCTAGAATACCACTATTCTTAATATTTTTGGACACGCGTCATCATCCTACATCATGATGTACTCAAGTTTTACAAGTACTTCTCCTTGTTGCACAAACAAAAGCAAAAAAAACATGAAATATTGGTTTATTTTTAGTATCATCTCTCCACTACCATCTAATAAGTAAGTCTACTTACGAAATAGAAAAATATTCTAGTTCGAGATTTATCACACCTCATGTTGAATGGTTTCTTTAATATGGTTCTCTTTTTTCTATTTTTCACAAAAATTTAACCTGAATTAAAAAATGAACGAGTATTTTATAAGGTAAGTACGCAACTATATACAATGTTGTGGATAAATTCTTTTTAAAAAAAATTTTTTTTTTTGATAAGCTGTGGACAACTTGTTGTATATATATATGTACATCCATGATCCATATAACAATTGATTAATTGAAGTAAATCACACTAATTATGTCCAACAACCACGCTAGCGATCTTTTAGACCAACTTACTAAGATTGTCTCACTATTATTCTTTATATTTATAGGTGCAACTTACTAAGATTGCAATCCAACTACCTGCACCCCAAAAGATCACACAACGGATCTCTCCTTTATTAATAATTAATATATTATTTTTGGCAATGCATATCGATTATCAATTTAATTAATGGACCGTTTATTTTATAATTTTGGTTCACTTTGGAATAGATGTCCACGGATAATTAGAAGGGCGGCGCCAAGGGATATGTACTATACCATTCATATAGTATAAGATTGTTGCTCACACATTTTGCAACAAATGAAAATTATCAGCTAGGGACATTTCAATGACTGGTGCTGACATAGCGAGTCAAACATAAACGGACCTATAAAAATGTGACACGTGGCTTCTATGTCAGTACACATAAACACGTGCACATGCACACGTGTCCACTCCATAAATGTGTTAAAGTACAAGTATCGAATTAACCTCTCTATTATATATAGCTTTACAAAAATGTATAATTGCTATAATACGATTTTCTTTATTTACTAAACTCAAACTCAAATTTAAGACTTAAATTAAAGATGAATAATTTTTTTACCGCTCAGCAATAATTAAATAGTAAACAACAAGATATTTTTAATAAGAACGAACAATACAAAAACATATATGATTTGTAATCACTGCATGGAGACGAGAAGAGTAGCTTCAAGATATATACCATGTCGTTGTGTTGTGTTGTACCAAATGTGTGTCCCAAAGTTGAGTCTGACTCAAATTTTCTTGTAATTTATCACTTTATTTTATGGATCAGCTATGTATATATATCATTTTACTCGTGCATTGAAGCAATAAATTAACGGCGGAAAAATTGATTATATTATTAATTATTATAATAATTTGAATGTCATAAAAACAATATATACTAATTAATTGAATTATGCATCGGGTAAAAAAAAATAATTCAATAATATATAAATTATTATATATAAATTCCAGCTCATTGACAGGTGTAGAAAAAGGCACTTGAAAAACATGATAATATACAGATTAAGGAAGTTTCACGAGGCATTCCTGCTACCTTTTGGGTCCCTAGGAGCATTTTCAATTTTTCAGGTATAATTCTGGAAATCCTACTGCTACCGTGGCACTTCCTGGACGGGAGATAGTGGGCCTGCCCCACTTTGATTAGAAAGCCCATTATGAGTATCCAAAGAGGTTTGTTTAGTGGAGTGGAGGATAAATTATGGTACATGGCTGTATAAACCAACAAACATTAAAAGACAAACCAGGAATATTCTCACTTCAATTGTTTAATTATTGTAAGATTTCGAAAATATTATAATTATGCATTGACAAAAACACACGAAAAAAGAAGAAGGTATATTTAGGCTTTCAGTATTACATATAAAATGTTGTATTTATATTTTAATAATATTAAATATTTTAAATTTATTGACTTATTTGAGATGTTAATTAATAAAAAGATATATTTATATCTATATTATAATTATATTAAATTTATGATAAATAATATCTTCACACATACAATAATCAGAAATTCAAAACTAAACAAACCCATAAAAAAATTATTATTATATTAAAGTTGAAATAACAAATTCAAGTCTCCTGTCCCCCCACCTTTCCCTATATACATACAATTTCCATTGCTCACTTTCTTCCAATTAGTTGACTTAAAACGAACCTCAATATTTCAATATTTCTCCCAAACCATGACTACTACCACAACTTCACCTACTTCCACAGCCCAAGTGTTTGAACATTTTCTTGGAGACTTCTACTCAAGAAGACTACTCCTACACACCCCTCTTAACCCATCATCCCAAATCACCCCATCTCAATCCCCACCCGGGTCAAGTAGTTTCCACGATTCGTCCGAGCCTAATTACAAGGGCGACAACACCTTCGATGCGAACGTTGTCATGGTCTTATCCGTCCTATTATGCGCGCTAATCTGCTCATTAGGCCTTAATTCCATAATTAGGTGTGCGTTAAGATGCTCCAGATTAGTCTCAACCGGATCGAGCACTGACCCGACACCTTCAACCCGGTTAGCCAACACGGGCGTGAAGCGAAAAGCATTGAAGACTTTTCCTACAATTACCTACTCAACCGGGTTGTCCTTACCGGGTCTGGATACAGAGTGCGTGATATGTTTGTCCGAATTCGCAGCGGGTGAGCGCGTGAGGCTACTCCCCAAATGCAACCATGGGTTCCACGTGCGGTGCATCGACAAATGGCTCAGTTCACACTCCTCCTGTCCGACTTGTCGCCACTGTCTGATTGAAACGTGTCAGAAGATCGTGGGTTCTTCTTCAACATCGCAATCTCCTGCTCCTGTGCAAGAGTCGAGGATTGTGACTATAGCGCCACTAGAACCTGAAGGTTTGATTCGTAATTACAGCTAGGGGAATTAGTTGATAGAAAAATGGATTATAATTTATATCAATTAATTGTTGCCTTTTTTTTTTTTTTTAGAAGTGTCCAGTAATTAAAATTCACAGAAAGTGTATATAAATAGCTAAGTGTAAATCTGTGCACATTCTAAAATCATTGGTTTTTTTCTTAAATTATTGAATGTTTTTAACACGGTGAATCACATCTTACATCACATAAAACGTCTTTTACATATATAATATACATATAATGCGGTGTTTCAGATTTTTTCTATATAATACTGATCTAAAATCCACCGAGTGAGACGCAGAATGCTGATTTAAGTGTTAATTTAAAATTTTAAAACAGCTACTACACTAGATTTGAACACTAAATTTTAAAGTGTCAGTATGAGTTATAAACTTGTTTCACATAAAATGTTAGTATCCACCATTAGAATTTAGAACTTCCTAATTACATTTTTTATAAATTTTTTGTGGTGAATTTTATTACTTAATAATGTGATTAAAAATGTAAAGTATAAAATATGAATTGATATTTTTCTGTACTAGGATTCTCTCTCTTTCAGCATGTAAAGTGCACCACCCAACATGGAGGGACCAAGTAGGATTCCCTAAAAAATGTGGGTGGCTATAAAGCAACAAATAATTGAGGACATTACTAGGATACCGAGGAGGAGAATCACTCAAAACTCCTAATTCAAAAGGGCAACAAATGCCAAATAAAATGACCAATAAATATATAAAAAATACAATTGAACTATAAATTTATTGCAGGTGAATTACCTAAATTAACCATAATTCTCAATTGCCTACTGGGTAGCTAGTGCTTTCCGCACCAATTCTTGTGTGCCCGCAATAATTGTTCAAAAAAGGGAAGCAGCACCACAATACATAGAATTTCTTGTAGGACCAGCAAAGCACCAAATAGATAGCAACAGTAGCAAATAAAGCAATTTGTAGAGGTACTTGTGTCTTAGAGGTATCTGTGTCTGTATATGACTGGTCAGATGTTCTCGTAGAAAATAGAAAATAACGAGGACCGAGCATGTGATTTCGAACATTAACACTTCACAATGTCCAGTAGGTTTGAATTCTAATTAAATCGTAAATGGACATATAACTCATTAGTTGTCTGATTGATGACAAATGTATTAATAAAAATTTAGATCCAGATTCGAAACCCACGTCCGCTTATTAAAAAAAAAACTCTAATTAAATCACGAGCTAAAAACCTACTACTATATATAATGTTTACACTAGTTTTGATTAGTTGGACAAAACTAATAGTGTTCCATTTATAATTAACGTTACTTTAAATTAAATGGCGCATCGTCAATTAGGTATTAGATCTATTCAATAATATAAATCATATAATTATAAGATCGTTAGTTAGTCATTAAATCTATTTAACGATATCACAACGATATTATAATTACGTTATTTTAGATTTTTTTTACCATAAACGAATAATTAACGAATGGGGTTAGATAGCTGCATTTACTGCGTTTAACTGTCATCACGGACTAGACTCTGGACGATCAATATGTTACTCCGATCTCCCAAAAAGAGATGGGGTCAAATCAAAGTCACCAAATCGACAGAGCAAAATAAAAGATAAAGAGGAAAACTATGGGATCCGATGGTGAATCCACCATGTTCGTACTTTCAATCTTCAAATCAAGTGAAGCCGTTCTAAAAGCGGGATCTTGTATATGTATCATAGTACGCTGTATCACATAGTACTGCGTTCTCAAAACCGATCTGGACTAGTAAAATCGGTGATCAGATGATCTTTCGGTGCAAAATCTTACACAAAAAACCATTTTTAAACACTTAAAGTCATGGTTAAACCTAAATCTCATAACTTTAAGCTCTTATTCTTTTACGGTGTGATTTTTCGGTCTGATTACGAAAACATTAGTCCACTAAATCATTTGACTAGCAGTAGATCTGTCCATACGAAAATGAAAATACATTTGCAAAAGTGGTCCCCTAATGGGCAAATCAAACTTCCCACTTCAGTTTTCTTTTCTGTTCTTGTAAAAGGCACTGAATGAATTTTTAAAAAAGTAATTCATCAAATTAATTTGGGCTACAGTTCAATAGAAATTACAATGTACAAGATACATGAGAATAAAAACAAGTGAAATACGTAAAATTGTAGTACAACTGATTAGTATAAGATAAATTATGAGTTCATTTTTAATATTGTAATAATAATTAATAATATAAAAATACTATAAAAGTTAGAAAATTGTAAATTTCGGCCCAACTAATGAACTTAGGTGGTGTTTGGGGTTCTCGTTGGGTTGGAAAAAGGTGGTTTCCAAAACCAAACCATGTGTCATGGTTTTTGGTTACCAAATTTGAAACCAGCTTTTTGGACAAGTTGGTGTCGAAAACCAATGTTTTGCCCATGTTTCGGGCTGGAGCTCAAGGCAGCACTAGCAGGAAGTTGGTTGGGGAAGGACACGGGAAGGAGGTACCTCTTTTCTTTTGGACAAAAATATCCACCAAATTTTACAAAATGACATTTAAGCCTGATTTAAAAACCTCCAAAATTTTGGTCAGTTCTCATTTCCAAACCTGACGCCTCTTTCTTCTTCTCCTCACATCTCCCGAATCCTCTGCTAGGGTTCATTTACCAAATCTGGGGATTTCAGCAAACCCTCAGTACTCATCCTCTTTCGCTTAACACTCTGCGCATCTCTCTCTACAACCAGCGAGAGAGCTCTTCTTTTCCCTTCCATCTCCTAGCAAAACTCTTCCTCTCTCTTAAGGTCAGATCCTTCTCTCTTTCCCTCCCTCTTTTTTTCCGATTCCATTGTTTTGTTTCGGATCTGATGAAGATTGAAATTGTCATAGTTGTTGCTTTAGTGTACTATCGTGTCGTTGTTCTTGTTTGTTGGAGTAAGTGATTTAGAGTTTGTTGTTTGATGATAAGTAGCTAAGTTTCTGTAAATCTATGGTCCATTTGATGTGTGACAGTGCTGATTTAAGTGTGTTTTGTTTCACTAACTATTGATAATGAGGATTTTGTTTTATTTACCAAATCTGGAGATTTCAGCAACTAATGGAAACTCAATTTTAATGGTAGGAATAGGATGATTAATTTGTAAAAATTATTGCAACTTCAAAGTAAATATTGTCTGATGAAACCAAAGAGTTGTGGTTTTTCCTTTCTTTCTCTTTTCATTTCCTTTTTTGTTGAGTTGCAGCTGTTGAGTTTATGGTTCTGATTATTATAGGCATCGCTGAGTGAGATCATAGCAAAATAGGTTGAGATATATATTTGAGTTTCACAGTAGCAATTTCTTTGCATTATAGGAAAGTTTAACTTTAATTTCTCTTTAGCATGTTGCCTTATCTGGGTTCACGGTAGCAAATTCTTTGCAAAATGGGAAAGTTTAAATTCAATTTCTCTTTAGCATACTGCCTTAGCTTAAAAAATTCAGTTTAACTTTACTTTAACCATTTCATTTATTTTTGGCGTTTCTTTGCAGGTTTGATTGTGCTACTCTCAAATTTTATTGTTAGTTTGTTGTTGCTCTGGATGTGAAGGTAATAAATTCAAGCAATTTCCTAAATTCCTTGTGTTTCCTGTCTATGTCTGGCTTGGAGTTAACATACATTAATGGTTGTTTTATTCTTGGAAGCATGTTCTGGCCATGCTTGTGTTGTTGTATGTGCTTGCAGCCAATATGCAATTGATTTAACATTAGAAACTATCTTAAGACATTGTGATGATGATATTATTGGATAACATACTTTGCACTAATAATCATTTCGTGTATTTTTTATGTGATCTTTGGCTATTGAGGTAATGCTATATTAGAGATAATATTGCGTCCAAATTTTGCACAAGTAGTCAAATTTATCGAAAAGCATGCCATAAATATATTGTTTTTGTTGTAGATGACAATCCAAAGAGTTGGAAGTAAAGTACCGAAGGCTGTTTGGCAGTGCATACATATTGTGATCTTTGCATTAGAGCTATTGAAAAAATATTTAGGCCACACACTCATTTCAACAAACAAGGGTGAGACTTTATTATGAATGAGTTTCGTAAAGAAACTGGATTGAATTATGGCCAAAAACAACTTAAAAACAAATATGATGCTCTAAAAAAAGATTATAAATTATGGAAAGATTTGATGCGTAATGAGACGGGTTAGGATGGGATACACATAAAAATATAATTGGTACAGATGATGCTTGGTGGGAAGAAAAAATCAAGGTTAGTGTTTGGTTATTTGCATTTTGTTTCCTCTACTTTTTTTTGTTTTTATTACACAATTGCCGCATGATGGATTCCTTTTAACTCTTTAAATGTGTAGGTAAACCCGAGTTTTGCAAATTTCAAAATAGGTGGAATTGAACCTCATCTTGAAGAGAAACTAGAATTTATGTTTTCCAACATAGTAGCAACCGGAGAGTTTGCTATATCACCCGGTTGTAATGTGAGGGTTACACCTCAGGAGGAGCCAGCTGATGTAGAAGGTGGTGGTGATTCAACTGACGGAATTCCATTTGAAGACAGTTTGGATGAGATGTTTGAATGTGGAAGTATTTGTGGCTCTAGAGTAGGAATTACCTCGGTTGATTTTTCAAGAGTTACCTCTGCCTCTGGTTCGAACTGGTCTGGGACTGGCACTGCTGATGGCTTCTTTCCCAGGCCTGGGGTAAGGGTTGTTCTGTCTGGAATTTCAGTTCCGCTCATTAACGTCATTGCACTAACATTGTGTATCGGGTTGTCCACAGTAGTTGATAGCAGCCTTCCTTGCTCCTGTTTCTGGTTGGTCTTCAGCTCAGCCATTTCTTTCTGTATGGCTGATATGCTAGCTTGAGTAGCTTGCATGAATTGTTTGAACATATCTTCCATTGGGTCTCTAGTGAGCAGTGGGGGTTGTTGTGAGTCTGGTAACTGTGGTGGCTGTTGTGGAATCCAGTTGAAATTCAGGGGATACTCACATCCTTGATTGTAGTTGTGGGCATTCGCCCAAGGATGTGATTGGAAACTGGGCGCTCCATATCCATATGTGGATTGTTTCATCTGCTCTGCAATAGAAGCGAGACGAAAAATTACTGCATTGATTTTATTATCTATGGAGCTTAACCGTACCTCTGTTGCACCGGCCATCTAAGTGCAGATGTGCTCGCTCCCAGGTCTGGGAGAGAGTCCCTTTGTTGTTGATGTTGCGTCTGATGAAGAGTTATTTTCTGGATCTGTTTTTTTTTCTTTTTCTGTCATCTACTTCAGGTGATCTCTAGGTTGTTTAATTGCTAACAAGAGGACCTTGTCATAAAATAAAGAAATTAAAATTAATACCGATGAAATCCCCGGCAAATGCGCCAAAATTTGATGGTTACCGAAACCGTAAAAAATAAATAAGTACAATTTACCATGCACAAATTTGATTAAAAACTGTAGCTAGTGCTAAAAGGATCGTTCCACAGAGATTTCAGGACTAAATTAATTCTCGCTAAATGACCAATTCTTGTAACTGTGGTAAATACCAATAAATACGCTGTGAGAGACCTTATCCCAGGTCTGGGAGAGAGAAGTGTCTACTCCTATAAACCGGACTATTCATTTTCTATTCTGATCCGTCAATCAGATAGTTGCCTTCGTATCCCTCTTAACAATGTAGACTCCAATGTGTTGAGGGAGACTGTAATTATTCAGGTTCTAATCTAAGTTGGCTAGACTCAAATAAAATAAGAATAAATTGGCGTTTAAGCAAAACAAATAGAGATATAAGTCAGATTTTATTAAGATCAATTCGATCTCACAATCATATGAGCATGGCAGAGAATCTTTACAAGGAAGAAAGGGATTAGCCTAGCATCACCATAACAAATAAACACAAAAGATTAATTGCATAAAATTGGAATTAATTAATTAAAGGAGAGGAAAATCAAACAGAGATTTTAAGCTCCGTTAATGGCTGTTGTTCTAGAGGAAAAAGAAATATGTCGTGAAGAAGAAGTGAAGAGAGGCGCAACCCTCTTTCTCCAAGTGTTTAAGTAACCCTAAGTGTTTTTAATTTCCAAAAGACCTAGAAAAGATAATATCTAAAATAAAAGAAATTGTTTTCATATCCTAAACAATAGGAGTCTGCTCTGTCAATTGGGACTTCTAGCTGAAGTAGGATTCCGCAGAAGTATTCTTCTAAAAGAGACAGTTGGCAGACTTGTCCTAGGCCTAAGTCACTCGTATCTGACTTGCCTTATCCCAGGTCTGGGATAAGGACTGCTTCTGAACTCTGATCCACTAGATTTTGCTCTTAACAGGCAGTTTCAGCTCCAAATGAATGAATTGCTCCTCAGCAACATGTTCTGCAATAAAGGAGTGAAAAAACCTAGAATTAGCAGTATCATTATCCTAAAAAGGGTGAAAAGGATGATGAAATTAAGACATTTAACGATCCAATCAGTACTCAACCAGAGTTAGCAAGCAATAAGAAGAGAAATGTTGAAGTAGGGGGATGTTCCAGGTCAAGAATTCGTTCGAAGAAAGGAAAGAGGCAAGCAGGGGGGGCAACAATGCTAGCTAGACACCTCGATACGTTGGTGAGTACGGTGGCCTCTAGGAGTTCAACGATGACCTCTAAGGTAACTGAACCGGATGTCCCTACCCTGAGATCTATTGTGGCGGAGCTAAAATCATACCAAGGCTCGATATCAACAGTGACATTTTTATGTTTGCGACTAGATTTCTTGAAGATAAACTAAAGAGAGAGGTCTTCATCGAGCTCGATTCACCAACACACAAGCTTAACTGGTTGACTTATAATTTTATACATAATGGGCCGAATAAGTAGTAATGCACAGGTCCCCGAATTATTTATTATGTATGAGTGTTATTTTAGAACTTTCTTATTATTTGTATCGCAATTTTTATGACAATCAGAGGTCCCGTATTAGATATTATGTATGAGTGTTATGTTAGAACTTTCTTATTATTTGTATTACAATTTTTATGACAATCTCAGGTCCCGTATTTCATATTATATATGTGGGTGCTATGCTATAATTTTCTTATTATTTGCAGTGCAATTTTGTTGACAATCTCAAGTCCTGTATTAGAAATTCTCTATGAGTGTTATGTTAGAAATTTCTTTTAATTTGTATTGCAATTTTGATGACAATATTAGGTCCCGTATTAGATATTAGATATTATGTATGAATGTTATGTTATAACTTTCTTATTAATTGATATGGTACAGTACCACACTTGTCCAGCTGCAAAATACAAACAGCGAATTCATATTTTAACCCTAGATAATAGAAAGTTAATGCCTACCCACTTCCATCTAACCGTAATGAACATGTCACTTTGTCATTACTACCACAAGCTACCTTCACTTTTTTTAATCAAAACTCTCATCTATATTAATCACTACTACCCTTTAACTTTCACATAGTTGGATGTGAATGACCAAGCTTTCCTTTCATCCCGCCTCCTTCACTCCTTTCAACATAGCTAGCAACACATCTATTGTTCTGGTCTTCATAAGGTAATTATTTTTTCTTCTTCCCGCCTCCTCTAAAGCTTTCCTTTCATCCATATATTAAATTGTTGTTGCTTATAAATGTCGCCACAAACCCTTAATGGACTCATGCATTGTAATTATTTTTTTCACAAATGGATGAAGAAAATGAAGAAGAGTTTTGGTGGTTAATGGCTGCCACGACTGTATCTATCAGTACGTATTTTTACACTTACATGTACAAAGAATCACGTATGACCTCATACCAAACAGGAATGAATTGGTTGACTGAGATATTATCTGGAAGGGATTCACGGTCTATCAATATGTTCAGGATGGATAAAGATACAATACTAGAACTAGTGGGCACATTACAATCATCTTGCAATTTGGAGTCATCATGAAAAATGCCAGTTATTGAGAAAGTTTGTATGTCAGTTATATACTGTCTCCTTAGGTGCTTCAAACAGGCACGCTTGTGAACGATTTCAACACTCTAGTGAAACAATTAATAGAGTTTTTAATAAGGTCTTAGATGCTATGTGGTCATTATCAGAGCACATCATTTGTCCTGGAGATTTCACAAGTGTCCCGCCATAAATTTTGAATGATACAAGATATATGTCATATTTTAAGGTTTGTTGGAAAATTAATTTCAATTATATTTTATATTAATATGTACGTTATGCATATTTAAATAAACTAAATATTGAATACAATTTTTTTTAGGATTGTATTGGAGCCATAGACGGAACACATGTATATGCTTGTGTCTCTCCAGAAGATCAAGTTATATACATTGGCAGAAAAGGTATCCCGACTCAGAATATCATGGCAGCATGTAGTTTTGACATGCAATTCATTTATGCTTGTGCTAGATGGGAAGGCACAACCCATGATACACGCATTTTCAATTCTATCGTTAACAATCCATAATGGAAATTCCCTCAACCATCTCCAGGTTAATAATAATTTTTATAATATTTTTTTATGTATGATAATAATTATTACTGTATTAGTAACGTTAACTAATTTCTGATATTAGGTAAGTATTACGTAGTAGATGCTGGATATCCCGACGTTAATGGGTATTTGAAACCTTACAAGAGTACAAGGTATCATTTACCTGATTTTCAACGAGGGCAACCACTAAGGGGTTGTAAGGAAACCTTTAATCGGGCACATTCTTCATTACGAAGTTGTATAGAACAAACATTTGGAGTATGGAAGCGAAGATGGAGAATATTACATGACATGCCTTTGTATCCATTTCCAACACAAGCTAAAATTGTAGTCGCTTCTATGGTGTTGCACAATTTTATATAAAGAAAATCTTTAGATGATCCTGCTTTTAGAAGATTGGATGAGAATCTAAATTTTGTACCAAATGATATTTTTCCGGATACAGATGGATTTTCACAAGATTCGATGTATATGGGTGAAGGAAGTATGCAAAGTGAAGGAGATAATAGTGAAATGTCACCTATGAATGTAGTTCGCAACTCAATAGCTAATAGTTAATGATGAATATGTAATTGTGATTTATATATGTAAAACTTTTTGGTCGTTGGGATATTTTAATCCTATTTTGATGACGCCTCATATTCGAATTGTTAGCCTATAGGAAAAATGGAAATGAGAGATTGTATATATATTATACTTGTTCAATTTTAATAAACAATTCTTTACATTTTATTTCGGTTACCATTATCTTTATTGTTAATTAATATTTATAAGTTGACGATTTATCACCAAGAATGTAACAAACTCACTACAAACATGTGATTATTCATCAAGTTTCTTATTTATTATATGTGCCATTACACATTTCAACAATCTACACACAAACAAAAATTAATTTTAAGATAGGAAAATTTGTGTCCTTTATGGTCATTTTACATTCCAAACATAGTTTTAAAAGTTATTTTTACCAAACAGCATAAACAACTTCTGGTTTCTCACAACACTTTTAGCAAATATTTACCAAACAACATATTCTTTTTTTCAGAAGTCATTTTCAAACAGAACTTCTTCCCACAGAACTTTTCCAGCTAGAACCGGAACGTCAAACAGAACCTTATAGTAAAACGATATTTTCTATAAAATAAGAAGAGCAAGATCTCAAATTGGAATGAACTTATATATTATTCCTACGTAAAAAGAGTTCTGGCCCATGAGAAAGGCCCACGCCTAAAAAACGTACCCTAATCCATAATGGACCCAACATCACCGGCAATTGAGATTGTGGCATAAATGTATTTGTGAGGAAAGGCTGAGAGTCTTATAGTCATTTGAAAAGATCGTAGCATTTCCCGCTATGTGGACTTAGAAATGACAATTTTCCCGCTCAACATTTTCCTAAGGAAATAATTAAATAAATTATAAATATTTTTCCTCTTTTACCCCTCTTTAATGTTCAAATACGCTGTCGTTACGGCAAAGTAAGTAACTCACTGTTTGGTTAACTATCGCCGCCACTGCCTAGCCTTCTGTATCTCCGGACTGCAATTTCTCCTTTCCTCGAAATAAAGAAAAGAAACACCGGGAAAAAATCGCTCGCCGGCTTCACCTCAAAACAAACCGCCCGGACTACCGAAGCGAAAATGTCGGAGAGCAGATTGAGGAAGATGATCCAGAAGCAGTTCAAGATCAGAGGATACACTCTCAAAGTGGATGCTCTTCAAGAGATCCTCTCCTTCGTCAACCGCTTCCATGGCGACAAGAAGGAGGAGGCTCTCGTTTACCTCCTCGACGAATTTCAAACTCAGTCCCGTAAGTTTTACTCCTCTTCTCTCTCTTTTTTTTTTTTTTTTTTTGCATTCTTGTAGGCGAAAATATGAAGAATTGTATGAATCTGATTTGAAGAAATTCAATGAATTCGTAGAGAAATTTGGAGTGAGGTCCTCCATACTCGACAAGGATCCTCTTCACCGGGTTATCGCTTCCTTAACTGAAGCTTACGACGCGCTGGAAGAGGATTCCTCAAGCGACGTCGTTTCGTCTCCTCTTCGATTAATTGATGTTTTTTTGGTTCCCAAATTCCGTTACGACCCTATCAAAAAGCAGTTTCATCAGTATGTGCCTGCTCTCTTTTGTTTTTTTTCTTCTTCCATTTTTCTGGTTTTAATTAATGTTCCTTTTGTAATGACTAATGAGTAATTCTTTTTGTTTGTTTATGGCTTGGCAGGCACCAAGGACCGCTGCCCATTCACGGCGATGCTGGTGCGAAGGCAGCGCTTTATAAAGACAGGTTTCTGCTGCTGTTACAGAGAGTTTCTCGTGATCAGAGTTTTTCGAAGCCTGCTTTTGAATCTGATATGTCGCATTATGGAAGCTGCGAGGTAAATCATGGTCTATAGTTCAAATTATACGAAATTTCTGCTTTAGTTTTTTGTTTTTTAACTGCGGGAATGAAAATGCATTGGTCAGATAGCTCCAATTCAGTCGCTGGTTGGGCAAACTGGGAGGAGAAGATGGTTAATGGGACTAATATCTCAGTTGGAGGATGGTCATTTCTACTTGGAAGATCTTTCTGCTTCTGTTGAAATTGACTTGTCTCGGGCAATATCCTTCCCTCATTTCTTGCTTCTTCATTTTGGTCATTTTTCGCCACTCTGAATCTTCCTTTGCTATGCTTCAATGAGACATAATTTCTGTAATTTCTTAATTGCTCCAAGAAAATATTCTTGACAGTATTTTGGTTTCCTTTATTAAGTAATTTCTGTAATTTCTTAATTGCTCCAAGAAAATATTCTTGACAGTATTTTGGTTTCCTTTATTAAGTAGATACAAGGTAACCACAGGATTTCTATCAGAGAATACAATTGTTGTTGCAGAAGGTGAAATGCTAGTGAATGGTATTTTTCAGGTCAGTCCCAACTCCCAGCCCTTCTTTATATACACCATTCTCCTTGCTTGGGACTGTCCTGGATGAAATATAGAATGGGCAAGCAATCTACAACGCACGTACGGGCTGCCTCCAAACAATCTACACTTCCAGAACCAATTTGAAGAACTGGCTCGCTCATTTTGACTTGAAAAATCTTTATAAACCATCAAATTACGTGTATAATTGACAGTGCCAGCCAATCATTGTTTTTTGCCATAAAAATCTAGACTAGTAATATTTGTGACTTTTACTTTGTTCGATAACAATAAAACTGTTAAGCTTGTATTGTATCACTAAGAAATATGGTATATATTTTTATCTGGTACCAGTAGTATTGTGTAATGCACCCACTTAGACACAAACATGGAGGTATTAACTTTGTCATGCCTACAACTTGGTTAAGGAAATGAGCTTTTTGTTAGAGCATAATTTGTTGCTGATCTTTCATTTTGTAGGTTGCTAGTGTCCTTTATGAATTATGATATAATATTTATCTATCAGCAGTAGTATTGTGTAGTTGCCACTAGTTTCTGGAGGAATATGAATTATGGCTTTGTGATGCAGGTATTTACTTGTGGGTTTCCTCCGCTAGAGGACAGAGACAAGTCACTCAAATTATTTGCACATGATTTCTTTGGCGGTGGTACACTAACAAGAGAGGAGACTGTATCCTTACTGGGCCTTCAGTTGTTCAAAATAGAGAATAATTGAAGCAGTGATATATATTTGTGGGGTTTTTAAGGTATAGTATATAAAATGTAGTTATTCCTATATACTTCAATAGCTCAGACTTGCAGAGTTGGAAAAGGGAGCTGTAAATGATATGTTTGTCATACTGTCTGACATTTGGCTAGACAATGAAGAGGTGATTCACAACTCGCTTTATCTCTTTCTTTTACCTTTCTCTAGAGTTGATGGGTATGGGACTCTGGGGTGGCAAGAGGGTAGGCCATTTTCTTTGTGACTCGGCTTATTGTTGTATATGTCTTATCCCTAGAAAAGACCATGGAAAAGCTGCAGACTGTTCTTGATGGTTATGAGGGTCAGGAGGTGGTTCCTTCCTTATTTGTTTTCATGGGGAATTTTTGCTCTCATCCATGCAACCTTTCCTTCAATTCGTTCTCAAGTCTTAGGTCAGTGCTCTTTGTAAGATTATTGAGTCTCTTCATTATTGCTACTTCCAAAAGCAAGGTAACTGAATGCGACGAAACATGTTTCTGTCATGCAGATCACAGTTTCGCAAACTAGGGCAAATGATTGGAGACCATGCTCGGCTAAAAGATAACAGCCGGTTTCTGTTTATTCCAGGTCCAGATGATGCAGGTATTTTCCGAGCACAAGCATTGTTTTTTCCTTTCCATATTAATCTTGCATTTCGTTTGAAGATAAGCTTTCTTCTTAATTAGGTCCATCAACAGTTTTACCAAGATCCCCGTTACCTAAATTTCTTACTGAGGAGCTCCAGAAGTTCATTCCGAATGCCATATTTTGTAGTAATCCATGCAGGTTGAACATGCTGATAACGATTGGTTAAATGCTAACCTAGTTTCTCCTTAATAAGTGCTTAATTTTCTTATGTGCAAGTGATTATTTAATGCAGAGTAAAGTTCTACACCCAGGAAATTGTATTTTTTCGTCATGATTTGCTGTACAGGATGCGGCGCTCATGCTTGTTGCCTCCTTCGACTGAAGAAACTGATGATCCTTTTCAGCATGTATATTCTCTCTTCTACCAGCCATCACTTCTGAATTGGGTTGTTTCTTTGATGATGTTAGCCAGTAAAACTAATGTCCTTTGACTTTTTTTTTAACTACAGCTAGTTGCTACCATAATCAGTCAAAGTCATCTTTGTCCACTGCCTCTTATTGTTCAACCGATCATCTGGAATTATGATCACTGTCTCCATCTGTATCCACCTCCACATACGGTCTGCCTATTACACATCTTTTTTATGTTTATGTAATGTAGAATTGCACAACACACAATTTCACCTAATAGATGCCTAAAAGGTTTCAATATTTCTAATGACCCAATTTGTCGTAAACTTGTAACATTCACTTTAGAAGATGTACATGGGATTGGAAAAAATGTAGTTGAGTGCCAAGAGAAATATAACTTGACTCGATAAATAGAAGAGTTTGGTTAGTACAGAAGGAATACTAAACCAGCTGAAAGTGATACCCTATAGTTTCCTGAATTTGAGAGGACAAAACCCATAATTCAGAAGAGTGATGAACAGTAAAACCAAACTGTCTGTTTTTTCCATTGTCAAAATTCAGAAGTCAGAAGGCTTGCCTCTCTGCGTATATTATTTTAAGCATTGATGTTTTCTGATTGCATCTTAGCCTTTGATCATTGCGCGACTACATGCGTGATTTGGGTAGTTGAACAACTTTATCTGATTCACATATACTTCATGTCGTTTCTACAGATAGTTTTGGCTGACAAAAGTGAGCAGAACGAGTTCAACTTTTCAGGAGTTACGTGCTTCAATCCTGGATCATTTTCTAGTGACTACACTTTCGCAGCGTATCGTCCTTGCACCCGGAAAGTTGAGCTTTCAGGCTTGTGAGTACCAAAAGAAGAAGTGCCAATTGTTCTCGCTGCGGACAACCACTTTGTTTCATTTCACAAAGGTTTGGTCATAATCAAAGTCTGTAACCTACTAACTACGAACTCACCCCAACCATTCGCTTGTAAAGTACTTGTCATCACTTATTCTTTCAGAGAGAAAAGAAAAGCAAAGAAAATAGACCTTCAATAGGTTAGGAATTTTGGCTTAAAGGTTTTGGTTTCGGAACTGCTATGCGCTGGTACGAACTCTTGCTACGGTGATGTTTCTTGTTGCTACCAAGGATCGTAGCTGCAATTGCTTAGCCTCTGGGCCACTGCAATAAATGAACTTTCTGTTAAGTTTAATAGTTTAATGTAATATTTTTCCAACTTTTCGTTGGATACATTAACAACTAACTTGTTATTTGTTAAATATGTTTCCTTATTTTATAAAGTGGTAATTGTGTCCTCGATGAGATAACAAATGTAATTTACAGGCAAATTTGACTGGTAAAGAACTTTTTTCTGTTGTTAGAAATTGTAACATTTACTGCCCGGCTCACGGGATTAACTAATAGTCTTGACAAAAAGAAAATGTAACATTGAAGTTGAACCTAGTCATATAGCAAAACCTATCACTAGTAAAACTGAACACCATGTCTCAACCTCATTAGTAGCGGTACCTACCACAAAATATATATTTTTAGGTAGAGCAAGCTGTTAGGAGCAATGTAAAGTAGAGACAATTCATACTCATCTAACACAAACACCTTCATGTTGGTGGGAGTCCACGGTAAGATCTGTGTGCTCCAGAACCCATTGTTAACCAGAAGGCAACCGCCAGTGCAAAGCTCCAAAGCAAGAAGCAATAAAGAACTAAACGGCCTTTCGCAGCAACAACCAGGTCCTTCTCCTCCTTAGGCAGACAACATAGGCGTGCTACAACCTCATTAACCAATGCATCCACAGCAAGCTTCGTAGATTTACAATCCACATCGGCAAAGTTCAGGACAGAAAGAACAGTACCAGATTCCCCAGAAACTAAGGTCATCTTTGAAGATGGAGTGAAATTTGGGGTAATACGTGTTTCTGTCAAACCGCAAAGTGTTTGATTCGATTCCAACACAGAGTTCTGCTGAGAGAGATGGATTTAGCTAAATAGAATCAAACACTGCATTAACTTTGATTAACTAATCAGAGTAATTGAAAATTTGAAATAGTATTTCCAATTTCAGATAAACACAAGCAGATTTCATTTATAAAAATTGCAATCAATTTCCATTAAAAAATAACTAAAATCACAGGCTGGTTGATGATTTCCGATGAACAAGTAAATTCTCATTTCTCAAAACTTCAACTAATTTCCAAGGGGAAAAAAGAGTTAATCACAGACCGATTGATAACTTTCCGATGATATGACAGGAACGCAGGGCGAAATTGTAATTAATTACGAAAAGACACAAGAGCGCAAGAGCAAAATGGAGTAATACCTCTGTCGTTTGGCTGCCTTGATCGGAGTCCAGGATCTCGGAAACCATGGAAGAAGAGCTCAATCTCTTGGAGATATCCGAGGGAGAATCAAGAGAGGCTTCATAGAACTCACGATTTAAACTTTTGCCGGAGATCTGCGCGGAGAAGAAGAACAATATGAATTGAAATAGACGATGTGGACTACGAGAGATTAGAAGCTATAGATTAGGTTCTGAATATCGAGAATGAACGAACATTAAGAGGGTTCTTCATGGAGATCTCCTTGGATCGGCGACCAGCGGCGACGCCTGCGCACGGCGATTCCTCCATCTTCGAAGTTTGAATCTGGTGGCCTTTCATCTTCCTACGCAACTCTTTTTGGCGGGAGAATTTTCTTTCGAAATTTTGATGAGCTCTGATCTTTAGTTTAGTTGTGACAAAGGAAAAATGCAAAAGATGACGCAGAGCTGCTGCAGACGGAAATTTATAGACTGCGTTGTGGGCCGGATGGGCCAAAATCCCACATTATTTCGAAAGGCCGAAAGGCCATTAGAAGCATGTATGAAATTTTGTAACTATTTATAAATATTCGTTGTTCGAGAAAATAAAAATATATGTCCTATCTTTTTGTAAATTATATAATATAAAACATATAGTGACTGGGTTGATAGAGAGACGAAACACCCTATCCGTTACAAAATTACTTATAATTCTGAATTTTTTTTAAATAATTTATTACAAAATGGTAATTACACATGATATCGTAAATTTCAGAGGAAAAGATTAATTTTTATATATATAGCAATAATTGTTATTAGAAAATAAAAAATAAAAAGTGAAAAATGAAAATTATGTACTCTTGCAATTCCGCTATTGATTTTTACATTTACTATCTATGAGATAACGACTCTTAAAGAAATAAAATGCTCCGATCAAATAATTACTGTGTATTAAAAAAATCATATTACCTAAGTGATTGGTATTCCTATCTTGACTTTGATTTTACTGCAACTACTTTGTTAATGGAATGTGCAATGATGAAAATCACTCGAGCTAGCTAGCAACCAAAAGCAAAAGATATGCAATGCGATTGAATCTTCGCTTGGAATTCACTTTTGTTTCGTCTGACTAATTGCTAAATATAACACAACAATTGTATAGAAAATCATCTTACAAGTAGAAATTTGTAGAATAAATATAATATTTGCTTCTAAAAGATTCTAATATAGTATACACAGTGACTATAAACTTATTCAAAAGGATTTCACTACGTACAAGTGGTAATACCATCAAATGCTATCAAGTAATTACTGTATATTAAAATTTGAATGAAGTTTCTGGTGGATGTGTGCACAAAACTATACGTGTTAGTGGTGTCAAGCTTCTGGTTGGCGTTTAAATGACATTATCCAATTATGTCAAGTGATCGTTGAAGGTAATACGGAGGGGTGACAATTTCGATTTAGTTATATTTACATAGTTTGTTCGTCCTGATTTAAGTAGAATTTGGCGTATAATTTTTTATTCCATTTATTAAACGGTTTGAGACTGTCCCGTTTCCCGTCCGAAGGATAAACGAGATTGTTCCGTTTACATGTCCAAATTCTCACGGATTCATGGTCACGAGGCAGACCATAGATATTCAAAACGAATGTTTAAAACCCTGAAAAATGTAAATTTTAAAGAATTAATTTAACTTAGTTAATTAAAATAAGTCCAGCAATACTCATCAAGTTCGGAGTTTGTTTATTTTTTTATTTAGATTATTAAGTTTAGTTTTTTTAATTTCATCTTGCAATTCAATCATTTAATTATTAACTCAGATAATTAAAAATGATCAGTAATTCCATAATTAATATTATCCTTATGGGAATAAAAGTGAAACTATTTTTTTCATTGCTTTAGGTTCTACTATATTTGTTACATTTTTTACCAAATTTTATAATTTATTAGTATGTGTTACTATTTTATTTGATTTGTAAAACTATTATAAAGGTTTAAATTGAAACTTTTAAGAAAACTATATAGTTGATTTTATTATTTATGCAATTATAATCTTAAATATATACTCAATTTAAAGATTTATTTAAAATGTGCATAACTTTTTATCTCATAAATTACCAAAAAAACATATTATATAAATTACAGGAAATTAATTTTTTGTTGCATCCAAACACTAGGAAATATTTTTCAGCTTAACAACCAAACAACAAAAGATAATATTTTTTTTTCCAGAAAAACAGATTCTAATTTTTTTTTTCTCATACAGGTTATTTTAAAAAATAAACGGGCCTCAAAACCACTATTTTTTGACTAAAAAATACTAATTCGGTTAAATTTTATCTCGTGGATTTCCCAAAAGACCAAGATATAGTATAAGGCTTTCATTCAGTATTATCAATAAATACTACTCCCTCCGGAGTTAAATAAACGTCGTTTAATATTCATGCACGCATCTCAATGAAATCGGATGACTCACTATTTGACCCAAAAAAAATTCGTATTTTTTTCGAACGTACGTTAATCCTTAAAGTACGTTCGAAAAAAAATACGAAATTTTTTGGGGTTAGATAGTGAGTCATATGACTTCATTGAGATGCGCGTATGAATAGTAAATGACGCTTATTTAACCTGGGAGGGAGTATAAAATTTTGGATGGGATGTGTACAAGGACGGATCCGGGGGGGGCCACCGTGGGCTGATGCCCACCCTGGGCTAATGGGAAAAAAAAATTTAGTATACAGCCCAGCCCAAATCTCTAATCTAACCCACCCCAAATTAATTGCCTTATTGAGTAAATTGATACCCAATCTGTTGTTAAATAATTAGTGCTACATCTCTAGATTAATTACATATCCTCAATTTCACAAATCGATTAACGGTTTACTCCAATCTTGCATTTTAAATTAATTAGTCAAAGTTTCGTATTTTTAAAATTAAATTTTGGTCGTCCATCAATCGAATATTTCATACGAATGGGTGAATCGGCGATTGATTTTAAAATATTTTAGTCAACTTCGTTTTTTATTTTGTGGTTGTTGGTCGGGATCAAATATTTTAGCCTTAATATTTGTTTTTGTAGATATGGACAAATATTTGATTAAACCATCTACTCAAGCACCATCAAATGTTGGTCCAAATGTTGGTAGACCAAGGCGGAAAGGTGAGCAAATTTCCAATCTACATCATTATCAAGTTGATTTATTTTATCAAGTCATTGATATGCAACTTCATGAGCTTAATAATCGATTTGATGAGAGGAATAGCGAATTACTCCTTTGTTGCTTTCAATAAGGAGAAATTGCTTCAATTGACTCAATTTTATCAAGTTATCTAAATATTTGTTATTTAGTGACGGATACAAATACTCTTAAGCATTTGTTCAATTTTTCGTTCAGCTCGTTTGGTTTCCCTTTAAAATACCCCAAAAAAAAGTTTTCGTTCAACTCGTTTGGTTTCCCTTTAAAATACCCCAAAAAAAAATTTCGTTCAACTCGTTTGGTTTCCCTTTAAAATACCCCCAAAAAAAATTTCGGGGGCGCTGCCCCCGAACCCGCGCCCCCCCTGAAAATCATTCCTGGATCCGTCCCTGGATGTGTAAAACTATCCGTACGTGAAGGTCTTACCTAGCAGTTCACATATAAGCTTAAAAATTGTTTTAAAAAATCTAAATTTAAATATATATTTTCTGGAAAATTTTAAAATTACAAAATAATCCTGTTTCAAAATAAAAAACAAACTATCAATAAACTATATAAAAAATTTCATAGTTTATAAAATGTACAACTTAATAGTCTAAAAGTTTGCAATATAAACCTTATAGTTCTCTAAAATTACAATTTTAACGTTTCTATTAATTAAATTTTTTAAAATAAATAATTAAAAATTTTATGCATATTTTAGGACAAATGTAACAAATATGAGAGATTTCAGTACACTAAAAAAATTAAAAAATAAATAATGAGAACAATTTTTAAAAATATTTAAAAAAGAATAAATTAAAAAAACAAATTGTAAATAATTTTTTTCCATTGTATTAAGGTTACATTTTTTATCCAAATTTTATTATTTTTTGCAACATTTTACTATTTATTTTAAATTTTTTAAGAATTTAAAATTTAAAAATTGTAAATTTAAAAAAAAATTAAGGTTTCTCGTGAATGTTTTTAAATTATAGAGAATTAAATGAATCATTTTTTAAATTATAATTTTTTTTTAATTATAATTTACTCAATATAATATTAACAGCCTGCCAACAGTACCATTTTTTAATTCTTTCCGTTATGGTGTGCCACTAACACCTCACCGGGTGCATTAATCGAATTGATTACAGTATAATTAATTATTAACAAAATGGAGAACGAAGAATTTTCCACACGACCCATTGTGTGCACAAAGAAAGTTCCATTTGCCTGATGCTGGCTGCCAAAATAGTTATTAGAATTAAACCGAATATTAAATCGTATAGGTATTTAGATTAATAATTTAGTCGAGTTTAATTGAATGTAACCATCAACCTCATATAGTATAAAAAATGTTTATTGATAATTTAAAAATCTAAAACACAAGGAAAAATGGTATTTTTTTGGTCGATTAATTGATCAAACTAATTTTAGGTTGACGAGGTACATAAACCGATTAACTATATTTTTACTCCAGTATCATACCGAACTAAATTATATTTGCATTAGTTTTCTTTATTAATTTGATTTCTTCTCATTGAATTAATTCATTCAAATTAGACTATCGAATAAAAATGATTTTTTCTCGATTTTGAGCAAGCCACCGTGATAGAATGAGTAAACATGGTGTTGCTCACCGTCAACACCAATGGGTTTTTGGGAGGGTTTGGGTGTAGTGGGTTTTTGGTGTGTCAAATTTGGAGGAGGAGCCGAGTTTTTTCTGACAGTGGGTTCCACTGTCAGCTTATTTATAAAAAAAAAAGAAAAAATTAGGTGGACCAATGGCAGCGCGCCAACCCTTGCAGCGCACGCGTGGCGCGCTGCCATTGGTCACCAAATTCTTTTTTTTCCCTCATTTTTTAAATGGGAGGTTTTTATAATAAATACTGAAAATAATTTTATAAAAAATATACCATTATTTTTAATTTTTTGAGATCTATAAATAGAGACTAGGTTTGTATTATTTGGACACTAAAACAAATTAAAGTTTTTTACATTTTTTTTCATTTTTTTCATTTTTAAATGCATTTTTTTCTTTTTTAATTTACTGGTTGATAAATAAAATTGTATGTTAGTTTAAAAAAATATTATATTATTTATTGTATTAAAAAAGTATAGATTTTTTGAAATATAAAAAAATATATAAAATTTAATTAATTTATATTTAAAATATATTATTTATTATTTATTATATTATAAAAAATAATTATTATAGTAATTATAAATTTAATAAGAAAAAGAAATGAAAAATATGATGGGGTATATGATTAAATGATGTGGAAGGGAGAGAAAGTGAATAACACCCTGAAAAACACATTGCTGCGAGAAGTGAGTGTTATTTGAAAATTTAGTTGGATGTTAAGCTGATGTGGCAGGAAAAAAAATGAATAACACCTTAAATTTGACATCCACTGTTGTGGATAGTCTAACGTACTGTTCGGCGGCATAACATGTTTGAATTCTTCAAAGCCATACCCAAAAACCCAAGAAAGTCAATTAGAATATGCAACAACACAAATAATAATAATAAATTGGACATATTCTTCTAGATCCTGAAATCACAAGCTATCCTTTTATGAAATTATTAGTATTTTAAGTGTCAATATGAGTCATGCCAGCCATTTCCAATTTTCCAATTTTCCACTTTTCCTTTATATTTATATATCTTAGCTAAGCAGGAAATGGTTGTTGTTGTTGTAGATGGGCACATCACATGTAAGCACATGCAAATTTGTAGGCAAATTAAAGGAGAAAAGAAGTACTATAAGATCAACTTTTTAATGGTTCACCACCTCAAGGCCATCGAGTGCCTAAAGCCCTTACTAAAGTGCTTTACCTTTCCTACAAATTTGTGTCCCATTTCCTAAATAATTGGGATTTTACTAATAAATTTGTCTAAGCTACTACGAGACATAACATGAGTAAAAAAAATAAAAATTAATTAGTTTATCGTTTGTTTGATCGTTATATATGAAGTAATTATTTGCTTAAATACTTTACTTTTCAAAAGATTAACTCAGTGTAAACATAATTAATCATTACCTAAAACATTAGGCGGATGATATTGATTAATGTAAGTAAAATAAATAAATCTGAAATTTTACACTAAAGTTATTCAATGAATTCATTTCTTTCTCAAAATGTTTATTATTTTATGTTCGATGTAATATTGTGTATAAATACATATATTTACAACAATTCTTAATGGATATTAATATATTTTTTGATAAGTTAATTGAATATTAATATTGTTAATTTTATGTAGTTCAACTAAAATTTGTTATTTTGGAATATGATTAATTATATCCGCGTCGAATTTATTCGATAGTATTTACAACATGTAACGAGTATTATTATATAAATGTATTGTCATTGATTCACTGCTCTTAATTCGCATACTCGGTTCACTCTCATTTTTAAATTTCACTAACTGAAATTTGAAATGAATAACAATCAATTCACATTTATTATTGTGTTAGGTTCACAATTTATCTTGGTTTGGCAGCCAATCATACAACGACGCCAGCCAAAAAGACAAAGATCCGACGGTTGAGATTAAGGGATGGACACGCAGCAGCAGTAACAAGAGAAATTAACCAGAAAAAAAAAAAGGGAAGGAAAAGAAAAGAAAAGGGAAAAAAGGAAAGGGGAAAGAGAAAGGCTGTCAGCCAGGTCACCCTATCTTTTTTCTGGTGGTCGAAATGATTCCTTCCTCTCTCTTATTTTAATTTTTAATTTGGTCTAAATTTCATTTGCATTTCAAAAATCCCACGCCCCACCTCACCTCTCCTCTCTCCTTCACTTCATATATAAAAACTCCCTATCGCCTCTCCCCCCACTCTCTCCATTTTCCATCTCCTTCCTCACATCCTTCACAAGCAACCAACCAGGCCGGTGTTCTTGGCTTGGTTTGTTTGTCTCTCTGTCTGTCTGTCCTTCCTCTCTCTCCCTCGCTCGCTCCCTCCATTTCCTTGCTGCTTCTTCTTCATCTTCATCTCAAGGTATGCTTCTGTTTATGTTCTTCCATCTCGCTAGATCGGTTTCTTTGTGATTAGTTCGGTGTCGTTCCATGTTCTGAGCTCTGTTTGCACCGTCGATCTATGCATGTTTCTACCATTTGAGCTTAGATCTAGAGCTAGCGGGTGATTGTGTAGTTACTGTGTTTATTTAGATCTGTGCTGTGCTGATTTCTAGATCTGTTGACTTGATCTGATTTTTTCGCTGTTTTTAAGCATGTATATGGATGTTTTGTTTTGTGTGATTCGATCTAGCAATGATGTAGTGTACTGCTAGTTTGAATGGGAGTGAAATTGGGAAAAACTGGATTGGTTGTGTACACAGATAACAGCAACTGCATCTGTAAATGATTTGATGCCACTTGTGGATTGGTTTAGTTAGTAGTTTGACTTGATCGGGAAATGTTGAAGTTTGTTTATTTAGCTGAACTACTTAATGCAATTCACACAGATCCATGATACTTTTTATCTAGGATTTCATATTTTAGTGAAAGAGGAAGTAGAATGTTCTAGTTTGTTTACCTATTAATGAATCAGCTAGTATAATCCATAGCAATAATGATGCGATTGATGGTCTGAAAAGATGCTTGTATTAAATGCACGGTGAGGTAAAATATGCTAAGCTGAAATAACTGGACATTCTGTATTGTTTTTGGATCGTGAATATAGCTACTTATAAACTAGGATCTGTACAATGCTAAGACACTATAACATCCATTTCATTCCTGCTGCTATGCAGTTTCGTAGAAAATGGCCGATGCTGAGGATATCCAGCCCCTTGTTTGCGACAATGGAACTGGAATGGTGAAGGTATGTCGATTATTTCATTTTGCTATGTTTCAATTATTATTATATCATTCGCCCCTTGTGCTGATAGGTTCTTTTTTTCTTGTGTTAATTTTTTCCTGCAGGCTGGGTTTGCTGGTGATGATGCTCCAAGGGCAGTGTTTCCTAGCATTGTGGGTAGACCTCGACACACTGGTGTCATGGTTGGCATGGGTCAAAAAGATGCATACGTAGGTGATGAAGCACAATCGAAAAGAGGTATTTTGACCTTGAAATACCCCATTGAGCATGGTATTGTCAGCAACTGGGATGATATGGAGAAGATCTGGCATCACACATTCTACAATGAGCTTCGTGTTGCCCCTGAGGAGCACCCTGTCCTCCTCACTGAGGCTCCTCTCAACCCGAAGGCCAACAGAGAAAAGATGACACAGATCATGTTTGAGACATTCAATGTACCTGCCATGTATGTTGCCATCCAGGCTGTTCTCTCCTTGTATGCCAGTGGTCGTACAACTGGTTAGTACACTTCGAATTATGGTTTTTATGCTTCATCATTGTGATATGATATTGACACTGAGTGGGTCTAATCTGAACAGGTATTGTGCTGGATTCTGGTGATGGTGTGAGTCACACTGTACCAATCTATGAAGGGTATGCTCTCCCACATGCTATCCTTCGTCTGGATCTTGCTGGTCGTGATCTCACTGATGCTTTGATGAAGATTCTAACTGAGAGAGGGTATATGTTCACCACAACTGCCGAACGGGAAATTGTCCGTGATGTCAAGGAGAAACTTGCATATGTTGCCCTTGACTTTGAGCAAGAGCTTGAGACTGCCAAGAGTAGCTCTTCTGTTGAGAAGAACTATGAGCTTCCTGATGGTCAAGTGATCACCATTGGAGCTGAGAGATTCCGGTGCCCTGAAGTTCTTTTCCAGCCATCTCTCATTGGAATGGAAGCTGCTGGCATCCACGAGACTACTTACAACTCTATTATGAAGTGTGATGTGGATATCAGAAAGGATCTGTATGGTAACATTGTTCTCAGTGGTGGTTCCACTATGTTCCCCGGCATTGCAGACCGTATGAGCAAGGAAATCACTGCTCTTGCACCAAGCAGCATGAAGATTAAGGTGGTGGCACCACCTGAGAGGAAGTACAGTGTTTGGATTGGAGGGTCCATCCTTGCATCCCTCAGCACCTTCCAACAGGTGATTATTTGTTGCGCCATTGTTCTTAAAAAAATAAAATGCCACTGCTTATGTTGTTTGTTTCGTTTTGACTAAAATGTTTGCATTTGTCTTTCTGTATCAGATGTGGATTTCCAAGGGTGAGTACGACGAGTCTGGTCCATCAATTGTCCACAGGAAGTGCTTCTAAGTTCTACAAGTATTTGATGATGGTGAGTTATGTTTCCATTTAGTTGGGTTTTTTCGTGTCTAAGATGTCATGTAAACTGGACTCCGGTTGAAGATTGGAGAAGTATTGATGTGAGGTTACTGGAGGAGGTTATATGTTGAACTTGATATGTATCAAATATGTTGCCATTGGGTTTGAGAAGCCAAACGGTTACGAACCCTCCTATATTTTGGTGGGCCGACACTTTGTAACTCAGTTCATTGGTTTCCTTTGCACCATTTGCTGTTCAGACATGTCTTTAGTAGGATGCTTGTAGTGGGGAGAGTGGTTGTGATGTTTTTCCTTCTTTTTTGTTTTCTGAATTTATCTTTATTTTTTTTTCCATTCCAAGGTCTGAAGGTTTTTTACCCTGGGAAAACATTAATGTTAATAGTTATTATTATTGTATGAGAAATTTTATGTTAGTGTCCATTTGCTTTTTCATTAACCTTATAGAAATTTATATTTAATACTTTGTTTGAAATGATCTTTGCCGTATCTTAAAACTCTTAGACTAGGCCGTGGCAGTGACTTGGTGCCCGCATATATATACACCAAACATGGCTGGGCTGGAGGATACTGATTTGTGATTATTATGTGGTTCTAATTCAAGGAATATTTGCCAATCCTTAAATGGCATACTATTTTTTTTGTCGCCACAACCACAATTTTGTTCATCGGAAGATAATATCTGCTTAACTTTTGTAATTATTACGAATTAATTTCTGCGTATGAAGAACAATACTAAAGAAGAAAATGGCTGGGAAGGTGGTCGTTTGAAGCAATAAAAATGTCTTTAAAACAAAACATTTTGGACCAAAGACTTCACGTTGGTAAAACGTTTCATATCTGTCAACGTGGTAACAGTGATTCCAATTTTCCTGGTCTGATCGTTGAACACAGACTTTTTAATTCTTCGAATCAAATTTGGTGGCCATGATAGAGCTGCCATGTATTTTAATATTTAAACTGAGTGGAATTGATAAAATCTGAGTATGAAATTATTAAATTAAAAAGGATAATAATATGGTTGGGCATTGAATCAGTGGTGGGAGGAAGCAGAATATGCCATGAACCATATTAGAATCGCTCTAGTAATAAGTAAAGAGTCGTTTGATGATTGTCTTTTATTTTTATTTTTTTATAACCCTAGTTTATTTATCTTTTATTTGAAGAACAAAAATAGTAGTTCATTCTTAAAGTTTGGGTACTTGCTGAGCAATCTTTGTTGTGCAAATGTATTGTCAAAGAAAAGTTGGGACATGTCGTTTCGGAAAATTTTACGTTGTAGGGTCGACAACGGAAAACATCTAGTGTGTAGTTTTGTCAAAGATAAAGGTGACAGCACTTTGGCCGGTGCGTGACCTACCTCCACATCGAAAAATAATGCCAGAAAGAATCTAATGACGCTGATTTGTCAAGAGTATTGATTTTTCCACACCCATATTCTGTGTCTAAGACAAACTGCAATTCATTCAGCCGTCTCTTATAATCAAAAGGACAGGCAACAAAACATCCATATTATTGATCTCAAACTTTTTTCACGGAAAACAAACGAACCCACAACACACAACTAGCGCATAAGCGTTGCTTATCGACTACCAAATACACTTGATCCCACAGACACATTGCTGCATCATTGGTTTAAGGCTGACACTCGACGCAGAGGAGTGCCGAGAGCTTACTGTCAAAAACACACCGATCCTTGGATCTGCAGAATTTGTTCAGGCCTTTTGCTTGGCAAGCTTCATTAGATCTATGAATTCTCCAAAGACTGTAAAAAGACAGAAGAAAAAGTAAATAAATAATGAAAATATTGAAAACTTTAACTAATATAAGCCAGCCACACTTTAGGGAAGAGTGGAAAAGCTAAAAATGACAGCAACAAAGGGTTACTCCTCATGCATAGCGCTCATTCTCAGTTTCAGCAGTTGCATTTGTGCAGTGGGGGTCAAAGCTGCTTTCTCAATGTGTAGCGCAGGAGAGTGGAAAGAAAGTAAAAACAAAAAGAACCATTGCTCATACCAGTATCTGAATCATGAGGCCCTGGTGATGCCTCTGGGTGGTATTGAAGAGACATTACGTTTAACGCAGGGTAAGCAAGACCAGCACAGCTTCCATCATTAAGATTAACGTGTGTAACTTCCACAGCCTCAGGGAGTGATGCAGGATCAATGGCATAGTTGTGATTCTGTCCCATCAAGAATTTTGGGTGAAAATATGATCCAAACCAAAATCAAACAGTTGATATCTGTACCAACCAGGACTGAATTAAAAGAATCCAACTGTCAGAATCCAGAGTTTCTCATATGCATTTCAGTTCAATTAATTAAAATACAACTACCCTTACAACTCAAAGACATGAGGATTTGCTATGATTGACTAATATATATAATCCACTTGCCCTAACTCCATCCATGCTGATTAATACCAAATTCAAAAACTGAGATACAGAACAATACTTTGAGGAAACTGGTCAAATACATAAAATGATTTACTTTGGAGGGCAGGAGTTCATTTAAATTTAAATTTAAACATCATGCCATAACTGCACCCATTTTGATGCCTTCCTGAAATGCCGATGTGCACCTTCAAAAGAATAAAAAAGTACATGGAACAGGTTCAGAATTAACATTAAAAAACTCACCTGGGCACTTATTTCAACACGGTTAGCTCGAAGGTTACGAACAGGATGGTTTCCTCCATGGTGGCCAAATTTCATCTTAAATGTTTTGCCACCCAATGCCTGACCAAGCAACTGATGACCCATACAAATTCCAAAAACAGGCACCTTTCCCAAAATTTCCTTCACAGTTTCAACAGCATAAGGGACTGCAGATGGGTCTCCAGGTCCATTGCTTAAAAGAACTCCATCTGGCTTCAACTTTAGAGTTTCTGATGCCGGCCACTGTGAAGGGACAACAGTGATTTTACAACCATAGGATGCCAAGCGCCTCAGTATATTATGCTTGATTCCGAAATCATATGCAACAACCTTCAATTCATGAAGATGACAAATATGGTAAGAGCAAACTACAAGCAAACATCTAAGTAAAAAAAGAAGAGAAAAGAAAAACGTAAGCAAAAACCTACGCTTGTTAACACAAACTAAGAGTAATACTAACATGGTAGGCCCCTTCCCTTCCATTGGAGTTAAAATCCCACTCTGAATCTGTTTTACCAACCCATTCATAGGGAGCGGTACAGGAAACACTACTTATTAAATCAATACCTGTAGAATTGAAATAGAAATATCAGGAATGCCCATGTTCATCATTGTTGCACAATCATATTTAAGAAGTGCACTAAATCTTTTACCTACAATGCCCCAAGACCGAGACATCTGCAAAAGTTCTTCATCTGTCTTGGATTTTTCTGTGCTCAGCACACCAATAAGACTCCCATCTTGCCTCAGCCTGCGCGTGATGGCACGCGTGTCTACATCATCTGTGGTATGACGCAACAGCACAAATGAAGAGGTTAAAAGCTTCACAAAGGTAGAGTTCAACGGTAAGAGGCATATCGTGCAGGTGACAGTAACCTAATTTGTCAAAAATCAAACAGGTTGGAATTTAACGTACATATTCCCATGATATTCCTTTCTGATAAGTAGTCACCAAGGCTTTCAGTGCATCTCCAATTTGAAGTACTGAAAAAGTAATTATCAGGTTAGCAGACATAATACGTAAACCTCAATGTGCAACATGTATGCGTATCCAAATGAAATAGTAGTGAAAGAAAAAAGGTATGCCTGATACTTAAGCTCCTGATCACCAAACCAGCAAGGAAACACTGCCTTGATTCTTCATCATCTGACATAAAAAAACACAATTTAGTTCTCAAAAATAGTGGAAAGTTGAAGTTTCAGTCTGAATAACAAATTATACATCACCTACCAAAATTTACACCAGTGTTTCCAATATGTGGATTCGTCATCAGCACAAACTGGCCAGCATAGCTAGGATCCGTCAGAATTTCCTGATACCTGCAGTATAAATGAATCAGAGCACAAGAAATAGACACCTGAAACGAATAATGGAAATATTTTCAACCAATGGAACTAAAGAGATGCAACTATTCCTTAATAAAAGACCTGCATAAGGTACACCAGAACCTCATCCCACCAGTTTCTTCATCTAACTTCACCTGACAGCTTAATTGTGGATAACCAAAGGTCTCATACTCCCATTTAAGTAATTCAAAGTAATGACATTAACTGACATCTTCAAATCACCATTTCCTTCATGAACACATTACATTTACAGTAAAAATAGTGATTACAATTTGCCGTAAAGATAACAAAACTCAAGCTCCCAAATTCTACAAACCAAAGCGTGCAGGCATGGAGAAACATCTATTATCCAACATTACAAATACTAGTGAAGCCTAACCTACTAACACTGACAGCACTCAGCAAAATTTCAGTGAAGGGTTTCCACAAACAAAATAGAAAACAATTTACCCTGTCAAAGAAGTATTGAACACCACTTCACCAACTTGGGTTCCACTGGCGCCGAATGACTTAGCCTTCCAGATTGAACCATCTTCGAGCACAAGTCTAGCATCTGAAGTATTCCAAGGCCTTTCTGCCACACCTAAAAACCCAGTATCAGCATTTCCACGAATTCTCATTCCATCCTTTTCCCATCTCAAATAACATAACATAACATAATATCAAGAGAGAAGAAAGGGTCCGGAATGTTACCAGTAGCGACAGCCCCGTCTGAGGAGAAAGTAGCGGCACATTTAACTGTGAAAACCCACCTTGAAGATTTTGGCTTTGTGAGGTTTGCCGGTTTTGGAGAAAGTAGGCAAATCGACAGATTTCTGAATGCAAGCTCCATTTTTTCTCTCCCAATGCTGCAGGTAGTTCGGCTGGTAGCTTTGCTTTGGCCGCACAAAGGTTTCTTAGGGTTTTTTTCAAATGAGTGCTATGCTCTACTCGTTGAACGGGAAGCTATTATTATTATTGTAGAACCGGATTCCAATTTAACCGGATACTTTCTCCAACAACAAAAAAAAGTAGTATTGTATAAAAACTAAGGAGTGCAGTGCTTAATATTAATATGAATAGTAATAATTAATCATTAGTTTTTGTATTTTATTCAAGTTCTGCCGGTGGATCAGCCGTTGGGCTTCCGGGCATTGCTTAAGCCTGAATGGCTTGAAAATAAGGGCAGGATATTGCCAAAAGCCGCTAGACCTCCCCCCGGAGCAGAAAGATCTCTAATCAAACTTTATTTCCTCAAGTTTCTGTGGTTAAACCTTAAATATTTTTTGTCCTTTAGAGTGCGGAACTTTTATTAATTTATTCCATGAGCAAGTTGCTACAGACCGAAAGTAATTTCGAAACATGCTGATGTGCCATGCCACATGAAATTTAAAAGTTGTACCATTTTTTTTAAAAGAAATGGAATTTAAAAGAAAGAGAAAAATCTAGAAAAAATAATTTAATTTAATTTAATTAAAAACAAAAAATATTAAAAAAACAAAAAAAATTAAAAGATATACAAAAAAATGCAAGTAAATTTTAAACAATAAAATAAATTTCTGGAACTTAAAAAAAGAGAGAATTTTTAAAAAAATGATACAAATTAATCAAAAAATTGTAAATATTAAAAAAACAAAATAAATAGTAATAAAATAAGGAAAGCATTTTTAGAAAGTGAGTTAAAAATCGAAAAAATATTTTTATAAAATATAAAAAAGGAAAAATTAATAATACAAATTTTAAAATGGTGGTGCAATTTTTTTTATAATTACAAAAAGTTGAAAAAGAAAATAAAACTGATTTTTCGAACATAAATTTTCCTTGTTCGGAGCATTAATGCACGCTAATGTCAAACCGAATTAATTTTTTTCGGGTTAGGAACGGTAAAATTCGCTCATGATTTGGCAATGCCGAGTATAACAAAATATGTTTCATGTTAATATGTATATATAATAAGTATTTATTTAAAGTGTTAGAATTTTAGTTTATTCGGACAACCAAATACTGAATCGAATTTATTTTGAGAATTTCGGTTCAGTACCTATTATATTTATATTATTTATGTTAGGTAATTGGTATTTGCTAATTCGGTCAACCGACTACCGAACTAAAATCATTAAAAATTATCAAACCGTACCGAATGATCACCCTACTATATTCTATTTTTGTTCAGTTTGAGAATATTTTTGATAGGATTAGTGTAATAAACTCATAAATAAATAGTGTGAAAATAATACCAAAAGGAAAACACAGGAAAAAGAACACATCCATAAACAAAACCACAAATTTTATTAAATGATAGAATTTTTTAGTAAAGCATAGATTAGTTTTATTCACACGGTAAAAAATTAATAAATGATTAAATGCTCTCCACAAATAATTAATTAAGTATTCACATTAGCTCAGGCACATTAAGAGCTCAAGAACCTTTAACTTTTATAATAGTTTAGAAAATAAATTAAAAATAGAAAAAAATATAACAAATAAAGTAAAACATAAGATAATGAAAAAAAAATAGTTTAAATTTTACTTATAATTTATTTTTTAATTTGTTCTTTTAAAATTTTTTTAAACATATTTTTTATTTATTTTTTTAATGAAATGGACCCTCCCATATTTGTTACATTTTTAATCAAATTTGTATATTTTTTGATTTTTTATGTTTTTAACTAATAGAAATGATAAAATTGTAATTTTAAAAAAAACTATAGGGTTGGCAATGCAAAATTTTAAATTATAGTGATTAAATGGAATATTTTATAAACTATAGTTTTTTAAATATATTTTACCCATTTTCTTGGTTACTTATAAATTTGAGTGTAAAAAAATACTCGAACATTAAAAAAAATCAAAGGTACCCATAGACTTACATCAAATAATTTTATTTATTTTTTAATCTAAGAATAAATAGTGAATATTGAAGATACAAGATTGCTTCATATAAAAAACAAGAAGTAAAAATATATTCTCCGATTTTTATAGATTTATAAAATTCAAAATTTTAAACTTCTTAGGATTCAACTAAAAAAAGTATATCAAATTAAATTCATATAAAATATGAAAGGATAAACAAAGTATTAACTGCATTTGAAATTTCGGAAAGAAATTGACTCATAATTCATAACATTAATTGTAAGGTAAAAGGAAAATGGGTTCCATTTTAACCAAGTCTAGCGTCTACAAAATATATAAACAACGCAAAGTGACAAGCTGCTTGTTACTACTATTTCATAAGAACAATTTCAATTTACAAAATAAAATTTAAAATAGAACAGAAAAAACAAATAGGTCAATGGGAAGCAAGTTAAGTGTAAAAGGCTGCCAATGCGGATATACCTCATGGATTGTCTTACTTGTGCTAGGACTCGAACACAAATTTAAATCTCACATTAGCCTATAAAAATAATAATGTAAAAGGCTTAAACTAAAAGCCACTCCTGGCAGAAAAAAATAGTTGAATCCTAGAAGAAGAGGGTATCAATTAAGTATCAAATATGAATTCAGATGAGAAAATTATTATTTTGAAAAAGCTCCAACTTAGTCTTTGATCTATCAGACACATCTAAAAGGCATATATATAGTTCCCCTAAAAATGTGAAAAGGATTGCAACCAAAAATCTTCAAAGGAAAGGAGAAAAAACATCTGCTTGAACAATTAATTCACATCATCAAAATACAGATTCTTGAAGTGAAAATCATAGTTTCGTTGATTAAGCAGGAGTTGGGTCTGCAGCAGTGTCTTCGGTATAAAATGGAATAGGTTTCGTCGGAGCAGGCAAACGACCGATGCTATCAACTTTATCTTTCTGCTTTGGAGGAGGTCTAGCGGCTTTTGGCAATAACCTGCCCTTCTTTTCAAACCATTCAGGCTTAAGCAATGCCCGGAAGCCCAATGGGTTGTAGTACACTCGTCTGACTGATCCACCGGCAGCTTCAACTGCTTGCTTTGCCCTTACAGTCACTCTTGATACCTGTAAATTCCATCAGCAAAGACAAGTTTGTAAGGCATGCAGAAAGCAAATAAATTATAGGTTCAGCATTTCGGAGAACATAGTGAAATCAAGCACCTAAGAAGAAGCACATCAAAGGATACTACAAAATATCCTGAAAGCCAATAATTCAGCACAGAACTTTGAAGTATCGATGATTAATTTCTTATGACATATCTTGCTTAGCTCCACTACTTCGAAGGTCCTTTTATATAAAAATTGTGAGCCCACCTATCTAACTGCTTGGTTAGCATGTGCTGATCTATGTACTTCAAGCAACAATGCAGCACGGAAGGATTCAAGCAATGCACAGAGAGATTCAGCTGCTATGTGTATATAGTAGTCACACACCAACCATTACTGAAGACCTTCTCAACACTGAACAAAGTAAATGCTCTAAATTTAGTAGAATGCCATTTCAATGGTTGTAGCCACAACAATTACAGAAGACAATGCAGAAATTTAAATTCCAAAAAATGGAGACAGTCAAAATGTTGCTCATCACATAACAGATGAAGTGCTTGAGCCAACAACTGTTGAGGTCAGTATAAACAGAAACCCTTCGATGATGATATGTACCTCTAGATGAATAGGCCATTTGATCTCATCAGCACCACGTCCCATCAATCGTACTCCATCTTTTATTTGCTTTCCTATGGCACCACTTTCCTATTATAAAAACAGAAATTACCATAAATTACAACACAAAATCGCATGGAAACAACATATATTTGAGAGCTGGAGAAGAATGCTACAGCACCTTGAGTGTTTTCATTGTGATTAATTCATGAGAATCTATCTTCCCTTCATTTATAAGTTTTGCGATCTTTCCCAATCCTACTGGCTGCCAGAGAAAAGATACAAGTAACTGATTAGGAAGTGGCAGCTGATGACAATGTGTGAATTCCATCAGAACATTTCCAACTTAAGATGTGAAATAACAAAAAAAAATAGTCTTGCAAATGGCTACATCAGAGTTAATTAGATGGCACAACAGGGTTTCCCTTGGCTTATTACTCCAAGAATAATCACGCTAAGAAGCTTCGAGCGAGCACAAAGATGCTTGCAGTCAGCTCATACAACAAGTTCATCCAAAGCTGAAAATCCATGCAATGCATCTTTACTACAAACAAAGCAAACATCATTGCAACAAACACCAGAGTCCCATTTAGCTGGGTCAACCAGTAAGACAACTCTAAATGCAAGTTTGATCAATTTATCAGTAACATTGACAAGTTCTCATCTAAGCAGTCTCTATACTTTCATTAGCTGAAGAACACACTGCTCATATTGGACCAAATACAGCATGAAACCTCCACCTAACCAAATAATATTTCCAGCTCAAATCCTAATTTTCTAAACTCCTCCACAAATCCCTAACCCCCATCTCCATAGACAAGTTAAGCTCACTAACAATGATAAAGTAATCAAGTAGAAAGGCAAGAATCCACCAATTCGATTGGAAGGGCCAAGAAAAAAAACCTGAAAAGTGAGGCTAAATGGATTCTTGAATCCTCTCTTTGGTAAGCGGCGTCGCATAGGGGTCTGCCCACCTTCAAATCCAAACTTCATGGTGCCTCTAGCCTTCTGTCCCTTGTGTCCTCTCCCAGCAGTTTTTCCTTTACCAGACCCAATACCTCGCCCCTTCCTCGTCTTCTGCTTCCTCGGCACATTGTCCCTCAAATCATTCAACATCAACAAACTGAATGCCCGAACGCCCGCAAACCCATCAGGACTCCAATGAGTTTGAGAAGGGAGGCATTGAAATGGAGGTGGAGTTATTGGTGCGAAAGTGGGTTTTGTTGAGATTTTAGGGGTGAGAAGTGAAGATGATGAGAGGAGGGAAGAAATTAATCTTCTTCTGATCATTTCTGTATTGTGTAATCTTGATAGAATTTTTTGCGTTGGGGGGGTGTTCTTGCTAGGGGTTTGTGGGTGTTGTTTCAGTTCAAGTTCATTCGTTCGTGTATCCGGGCTTTCGGGTCATGCCCATGGGTATCTAGGCGCAGAAAAAAAGAAAAAGCGAGAGAATTGAGACATGACTCAGAACTGGGCTGGGCGGAATTACCTGATTAGCAGACGAGAACTTGGTTGATAATTTTAGAGTTTAGAGAAACAAAATTAATTAATTAAAGCCCTAGTAGCATTTTTGTTATTTTAGACTTTATGCTCCTACAAAAATGATATATTAAACACTATATTAATCTGATACATTTTTATGCCGACTAATGACGTGGTTTTTTTATTTATTTAACCATAGGAGGAAAATGTATCAGTCAAGCACCGCCAAATATACTCGAATGAATTTGGTAACAATGTCCAATTTTCCAATAAGAAGGGCTATCAGTATCATATAACAACAATGCCATGGTTTGTTTGCATTTTCAAAATTTCCTACTACAAAAAGATGGAGAAATCAACAATTTCCAAATTTCTCACTACAGAAGGTCACAAATCATCTAATAAATATAATAGTGGAAAATTTTGCATCACTAAAACGAACGCGAACTTCATTGGTTCGGAAGTTTACAGCACCCGATCCTTCAAGTTTTTGCTTCGTCTGATCTTTCTAGTATGAAAATATTACCATTGTCGTCCCTTCCTATCCTCAAATTGTCATCAACATATCTGTATTCATTCAATCAAGGATCAAATCACATACAACGCTCTACCGAAATTCACCTGTGTTTTCTGGGAAAAATGTGGACTTAATGAACAATAAACAGAAAAAAGGATACGTGATCTCGAGCCAACCATCTGGATTGAAGATCCCGAGCAGGACATCATAGTTCTTCCGGAACACATTCATCAACTATGGAGCATAGATTTACACCACCAACAAAACAAACCCAGCTTTGAGTTAGTCTAACAAAATAGCTTCCATAGATAAGTCATACCAGCGAGTGACTGTGCTAACCCATAAATTATCATGTTCACTTTTCTTTGGAATAACAATCAAATCCAGTCAAGAACTATATGCAGGCCATTTCCAAAACTTATTATACCTGATCAGGAGTGAAACTTGATCTATCGTAACTTATATCAACCCTCTGAGAAAAATTGGGAGGAAAATTAGTTCATTTACGATTTGCAACTTCAGTTTCATCAAAGAAAATGCAAGAATAGGACTAACTGATTTAGATGCAATCTTGAAGGAGGCTTCAATAATCAGCCGTCCATTCAACAAATTCATTCCACGAACATTGAACTCGATCGCATTAACTGCTTTGCCCTCCATTCATCATGAATAAAGGTCGAAACTCAGTTAAAGATAAAACCAAGAGTAGGAAGAGAAAAACAAACAGACTCCTGTGTCCAATTTCTATAAGAAGAGAAGCTCTAGGACATCAAAATTTACAAACAACCTTGCCAAAAACAGAATACTAAAATTTAAAGCAAGCCAACCTCAATCTTGTACCTGAACAACATCAATAGTCTGGAAAAAATCCCCTAAGCTGATAAAATCTCTCAACCCTAGCTTTGTCCTCTTTGAACCCAGTATAGTAATTGTACTGTATACGAGTTTCCAGCAGCCACCCACCTTCCAATTACAGATAAAAACATGAAAGCAAACATCATCTTTGTTACTCCAATCCCAAAATCTTTAAAGTACTAGAACTAGTAGACTTACCTTTTCTAGAGTTAGAGTAGGATCTGCGGTTGGGTTCTGAGATTCTAACAACTCCACTAAACCATGAATCTGAGACTTTTTAGCAGAAGGGACTCCAAAAATTCCTCTATTTAGTCCTTTGTGTCGTGATTGAAATGCAAACCATATCAGTCAGTATTCAACAACAAATTTCAGATTTTTTTAGGATAAAAATTCAAAATAGAATACCTCGTACAGCTTGGTAAAGGTCTTCCTTGATTTGGTCAAGTGTCCTAACATCCTCGTCATCACCAACTAGGCCGGGGCTCTGTTCTGCTACTCTTGTGGTATGAAAGGCGATAACTTTTGTGTTCCTGGTCCATGGATGAATGGCTGGGACAGACCAGTGACTTGTTGCTGTTGTAGACTTTGTAATGATTTGTGGCACTTGAGGAACCATGTGGCAGGTTGGGTAGAGAAGCTTAGTAGCCATGGCTATAATCGAAAGCAAGAAATGTGAAGAGTCATGAGCAGGGAGGAACTGGATCTTTGTATTGCTTGACCCTGTTTTTGGCCTGCCCATCTTCAAAATCACTTTTTTCTTTTTTCTTTTTTATATATTATATATAAAATAAAATCTTTGGATAGGGTTAGTCTTTTTTTGTTCAATTTATTTGGATGGATTGGTCGTAGTTTTCACCTAAATTGTGGTGTAGAGTTTTCACAGCAACAAAAAATAACAATAATTAGATTATAGTTGAGTTATATTACTATTTTTTAATCGTATTTTTCATGAGTTATGACTAATTTTTCTCCGCGTGAAATTGAAAAATACATTTGAGTAATTATGAAGTTGAATGATCTCATCTAAAATTGTAAGAGCCAGATCGGCACAGAATCAGTGAGGTGAAAAATTCATAATTTTAAGGTTTAACTGAGATCAAACCGAGATTATAAAAAATTGTAAATCAAATAAATTGGGACTATAATATAATGTATTTTTAATTTTATAATATAATGTATACACATAAATAATTTAATCAAATAGGAACTATCAAAAAAAATTCTACTAAGTATCATTCATAAAAAAAAAAACCTACAGGTCAAATAACATTTTAGATTATTAATAAAAAAACTAAAATATAAAGTAATAAATAATTTATATTTTAGTAAATGTATTCACGTTGCAAAATGGTTTATTAATTTTTTTATTATAAAAACAATTCAATTTGATTAAATTTATCAATTTTTTAATTAAAAATAAATAAATAAAGTATAGAATGATAAGGATATGATATATTATTAAATTATTATTTTTGATTTTAAATTAAATGCACAGTAAAGTATATGATAAAGTGTAATAAATATTTAGAAAAAATCGAATTGTATCCATAAATAAGTACTAATTTACTAATTTTTTAAAGTTAAATACTAGCATAGATATTAATTATAAATCAATTAAATTAATATATATTTAGAAGCTCTGAGATTTTAATTCTTTAATGTCAATTAATTTTATTTATGCATAAAAAGTTTAAAATTTTATTTCTTTAATATTTATTAATTGTAATTTGAATTAGAAATTGGTACATAAATGTGTATCTATCAACAAAAAATAAATAAATAATATAGTTCTAATTCATTATAGAAAGAAAAAAAATTACTAAATTTAAACAAAAAATTCAAAATTTTAGTTAAATAAATGAATAAAAATTGAAAAAATAAACCCTCCAAAACCGGTTCTAAATCAACCAGTTCACGATCAGATCGGACCGGTCCATGGGTTTTAAAATTGAAAAAAGAGATTTCTTGAGGTCGTAAGAACCAAACCCTGATCAGGTCATGGTTTTCCCAGTCGGACCGGCAGTCCTGTCCGGTTCTTGCAACCATTCAACCTCAGTTTCTTCATAAGTTAAGGAAAAGAACCAAAGGTAGAATCTGGTTGAGTTCTCTAATTCTAATACAAAATGCATGTCAACAGGCATCAGATGCTACAACAACCATTTGAGGAAAAGTTTCCAAACATAAAAATGAGCAAAAACCATAGATTATGATTTCAGCAAAATCCTTTTACCCTAGTATTAACAATCACAAGCATCTCTATCTCTCCCTCTCGGTCAAGAGTCATCAGGTACTGATTCGGACAACATTTTAAAAGTTTTAGTCAAGCAGCAGATGTAGATTTCTCAGGCTGGGGCTGCTGCTGCTTCCACTGCTCTGGAGTCACGGCTTTCTTTATTGAGAGAGCATGAATCTCTTTCATTTCCTCCTCCAAAGCAGCATTGACCAGACGATGCCTATCCAGCAATCTCTTCCCTTCAAACTGCTCCGAGACGATCTCAACTGCAAAGCTTGCTCCACATCTGACAAGAAGTGAGTTTACATCAGAATCGATAGAAAGAAAAAGCCAGTGAATTAGATATACAGGCCCAATTTGAATACTAAATCTTCTGGCGGAGAAAGGACTAACCCTCCAGATGTGTCAATTACTTCCTGAAAAACCAAAAAAATGGAATTAGGTTTGGGGGAGAGAAGCAGGCAACATATATGCGCAAGTAAATACACGGTTCGTACAAAATACAACATGCACATAGGCAGGTATAAATAAGAATGTGATATTAGGTGGCTGTGATAGATTGTGATGGTGGAGACACTTAGAGAACAAGTCTCAAGAGTGCTCCTGATCCTATCCCGAATGAGGAACCTCTGAATCAGCTAAGACCGTGCATCTTCTTCGTTATCACTTATACATACCTAAAACTACCCAAAAATAAGCGAAAAAATCAAAAGGCATGGCTACAACTTAAACACAAGACAAATTCAATTGAAATATGGAGAGAACCAAGGAGAAACTCCCTTGCAAGAAGATATCAGAACAGATACGGTCCCAATCATGTGATTCCAAACATCTACTAGTACAGTGAGAAAAAACGAATGTCCACTCAAGCTTAACCATAGCCGAGTTTAATCACAGAAGAGCCTCAGGTTCTTATTGTCCAGCCAAACCCTAGCTCAACAAAAGTTACTACCAGCACAGCTCCAACCATATGTGATTATTCTCAAATTGAAATTACATAAATCCACAAATCAATCATGAAAATACTTTTCAACCATTTCATATTTTCAATAGCTACATTAAGAAAATCCAACACAGGTTAACAATCTAAGCCAATTGTACATGCATGCAAACTAAGAAAAGAAAAATAATTTCAAATACCGATCGACCCAATAAGCCATTGACCATGTTCTAGTATGATTGGATTGGCCACTGCATGAGCTTCTTTCTACTCATGTTTATCTTAAAAGGGTTTAAAAAAAACATTAGTATTAGCTAAAAAAACAGAGCAAAAAAAATACATGAATAAAAAACAAACAAAACCCTAAAATGGGAAAAACAATTCAAACCCAGGTTGCCACTGATTGACAATTCAACAGAAATCGCCAAATATCCATATCATCCTCAAATTAAGTACACCATCAAACAAACAGAGATTAAATTAAGGGATGCTGAAGAACAGGAATTGATTTCATACCAGATACGAAGGATTGAACTTTGACTTCAAAGTCGACTCAACCTGTTCCTTTGTCACTCCCATCGATCAAAAAACACTCTGCTATTTCTTTGCTCTGGCGGGTCTGCTTTTTCTCGGCTAATTTATATTACTCAACCCTCTCTTTTCTTCTTTTGATGCTCTAGTGGTGGACCGGACCGGACCGGACATTTAATTTGGGTGGACGGGATTAGAATTTAGAAGGCCGACCCAACCTAGAAACCCAAAATGAACTAGAAACAAAAAAAATTCTAAATCGATTATTTGTGATGGACCTTTTTCCCTTGATTAACATATTTATTTCTTAAAAATATATTTAATTAGCATCTCATTGATTTAATTATTTTATACAAACTACAAAGTAATAATCACTTATTGGACGTAAAACTTTAATTTATCTTATTAAAACTAAACTAAAAAGGATATTTGTAGCTCAGACATGAAAATGTTTTTAATTTTTGATCTCAGGGATAGAATTAGAATTTTCTCGGTATTGTAAGGCATTAAACCTGTTGTGTCCTAATTTTCAATTTGAGACCTTAATCATTTTTTTTCTTCTTACAATTAATCTGTGGCCGTGGGGACATATTTTTCCACTTCTTAACTTTCAAAGGGTAGAGATATGTTTCATCGGGAAAAGGCACCCAGGGGTCCCTATGGATATTATTTTCATTTTAGTTCGTCCCACATTTCAAATCCTGTTAAATTGGGTCCCAGGCGTCATCTCCGTTATCCGTCTGGAGTCCCTACCATGTAAATTGACGGTAACGTTTCAATTTTCCGTTAAATCTCATTATTTTAATATTAAATGTGACACCTCACATGACACCTGGCCCCTTAGCGGGACCCACAAATTTGAAAAATATTAACTGAAAAGAAAAAAAACAATATTGAATAAAAATAAAACAAGTGGGCCCCACCATGGTTTTTACTCTTACCAACTCACTTTCTACCCTCCCGTTGAACGAACATCGTCTTCTCCCTTCTCCCTTCTCCCAAACTCTGCTCAAACACACACAAACCCTAAATTCTAAGAGACTCGCACGAAACATCAACTGGTCTTATCCTCTCGCACGAACGCATGGCACGAACTCATCGCCTTCTCCTAAATCGAGCTCCTCATTTCAGACAAAACCCTAAATTCGCAAAAACTGGAAATCGAGAGTTGATTTAGTTTGAAAGCGAGAGTTAAAGGTACAGCGACAACGGGAAGACAACGGTATGTAATTTTAACCGTTTAATTTTGCCTTTTGAAGACGTATGTGATGTTGTGTTCATCTTGGTTGGTTTTCGATGTCTGTAATTTTGTATCTCTTTAATGTGAACCATGTGGTCCTAAGCGACCATGTGGTCCTGTTTTGTAACCCTTTCGTGCGAATCATGTCGACATGTTGTTTACGATTATTAATTAAATTATATACTTCTGTTTTGCTTGGTAGGCCATGGCTGCTGTTTTGCGTTTCCATGTGGGTGGAAAGTTTAGAAACAATCCGTTTAGGTATGAGAATCCGACAGTTGTTCAGTGGAAGTGTCAGAGGGAAGTATTATGTTATGAGTTAATAATTTGGATTTTAGGGAGGATGAAAGTTAATAATGTTGGTAAAGTTTTTTTTGGAAGTAAACAATGGGATAGTGCCATTGAGGATATGGATTTGGACTTGACTATAATGCAGTGTGAAATAACGTTTGAAATGTTTGTGCAATCTGTAGTAGATAATGGCTTGGTGGATTTGTATGTGGAACATGATGAAAGTGAGCCCTTGTTTATTGAAGGTAAACCTAAGATTTTACCGTGTGATTTACTGCCCTTGCCAAACACTATACATAGTGATTACTTTAGTATTAACACAACTGAGTTGGTAGGTGAAAGTAATTATAATATTGATGAGGGAGTTAAGTCATTGGGGTTTCCTAGAAATATTTATGAAGAAGCTGCCCCTTTAGCTCCATCTTTTAACATTTCAAGCTTCAATTCTGTGGACTCTAGTAATCAAGAGGCTGAAGGAGATAACAATTTAGGAAGTGGAGATAGGGTTGATGAAGAAGATGGTGGTGATAGTGAAGAAAGTGAAGATGACGAGTATGTTGGGGTAGAAGGTGGACTTGGAACTTGGGTGGATGTTCCCTACTTAACTGATAATGAGGAGTATACGGAGTTGAAGAAAGCAGCGAAGCCAAAGAAGAAGAAGAAGGAGAGGGGTGAGACCAGTGGAAGTAGAGAAGGGCAAGGGCAAGGGCAAGAGGATGGAGGAAATAGGGTGGAGGAGGATGGAGGAAATAGGGTGGTGGAAGATGATCCACGTACATCAGCTTTGGCACAAGAGCATGTAGATGATGAGATTGGGGAAGATTCTGATGGTAGTGCAGTGTCTAGTAGTTCAGGAAGTGATGCAGACCATGAGAGGAGAAGAAGAAAGACTTCACAGTGTTACAAGCCCACTACCAACTACAGAGAGATTCCATATTTTGAGGTCGGGATGGTTTTTTTGACTGCTCAACAGTTTAAGGATGCAGTGATAGAGCATAGTTTGAAAGTGCACAAGGAAGTTTATTTTGTGAAGAATGATAAGATGCGGATAAGAATCAAGTGCCTAAATAATAGTTGCAAGTGGTATGTATACTGCTACAAACCAAAGTACTCAGCTCATTGGCAATTGAAGACTTTTATTTCTGAGCATACGTGCCCCACGGTATTCACAAACAACCAAATTAATTACAAGTTGATTGCTAGTCACTTTATCAAAGAGAGGAAATCAACTGCTACTGCAATGAAGCAGAAAGACATCAAAAAGTATTCCAAGGAAGAACTTGGGATTGAGATTTCTCAAAGTCAGGCAAGGAGAGCCAGGATTCACATACAAAAACATTTTTGTGGTGACTACGAGAAAGAGTTCAGGAGGATATGGGATTATGCTCATGAGTTGAAGGATAGCAATTCGGGGTCTACAGTTGTTCTTGAAGCGCCGGGTAATGTGTTCTTAAGGATGTATGTATGTTTTGATGCAGTGAAGAGAGGGTTTTTGGCTGGATGCAGGCAAGTACTGGGGGCTGATGGTTGTTTCCTAAAGGGGCCATATAGACAACAACTACTTTCAGTTGTAGGCAGAGATGGCAATGATCAGATATTTCCAGTGGCTTGGGCGGTTGTGGATGTTGAGAACAACTCCAACTGGTTGTGGTTTATTGAGACTGTGATGAAAGACTTGCGTATCGCTGAAGAAGGTTTGGGATGGACATTTCAATCAGATCAACATCCGGTAAGTTTTATTCCTGTCCAAATTCATTGATCTTAATTATTATGCTTTTAACTTAGTAACCATGGATTTTGAATTATCTTGCTGAATGTTATTATAGCTATGTTGATGTCAAGGATTTTGAATTTTTCTTAGTATGTTTTAGATGAACTATATAAGAGTTTTATTCCAGAATAAGTGCCTATTTGGTTGTGAATTGTTCTTTTTTGTACATTTATTTTTGAACTAATGCATTCCCCTTTTTGTGGTGTCATGTATTTGCAGTCAATTATCAATGGTGTTAGATTTCTTATGCCTAAAGCATAGCACCGACGATGTGCTAGGCACTTATTCTCAAAGTGGAGGAAGGGTCGTGAGGGAGAGTTGTATTCAAGCCTTTTCTGGAGTGTTGTCAAGTCAACAAATTTACCCCAGTTGGAAGAGAATTTGGAGAGGATGTACAACTTTGACACTGAAGCACTAGATGCCATGTTGAAGGTACCTCCTAAATACTGGTGTAAGAATTTTTTCAATTCTCTCAAAATCAGACGTTGTTGACAATAACATGTGCGAGACATTCAATGCATTCATAATAACTGCTAGGCATTTATCGATAGTTACAATGTTTGAAGAGATAAGGATGCTAGTTGTGAAACGGTTTGTAAACATGAGAATTTATGAAAATTGCAAATTTGTTGGTGATTTCGGGGATATGGGGTAAAATTGAGGATTTTAAGGCCGCTAGTGTGTATTGCCATGTTTTTACTAATGGTGATGGTGGTTGGGAGGTATTTGAAGGGACTGCTAAGTTTATTGTCAAGTTTAAAGAGAGGAAGTGCAGTTGCAGAAGCTGGGATTTAACAGGAATCCCATGTCAACATGCAATTGCTGTTATTTCTCATATGAGATGTAAAGTTGAGAATTTTGTGGCGCATTGGTATAGGAAAGATATGTTTTTGAAAGCATATGAGCACTCTATCAAGCCTGTTAATGATGAGAGGTTTAGGCGCAAAATATTGCAACCAGACGTTATAGCCCCACCTAAGAAGGCAGTGAAAGGTAGGCGGAGAGTGTGTAGGATACCTGAGGTATGGGAGCCAAAGAGCAGGAAGAAGAGTGCTACAAAATCCTCTAATTGGCAAAGATGCACAAAATGCTTCAAGTCGAGACACAAATCTACAACTTGTTCACAACGCAGTGGTAGAAATGTAGATGCTGGTGTAAGTGGTGAAGGTTCAGAAGCTGCAAGCCGTGTGGCAAATAATTTGAGCACACAAAACTCTACTACAAGTGTCGAACCATCGCAGCGGAGAAGGAACCAGCAACAAAATATTCAACCACTAAGCAGGCCGTTTGGTGGGATAGAGTCATTCATCAATCCACTGACAGGCACAACCATGGTATGCCTCTGTCTAAATATCTTTAATAATTTAGATTAAATTTGTTTACCCAATTCTTATTTGTGTCCTTCTGGGTGATTTTTTGTTATTAGGCCCGTCAATTGCCAACCATACCCAGTGCACCAGTACTTCAGTCCCAGTCCCAGTCTAGCATACCTACCAGATGGTTTGGAACATATTTGCCTCCCCAGTCAACCACATCAAGTGTACCAATTCATGAACAACGGCCTAACGATGTCCCTCAACCTGAACAAGAACCTTCGGCCACTCAATTACATGATCAAGCAACGTCAACTCCAACTCTTACACAGCCAGAAAAGAGGCCGAGAGGACGACCAAAGGGTTCAAAGAACAAGAAGCATAAACCTTTGCAGTGACAATTTGGAAATAATTTTGTACTTAAGTAGCAGTTTCGACTTAAGTGTATGACCTATGTGTATGAACCTGTGTGTCTGAACTTATGTGTATGATTATGTGACCTATGTGGGTACAATGCAAACTTGTTGCTTTGTGAAAAACTAGCATTGCTGCTACAATTATGATAATTTATGGGAGATGGTATTTTTGTTTAATTTAGTACTATAAGAAGCCATGTGAGATGAATTGTAGTACCTATGTTGATCTCTTGACTATATCCATTGCTTACTGTGTGAATTTCTATACATATTTACTGTGGGAATTGTCATCAATTATGCATCTTTCTTTTCTGTTCCATTTTAGTCGATTTGAAGCTTACATAGTAACATGTGTTGGTCTTCATTTTTTCTAAAGAAACAACATTCAATGCATTTGAATTTTCCAAAAGTATAGTCTCATTTCATAAAACAAAATAGCTCCATAATATCAAGGATTAGCTCCACAATACCGAATTTTGATAGAATTACAAGAGTTTTTAATCTAGAAACTACAAGGATTAGCTCCACAATATCACCCATACCTCAAGAACTTGAGGGAAAAAGATAGAAGTTGGCCTAAATCAAGAAAACATACATCATAGAGAAACCAAAATCCTAAGATGAATCACAACAATTCTTTATGTTTCTGACTTCAAATCAGAAAGAAATGCTGAAAAGTAGCGCTACGCTTGGTCATGAAAACAGGGCACTCAACATGCTTCTGGCAGAATTGGCTCATAGTTCCAACAAAAACCCTACAAAGTAGATCATTAATAGTATTATGCTTAGCAAGCAGAACTTAATAACCAAAAATGCTATTCCTTTTACTCTCACATATTAAGTCTAAACACCATTGCTTCATTATCCTTTTACTCTCAGTCAATGATCATCCCGTAAAAAAATAGCACATAAATTACATAAACCACAACAATAACAGAAAGAGGAAAAACCATTACCTATAAAAGAACTGCATTGACCCCTTCTAAGCAGCATCCGATAGCTTCCAAATGTTCCTCACAATTAAAACAAAAATACATATAAAACAGCAGAAAACCAGACCGACTTTTACACCATTAAACAAGGCAGCTAATTTCTCCAATCTCAATATATCTAACTGGTCATGCAAACACGAAACCTCATCTGTTGTCTCCATATGGGCATCCTGCAAATTACTTAACGTCATATTCAAGCACTTAACTTCACGTTTTAATTCTTCCTCACTATCTAACAACATATGAACGACATCTCTTGACCGTTGTAAAAATTGATTAACATCGTGCCATCTAAAATACTTACACTTATTTCTTGGACAATTGTAAAATCTTTTGCCAACGTTTTCCTCCTTCCAACAAACCCACAATTTCGCTTTCCAACCACAATCGCAAAAGCTCGAAGGGCCAGGGTAACTGTCATCACCAACTTGAGTATTCCGCCTCCAAGTGTGACGCGAGGAGACGAAACTATCAGACATTTTTCTTCAATTCTGTGGCTGAACCCTCTCCGATCCTTCTCCCTTTCACTACACTCTTCGCTTTTCCACTCCCATAAATTCTAAACCTTACCAAAACCTAGCATTTACACCCGTTGATGTTTTGTGCGAGTTGATTGAAAGGATGGGGAAAATCAATTGAGTTTTTTAGAATCTAGGGTTTGTGTGTGTTTGAGCAGAGTTTGGGAGAAAGGAGAAGGGAGAAGACGATGTTCGTTCGACGGGAGGGTAGAAAGTGAGTTGGTAAGAGTAAAAACCATGGTGGGGCCCACTTATTTTATTTTTATTCAATATTGTTTTTTTCTTTTCAGTTAATATTTTTCAAATTTATGGGTCCCGCTAAGGGGCCAGGTGTCATGTGAGGTGTTACATTTAATATTAAAATAATGAGATTTAACGAAAAATTGAAACGTTACTGTCAATTTACACGGTAGGGACCCAGGCGGATAACGGAGATGACGCTTGGGACCTAATTGAACAGGATTTGAAATGTGGGACGAACTAAAATGAAAATAATATCTATAGGGACTCTAGGGTGCCTTTTCCCATGTTTCATCTGTCTGTCAATGCTTGTGAGTTGTGAACATTGAACAAAGTTGGTTGCTTGTTGCTACTAGCTGGCTTTCTCCTCCTTCTTAAGTTAATTCATCACATGTTTTTTAAACGAGCCAGTATTAGATGCACCCGAAATATAAGATGCGAGACATTTAGTTAATATATTTTATATAATTAATTAAAAGTATTTTATTTTGTTATTAAAATTTATTTAACTGATAGAATAATTTGTTAAACTTAATTATACAAAAACCTTAAATTTTAACATGATGTGAATGCACTACATCTATATGATTTTCATGGTAAAGAAATTCTAAAATATTTGTACTCCATTTAGTAAGATGTTGCACATCAATGTATGCTCCATCCAAACTCGTATTAGTTACTTTCATGGTTTTTTATTTATTATTGAACCTTTTTTTCAAATAAATAAATAAATAAATATTTATATAAATATTAATGAGCCAAATTGGGTTAAACATCAACATTTCTTTCACTAATTTTTATTTGTCCTTTTTGTATCTTTCGCACAGAAAAAAGCACACTAATTTGCTCCATTTTTAAAATCTCGAGTTTGTTCTATTATATAAATATATGATAAATCTCATTTAAGTATTATCGAATTCTAAAAAGGATGGTTCTCCGAATACGATGTACTCCATCCTTCACGCTTAAACTAGAGATTTAGGTTAAGGATAAATAATTTTTTTATATATCATCTATCATGACTAGTATTTTAGTTAAATATTAAATTTATAAATTAATATAATATATTTAAATTCGGCTTTGTTAATCAAATTCTTGTAAGGATTTTTATGATACCAAGGAAAACCCTTATAAAAGAATCTTGGAACAGTCATTTTTTTTTTTTTTGGACTTGGGAAATTTTGGGCAGACATCCAAGATATTTTTAAAAGAAAGCACATGACAAACCATGAATATAAAAGTAAAATATTGGATTGCCACAGTAAGTAGGTCCATTTCTATCGACATGGGAATGAGATGCTTTTATTACATTATATTAAACCGTTTTAAATTAATATATAAAAATATATATTATATAATAGTTTTTAATTAAATAACGAAATACTTATATATGTGTACTAATAATAACTACTTTTACGATCATTTTAAATCTTTAAAATAATTTGATCCAAATATTGAAACTTTAACTTTACTTTCTATCGTACCAAATAAGTATATACACTAAATATAGTAATATTTTTTATTTGTAAAGATATAAGTTGTTAAGATATATACTAATATTTGTTTACTATTTTTGTAGATTTCAATTTTGAATCTCTTAACTTTCATTATTAATTAATTAATTATTAATAAAAAAATATATATATTTAAAAAATTAGGCCAAAGATTTTAATTAAATGTTGATCAATTTGACATGTTAAGAGATTTAGAATACATTGTCGTATATATTAAAAAAAGAATATTCCATTATTAGAATATGCCTGTTGGACAATGTGAAAAGACACACATTGTCAAATTATTTAACAAATCCATTAATAAAATATTTAAAAATCATATTTTAACATGAATATTTATGTTTTACTATTATTTTTCAAAATATATTAGTTATTTTTCCCTTTATATTTGTAGTTTTAATTATAATTTTATATAAAAAATATTATTATCACACAATAGTATATTTAAATTATTTATAAAAATAACAATGATATCTTATACATTTTCAGTCATTTTATAAATATTTTAACTTATTTTATAAATATTTTAACAATTTCCATAAATGGTACTTTTTTCAACTACACAATAACAAAACGCACAACGATACAAAAATCAAATAGTATGCAGATGGAAAAGGTAACTAAATTCTTAAATTACTTTACTAAAGAACAAAAATCTTAAATTACCAAAAGCTTGAGGGGTGTGATCGTCAATTTGCCAATGGATCCAAATCGCGGTGGGAAATGTAGACATAAAAAGGAGAAAAAGATGGGTACGTGGGCCTTGATTTAGCAAGCAAGACAAGAACCAAATTGACAGCACAGCAGGTTTTGATGAACAACCAACTCTTGTTTTTCCGGTTCTATCCTTCAATTTAGACATTTTAAAGTTTTATTGTTTATCGCCCCTAATATTTGACCGAAAAGGTCAAAAACGCCCCCCTAATTAAGGTATTTAACACCACCTTACCCTATGAAATGGACAGTCAACCAATAAAAATAGAAAATTTCAAAAACAATTAGCTGGCTTTAGCTCCCCACTTGGTCTTATCTCACCCAACTTCTTCATCCCCAATGTACAAACCAAAAATAAATAAATAAAACCCTAATTCACCTCCATATATTTATCTCCCTTAACCCAATCAAAATGCTCACTCCTACTAGTCACCACCACCACTTAATTCTATAGAAAAAATAGGAAAAAAAATGCATTGTATAAGCTAAAAAGCCTAAAACCCCATTTCCACCCATTGAAAAATTAAACCTTTTTAATACCCTCAAAAACAAAATTTAACCCAAACCCTAGAAAGAATTCACCTTTCTTATCTATCCCAAAAAAAAAGTTCTCAAGCTGTAAATTTTCCTTCTTTCTGATGGAAACGATTTCAACTTTACCGGAAAATACTAGCGCCGTTGCCGGCAGCCAGGGGAATGAGCTACTAATTAGTGGAGCTGGGTTTCAGGAGGAGGAAGAAGGAGTTAAAGTTAAAGACGCTGACCGGTACTTGAGTGGAAATCGGTGGCCAAGGCAAGAGACATTAGCTTTGTTGAAGATAAGGTCTGATATGGACCTTGCGTTTAGAGACTCTGGCCTTAAAGCTCCTCTATGGGAAGAGATTTCCAGGTCAGTCCCGTAGTCGTTATTTTTCTCGAGAATTTTTTCTAGAAATGAAAGGAAAGGACTTGCCTTTATCATTTTCTTTATCTGTTTTCTTTGTTTGTTTAGCTAGAAAACATTTCTGTCAAGCTTGTTTCCAGCAAAAGATTTCATTTTTGTAATAAAATAAGACTGTTCTTTTATATGCTCTCTGCATCTTATATGGGAAATTTGGATTTGCATTAACTTTTGATGTATAATGTCAAATGGGTTTTATGAGGATGCACTTTTAGTTGCAACTAATGTGTTTTGTATATAGTTGTTTAATATTGTTGGGAGTTGTTGTTGATTGGTTAATTCGAAGTTAAAGAATCGAAGTCAAGCATTCAATTTGTTTTTTGTTTTGGGGCTGTTGCTATCAGGAAATTACGTGAGCTTGGATACAACCGAAGTGCCAAGAAATGCAAAGAGAAATTTGAAAATATATACAAGTACCATAGAAGAACCAAAGAAGGCAGGTCCGGCAGGCCTAACGGGAAGAACTACAGGTTTTTTGAGCAATTAGAAGCTCTAGATAACAAGAGCGGCTTATTTTCCTATGCTTCACCGGATAAGGTTCATACTTCTGTTGCTGCTGCCACAGTAACTCCTGGGGGTTTTATTCCAGATGCTATTCCGTGTTCTTTTCGAAGTCCCAGTCCCAGTATGAATTTTGTTGATGCTACTTCTACTTCAACTGCATCTACTTCAAGTGAGGAATCAGAGGGAACAAAAAGGAAGAAGAGGAAGTTAACAGTGTTTTTTGAGAGATTGATGAAGGATGTGATTGAGAAGCAAGAGAGTTTGCAAAGAAACCTTATGGAGGCAATCGAGAGATGTGAAAGAGATAGAATGGCAAGAGACGAAGCTTGGAAGATGCAAGAGTTGGACAGGATTAAGAAGGAACGTGAGCTGTTGGTTCAAGAAAGGTCAATTGCAGCCACAAAAGATGCAGCTGTCCTTTCGTTCTTACAAAAGTTCTCAGAGCAAGGAGGCTCTGTGGAATTGCCTGTCAATCAAATAGTTCCCTGGACATCGCCTGAGACCCAAGTACAGAGAGTAGAGAAGGTAGCCAAGAAAAATGATGCTAGTAGCCTGGAAAATTTTGGTAATTTGAGCTCATCAAGATGGCCAAAAGAGGAAATCGATGCCTTGATCAGGCTCAGGGCTAATCTTGATTTGCAGTATCAAGACAATGGACCTAAAGGTCCTCTGTGGGAGGAGGTATCTGCGTCAATGAAGAAGCTTGGCTATGATAGAAATGCAAAGAGGTGCAAAGAGAAATGGGAAAATATGAACAAATACTTCAAGAGGGTAAAAGAGAGCAATAAGAAAAGAGCTGGTGATTCAAAAACATGTCCTTATTTTCAGCAGCTTGATGCTATTTATAGAGAGAAGAGTAGGAAGGTTGACGCGATGGGTAATTCTGGTTTGGACTTGAAGCCTGAAGAACTATTAATGCATATGATGGGTGGCCAAGGAGAGCAGCAGGAGCCGGCATCAGCAACAACAGAAGAAGGAGAAAGTGAAAATGTCGATCACAATCAAGACGGTGACGGAGAAAAGGAAGATGGGGATGGCTATCGGGTTGTAGTCAATGATCCTTCTTCAATGGCAATGATGGAGTGACTAGGTACAATGTAGCAGTCTTTTTTAGAGCTTAACTTATTGGTGGTGTTTTTTCTTGTTCGTTACATGGGTCTCTGTCAGTCGCGGAGATTGTTAGATGGTATATGTGAGCAGATTCTGGTTTTGAAGAACTTGTTTTCAACCAATAGTCATTGCATGGAAAGTGTGATCTATGTAGTATATATATGGTCATCATTTGTTGAATGAGTGATGTTTTAAGATAGAAAATATTAGAATAAGCAAGTTGCTTTGTATTTTATAATACCAGTTTCTTGTTGGAGTTTTGACAGTTCGCACATGTGTGCAAAAGTTGAAAAATGTTTGCCTATTTTGTATCAGCAATGTGGACTAATGCCACTTTTTGTGGTTTTTTTTTTGCATATCTTATGACCTGGGTGTGATATTGGGGGACCTGGGGTGTGGAGCAGGTAAAGGGGATAATGATGGAATGATAAATTTAAGTATTTTTTTTTTTGGCTCCTTAAAGGTATGAACAATGTCTTTAAGCTTATTGGATTAAAGATGAATCTTGTTCCTGCTGGATGGTCTACTAAGCAGTTAAAGACTTTCTGAAGATAGTTGCTTCTTACTTAAAGATCGAATTAGCGATATCTTGTTTAAATGTTGAGAATGTACTAACATCGGCTATGGTCTACTGACATCATCACAAAACATCATTAGTTCCATTTGGTGGAATTCTGGCAAATTCACCAGCTTGTGAAGTTCTGGGATTTCTCTATGAAACAGCAGTCACGTAGTTTCCTGCATAAATTATACACGTCAATGTGGCTCCGGTTAGGGATGAAAATCAAAGTTACCAGAATAACTTGTTCAGTCGGGTCTCATCGATTTCAACCGTGAGGTCCTTCAGAATTGACTACATTTAATTTAATTCATAAGCTAAAATCCATTTATTTTTTAAAGCAATTCAAAAGTTAAAATTTATTCATGTATTTTTATTTATTTTTTTTGTAAAAAATAAATTGAAGTGTCAGTGAATACTGACAACATTTTACAATTCCCAATTCGAAACAAAAGAAGCGAAAAAACAAACTTGCATCTGCAATAAGTGTAGTGACCGTTGATCGGATGATGAGTGCAAAATGCCTCTGACTCGAGATTCGTGCCAACAAGTTTGCGACACCTTAAGGCTCAAAGACTGAACGAAATTATTAAACTCCTTACCTCTCCCACCACCACCACCGGGTCCACCGCACATCGACATTCTCCCATCCTCCCGCCGCCGCCGCCGCCGCCGCCGCCGCGAATGGCAGATTATGAAACCCACTACGATCAGAACCACCACCACCACCAGGGGATCCCGAAAGAAACAGCGTTTCAGGCATTGAACACGATAATCCAGCTCCATTTCGAGAAAACCCTTGAGAAGAAGAGAGCAATCGATCTGCAGAAGAAAGAGCTCCACAAGCTATTTCTCCTCTTCTTCATCTTCCTCTCTCTGGTCTTCATGGGCCTGACCCAGCCCAATCGCCTCCAGTGCCGCCACTGCTGGGCCCCTATCACACTCCTCTCCCTGGCCCACCTCATCTTCTACGTCTCCGTCGCCCAAACCCTCCGCTGCATCAACGGCTTCAAGTACCAGCGCCGCTGCCACAAGCTCACTCTCGGCCTCGCCACGGAGAAGCTGAGGGAGCTCAAGATGAGGTTCAGCGGCGGGAATGGCGGAAACGGTGGCGATTACGGCGGCGATGAGTCGGAGCTGGAGATTCATTACCAAGAACCGCCGGAGAGCTATTTTGGTAAGTTTAAGAGGAATTGGGCTCTCCATTTTGGGTTCTTGATCTTGATCTATGCTTTCATGGTTTCTTCCTCGGTTGTACTCCTCTGTTTCTAGTTTTCTTTTTTCTTTTATTCTCTACTTTTGTATTTGGCTAGGGTTTAGTCATTAGTTTCCGAGGAATTGATCTGATGCAACGATTATATATTTAATTCTTGCTTTACATATGTTCTTCTTGATTCCTTGATGTGAAAGAATTTAGGTCTTGATTGCTTTGGTAACAATTTTAGTGAATTATGATCAAATTCTATGTAATTTTTGCTAAAAAAATCAATAACCTTCGATCAAATTCTAGTAATTACACTGTTAATATTCAGTAATAAATTATTGTTGTTTTTATTATTTCCATTGCTCCTGTGAAAGATATGTTGCTCTTGAATTTATTTATTTCTTAAAATAAAAATTGCATACAGAGATTTCAACTTCAAGAGCATTATTTATCTTAAATTATTATATTTCTTTTCTGATTCTATTATAAATTCTTTTAAAAAGTTAATTTTTAAGAGATGTTTAGAAAAAAGCAGTGAAAGTTTATTCAATAATTCATGACTTCCATGTACACACGTATACATGATGATGCTACTTGTGACTTTGAGTGAGTGAGTGAGCGTGTGAGGAAGATTAGATCAGCATTCAACAGTACTTACAGTTACAGCTCCTGGATAACTAACACCATTAACGAGTCATATAAAGTATTCATTCCGTTCTGATATAATTACCGTAAAAAATATCTTTTCTTTTTTATTTTATAGCTGTTAAATTATAGTTTTCAATGTAAAAATTACAATTTTCACTGTAATTGATAGTAAACTAAATATAAATTAATTGCAGTATTAAGTATTACTTTAGTTTTTATTCCATTGACTTACGATAATTATAACTAAACGGAGGAAGTACTAACTAACATAGGGATATATGTTGAATAATCCAATATCTTCTAGTATTATTTTGTAGAGTGTATATTCTAAAGTTTCAGACATTTTTCTAACATCAGTATATTTCTCATCATGACTTTTTTCTTGATGAATTATGTACTACTAAGTAGGGCTGTACGCGGGCCGGGTTGGGTCGGTTATGACTCATAACCAGCACCAACCCGCCAAATATTTAGCGGGTCGGGTTGGGTCGGTTATCCGCCTATAACCGCTAGTTGACGGGTTGTACGGTTATAGGCGGTTAACCGCAGGTTGGCGGTTATAGGCGGTTATGGGCTGCCAAGTTGGCTTGGCTATTTTGTTGTTGAAAAGGGCAATTTTAAACCCTGCTGCTGAAAATAAAACCAAAAATAACTTCACAAAACAACAACCACCGTTCACATTTTTCATAAGAACAACAATGTAACTTCACAATAACGTTGAAAGTTGATAATTCATAATTTAAAGCAAACAAATTTTTCAATTCACAAGGCAATGGACAATTGCTGCATCTTGTTCACATGAGATCCACATTTGGAAGTGGCTCTACCTTCAACACCTTCCTGATCTTACCTTCATCACTGCAAGTTTTAACAATTTTGTCAATTTTACATTCTTCTCATCATACGAAGCAAAGGCTGCCTATTAAAAAGGAAACTAAAAACCCAGCATTCACGAGCTACGATTGGACACTAAAAGGTGTGCATTTGGACAACTAAAAGAGCTACAAAATGGACAGCAAAACATGCGTGAATTGGCAGCAAAATGGGCATCAAATTGACAGCTAGAATGAGCTTAATATTGATAGCAAAACATGCATAATTTGGCAGCAAAACAGACACTATTTCGTCATCAAAACAAACTCCCAATTGACAGCAAAAATAGCATGAAAATGGAAGCAATTATTAGTGCGAAATTGACAGCAAAATGAGCAAAGATTGACAGCAAAGTGGCGTGGTTTTGGCAGCAACACAAGTACCCATTTCGACAACAAAATCAACAACCTTTCGGCAACAAAAACGGACACTAAATGAGCAACGATTCGTCAACGAATTGACAACATTATAAACACCAAATTGGCAGCACATAAACACACATTTTGACAGCTAGAATGAGCTGAATTCAACACTTAAATGGGCATTATTTCGGCATTATAACTAAAAATGAGAGCATGGCAAGATCCATCATCATAATGTGCCTACTTACTTATGTTGGAGCATTCACGAGCTCTCTTGACCAGCATTCATGAGCTCCCTTAGCTGGCATTAATACAAATTCACACATTTATGTTATAATAGATCCAACAACCACAATGATGAAAAAAAAAATTAAAAGTCAGTGAAGTGAATATACCTTATTACATCTTCTATGTCTTCCTCAACATCAAGATCCAATGTAACTTTTGACGCAAATTCTGCAAAATCAGAGAAAGCATGATTAGAATTCATTATTATTCAAAAAAATAGAAACTTTGGAAATATGTTTATTGTTACCTGATTCAATTTCATCATAATTTTCAATATCTTCCAATGCATCATGCAAGTCAATTTGTTCTTGAGAGCAACGCAACCAATTTTGACAGCAGAGTAAAGCTTCCACCATTGTTGGAGCTAAAGAACTTCGAAATGGATCAAGTACACGCCCACCGGTACTGAAAGCAGATTCTAATGCGACTGTTGACACAGGGACAGCCAACACCTCTCGAGCTATCATTGCAAGAACTCGATATTTGTACCCATTGGTTTTCCACCAATCCAAGATATTAAATTTTTCATCACTCATCTCCTCACACCCATCTAAAAGATACCTCTCAACCTCATCCTTACTCTCTTCATTATCCTCCTCCATCAAATGCATTTTAAATTTAGAAGCCAACTCATTATGCTCATCTTCCTCCATTAGATCATCAATATCTTCCACTTGAGCAGTATTTGATCTTGGACTAGCACTCCCCACATCAGAACTTCTCATTTGAGCTGAAAAGTGTTCATACAACCTCACAAAAGTTGCCCTCACTTTAGTTGTCAATTCAGAAGCTGTCACTGAATCATAAACTTCGCCAAAACAAAATTTGACATATCTCAACTTGTAACGTGGATCCAACACAACAGCCACATATAACAAGAAATTAATTTTGTCAAACTTTCCCCAATATTTATCAAACTTTAACATCATACCGGCTGCCATCCCACTCAACAAAGGATCCCTACCTCTAGACAATTGAACTATCTTGGATTGCATGTTCACAAGCTCATGAAAAAAATTATTGCATGTAACAAACAAAGAACCTGAAAATCTCAAAGTGACTATGTAAAAGAGCTTCAGGAACTTGATGAAAACTCTTGAATTTTTCCAATCAAGTGATGTAGGAACCCCACTAGTCTTCCCCCCTTCGTCAAAGTATTTAGAAAACCAAACATCTTCCTTCTTCATTCTATCAAATACTTTTTCAAACTTTTCAGCAGCTTCCAACATCTTATAGGTGGAATTCCACCTAGTTGCAATATCCAAACATACAAGACTTTGAGTTGAAACCTTTACTTTATCAGCAAACCTTTTAAAAGAATGAAGCCTAGAAGGTGAAGACCGCACATATCTAATTGCATTCCTAATCCTAACAATTGACTCATTCACTTCTTTTAAACCTTCAGTCACAATCAAATTGACAATATGTGCACAACATCTAACATGTAAAAATTCATGTTCAAAGATCACATCTTTCCACTCTCCAGTCGCACCTTTTAAGTGTCTAATAACTCCATCATTGGAGCTTGCATTGTCAACCGTCAATGTTAAAATTTTATCTATCCCCCAATCCAATAGACAATTTTCAACAACCTTACCCAAGACCTCACCCTTGTGACTTGCAACTTGACAAAAATTAATTATCCGTTTGTTTAACTTCCAATCATCATCAATCCAATGGGCTGTGAGACACATATAATTAATGTTTTGGATAGATGTCCAAGTGTCCGTTGTTAAACAAATGCGCTGACCCTTAATCTTTTCTTTCAACTTTTCTTTTTCTTCAAAATACAATTTCATGCAATCTCTTGCAACAGTCACCCTTGAAGGTACTTTAAACAAAGGTTGCATAACTTGACAAAAATTCAAAAAACCCGCACCCTCCACGACCCTAAAAGCCATCTCATCCACAATAACCATACTAGCTAGTGCCTTCCTACAAGTATCATGTGAATAACCTATGGCTTTCAAAGTACCACTTTTAACCCCATCAACAACACCCATCTCTTTTTTAGGTTGATATACTAATGTTTTCTGTTTTTTATCTCTAACAACTCTATAAGAGTATTTCTTGCATCTTCCATCTAAATGTGACCACAAATTAGTAGTACCAATATTTTTTGGCCCATTGCCACAAGCATAATTTCGACCACAATAATTGCAAGTAGCTCTACGATTAGTACCTTCAGTCCCTGGAACAGTAGTGAAATGACTCCATACTAGAGATTGCTCACGATTCCTTTTATGTCCTTCGATCACAGCTTGTTGTGTTTGAGTTTGTTCCACACCAGCTGCACCATCAGCAACAATTATAGGAGTTTGATCCTCACCATTTGAAGCAGCATCAGACGTGGTTGAAATTTCAACGTCAACCATCTGTTATGAATAAAACAATTAAGAAAATTTAAAAATGGATGCAAAAATGAATGCACAAATGAATAGTAATAATGAATGCACAAATCCAAGACCATGACCCAATTAGACTTGACACGTTTTAGCTTTATAGATATAGATTTAACAAAATGTACTTAATTTGCCTTTATATTAACTAAGTAAAACCCCCAAATTATATGATGTCCGTATAAAGTGATAATAACTAGGATGGCCCCTGATCCTCTGCAACTCAGTTCAGCAAATCACTCTCTATAAAGGTCAATTAACTACTACTCCTATTAAACTCTATTATGGGGAAAAAAAGCATGCTGATGGCATAATAATAATAAAAATTATTAGGAATCTGTATAATTAATATTAGAAAAAAGAACTGTATCATTTAGATAATTTGATTTAATTAAAATACATGCATCTAAAATTAAATTCCTTGAAAAAGAAACCACCATGACCATATAAATAATCAAGAAAAATTGATATATATATATATATATATATATATATATATATATTATTAAAAAAATAAGAAAAACTATAGTAGTTGTGTGCACTGTATATGCTGAACCAGAGAAAACTGCAGATTGGAACTGCTGATTCTTATCAGAATCAGAAGGCATCAAATGAATAATAATATTATTTCCTTTATCAGAATCAGCTGCTTTCCCTAGTTCTCATAAACCAAACATAAGTAAAGCACAAATGAAATGAAAACAGTGAAAAAAAGCCATTACCAAATACTACTTTCAGACAAAGTGATAAACTTTATCGAATCACACAGCTGTTTAACCATACCCATTACCCGCAACAACCTTTATCGAATCACACAACTGTTTAACCATACCCATTACCGACTGTTCCCCAAAATTCAAGCTCAATTGACAAAATTTCAACAATTTAAAATGTGGGATTCTGAACAGAGAAACCAAAGGGTACAAAAATTGAGGGTTTAAGAAGCGAGCAATCATAACGAAATCAAAGATGCATAAGAAACAAAAATGGAACAAGGAAAACCTACCTCTGGATCTCGAATTTACACCCAGAGCCGGCTCCTAAGCGGGGGAAAGCAGCAGCGGCAGGTGGAGAGATGAGGGAGATAGGTGCGGTTGATGATGAGCAGTGCAGTGGTATGAGGGAGACCTCTGCAATTGGTGATGAGGCCGAGAGGGAGAGATGAACGGAGAGGAGGGATATGGTCGGGATATGGTCGGGATTGGTGGTTGGTGATGAGCAGTGGTCTTGAAAAGTAACGGGGTGTGGCGGTGGATGGTGATGAGGGAGATAGGTGCGATGGCGAGTGTGGCGAGTCGTGGTTCGAGAGGGAGAGGGTCTTTGTTGTTGTTGTCGGCGGGTTAGAGTCCTTAGGGAGTTAGGATTTTTTCAATTAGGTTATATACTTAGGGTTAATAATAGATGGGTGGGCGGGTCGGTTATTAACCGCGGTTTTTTAAAACTCGACCCGCTATCCGACCCAACCCAACTATAACGGGTTGGTTATATAACCATTACCCACGGTTATGGCGGTTATGCTCTTTTGACGGGTTGGGTCAGATCGGTTATACGGGTCAGACGGGTTGGGTCGGTTTTTTGTACAGCCCTACTACTAAGGATAAGGGGCGACTTTGTAGGAGATGCTGACATGCCGACTTCTAACATATACATACGATGTTCACCACCCGCTCAAGGCGCTTGAAAAAAAGCTCGTTAAAACCCGTTCGATAAGACTTTTGAACCTATTAAAGCTCGGCTCTGCTAGACTCAGCTATCTGGAAACTTAATTCTCAACAAGGATTGCTATATACCACCATTAAGGCTGTCTGGCCCATGTAGTGTCACGAAAAAAAATGGAATGGAGGCTATGGAGCTTGAGCATTATTGAACTACATATAAATAAATGATGGCTATTATTTATCATAATAATACATCTCACACAATGATTTGTATGATGGCTATTATTGATCGAAGAAAACCACGTTTAAGGCGGAGTGCGTTTAATCTTTGACCCACAGCCTACTTTTCTGTTGAATAACAGCAATGTAATTTTCACTAACCTAAAACTCAGGATAGAGCCTCACACAATGATTTGTATGCATTCACACATAGTTTGAACTTCTCTTCCGCCGTTGCCTGCAAATATACCCGTACACATGTCAACGCTTTGAACTGAGAGAGCTAAGAGCGGAAAAATGAATGACGGGGGATGTAAGTTAGCTCGTGGGTGTTGGGATTTTGCGCACGGGTTTATCAAAATAAGTGCCAAAAAGTTTTCACAGCCAGGTCAATGAAGAGCATTTTCTGTTTCAGCGTTGGAAATTTGGTGTTTCGATAAAAAAGAAGAAGCAAAACAGCTGGATAAATGAAAATGAAGACAGGAAAGGAAGGACTGGGAAAAAAGACTAGGAAAAAAAGGTGCCAATGATAGCACTAAACTGAAACACTCTTGAAAGCAAATCAAGGGGAGCAACAGAATAAATCCAAGTAAACATTTTGGGTGAGGAGCAGAACACCATGGACGTACCTGTAAAGGGCCTTGGTGTTTATCAGGATGCCATTTTAAAGCTGATAAGCGGAAGCTGCAAGAATAATGGATAAATTAGATAGTAGACTCTGGTGAACACGAAAAAAGTATGCTCATACTTTAAGACAAGAAAGGCTCAGAAGGCACGTACGCGTTTTTTACATCTTCAATCTTTAAAGGACCGCTTATGGGTAGACCAAGTATCCTTCTGTCAGAAGATGATCCTATAGGGTACGAATCCTCAGTCTCATTTTCACTTGCTGAATCCCAGGCTTTATACCTTTGTCTTGTCCAATTTCGATCCTCCTTCCTGTCAGATTGGGTTGATGAACTCTGGGAAGACTTATTAAAAGACCAAGTATACCATTTGCTCCCAAATCTTGCTCGAAAAGTGGTCTCAGGATCATCAAATTCCTCAGAGAAACTTTTTTTTCTAGACTTCCCTGAACATTTGACGGGGGGAATCCAGTTTGTTAAAATGCACATGGACTTGAGCATAGATGCTATCTTCCATGCCCAAAGAAGACATTATAGCAATTGTAGCTTGGTTCAATGATTAACATTGCCTTATTTTGAACTTTAAAGACAATTGAGTGATCCAGTGAGAATATCTACACTAACTCTGCTATTGATCATGAACAAAGAATATCCATGACTAGGTGATTGGCATATAAGCAAATAGTAATTAACAGAGAACTGAATAATTTACTTTGACTGGTTGAGTAAATAATTCATGGCTCTAACTCTGCTCAAGAAGCAAATTAACTTTCTTTTAACAAAACTAAGATACAGTTTTGCATTTGCTAGTGTTCTGCTCTATTTTTATGGTTTGAACTTTAGTACATGAAGAATAGGAGCATGATTCATTTCCTGCAAAATCCCTTTCGACATTATATACCATCATAGTCTACACAATTGAAAGAATGTAAACAAGGTACGCCCATCAGATTGGATGAGTTCCATGGCAAGCAAATTTTATCTACTCTCTTTTTTTCTTCTATTTTCAATTTGTTCCCCTTCATCTTTCACCATATTTCACAATAAAAGATTAGGAGAAGAATATAGCCTAAGTTTTCCTTTTTCAAGAAAATAGATAATTTGGTTTATCTTTTTAAGGGTTGGAGGAATTCCCAGGATACTGAAAAAGTGGATAGAAATACCTAAAAAAATCATTGAGAAGATTCAAAAGAAAGAAAAAAAACTCACTTTTTGTTCTCTCACGAGATATCTTAGATCGTTGAGCAGAAGACTTTTTTCTCTTGTTCTTAGAGGAGCCAACTGAGGGTTCCACATCACATGGCCACGGGTGGTCTTCATCCTGGGTACAAATTCAAATCAATGTGTATACTAAAACAGGTAAATTTGAACCTTTGTGCACATATAAATGAAGTAGATCATAATTTGAAAATTGAGGAATGTTTGTTGTGTGAAAACGTGTAACGTACAAGTAGGTGTTCATACGAATTGATCCAAACAATCTCTCTCTCAATAACACCATTTAGGAATCCTAGATCCTTTGTAGAATATTAGATTATGCTCACAACTTAAGCTTGTATGATGAATAGCCTCCATCCAGTCCTCACTATATGTATAGTGGCAGCTATTTTCATTGATGACCATCCAAGATTATGAATTTGAATGATCCTATGAAATAGACATATGCCACACTGGTAAGAAAAAACCTAGATACATTGTTGCTTTCCCAACTATAGCAAGAAACCTTCACTATTTACCACTTTTGTTCATTGGGTAGGGAGCACAGTTTTATGCTGACAGTTTTGCTAGGGAAAACACCTTTTAAGTACAGGACAATGTCAAAAATAGTGAGTAAGCTGTACATATTCTATGACTTTGGATCACAATCGACTGTATAATTCTACATCAAGTCAATCAGTTATTCAAAAAGGGCTCCAACCAAAGCTTACCAGAATTGAAGCTTTAGGGGATCCAATGTGGAAGAGAAGGTCTTTCAGTGCTCTCTTTGCATCAGCACGTTTTAGACGTGTTGTATATTTTGTATAAGTCTGGGTTCATATTTGCAGTGTCAGCAACTTCATTCATTCAAACAGAACAAAAAAAGGTGACAATGAGGGACAGCCTCAGCACACCAATTTATCTAAGAAAAAGTACAGAGCTCAGTATCATGCCAGTATCAGACTTGTACCTTAGATGGTTGTTGAAATCTTCCTATATCCTCCTGCAGATAAGAAAAGGAAAAGTTACTCCTTTGATCACATGTTTAAAGAATAAAAATTATTCAAACAGGCAATAACCAGCACCAACTTACACTTAACAAAAAGAGCGCGCACAAGGTAAATAGTTTACAGAACATTACAAGAATGAGAAAAGTGCAGCAGAATATTGACATACAAAATTGGTACTTCTTTGGCCAGTATATTTCACGTAACCATATAATGCTCCCTAAATGAAGAAATTCAAATACAATAATATCCACGACAAAAATCATATAGAATATTACTTCCCTCAGATGAAAAATTAGATATATGTTTGTGTTCCCTTTTCTCTTAGCTTTTAGTTAGTGCCTTGTTTCTTGGGCATATTAGTTCCATGACACTACCCATCATAAATATGCTAACATAGACGTTTTCAACAACCTAATTGCCATCGAGGTAAGTTGTAAATCAAATATCCAACCGGAAAAGGGATAGGGGCAACCAAGATATAGTATTTTCTAACATGTAAGTTTCTAATTCTCATTTATATTACAAGTTATTAGTTTCTCACCTTCAACATTCTAATTTCTGCAAATACAAAACAGCAATTACAGTTGACAACAATCTCTGAGTACTAGCCTGAACAAGACTGCTAATTTCCTGATATATTCTACAAGTAACTAAGATGAAACTTCAATAGTCATTTCATGTAAATCCTAATCATTAAAACAATAGCAGTTGAATGAATCAATACCCATAAAGCATCCACATTTATGGGATCAAACTACATAAAAGAGCAACTATTTGTCAAAAAAGCAAAAACTTTCAGTAGGATAAGAAATTGTTACAGGAATCACTAAATTGTGTTCAGACAGGCAAAATGCGAAGACAAAATGAACCTAAAGTTTCAACTTTCAACCCCCATACTTCGTTTTTTAGCAGCATCTATACTAATTAACCTTCAACTAGAAAATTAACCACGCCACATAGGTCACAACAGAAGGGGGGAAAAAATGAAATTGGGAGGCAATGAATAAACTCACAAACGGATTCCATTTGCTCTTCCATTTCTCGAACAGAACGGGCGTAGAATGAAAAGAGACGAAATGGGTATTTGTTGAAGGTAATTTTGGATGATAAGAAGTTGGAATGAAGGTGTTCTTGAGCATCAACAAGCATCGCCAATTCGCCATCTGGGTATTTGCATAATCGAAGAAGGTATATTGAATGAAACAGAGACTGAGTGAAAGAAACTAAATTTAAATATTATTTCAACTGTGGTTGTCCGATTTAAGCAAACCAAACACCACCTATCGTTAAAGAGTGGAAACCGGACAGCTTTAGCGTATAACAATTATTAGAAATTAGAAAACTGGAAACTTGCGACTGCGATGAGTGTTCTTGCGAAGTGCTCTCTCTGCCTACGGATGTTGTTGGGCCGGACCTATCTTGTTGATCTAATCGGACCTAGCTTGGGTCCAAACTTGATTCATGGGCCTGGGCTTTATCCGAGCTGTGGAAATTATAAAATATTTAAGGAAAAATATTCTAATCCCTAAGGTATAGACTATTTCATACCTAGGTTCCTGGCGTTTGAGCCTCCACACTAAGGTCCCTAACGTATCAAGACGTTTCAAACATTAGTCCTTCCGTTTCATGTTGTGCCGTTAGTTGCTGATGTGGCAACAATCTCAATTTCTTTAGACTAACATAACCTCAGCTGAAATAAAATACAAGATTAATAATTCTAATAAAATACTCCCTCCGGTCTCCAAAATATGTCGTTTTAGCATTTGTTTTTACTGGTTCGGAACGTATCTTAAGACGGCCGGAACAGTCACTATTTGAGACAATTTTGCCCCGAAATTTTTCTCGGAAGTACGTTAAAGTACGGAATTTTTTGGGGTCAAATAGTGCCTCATCCGGCCTCCTCGATATGCGTTCCGTACTGAATATTGGGATGCGAGGAAGACATTTATTGGAGACCAGAGAGAGTACAATACATTTTCCAATTCCCTTCCCCTCTCTCCCTTCGTTCCTTTCCCTTCTTCTTTGCCCAAAATCCTAAATGTAGCAACTCCAAGCCCTCTTCGTTTAACTTTCTAAGCCCCAATCATTTTTTTTTCCTTCTCGATTTCGCTTTCTAGTTTCTATTTGTTAGTGTCCCAAACCCTAAACCTTTGTTTTACCTTCTCAATCTAACTCTCGATTTGAATTTCTCAATTCCTATTATTGTTGTCGAGATGTCAATGTCAGGAAGTAGTGTAAGCGAGGCAAATGGAGATTATATCAGACTCCGGAACATCAATTGCTCATGTGGGATTCAAGCTTCGGTGAAAATTGTCGAAATAACGAAGAACAAGAATCGCGTACTACTAAGCTTGTGCATAGGGTATTTGTGGCACATTTATTGGGTGGGCAATCCCAGTTAAGAATCCAGCCACTACTTCGGTAACTTATGTCTCTAAAGTTGTTGGACGCAATGATATGGTCCAAAGGTTTAATTCAGCGGTAGCGTATCTTAAGGAGGGCATGAAGGATGTGAAGGAGGAGATGAAAGCTTCAACTAATATGAGTAATATGATTTTTTTAGGGTGGAACTTTAATAATATGAATAATTTAGCTTTGGAATTTTCAAAAGCTCGTGGAGATCGACGATTTGGTACTGCAATCAGAATTAATGTTGTTATTCCCGATTGCCAGATTTTGGAATAGGGTTTAAAGAGGAAGAAGATGAAGGTTACGCGAGGAGAGTTTTGTTCTTTAATTTGTGTTGTTTCTGAATAGAAAGAACGAACTTGTGTTGTCTTTTAACTAAGGGTAACGTCTGTATTTTAAGAAAATCTAACGCTGTTGTTAAGGACTTAACACGTTAATGGCTAATGTTTGAAACATTTTGATACGTCAGGAACCTTAGTGTGGGGGCTCAAACGTCAGGGACCTAAGTATGGAACTTAGCATATTTTCCCCATATATTTATTTGGGAAAAAATTATATCAGACCCTGATTTTTTTTCTAACTCCTAAATCAAACTCTAACTTTAACCTCTTGTTGAATTGACACCCAACTTTATATTTCGTCACTCACGTTTGACTCCATCTTTTCTTCTGTTAGTCATTTAGACCCCCGTGCTCCTAACTTTTCAACCATCTCCACTAACAGAGTCAAAAAATTGTCGTTAGTCTAGTTTGGTGTGAAATTGTCACCCACGATTGAGCCCAACTTATGTTTCGTCACTCATGTTTGACCTTATCTTTTCTTTCGTTTGTCATTTAAACTCTCGTACCTCAACTTTCCCATTAGCGTCCAAGTTCTATTTTTTAATGATTTTTTAACAACAAACATTATTAAAATAAATAATATTACAATAAATAAATAATTATGAAATAGTTTAGTACTTCCTCTGGATTTTATTAATTAACGTTTTGAAATAGTAGCAAAATTTAAAACAATAATTAATGGTCTTATTTTATTCCACGTTGTTTTTTTTTACCCCTAATTTCCATTCAAATTACCACACCATCATCAAACAGGGTTGATGGATAAGGGCTAATTTATCATTTGCACAAAATATGTGCTTCGGAAAAGATAAAATGACAAATATTAAGGACCAAAAATTTCGTAAGAAAATGACAGTTATTAAAGTCCAGAGGGAGTATTAAACAACACTTACCTTTCTCCTTTTCTCTTTCATAGTTGCACATATAAATATGTCTCATCCAATTCATGAGCCACAAAATCGATCACCGCATGCATAATATGGTTCAAATTCGACTCATATATTAATATCGCCGCAGTTTTTCGTATCTACATCTCATATTCAAGAATCGACCACCATAGCTTTCGTCATTACCAGCGCCGCTTGATTCTTCTTCTTTTGCTAGGTATATTATTAATACAATAAATTTTGTTTCCCTCTGAATTCCTAATACCTGGAATCCCCTGAATCCCTAATTGAATTTTTTTTCTCAAATCCCCAATTTCTTAAACCCTAATAAATAGTCATTCTCTGATATATAAATAAGGATGTTACCGTTGTTTTATTAGCGTTTGAGTTGCTTTTCTTTATTTTATTTTATTTTTTAATTTCTAGTTAAACGACATCATTTTTTTGCACAAGTGGGAGCTAAACTAGACTAACGGATAGTTTTTTAACGGTTTTAGTGGAGATGGCTGGGAGGATACATGGGTCTAAATGACTAATGGAAGAAAAAATGAGGTTAAACGTGAGTGACAAAATATAAAGTTAGGAGTCAATTCAATGAGGGGTTAAAATTAAAATCTAATTTAGAAGTGAGAAAAAAAATCAGGGTTTGATATAACTTTTTTTCTATTTATTTACAAACAAGAACAAACAGCCGGGAGGGCTAATTCGAGGCAAGTGATGTGTATACTATTTTCAGCATCACCATTCACCAACAACAAATATTTTTGTTAGGATGATGTTATTCTAACACCTCAAATTGTTACCCAAAATTGTTATCTCCACACTCTTAATTTAAGATTTTACTATATTATTCATCATCATATTCTATTTATTTTCTATAACAAATATAAATTTTAATACTTTAATTAAAAAGACTAATAGTACCCATTAGTAAAAATCTATGAAGCACGGATACTGACACGGATACGACACGTACACCGACACTGCGACGCGATAAAATAAAAAATCATAGGACACTTACACGACATATACAGGTATGAATATTAATATATATATAAAAATACCATTTACTACAGTAAAAAATCATATCTCTGAAGATAATGTAATCGAAGTGTCAATTTCAAAATAAGTTTAGTCTTATAAATACTTTTAGCAATTATAATTTACGCTAAATATTTCTTTTGTACCAATAATTGCTTAGAATCATAACCATAAAAGCAAAACATGAGAAGTAATGATCAGTCGGATATGTGTCGTGTGGGTATCTGTTGAGTGCCAGTGTCAAAAACGAAACTGATACGAGCACAACATAAACAATGAAGTGTATGCGCTTCTTAGATAAAAACTAACACTAAATTTATTTTCAAAAAATAAAATAAAAAAGAAAACTAAATATCGAAATCTCAACACTTTGTTTTGGGATTGAGTAGCTTCATCTCTGCCTAACCAAATATTTTCGGTGTTGAGTCCAATATATAGGCTGTAACAAAGGTACGTGCTCATCCTTTAGAGTTATTTTGAGTTTTTTATAGGAATTTTTGGTTAATTAAACTAGTTGAAGCCAATGGAGCCTCCCAACAAGGTTAACTATTGAATGATTTTGATTAAAGTAAGTCCAGTGTTAGTTTCTATTAACGTGTACTATAGTCTTTAAAATTTATATTTGTTATAAAAAATTGAAATAAGATGAGGATGAATAGTATAGTAAAATTTTAAATTAAAAATATAGGAATAATAATTTCACGTGTGAGAATAACATCATTTTTTTTGGAAGTTCAAAATATAATAGCTTTCATAATAAAAAGAAAGAAACGCAACACAAGTTTCTTACTATTCAATATAGGGCAACCAACAAGCATTTGGCGGAGGAATATCTTGTTTCAAGATTTTAGGTTCCGCATCCAAATATTAAAAACAAATATTTGTCTTGCCGTAATGGCCATCACGATGCCCCAACAGTACAAAAACATATTCATTTTTTTTATCAGAAAAACCATATTCATTAATTCATACATCCTTGCATGTTATTCTTAATTAGCCCATGATATATGGAGTCTGATGTTGCCCATAGATTTTGAAAATTTTAATATTTTATCCGAGAATGAGACGGGCAATAGATTATAGAATTATAAAAAAAAGTGTGCATAAATTTGTTCGATTGGTTAGTGTGTATATCATTTTATAAAAAAAATAAAATTAAGGTATATATATATATTCTTTTTATAATTTTCAAAATTTTCCATTTCAATAATATAATATTTTATCCGAGAATGAGTAGCAATAGAACTAAAAAAAAAGAGAGTGTGCGTGTCATCTTTATAGGTCATGAATTTGTTCAATTGGTTAGTGTGTATATGTAGGTTTTTAGTTCAATTTCTATTGTAATGATAATTATTGATATAATAATTTTTAAAAAAAACAAAAAATTAAGGTATATACCTTGCTGTAAATTAAGATTAGTGATTAGTGATTGCTAATTAGGCATATAGTTAGGTGTGTGTGTGATTAGTGATTAGTGATTAGTGATTAGTGATTGGTAATTAGGGTTGAAAGAGATGGAAGATGAGGAGTACTACTAGTGGATGTTTGATTAGGCCAACCTGGATGTAGGACCCAACCCCTAACTATATGCCTTGCTGTAAATTGAGATTAATTTTCACTGAGAAATGACAGAGAGAATCTCTATGAAGTTGAACCCTTCCTTGATTAGACAGAAGAAGAAGAAAAAGGAAAGCCTTTTCTCATTCTCCGCCTGCTCAAAACCTCCCCAAAACTAATCCAGCCTGTAACCTTAACCCCATCTACTAAACATAGAAATAATCAAAATTAATAATAGCAACAGCACAACGCAACACAACGTTCGAACCTGTTTTCCTCATTGTGGCTCTGTCTCCGTCTTCTCCTCTCCGGATATATATAAATTAACATAAACACCAATTGTCCGACCCAATATTCCCAAAACATTCCTCTCCTCCTCCTCTTCCTTCCGATTCCCTCTCTTTCCTTTCCTCTCCTCTCCTCTCCTCTGTTTTTTTCTTCAAAAAAACAAACAAACAAACAAAACAGAGGACGGGAGGAACTATTTTATTATTAACAATAAAAGCCATTCAATTAAATTAATTCGAAAAATGGGAGCCTGTGCGACGAAACCCAAGGTGTCAGAGGACGGAGCTCAGGCACCAGAGCCTGCTGAGAAGGAGGAGATTGCGGAGGTGGGAACTGGTGGCGACTCTGTTCCGGACGAGAAGAAGGTGGTTGATAGAGAGATAGACGTCGGCGGCGATACCGTGAAGGAGGTTGATGATGAAAGTAGCAAGCGACGATCGCTAAGCAACTTGCTCAAGGAGAATGAGGTACCAATTACGCTTTGATCTGGGTTGCATTTTGATTAAATGGATCATGATGTTTGTGTTAATAGTAATCCAAACATTTGTTTCAGAACTCTTAGGTTTTTTCAAAACGGAAAAACAAAACTACTTTGTTAATTTTTATGATGTGGTTCATTGGTGGATCTTGAAATGTGATTTTTTAGTATTCAATGTGGTCAAATTTGTCCTTTTGGAGTTTGTTTTTCCCGGATAAAATTATATTTTGTTTCTATCACTCAACGAAATAGCGGAAAAATATAATGAAAACGTGACTGAAATATATTCCATAGAAAATGAAAGAAAGGGAAGGAAAGAAAAAAATTATTTCCTTATAATTTGTCCTCATTTTCTCTGTTTCCTTTTAGAAAAGAATATTTATTGTGGTGATGCAATTATAACCAGATCGATACAATAATGGTTAATGTTTACAAAAGGCAAGAATTCATTATGATTTATTTATCATAATATTCTCAGCAATATATAGTATCTATTAGATTGAAATTATATTGCTCTCTCTAGCTAGAATATTCTTAGAGAATATGAAAGAATATGCGAGTTTATTAATTTTTATATTTGGTAAGCCCTGGTGCTGCTATTTCAGTTTTAGCCTTTATTTTATAGTGAGTGATAAAAAAACTCCAAAAAAAATGTTTCAAATTATTATTACGCTGCCGGCTGTCTCTTTGCTCGTCCTCGAAGTTTGCTTGTTTTCTTTTGTTTTCCTTTAAACAATTATATTATCAATTACAATTATAATCGATTCAACTCGTCATGAAACGTCATATACTAAGTTTAAATTCAACTTGCTAATGGAGTTGGAAAGACTGGTAATAGCTCCCATTTTTGGAATGTACCTTTCAGCAGCTTACTGCCATCCCCACCCCCCTTTTGTTTTCCTCCTGGTTAATTAGCAAATATAGATATGTGGATGCAAATCATTTAAAGGACAGAAGTTATTTAGACTGGTATTTTCATAAATCATTTACCGGTTTGGATGCATTATTCGCTCACTCTTATAATTAGTTGAATCCACGGGTCCTGTGTTGATTTAGAATGAAATAATGTGTTTCAACGTGAATGGTAATTTTGTCCGAATTCGCCTCGTAAATTCCAATTCTATGAAGAAGAACAAAAAAAAAATAGTGCATTTGTTGGTTAGTCATTTTAATTGGTTTAAGTTTTTGTTTTTGTTCAGAATGGAGGGAAGGAAGCAAAAGAAGGTGATTCGGCCGAAGCAGAACCGGTGGACCAAGAAGCATCAGAAACTGTAAAACCTGCAGAACCAGAGTTGCAGGTTCCTGACCATCCTGCGGTGGAGCCAGCGGAGAAGGAGGAGGAGAAGGAGAAACCAGCTGCGATCCCCACGGCGGCGGCGGTAGTTGAGAAAGTTGAAGTTCCGGTGGTTGAACCAACCCCAGTTTTATCTGCGGTTGATGATGCACCAGTAAAGGCAGAAGTGGAGAAAGTGAATGAAGTTGCAACAGCAGAGGAAACAGTGGCTGAGAAAACAATCGAAGTAACCAAGTGAGATTTTGGTTTTGACAACAATGTTGGTCCTAGAAAATTATGTCATGTTTAATCACATGATTTATTATTAACTGCTTCTAAATTGGTCGTTGGAAGACAAACTTATGGGTTTGTTTTTGTTGTTTGGTTACATAATTTTAAAATTTATTTTCACTTCAATTGAGTTTATTTGATATTTATAGAAAATGAGACGTAACATTTTTCAGAGTTATATTCTTTTTATTATGCACAGTATATATCAATTTTTTGTCTTACGAAATATGAATTTTTCAGCGATATTTTCTTATTTTTCAGACTCGAACATAAGTTTCTTCCCACTTACTTGCGTAAAATCAACATTCTTAAGATATATTCCTCTTTTGTTTTCTTTTTTTTCTGTTAACAAGATTTGAACTCCTCTTTCTGTAAGGATCATCTCGTACTTTTCCTCTTCTTTTCTTTGGAGAAAACATTTATGCTAGATTTTGGAAAGAAAAATGGGCTAAATGCTTCTGTGCTCTCTATACGCTAGACTAACGATGGGCCCGATTTTGCCTCTGGTTTGACTTGTTTCAACTCTGATGCACATTCTTCTTTAGCTTCAGTTATTGGGCTACACTTCTCTTCCTTCCTCTTGGCCCATAGAACAGAATAAAGCCCACCAACCAATAAGAGGCCGCCCAAAATACTGTTAGGAAACCAAAAGAAAACAATCGGGTTTAAAGCTTGAAATCTCATTTCACATGTCACCAAGGTTCGAATTAATGGCCTACCGCGTGCACTTATTAACTGTACTATAATTTTTTGGTGTACATAAATTGTTTTTTTATGTTGTTTATACTTTTAATTTTACAAACATAATCTTAATATATTCACAAATTTTACTATAATTAACTTTAATATTGATACTTGAGTAATTAAGAAAATACCTTCCCATACTGATGACCTCGCAGAGAAGAAAGGCAGAACATAACATTGTAAAGATTAGGTTTAAAGGGTTAGACATAGCCAAGAAAACTGGGCCTTTCTTCTCTATAACCCATGCTTGCAAGTAAAATGTCACCCCTGTCACCACAATTCCCTGCATATGTAACAATTTAATTAATTGATTATAATTATCTAATGACAAAGGTGCGAGTTCTTTTAAAATTTGGATCAAGGGTACTCTTCATCCAGTTCTTAAGTTTGAACTGGACGATACTCAAATGTGAGTCGTTTTATATCGGAAAGTGGCAACGAAAATAGCCCGTAAAAGATGGAAAATTAAGGAATGTTTTACTTACACAGTAAGCAACAGCAAGAAGGCCAACATCCCAACCAAGCTTCCACTGAAAAGGCTCTCTTTCAATTGCTATGGCAATGACAAATGATTGGATTGAGCTTAGAAAGCATTGAAGAGTTGTAAACAGAAGCTTTGCAGGGTAGTTCTTCAAAACCCTACCCTTCAATTTAATCAATTAACTCACAATGATTAAATATTGATTAATAAAGATTAAGTGAGTGATTAGTATTTAATTAATTGGAAAATTATTTTTAGCGACAATGTATACCTGTAACACGAGCCATAAGCCCCAAAAGGTATTGGAAAGGAGCAAGATGAAGCAACCTTTCATCCATGTTGTGGAAGAAGAAGAAGCGGCAATATGGTCAAAAGGATGTTGTTGTTGGGTGGTATGGTTCAAGAAATGATGGATACAAAATGATTGGAAATGAGGACCCTTGTAAAATGCTAGAGTTGATGCACCACCCATACATAGAATCATCCCTATCAACTTTCCAACCCCTGCTACTGTCCTCACCTTCAATGTCTCCATCCTGCGTTAGAATATGTCTAATTAGGACGTTTATGTTGCAGAAATAAAAACCCAAAAATTTCTTTTTATGTACAATAATATCAGTTTTTCAAAAAACAATCACCATTTCATAAAAAATTCAATTCCGGTGGAACTTTAATTCGCATATCTAAAAAACTATACCGTAATATAATTTATGTTATTATTAGAATAATATTAAAGGTACTAACATTTTCATTAAGTGGTGTAGAAATAAATGATTGGGGGTTATCCATACATTATGAAGTTATATGTAACTACCAATTTAATAGAAGAATGACAATAAAAATATTAGTATTTTTCTCACGGTCGCGCTATTAAAAAATCTACACTTTCAAAAAGAAAAGTGTAGCAGAGGGTATATAAAAAAAAGTACCGAGGATATCTTACATATCCCTAGAAGTTAATATAATGCTTCTAAAAATTGTAAAGACGAGAGGGAAAAAGGACTTTCAAACGATTTGTTTCTGGAGTGTACCAAAAGTTGAAGGTTCTTTATTCAGGGACTATTTAGCTGTTAACTAAGTTTCCTGGGGAGATTTTTGTTGTGTCGTTGTTTGTTTAGGAGGACACCACGACAGGGCTTTTACATGTGGGCTCCAGCGTGCATTTGTATCATGTGTGGACCAAATATTCTAATATTATTATGGTACGGGTTGGTTTAGAATTATTTTCAGTTTTTTGACACTAAATAATTTAGTGTCAAAATTGCTTCTCATAAAAGTATATAATTTGATCTTTTGATACTTATGACAACCACGAATATGATGCTTTTGGTAGAAGCATATACCAACCAAATTAGATCAATTAGGTTTGTGAGATCGAATTTTGTTTTTCTTATTATAAATTTAATGTCTAAAACTGTTTTAAGCTGAAACATTTAAGTATGTGTTCTTACTAAAAAAACAGTTTTTATCATTAGATATATCGTTAAAAAAACAGGACGTAATTTTAATTAAATTTAATATTATATTCAACTTTTAACTTTTTCTATAAAAGGTTCTTGAAAAAAGATGAATTCAGAAGATAAAAAGTAGTATTCCTTTCAAACGTTTGAGTCTTTTTTTTTCCTTTTTTTTTGGACAAACTTATAATTCATCGTGAATAAAGTTGTATTATGAAATTATAAGTTTTATAGCTTACAAAATTAAAGTAGATTCACATAAATTTAGTTTTACGTTACAAATTATATTATGCGACTTTAACTTACATAAATTTAACTTTTAAATTTCGTAAATATATACCTAACTCAACGAAAATTTACCTACAATTGTGTAATTATAATAATAGAGTGAAATTACAAGTTTATTAATCATAAATTAGCTTAAATGCTCATAATTAAAGTATATGAGTTTGCAACTTTAACTTTCCTAATTGAAACTTTTAAATTTTATAATATATGTACTTAACTAATTATAAGTTTAGTTATACTTGCGTAATTATAGTAATATATAGAGTAACATTACGAACGTGTAAGTTTTATAGCACAAATATGTCCTTGATTTATGTAAATTTTAGTGTTACGTCATGAAATTTTAACTTTTGTAAATGTTACTTTAAAATTTCATAAATATACACTAAATGTATTGTAATTTAATTATTCTTCTGTAATTATAACAATAAAGTAACATTACGAAGTTTGAAGTTCCAGTTCCACAACACATGTATACTTTTTATAGTTACAAATTTATGTTAATTTCAGTTTATTGTTATAAATTTACTCAAAAAACTTTTATCATTAGAAACTGAAATTGTGGGATTACTTCCAAAAACATGATTATATATGATCATTTTAGTTAATTAGGTGTTTGAAATCATAATTTTTCTTTTTTCTTGTTCAACCTAACAACAAGTTCTGACAATTTATTTAATAATATTATTATTTTTTATTATAATATTATATATACTAACTAAGTTTGAAATTTGTTAAGAATTAAAATTAATATACAGTAAATTTAATATAATAATAAAAAATGAAAAGTACCAGTTATAATCGTGACGGCGGAAAATTAACAAAAAAAGACAACATTATTAGTATATGGTGAACTAACCTGAGCAAAAGCGCCAAGAAGAAAGTAATAACAGGAAGACAGTTTGTATTGGCGGCTGCCAATGTGGCTGAAGCGTAAATAAGACCGATCCCAAAGAAATTCAAACTCAAAGTTATCCTATAATTCATTTCACCAAAATAAAAATAAAAATTAAGAGCATGGTAAATTGAAATGCGAAACAGATACAATTATAGTTCAATAATATTTATAAAAAAAATTGAAAGAATTAAAATTCCGAGTTTGAGTAAATATTGGAATAGTATAACTTGCAATCTCTGCCCATCACAAATTAAAAAATAAAAATAAATATTGAGATTTTAATTAGATTATGATGTGCATTACCCAAATAAGGAGAGCATGAGAATCTTGCAGAAGGTCAAGAAGGAGAGGAGTGGCCTATTTCTCCTATAATTCAAGATTAATTTATTAGATGAAGAACAAAAAAATCAATAATTAAGAAAGAATATAAGTAAATACCATTCGAAATAGACAGCAAGAGGGGCCAAGAACAGAGTTGCAGCAGCTTGTCTGTAGAATACAAACACATAACTGTTCATTCCTCCATTGAAAGCTGCTTTTGAGAGCAAGAACATACCGCCGTAGATGGATTGTATTAGCAGCACAGCCAGATATGGTTTCTTTTCATCCATATTTATCTGTCACCTCTTTCTTTCTTTTTTCTCTTCAAACTTGCAAGTGATGAATGCTTAGTCATAGAGGTTGTGGTGTTTATATGCTAGTGATGCTTTGTATACCGACAAATTGTATTATATGCATTATTTGACACATGATCAATTATTATTAAACAGTTAGACCTTTATGTCTATGAATCACAACTGTTTTTATTTCGATTCGGTTTAGATTAATTTTATTGATAGTACCGAACTGATCCAATAAAATAAAATAAAGATAATAGTATATAAAAAGTACTCCCAAAGCGTCTCAGCTGTTATTGTTTCATAAATAAAGGGCGGTGCTCGCATCTTATTTAAAAGTTGAGAGCATGGAAACAATTACAGTACCTATATGTCATATTTACTCTTATAAAAAAAATTGAATAATACATGTAGAAAAAATCTAGATTTCAGTGTTGGGACGTGTGTGGCTGAGAAGATAGGTAAGCTACTTTACTCCGCCTAGACCGCCATGGAACACACCATGTATAAAGTAAGGATGCACATCCAGTTCCCAAATTAAGATCAAATCCTGCACAAATAAGTTTTGGAGAATCTCTTTTCTCAAAATGTTGGCTATGTAACCTGGTTATCAAGGTAGGGGAGGGACGAAATAGTACTATATACTGAATACGGGGACGAAATAGTACTATATACTGTATACAAGTCCATCATGTTTCCCAAATTGGAGTTGCCACTTTCCAAAGTGGAATTCACTTCTGTGTAGTGTAGTGCCCGTCATCCTCCATCCCTAAAAAGCCCTAAAAAGCGCAGACATTTTTTTTTTTTATTTTTCTTAGTTTCGTAGTATTAGGCATTCAAGTATAGTTCAACCGGACCAATGACACTATTCTCTTTACTATGAATGTTTTTAATTCCAATCAAATGGGATAAATCAAAAAAAAGTCCCTATAGTTTAATTGATTGACTTTTTTCATCCCTCTGTTTTTTTTAACTATTTTTAGTACTCCGAGTCAATAAAATGACTTTTTTCATCCCTCACCCTAACGCCGTCCGAAGTTTCCGTCCTAGATCTGACGTGGCGCGACACGTCGCCTGACACGTGACCCCATTGCTGACGTGGCAGGCCACGTAAATTTTCTTTTTTTTCTTTTTCTTTTTTTTCTTTTTCTTTTTCTTTTCTTTCTCTCTCCTTTTCTTTTTCTCTATTTTTCCTTTCTTCTCTCCCGTTCGCTCCTCTTTCCTTTCTCTAATCTCTTTTCTGCTCTCTTTCACTCTTTTTCTTCTTCTTCTTTTCTTTTTTCTTTTTTATTGTGATAGTGATGGGTGGATTTGGTGCGGTGGTAGTGAGATCGGAGCTGCTGTGGGCTCGGCTGTGGTGGCTGGGCAGCGGTGGTGATGATGATGGGTTTGCGGTTTGTGGTGGCTGGGCAGTAGCGGTGATAGAGAGACGGCGGCGATGGGTTTGTGGCCGTGAACGGAGGAGATGGGTTTGTGGCCGTGAACGGAGGAGATGGGTTTGTAGTGGATGTGGAGGAGGTGGTTTGTGGTTTCGGCTGGAGAGGCGGAGGAGATGGGTGATTGGATTTAGATTTTTGGCAGAGGTGAATGGAATTAGTTTTGCAGGGAGGATGGAATTGATTTTGGCAGATTGGATGAATTAATTTGGCTGAGGATTCGATCGAATTAATTTTGCAGGGAGGATGGATTTGAGGAGGATGAATTAAGCTCGAAAAGGAAGGAATGAAACGGCGTCGTTTCACTCTAATGGTGAAACGACGTAGTTTCAAGCAAAATCTGGCAACCCCATTTCGCGACCCGTTTTAATTCAGACCTAGTTGGTTTTTGCTGACGTGGCAATGAGGTCACGTGTCAGGCGACGTGTCGCGCCACGTCAGATCTCGGACGGAAACTTCGGATGGCGTTAGGGTGAGGGATGAAAAAAGTCATTTTATTGACTCGGAGTACTAAAAATAGTTAAAAAAAACAGAGAGATGAAAAAAGTCAATCAATTAGACTGTAAGAACTTTATTTTGATTTATTATACACTTATAATAATTTTAATTTTCAATTCAATTCTGAAACATGAGAACTAATGTATTAGTCGTTTTATAGGACCGATTATGTTCTACATTTGTAGCAATTAAGTACAAATTTGAAATTTAATTAATCCAACTCGTTTGGGTGATATTGTTTTGATGGAGTAGTATCGTGTAATGTGACAATGTGGGACCCATTTAAATGTAATTTAAGTTTATTGCTACTCCATGATAAGTCAGCACAAGGAAAAAAATAAATAGATAGCAAAAATAAAATATATATATTCCAAAAGTTTAATGACATTTTATACCATATAATTAATGTTTTATTCAATCACCGCATATAATAATTGTTTGTTTAATTATCTTTATATTTATGATTTTTTTATTTAAATACATCATGACGTGACGAAAAATTTATATGACATGTCATATTATTGGTTGTTGTGACAACATCTATATCGACACATGTAATGATGTGAGACGCATCATGCCATGTGACTTATGAAATGGTGATGTGACACATACCAAATGACATTTTAGTACAGATATGATATTTTTAATAAAAAAATGAGTAATATAATTATTTAGTTACAATAGATGAATAATTAAAAAAAAATAATTTAACAAACAATTAACATAAGAGAGTGATTAAATAAAACATTTAATCACAAGGGCTAAAATGTAAGAACTCGGGCTCAGTTACTTCAATTAAAAGAACATAATTACTTGTAGTAAGAACTTAGCGTTTTAATTGAAATTGGAAGAATAAAATATCGGTGTTTTCTTTCCAATAAATTACTGCAAAATTAGCACTATGATTACAGATGCTATAATTTTTAAAATTATTTGCTTTTTGCTTCCATCGAATAACTGGTCTGCCACTAAAAAAACATTTATAATTAAAAATAGTAACTGTATGTGAAAGAAAATAAAAATTGGATAAATAATCGGTCAAGAAATTCTATACTCTTTCCTTTATGAATTATTATATTTGATAAATTGTAGTTGGCGTTAAAATCCCGTGAGCAGCTAATTAGCATATAATTAATTTATGTTGCAAGTTATAACAATATTATTAGAATTTAAATAAATAAAATCCCGTAAGTATCGACTCATCATGGCACACGTAATTTTTAAAGTAAAATATATAAAGTTATATAGTTTATAAAATCTTCTATGTTGACTTGTATTTTTTAAACCTCCAATGTGTATTTTATAGTTTCTAAAAATTACAATTTTGACATTTTTATAATAAAAAAAATTCAAACAATAGTAAGGTGGAAAAATTTCCAAAAAGATTGCAAAAAAAAAATTAACTAATTGTTTCCATTGTTGCAGGTTTTATTATATTTATTACAATTTCTCTCCAATTTATATATTTTTTAACCATTATAAATATAACTTTTAAAAAATATAAAATTATTGACATTATAAACCGTAAAAGTGTACGTTCTGAAATGAAATATTTTATAACCTATAATTTTTTTTAATGTATCTTATTCTATATACTATCGGTGCACAGAGTTGATTCCTTCTCTTTTAATTGTCTAAAAAACTTGCACACCGTTGCTTCCTTACAAATAATTCTCTATTTTTTTCTTCTTTCGGGAAAGGTGCATCAAAAGTTCTGTTTTTATTTTTATAAGGGTAGTATAAACTATTTTTTTATTTAAAAAAGGGGGCTACGATAAAGCTCTTTTTGACGATTCATATATAAATATTCTAAGGACTTCTCACCCAACATATCTATATGCATATCAATGGCATAGTAAAAGAATTAAAATAAAAAAACCATATTAAATTATGTTAATGAGTGATTGAGTTTAATTTGTAACTGTTTTTATCATCTCATGTAATTTAGATGGTGATTTTACCGATAAAAGATGAATTCTTCTACATTTACAGAAAACAACTCTAGAATAGAAAGAGTAAAAAAAAAAAGGACAGAAAAGAACAAAATCTGGACAAACATACGCAAATACTTTTCTTGGTTAGTTTCTTGGCCTCCTGAGAATCTCATTTGCCATAACACACTTAGGGTAACAAGAATCTAAATTTTCCATTGTTTCCTCTGTTTCTCCTCTATTTTGATTGGAAATCTGTCTCTCCTTCCCTTCTGTTTTCATTTGAATTTATGATTGGTATTGTGAACCGTTGTGTTAATAATTTTCATTACTTATTACGTAATTAATGAATGGTAATATGAAGTGATAAGAGACAACTATTGGTATTGGATTGGTCAAAGTCTAGATTCACCTAATCTTGTTGCCGTGTGAGGAGAAAAAGGTGAGATTCGACACCTGAAATAAATCTCTCTTCTGAAAACTTTCCATTTCCGAAGCAATATCCCCCTCATTAACTTTATTTCCTTTGTAGGTGCAGAATTCTTAGCCGATTAATCAGCCAATCAGAGTGAAGAAGAAAGTTTTCAATTGCAGAAAGGACTCAACCAAAGTCCTATAAAAAAGAGGTAGTATTGTCCTTTGAGAATACACCATAGCACACTTTACTATGTTCTTATATTTTTGCTTTCTCCTTTTCTATTTTTAATTTTTTTCAGGCTTCATAATGGATCCTAGGGAGGGCAGGCATATTCTCCAAGAGGCAGGGGAAATTGGAGGGGGGTTGAACCGGGCAGGGGTGGAGCTGCAGGGGCAGATCCATAAGTTAGGGGAAGACATTGTCACCCTTAAGGAACCGGCTGCTGGACTTAAGGATATGAGGGACGACATCACAGAGGATGATCCAAATAAGGGGGATATGCTCCTTACAATAGGCAACGCCCTCATCCCCTTGAAGAAGTCCATTACTGCCCTGCCTCTCATAGGCATACCCCTCATAACTTCGCCTCTCGGGCAATCGCGTGTAAGACATCTTGTGATTCCTGAAATTCACAACAATAAAGAAAACAAGCGTAAAATTGTCCTAAAAACTAGCACTCCCTCACGTGTTTAAACTCTCTATTAAGCTTATAAATTACTCACAAAATTTTCTGTGATTGTTCACACGTAAATGTTAGTGACTCGAGCATTCCAAAGAAGACACACAAGGACAACTTGCTTCGAAACAAATTTGATGCTAAGTACTTGAGTAGTCGCAATAAGTAATCAACTAAGCAAATACTTAACGGGAGTAGAAACAATATATCTGGAATCAATAAAAGCTCAAAGACTCAAGAACAACTCAAATAATTTACAAATTGCAATTTAAGTGCGATAGTAATTCCTGAATTTTGCTTCCTTCGTTGTCTTTTGATTTTGATCACAACACTTCATCTCTTCTTGATTCCCCCCCCCCCCCCCCCCAATTTTTTTGTAGCGCAAATACTTCTTTTCTTTTTGTATTTACAAATTGGCAATTCTTTTTTTTTTGACTAATAACAAATTGAAAACTTGTGTTTTTGTGACTCTTTTTATGACAACAATTAATTAAATTGAAAACGCAAGCAAGGATTTGAACACGCACACAAAACTTGAAAATAGACACACGTGAGCTAAACGACACACAAAACAACTAACACAGGCACACAAGAAGATTGGTTAGGAACGGAATAAAGAAAAACCAATCTTAACAAAGAAAACTTGACAGAAAATAAAGGACAGTTACTAAGCTTTGAACGCCTTGAGTTCCGCTACCAACAGATACGGCCCTAGTTGCGTAGGATGCGTAACACGTATTTGATCTAGTTTGAAGGCTTGGATTTCACGCGGAAGATAGATAACTCAACGAGATGAGTTAGACTCAAGCAAGAGACCTGCCTTGCTTAATCTAAATCGATACAAGTGAGGTCTTGATTCGTAGGTTAGGCTCAGACTCACACCTGAGAGAAAGCTACCTAAGGGAAACGAAATCAATCGGGTCGAAACTTCAGGCTTTACTTGCAATCAATCCTAGCTTTCGGGACTAAAGATTGGAACAAGATTCACGCATGAACAATTGAGAAAATTTCTCTGGGTTTTAATTATCAAAATATTGTAACCTTACAATGACCAAGGTGGCTCATTTAAATAGGAAAACCCTAAATCATTTTCTTAGAAATCCTATTTCTAATTGAACTCCTAAATAAGATAATTAATTAAACTACTTATACATAAATCCATACTAATTAATTAATAATAATAAATTAATTAAAAATTGAAAATTCGGAAGTTTCCTTCTTGGACGCAAAAGTTGAGATTGCGCAAATCTAAAAATCGTGGACGTCATGACTCTAGGGCTCGGCGTCATGACGCCAAGGCTGCAGCTCGAAGAATCCCACCTCTCTGTGTTTGGGCGTCATGACGCCAAGGTTCGGCGTCATGACGCTAAGATTTGCATCGCAACATCCTGACTTTCTGTTTTGGGCGTCATGACGCCCGGGCCTAGCGTCATGACGCCAAGCAACCTCTGCAACTTCTATTTTGGGCGTCATGACGCCAAGATCTTACTTGGACCGTATCACTCCCTCCCCAAAATGCAAAACTTAGCCCAGTAATATAGGTGGCGCTAATTAATTAGCGCTTACCACCTTAATTATGCTAATTAATTGAAAAAAGAAAAGAAATCAGCTGATTAGAATATATTACTTAGTAGTGTTTACAACAACAAGGGCTTTAATTAAAGTTAAGATCAGTTGATTACTCATGAGAAAACTATTTTTATTTTTTGCGATGGTAATTCACATGCACCATAGGATAGGGACTTCCCATGGAGTTGCATGTTTGTTTCTTGAAAGGTGTTGGTGGTACCATCTCTTTAAGTTTTTTCTTCCTTTTTTTCCCGTTACTTGTATCTACTTAACGTGAGGAATTTGGCCATATCGATAAAAAATTAAAAGTGTCTGCGTGATATGATAACTTTGAGTTTTGGCTATATAGGTTGGAGTTTGTGTTGAACGGAAGAGTGTCGGGTCGCCCGAACTTATATGATATTTATAATCTAGAAAACTTAGGGTTTCTGTACATTCGATTTTTCTTTTAAGATTTACTTTGTACCCAATTTTTCATTATAGTGTAATATTGTTTTCTATTTTGCCTGTGTGAACGCAAGTTTTCATAATTTTCGTACATTTGATCTCTCCTTTAAATTGTATTTTGTTGTGCCGGAAAGTAATGGTCATTTCCTGTGACTCTTTTGCTGGTAAGGCATTGGTATATTTGTTCCGATATTCCACTAGTCAGTTAGAAAGGATAAGGAACACTGAGGTTAGCCTTTTTCTCTTCTTATATTTTTATAATATTTCACCGTTATCATAATCAAATTAGATTAACATCGTTAAAGTTCTTGAGTTGATAATTCAATACTTTAATTTTTTTGAATAAAGTTCAATATTTTAATTGGTTCAACTAAACTTGACAATTAGTTTATTAGAATATAAAGGCCGAAATGGATTTTGAGTCCCTACAGTCTAATTGATTGACTTATTTCAGCCCTCTGACGAATTTTTGACTTATTTCAACCCTCCACTTAAGCTCAATGATTTATTTCATCCCTCTGCCTAACACCATCCACATTTTCCGTCTGTTTGTTGACGTGTCGTACCACGTCAATCGCCACATCACCGACTGCTGACGTGTCACGCCACTTCAATTGACACGTCTCCCGGCCCTCTAAATAATATCACCTGAAAAAATATTCATCTCTAAACAATATCATCGTTTGGTTTTCAAAAACACTTCATTTCCAGATCTAAAAAATCTATCAAAAGAAATGGACAGATCTGCAACATCAAATGCAACCAAAAGCGCTGGAGGAAGAAGCGGTGGCAAGCGCAAAAGGTTTTTTTCCAAATCTATAAAAGGTTGTCTCTAATTTTCCGTCGTTTGTATTGCTCATTTCTGCAAAAAAAATTATTCAAATGGGTCTATAAAAGGCGTAGTAGATGTGAAGAGAAGAAAAAGGAAAAAAGAAAGAAAGAAAGAAAAAGAAATAAATACCCAAAATCGGCTATAGGAAGAGTTTTTAACAAATCTGTTAGTGAAAGAGGACGGAAGGAGTTTTTTGCCTGAAAACAATCGTCCAGGGGAGGCAGACTTCAAAAAATGAAATTCAGGGGAGGTTTTTGATTTTCGATCATAGTTCAGGGGTGGTAAAAACTATTTCCCCAATAATTAATAGTTTTTGTGTCTTCTCGTAAATCGTTTTAGAACCGAAAAAACCCACCCAACCCGTCCATATACACTACATATACATAATCGACCCGTATATTTGGAGACGGATCGGGTCGCGAATCGAATTTTTGAAACCCATTTATAACCGACTCGACTCGACCCGCCACTAACCCTAACCCTAACTATATAATCATCATTTTTTCTTTCCTCTTTTCTTTTCCTCTTTTCTTCCTTCTTCACTGCAGCCGAAGTCCACACAAAAAACCCATCTCCTTCTCTGTCAAAACCACAATCCATCTCTGCCGCCACACTCACTGCCACCACATCACTGCCGCCTATCACTGCCGCCCACTCTTCTCCTCCAATCTACCGTCGCACACCCGATCTCTGACACCGCTGTGCGGTTGCACCTCCATCTTCGGTGGCCGGCGGTATCTCCGCCTCTTCTACTACTCTTGTCCTGCACACACTCTTTGCTTCTTCATCTGCGGTGAGTATTAATTTAGCACTCAACAGCTTTTTTTTTAATGACTGGGTTTGAACTTTGAAATATGTATTGAAAGTAAAATTAGGTTATCATTTTATTTATGAACAATGGCCGATCTGTGATCCGTCAAATGATCGGGAAGCTCCCAAAATCATTTCGTGAAGTTATTTTACCTTGACTCATATTCCTCACGGTTTGCTCCCTTTTCAGTTTTCTGTTGGACATTTTTGTTATCATTAATGTTGAGTTTTGTTGGCATTGATTCTGTGTTTTCTCGAAAATGGGAGGTGTTGAACGCTTGGGGTGGTTCTCTTGTGCTTGTAAAATTATGGGGATTAGAAATAGAAATTACAGGTAAGGAGTTGGAATTGGTTGTTTAGTTTATACACTCAAATGCTTAACATTGGTTGTATGTCTATGACTTCATTTTGTTGTTCAAATGTTGTAAATTTCTAGATTAAGAATTGATTTAGTGTTAATGTTAACATTGGTTGTATGTCTATGACTTCATTTTGTTGTTCAAATGTTGTAAATTTCTAGATTAAGAATTGATTTAGTGTTAATGTTAACTCTTATGGTTTGTAGGATCGATTGCACTTGTCAAGTGACAGCCACTTGACAAGTGCAATTGATCATGTAGACCATAAGAGCATTGATGTTAAATTAACATTAATACTTCAATCAATTCTTAATCTAGAAGCTTACATTTGATCAGTGCAGCAATGTAATGACTCAACAAAATCTTTCATTTCAACCAACAGTACCCACTGATTCAACAACGCCTGGAGAATTTATAGTCATACACCCAATGTTAAGCATTTGAGTGTATAACATAAACAACCAATTCCAACTCCTTCCATGTAATTTCTATTTCTAATCCCCATAATTTTACAAGCACAACAGCAAGAAACGTTCGACACCTCGTATTTACCATGCACCTCTTGTCATCCTTACTATAGATAATGCCTGGAGTGAAATTAGAGTCCAATTTTCTTATTCCTTCTGTTCAAGCTGGTGAGGATTCCAGCCCGTCATCTGCAAACTCAGATTGTACGTACTCTGATTACGAGTCTGCCTTCTCAGATGAGTTTTCAAATTCAGAAGAAGAAAACTCACTTAAGAGCAAGCAAGAAGGGCAAATGAAGCCTGTAAAGTACGGCGATAGCTCATTGCTTCAGATTCTTGATTCATGGTACAATAGTAAGGATGGTAGTGAGAACGGTAAGAGAAAGCCTAAAGCTTTGGAAAGCAAGTTTGGTTGTGAAGACAGTGATCTTCCATTATCTGACTCATCTGAATTACTTGTCAAGATCAAAACTTCTTAGCCGAGTATCCATGGTTGATCATTCTCTGGGTTAGTTGACAGAGGTGTCATTCTGTCTGGCTGAAAACATGGAAATGGCCATGAGCACTTTTGTGCTTTCTTGTGGTTTAGATTTCTTGTTTCGTCAACTTAGGTATGTTAAATAATTACTACTATTACATGGTTGGAAAAGAAGAGGCAGTTCAAAACCTATACCTATTTTACAAATTCATCCCCAAAAAAAATGGCACTTAAACTGAAAGAATGAAAATGAATAATTTTTATATCATGAATAGTATTTTAATTAGATCAAATAATTAAATAAAAACAAAAAAATTCACTAACTTTTTTTTTCCATTTTTCGGATCCTTTTTTCTCTTTCAATATAAGTACATAATTTTTTTTAGGTCAGCTCGGATTTTTGAGTTGTGAATTTATTCATAATTCTAGACTTTGTAAGATGATTCTACTACGTATGTTTCACGCACGATTACGAAAGCAGCATCCTGTTAGTACTTAGTACCATTCTGTCGTCTCTGGTTTTGATACAACAATCTAAATCTACAAAAAAAAATAGATTCATTCGTTGAAAAGATTTAAAAAAAAATTAAACGATTTAACATTTTCTTTTCCTTCATTAAAATTAAATATTTTTCAAGGAAACAAAAAGGAGGAATTTTCGAGATTTTAATAATCACACTAATATCTACAAAAAAAAAAACTTTTATCTACCAAATTACGTTATGTACGCCAATATTGACCTACACACGGTCTTTCAGGATGAGAATGGCAAAAATCTAGTTCAAGCTTTTTTCTCTTTTAATGGGTTTTTAATCATAAATAAAAATTAAGGAAGAAAAAAAGTTTTCCCTCTTAAAAAAACAATAAAAAAGGACAAACTGGAGTCAGGTTTTTTCCTGTGTCACCCCAACAAAATCATTCTTGCATACAAGTGAGGTTGTGATCTCTTTGCCATGAATCACCAGTGCCTCCCTTGAGAACCACTACCTCTGTTCTTCCCAAAGAAAGTGTTCTTATTCTTGGGTTTCGGTAGCTCATGAATGTCCATCACTCGTATCGTTCTTTGTTTTTTCGCTTCACAGAGCAAAGCATAACACAAACACCACACATCCAAATGTCAGAAAACCTGGTGATCAAACTTGCACTTCATAGCAATTCACAAATGTGGCCAAAAACACAAAAGAACAGAGGTCAAACCATTCTCCGCTTCTTTGTAATTCGCTTGAAGCCTTTTACTGGCCGAGGCCAGCCTTTCGGAATCAAAATTGCTCTCTCTCTGGGGTTCTCTTTGCTTCTGCAAAACAACACACATGTCATCCTTGGAATCTGTAGTCCATTCAATTCAAATTCACCCCTTGACGGGCATAGTCTTGTTTGGTCATTTTATGTAAAGCATGTGCCTAGTCACTACCCTGTTTTGTAACACCAAAAAAAAGCTTTCATTTGCTACGCCTAATACCTGCACATTATGAGGAGCAGATACTGGTGCCGGAGCTGATCTTTGCATAGGTTTCGGTGGAGTCTCTTTTCTAGTAACTGGCTTTGGCTTTCCCTCTGGTTCTGGAGTATTCTTGTCTGACCCAGAGCTCCCATCTGTGAGAATAAAAATTAAGACAAGGTGCAAACAAATGGCAATTAGTCAAAAGGCAAAAGAGAATGGAATAAAGACCAAATCAAACTTTGAATCTGATTCTTCACTCACTGTGTGGATTTGGGGAGTATGCGAAATCGGGAACCTAGAAAAAAAGGCCAAGAATCTTAGAAAGCAATCAAAAGACAAAATGTTGAACTTTCAACAAACTTTTGTACAGCAAGGGAAGATTTTTCATCCTCTTTCACCTGGTGATAACCATTCTGGGGAATTTTTTGCAGTGGTGAGTCCCCATCAGCTGCAGAACCATTACCATAAACAACAAAAATAGGGAAATCGATCAGTTCAAAGCAATCACGTCACTTCAATTAGCAACTTTCCCAGAATAAGAGAAAAGAACAGAAGGGAAACAGGAAAGGTTACCTATGAGTGCAGGAGATGCATGCTCTCCTTGTGGATTCACCCTCACCCATTCATCTACAATTTCCTTCCATTTCCTGGAAACCAAACAAGAACATAGAGTTGCTCAAACATGTAATCACTGCAACAAAAAAAAAAACAATTGCTACTAGTAGATGAAATTACAACCTCACAAGTTGCTTCACCAATCTCCTAACATCACTGGATGAATGCTTTCGCAGCCGGTTCACATGCCTGCCAATATCAGTCTCCTAAAATTCACAAAACAATTCTCATAAGAAAAGAATGAAGAAAGTAAGGGAAAACAATGTGAGAGAGCAACAAAATTTCTCACCTTGAGTGCTTGAAATGTAATATCCATATCAGCCAAAGTTTGAAGCAAATCGACCACACCCTCTTCAGGCTAAAATCCACCACAAATACCCACCAAGAAGACAAAGTCAAATCCACTATTCAGAACCCAAAATCACAATCTGGATAATAATAATTATATCAACAATCCAACACTAAACCAACAAAAACCTGGTCAGGATCTTCAAGCTGTTCCTTGATCTCCAAAATCTTCTTCGGCTCATCCTCAAAAATCCCTGCAAATGGATCAAACTCATCTTCATCGTCAACGGACAGTGGCGTTGATGGTGAAGCTGAACCAACTCTTTCTCCTCCTCCTCCTTCTATTCCTTTACTTTCCTTCTCTACAGAACCTTTCGTTTCATGCTCCCCGTTACTGGTAATCCCAAAATCAGAGCTCCCACACCGATTACAAGAATTGGGTGCCGAGTACAGCTTCCCTACAATCTGATCCCTCCGCTGCTTCAACTCCGACCTGAAATCTAACGCCGCCACATGAATCGCCGTGTCAATAAGACTCCAAACGTCAACACCCGACCTCTCCAAAATCAATCGAAAACCATCCACATCCATTACCTCCCTCTTCCTCTCCGGTACAACCACCGATATCTGACGGGGGTGAGAGTTCAAACGAGGTATGCTATAAACGAAGAGTAACGGCAAAATGGGTTTCTAAAAAAGAGAAGGGGAAGCGAGTTTCAGATGATCACATCATCAGATCTAGGACGATCTGGGTGGCGCAATCAATGGAAGAAGGATAGAATAGAATCCGACAAAATGAAATGGGTAACTATTGGTTTTGCAAGATAATTATGATTTCAAAGGATAAATTTTTGCAGCCAGGAAATGACAAAAAGCACTTCAAATCCAGAAATAACAACAGCAGAAACGAAGAAGAAGACAATGAGATCTAATAAATATTTCAGCCAACAACTCCTCCTCACTCCACCTCCACGCGCAAGGTTTCTTGGAACGAAAACTTTTTTTTTTTTGTTGAAGGGGGAAAGTGATGAGAGATGCGAAAGCTGTATTATTGGATTTTTTTACGCACATAGGAATCTATTAATGGCGCAGGTTTTCTATTTTTCTCTTCACTCTCTAATGGTATAGGTATATTCCATTTTTTCTTATTTATCAGGACTGATATTTTTAAAATAGAAAAAAAAATGTAAAATACTACTTGTTTGTTTGGCTATGGATTGGTCACACTTTGTTAATACTCATGAATATTTTTTTCCTATCATTCGAATCCAATTATCACATTAAACGCGGACTATACTAAAATTAAGTTGGACAAAAATTTAAAAAAACTAACAAAATTCTCATTTGTAAATTTTAACGTAATTACATATTCCTAAAGAAGAGAACTCAAGAATAAGACTCCTAATTAAACTTTAACGTAATTGCATATTCGTAAAGAAGAGAACTCAAAAATGAGACTCCTAATTAAACTTAAACAGTTCCCGTAATTCTAACAATTTTTTGATAACTCAAGTCATTTTTATTTTATTTTATAATTCGACTAATGCAACAAAAAGATAGACATGTGAATTGTTATACTCTCTTCGGGGCAAAACAATAGTCGTTTTAGCATTTGCTTTTACTGTTCCGACACATATCTTAAAACGGTCGGAACAGTCACTATTTGAGACAATTTTACCCCTAATTTTTTCTCGGAAGTAGGTTAAGGATTAACGTACGTTCGAAAAAAAGTACGAATTTTTTTGGGGTTAAATAGTGAGTCATCCGGCCTTCTTGATATGCGTTCCCTACTGAATATTGAGATGCGAGGAAGTCAATTATTTTGCCCCAAAAGGAGTATAAAATTAGAAAAAAAAACTATGAATTATATTGAAAATGGTTGGTAGCTTTATAGTAAAGGGCAAGCTTTTGTTTGTTGTGGACTTGCGGGTGTGTGTGGGTGAGGTGATAGGTGATGAGACTTTTATCATAGAAAATGGATAAATACACCCAATAGTTAATTCTCTTCTTCTTTTTTACACCATAAATTACAGTATAAAGTATAAACCAATTCATACCTAACGACTTATATATATATAATTAATAAATGTGATTAATATAGCTTAACATAGATGTGAGTAGTTAAGTAGTGAGAGTGTTTTTGTTTAGTCCACTTGCCATCTCGTGTTTACAACTAAATAATGTAATTAGATAGAGGGCCCATACAAATTTAAATTACAACACCTCGTAACTATCTCTAGGATATTATTTTATTTAAGTTACAAATAATTGATACTTAATATAATGATCAAAATCGGAAATTGAATGAGAAAAAAACAAAAACATAATTGCTGGAATTTTGTGGGTTGGGGGAAGATGTGTCGTATGACCCAATGGCATTTGCTGCAGACAGCTTCTCCTAAAGCTCTATGATAGTCTATCCATTTGTGGATGCTGACACTACCTTTCGCCGCTTTGCCTTTATTTCTTTGAAACTGGTCTATTTCTTCTTCTTCTTCTTCTTTTTACAGTAAAATGGGTTTTATTTATGGTAAATTAGTAAGAACATTTGTACATATAAATATATTTTTTAATTACCGAATGATGTTTTAATTACTTTAAAATTTTACTAAGTTATAATATAAATTAAAATTTTATCAAACGTTATTTTTCTTAAACCAACTAGAGTAATATAGACTTTTATGGAAATCTTTTCATTTTCTGAATTTCCACGAAATGCAGGATTTCTAGGAATTTGGGCAAATGACTAGAGACATAAGTTAGATTCTCTGTTTTTGTAGGCAAAATTTAAAGTATCATTTGATCTGTATCTGTTGACTATGTTTATGACTGTTACATTACATCTGCTCATGACGTCGGCCCACTAGCCAGTCTGGCCCAATAAATACTTTTAAGTGCTCAGCACGAGCCCAATATGAAGCTCACTACGCAGGACTCGGAGGGACTTATATTATTATTATTATTTTTATCTGTGGATATTATAGCAACATGCTTATGTACAATTGGTAACTATTTTTATGTATAGTATAATTATCTCTTAATAGAATAATCTAATATGAATATAATCTAATAGGAATTTTGAATAATACATGTCTATTTTCAGCTAGGTTTCAAAACCGACATGAATTGTATGAGCTACTTAGAGGAGTCAACAATGGCGGCTAATGTGTCACAAGAATGGAGTACTTAACAACACAAAAATTGATTAGGGGAGGTAAACTTAAGTTTGATGAGTTGCCACGGTGAAACGTTGGGCCCAAGTAATGGGCCCATCCAACACTTGCCGGTCAAACTTGTCTTTCTAATTACTCGGAGAAGGTGCAGCACACCCCAAAGCAACCCAACCCATCATTTCGTGCTTATAAATTGAGACAAGAACCCAAATGGAATAAAACAAAACAAAACAAAACAAAAACCCACTAAAATACAATAAAAAAGAAACCAATCAAAGAAAGGAAGGAAATGGCAAGAAATGCTGTTATGGAGAAGGATGTGGTGATTGTAGGAGCAGGAATTGGAGGATTAGCAACTGCAGTGGCTCTAAAAAGAGTTGGGATTGATGAAGTTCTGGTATTGGAGAGAGCAGATGAGCTAAGAACAACTGGCGCAGCGCTCTCACTCTTCCCAAATGCTTGGCTTGCTCTTGATGTTCTTGGTGTCTCCCACAAACTCACCCCCCTTTACAATTCTATCTCAAAGTAAATCTAATTTGCATTCTTTTTTTTTTTGTTTCTCTATTACTCTCGTCTTCCACTTTTTTCTGCTGTAATTTTCCTTTCTTCTAAGGTTTGATTGACATTTTTGGGTCTAATTAATTGAAAAAATGAACAGGGGATTTGTGACCAATGTTAGTACTGGAGCTATTCAACAACTGAGATTCCCTCCACCAATTGGGTGAGTTAACATTTTAAATTATTTATTTTTATAGACCACTCCAAAAAAAAAGTATAAGAGTTTTCCTGTGTTCGTGTCGGGTGCTAAGAGATTTTTCGACCCTTAAATCAGATGTAGAGTTTGAATGATCTGATAAATGTTTGAACAACAATGTATAGACACAGTAATGTGTGAATTTTCTGCCCTAAATTCTTAGTTTTAATTCATGGACATGGAATATGGTGGTGCAGGGAAGGAAAGGGACTCCGGGCAGTTCACCGGAAGAAACTATTAGAGGCTCTGGCGCAAGAATTGCCAAAAGACTGGATCCGATTCTCTTCCAAGCTTTTTTCCATTGATAATCAAGAAGAGGGAGGCGCTTCCTTGCCCATTCTCCATTTAGAAGATGGCACTACCATCAAATCAAAGGTAGTAGAATCTTATATTTCTCACTTTGCGTACCATTAAACTATAGGTTGATTTGATTCGTATAGATTGAATATTTTATTGTTTTATGGTATGTTAGGTTTTGATAGGGTGTGATGGGGTGCATTCAGTGGTAGCAAATTGGCTTGGATTGGCTCCAGCAGTCCATTCGGGTCGATCCGCGGTTCGAGGGCTGTCGGAGTTTCCTGAAGGGCATGGGTCCAAGCACGAAGTGCAGCAATTTGTAGATGCGGGTAAAAGAGCAGGCGTTATTCCCCTCAATGACACGGAGTTTTACTGGTTTATGACTTGCCAATCTCCTCCTCAAGGTTTTGCACGGCTTGATCTTCTTGTATCTCTTCCTTTTTTTCGCGCCGCGTTTAAAAAACAGGATACGGTTCAAACGTAAGGAATAAAGCCATGAACTAATTCAGGATTTTTATTTTCCTTTTTGGTTTCAGAAACGAAGATGGAAGGGAATCCTGAACTACTGATACAAAGAGAGATACTTGACGATTACGCGAAAGATTTTCCTGAAGTATATTTAGATGTGGTCCGTCATGCTGATATTTCGACACTGTCATGGGCTCCATTGGTGTTCAGGTATCCATGGCAGATTCTACTCGGAAACTTTAGGAAGGGAAATGTGACGGTGGCCGGAGATGCTATGCACCCGATGACGCCTGACCTCGGACAAGGTGGGTGTTGTGCTCTAGAGGATGCAGTGGTCCTAGGCAGACACATTGGCAATTCATTCATCAGAAATGGAAATGTACTTGTTCCTAAGGAAATTCCTGGAGCCATTGATGGGTATTTTAAAGAAAGGAGGTGGAGAGCAACTTTGATGGTGACAGGTTCGTATTTGTCAGGGTGGGCACAACAAGGAGGGTCTAATTGGTGGAAAAAGTTCTTGAGGGACTCAATCTTCTATAAATATATTTTTCCTAAATTTGTTGGACTTTCAGAATATAATTGCGGAAAACTTCCTACTGTTTCACATCTTGAATCGGAGGACCATTCAAGGAAAAAAGACTAGTCACATGAGGTTATAGTTAGGTACATCTGTCATTTTTATGGCATATCGAGAATTTAATCTCTAATATTATAATGATAATTAATAAATTAACAATTCATTTATCTCTAGATTTGTAAATATTTTTTTTTATTTGAAAAAGACTAGATTTCCTGATTTGAAGATTAGTACTATCAATTGCCTTCTTTCCTGTAACAAATATTCTCTTCTAATTATTATTATGTAATACTCCCTCTGGACACTTTTAATTGTCATTTTTCTACGAATTTTTACTATTCATAATACTTATCATTTTATCAATTTCGAAACATATATTTTGTGCAAATGACAATTTTTTTTTTATGAATCAACCCAATTTGATGATGTTGTGATAATTTGATTAAAAATTAGAAGTAAAAATGAAACAATATGGAATAAAATAAGATTAAAGAACAATGTCTTACGAATTTTTACTATTCTAAAACATCATTTAAAAGTGTCCGGAGGGAGTATTAAAATTATATATAAAAATTACTTTTAATAAAATTGGGTATTTTTTTTATGGAAATATGCAATTTTGCACAGAAATATTAACAGAGGGAGACATTGATTATGGATTACTTTGCCTCAATACGAAATGGTTATTGCTCACCATTTCCATGAATTCTTGCTGTACTGCTTGAACCATGACTATGAGCTTCTCCCCGCAAACAATAGCTGTTTCTCATTTGGATTCGATTCAACTTCACTATAACTAAAACTCGATCCGGCAGCTCTTACAGGCCCATTCAAGTCTAAATCTTTTTCTTTGATATCCAAATTCATCTCATCATTCTCATCATTCCGCGGCAGCAGAGATAAGGAAAGATCATGCTTCCAAGGATGCTCAACATGTTGAAGTGTTGCAACCAAATCTTCTCTCTCGTACTGATTTGTTGGTTTCAAAGATAGAGAAAGCAATGGTGGATCCTGCTGGTGCTCAGCCAAGATAGAAGTCTCACTGATATCAATCAATTCCAAAGATACAGGACGTTGTGGATTCTGCTGGAGCTCCGCTGTTACCCCCCTCTTCATATTTGCATCGAAGCTGAATTCCAACCCATTGTTGCAGTAGCTTCTCATTAGATCCAACGATGATGATTTTGAGTGATAACTTATGGATCGACCAGCACTTTGACTAGCACATGAGCCATCCACTATTGCACCTTTCTTCCCTATCAAATAAACCCCCCATTTCTTTGGGCTTGAGCGTGTTGGTGCTCCTAAGACTTCAAGTGAAATCCCGAACTGAACTGGATCATTAAGCTGTGGGTGTAAGCTGTGATTATAGTGCAACGAGTTTTCTCGCATGAAATGTAGATGGAAACGATGTCAAAGTGCATCCAGGCCATTCAAGACACCTCAGCTGATTTGGGAGATTTATAGGGCCGCCAGTTGGCAGTGCATTGCGGATTACCAATATCCGAAGCCTCTTCATCTTCATGAAGGTTTCGGTTGTCAGGTGTATCTCTACTGGTTCACTTGAGTCTAGCATTATACCTTCAATGTTATCAGTTCCCTAAAAAAACAAATTAACCAGACAACAAATCAAAATAAAGTCAATTTACAAAGATTTCTTTCTACCACGAAAAGAGATGTAGTGTTTCAATTCTATAAATTTCTTCAGATCATGCCAGTAGCTTTTACCATATTTTCAGCTATTATACTGAGAACATCCTCATGAAACCACAATCTGCTGCGCCTGCTCGGTATTGTGGGAGATTCCGAGTGAACAACTTGCCTGCCCATTGATTGAAGTAAATCATGCAACTTCAGTCTGTTGTTTTCTATACTTATTAAAGACTTCTCGGTGAGAATTTTGAGCCCAATTACAGGGTCCAAATCACATGCATATAGGACTTTGACAGCATAGTCTTTGTCAACCCCTCTAAAGAAACATGCAAAATCCAGGAAGATGGCCTTTTCATTATCCTCCAGGCTATCGTAACTTATTTTGAGTACTTCATATACCTCTTTATTAGGGATGCGCCTTAATCTGCTTAATTGACTCTCCCATTAACACACACCTCTACCATACAGAAAAGAACCTAACACAACAAGAACTAGTGGAAGACCTTTAGCATATTTTACTACACCGCGTGAATGCTCCACGTAGCTTTCCATTGGTTGGGATTTCTTAAATGCATTCCAACAGAAAAGCTGAAGGGCATCATCAGGACACAACTCCTGCACCTTGTGTACCCTTTCCACTCCATGAACTGCCAGTAAATGTTCATCTCTCGTGGTGATTATGATTCTACTTCCTCTTCCAAACCAATCAAGATCTCCAGCTAATTTTCTCAACTGGTCTACATTATCCACATCATCAATGACAAGAATAACCTTCTTTTTAGATAGCCTCTCCCTCACAATGTTGATTCCTAAATGAAAATTTCCCATCAAAACTCTATTATCTCCTAGTATCTCAAAAAGCAGGGTCTCTTGGAGTTGAGCAACACTATGCTTTGACATTTCTCTAACATTGGCAAGAAAACAGCTACCTTCAAATTGATGTGCAATTCTGTTGTAAATTGCTTTGGCAATAGTTGTCTTGCCTATTCCACCAAAACCACATATCCCCACCATCCGAACATCATCCGACTCAATGCTTAACATAGAACTCATTTCTTGTATATGGAAATCTAACCCAATGGGAAAATCAGCTACATGTAAGAATGTGCGCTTCAATCTAGTCAAAACCTTTTCAACAATCTCCTGAATAGTCTTTGCCTCATGCCTGCAGATTAGAGACTTCAAAATTTTACTAGTATACAACAAAGGCGGCGCCATTGTTTGTCTAACCCTAATTCCTTGACATTCAAATAAAAAAAAGAAAACTCAAAAGATAGAATGGTGAAAATTACCCTTTATCCAAGTGCCACCCGGACAAATTGGCAGCCTTAGCCATAGCCATTCTCCAATTATCCTCCTTATCAGTTATAGATGTAGATATGAGGATGTGAAACCGGTCCCAAAATTTTCCAGACTGTTCTTCTACATCTGAACTGAAGGATCCACGTTGTAGAAGATGGGCAAAATGGTCGTTTTGACCTCTTGACCCTGAGGATCTGCACCAGTTCATCCAAACAGTAAGGAGATGAAGCATAGTTTTCGGAGAAGACGACGATGGAGATTCTTGAATCCTCGATAGCTTGAAGAAGTGCGGGCGAGATCTCGTTCCCTCTTTCAAGCTTGTCGTCGATGAAAGTGTCGACTCCTTTAGCATTCAAAGCTTGATAGAGATGACCAGTAAAAGTATTGCGAGTATCTGCGCCCCTGAAACTTAGAAATACGTCGTGCTTGTTAGAACCAAAAAAAAAGATATTCAGTGTTGTTATTAACCTTATGAACAACGGTATAGGAACGAATCAACTCAATTAATACATGAATCATAACGGAATGCGGAAGCGTACCTTGATGCCATATTTCTTGTGAAATCCCGGAAACTTGATCTTCTAGTGGATGGTTGCTATGGGGTTGGATGGAGAACCAAAAACTCTCTGTTTTTCAATACACATTATTTCTTTATCGTGTTTTTCCTTATAAGAAACTGAAGAGTACCAGGGATCAATTCTGTCCTTAATGTTTTATTAATTTTGAATCGGTCCATCAACAATTCAGAATTAATCCGGAATCTGTACAATCACCAGATTTACCCCCACACTGTTTTAATTAGACGATTGGACCCCTTAATTTTAATAGATCATCAATTTGGTCCAATTAACCTTATGTTAACAATATATTATATGATGGTACACACATAACATATGCGTTCATATGTTCCAACGTGTACGAACGGTACTAACGTATTAGTCCCGTTGTCCAAATCCCAACAATCTCCCACTTGGACAACTACACAATATGCGTTCCTTATAGTACCACCTTTTGTCATACAATCATATGTTAACCCCCGAATGCTAGCATATATCCGTCTAATTCAATTCGGTCTATTAACTTCATCAATGCAAGAACCAAAAGAGTAGTCGTCGCAGTTCAAGCGACTAAACTCGTAATGATTACGAGCACTAACTAATTAATGACATGGATCCAGTGTGCATGTGCAGCATGAAAATTACAAGTGATCTATACTTGTCAAATTTCCAATTGATCCTCTTTACTTTATGAGATCAAATATTCAGAGCATATAATGAAATAAAATCATCATATATAACACATTCAAGTTACAATAGTACAAACCGAACTCCCACTAATCTCAGACATCTAACTTAATGACACCCATGCTCGATACATGGCCATGAAATGCTACAGGTGTCAATGCCTTAGTGAGCGGATCCGCAACCATATCGTTTGTACCCAGTAACTCTATGCTAACTTGATTGCTTTGAACCCTTTCTTTAACGGCAAGGAACTTTATATCAATGTGCTTCGACCTGGAAGAACTCCGATTACAGTTGGACAGCACAACAACCCGGTTGTCACAAAAGATCCTCAATGGTCTCTCAATACCAGTGACAACTCGCAGTTCCTTAACCATGTTCCGCAGCCATATAACATGACTGGATGCCCCGTAGCAAGCTACGAACTGAGCCTCCATAGTGGAAGATGCAACAAGTGACTGTTTCGCACTCTTCCATGAAATGACTCATTCAGCCAGAAGAAAGACATCACCTGAAGTCGATCTCCGGCTATCCTGGTATCCAGCGAAATCAGAATCAGTATACCCAATGATCTCTAGCTGATCTGATCTCCTGTATGTGAGCATATAGTCTTTCGTTTTCTGCAGGTATCGAAAGACTCTTTTGGCTGCAACCCAATAATCCCTTCTGGGATTGCTCTGGTATCTACCCAACATACCGACAATGAATGCAAGATCCGGACGGGTGCAAACCTGTGCATACATGATGCTTCCCATAGCCGAAGCATACGGTACACCCTCCATGAACTTGCGGTCCAAGTCCGTCTTAGGACACTGATCAAGGCTAAACTTCTCACCTTTGGAGACAGGAGTATCATGTGGCTTACAATTTTGCATGCTAAATCTCTTTAGTACTTTATCGATGTAACCATTTTATGATAATCCAAGGGTACTCCGTGAACGATCACGGTGTATCTGAATCCCTAACATAAAAGACGCTTCCCTAAGGTCTTTCTTCTCAAAGTTCTCTGAGAGAAAATCCTTAGTATCTTGAAGAAGCTTTACATCATTAGTAGCAAGCAAAATGTCATCCACATATAACAGTAGAAAAACAAATCTACTCCCACTGAACTTATGATACAGACAATCCTCAACAGCGTTTACTTCGAAACCGTATGAAGTAATAACGCTATGGAACTTCAAGTACCATTGACGGGAAGCTTGCTTGAGCCCATAGATAGACTTCTTTAATCTACAAACCAATTCACTATCCTTGTTGAAGGATAGTCATTCTGGTCGCCTCATGTAGATTTCTTCCTCAAGATCCCCATTGTGGAAAGCAGTCTTTACATCCATCTGATGTAGCTCAAGATCAAAATATACCACCAAGGCTATAATAGTCCTAAAAGAGTCCTTCGATGAAACTGGAAAGAATGTCTCTTTATAGTCTATTCCTTCCTTTTGGGTGAATCCTTTCATAACAAGACGTGCCTTGTACCTCTCAATATTGCCCTGAGAATTCCTTTTGGTTTTGAAAACCCATTTGCAACCTATTGGTTTCTTCTTCTCAGGCAATGGTACAAACTCCCAAACGTCGTTGTCCTTCATGGATTGGAGTTCATCCCCTATGGCCCTTTATCCACTCTTGAGCATCAGAACAACTAGTAGCCTCTTTGAAGGTGAGCGGGTCATCCTCCAAAGAGTCAATATTATCCTCATGTTCTTGCAGAAATACGATATAATCATCCAAAATCGTATTTTTTCTCACTCTAGTGGATCTCCTTAACGGCATATTCGCCTCTACTTGGTCCTCAACTATTTGAGGTTGTTGAATTTGATCCGGTGGACCCTCATGGACATCCTGATGATCCTCAGGTATAACCTGTGGATCTAGTCCTGGTCCTGCAGGAAGATTAATGACGTCGTTTCTTGCTCTCTAAGGGATAAGAATAGGAATAGGAACAATAAGTTCATCCTGTCCCTCAGAAACTGCATGAGGATGAGGTATGTCTGAATCCTCCTAAAAAATGACATCTAACCTTCTATCTTCCCCCCCAAAATCAATATCCTCAAGGAACCTAGCATTTCCCGTCTCGAAAAAGGTTTGAGTAGTAGGGTTGTAAAACTTATACCCCTCGATCTCTCTGGATAACCAACAAAATAGCAACTAACAGTCCTTAAGTCCAGTTTCTTTTCATCGGGCCTATCCATAATTCATATGGAGTTTTGTTAGTCACTTTTGTTGGTATCCTATTGAGAATGTAGACTGCAGTTTTTAAGGCATCTCCCTAGAGTGGTGTAGGTAAGGTAGTATTGGCAATCATACTCCTTACCATATCCTTAAGGGTACGGTTCCTCCTTTCAGATACACCATTCATGGTCGGAGACTCCGGCATGGTATACTGTGGAACTATCCCACACTCATCGAGAATTTGGGCAAATGACCCAGGACGTTGTTCGCCTGATCCATCATATCGACCATAGTACTCACCACCACGATCCGATCTGATAGCCTTAATAGTCTTGCCGAGTTTATTTTCAACTTCGGTCTTGAAAGACTTGAAAGCGTCTAATGCCTCGAACTTCTCCTTTAAGAGGTATAGATATCCGTATCGAAAGAAATCATCTATAAAACTGATAAAGTATCGTTGACCATTCCAGGATGCCGCAGGGAATGGACCACAAATGTCTGTATGTACCAGTTTTAGAGTTTTCTAACTTCTCTCGGCCTCAAACCGTCTTTTGTTAGTTGTTTTGCCCTTTATGCACTTGATGCAAACCTGCTGGTCTGTACAATCGAGTCCACCAAAAATTCCATCTGACACAAGTCGGTCTATTCTCCTTGCGGAGATATGACCTAACCGTCTGTGCCATAACCTGAATGAATCCTTAGTTGGCAATTTACGCTTAATCCCTCTAGACTCGCTAGCATAACATTCATTATTGCTGTCAACCGAATGCAATAAATCCAAGTTATGCTCTGCAATACTGCAAAGAAACACTTATGTGTTTAGTGGTTCCTGTATCTAACCACTAAGTGTTCTTAGCTATAGAAACTAGAATGAATTCTGATACCTCTCTTATCACACCAAGTCTTATACTTGGAGCAGTCCTTCTTTAAGTGGCATACTTTCTTGCAGAAGAAGCATTTTGGTCCCTTATGCTCAATATCTGAGCCTTTATGTTTCTTCTGAGAACCAGACCCTGCAGTCTCTTTGCCTTTCCTCTTCTTAAAACCGAATGAAGAGGCTGTAGCTAGATGAGCACTATCCAGTTGAGAGTGTTTCAACCTTTCCTGTTCCTGGACCAGATGAACAGTCAGCTGATCAATTGTCCACTCTTTTTCATGACAATTGTAACTCACCTCGAAATGACTGTATTGAGGTGGAAGTGAAGCCAGCATATGATGTACCAGATAGTCATCTGGTAACTCAACTTTAAGTGCCTTCAGCTTCTCAGCTAGGTTGATGACCTCCTGGACATACTCCCCGTATGTCGCTCTCCCCTCTGTACTTTATGGTCAAAAATTGGCGAATAGTATCGCTAATTTCGGCCTTCTCTGTATGGGTATAGGGACGAGCCAAGATCTCTAGGATCTTGCTGGCACTAGCTTCCTTATCCAGTGTGCTCCGCATGGACATAGGGACAACACTGAGTATGACCAAACGACAAGCTCTGTTCGATTGCTGCCAGTCATCGAAAGCCTGGAGTTCCTTATCAGAACTTTCGAGCTCTGGTTCCTCAGGACAATCCTTATAGAGTGTTAGATCCTTATTCATACAACACAGTGTTGTCTCTACCTTTCTCTTCCATAACTTGAAGTTACTGGAAGTCAACAATGGTATATTGTTCAAATTTGACAGATACCGAGCCTGCTGAGTTCATATCCGAAAGAACACAACATTCAATTAGCTCACTTTACTGAAAATATGAAAGAAATAAACTTAATGAATAACACATTGATTAAATCAAAAGATTAATTATATGACATTGTGTCTAGTCTTTGGACTAAATGCACAACTCACAGCTAATTAATCTGTCATAGTGTGAATCGTATAGCTTGATATTGTCAATTATTTAATCTTCCTTTGGGCCGATCAAACAATCGCATAAATCCCTTAACAGCTATAGATCTTGAAATTCATCACTATCGTGTTTATAATTTCTGCCAAATAGTCATCTTCCTTTGGGCCGACAACTATCCGCATGAAATTATGAACACCACACTTGAAATGTCTAACTCGGTAATGTCCGTAGCAGAGGTCACTTTGGTGACTTTACTACTTTTATTAATCGAGTTAGACAAACAAGCTAAGCTTAAAAACTTCCTTAGTATTATTCCACTTTCTTTCATAAATCAATTATTTTTGAACTCCGACAAACATCTTAAACTTTATGATATTCATGTTCAAAATAATTGAATCAACTTTAAGTCTGGCGAACCGAACTAGTACTTTAATGTGCACATGAATTCTGCGTCACACACAAAAAAATATTTCCCCAACAGTTTTCTTGACAGATCTTCAAAATATGATCTGAAACTGTATCAAACGTTGTCTGAAAATTACGAAATCACTTCCAAAAGATTTGTAATTCACATATCTACAACTTTGAAGAAGAGAGGAAAAATTGAATCCAACCAGAAGACACAGAAAAATGGTGTCGAACACAAACATTTTTCCCCCAATAGTTTTCTTGACAGATCTTCGAAATATGATCTGAAACTGTATCAAACATTGTCTGAAAATTACGAAATCACTTCCAAAAGATTCGCAATTCACAGATCTACAACTTTGAAGAAGAGGGGAAAAAGTGAATCTAATCAGAAGACACACAAAAATGGTGTCGAACACAAGACAAAAGGGATTCCATGTGCAGAGAAGACAAAACAATTTCAATTCTCGATTCCATGTCAGTTTGGTTTTTGTCCAAACTGTATGGGAATTTCAATTCCCAATTCCTTATAAAAACCAAACTGACATCAAACCCGATTCCAGCAATGATGGATTTATGATCCCCAAATTGAAACTTAACAATTCCCAACCGGGATTCAATTTCATAAACCCTAATAATTAAATTCCCAAAATTTCAAATTGATTTCAAAATTGTTTGATGAAATCAATTAATCATGCATCATAAATTTGCAATCCATACATAATTGAAATTGATAGGCTCCGCTACCAATTGTTAGAACCAAAGGATATTAACTGTTGTTCTTAACCTTATGAACAACAGTATAGGAACGAATCAACTCAATTAATACATGAATCATAACGGAATGCGGAAGCGTACCTGATGATGATGCCATATTCCTTGTGAAATCCCGGAAACTTGATCTTCTGGTGGATGGTTGCTATGGGGTTGGATGGAGAACCAAAAACTCTCTGTTTTTCAATACACGTTATTTCTTTATCGTGTTTTTCCTTATAAAGAAACTGAAGAGTAGTTTCCTTAAAAGCAACTCCACCAGGGATCAATTCCGTCCTTAATGTTTTATTAATTCTGAATCGGTCCATCAACAATTCGGAATTAATCCGGAATCTGCACAATCACCAGATTTACCCCCCTCCCCCCCCCCCCCCCCCCCCCCCCCCACACTGTTTTAATTAGACGATTGGACCCCTTAACTTTAATAGATCATCAATTTGGTCCAATTAACCTTATGTTAACAATATATTATATGACGGTACACACATAACATATGCGTCCATATGTTCCAACGTGTACGAACGGTACTAACGCATTAGTCCCGTTGTCCAAATTCCAACAGTGCTTCTAGCAGCTGCGGCTGGTGGAAGGAGAAGAAGCCATCGGATTAGGGCTTTTGTGGCTAAGAATGACAAATTGTATACTGTACAAAAATTCAAATGCGCTGGTTGCTGTTGCATTGTATAGCAATGAGCGGTGAAATGCGGCAAAAAATATTGATAGCAGCTAAGAAATTGGCAGTTGGGTTGGTTGCAGAATTTAAAGCTCTCAATCATCCAAAGATGATCCAAACCCCAACCAACTTTAGTCCTATAAAATCCAAGTCCATGCCAATGTCACTAACAGCAACATACATCGATTGAGATTTGATTTCCTATCACATTTTTCTTTCTAATTCTCCTAAAAAAAATGGCCTTAGAAGGAACAATTGAGATAGAAGTTGAGGTTAAGTCCCCACCTGAGAAGTTCTGGAATGCCCTTAGAGACTCCACCACCCTCTTCCCCAAAGCATTTCCTGAGCAATACAAAACCATTGAAGTACTTGAAGGTGATGGCAAAGCAGTTGGCTCCGTTCGTCTCATCAAGTATGCCGATGGTATGACAATGACATCTCTTTTAAATGTTCAGCATATCACTCTTTTTAAATTTTGATCCATATATAATATGAATGCGATTAGAACTAGTATTTTACTCTTTTATATATATATATAAATTTGTAGAAAGTGAACTGAATTACAAGTCGTTCGGTATTAAATCAAGATTAATTAGTTGATTGTATATAAAATGTGTGATTTTGGGTTTGCTAAAATGATCGTCTTTTTACTAATACGACTAGTAGAGTGAAACATAAGATCTTATATTTTCTGATCTGCGAGAAATATCATTACGCTGCAAGCTCATTGATTTTAAATCAATACCGACTAATGTAAACACTAAACTACGAGTTATTCAGTACTAAATCAACATTAATTACTTACAACCATAAAATGAGTGGCTTGGGGGCGCGACTAGTAGACCGAAACTTAACACTTAATATTTTCTACTTTGTACTAGTGAGTTGTAAGTTGATTGGTTCCAAATTAGCATCAACCAATCGGTCGAACAATTATTCTTGATTTCCAATAATACCCTATTTTCGTAATGATCTGAAAATTCTCAAGATTATGACCTTCATTAAGTACATTCTTGATGTGATTAGGATTGCAATGTAGTAGAGTTCTTGATTTTGTTAATTAATTAAGCATTAATTCTTGGTTAATTTTGGCAGGTTCTCCACTCGTATCGGAATCGAAAGAGAAGATTGATGCTGTAGATGAGGAGAATAAGGTGGTGAGTTACAGTGTGGTTGGTGGCGGTCTCCAGAAATACTGCAAGCGTTTCCATGGGAAGATTTCAATCTCTGCAAAAGGAGAAGGGAGCGTGGCGAAGTGGAACTGTGACTATGAGAAGGTGAGCGACGACCATGAAGTTCCGCACATCATTAAGGATTTTGTGGCTAAGAACTTCGTTGAGGTTGATGAACTACTGCTCAATCAAGCATAGGTTAATCAATTCCTATTGCGGCCATTTCCCATCTATATCTGTGTTTCTGGTGTTTTTTTATATCTATTATTATGGCGTTTAAATAATGTGGAGCTCTACTCTGCCCTTGTCCATGGTCTTCTTCTTTATTATTAGTTTGGGTCTATGTATTACCTTGTCACCTATATACGTTTTTTTTATAATAGAAATTTAAAAATATTTCTGCTTTCTTTGTCTCATAATATAAGATGGGAAAGTTTTTTTAAGTTTATGGAGGATAAGTTTGGTCGAAAGAAAAGAGGAAAAAAAATTAATTAAGTCGTCAGCTCAGCTCGAGTAACTCAGTATGGCGATCGGATAATTTTACCGATAAGTTATGGCAAGTTGGTCCAAATTCAAACTAATCAGAGGTACTAGTACTACACATGTTACAGGGACCATCATAGAGCATTCAATTGTTGAACTACCGCCACCTCTGCTGCTAGAGGTATCTAAGACGGTATCTCCCTGCCAAATTCTAGTGGGCTTGGGCTTTTAAAATTCAAATAATAGTATAAGCCCCATAAAGATGGGCCGAACTAAGTAAATCATTAGGACTGGAGTTGGAGGGGTGCGCCAGGCCAATGCAGTAGTGCAACGCAGAGGCGACGCGCGAGAGCCCCAGTAGCAAGCTACTGTGGTGAGCCCTCCCCCTTTAGAAATTAATTTAATATCGTGTGGGCCGATGACCCACATATCAGATATTAAACTGATAAGAACAGATACTACACTTGATCTTAGCCAAAAGGCCGAGAAAGGTATGAGTATTCAATAGTTGCGCATCCCATTTTATACCTCTCGCCCCTACTCTGCTAGCCTCTCTCTTTCGATGTGGTACAGAAAACAAGCTCAAAACACACAACGCAACTTTGTCACTTATGCTATAGATGTGTTAGTGTTAGTGTTGTGGTTATTAGTCGGGAATATATAATGAGCTAGCTGATTATAATAAACTCAAAACCCAGTGTGGCAGACATTGAAGAAGCCTAGCTGATTTAGAAACCCAATCAGCTACTTGGTTTGCTTTCCTACTAATCTTGGCAAAAAAAATCTTATCCAACAACCTTGCTGATATTTTACTACTAAACTGTGAAGCACATCAACTTTGTTCCGAAAACAGAAAATTAAGTCTTGGTTTATTTTTAAGCAATTGGGTCTGCATTTTCGCTTCCTAATCTCGAATAGTTTATAATGATCCTGAACAGTATTTTGGCAGTATCCCCACCTAATGCATTTTAACCTTTTGTGGTTGTCAACTCTGAATAAAATTAAATACATTATACGATCCCTGTTCTGAAAACTGTATAACGATCCAACGGTCCTAAACACTCCTTAAAATGGACGAACCAAATTTGGTCACATGGCGGGCCACCCCTCGTGAGTCTGTCTAGAAACAAGTCAAAAAGTCAAAGGATGATCTAGCAAGCAAAGGAGAACCTAGCAACCTGGTGAGTTACCTACTGGTTTCTCTTCACAGATAGCAAAGACAATTCACCAAAGGAAGAAATTTCACCGAAAATTGGGGTAGCGGCGGAGGAAGATTAGATCCATTGTTGATCCTTGGACAGTTTGAGCAATAGGAGATGGCCATGATAGCTGTGGAGTTGGTGCTAGAGAAACTAGCCACCTTTGTACAAGACGAAGCCAACTTGTTGCGAGGAGTTCGTGATGGAATTTCTGAGCTTGAGGATGATTTGCACAGCATGAAATGTTTCCTGCAGGATGCAGAAGCGAGAAGTGAGAGCGACCAAGGAGCAAAAGCATGGGTGACACAGGTGAGAGATGTGGCTTATGATGCTGAGGATGTTGTTGAAAAGTTTATGCTCCGGTTAGCACCGACACCAGCTGCTCATGGTTTCGTTCATTCTATTCGCAAAAGCTATAGTTACTTTCTCAAGCTGAGGGAACAACATCAGCTGGCTGTTCAGATTCGAAGCATCAAGACGAGAGTAAAAGCTATTTCAGAGAGAAGGAATGCATTTTCTTTCAATAGAGTAGACATGGAACCAACATCATCCAGTGCAGCTACGGTGAGGTGGCTTGACAATGGATTGAATTCTCTTTATGTGGATGAAGCTGATGTGGTGGGGATTGAGGATCCTAAACATCAGCTCATTACATGGCTCGTAGAGGGAGAGGCGAAGCTCACATCTGTTTCCGTGGTTGGCATGGGTGGTTTGGGAAAAACAACTCTTGTAAAGAAAGTATTTGATAGCCAGCCCGTCAGAAGATGCTTTGATTGCCACGCTTGGGTTACTGTCTCCAGATCGTTTACCTGCATCGAACTTTTAAGAGCTGCGATGGAAGGATTTGGGGGGGCAACAGATGTACCAGCTGCTACTCAGAGGATAGAATCGATGAACGAGCTCCAACTAGTTGATGCACTCAGGAAGCATCTGCAAAATAAGAGGTATGTCATTGTCTTTGATGATGTGTGGAGTGTGGATGCATGGGAAGCAATAAAGTGTGCATTTCCTGATCATAACCTTGGAAGTAGGATTATATTTACGACACGTATACACAAATTACCCGCATCTATAGAGAATCCTAGTCGCATCTACCATCTCAAGCCTTTACCAGCAGAAGTGGTTTGGGACCTTTTCTGTAAGAAAGCCTTTAGGGGAGAACAGGACTGTGTCTGTCCTGAGGAACTGAAGGAGTTATCTCGAAGAATCTTGAAGAAGTGTGAGGGACTGCCACTTGCAATTGTCTCGATAGGAGGCCTGTTGTCTAAGAAGAACAAGCACATTTTGGAGTGGAAAAGAGTCCATGATAGGTTAGCTACAGAATTGAAAAGTGACAACAACCTTGGGAATCTAGGGAGAATACTTCTACTGAGTTATACTGATCTCCCCTATAATCTCAAGGTTTGCTACTTATATTTAAGCACTTTCCCAGAGGATTACTTGATTAAAAGGATGAAGTTAGTCCGCCTCTGGGTCGTTGAAGGGTTTGTAGAAGAGAAACAAGGATTTACATTGGAGGAAGTAGCAGAGGAGTACCTTAATGAACTTGTGAGCAGGAGCATGATTCAAGTAGTACAAATGAATTACTTCAATAGGGTTAGGACATGTCGGGTTCATGACCTAATGCGAGAAATAATTCAATTGAAATCCAAGGAGGAATCATTTGCCATGATAGTTGATGAACGAACTATCAACATAAATGAGAAAGTTCGCAGGTTATCAATTCATGGGAACAAAGAGAACATACCATCAGCTGTGAGATTCCCTTACCTTCGATCTTTAATGGTATTCCCATGGACTGATCCTTTTACCTCATCAGGGCATGCTTACTTTCGAGGTTTTCTGTTATTAAGAGTACTGGAGCTAGAAGGGGCCCCTCTGATCAATTTTCCCCAGGAGTTGGTAGAACTGATTCATCTTAGATACTTGAGCTTGCGAAGGACGATGATAACAGAGATTCCAGACTCCATAAGAAAGCTCAAGAACTTAAAAATTCTGGACCTGAAAAGAAGTCTTGTATCTTCTATGCCTATGGGGGTTTTACAGTTGACGCATCTTTGCCAGCTCCGAAACTATCGCTACAGTTGTCCACCATCAACGACCTTCCCAGAAACTCATGGGATGACGGTTCCATCTGGAATAGGAAGGTTAGTAAACCTGGAGAAGCTAGGGAGTATTGAAGTGCATGATGATAATGAGCTAGTAAGGGAATTGGGAAAGCTAACTCAACTGAGAAGGTTGGGCATTTTGAAACTAAAAGAAGAACATGGGATGGATCTATGTCGTGCTTTGGAGAAAATGAAACATCTCAATTCATTATACCTTGTCTCAACAAACGAAAATGAATTCTTACACCTAGATTCTCTTTTACCTTCTCCACAATATCTCCAGAAATTATACCTTAAATGCAATTTATCAGCTTTACCGGCATGGATTGCTTCGCTCCAGTATCTTTCAAAGCTAGTTCTTCAATATTCTAACCTGAAGACTGATCCACTAAAATCCCTCCAGAAGTTGCCCAGCTTGGTACTCCTCGAACTCCGGCAAGCTTATGATGGGAAAGAACTATGTTGCGATTCTGGAGGTTTCTTGAGGCTTAAGGAGCTTGGTCTCCATGTTCTGCAGAGCCTGCAATGCATAAGACTAGCAGAAGGAGCAATGACCGGGCTAAGGAGGCTGCGCATCACAGAATGTAAAAACTTAGAAATGATGCCGCTTGGAATAGAGCATCTAAAAGATATAGAAGAACTAGTCTTGTGGGATGTACCTTCAAAGTTATACAAGAGCATTGAGCCAGTTCACGGGGAAGATTACTGTAAGGTTGAGCACATTCCATCGGTGACACATATATACGAAAGTTATGGGAGATGGGTTGCTGAAACTCGCCATGCTTCAAGTGGCAACTCCAGGAATCCCCCAAGGTATAATCACTGCTCTTCTTTTTTACATCAACAATAATGCTACAACATATGCTGACAGTAAACAAATATAGTGCATGCACCATTTCTAATTGGATTACATCTTCCTTGTTGGAAAAGTTTTGACAGGTTACAACACTCTGTTACTACAAGTCTGAATAGCGCTTCAGAGCACAGAGGCCGGGATGGGGAGCAGAAGCCTCTCAATAGAAGGTAAAGGGCATGGAGCTCATTGGACGGATAAAAAAATTACATTGATTATTAATTGATATTCCCTCCATCCAGGGACGGATCTATTCAATAGAGGGGGTGGGCTACCGTTAAAATACTAAAAAAAAATTAGGCTGAAGCCCAAGTCCTTAATCCTTCACCATTTCACATCAGTTTTCACCCAATCCCTAACCCAATCTTCCCCATCTCCTCATCCAACGCCGCAACACCCCATCTTCCTCATCCAACGCCGCACCCGGCACCTCAAAGGTAACTTCTCCTCTCTTGAACTGTTTAATAATTAGACCGAATTTAATTAATATGCTTAATATTACTTTATAAACAAAAGAAATTAAAATGAAGCTGAACGGGTAGCGGGTTTGACAATTCTTGACTGGATCGTTTTCCTGTTTTCTTTCATTTCTCTAGCTGTTTTCTGGCAGCTGTTGTGTTTGTGTCTTGGTTGTGCTGTCTACAGCTGATTCTAATTTGTTGGTCTGGGTTTTGTGGGCATTTTTTTGTTCTTGGCCGCCTGGTACACCGATCCTCATTTCCTATTAATTTTGGATGATTGCATTCGAGCTTGTTCCTTTCATTTCTTCTTGTTTTTAAAATGATGCTGGACTCTCCCTTACGGTTGACTTTGGCTAACTCAACCTTTCTGCTCCGAATTTTTAAAATAATTAGTACTATATTCTTTGCTTTCTTCACAGGATATTTTCTTTTAATTCGATTTCTTTTGCTATTTTTGGTGATGTTAGACCGCATGCCATTTTCATTCTGAATTGTTAATGCCGTGAGGCATAATGAAATCAACTTCAAATTGATGTTAATCCCTAATGTTAATATGCTAATTGTATTAATTTTTTTTTTTATAGATATGGACAAATATTTGATTAAACCATCTACTCAAGTACCATCAATATCATCAAATGTTGGTCTAAATGAAAGTGAAGAACGACTTGCGAAGAAGTCGAAGAGATTTTTAGAAGTTGATTTGAAAAATCTTCCTGCTGATCTAGGTATGCGACCACAAATTTTAGCATACCATCCTAATGATCGGGATCAAATTCGTAGAGCAGATATTTTTGACAGTGTAAAGAATGAGAGAATCATACAAGGATTTCAAAAAATGAAAACTCGTAGAGAACAATTGTAAGAAGTATGTATATTGTATGAATTCTAATGTATAATTAATTTTTTTCTATATTGCCTTCTTATTTATCTTTTTGTTAAGTTTATTTAAATTTTTGTTCAATTTTTCGTTCAGCTTGCTTGCTTTCTCTTTAAAATACTAAAAAAAAATTCGGGGGCGCTGCCCCCGAACCCCCGCCCCCCCCGGAAATAATTCCTGGATCCGTCCCTGCCTCCATCACTAAACAAATGACGCCCAAATTTTTTTACACAAATTAAAAACGCATTAAATTTTTATTAACATCATCAATCCAATTGAAATTTAGATTTGATTTAAAATATTGAATAATTTATTTATTTATTTAGTTTTTTTAATCAGTATAAAACTGAATCAGAATGACAATAATATATCGGTCGATATTTGATTATTATAGATGGATGGGTTTTATATTGGAGTATAGCAAGTGTTAGGCGTATCGGCAACCGGCAAGTCAAATGTAACGATATTTTTTTCCTACCACATCGAAGGCTTAGAAGTATAATGGCACATTTTATTACACCCATTTATATAAACGTTGAATAATTAATTATGCGGGATAATACAAATGGATCGTACTGTGATATAAGAAGGTGACGTTACATTCTTAAATTAAATGTTCCAGAAATTTCACACGGTGAGACTGTTGTGTCCAGCTCATATTGATAGCTGTAAAGAAAGAAAGGAAGGTGTGCAGGAGGCAGCCAAATTAATTGAAGGAGTCAATTAATTAGTGCAGCACAAAAGCAAGGAAAATGCATGTAGTGTGGATGCATGTAAAGTGGACGGTGGGCACCATGTGAACAATGGGTGCATATTGTCAATGGAAAAGTAGTGTGCAGCACATGAAGAAAAGAAAAGTGGAAGGTGTGTGCGTGTGATGATTTCCTTTGATTGGTGGGCATGTGATGAGTGTGTTGGAATAAAGAAAAGGTTGTGCTAGCAAGGAAAAATGAGAAGCCAATTTGGACTCCTCATGATCACCGTGTGATCATTTTGGTGTTGGTAATGCCTATAAATAGGCATGGCAGTAGATGGATGGAGAAGAAAGAGCAAGCTTGCAACGATGTAGCTGCTAGAGAGAGATCAGTTGCAATGAAGAGCAACTGATCTGTGATTGAGAGAGATACTGTTGAGTATCCGAGAGAGAGAAAAATAGAGAGTATTTTTCTTGTTTGTGATTGAGAGAAAAATAAACCAGTGAGGGTATTTATTTTTCTAGATTGTGTCTCCTCGATCTAGATGAGAGATTGAGTTGAGAGAGATTGTAAAAGGGATGTTGTTGAACATCCTGAGAGATTGTGAAAGGGATGCTGTTGAGCATCCTGATGTGATTGTAAGACTAATAATTTATTATTAGTGAAGATTGTTCGGAGTTGGTCCCGTGGTTTTTCCTCATTGGAGGTTTTCCACGTAAATCCTCGGTGTTGTGTTGTTTGCCTGCTTGCTGTGTTTGATTGTGTTCGATCCTGGGCGGGAAAGGTGATTTTTTCCCAACAGAGACCCCGGGCAATGTTTTCCCGATGAGATTTCACTTTTTTTTCCTCGATAAACGGAATATGTATTAGAATAAATCGACACCATAAAAAATGGGTTAAGAGATATTATCTCCGATCTAAAATATGTTAAAGATAAGAGAAGTACAGAGTACTTCCCTACTTGACTAAACCTGACTTTAAAAACAGTTTAACAGGTTATTATCTCACTTTAAGGAAAAACAATAAACAATTAACCCCAGTCTAAAATTAAATCACAATTCCAAGTCTGAACTACACAAAATGTCTATATAAATTCGTAGCGAAGTACGAGAATGAAGCGAACATAACCTTAAATCAAGTGAATAAAAATGAAATTCAGCACACGAGTAGTTTGGAGTCTCGTGATGCACCAAATTTCATAATATTTACTTGGAGGACTTGCAATTGCATATAACAACATTTTCCTTGAACAGTTTCCATGATTGCGTGTCATAACTGACCTTTTTTGATGTATTATGTCCAGTGGGTTATAAATCTAGCTATTAGAACCCAAATGGAATCTTCAACAGAAAAAACAAACTGAGAAGAAATAAGCACAACAAAACAGAAATTAATGGCAAGAAATATTATTATGGAGAAGGAAGTGGTGATTGTAGGGGCAGTGATAATCTGGGATAGGGGGTGAGGATTAAATGGTAAAGCGTTTGATGGGTAGTTCGGTGATGGCTATGTGGATCCCTTTGTGGGGTTCGACTTGCCACGTGGTACCTGAAAAGCACCGGAGGAGGCCTCTAGTGTAGAGGCTCCGACGGTCAAGTTAGTACGAGAGATGTGTGAATAGTGAAGGATCTTAGTGAACAGTCCGGGTCGAGTGCTTACCTCCCGTTCCGGGGGGGGGGGGGGGTATTTATAGGCCTTTTCCTCCTAAGTCGGTGCGACACGTGTCGCCCAGGTACTGAGTCCGATAGCGGGACACGTGTCACTCAGAGACGCATCTCGGCCCCGTTAGCCCATAGATTGGCCGTTTGACCCCAAAGGCGCACTGGGCGACCGCTTGATTGACACGGTGGCAGTGGTCCCCTGGGTGGGGGAGAGGAAAGGTCCATAATGCCCTTATGGCCCGATTATGTATTATCATGCATGAATGACGACGAGCCCAAGTGTTTACGGGCTTAGTCCGATACCTGCCCGACCATGGCTTGCAGATAGTGGAATGGTCATTAGGGCTGCTGGTCAAAAAGACCTGACCGTTAGGTCGGCTGGCCGTTAGCTTGTTATTTGCCAAAGAAAATAGGCTGTGAAGATGGGTCGTAAAAAGGGGCTTGGGCCTTCTCCGCTTTTCGTAGTTTTTTGCGTTTGTTCTTGGGCCGACTGTTGGTACCGTCCTGTCTCATTAAATGCGGAGCAGGGGTAATGATGGTTGAGTGCGCGTGCGTGCTTGCGTGGCGCCCGACCACTTTCTTGCGGTCACGTCCGTGTTGAAATCGAGGAGGGGCGTCTGGGTTACCCAAAACGGTTTATCCAAGAATGGGGAGAGGTAATCTCAAGGTTTCCTTTGCCACGCGCCGCTTCTTCCTCGGTCGCGTAATGCCCTATATAGCGCGCCGCTCTTCTTCTTTCCTCTCTTTTTAGAGAAAACAAGAGAGAATCTGAGTAAACAAGCAAAATAGAGAAAGTTTTCTTCTCCTTTTCTTGCGTATCCCAGATTTTGTTCTCTTCTTCCCCTTCCTTTCCCATGGTTTCACCCGTTGCTCCTTCTGCCGCTCTGGACAGGCCTATGTCCGCGGTGGAGGCCAAGATTGCCGTTACAGTATCGGAGATAACCGATATGCTCGAGTTGCAAAGCGAGTTGATTTCCTTTGGTGGGATTTTAGAGGATAAATATACGCCTCTTATTGCGGGCCCAAAGGTAAGGCTGAATACTCATTTTACCGGGAACGCCCGAGTGCTATACACGCGGATGTTCAAGTATGGGTTTCGCACTCCGCCGCACCCGTTGGTTTCTAGTATGCTGCGCGAGTATGATCTGAACCCAGTGCAGATTCCTCCAAATTTGTGGGCTGGTATCTACGCCTTCATTCGGTTGTGTGTGGAAAACCGCATCGCGAAACCCAGTCTCGTGCTCCTAAGGCATTTCTTTCAATTGGGCATTCGGAGAGGTTGGGTTTATATTCACCCCCGAAAGTCTGATCCGTCTGTCAAGCAGCTCACCATGCATTTCCAGAGGTTCGATTCTTCGATAAAGAGCTGGTCGACTCACTTCTTTGTTCTTGAACTGCCTAAGCCCGCTTGGAGGTCCGGGTTCAATCGTGCCATTACCGATGACGTTTGGACGAAGCCGCAACCGAATAAGATAACGGTGGCTGATATGGAAGCTATCGGCAGACTCCTTGGTGTTGTGAGGAAATCGTTCAACACGCGGCTGCTTGCCACTGGTCTACCGATGGATCAGTGTGGTATTGGTGAGTTTTCCTCTTTGTTATCTCCTGGTTTCCTTTGCTCATTCTGATGGCCTTGGTTGTTTCTGTAGATGCTGAAGAGGAGGATGATGTAGATGGGGAGGCCTCGTTGGATCAAAGTGAAGGTGGGTCTTCGGCAGAGCGGGAAGAGAGCCCTGAAGTGTCTCTGCGGAGGCGAAAAAAAGCTATCGTGGGGGCCTCTTCCCACCAAACGGGGGAGTCTCCATCTACCAAGAAACCCAAGTCCCTCCGAAAGGGGGTGGTTGCCACCATCCCTCAGGTTTCGGTTACTCCCCCTTTGCTGAGATTGGCCGAGGATACTGGTCATGATGTTTTTGATCGGTCGGTGGAGTTTACCGGCGAGAGAGTGCCGGTGGTAGAAGATACTGGGCCGCCACTGTCGGGCTTTTCGGCCTTTGCTACAACTCCTCTTAGGTTCTGCCCTTCGGGGCCATTGGTGACCCCGTCGCCTCCCAAGCCTTCTGCTCAGAAGACCTCCTCCGTCGTGGCCGATAGGGTTGCCCGTTTGCTTGAGAAGAAACGAAAAAGGAAGGAAATGAGTCTGTCGCCTACTATCGCGGAGGTCTTTGGGGCGTCTTCCAAGGGGGGAGGGGAACTTAATCCCATCGTTGTTGGTGCGGACGAAAGCCAGATGTCAGACATTCTTGCAAATACTTCTGCGGGGCCGGATCTGGAGAGCATTTCTCTCGATTCTTCATCTCCTCAACGTTTCCCTGCTAATGTGTCTACTTCCAGCTGGCCTTCTTCTCCGAATACTTCTTTGCTCCCTTGATGCCTCTGCTTCGGCTTCAGCACCCTTGCGCGTTCATTTCACGCCTGCCCCACCTCTTACCGAAATTGTCCTTCCGAATGGGTATCTGCAGGGCGCACAACAGTTGGATTTGAACATTCGCCTTTCCTCTCTGGGGCCCGACGACCCTACCACTCATACTTTGGATCTGGCGCAGCAAGGTCTACCGGCGTTGGGAGTGGCTGATCCCTGCGCTAGAGATCTTCCTTTATCGGTCTTTTTTGGGGAGATGGTCGGCCTAAATTATGAGAGGGGGCACTTTCACGAAATGTCTCTAGGGCACCAGCATGCCGAAGTCCAGGCCAGTGTATTTTCTACTTTCTGCCAGCTTCGATTTTTGCAGGAGAATTCGTCCGAGAAGATTCGATCCTTGATGGGCGATCTTGGAAAGGAGAGAGCAGAGCATGCCAACACTCAGGGCACTAGTGATCGTATTAAAGCGGACCTTGGAGTCCTTCGTGCGGAGGTGGATAGTGTCAAAGTGAAAGCTACCAAGCTCTCGGGTGTTTATGCGGAGTTGGTTGATGTGAAGAGAGAGGGATGCCGAAAGGGGCCGACTAGAGGATCTTGTCCGAGAGAATGAGAGGCTTCAATGAGAGATGGTTTCGGAAAAGGAGCTAGCCGAAACGCTTCAGTCGGAGCTGAATGTTGTTCCCCAGAGGATGGTCACGCTTCGTAATGAAGTCGTTGATGCCATGCTGATTGCCTTCTCCGACTGTTATGATGGTCCTGATTTCGAGCTGACAAAGGTATTCGAGCACGCCGATAGCCTCCTTGCCGCGATAGACGTTGGCTAGTCTGACGCGGTTGGTGGATCCGATTAGCCTTCGTTGCCCGAAGGAGGGCCTCCCGCTCAGCCTCCGCCGCCTATAGACCCTTAGTTCTTCCCTTTCTTCTTTGTGCTTTCCCGTTAGACCAAACTGATTTGAATTTTCATCGCTTGTAATAATAAATTTCTGTCTTTCTTTACTTATTTTCCCGCTTTGATGTGGAGTGTCGTAGAATTTTTTGCTATGTCTGAATTGATTGTTCTGCTGATCCAAACCTGTCGTGGCTCGCTGTGCCCGAGTGCTCAGTGACCGTTTGAAAGGTTTCTGTTAATCCCTGATGGCAAACTTTATGACCGTTGTGGCTTTCTGTTTGGTTGGTTTCTCGAGGTGGTGTCTGCGTGTCTTATAAATGGGTATTTTCTTCTTATCTTTCTCACTTGCCTCCCACTCTCCTTTTTTTGACCATGGACGAACCGACCAGAAACTATCTGGCCTCTAACGCTTGCTATGTGAAACACCATGTAGTGGAGGATATCTCCACTGTGCGGTGCATGTTAGTCCGCATCTCCGAAGACATCGACCTGCTGGAAACTACGCTCAATCCGTTGACGTGCCTTCGGGATAATGCGATGGAAGGAGATGACAATGTTCTCACGGTAGTTTCCCGGGCTGCGGTGTCGGCTTCTCATATTCATGCCACCATTATCGCGCTGAAGAACCGAAGAGCTATGCTGCAGTGCTGCCTGGCTGGGATGAGGGATTTGTCTTCCGAGCTGACTTCGGCTGCCAATGCTATCAGGGAGATTCCTCCTTCGCCTCCCCGCGATGGCGATGGTTTTCTTGATTAGGTGTTGTTTTCTGCGTGTTTTGTTTCTTTATTTGTAGATGCCGTATGACTTTGTAGTAAAGAGGAGTGTTTGTTTGAGATGTTGGGGTAGTGTTTGTGCTGTTGCCATTAGACTTACCGTCGTACTCATATTGTTTCTTTAATCGTTGCTAACCATGTTGTTGTTCCGATGACTCTCCTTGCTAATGTGAAACTTTTCCCGATAGCGAATAGCTTTCTTTAGTGCTTTGCTTAGCCTGCGACGGTTTTCTGCTTTTGGAAGCCTTTCAATAAATGTGGGTTGCTTTCACGTCGGTCGCGTCTTTTCAGAGAAGGGTTGCGTGTTCCCCCGGTGCCTTTATTGATGGTCCCGTCTTTTCAGGTGCCTTAGTAACCACGCCATTAAATGCCAGACCTTCTATAAATTGGTTGTGACTCGGTGGTCAGAACCAATCTTTTGCCCTCCTCTTCCTCTTATTCTTCGCCTGTTTCTGCCTATCATGGACTAGCAGAACTTAGAACAGTTCTTGTTTTTCATCTCCAAGGTGAAGAGGAATACTCTTCGCAACGCCGTTGCAATCCGAGATATGATCCATGCCACTAAGGAGGAGATCAGTGGTCTGGAAGAGATTGCGAACCCACTGCTAGTCAAAAAGGGGTTGACTTTGGAGGAGAATTCCAAGGCTTTGGAGGCGGTATCTACAGCTGGTAGCTCCCTTCTCCGTGTGGAGGTCTCCATCAATATACTTCGGAATGAGAAGATCTTGCTTGAAAGCTGTCTGCGAGGTCTTTCGCTTATCCCTGGTGAGCTTGGGGATGTTTCACGTACTCTGATGGACATTCCTCTTTGTGCTGATGAATAGGCGGCAGTTGCTTTCCTTTCCTTTCTGTAGATGCCGTATGGCTTTGTTATGAATAAAAATTCTTTTCTTTTGACTTTTACAAATTTTCCATGTATTAACGAGTATCGTCAGGCCATTGTAGACCTAACGGAATACCGTTAGCTGACAAAGCAGCTCTCTCCATCCGTCTGTTTGGGAAAACAGGGATGAGATTTTTGTGTACAGGTCTGTGTTAACACGTATTGTCAGGCCGTTAGAGACCCAATCGAAATACGGTCAGCTGACAACTCAAGCTCTCTCCATCCGTCTGCTTCATAAAACAGAGATGGGATGTCAGTCGCCCGTTTGAACAAACGGTGAAGGCTATTTGAAACTTAACGCGTATCGCGGCCGTTAGTGACCCAACGGAATACGGTCAGCTGACAACGCAAGCTCTCTCCATTCATCTGTTTCCTCAAAATGGAGATGGGATGCCAATCGCCCGTTTGAACAAACGGTGAAGGCTATTTGAAACTTAACGCGTATTGTCGGGCCATTAGAGACCCAACGGAATACGGTCAGCTGACAACGCAAGCTCTCTCCATTCATCCGTTTTCACAAAACGGAGATGGGATGCCAGTCGCCCGTTTGAACAAACGGTGAAGGCTTTTTGAGACACGATGCTCCTTTCATAATGCTTTACTGACGCTGGCATTTTTTAACGTGGTTCGGCACTTAAAAGCCTACGTCCACGGTGCTGTTTATTTATGCAGAGTTTATGAGTAATACATCCCCTCTTGGGTGATATAACTTTAAGTGGGCTATATTCCAAGAGTTAGGTAAAAGTGTACAGTTAAGCTTTTCTAGCTGATAGGCACCTTTGCCGATGACGCGAAAGACCCGAAAGGGCTCGTCCCAGTTGGGACAGAGCTTTTTTATCTCTGGTCTGGTGGCTTCTTTGTTGCGCAATACCAGGTCGTTTGCTTTCAGTAACCTCCTTAACGCGTCGGTTGTGATATTTGACCATTTTCCGTTTATAGAGTAGTGTTTTCAGCAAGGCTTGCTCTTGCAGTTCTAGCAGTAGGTCGAGTCGTTCCCTTAGCCTGTCTTCGTTTTGCTCCGTATTGAAGTAGTCAATGCGTAAGCTGAGGGCCCCAATTTCTACCAGAGTCACGACTTTAGTACCGTAGGTTAGGGCAAAAGGGGTTTCTCCCATGCTGGCCTTAATTGCCGTTCGGTATGCCCACATGACATATGGTAGCTTATCTGCCCATTGCGTGCGTGCTCATTCCAAGTTTCTTTTGATTCCGCCCAAGATAGTTCTGTTAGTGACTTCCGTTTGACCATTGGTCTGTGGATGAGCAACAGAGGTAGGGTTGGCAATTTCCGCCCGCGGGTATAGATATCCGTCGGATACCCGCAATTGCGGGTGGATATTACCCGCAGTTTGTGGGTATTTTGCGGGTATGGATTTACTTGAGCCCGCAAAGTGCGGGTATGGATAGTGCTTACCCGCTCCAATACCCGCACTAAATACCCGCAAAATGCGGGTATGGATACCCGCAATAATACCCGTAAAATATATAGTAAGTAAATAAAAATGGGTTGGAGCATTTTATTCTTTTTATGGTACAAAATTGTACTGATGATGATGTTGTTGAGCCAACCAGCAACCAACCAACCAACCAGCAAGGATGATAGGCCATGATCTCAGATTTGTATGCATTAGGAGACATGAGATTCAAACTAAGAAATTTGTGAGTATCCGCGGGTATCCGCGGGTACAATTTGTCTTCTCCGCGCGGGTGCGGGTATGGATTACCCGCAAATTTGCGGGTGCGGGTATGGATAGTGCCTTACCCGCTCCATACCCGCTCCATTGCCAACCCTAAACAGAGGAGAACCTCTGTTCTATCCCGAATTCCCCACATCGATTTTTGAAATAGTCGCTAGTGAACTGTGTGCCGTTATCGCTGATGAGAATTCTCAGGATGCCGAAGCGCAGGATCACTTGGTTCTTGAAGAATTCCCACGTTTTTTCCACTGTGATTTCTGGGATGGCCTCTGCCTCTGACCACTTAGTGAAGTAGTCTACCACTAGGATGACGAACTTTAGTTGGGGATGGGCTATCGGGAACGGTCACATAATGTCGATTCCCCACTGGGCAAACGGGCAGGGGCTAACTATTGCCGATATCTCCGTGGCCGGTTGCCTTGGGATCCTTGCGAATTCTTGGCACTTCTAGTATGTCCTCACAAAAACATCACAATCCCTCCGGATTGTTGACCAGTAGAATCCATTGCGTAGGACTTGTGCTGCCATAGTCCCTCCGGAGGCATGCATACCGCAGATACCCTCGTGGATTTCTCGCAGGGTATAGTCCTTCTTCCTCCGACAGACACTTGGCTGCTGGATGTGAGAAACAACGACGAATGAGATCTCCGTCGAACATAGAATATCTTGCTGCCCGTTTGAGGATTTTTATTTTTGTCGTAGGGTCCGTCGTCAAGATGTCGTATTTTAGGTACTTGATAACGGGCGTGCGCCAGTCGTTTTCATCTTCTTTGATACATAAGGCGAGTTGCTCCTCACTTGGGTAGCGTTTGATTGGCGGAATTAAGGAGAAAAGTGACTCGGGAATCTGAGATTCCGAGCTTTATTGCGTTTGGTTGCGACAAGAAATCACTCTCCCCTAAAATCCAACTTTCCTTGACCGCATTGACTTTCCCAAAAATGGAGGAAAGTGATTCCTTGGCTAGGGGGTGGGGAGAGTGATTCCCCCCTACAGGTAAAGTTAATTTTTTTGTTAAATGACATATTTGTTCAAAATTAATTATAAAAAATATTCATTCTCTGTTTTTTAAAACTTCGCCAAATTATATTAATTACACAAAAAATATACCCCTTCCGTTTCCTTTTAATTGTCATTTTCCTACTGAATGTTACTGTATACTTTACTTGACTTTTTAGTGTTTGATTTACTAAATGTTACTGTTTCAAAAAGTCATTTAAAAATATTCATTCTCTGTTTTCTAAAACTTCGCCAAATTATATTAATTATACAAAAAATATACTCCCTTCATTTCCTTTTAATTGTCATTTTCCTACTGAATGTTACTGTATACTTTACTTTTTTTTTTTTTTTGAAGGATACTGTATACTTTACTTGACTCTTTAGTGTTTGCTTTACTGAATGTTACTGTTTCAAAAAGTTATTTGAAAGGAAACAGAAGGAGTATTAATTACATAAAAATTATAATTAATTACATAAAAATTAGAATAATTACATAAAATTATAATAATTACTTAAAAATTAGAATAATTACATAAAAATTACACAGTAACGATGTAAATAATAATAGGTAGAAGAAAATACGGTTAGGAACGGAACAAATCATCTAAGAAATCCCGATCTTAGACTTGTCTATTGTTGCAGTTATGTTTTTTTGCATTGCTAAAACAATGTGTCATGCTTTGCTATAATTTTCAAGGACTCTAATGTGAAAATTATGTCATTTGTCATTTTTTTTAACGTGCAAAAAACCATAGTTATAAAGCAAACTCATTTGATATTTTTGATTGTTGAAAGATAGACAATTAAATAGAGAGAAAATCTAACGTGTTTACAGGAAACTGTGTAGCATAGTATATATAAAAAAGAATAATTAGGCACCTAACAAGATAACAAAGATGCAAATATAAAAAAAATAAAATAATTATTTTTCTTACTTTCCTTGAGGATTTCCAAGTACAAAACAAACACAATAATGTTACTTTCCCGGGAATTTTAAATCCCAACCAAACACAAAAAACTAACGTTCTCCTCAATCACTCTCCCAGGTATCATTCTCCGGGAGAATGATTTCAAGGAGAAGCAGTCTGTGAACCAAACGCTACCCAAGTCTAATTTGTCTAATTCTTCTTCGTTTCTCATTTGGATTGGATTCAACTTCACTATAACTAAAACTCGATCCGGCAGCTCTTACAGGCCCATTCAAGCTATAACTAAAACTCGATCCGGCGGCTCTTACAGGCCCATTCAAGTCTAAATTTTTTTCTTTGATATCCAAATTCATCTCATCATTCTCATCATTCAGCGGCAGCAGAGATAAGGAAATATCATGCTTCCAAGGATGCTCAACATGTTGGAGTGTTGCAACCAAATCTTCCCTCTCGTACTGATTTGTTGGTTTCAAAGACGGAGAAAGCAATGGTGGATCCTGCTGTTGCTCAGCCAAGATTTCTATCTCACTGATATCAATCAATTTCAAAGATACAGGACGTTGTGGATTCTGCTGGAGCTCCGCTGTTACCCCCCTCTTCAACCCATTGTTGCAATAGCTTCTCATTAGATCCAACGATGATGATTTTGAGTGATAATCACTTATGGATCGGCCAGCACTTTGACTAGCACATGAGCCATCCACTATTGCACCTTTCTTCCATATCAAATAAACCCCCCATTTCTTTGGGCTTGAGCGTGTTGGTGCTCCTAAGACTTCAAGTGAAATCCCGAACTGAACTGGATCATGAAGCTGTAAGCTGCGATTATACCTGCATGGTTGGTAAGAGAACAACACATGATCCGACTCCAGAGAGAAGAACTGTCTGGAAAATGACAACAGAAGTCTTCCATCAATGAAAACTTCACACGATAAATTTGCTACCACTCCTGCCTCTGGACTTAAAATGGCACAGATAGCCAATGCTTCCATTTGCTCAAAAATATGAAAAGGTATCCCTAAAGAGAGAGAACCATTTTCGCTACTGTATCTGAACAACTCTGGAACCTTGTTTCCAGGAAAGAACATCTCCATTCGTCGGTTACGTGATTCCTGTTGCATGGCAATCAAAGTAATAATAGATAATGGCATGCTTCTATCATGTACACACGTAAAAAAAAACACAGATCAGTTAAAATGAACTAGAAAAAGAGTTTTCCTCCAGTTCTCACCATAGGCCAACAATCTTAACGAGATGCATGCATATTCAATGGTCTGGTTGGAATAGCACCACAAGAAATAAGGGGCACAATAAGAAATAATAATAAAAATGCTTTTAAAGTTTGAAAGAAGAACAACCTTACTGATCAACGCATTGTCAAGAAATTTGCTCAGGCTTTCACCTAGTTTATGGCAGTTGGAGAAGTCAACATCACGAATGTTTGACCAGTTTGATGGGCTTATTCTTTCCAACGACTTGCAATTCTTTGCTTCTATCCGCTTAAGTCCCCGTGGAGTATTCATAATTTCTTGTAGCTCTTTGCAGTCAGATAATATGAGCCTCCTCAAGTTAATAAGTTTTTGAATGTCAGGAACATTGACAAAACTGTTTCTTGACAGATCTAATTCCTCCAACATGGTGAAGCAATAATACGCCTTCAAGAAATTGACTTCTAATAGTTTGCAGCTTCTTAGATGCAGACATTTTAACATAGGAAATCCAGATGGAGAACAGTTTTGAAGAGAACTACATGGAAAGATAGATTCACTCCAGCTGCAGACTGGAAACGTGCCAAGTTCCGAGCAACCTTCAACAAGCAGGCGCTGAAGATATTTCAACATATACATGCTTCTTGGAAGACTGGAAAGATAATTGCAATTGGTTAGGTTTAAGACATGAAGCCTCACAATATTCACAATCGAAGAAGGAAGCATTTTAATAGCACTTCTACTCAAACTGAGCCTCTCCAGACGTGTCGTCTTTTCCCCAATATCTGGAAATGCCTCTAGTTTCTCACAGGCTGTAAGAAGAAGTGTGTCAAGAGACCTTAGATCAAGACAATTAGGAAGGCTCCTAAGATTAGAGCAGAAGTCAAGGCTCAAAAATTGAAGTCTATCTAGACACCCAACAGACTGATGAACGTCAACCAAATTTGTACACCCTTCTAGATTTAACCTCTCAAGATGCGGGATGGTTGAGAAGTCAGGTGTTTTTGTTAGGAGTTCACAGTGTCTGAGGTCCATAATCTTCAAAAAATTATAATCCTGCAGATAAGGAATAACAATTAGTTCCCAACAAGTCTATAAGGTAATATATAGTAACACTTGCTAAACGAATATTCAACCTTGAATCCTTCAAAATGCTTGATGGAACTATTATGCATGTCTAGTGCAACAAGTTTTCTCGCATGAAATGTAGATGGAAACGATGTCAAAGTGCATCCAGGCCATTCAAGACACCTCAGCTGATTTGGGAGATTTATAGGGCCACCAGTTGGTAGTGCATTGCGGATTACCAATATCCGAAGCCTCTTCATCTTCATGAAGGTTTCGTCAGTCAGGTGTATCTCTACTGGTTCACTTGAGTCTAGCATTATACCTTCAATGTTATCAGTTCCCTAAAAAAACAAGTTAACCAGACAACAAATCAAAAATAAAGTCAATTTACAAAGATTTCTTTCTACCAGGAAAAGAGATAGAGTGTTTCAATTCTATAAATTTCTTCAGATCATGCCAGTAGCTTTTACCATATTTTCAGCTATTATACTGAGAACATCCTCGTGAAACCATAATCTGCTGCGCCTGCTCGGTATTGTGGGAGATTCCGAGTGAACGACTTGCCTCCCCATTGATTGTAGTAAATCATGCAACTCCAGTCTGTTGTTTTCTATACTTATTAAAGACTTCTCGGTGAGAATTTTGAGCCCAATTACAGGGTCCAAATCACATGCATATAGGACTTTGACAGCATAGTCTTTGTCAACCCCTCTAAAGAAACATGCAATATCAAGGAAGATGGCCTTTTCATTATCCTCTAGGCTATCGTAACTTATTTTGAGTACTTCATATACCTCTTTATTAGGGATGCGCCTTAATCTGCTTAATTGACTCTCCCATTCACACACGTCTCTACCATACAGAAAAGAACCTAACACAACAAGAGCTAGTGGAAGACCTTTAGCATATTTTACTACACCGCGTGAATGCTCCACATAGCTTTCCATTGGTTGGGATTTCTTAAATGCATTCCAACAGAAAAGCTGAAGAGCATCATCAGGACACAACTCCTGCACCTTGTGTACCCTTTCCACTCCATGAACTGCCAGTAAATGTTCATCTCTCGTGGTGATTATGATTCTACTTCCTCTTCCAAACCAATCAAGATCTCCAGCTAATTTTCTCAACTGGTCTACATTATCCACATCATCAATGACAAGAATAACCTTCTTTTTAGATAGCCTCTCCCTCACAATGTTGATTCCTAAATGAAAATTTCCCATCAAAACTCTATTATCTCCTAGTATCTCAAAAAGCAGGGTCTCTTGGAGTTGAGCAACACTATGCTTTGACATTTCTCTAACATTGGCAAGAAAACAGCTACCTTCAAATTGATGTGCAATTCTGTTGTAAATTGCTTTGGCAATAGTTGTCTTGCCTATTCCACCAAAACCACATATCCCCACCATCCGAACATCATCCGACTCAATGCTTAACATAGAACTCATTTCTTGTATATGGAAATCTAACCCAATGGGAAAATCAGCTACATGTAAGAATGTGCGCTTCAATCTAGTCAAAACCTTTTCAACAATCTCCTGAATAGTCTTTGCCTCATGCCTGCAGATTAGAGACTTCAAAATTTTACTAGTATACAACAAAGGCGGCGCCATTCTTTGTCTAACACTAATTCCTTGACATTCAAATCAAAAAAAGAAAACTGAAAAGATAGAATGGTGAAAATTACCCTTTATCCAAGTGCCACCCGGACAAATTGGCAGCCTTAGCCATAGCCACTCTCCAGTTATCCTCCTTATCAGTTATAGATGTAGATATGAGGGTGTGAAACTGGTCCCCGAATTTTCCAGATTGTTCTTCTACATCTGAAGGATCCACGTTGTAGAAGACGGGCAAAACGATCTGTCGTTTTGACCTCTTGACCCAGAGGATCTGGACCAGTTCATCCAAACAGTAAGGAGATGAAGCATAGTTTTCGGAGAAGACGACGATGGAGATTCTTGAATCCTCGATAGCTTGAAGAAGTGCGGGCGAGATCTCGTTCCCTCTTTCAAGCTTGTCGTCGATGAAAGTGTCGACTCCTTTAGCATTCAAAGCTTGATAGAGATGACCAGTAAAAGTATTGCGAGTATCTGCGCCCCTGAAACTTAGAAATACGTCGTGCTTCCAGCTGCTGCGGCTGGTGGACGGAGAAGAAGCCATCGGATTAGGGCTTTTGTGGCTAAGAATGACAAATTGTATACTGTACAAAAATTCAAATGCGCTGTTTGCTGTTGCTTAGGTTCAAGCCAAAAACCCAACGATCATTCCAGTAAAACACCATGTTAGCAAAGCAAATGGAAACGCAAGAAGATGGGCCCATGCATTTTGGTATCTTGTTGAAATTACACTGATTATTAATTGATATTCCGTCCATCACTAAACAAATGACGCCAATTTTTTTTACACAAATTAAGAACGCATTAAATTTTTATTAATATCATCAGTCCAATTAAAATTCAGGTTTGATTTAAAATATTGAACAATTTATTTATTTATTTAGTTTTTTTAACCAGTATAAAACTGAATTGGAATGACAAAAATATACATATTTGATTAGTATAGATGGATGGGTTTTACATTGGAGTATAGCAAGTGTTAGGCGTATCGGCAACCGGCAACCGGCAACCGGCAACCGGCAACCGGCAATCGAAGGCTTAGAAATATCATGGCACATTTTATTACACCCATTTATATAAACGTTGAATAATTAATTATGCGGGATAATACGAATGGATAGTACTGTGATATAAGAAGGTGACGTTACATTCTTAAATGTTCCAGAAATTTCACACAGTGAGACGCTGGGCCAATGTTCTCCCGGTGAGATTTCACTTTTTCTTTTCAAATATTAGAATAAATCGGCACCATAAAAAGTGAACTAAAAATATTATTTCCGACCTAAAATATGTTAAAAATAAGAGGATTATAAAATATTTTCTTATTTAACTAAACCTAACTTTAAAAGACAGTTTAAGAAGTTATTATCGCACTTTATGGAAAAACAATAAACTATTAACCCCATTCTAAAATTAAATCACAATTCCAAGTCTGAACTACACAAAATGTCTATACAAATATGAAATTCAGCACACGAGTAGTTTGGAGAGTCTCGTGATGGAAAACCACCAAATTTCGTAATATTTACTTGGAGGACTTGCAATTGCATATAACAACATTTTCCTTGAACAGTTTCCATGATTGCGTGTCATAACTGAAATCTGACCTTTTTGATGTATTATGTCCAGTGGGTTATAAATCTAGCCATTAGAACCCGAATGGAATCTTCAACAGAAAAAACAAACTGAGAAGAAATAAGCACAACAAAAACAGAAATTAATGGCAACAAATATTATTATGGAGAAGGAAGTGGTGATTGTAGGGGCAGGAATTGCAGGATTAGCAACTGCAGTGGCTCTAAAAAGAGTTGGGATTGATGAAGTTCTGGTGCTGGAGAGATCAGATGAGCTAAGAACAACTGGTGCAGCAATCACATTCTCTCCAAATGCTTGGCTTGCTCTTGATGCTCTTGGTGTCTCTCACAAACTCACTCCCCTTTACAATCCTTCCTTGAAGTAATCTGCATCTTTTTTTCTCTACTGTTACTCTTATCTTCCATTCTCATCATCTTGATGCTAATTATTTTCTTGGATCTGAAAATGAACAGGGGATTTGTGACCAATGTTAGTAGTGGAGCTGTTCAACAACTGAGCTTCCCTCCACCAGATGAGTGAGTTATTCTACAGTCTAATAATAGCGATCAGTTACTTAAAGGGAACCAACCGATAATTCTTAGTTGAATTCACTGACATGGAACATACTTGGTGGTGCAGGGAAGGACACGGTGGGCTCAGGACAGTTCACCGTAAAAAGCTATTAGAGGCTCTGGCGCAAGAATTGCCAAAAGACTGGTTCCGATTCTCCTCCAAGCTTTCTTCCATTGACCAAGAAGAGGGAGGTGCTTCTCTACCCGTTATCCATTTAGAAGATGGCACCACCATCAAATCAAAGGTATTGGCACCCTCTTATCTGCTTTGCAAGAAGTACCAAACATTTGATTTGTTGTTCTTGTGATATGTAATTAGGTTTTGATGGGCTGTGATGGGGTGCATTCAGTGGTAGCAAATTGGCTTGGACTGGCTCCGGCAGTCCATTCGGGTCGATCCGCGGTTCGAGGGCTGTCGGTGTTTCCGGAAGGGCATGGGTTCAAGCAGGAGGTGCAGCAATTTGTAGATGAGGGTAAAAGGGCAGGCTTTGTGCCCCTCAATGACAAGGAGCTTTACTGGTTTATGACTTGTCAGTCTCCTCCTCAAGGTTTGCACTGTTCCATCAATCCACTTTTTCTTCTCTTTTTTCTACACTCTTGCGGTCCAGACCTCTAATAAAGAGGAAGAGAAAAGCACTAAATTAGATCAGAAATTCTTTCTTTTTCTTTCAGAAACAAGGATGAAAGGGGACGCTGAACTGATGCAAAGAGAAATACTTGACAACATTGCGAAGGACTTTCCTAGTGTGTATCTAGATGTGGTCCGCCACGCGGATCTTTCGACACTGACATGGGCTTCTTTAGTATTCAGGTATCCATGGTGGATTCTACTTGGAAACCTAAGGAAGGAGAATGTTACCGTGGCCGGCGACGCCATGCACCCAATGACACCTGACCTTGGACAAGGTGGGTGTTGTGCTCTAGAGGATGCTGTGGTGCTAGGTAGACACATTGGGAACTCATTTCTCAAGAATGGGAAAGTGCTTGTTCCTAACGAAATTCCTGGAGCCATTGATGGGTATATAAAAGAAAGGAGGTGGCGGGCCACTCTGGTGGTGACAGGTTCGTATTTGTCAGGGTGGGCACAACAAGGAGGGTCTAATTGGTGGAAGAACTTCTTGAGGGACTCGATCTTCTACAAATTTATTTTTGCTAAATTTGTTGGACTTACAGAATATAATTGTGGAAAACTGCCCACTGTTTCACATCTTGAATTGGAACATTCAAGGTAAGAAGAGTAGATTTCCTGATTTGAAGATTAGTACCTACCAATTGGCTCGTACCTCTGTACCGATGAAGTAATAGCAATTGAAGATTTGAAGGGATTAATGGCAACATGAGCAGGTGAGTTAATTAAAGAAATAGTCATACTGCAAAATAAGTGTTACAGTGGTGCACTTGTATGAAAGTGAGTTTTGTTTTGTCAGTTAGTACTTACTTGCAAACAAGTAATGAATAAGCAAATGCAGTACAAATGCAGAGAGCAAAGAACGAATGATTCACCTTTTCCTTAAGTGTATAGAGTAGGTTGAAGCAATCTCAGACGTTCTTGCAAATTATCTTCAATCGCTCCATCTTCTAGCTGACAGATTGGATGCACCCACATCTTTTCACGAGTAGTCCATCTGTATCGATTCTAAACGAAAAGTTAAAATAACTGCTCGTTTCCAGCACTCCTCTTGGAATTAATGTATACATGAACCACATGTGATCTGACTCCAACCCAAAGAAGTCAAAATGTGAATACGATCGCATGTCATTTATGTAAACTTCAACCCGAGTTTGCCTCTGTACATCCTGGAGACTTAAAAAGTAAACACGTGTCATCTCCTTATTGGCTTAGCCGCCTGATCTGACGAATATTCTTTGCTACAATCATTATGCCTTGGAAACACGCGAAGCTTCTAAGAGACGCTTGAGAAACCCTGAATAGAACGGCTCCCAGCTTTCAACCATGACGTTCTCAGACTTCTTTTTGGGTTGGATATCTTGATAACCTTATTAGAACGACTCTTATGATTAAAAGACCGTTCCCCCTATTTTGGCATACGATCTCGCCAGGTTAAAGATCCTAATAAAGATAACGGTCTTAAGAGGAAACGAGTGATTTGAACCCTGGTAGGGAGAACGACTATGAGTATAAATTAGATGGTACAAGATTCGTTAATGACGAATGATTTATTCTTTTTTTAAGGACACATATGGTAATTATACTCCTATTGGTATACAATATTTTATATTCCTATTCTAATTCCGACTGCACATCATGTCAACAGGTATCCTTCTATCACTAAAGGATTTGATTTATACTATAAATACAACCTATATATACTTAGGGTAAGAAATCCTAGCCACCCTTATACACATATTCTCTTTCAATTAACTTGATCGTTGGAGCCTTTATATTGGGGAAAACCCTCGACGTTTTGCAAGTACACCGACAACCAAAATTAACCTACATTTACTTACCGTACTCAAGCTTTTAGGTACACAAGTTATATTAATAGGTATGTATCCTTCTTGACTACTAGCTGCAAGATTATCGATCCCACTTTTCCGTACTCATGTTCGGACATTGATCAAGATTTTGAATGGTTTAAAACTTGGCATTCCAATGCCTAGTTTGATCCAAGCTAGTTGTTTTAGTTTTAGCGTGTGATATTTCCAGGGGATGATTGCCTTAAAGATAGGTTACATCTCTCTAAAATTTATCTTTTACTCCCTCCGGTCTCGAAAAAACGCCGTTTATTATTCCAGCTCGTATTTTAAAGCGGCCGAAATAATAAACGGCGTTCTTTCGAGACCGGAGGAAGTATCTTTTACGATGAGTCTTAGTTAGCTTTAAAAATGACTAGTATTTCTTCTAAGTTTTAGCTTTAAAAAGTTAGGGTTAGATTTCTTTTTGGAACACTTTCTATGTTTCCCATGAATAAATCACAACTTATAAAAAAAACACTCATTTCTGTGAGGCATTGAAATAATTACCAAAGCCATTAAACTATGGGTCCATATTTTTAATGAAAATTTATATCTTTTAATCTATAAATTTTGAAAAAATATAAGTTACAGAATGTGTTAAGTTTTATATTAGTTGTATAAACACTTCTTTTCAATATTTCACATCAGTCATTTCATCTTCTAGAATTAAAGCACAATTGAAATAACTATTGTATTTTGGTACTTCATGCTATAAAGATACAAGTACCATCATAAATTGTAATATTTTATTATAAAATATATTTTTTAGTATTGAACTATTTGTACGCTTCTTCAAGCTCTCGATATAAATTTTTTTATATTTTTTCGTATTTTGTGATAATTTTATAATATATAGTTTGTATATTTAAAAAATTAAAAAGATTTTTTATAATATATAATATTCGTGCAACGAGTCAGTTTGACACTATTATATACATATTTATGTGACATTTTGAAAATTACTGAAAAAAATGAAGTGGACATTTAAAAGTTTTCTTCCTAACCATCTCCTCGTTAATTCGATCGCTTAAAAAAAACAAGGGAGTAGATAGCCATGCCATGCCTGTCGTTGGCATTAAACATCCACATTCACTTCCTACCAGAAGCTTTAATTAAAGGCAGGTAGGTAAAGAAAGATGCCTCAAAGGAATTGCAAGTTAGGACTCCAACAAAAAAAAACCTAATTTCTTATCACTTTTTTTTTTTTTAATAAGCTGAAGAATTTTATTCATTCCCTACCAGAGGTAGGAAGGAAGAAGGAAAGAATGTACAGAAAAAGCTCCTCAACAGAGGAAGCGACTTACCAAAACTAGGAAGAAAACCAGCAGAGTGAAGATAACAACAGCCAAGACTACTGAGCTATCCGACCTAATGTAAGTAACCACGACGGAGACAACAACATCATACCCAAACTATAAGGGAAAGCTTGATCTGAAGTCTTTAACCACCTATACCAAAACGAAAAGGCGCAGTTGAAAACCCGTCTTGAGCAAAACGTTTCTTGCTGAAAGACAACCTTGTTTCTTTGCAACCACAAGCTCCATACTAAAGCATAAAATAGAACCCTCCACTTCCCTCTGATATCTGCCCCTCCCCAAGGCACAAAGCTCATCCAAGAGCCCCATAGGTCACCTATATTCCTGGGAGGACACCAGGACACGCCTAACCAACACATCACTGCATCCCAGCATGTCATTTCTTATCACTTGCAATTTACAAAAGCTACCAATAAGCTATTATCTGGTTAGTTTATTCTTTTTTCTTTTAATCATTTTTTTCCCGTCAAAGAATGATTGTCAATATCAAAAGAGTAGATCAACATAGAATAATAATAAAAAAGTTTTTTATTCATTATCATCTAATATAATTTTGATCATTTTTACCGAATACAAATTACTATAAGAATCCTATTTTTCTTATAATAAATTTCAGAATTTAGATGTATGTTTAATTCATCAAATGCCTTTCTAACAATTTAGAATAGGTTTTACTTTTTAGGATCATATTCATCAAATTCCTCATCATTTAGGTTATTATATGAAAATTTTCCTATATGTGACATGATCATTTCAAACATAAGAATTAAATGAGCAATCTTTTATTTAGACGGTGAAAGTTTTGAACGACTTTAGCTAGCTTGTTTCATCTTTTAATTAGATGTGTGATGTATCTATTTTGATAAGGCTTAATGATATAAAACAACCCTAAACTTTAAAAAATTAATTAATCACAACCCTTAACTTATTTTTTATTTAATCACAACCCTGAACTTTCGACTTAATGATAAATTCTACCCCTGTCGACATTGACGTGGCACCGTGCCAAGTGTACCGCCACGTGGCTGCCACGCCGACTATCCACATAAGCAGATGTCCACGTCACCATGCCACGTGGTTGTGGGACCCACTCCCCACTAACTTCCTTACCCGCGTGGCTGTGGGTCCCGTAGTCACTTGGAATGGTGATGTGGGCATCTGCATATGTGGATAGCCGACGTGACAGCCACGTGGCGGTACACTTGGCACATAATGGGCCACGTCAGTGTTCCGTCACGGCAAGGGTGGAATTTATCATTAAGTCGAAAGTTTAGCGTTGTGATTAAACAAAAAATAAGTTCAGGGTTGCGATTAATTAATTTTTTAAAGTTCAGAGTTGTTTTATGTCATTAACTCATTTTGGTAATTGTTTGGTAATATCATAGCTTGCTTTCTTCATATTCATTAATTGAGCATGAGCAAATTGATCAGCTAAATTATGCTCACTAATTTGATGATATACTCTATGCTTTCATGTTCATGTTCATGTACAGCTCAGTAGCTTTTTATGCTCTGCATTTAATAACCTCTCTAAGCCTAGTAGAGTTTTTACTACAAAATAAATGAGCAGAAGGACAAATACAACAACAAAGGGTGACTCATAAATGCATACCCAATAGGAGATTGAGTCCTCCACCGCCCAGCAACAACTGCAACTGCGCACTCTGCTTTCTGCTCTGCTGTTTCTAACTTTCAAGGTGTTTTATAGCTATAAAAATACAGAAAAAAGAGCAGGGAAGTGAGAAGGAAGATTAGAAAATGGAGAAATCACCAGAAGAAGAACACCCACATAAGGCATTTGGTTGGGCTGCAAGAGACACTTCTGGGATCCTGTCCCCCTTCCATTTCTCTAGAAGGTTACTCTATCCTCTAATTTGCTACTTGATTTGATTGTTCCATTTCTGTATTTTTTTTGCTATGTCCTGTCTTTGTCTGGTGTAGCTTAAAATGACTTACAGGAGTATGCAATTTTATAAGCCCATTTGAACTCCTGACCTCTTAAGATATTATTACCTAGCTTCTCTTGCTGTTAGACCAAACCCTAGTGTTTAGTCCATAGTCCATACTATATTGTGATATTGCTGGAAAAAATTAGAATGCGGGTCTCCTAGGAGTAGACCCTGTCTTCCCTAAAGTGGTCATCTTTCTCTAGTAATGTAGAAATGTAAAGATAAGAAAATGATGTTATTTTCATGGCTAAGAAGTCAAGTTTTGACTTTTCTTGCATCATTTGCAGAGAAACTGGAGAGGACGATGTCACCATAAAGATACTATACTGTGGGGTATGCCATACTGATTTGACTTCCATCAAGAATGAATTTGGTATAACCCGTTACCCTCTAGTTCCAGGGTATGATGTACACTTATCTCAAAATCGTACTTTTAGCACAAAATCTGCAGTATATGTTTTGTTAATTTCAACTTCTTATAGATATATACCATGAAAGAAGATTTGTGTTTTTTACTGATGCATCGGATTGGACTGTTGTTTTGTTTGGCATTTGATTAAATCTGCAGGCATGAAATTGTGGGTCTTGTGACAAAGACAGGCAAGAATGTGGAGAAATTCAAGGTGGATGATCGAGTTGGGGTTGGGGTGATTGTGGGTTCCTGCAGGTCTTGCGAGTATTGCGATCAGGACTTGGAGAATTACTGTCCTCAACTACTCTTTACCTATGGTGGATATCCTGATGTTTACTACGACGGAACGAAGAATCATGGTGGTTATGCTGATACCATTGTTGTTAATCAGCATTTCGTGTTGCGGTTTCCTGATAGCTTGCCTTCTGATTCGGGTGCTCCACTGTTATGCGCTGGGATCACCGTGTACAGCCCGATGAAGTATTATGGGATGACTGAGGCAGGGAAGCATTTGGGAGTGGTAGGACTTGGTGGGCTTGGTCATGTCGCGGTCAAGATTGGCAAGGCGTTCGGGTTGAAAGTTACTGTGATTAGTACCTCACCGAGCAAGGAGAAAGAAGCAATTGATAAACTTGGGGCCGATTCGTTCGTTCTCAGCACTGATCCTGTGAAAATGAAGGTTTGCACAGTACTAATGCTTAGCTTGTGAATTAGGAAAAAGAAAACTAGCACATTTCAGAATGGTTGTTTTGTAAGTTGCATTGTTCTTTTTTCGGTCTCCCTTGAGCAGGAAGTTGACATTTATGTTGCTGTGAATTGTGTAGGAAGTATATGGCACTATAGATTACATCATTGACACAGTGTCTGCAGTTCATCCTCTGGCTCCACTCCTTACTCTGCTAAAAACAAACGGGAAACTGGTCACTTTAGGCTTGCCTGCCAAGCCTCTTGACCTGCATACCCATATTCTAATCTTGGGTAAGTAACAATGTGTTCTCTCTAATTAGCAACAAACCCTCTCCATATTCTAATCTTGGGTAAGTAACAATGTGACAGGCCGGAAGCTGGTTGGAGGAAGTGATGTGGGTGGGGTTAAGGAGACACAGGAGATGCTGGACTTTTGCGCGGAGCACAACATTACTGCAGACATTGAGCTAATCCGAATGGATCAGATCAACACTGCCATGGAAAGGCTTGCCAAAGCTGATGTACGATATCGGTTCGTGATCGATGTGGCCAACTCCTTGGCGCAATAGGCTCATCAGTTAACAGATATAATGTTACAATGGTTCGATCCTTTTCTTGGTGTGTTTTAGCTGAGCCATGCTTTGCTTGTTTCCTACTGTTCTTGTTCTGATATCACCTGGGAATTAGAATAAGTTTCCCACCTTATACTTCTCATCAGCTTTTTCCTGTTATGTTATATTAATCAGTAATTTTCATGATGGGAATTGAATTGTCATGTGTTTGATTAGTCCTAATAAATCCTTGTAATCACTCCAGCAAAACAAGACGGGTAATTAAAACAGCAGAAAAAAGTTTGCATTAGAAATTGATTAGACCACAGTAGTGGTAAGAAAAACGTCTTTCACCCACGTCTCACTTTACAATTTCCTTTTTATCAAGTAAAAATCAATCCGGCCCTAATTCCTAAACAGGTTATTTTATTTTTGCCAAAATAAAAATTCTCTTGTTCTTGTACGATTATGTATATTACAGCCAATGGAGTATTTTGATTTAAAGCCAAAATGAAAAATTAACCACCTATCCCGGAAAATTACAGCCAACGGAAAATTCTATCATTAGAACATCTGTTTTTGCAATGCTTTCAGTTTGAATGGCTGTAAATAATTAAAGTGCCATTTTCCGATGTGAGAACTGAGAAGGCCTATAATATTTGCAGCTAGTGAAAATTGAGAATTTAAGTAAATTTAAATTATTAAATAACGTAAAATTGTAGATTCGTAACGTAAAACGTAAAATAGTAGATATTTTCCACTTTCTTTTTAAAAAAATAGTTTGCATATTTTCTAAACATAATAAACTCGGATAAACTCATACGATTTTACCGAATTGCCGTGAAATTTTACCTCATTTTTACATGAGTTTGATTTTAAGTACGAATTGACTCATTTTGGGCCAAACACTAAAAAGAGGGAAGATAGCTGTTTTCCCGAAAAAAAGTTGAATTGATCAAACACTAACATTTTATCTTTCTGATTAATCAGATAAGCTTTCAGTCCTTACATTGCAAAAGAAAATGGACGGGGATTCAAAAACTTAATTAATGTTACATCGTATTTTAACCCCTCAATTAATCACTCCGTCTGATTTAATGGGGATTTGAGGCTTTCTTTTATCACTGAACAAAAGATAAGATGTTGTTTTTGATCGATTGCACGTTTTAAGGGAACGGCTCTCTTTCCTCAAGGATAGCGTTGTCAAAAAAGAAGAAGAATGTAAATATCAATTTATGGAGTATGAATACCACTACTGTATTTATTTTCCCAATCACTAGTGAAATGACTTTCAAACCCAAAAATGTTATCACTATTACAATAACGTCCTTTTTATATTTCAATGAAAAAATCAATTAACAACACTTCTTTATAGTTCGTGATTAACGTATATTGGTTTATTTTTCAAGCTATTAACTAGTTAAATTATTAAAATATAATTAATTATCAAAATACTCAAAAAGAACAACAAATAATCAACGACTCGGTCTGTATTATTTAAATAAAGAACATACGCAAACACACCATATAATGCATAATATGGTAATGCTTGCCTTATTAGTAACATATACTCCCTTCGTTTTTAATTACTTGTAGCTTTAATTTTGGACACGTATATTAAGAAGGCTGTATGACTCACTATATGAAATAATTTTGCCTCTTCCTTTATCTCGAATGTAGTTTTGTACTGTTCATACTTCGAAAAAAAGTAAAAAACAAAATTGTTTCAAATAGTGAGTTATGTAGTCTCTTTAATATACGTGTCCAAAGTCAAAACGACAAGAAATTAAAATAGGAGGGAGTATACGAGTAAAACACACAATTAATACATATGCATGCCCTACAGTGAGGGCAGTAGGCATTTACTAGACAACAGCAAAAGCGAACAATAAGAAATGAGTAAAAAATAACTAGTTGGTACGATACCGGTTGAAACTCAAATTTTCATATCCGCTTTAATATAAAAATAAAAATAAAAGAAAAAGAAAAAACATAAAAAACAAGATAAATAGCGTCACAAATAGATATATTATATCCTGGCTCCAAGAACTGCCATGCATGTTGCCTGCACATCTTGTGTTATTGAAGTCATTGAGATGATGTCTGCCTGGTTTGAGTCTTCAGCAAATTTGGTCTTAGCAGCCCACAAAATGTCATGGATTTCTTCTTTCTTGCCGTGAAAGTAGTTCTCTTCACGAATCCTCGTGGTTGCCTGCATGAAAGTTAATAAAGGTTAATCACGGATTACAAAAAGATATTATTAATTGATTTTATGCGTTGAAAAATGTAATCAGTGCCAAGTTATAAACATAAAGAGTATTTCTTTAAAAAATCCTTTAACCTTACCATAGTGGGGATCCCAAAATCGGGGTTGTCAAAAGCAACCATGAAGTCACGAGCAGTAGTTTCCAAGGTGGCTTTGATGCGATAGACGACAGCCCCACCTACGGCCCCGTGGTTTTCGGGTGGGCACTGAAGTACAAAGACACCCACCTCACCGGAGCTAATTCTGATGGGAGGCCGTTCCGTGAAATTCCCGCACCAGGAAAAATTCTCAGCCAGGGAAATTTCCTGTCCACTGCCGTTAAAAACCCTAACAGTAACATTCTTCACCATGCTCTCAGTTAACTCTTCTGCAACGCAAAATAAATAACTAACTATTACAAACAATTTAAACAAATTATTAGCTAACTATTATTACAAACAAACAATTAATTAATTATTACAAAAATAAGACAGGGCCTAGCTAGACTTAACCCCAAACCAGCCCAACTTCCTTTACTTCTGATGGGCCGCGAAATCTAGCCCATCAGATAAAACCAGGTAAGCCTTAGCCCAAGGCAGACAGCCAATCAAGATTGGGCCAAAACAGTCTCGGCCCATTACCACACAAAATCAAGCCAGCAGCTTCCTTCCTCCCCTTTTTTCTGATGGGCCAGCCCAACCAGCCAAACCCAACAGTAGCCAGCCCGGCCTCAACCAGACTTCATCTTCTTCCTTGGGTCGTCGGCGCCGGCCACATACACAGCCAACCAAACAAAAAAACACAAGCAAGCAACCCGAGCAAAACAGGCCCAAAACAGCAACCAAACTGACCAAACAAACGAAAACAATACAAAACGAAAGATCAAGCTAAAAGCAATCCAGCCGCCGGTACACGTGTTAATTAGTTTGTTTTAATTAAGGAATAATTGACCTATTCTTATGGGTTTTTCAGTTAGAGTCAAATAGTTTACCTATTCTTATGGGTTTCAGTTAAGAGTCAAATTCTGTTGCAGTCATTAGCTGAGCTGTAGTTTATGTCCTTTATTTTTTAGAGTTAGTTTTTGTTAAGTCCTATAAAAGGCACTTGGGTCTGATTAATAAAGCTATCAAATTCTTGTGCTATTTGAGAATTATTGAGCTTAATTCTACAATTGGTAGCGGAGCTTTGTGATCTGAGAGAGAAAAACATGAGTGAAGACAAGACTCTAACAAAGATCCCTCATTTCGATGGACATTATGATCATTGGAGTGAGCTGATGGAGAATTTGCTTAGGGCAAAGGGTCTTTGGAGCTTGGTGGAGAATGGCTTTGAAGAGCCAAAAGCAGGGACGATGCTGACTGATGCGCAACAGACACAACTTGATAATGCCAGAACCAAGGATCATCAGGTGAAGCACTACCTATTCTAGGCGATTGATCGAACAGTGTTTGAACAGATCTTGGATCGTCGAACATCCAAGATTGTTTGGGATTCAATGAAGAGGAAGTTTGGAGGAAATGAGAGGGTGAAGCGATCTCTTCTCAATACTCTGAGGAGAGAATTCGAGGTCCTTGCCATGAAGACGGACGAAAAAATTGACGATTACTGTGCAAGAGTAATGACAGTCTCCAACAAAATGAGGAGCAATGGGGAAGACATGTCAGATTCAAAGATCATTGAGAAGATTCGTCGAACACTGACAGAAAAATTCACATATGTGGTGGTTTCTATTGAGGAATCCAAAGACACAGGAAGTATGTCTATCGATGAGTTGCAAAGCTCTTTGGCTGTTCATGAGAAAAAGTTTAGGAGAACCAATTATGAAGAGGAAGATCAAGCTCTCAATGTCCGAGGCAGAGGTGGAGGTTCCTACAGAGGCAGAGGTAGGGGTAGAGGGCGATCTTTCAACAAGGCGTCGGTCGAGTGCTATAAATGTCACAACCTAGGACATTTTCAGTATGAGTGCCCAAAATGGAACAAAGAAGCTCACTATGCAGAGGTGGAGGAGGAAGATGAAGTTCTACTCATGGCATATGTGGAACTTCAAGGAGCAAAGCGAAATGATGCCTGGTTTGTGGACTCTGGATGCTCAAACCACATGTGCGGAGATCGAGGTATGTTCTCAAGCTTGGATACTACTTTCTCCCATACTGTCAAGCTTGGGAATAATCACAAATTGATTGTAAATGGTAAAGGCGTGGTGAAAATTATGCTTAAGGGAATAAGCTACATGATGAGTGATGTGTATTATGTTCCTGAGCTAAGGAACAACTTACTTAGTGTTGGGCAACTTCAGGAGAAGGGATTAGATGTGTTATTTAAGGGAGGAGTACGTAGCACATGTAGTATATTTCACCCTACGAAGGGTAAAATAGCCGAGTCTGTTATGAGTGCAAATCGAATGTACATTTTACTTGCTGAATCTTGTAGTAAGACAGATGAAGAAAAATGCTTTCAGGTTGATGTCTCAGACAAAGCGAAATTGTGGCATCATCGATATGGGCATCTTGGCTATAAGGGTCTTCTCACTTTGCAAAAGAAGGAGATGGTCACCGGTTTACCAGAAATTGGACAAGCAAAGACCACTTGTGAATCATGTATGAAGGGGAAGCAACACCGAGTACCGTTTCCACAGAAGAGCACGTGGAGAGCAACTGAGAGATTGCAGCTCATCCATTCTGATCTATGTGGTCCGATTACGCCTTCATCAAACAACCACAAGAGGTACCTGATAAGTTTTATTGATGATTTCTCTAGGAAAGCCTGGATATATTTTACACTAGAGAAATCAGAAACTTTTTATTATTTCAAACTCTTCAAAACACTTGTAGAAAAACAAACTGGCATGTTTATCATGTGTTTAAGAACAAATAGAGGGGGAGAATACAATTCTGGAGAATTCAAGGAGTATTGCAAGGAACATGGGATCAAAAGGCAGCTAACCACCTCATACACCCCTCAGCAAAACGGAATTGCTGAGCGCAAGAATCGAACCATTATGAACATGGTTAGAGCTGTCTTAACAGAGAAGGGAGTTCCAAAAATGTTCTGGCCAGAAGCTGTGCAATGGGCAAGCCATGTTCTTAACAGATCTCCTACATTGGCTGTGAAAGACATGCCACCTGAAGAAGCATGGAAGACATGACACCTGAAGAAGCATGGAGTGGTGAAAAGCCTTCTGTAGAGCACTTTAGAATCTTTGGGTGTATAGGGCATGTTCACATTCCAGATGCGAAAAGAACCAAACTTGATGATAAGAGCGTGAAGTGTGTTTTGCTAGGCTTCAGCAGTGAGTCCAAAGCATTCAGAATGTTTGATCCAGTCAAGAAGAGGATTTATATAAGTCGAGATGTGATATTTGAAGAAGACAAGACGTGGAATTGGGATACTAATTACACTACTGAGCAGTTCATGGAGCTTGAATGGAAAGATGAATATAACAGTACTGATATGAATAAGGAAGTGGAAGTAGAAGAAGAGAATGGGAACCAAAATGATGAAAACACTGTTCGATCAGATATTGATGTTCCTGAAATTGAAGAGATCATACCAAGGGAGGGTAGAGTGAGACAACCACCAATATGGGCGGCTGATTATACCTCAGGAGAAGGATTATCAGATGCAGAGGATGAGGTAAATCTTGCAAAAGTTGACAATTTTGATATTGATAATCTGGCATTCATGGTCATTTCAGATCCCACAAGTTTTGAAGAGGCAGTCAAGCACCTAAAATGGAGACAAGCAATGGATGCAGAAATAAAGTCTATTGAAAGGAATCAGACATGGGCTATGACTTTGCTTCCAACAGGAGCCAAAACAATTGGCGTGAAATGGACTTATAAAACCAAACTCAATGAATTGGGGGAGGTGGATAAATTCAAAGCTAGACTTGTTGTGAAGGGTTATTCGCAGCAATATGGGGTGGACTACATGGAAGTGTTTGCACCTGTGGCACGAATGGATACCGTGAGAATGATTATTGCCTTGGCTGCACAAAAAGGATGGAGACTCCATCAGTTGGATGTAAAGTCTGCGTTTTTACACGGAGAATTGGAGGAAGATGTGTTCGTGGAGCAACCTCAAGGTTATGAAAAAGAAGGAAAGAAACACATGGTCAACAAGCTACGTAAGGCCCTTTATGGATTGAAACAGGCGCCAAGGGCCTGGTTCAATCGCATGGGGAGGTAAAATTTTGATCGTTAGCATTTATGTTGATGATTTGTTGTTTACTAGTGATGATGATAGAATGGTGGATGAGTTCAAGTGTTCCATGAAGAATGAGTTTGACATGACAGACTTAGGAAAGATGAGATATTTCCTTAGAATAGAAGTACATATAGTCAAACGCTTCTTAATTTGAGAGAACTACATGTCATGCACAAATAAACAATTAGCTAGGGCCCACTTTAGCAGACTTCCGCTTTTGACTTTCTTTCTAATTTCTTTTTAATTTATTAAATCCATTTTCGATTTCAATTCTGGTAAAAATTAGAACATTTTTACCTCTTTTTAGTTTATTTGTGATCAATTAGCGAATTATGTAATATATTAATTAAAGATTTTATTCAGAGCATCTATCGTGCAATCCGATGAACATATCATTAAGAGTGATTGAGAATGAATTGATTTGTAGAATTGCAACATGTAGATGTAGTAGTTGCATTCACCACCAACAGATTCAAGGACTACAAAACTAGAACGAAAGGAAAGAAACCATGCTTTACTTATCACAAGCATATATTTTCCTGCTTATGGTAAGATTTTTATTTCATATTTTCACTTTGACTATTAGTTAACATTTGTACTATTGAAAAAACAAACTCCATTCTCTATTTTTTGAAAAGTTTATTCCGCTTCCATTATATTTCGGATCAATTGCAAAAGCATAATCTATGTTAGTCAAATTAACATGCCGTGAATTTTGAACTTTTTTTACCGATGGTAAGGTTTTTTCTTCTCGGTTACCTCTCCACCTCTCCTCTGACAACCTGTTTTTTCTTTTTCTTTTTTCTCAATTGGTTTTCTTTTCTTTTTTTATTCCATTAATTTCTCCTCCTCCACTCCGCATCATAACCTCCTCTTCCACTACCTTATTTTAAACATCAATGTCCATTTTCTTTTGCAGGGTAAGGATTGGATAGCGTTGTCAAAAAAGAAGAAGAATGTAAATATCAATTTATGGAGTATGCAGTGGCGGAGCCACGAAGAGACTAGAAGTGATTAATGTAAATCTAATTAATTTGAGTATCAATTTCAGATAAAAAGTTACACTATTCATCTCCTATACTTCAAATTCCTAACTGAAATAAGACTAAACTGTTAATAGAAAAAGATCATACCAAAAATGATGTAGTCCAAGCTCTATATTGTCTTCTTATTTATCTTTTTGTTAAGTTTATCTAAATATTTGTTATTTAGTGACGGATACAAATATTCTTAAACATTTTTTCAATTTTTCGTTCAGCTCGTTTGCCTTCTCTTTAAAATACTTCAAAAAAAAATTTTCGGACGCAGCGCCCCCGAACCCCCGCATCCCCTGAATACAGATCCTAGATCCATCACTAATCTCGCCCCCCCAATCATCAAATCCTAGCTCCGCCACTGGGAGTATGAATACCACTACTGTATTTATTTTTCCCGATCATTAGTAAAATGGCTTTCTAACCTAAAAACGTTATCACTATTACAATAACGTTGTTTTTATATTTCAATGCAAAAAATTACTCCCTCCGGATTATAAAAAACGACGTCCGTACTGTAGATACGCATATCGAGGAGGCCGGATAACTCACTATTTGATCCCAAAAAAATTCGTACTTTTTTTTGAACGTACATTAATCCTTAACGTACGTCCGAGAAAAAATTCGGGCCAAAATTGTCTCAAATAGTGAGTCATCCGACCTCCTCAACATGCGTGCACAAATAGTAAAAGTCGTTTAATAAAATCCGGAGGGAGTAATTAACAATACTTTTTTATAGTTCGTGATTAACGTATATTGGTTTATTTTTTAAGCTATTAGCTAGTTAGATTAATAAAATATAATTAATTATCAAAATATTCTAAAAGAACAACGAATAATCATCGACTCCGTCTGTATTATTTAAACAAAAAACATATGCAAACACACCATACTGCCTAATATGGTAATGCTTGCCCTTATTATGGACAGTAACATATATATGAGTAAAACACACAATTAATACATATGCATGCCCTATAGTGGGGGGCATTTACTAGACAACAGCAAAAGCGAACAATAAGAAATAAAGTAACAAATAACTCAACGAGCATATAGTTCATTAGTTGTTTTATTGGTAGGTACAATATTGGTTGAAATTCGAACTTTCATAAATAGTGTCACTTATATTATGCAATAGAAACAGAACTGTCATGCGCGCGTCACATATAGATATATTATATCCTGGCTCTAGCTTGTTGATTTAGATGAGGTCGTGCTCTCTTGTTGCTGTAAGCGGGGCATTTGTACTGCTTTATATGCTCGGCCCTAGCTGGAGTGATCTTCACACACTTCCCATGGAACCACTTCTCGCATATATCACAAAAGATCGAGAATTCATTAGATTTATAATTATCCCCATAAGCACCACATAACGTATCTTCATGCTCATCCTCATCTTCTTCTTCCAATCTCACCTCATCATCGTTATCATTCTTCAGCTGCAAATTCTAAGAAAAATTTTCAACCAAAGAAATCTCCTGTCTACTGTCGTTATAAAGCACAACGGTAACATTCTTCGCCACAAGCAGTAATCCGATCAAGAATTCATCAGATTTATAATTATTCCCACAAGCACCACTTAATATCTCTTCGTGCTCATTTTCGTCTTCTTCTTCCAATTTCACCTCATCATCATTATCATCCTTCAACTGTAAATTTTAGGAAAAATTCTCAACCAAAAAAATCTCCTGTCCACTGCCGTTATAAAGCCTAGCAGTAACATTCTTCGCCATGCTCTAAGTTAACTCTTCTGCAACCTAAAATAATTAACTAACTATTACAAATTATTAACTAACTATTATTACAAACAAAAAATTAATTAATTAGTAAACGAATTAAATCTTGTTTGAGCGCTGCCGAAAGAGAGAGAGAGAGTGAGAATTGAAAGGGAGAGAGTGTCAATTCGTAAAGAGAATGGTAGTGAGCAAGGGAGTATTTATAGAGAAGGAGATGAAGTGTGCTTGGGAAGCTAAGGGAGAGGTGTGCTTGGGGAAGGTATCTATATAAATGAATAAAATTTCAGTAGAACGGATGCACCGGTACATCTTCCGTTGAGATGATGCCACGTATATAGAAATCAACTATTCTGTACACGTGGTATCCCATCAATATGAGATGTATGGTGTATCCGTTTTACTGAAGTTTTTTCCCTATATAAATACGTATAGTCAAACGCTTCTTAATTTGAGACAACTACATGTCATGGACAAGTAAACTAATTAGCTAGGGCCCATTTTAGCAGACTTCCGCTTTTGACGTTCTTTCTAATTTCTTTTTAATTTATTGAATCCATTTTCGATTTCAATTATTTTTACCTCGTTTTAGTTTATTTGTGATCAATTAGCGAATTATGTATTTTCTATAAAAAAAATTAGCGAATTATGTAATATATTATTTAAGTTGATAGAATAACAATTAGCCTAAGCTAAGGAAATAAAGATTTTATTCAGAGCACCTATCATGCAATCCGATGAACATATCATTAAGAGTGATTGAGAATGAATTCATTTGTAAAATTGCAACATTGTTGCTATCCGATTTTTAATTTTTCGTCACAATTTTTCCGCATTTTTATAGTTAATTTTCTAAAATCGAATTTCTGTTCATTTTCGTTCATCTGTTGTTTATTTTTCTGCCACACGTCGTTTAAATTTTATTCCGTACTTTTTTCACCTTTTTATCATTTCTTTCCGTTGGAACTTACATCAGTTCCGAGTAAAATTTCTCGAAACCAATGATCAAATTTTTTTGTTCATTGGCTACCTATTTTTTATTATTATTTTAATTCGCGTCATTTGATTTCGTTTCGCTTAATTTATATTTTAGCATTTTTTACATTCGAACTTTTATCTAGGGGTGTACAAGAACCGGTCCGGACCGGGAACCGGCCCGGAACCGGTCTTTTTTTTGACCCGGACCGGCCCGACCCGTTACTTTTTTTTTTTAGACCCGAACCGGACCGGACCGGAACTTCCGGTTCGGTCCTGTTCTCCACCCCTCCAAATCCGGGAACCGGCCCGGAGAACCGGTAGAACCAGAAGTATATATATAAAAAATAATTATATATATATAAATATATATGTGTACAATAATATCAAAGTTTCCATTTGGTTTAATGGTTAACCCATCACCTATTGCTTTAAAGGGGAGAGGTTCAAATCCTCTTGGCTCCCACTTTTTTTTCTTCTTTCTAAACTTAACTCATTCTTTTTCTTTTTTCCTTCTAAACTATATTAAAATTCCTCATACATATATATATATATATTTTCTAGTAATATAATTGTAAACTCAATTAAAAGTCCTCATTTTTTTTCTTTTTATGTATTAATGTTTAAATTACTAATGTATTATGTATTATTCCTTTTTTTTCTTTTAAACTCAATTAAAAGTCCTCATTTTTTTCTTTTTATTTGTTACTTTAAATACAAAATTTTATTAAGGATGTTATATGACATAAGAAATCAAATTTTAATAGTCATTTATATAGTTAAGATGACACATGCTAGTAATATATTATTGTAAATTGTAATAGCCATTTATATAATTAATATGTATAAAGTAAGACCATTAATTATTAAGAATATAGTTATTAATTATTATCAATTGTCATAAAATTAAAATTTATTAATTGTTTAGAGTTTTATGCTTTAATTTAAATTGTATTAATGTTTAAATTACTAATGTATTATGCATTTTCCCTTTTTTTCTTTTAAACTCAATTAAAAGTCCTCATTTTTTTCTTTTTATTTGTTGTTTTAAATACAAAATTTTATTAAGGATGTTATATGACCTAAGAAATAAAATTTTAATAGCCATTTATATAGTTAAGATGACACATACTAATAATATATTATTGTAAATTATAATAGTCATTTATATAGTTAATATGTATAAAGTAAGACCATTAATTATTAAGAATATAGTTATTAATTATTATCAATTGTCATAAAATTAAAATTTATTAATTGTTTAGAGTTTTATGCTTTAATTTAAATTGTATTAATGTTTAAATTACTAATGTATTATGCATTTTTCCTTTTTTTCTTTTTATTTGTTATTTTAAATACAAAATTTTATTAAAGATGTTATATGACCTAAGAAATAAAATTTTAATAGCCATTTATATAGTTAAGATGACACATACTAATAATATATTATTGTAAATTATAATAGCCATTTATATAGTTAATATGTATAAAGTAAGACCATTAATTATTAATAATATAGTTATTAATTATTATCAATTGTCATAAAATTAAAATTTACTAATTTTTTAGAGTTTTATGCTTTAATTTAAATTTTATTAATGTTCATTTCTTTCTAAACTATATTAATTGTATGTTATTTTAAATACACACTTTTTTTTTTCTTTCTAAACTTAACTCATTCTTTTTCTTCTTTCCTTCTGAACTATATTAAAATTCTTCATACATATATATATATATATATATATATATATATATATATATATATATATATATATTCTAGTAATATAATTGTAAACTCAATTAAAAGTCCTCATTCTTTTTCTTTTTATATATTAATGTTTAAATTACTAATGTATTATGCATTATTCCTTTTTTTCTCTTTTAAACTCAATTAAAAGTCCTCATTTTTTTCTTTTTATTTGTTACTTTGATTACAAAATTTTATTAAGGATGTTATATAACATAAGAAATAAAATTTTAATAGTCATTTATATAGTTAAGATGACACATACTAGTAATATATTATTGTAAATTGTAATAGCCATTTATATAGTTAATATGTATAAAGTAAGACCATTAATTATTAATAATATAGTTATTAACTATTATCAATTGTCATAAAATTAAAATTTACTAATTGTTTAGAGTTTTATGCTTTAATTTAAATTGTATTAATGTTTAAATTACTAATGTATTATGCATTTTTCCTTTTTTTCTTTTAAACTCAATTAAAAGTCCTCATTTTTTTCTTTTTATTTGTTATTTTAAATACAAAATTTTATTAAGGATGTTATATGACCTAAGAAATAAAATTTTAATAGCCATTTATATAGTTAAGATGACACATACTAATAATATATTATTGTAAATTATAATAGCCATTTATATAGTTAATATGTATAAAGTAAGACCATTAATTATTAATATACAATGATACATTAGTAATGATATCAAAATTTAATAGTCATTTATATAGTTAATATGTATAAAGTAAGACCATTAATTAGTAATGATATATACAAAAAAAAAATACATATACATATATATATATATATATATATATCAAAGTTTCCATTTGGTTTAATGGTTAACACCTCACCTACTATATTAAAGGAGAGAGGTTCAAATCCTCTTGGCTCCCACTTTCTTTTTTCCTTCTAAACTTAACTCCTCCTCATAAATACAAAATTTATAAAAAAAAAACCAGAACCGGCCCGGTCCGACCCGGAAAATTCAGAACCGGCCCGGCCCGGACCGGAACTGTCCGGGCCCAGAACCGGTAATTCCGGTCCGGTCCGGTTCTAGCCCAAGAACCGGCCCGGACCGGCCCGTGTACACCCCTACTTTTATCGCTTACAAGTGAATTTTTATCGAGCTATATAGCGAACTTTTCGTTACTCACTATGTACTAATCATTTTGTTTCATTTTATTCTACGTTTTAACTATTTCGGTTTGAGTTTTTATTTATTTTTAGGCAAAGTTGCTTGTACCATCGGCTCAAATCAAATAATCAAAGGTAGAAATCAAGATCTCATCTCAACCGTTGATCTGGTTGACCAAGAAAGTCAACCAAGAGGAACGACCCTCCTATTTAACGGGTCATTACCCCTCCTACTCTTGGTAGAGACTTTTATTTCCTTCTTTGATCACTTTCACTTCGACAATTACTTTACATTTCGAAACAGACGCGCATGAGCGTTTCTCAAATTGAAATTATATTCATACTCCCATTTTTGTTTGTCCACACATAAAATTACAATACTATCCTTATTCTAATATTAACGCTGGAAGTCCCACTCTTTTCTTGAAGAAAAATCTCACTATTTAAGGCCGATAAAAACTCGTTAAGAATAAATTTCCTAGAAATCCGTTTGCCATAAAATTCATCTCTGGAGAGTGGCTGATTTTTCAAGTTTTGTTCGAATGGAGCCACATGGGTGCATTTTGGAAAGTATCATGTTGATTGATAAACAATTTCAATCCAAATTTTAAACATTTTTTTCACTCCTCTGGTTGGATAGTAAAACAATATAGTTTTATTTTTTAACTAAAATCAATTAATTATCTATTTTTTACATTGTTCTTTTTTTATAAATCAGATTTTATTGGAAGTAACGCACAAAAGTACCATAAAAGTACAAATGAGACTAGCTTGTCTCAGAGAAGCAAAACAACCCAAAAGGCTCAATAATAAAATGTTCGACCCAAGAACCAGTCCCGGCTAGTAATGGGCCAAGAGCCCGGCCCACCCTTAACACAAGGAAATTAATGGTACGTAGTGATGGGGAAATTTCCATGATCTATTTAAAAATAATATTAATTATTTTTGAGTAAGTATGAGAGAATATAATTCAGTAGTAAAAATGAAGTTATTCCTAAGATTTCAATAAACTACTTAATTAGCTCAATATTATACATACTAAAAACAAATAAATTGGTATTTCCTACAAATTAAAAGGCAATAATTTTGGATTTGAGTATCATTATCTATATTTTTATGAGTATCAGTATCATACCCATTTATTACTCATATAATTTTTTAAATGGATACTCATACCCATTTATACCCATTTAAATCATACCCACCCATTTATACCCATTTACACCCATTTAAATCACACTCACTTAATAAATATATTTTTTATTAAGTAAGATTAAAAATATTATGTTTGACTAAAAAAATATAGATTTTGACAAAATTTAACTATATGACTCGATTTTGATTGTGTATGGTTGGAAAAAGAAGTGTATAGGATAATATGCTTGGAAAAAAGTAAAAAACATTACGGCGTGTCTTTTACTCTCGTCTTGTTCCACGTACACATTTGCCGGCGTCGGACGGCTCGTCTTCCACAAATCGCATTACTCGCTTTATAAATGTTTTAAAAAGGTTTGACCATTTCTTTTTCTTTTTTTATAAAAATGAGTTTTTATAAAATAAAACCCATTTTTAAAAGATAAAAAAAAAGGAAAGTGGATATAAAATTATTCATTTTGAAATATAGATTACGTTATTGTAATTTTTAATTTATTTTGTTCATTATATAAAATAAAAAAACTAAATTTGTTTTAAAAAGTAAAATAAAAAAGATAGAGAGAGAGGAAAGGAGAGGCATAAGTTTGGCTTGAGTTTAATTGGATACTCATAGGGTACCCATACCCAAACCCAATTACACCCATATATTTTAGTTTAAATGAGTATATTATCTATTTATATCCAATTAAAAATTACATTGACCCATTTAACACCCATACCCACTTAAGTTAGTTGGGTATGGGTAGATTTTTATATATTTATTTCCAAATTCATATATACTAATGAGTCATTAATTTGAGTATATATTATAAAATAATTGTTCAACCAACCAAATGAATTGCCGCTTGTTCTCCAATGCTACTCAAATCAGTTGTTGTTTGCACGCCACAACGAAGGGAAATGACGTTGATCTTAACTTGGCAAAACAAATCAAATAAAAAGATGGTGATCATAAACAAGTTAAATAATAGTAATATATACTACCTGTTCGATTTAGAACAACATTTAATTTTTTTTAATGATTACGCGCCAACTACGCACTAACCAATGTAGCAGCTTTCAGAAAAAAATAAGACTACTAATATAATACTTAGGCCCAAGTCCGACCCTAAACCCTATAGGCTCCGGCTCAAACTCAAGTCGGGTCCTGCCGGGCTTGGTTTTTATACAAGCAGATCGGGCATCCCGGCACAGTGCACACGCACGGGTCTATATATTAGGTGAGCAACGTACGGTATCAATCAGGTATCCTTGATTAAATTTATCACAGCATTATGCTTAAATTCATGCTTTCCATAATTAGCCAGCATATCTCTCTTTTTTAACCCGATTGACATGTACGTTGGACTCATATGTGTGGTAAATGTCTACTGGAAAAACGTGTGGAACACATAAAAGAGACCGCTAAATTAGTCACAACCAAATGCCGTATGGATGATTTTTTTTCTTTCCCGATAGTGTTTTTATAATCGGAATTAACAATAACAATTAGAATTTATAATTCAAATACATAGAAAAAATCAGATTTCTATAAAAAAAATAAAAAATAAAAGGAAATTCGGTTGGCCGGAGCAAGCATATTTTTATCACACTAAAATTTCAAAATAAACAGACAAAAGTTTTACTGACCCGCCATTAATTTAAAATTCTAACTTTTGTCATTAATCTCGATGTGCGGCATTCAATCTTTGGCAATATATATACACGTACATCCTTCTTCTTCTTCAACTCGCCAAAACTTACAAATTCTTGATTTCCTTCAAGTATCTTGTTTAATTATTCCTTAATTTGATTCTAATTAATCACCATGACTTCTGTTAAAACACTCTTACCATTTCTATGTTTTGGGCTAATTCATCTCATCATGATCATGCCTCATCACCGAGCCATAGCCGTTGATCTCTTAAAAGGGTTCGTCTCTCTTCCACTTGATGCATCAAATTTTTTGGTTCAAAAACCCTACGACGTGCCGGTTGACGAGAGATATAGCTTCAAAAATGGGATTCACAAGCTTTGGGTCTATTCTACCGACAAACCTCACTCTCCTACTAGCAACACTAATCCTCGCACTGAAATTCGTATACACGTACGTAAACCACACGTAACTTGTAAGCTAATTATAGTATATTGTTTATTCTATGTATTAAAATGTGGAATTATCTTTAGAAAATTAGAACAATATCACTATTTATTTAATATTACAAATTTTTAGTTGATATTAAATAGAATTGCATAAAAATCAAATTAAAGATTATTTTTCTTAAAGAGAGCGTGGAACCACTCGTCAATTTTTATACCATTACTCATATCCAAACAATAATTCTTCGTTCTCTAAATTTCCTCGTGGCAGGGATATGACTATTCCTCCGGTGTTTGGCAATTCCAAGGATATGGGTTTGTGCCAAATGGGACGACTGGGGTCGTTGTGATGCAAGTATTTGGAGCCCAAGCCCATGCCACGACACTAATGCTTAGGGTATCTAATGGTGCCATGTCATACTACCGGGGTCCAGTCATCGAGCCCAAAATCCACGACAGATGGTTCAAGCTCAATGTCATCCATGACGTGGAGGGCTCCAAAGTAAGTATCTATATTGATGGGAAAAAGAAGTACGAGGCAAATGGGCGAGGTGGCGCTTTTCATTACTTCAAATTTGGTGTCTATGCACAAGATGATGGTTCCTATCGCATGGAGTCTAGGTGGAGAGGAATTAAGGTTTTGAGAAAGAAGTACTAATTAAGACCTTATTATTGTACTTCTAGGGATAGTAGTATACAAGTTTCCCACTTTATAATTTCCCTGCAAAACCCATGACCAAGAAAAGAAGTGAATTATTTTGTGTTATTTTATTTTATTTTAAAGTCGGGTATTTATTTCTCAGCAGTAGGGACAAATATTGTTTACATTAAAAAAAAGTATTTGTTAAATTTCATATACGTTTTGTCTAAATAATGCCTCTAACTATGGCTGCTAATTATATTTGTGGTCAATAGACAAGGAATCTAGATAGATTTGGATTTTGGATGTGTTTATCAAAAGCTTGTATATAGCCGTCCGCATCTCGGATGGGCTTATATAAGTCATTCGCCAAACGGGCGACCGGCGACCGTCGACTTTATTTAGTTGACTTTTTTTTTAAGTGTCCTCTGACCAAAAAAAAAGCTTGGAAAATAGTAAAAGAGAATATATGATTTTTTATCATTAAATTTATGGCAGCAAAAACTAGAACTCAATCCCTAATAGAACGTAAACAAGCACATTAATTCGAGAGCAATTCACTCCAATGTTTTCTTATACAAAATGAGTTTAATTAATTAATTTGTCATTGCCGCACCAATTTTCAATTTTTTTTCCAAAATAGTTGAGCTTCTGCTAGAATGCTAGTACTTTTACTAATAATAAAAAAGTATTAGTGACCAAAAATCATTTATTTTGAAAGGTATATACCCTTCTTGTTCAAGGCCTATATATATATAGTTTGAAATGAACCTCCGAATTTCTTCATCCATCTTTTTTTCACACCAAAAGGAACCCAACAGATGGGTTCACTGCGGTTCCTCTCTCCCAATCCAATTTCCAGATTCAAAAGCCGTACGACGTGCCGGTAGACCAGCGTTACAGCTTCATCAACGGCGTTCACAGGATGTGGGTCTACTACTCCACCGACAAGCCCCGCATATGAAATACTTCTGAAGAGATGAAAACCAACTATTAAGGGAGCATCAAGATAGCATTAGTGGCAACTGGACTGACCTAATCCAAATAGATACATTATGTTAAAAAAAAATACAAGTAAAATCAGGCCTTATCTAATGATAGTCTGTGAGACGGTGTGAGGGTTCTTTGGTAATTGCGTTGGGTAGGGTGAATCTGCTTGCGGCGAGGTACCTGAAAAGCACCGGAGGGGGCTTCCGGCGTAGAGGCTCCGACGGTCAAGTTAGTACGGGTAGTATGAGTAATGCAGGATTTTAGTGAGTAGTGCAGTGTTCAGCTTACCTCCCGTGAGTGGGGGATGGGGGGGTATTTATAGGCTTCCCTCATCCGAGTCGGTGGGACACGTGTCGCCAGGGAGCCGTGTCCGTTAATGGGACACGTGTCGGGCCCAGACGCGATGGGTGCCCGTTGGCCCTAAAGGTGGTCGTTGGCCCCGAGAAGCGTGCTGGCCCGGTTTGGATGGGAGGAAAGGTCTGTGATGCCCCCGAAGTCTGATTATGTATTATCATGCATGAACGACGACGAGCCCGAGTGTTTACCAAGGGCTTAGTCCGATATCTGCCCGTTCCGTTTGAGGAGCTGTCTCCTGATTGTGAGTGGGGCCGATGGCCTGTTTTGGCCGTTCGCCCCGCTGAAAAGGGGTTGTGAAGTTTTCGAGCCGTTGGCATTCGAGCCGTTGGCGCTTTCGGGCCGGCTGCTGGTAACGTCGTGCCTCATAAATGCGGGCAGGGGTAATGATGGTTGGATGCGCGTGCGTGCTTGCGTGGCATCCGCTTATTCCTTCGCGGTCGAGTCAAGTTTGAATTTTGAGGGGGAGACGTTTGGGCTGGTCGAGGCGGCCTGTCTTTTCGCGAGAAAAGGTATTTCCAAGGGTTTCCTCTTCCACGTGTCATCTTTTTATCATTTGCGCGGTGCCCTATACAATGCGCCGCTCTCCTTTCTTTCCAGGGAATTACGAAGCTTGTCATTCTTTCAAAGAAAAGAAAAGAAAAGTGAGGCTCTCTTCTTCTTCTTCCTTGTTCGTTCTGAACCTATCGTCTCCTCCTTTCTTATTTTTATTTCATGGCGGCGCCCGTTGCCGATGTGGACAGGCCTATGTCCGTTGTTGAGGCCAGGATTGCGCGTTACCGAATTGGTGATAACTGATCGGGTCGAGTTGGATGCCGAGCTGATAAAGTGTGGCGGGATTCAGACGGAAAAATACACGGCCAGGGTTCCCGGGCCGGAGGTTAGGTTGAATACTTACTTTATCGGGAACGACCGAGTTCTCTATACGAAGATTTTCAAGTACGGGTTCCGTGTTCCTGTTCATTCGCTGGTTCGTGAGATGCTGACTGAGTTTGATTTGAATCCGGCGCAGATCCCTCCGAACTCTTGGGCCGGTATTTATGCGTTTATCCGAGTGTGTGTGTTACCAAACGGTATCCCGCAGCCGTCCCTCAGGCTTTTGAGGTACTTCTTTCAGCTGACAATCCGAAAGGGTTGGGTTTCCATCTTCCCTCGGAAGTCCGATCCTTCGGTTAAGTCTTTGACCATGCATTTCCAGAAGTTTGACTCCTCGATCAAGAACTGGGCGAATAGCTTCTTTGTTCTTGAGATGCCTGATTACGTCTGGAGGTCCGGTTTCAATCGGCACATTATTGAGTCTCGATGGGTCAAGCCTCAGCTGGGTGAGCTAACGCTTGAAGAGGTGGGTGCTGTTGAGAAGCTTCTGGGTGCTTTGAAGCAACCACTCAATTCGCAGAAGTATGCCATTTGGATGCCGATAGATCAGTGCGGTATCGGTAAGTTTTTCCCTTTATGATTTCCTTATCTTGTTTGTCCAATGGCGTTGCTTATTGTGATGGGATGGCCATGATTGTTTCTGCAGAGGCGGGGGATGACGAGGAGGACGATAGGGAGTCCTCGGCACCTAACAACGGAAAGGGGCCTTCGCCGTCGGTGGAGCGGGAAGAAAGCCCTGAGGTTCCTCTTCGGGGGCGAAAGAGGGCTACCGGGGAGGCGTCTTCGCGCCAAACGGGGGAGTCCCTAGCTAACAAGAAACCTAGGTCTGTTCGAAAAGGGTTAGTTGCTGCCGCTGTTGTTCCTCCGCATTTGACTACTCCTCCCCCGCGGGGTTTGGCCGAGGGCGCTAGTCACGGTGCTTTTGACGGGTCGGAGGGGTTTACCGGTGAGAGAGTGTCGGTGGTAGAGGACGTTGGGCCGCCGTTATCGGCTTTTACTGTGATCTCTGCTACCCCCCTTAGGTTTTGTCCTTCCGAGAGGTCGGATACTCCTTTGCCTTCGAGTGCATCCGCTTTGAAGTCTTCTTCTGTGGTGGCCGATAGGATCGCCCGTTTGCTTGAGAAAAAACAAAAAGAGAGGGAAAAAGATCTGACATCTGCCAATATTGCGCAGGGTCTGGAGGCGTCTGCCGGAGGTGAACTTAATCATATCGTCCTTGGTGTGGACGATGGCCAGGTCTCGGAACTTCTTGCAAATACGGATGTGGGGCCGGATTTGAGGGGCAATCTTTTTGACGTTTCGTCCCCTGATCATTTCGCCGGTAGCGGTGGTGCCTGTTGGCCTTCTCCGAATGCTCCTTTATCGGGTGGGGGTGGCGATGTTCGCTCCCTTGGTGACTCTGCTTCGGTGCCTCAGCGCCTTCACTATACTCCTGCGCCACCGCTTGCCGAGGTCGCTCTATTGGACGAGTATTTGCAGGGTTCGCAGCCGTTGAATACTGAGGTTCATCTTTCCGCTGGGGGCCCCGGCGGACCCGTCACTCATATTTTGGATGTGAGGGATATGGCACAGCAAGGCCTACCAGCGTTGGGGGTGTCTGATCCTCGTGCCCGGGATCTTCCTCTATCGCTCTTTTTTCGGGGAGATGGTTGGTCTGGAGTACGAGAGAGGCCAGTTTGCCCAAATGACCCTGGGGCGTCAGCATGCCGAAGCCCAGACCAGTGTGTTTTCTGCCTTCTGTCAGCTCCGGTATTTGCAGGAGAATACATCTGATAGGATGCGGTCTTTGATGGACGATCTAGGGCAAGAGAGGCGTGATCATGCAGATACTCGGGCCACCTGCGAACGGATTGGAGCGGACCTTGGGACTCTTCGTGCGGAGGTAGATGGTGCTAAGGCGAAAGCAGCCGAGCTTTCGGGTGTTTATGACCAGTTGGTTGTGGTGAAGGGAGAAAGGGACGCCGAAAGGGGGCGCTGTGAGGGCCTTGTCCGAGAGAATGAGAGGCTTCAACGGGAGTTGGCTTTGGAGAGAGAGCGGGCTGGGGGGTTTCGGTTGGAGTTGGATACTTTTCCTCAGAGGATGGTCGCCCTTCGGGACGAAGTTGTCGACGCCATGCTGACGGCCTTCTCCGATTGCTACGACGACCCTGATTTTGAGCTGAACAAGGTGTCTGATCGAGCTGACGCTCTTATCGCAGCGATAGATGTTGGGCTGCCTGGCACCGATGGTGGGTCTGATCAGCCTCCCCTGCCAGATGGTGGGCCGTCGGCTCCGCCCCCACCGCCAACTAGTTAGTTTTTTCTTGTAGTCTTTGTAATTTCCTGTTTTGTCTGGACATCTTTGGATTTCATCGGTTGTAATAACGACTGTCTTTCCTTTACTTTCCTTCCTATTTTGATGTGGAATTTTATGGTGTTTTTCCTGACTATTGCTGATAGTTCCGTTGGTTTGAGCCTTTCGTGCTTAGGCCTGCTATGCCCGAAGGGTTAGCTAGCATCGGGGGCGGTCCATTGGTCATTCCCCGATGGTTGATCTTCTGGCCGTTTGCGAATATTACCGTTGGGTCCGTTTTTCGAGGCGGTCCTTGAGTGTTTATAAATGGGTTTTTTCTCTCCCTTTCTTCCAGTTGCTTCCCTTTTTGCTCCTTGTTCCTCTCTACCTTTCTTCTTTTCTCTGGTGATCATGGATGAACTGACCAAGAGCTATTTGCGGACGAAGGCCACTGGTGTGAAGGGTCGCGTTGTGGGGGACCTCTCCGTTGTGAGGCGTATGTTGGTGCGGATCACTGAGGATATTGATGAGCTGGATAGGGTGCTTCGTCCCTTGGTGGGTCTCCAGGATACCGTTGAGGAGACGGACTTTGACGCCCTCACGGTGGTTTCGGGGGCTGCGGTGTCGGCGTCTCACATTCAAGTAGCCATGGCCGCTCTAAAGAATCAGAAGGCTATGTGGCAGTGTTGCTTGGAGGGGATGAGGGGAGTGGCTTCCGACTTGACCCTAGCTGCCGCTGCCATCGAGGGGATACCCTCTTCGCCTCCTCATGATGATGGGGATGACGATGGTTTCTCTGGCTAACTACTTTGCTTTCCTGTCTGTAGATGCCGTATGACCTTATAATAAAGGAGTGTTTCTTTCGCTTGAGCTTTCTATTGTATTGAAAAACCCGTTACGCTTGCATTGTTTCCCTCTAGCCGTTAGCCGTATCGTTGTTCCGATGACTTTCTGGCTTTTCGCAGCCTTTTCATAAATGCTATTTACTCTCTGCGCTGGTTGCGTCTTTTCTGGGGAGTGTCGTGCGTTCCCCAGGTCTTTTTAATGATGGTCGCGTCTTTTAAGGTGCCTTTGTAACTGTGTCATTGATTGTCGGGCCTTCTATAAAGAGGCTGTGTCTTGTTTGGTCAGGCTAGACCTCTTTTTTTTCTTCTAGTATTTCTCGTTCCTTGTCGTTATGGACGAACAAACTCTAGGGCAGTTTTTGTTTTTTCTCTCCAAGGTGAAGAAAAATTCCCTTCGGGACTCTCTTGCCGTCCATGAGATGATTGAGGCCACGGAGGAGGAGATCCGTGGTTTGGAGGGGATTGCGGATCCGTTGCTTGCCAAGAAGGGGCTGGCCCTGGCGGAGGATTTCAAATTGGTGGACACCATAGGCAGCGCCCTTCTCCATGTGGAGGTCTCCCTTAGCATGCTTAGGAGCAAAAAGATTTTTCTCGAGAGCTTTCTGCGCGTTCTGTCGCCCATTCCTGGTGAGATTGGGGATGTTTCTCGCACCCTGCTGGATATTCCCCTTCTCCCTGGTAATGATGAATAGTTTGTAGATGTCGTATGACCCCCTCTTTATGAATAAAATATGCTTTCTTGTTTGGACTTCTGGATTTTTTCATATATTGATGAGTACTGTTCGGTCGGCATAAACCTTTGGTGTGCTGTCGGCTGATGGGACAGTTCCCTTCGTCCGTCTGTTTGTGGGAACAGGGGTGGGTTTGAGTACAGGTCTGTGTTAACGCGTATCGTGGTCGACGGACCAACGAGATACGGCCAGCTGACAACGCAAACTCTCTCCATACGCCCGTTTACCCTTAAACGGAGATGGGACGCCAAGTCGCCCGTTTGAACAAACGGTGAAGGCTAGTTAGAATCTTAACACGTATCGTGGTCGACGGACCAACGAGATACGGCCAGCTGACAACGCAAGCTCTCTCCATACGCCCGTTTACCTTTAATCGGAGATGGGATGCCAAGTCGCCCGTTTGAACAAACAGTGAAGGCTAGTTGGAATCTTAACACGTATCGTGGTCGACGGACCAACGAGATACGGCCAGCTGACAACGCAAGCTCTCTCCATTCACCCGTTTACCTTTAAACGGAGATGGGATGCCAAGTCGCCCGTTTGAACAAACAGTGAAAGCTAGTTGGAATCTTAACACGTATCGTGGTCGACGGACCAACGAGATACGACCAGCTGACAACGCAAGCTCTCTCCATTCGCCCGTTTACCTTTAAACGGAGATGGGATGCCAAGTCGCCCGTTTGAACAAACGGTGAAGGCTAGTTGGAATCTTAACACGTATCGTGGTTGACGGACCAACGAGATACGGCCAGCTGACAACGCAAGCTCTCTCCATTCGCCCGTTTACCTTTAAACGGAGATGGGATGCCATCGGGATATCCCTTTCATAGTGCGTTCTTGACAATTGTATTTTTTAACGTGGTTCGGCATTTGAAAAGCCTACACATCCACGATGTCATTTTTATTTATGTAGAGTTGATAAGCAATACATCTGCTCTTGGGTGATATAGCTTTAGGTGGGCTATATTCCAGGAGTTAGGTAGAGGCGTACCGTTAAGCTCTTCTAGCTGATAGGCGCCTTTGCCGATTACTCGGATGACCCGGAAAGGGCCGTCCCAGTTGGGGCAGAGCTTTTTTATTATTGGGCCGGTGGCTTCCTTGCTGCGCAGTACCAGGTCGTTTGCCTTTAGCAGCCGTTCCTTGACCCTCTGATTATGATATTTGGCCATCTTCCTCTTGTAGAGTAGTGTTTTCATCAAGGTTTGCTCATGTAGTTCTGGTAGTAGGTCAAGCCGTTCCCTTAGCCTGTCCTCGTTCTGCTCCGTATTGAAGTAGTCAATACGGAGGCTAAGGGCCCCGATTTCTACCGGAGTCACGGCCTCGGTATCGTAGGTTAGGGTGAAGGGGGTTTCCCCCGTGCTGGCCTTGATTGTCATTCGGTAGGCCCACATGACGTACGGTAGCTCATCTGCCCATTTCGTGCGTGCTCCTTCCAAGTTTCTTTTTATTCCGCGTAATATGGTTTTGTTGGTGACTTCTGTTTGTCCGTTGGTCTAGGGATGGGCTACGGAGGAGAACCTTTGTTCAATCCCGAATTCATCGCAACGGTTTTTGAAGTAGCCGCTAGTGAACTGCGTGTCGTTGTCGCTGATTAGGACTCTTGGGATCCCGAAGCGTAGGATCACTTGATTTTTGAAAAATTCCCATGATTTTTCTGCTGTGATTTTTGGGATGGCCTCCGCTTCCGACCATTTGGTGAAGTAGTCCACCGCTAGGATGACGTACTTTAACTACGGGTGGGCCTCCGGGAAAGGTCCCATGATGTCGATTCCCCACTGAGCAAATGGGCAGGGGCTGACTATTGCTGATATTTCCGTTGCCGGTTGCCGTGGGATTCTTCCAAATTCTTGGCACTTTTGGCAGGTCCTAACGAAGAGGTCACAGCCCCTTCGGATCGTTGGCCAGTAGAATCCATTACGGAGGACCTGTGCTGCCATGGTCCCTCCGGAGGCGTGCATGCCGCAGATGCCCTCATGGATTTCCCGTAGGTATAGTGGCCCTCTTCTTCCGATAGGCATTTGGCTGCTGGGTGTGAGAAACATCGACGGATGAGTTCTCCGTCGAACATGGAGCATCTTGCTGCTCGTTTGAGGATTTTCATTTTTGCCGAGGGGTCAGTTGGCAAAGTGTTGTGTTTGAGATATTTGATGACGGGCGTATGCCAGTCGTTTTCGTTCTCTTCTATGCACAGGGTGAGTTGTTCCTCCATGAATGAGGGGATTAGGATTTCCTCCATCATAACGTCCTTTGGAATGGCGGCGTTAGGGTCCGCGGCCAGTTTTGCGATCTCATCGGCTTCGGTGTTTTCTTCCCTCGGGATGTGTTTAATGTTTACCCGAATGCCCTGTTCATCGATAGATGCTAGTTCTTTCCTGGCTTTTGCGAGGTATCGGATCATTGTGGGGTCCTTTGCCTGGGCCTGGCCGTTGACCTGATCAACTATCAGTTTTGAGTCGTCGTACAACTCTAGATGCGGCTCTTCGGTTTTGTTCTGCTCGCGTCTTGCCGCTAGGCCCTTCCCGATACGCAGGCCAGCTAAGAGCGCCTCGTATTCTGCTGCGTTGTTTGACAGCGGCTTTGAAATCCTTAAGGCGTAGCGCAGTTTGAGCCCTTCGGGTCCGGAAGCAATGATGCCTGCCCCGGCCGAGTTAAGGTTTTTGGCTCCGTCGACGAAGATGGCCCATCTGTCTCCCTCTATGGGGTAGGGTGGGTCCATGTCAACGAGAGCACCAATATGATAGTCTGTGAGACGGGGTGAGGGTTCTTTGGTAATTGCGTTGGGTAGGGTGAATCTGCTTGCGGCGAGGTACCTGAAAAGCACCGGAGGGGGCCTTCGGCGTAGAGGCTCCGACAGTCAAGTTAGTACGGGTAGTATGAGTAATGCAGGATTTTAGTGAGTAGTGCAGTGTTCAGCTTACCTCCCGTGAGTGGGGGATGTGGGGGTATTTATAGGCTTCCCTCATCCGAGTCGGTGGGACACGTGTCGCTAGGGAGCCGTGCCCGTTAATGGGACACGTGTCGCGCCCAGACGCGATGGGTGCCCGTTGGCCCTAAAGGTGGCCGTTGGCCCCGAGAAGCGTGCTGGCCCGGTTTGGATGGGAGGAAAGGTCTGTGATGCCCCCGAAGTCTGATTATGTATTATCATCTAACAAATAGATTATTTCATAACGAGATTAGACCTATCTTAGACCTTGTACAACCCAGTCCAAAGGGCAGACATTTTTCCGTAAAAATTTAATGATCAAAATTGATTTAAGAATTTCATAATTTTGCCTAGTTAATTAATGCCATCAACGTTACGTAACTATGGCGGCTAGTGCTTATATGTGGTCATATCCGCAGAGAGACAAGGGACCTAGCTAGATCTGGAGGTGGCATAACGACCAAGTTGTTCGGTTTCGGCAAATATAAAATTAGTAGAAAATAGAATAAAATACATATCTAATTAATTAATCATATATTAATTCCACAAAGATTTGACATAATATTCTCAAGGGATCCATTAGGATTTGGGTGAGTAGCCGGTACGGGTTGCAGTTAAGATGTCTAATATCTTACTCCCTCCCAGTTTAATTAAACGTCGTTTTGATTTTAGGCACGCATATTAAAGTGTCCGGATAATTCATTGTTTGAGCCAATTTTACCACTTATTTTTTCTTGAACGTACGTTAAGGATGCTCGTACGTTCGAGAAAAAATAAGGGACAAAATTGTCTCAAATAGTGAGTCATCCGATTTTCTTAATATACGTGCGCAAAATCAAAACCACAGTTAATAAAACTAGGAGGGGTATAAAAGAGTGGTCTGCGGTTGCCACCAATTTTGAATTTATCCAAAATAATTCAGCTTCTTCGTTTAATTTGTCAAGTTCATGCCCTATATATAGTGAGAGTTGAAATCTAATTTCTTCATCCATCTCTCCTTCGTTTTCTTCTTTTTCCACACCAAAAAGAATCCAAAAGGAAAAGAAGAAAAGATTAAAAAAAATTAAGAAAATGAGTTTCAGTATTATTTTCGTGTTTGGTATTGTTCAGCTACTAATTTCGGGTTTAGTAGGTGCTGATCCAACAGATGGGTTCACTCCAGTTCCTCTCTCCCAGTCCAATTTCCAGGTTCAAAAGCCGTACGACGTGTCGCAGAACGAGCGTTACAGCTTCATCAACGGCGTTCACAGGCTGTGGGTCTTCTCCACCGACAAGCCCCACACAACTAGCAGCCCCACTAAACCCCGCACTGAGATCAAGATTCAAGTAAGTATATAGTTTAGTAATTACTACTAGATTTGCAACATTTTTTTATAACTTTTTTTAAAAAGAATTCACAAATTTTATTAACAGAAAGACTTTCAAAATTACCTCTTTGGAAAATTAATAAAATGTAATTCAACTATTTAGGTTGATGTAGATATGTTTTAAGTTAACTGAGTTTTTCTAAATTAATATTTTTTTTTATTTGAACTGTTAATTTAGGAGTTAGAACTATGAGTCCGTCTATTTTTCATAAACGCCATGTGGCTAATTCAATAATAAAATGCAGGGGTATGAGTACTCCTCTGGCATATGGCAATTCGAAGGTTTCGGGTACATACCAAGTGGGACATCAGGTGTGTGCGTGATGCAAATATTTGGGGGTTCAAGCTCCGCCACAACTACTATGGTGAGGGTGTACGACGGGTCGCTCACGTACTACCGGTCGCCGGTTCTTTCCCCAAATATTTACAACCGTTGGTTCCGGTTCAACGTGATCCATGACATGGGTGCGTCGAGGATTCAAGTATATGTCGATGGAGCTCTCAAGTATGAGACAAATGGACGAGGGGGGACGAGTCATTACTTCAAATTTGGAGTCTATGCTCAGGACAATGAATCCAATTATATGGAATCTCGTTGGAGAGGAATTAGGCTTCTAAGGAAGAATTAATTATAAAATCTTAATTACTTCTCAAGTGAAGAATAATTAAATAATTAAAGGATATGTTAAAAATAAACGTGGAATAAAATCCTTCACCTAGTTCAATGATGTTTCTAGTAAAATAAGTTTGTAACACTCTAGTTTATGTAAGAAAATATGTTGGAAGTCTATGTTCATGTTCATGTTGTTTTGTAAGTCTTTACATAAATTTAATATAATGAATGTAGTTCGGGTTTATTATCTAATTTTTGCTTGAGTGTGGGTTTGAATTAAAGTTTGGAAGTCGGACTTACCTTATTCTATGTACGAATAGATGGCTTCATCCATTTTTATTTCCTTTTAGACTAAGGTGGTGTTTGGGAGTCTGGTTCTAATCTAAGAAGCTGAGTTTCAGAACGAAAAATTAAAGGTGGGCGTTTGACATAGCATGGCAAAATGGGCTTTTTGAGAAGCCCAAGCTCAAAATCGGCATTTTTACGGCAAAAACCGAGGCTGGAGCAAATTGCTCCTTCTTGAGCAATGCTCCTTCCTCTCTCTCTCTCTTCTTTTTCTTTTTCTTTTTCAATAAATTCAATTTTTTTACTCAGTATAATAAACGAAATAAATTAAAAATTACAAAAATATAATCTATATCTTAAGATGAGTAATTTTAGATCCACTTTTCCTATTTTTATTAAATTTTTAGAAATGGGTTTTATACCATTTAATTAATTTTTTTTTTAATTTTTTGTTTTAAAAATAGATTAATTTAAATAATTTATATTAACAATATTTGAAATAGAACGGTGATTTTTATAGTCATTTTACATTCAAATCATAATTTTAACCGTAGTGTTTACCAAACACCAAAAATAACTTCTCGTTTCCCACAACACTTTTAAAGAAATGTTTACCAAACGTATCTCACAACACTTTCTCCATAAGTTCTTTTCCTATAGAACTTTTTCCAAAGCACTTCTCGGACCAAAACCGGAACGCCAAACAGACCCTAATTAATTTGAGTTAGGGAGCCAGTTTGTGTCTCGTCTCTAGATGACATGACACTTATTATATTCTATTTTTTAATAATATCATCAATTTATTAAAATATATATGTTAAACTTATAAAATAATAATACTCAAAATGACATTTTATGAGTTTTCTTTTATTCTATATAAAATAATGTTTTTTTATTATTTCAGAGGTGATTTGTTAATCTGTATCGTTTATTTAATAAAGCAAGTTAATTTATAGTGTAGGTAACTAAAGTTGTTTAATGTACTTATGAGATATGATTATTTAAACTGGAAAAATATGCTTGAAAAATCATAATAAATTATTTCTTTGATTTGCGCGAGTTACTAAAAGAACTCAAAATTGGTTAAACGAATGTTGAATTCAAGCTTTAAAAAGTTTAAACAATCTCATATCTCTTTTTCTTCTATCAAATGTTTTATATTCCCTCTTGGTCTTGTTTAACTAATATTTGGGAGTAAATTTCAATTTTTTAGGTAATTTTTTTCCTGAAAAAAGTACCCATTATGTCCACAAGTTGAGTATTTATGATACTCACTTCAGTTTCAATTTTTTATTTAAACGTTATTCCACCACAAAATAACTTTTTAACTTACAAGTGTGGCAAAAAGGTATTGGAATTAGACAAACGTCAACACGTCTGATATTAAAAGACAGAAAGAATAAAAAGAATGAACAAAATCTGATTATTATACCTTTTCATTTTAGAAACTTGACTATTAATTAGACTTGATTTTGATTTTAGTTTTAAATTTTCTTTTATTTTAATTAGCTTCTCTTTAGTTTTTTTATTATGGAAAAAAATGTATATAACTAGAGTTGATTCTGATTTTGTTTCCTTTTTTAATCAATTAATCTCATTTCAATCAATAAATGATAGCAAAATCAAAACACAAATTAATATCAATATGTCAATAAAGCAAGGGTATTTTTATTAATTAAAAAGTAAAAAAATAAGAGTGTGAATAGAAAATACGGAGTGCTAATAGCAATAGCCTCACCCTATTTTTAAGTGATGAGAAATCTTATTTCCATTGAGCCACTAGATTTGGAGGTGGCATAAATTAATGACTTGCTTACTAACAATTCTTTTATGTTGTACGTAAGAATGAAAGTTAGGGAACTCAAATCTAAAACTACTGTTAAATTCAAGGAACGGCCAAGTTCCGATCATTCAATAAGGCACAAGCGACTACCATTGATTGCCGTTGCCTCCAATTTTGAATTCATCACCAAAATAATTGATCTTCTTAATGGAATACTAGTACTAGTAGCGGCCAAACCTCATTTAATTTGAAGGGTACCCTCCAAGTTCAAGTTCAAGACCTATATATATATATAGAGTTGTTAACCATCCTTTTTTCACACCAAGAAGAAGAAAAAAATGAAGAATATTATGAGTTTCAATATTGTTGTTGGTTATGGTCTTGTTCAGCTAGTAATGCCCGGTGTGTCTTTTGTAGGTGCTGATCCAGTAGATGGGTTCACTGCAGTCCCGATCTCCCAATCCGATTTTCAGGTTCATAAGCTGAACGACGTGTCGCAGGAGTTGCGTTACAGCTTCATCAACGGCGTTCACAGGTTCTGGGCCTACATCACCGACAACCCCCCCTGTTCTGAGATCAAGATAGTAATCAACTAACCTCAATTACCCCCTAATTACCCATATCAAAATAATTTAGTACCATTATTAATACCTTTCGTCTGCATAGTAAGGTAAAATAATTTGCAAATTAAGATGAATTAATTATGAAAGTGCCTGATAAATTAATTGTTAGTGTAGAATTGAATATCAAACTGCTTAAACTTGTGATCAATTAATTTATCAATATACAATATAGTTTAATGAGATTCAAGCATATTTTACTATTTTTATTACAAAAACTACATGTACATATTTATAAATATGAATTCCTGCGGGAAGAACCGTGTGCCTTACCGGGTTGAATTTTTTCTGTGGTTGGCCTTGCGAGATCGCATAGTTACTAGAGACTTTCTTCCCCGTAGAGGTATGTTAACAGAAGGGGAACAGGGTTGTCCATTGTGCAGCAATCTTATAGAAACGGTGAATCACTTGTTTATGCATTGCGACTTAACAGGAAGAATATGGGATTACTTTCTAAACTGGGCTGGTTTTGCATGGTGTCAGCCAAGAGAGTTGGAGGACCAGTGGTCAGCGTGGGACGGGCTGCTTCAGAAGGTAGACAGTCAGGCTAGGACGATGTGGAGAATCTTGTTTTATGCTATCATGTGGGGCGTTTGGAAGCAACGTAACGGGGTGGTCTTTAACCAAGACCAGTACAGTGCAGACCGGACTGTCAACAATATATTTATGCACTGGTACAGATGAATGAAAAGCTGGGATGCAACGTTCCCATATTCCTTGGACATGATGAGGGCTTCGCCTAGCTGGTTATGGTCATGGGGTAGAGGGATGTAGTGGTGTTTTAGCCTTGGTTTCCTGGGTTGCAGCAGCTGTCTTATATGCAGATGTGATGTAGCCCTATTTTCTCTGTATATTCTTTCCTTCTGAGGCCATATTCTTATGGCCATTAATAAAACTTTCTTCTGCTTATTGAAAAAAAAAACTTGAAAATCCAAATTACGTATGAAATATCAAGTAAAATTGATTTAATTATACTGAATTAATCAATTCAACCGACGGAGTTGATCATGCATTTCTTGTCCAATATACCATAACAAACTCGTTTAACGCCTAATTCGTCAGTTGATCGATTAGTGCTGCTCGTCGGTCATATCCGCTTTTATAAGTATGATGTTGCTAAGTGATTGAGTAAATTAATACAGGGACACGACTGGTATTTGGGAATTTGAAGGGTACGGATACGTACCAAGTGGGATATGGGTTCAAGCTCGGCCACAACTACTATGGTGAGGGTGTACCACGGATCACTCACATATTACCTGTCGCCGATGCTTTCGGCAAACATTTACAACTGTTGGTTTCGGCTCAACGTGATCCATGACGTAGGTGTATTGAAGATCAAAGTTTATGTCAATGGAGCTCTCAAGTATGAGACGAACGGACGAGAAAGGACAAGCTATTACTTCAAAATTGGAGTTTGTGCCTTGAACGACAGTGCGTCCAATTATACAGAGTCTTATTGGAGAGGAATTATTGTTCTAAGGAAGAATTAATAGAATCTTAATTAATTCTCAAGTAAGAAAAAATAAACAATTAAATAATTAAAGAAGTTGCACAATAAATAGCTCAGTTGGTAAGTGCATTTCCTTATAACCAAAAAAATAAAAGAGTTACGTGTATATATATATATATATATATATATATATATATATATATATATATATATATATTTGTTTCTCGAGTGTTCTCTCAACTAAAACTAATTTCGTTTAAATATTATTATGCTTTCAAAAAGGGCGACTCTTTTAATATGATTTTTCTCTAATTACAAAACTCGAACTCGTGACAGAAAATGTATATCTCCAGAAAGATTTTTAGTTAAAAATAAACAAATATTTTATTTGATTCTTGACTCTTATATTCAACATTTTATTTTTATTTGGACCTGAAAATTGAGTCACCTTCTAACTCAGACAATGTGACATTGTTTTATAATTTATATGTGGATGTAGAACCACATCATATTGACACGTCATAGAATAGTTTAAAAATTAGGGAAAAGGTTAAAAAATACTCCTCCTAGTTTTATTAATTGTCGTTTTTTTGCGTTTTTCTACTAATTTTCTGATCCGCCATTTTATTTTTTTCAAAGCATATATTTTGTAGAAATTATAAATTAGCCCTTCTGCGTCAAGTCTATTTGATGACGGTGTGGTAATTTGAGTGAAAATTAGGATGAAAATGAAATCATTTGAAATAAAATAAGATCAAACATCATTGTTTTAAATTTTACTACTATGCTGGCAACGACAATTAATAAAACTAGGAGGAGTATAAAATTTAAGAAAGGTAATAAAAATATAATTTTTTTGTTAGAAAAAGTCAGATAAATATTTAAAAATTATGCGGAAATTTTCAAATAAACAAAAATAAAATGAGAAATAGAAAAAAATAAAAATTGTAAGAAAAATGTCTGGTATTTCATACCATTTTTTTCTTCAATTTTCCACATTTTAAATTACCTTTCCTAAAAAAATTGTCACAGCGTCACTCTCGTTCTTCATATCTCATTTGATATTGAGCTTAGTAAAGTGCTTGAGATAGAGGTGGGCTCGTGTGCATTAAAATGGGCGGTTTTAAAAAACAACTAAATTAATGTATAAAACCACTCATTAGCCCCTTGCGCGTAGCTAGCGGTAACAATAAATCAAATAATAATGGATATTCCATTAATTATTTATTTATAAGATTCATTTATAAATGGTGTTTGATATAAATATACATATTCATTATCCGCAGTAAATAGTATGGTATAAATTTAAAATTTTAATTATCCAGATTATCCATTATTCACACACATTTATTATGTTTAGAATTAAAATATATAATATATAGTTTTATAATATATTAATTAATAATATATTTGTATATATTTATTTTGTTATCTAATTTAAGTAAAATTATGAAAAGAAATTTAAAAAATAAAGCAAGTATTGAAATGTTACAAAAATGATATAATTTTACAAATCACCTAACTCAACCTTATCGCTAAATCTAATCCAAAGTTCACAAATGACAACACCAACTGTACCGCACGGTGTTTTAAAAGTAATGGTTTTTTGTAAGTTCATGGGTTGATGTATCCGTCATCATATAAATCTTTTTTTTTTTTAATTTCCTATGAATCATTTTATTGGTCGAATAAAATTTCATAATTTTTCATTAATGGATATTCACGGATATTCATGTATATACTTAGTGGTGTAAATAGAGATTGATCTAATATAAAATAAATGATAATTGTTGGGATTTGGAGAACGGGACTAATGCGTTAGTACCGTTCGTACACGTTGGAATATATGGACGCATATGTTATGTGTGCACCGTCATATAATATATTGTTAACATAAGGCTAATTAGACCAAATTGATGATCTATTAAAATTAAGTGGTCCAATCGTCTAATTGAAACAGTGTAGGGGGTAAATCTGGTGATTGTGCAGATTCCGGATTAATTCCGAATTGTTGATGGACCGATTCGGAATTAATAAAAACATTAAGGACGGAATTGATCTCTGGTGGAATTGCTAAAAGGAATTAAATATTTCTCTGTATGTTTTAATTAAAGGATAAGTTGTCTTTTCAGTTTTAAGAGAAGTTGGAAAACTGACGTTAAACCAATTATAAAACTAAGAGGCAACTTACATTAAAAACAACAACAGAATAATAAAATACAGATCTCTCTTGATTCTGCATCCAACCCCACATAGCAATTATCCACCAGAAGATCAAGATTCCGTGTTTTCTTCAATTTCATGGCATCATCAGGTACGCTTTCGCATTCAGTTATTTAATTCATGCAATAATCTGAATTGTTTTCCGGTGCTGGATTATTGTTTATAAGGTTTAGAATAACAGTAATCTCCTCCGTTTCTAACAATAATAGTATATGATTTTGGTAAAAAATAATTGATGTGGATATGGTTTAATGATAGATCCATTGACACCCTCACTTGCGCGCAAGATTCATACCTTACTCAAATTTTATATTTTGATCCCTTCAAACTGAAACTGTTTTTGCCAGCTCCATGAGAAAATAATAAATACCTCGTCTAAAAATACCTCACAGTAAGAAGAACACCTAAAACCAATTCTCTTATTTTGTGCGAAATTATTGAAAAAGTAAATAAAAAATAACATTTAAATTTTAAGAAACTAATCACCTGCTTATCAAAAAAAATAAGAGAAACTAATCACCTAATAATCCTATGTGTAATCATCCAATTAATTGAACGATAAAATTAGACACGCTTAAATAAAATAAGTGAATTATGATCGATATCGAAATTTATCCGTAAATATATAATTTTTTCGTGAAGTCATTAGAAATTTAGAAGAGCGACCCTCTAAATTACTCAGTCAAACAGTTGAGGCCATTGATTGCAAGGCAACACATTCAAATGCCACCATTTTTTAAAACATTAAGCAAAATAATTGAGCTTCTTCTGGAATAGTAGTTGCCACTTGCCCAACCGTCATTTAATTTGAAAGTTACCCTTCAAATTCAAGGCCTATAAATAGAGTTGGATTAACCTCCAAATTTCATCATCCGAATCCATCTTTTTTCATACCAAAAACAACCCAAAAACAAAAATGAAGAATATGAATTTCAATAATATTGTTGTTGTTGTTGTTTTTGGCCTTCTTGTTCGGCTACTAATTTCCGATTTGGTAAGTGCTGATCCAACAGATGGGTTCGCTCCAGTTCCTCTCTCCCAGTCCAATTTCCAGGTTCAAAAGCCGTACGACGTGTCGCAGAACGAGCGTTACAGCTTCATCAATGGTGTTCACAGGCTGTGGGTCTTCTCAACCGACAAGCCCCACACAACTAGCAGCCCCACTAAACCCCGCACTGAGATCAAGATTCAAGTAAGTACATAATTTAGTAATTACGACTAGATTTGCAACATTTTTTTTATGTCAATAAAAATTGACCAAAAGGCCTCTCAAAATCACTTCTTTAGAAAAATAATAAAGTATAATTCAACTATTTAGGTTAATAGGGATATGATTCAAGTCAACTGAGTTTTTCTAAGTCAAATATATTTTTTAGTCCAACAAATCATATACTATTTTTTTCTATATCAACTGTATTTACCTTCTGAACTGTTAATTGAATTAGAGCGGCTAATCCATCTATTTTTTATAAACCTCATGTGGCTAATTCAATAATAAAATGCAGGGGTATGAGTACTCCTCTGGCATATGGCAATTCGAAGGTTTCGGGTACATACGAAGTGGGACATCAGGTGTGTGCGTGATGCAAATATTTGGGGGTTCAAGTTCCGCCACAACTACTATGGTGAGGGTGTACGACGGGTCGCTCACGTACTACCGGTCGCCGGTTCTTTCCCCAAACATTTACAACCGTTGGTTCCGGCTCAATGTGATCCATGACGTGGGTGCGTCGAGAATTAAAGTTTATGTCGATGGAGCTCTCAAGTATGAGACAAATGGACGAGGAGGGACGAGTCATTACTTCAAATTTGGAGTCTATGTTCAGGACAATGAATCCAATTATATGGAGTCTCGTTGGAGAGGAATTAGGCTTCTAAGGAAGAATTAACTTAAATAATTATAAAAAAATCAATAATTAATGAGTTACAATTAGTATAATAAAAAATAAAACAAGGAATAAATTGCATGTCATGCAATTATCAGGTAATAATGTGATTCAGTAGTAGTGCAATGATATTTTTAATTAAATAAGGAAGACATGTATTCAAATCTCAAAAATTCTATTTCGATCGTGAAAAAAAGGTAATAGAATATGATTCTCGTATTTATTAATAAATATTTATGTTGTGGATTTTTTGCTTTTACTAAGAGCGTTTCTGATGTATATAAAATATACAAATTTATGAAAAACACTTCATTACAATTCCCTTCATATTTTTTCATTTCAAATGGCATACATATATAATGTAATTCCATTCCACATAGGAAGAAAAATATAATCTCGTTCGAACACGATTTTATTTGAAACAAAGCGCTCCACCACTCCACCAATCCCTTGTTCTCTGCCAGCCGCTGAATCTCCAGGTTGTATCCGGACAGAATGAACTTGGCCGGATCAGTAATGTCCGTAGCACCATTAGCTGCTGCTACGAGAAATGCCAGAGCAAGAACAAAATAAAAATTCTTCAAAACCATAACGAAAACAATTTCTTGCTTCTTCTTCTTTTTCTCATTCTTTTGGAGATGATTAGTGGGGTATTTAAAGGGGAGAGGAGAGGTTTAGGCGACTGTTAGTTAATTAATTAATTCGATGGTCTTCATTAATTGTGTAAATCATGTGATTAGGTAAAATAATTAAATTCATGAATTTAATTAATTTTCACAAACGTCTACTCATTTCCCTTGGGAATTAGTCTTGTGAAATGTGTGTTGTTTACCAATAAACTTATAATTTAGTAGTATTTTTTTATAAAATAGAAAATATAATATTTCAACTTTGAATTCCTAACTGTACTAAAAAAAATAAAAGGATGTGTTAAGTTTACTTTTAATTCATAGCACATGTGTCTATTAAAAACCCCTAAAAAACAAATAACTAAACACTAAATAAAAGGAAGTGTTTCATTTTTTTTTAAATGAAAGACCATCTCACCAATGGGGAAAAAGTCACCTTAGTTTTTGGCTAAACGTGGATTTTATTCATTACATTCTTACAAAATTTCACAACTAATTCTTATCTTTACTTTTAATCAAAATCAATCCTCGCGTTTGCATAATTGATTAGAATTAGTCTAATTCAAGTGAATAATGGATTCGACCCTGAATGGAGAGAAGTGGGTGAATAAGTACTCCCTACCCTACTTCATTCTACATGGAGCTGTATAAGTCACCCGCTAAACCCGCAACACCGAATCAACTCGCACGGTAAAAAAAAGAAAAATATCAAACCCACTTAAACAATAAATCTCTACCGGCTAATTCCTTGCACTTGGAATCTATAGAGGCCCATCCTCACTCCTCAGCCAGCAACAATTTCACGTGCTAACCCCGCCTGCTACTGCCAGTCCGCCACCAGTCACCACTACCACCGTGTTAGGCGAGGTGCAAGATTGCCCGGTCGTCGTCGTCGGAGTTACCGCGAACAAAAGTGAACGTGCTGAAACGGCATGACTATCAGGGGTTGTAGCCAAAAAAGATTAATGTCGCTTTAACTTTTATATTTGTACTTTCTTAGTATTAAAAATTAAATGGTTTAAAATTGCATACAAATTTTCTAATAAAATATACGAGTTCATAAACTAAAAGCACAAAAGATAAATATTAAAAGCCATTCGTTTTATTTATTTAATCCACCAACAAATAAATACTAGATGATGAAATTAGTTAGGCGTAGGAGGTTAACAATTATTAAATTAATAAAATAGTACTGCTAGTCTAGCTAGTGTCAGACAGACTACTTAGGTGCAGGAGCTGCACCAGAAGTGGGAGCTGAACCATCACAGTATCCTCTAAGAATATTCCCTTCCTCTGGAGTGAAGCCCAAAGAAGAAAGCATAGCAGGCCAACAGTTATGGGTTATGACATCAATGGCCCGGCAACAGTCCGGCCCAATATCAGCCTGCCCGTTCAGGAAAAAGGGAACGATCTCGTTCGAGCACGATTTGATCTCGCACAACGCGTTCCAGCACTCCACCAATCCCCCGCTCGCTACCAGCCGCTCCTCCAGGTTGTACCCCGCCGGCATGAACTTGGCCGGATCAGTAATGTCCCTGGCACCATCAGCTGCTGCTAGGAAAAATGCCAGAGCAAGAACAAAATACAAATTCTTCAAACCCATGATAACAAAACTAATTTCTTGCTCTTTTTCTCTTCTTTTTTGTTTGTTTCTTTGTGATATTGTTATGGATGGAGATGATTAGTGTGGTATTTATAGGAAGGAGAGGTTTATGTGGCTGTTAATAAATTACGATATAGTGATTTTTATTAATTAGTGTATTTAATTAGTTTAATTATAAGCGTAACTGATGAATTGATGTGATTATGTAAAAATATAAATATATTTTACGAAGCCGTTTACGTCTACTCATTTTCCCAAGATTATTGTTGCGTCTGTTCTTTTCGATTTTTCTTCTTATCCGAGTGAAATCCGTGTAGTTTTTACGATTAAATCATAGTTCGTCTCTAAATTTATAAAATCAAAATAAAAAAACTATATTCGTACGTATTTAATCATCTAAACTTTAAATGCTAATCCAATTAGATATGAAATGAAGTAAAAAAATCAAAATAAAACGTGACGTTTTTTCCCCTTTTCTTGCTTTAGATACTTTGGTAGGCCATCGCCCATGCAGTTGATGTAAGCATGTGTGTACATAAATAAAGATGAATTACAATAAATAAATAAACTTTTCATAACCAATAAACTTATTGAAAGATTATTTTTTAAAAAAATAAACATAATAAAAGATGGATATTTAAATGTGCAACACAAAAATTAAAAGAAAGTATCTGATTTTTAGTTTCTTGAAAAAAATGTGTCCAGATTATATTAAATTCATTTTTCTAATCTCTAACACGCATTATAATTATTTTTTCTCTCTTATGATTAACTTACTCAAGGATAAAGTGCGTATATAATTTATTAATACAATTCAAAAAATAGATGACTGATTTGAGGGAAAAAATTATTTTTAAAAGGTTGTCCAGTTACAATTTTCAAGACAATTGTTAAAAAATTAGAGTACGTATCTTTCATTGGTTAATATGAGTAATTAGAAAATTTTCATTTTTCAAGACATCAGTTAGCTTTTTATTAGAGCTTCTTTGGTAATGTGTATTTTCTAATGTTTTCAAACCCCGCCCAAGAAATTGGGTAGGGTAAGGGGTCAAGGATTAGGGGTTCGATTGAGGGGGTTGATCTAAATATAACACTAAACTCAATTATGACATAAATAAGATTCTAAAATCAATAAATTTCATTTGATTTATAAAAAAATACTTGATTGTTGAAAAAAATGAGCATAGGTTCAAAAAGTAAACTTAAAATCTAAGAAAATTGGAGCAAGTATTACATACAACTTAGGAAAAAAAATTGCGACCAACTTTTTGTCCCACTATGCCTATTCCTTTGATGCAGGAGTCCATTCACTTCAAGGCCCTCCGCTAGGACTCAATGTTTCAATTTGATGTGATAAGGGTTATTTATCAAAGCTAGTTTGCATGTTTCTCTTTTTGTACAAAAAAAAACCCTGACCAGTTCAATTCAAAAACTCGGGTTAGGTCAGCCGGATCGCCGGTTTTCAAAAGGAGGTTTTATTATAAAACTCACCTAAAAACCTATCCGATTCTGATTCAACTCGGTTGAAACGGTCGGGTTTCAAAAACCCTAATATTTTCGGATAGTTTGACATCGATGAAATAATGGAAGGAGTATAAAAATCGAAATTGAGACATTTGGGTCCGATAACTGAAAGCATTATGCTTTTTGGGCTTTGGGCTAACGAGGAATCTCCAACGACTGAACTCCTTGTATTTTGATCTAAAAAGGCCCATATCAATCTGCTCCCTCAACCCACGCTCACTCCTAACGATTTCCTGTCCAGACCCGCATGCTCCCACCACCACCGTGTTGGGCGGAAGTGCAGGATGAGCGAATCGTCGTCGTCGTCGGAGTTGCCGCAGAAGGAAGTGAACGTGCTGAAAGGGCACGAGGGTGCAGTTCTAGCCGCTCGATTCAACGCAGACGGCAATTACTGCCTCAGCTGCGGCAAAGACCGCACCATTCGCCTCTGGAACCCTCACCGCGGCCTCCACATCAAAACCTACAAATCACATGGCCGCGAGGTCCGCGACGTCCACGTCACCCCGTAAGTCACCATTCTTCTTCCCTTCTCAACTCATTCAATCTGGTTTACTTCCTTCCTTTATTTTCCTTAATTTCAACACTCAAAATTGAAAAAAAATGTTTCTCTTTTACAGTGACAATTCCAAGATAGTTTCTTGCGGTGGAGACCGCCAAGTGTTTTACTGGGACGTCGCTACTGGCCGTGTCATCCGTAAATTCCGTGGCCATGACAGTGAGGTATTCAATCTTCTTCCTTTCCTTCTTCTTTTCAAGACAGATTAAATTTATGATATAGTTTAATCAATTATGCCATTGGTTATATTTGGTTTTATTAAGGTTAATGCGGTAAAGTTTAATGAGTACTCATCTGTGGTGGTATCGGCTGGTTATGATCAGTCCTTGCGTGCTTGGGATTGCAGGTCTCATAGTACGGAGCCAATTCAGGTCCTTTTCTTTTGACTTGCTCTCTTCTCTTCGTGTTGTTGTTTCGTTTGTGGTGAATTAAACTTGTGGATTTTGGGGCAACTGGCAGATAATTGACTCATTTACGGACAGCGTGATGTCTGTTTGTTTAACCAAAACTGAAATTATTGGTGGGAGTGTTGATGGCACGGTTAGAACTTTTGATATCCGAATTGGTAGGTATGTTGCAGTATGATGAATAATTCACTAGTCAAATCACTTTACTTAGGTGATTTATGAATCTAATGTTGTCTCTTGCATTACTCTGTAGAGAAATATGTGATAACTTGGGGCAACCAGTCAACTGTATCTCAATGTCCAATGATGGTAACTGCATCTTAGCTAGCTGTTTGGATTCTACCTTGCGCCTCCTCGACAGGTTGCTTCTTAAACGGTGTGGTAGCTTAAATTGTAAGCACTTGTATGCTGTTTCTAACAGCTTTGTCATCACAGGACAACGGGTGAGTTGTTGCAAGAATATAAAGGCCATACTTGTAAGGTTAGCTCGTTGATACCACTTCCATGCTTGTCACTTGGTTTTGATTCCTTCTACTCTTTTTTGCTTTTCCGTTTCATAAACTCACACTATTTTCACGGTCAATATTATTCCTTGAGAGTTGTAGGGGTGCTCTTGAGTATTTAATCTTCCGTTCTCTATTATGCACGAGTTAACTTTTTGTTTGCCTCTGTTGGATGGCTCTGTGATTCAGTCATACAAGTTGGATTGCTGCCTCACAAATACTGATGCACACGTAGCTGGTGGGTCTGAGGATGGCTACATTTACTTCTGGGATCTCGTGGATACACCCTTTCTGGCCAGATTCCGTGCTCATTCTTCAGTGGTAAACTCATTATGTGTTTCCCTTCAAATAAAATCACATGTTAATTTTAAAATGATGCTAATCATTGTGTTTTTGCAATAAGTTGGGGTTCATCCAAATGTTCTGAGACTGAAGTGTTCTCCCTATACACTGTACAGATAATTTTGCTCAAAATATGTCTTAGACCCTTTCCGAGGTGACTGGGCAGCTAGCATGTAACATTTATCTAGGATAGTTCTACAGCCTGGTGCTGTAATAGTTTGAGATTTAGAATCTTCTACATTCATGTTATGGTCAGACTTTGCAACAGGAAAAGGCATTTATCACTCAACTACCTTATTCTTATGGTGCCTGGTTAACTCTTGGATTCTAAATGTGGCAAGGATGACTAGTTTCTAGTATCATGATTTCGTTTTTTCCTGATGACTATTTGGTGATTCACTTTGAAGATTTTATATATTCAGACCAAGAAAGTGGTGTAAAGTGATAACTTCTATATTCTATATTAGTTAGTTTTGCCATATATATTTGTCTGTAAGGAGACATTTGATTTCTGAGTGATACTATTTACTGTTTTGTCTAACTTTCGGTTGTGGATGTGTCTCAATTAACACGATGGACATCAAACTATATTAAGAATTCTACTAAACATAATTAGATTCCTGATGCAGGCAGATGGTATTGCTTTTAGGACTGTAGTGCTCTGGAGAAAATAATCCCATGCCATACCAACCTATTCTTTTCTCTTAAATTGATTTCACGGGACTGAAAACATTTGACATCAACTAGATTTTCAAATCTTATTCAAGTATAGTAGTTGCCATCGTGATATTCTTAAAAGGTTATAATATAACTAATATTTTATTTAATTCCCATACTGCTTGTTTTTCACTGCTATAGTTGATCATGCGTTTATCAAGTATTTCACCGTTTGGTAGTATTTAACAGCTGTTAACTCAATTATACTTTCAGTGTTGATGATACCACATGTTTATTAAAACCATGGTAAAATTCCCGTGATTTTTACTTCCAATACTCCCCATGCATCACAAAAATGACGCTTTGGTGTTTGCTAATCTTGTTGGCAAATTTCTAGTGGAGAGCTCATATGCGAAGTAGTTGTATATCAATTGTAACCAGTTAGATGTCTGCTACATTTCCAACTAGAAGTACTGGTATACAGGAGCATGATGGTATGCAGTTGATATGGGCATTTACACTAACAATTAGATTATGATTGTTAAACTCTTTGTTGTTGTTTTTTGGCAGGTAACAAGTGTGAGTTACCACCCAAAGGACAACTGCATGCTATCTGCCTCAGTTGATAGCACCATTCGGGTTTGGAAGACGTAAAATGAAAGTAACCAACGAGCTTCTGGCAGTTTTGATCAGCTACTTACTTCTCATGTGATTGAAGGACTTCCCCGGAACGTCTCTTCATTGGAGAAACTCACTTGCTGCTGCATATGGAAGGCCCAATCCAAGCCTTGAGTTAAGTTTTCTCTTCTTTTTTTTCTTTTTCTTTTGAAGTGGAGCAGAGAGAAGTTGCATTAATGTAGTTGTTGTTTTTTCCTGGGTTTCAAGTTCTTGCAAACTTTTGAGCAGTTAATGTGTCTAAAATCTTGGTCAAAAAGTTGATAGGTGGTGTTTCATGTCCTTAGGCATTAGCAAGCTTTTTTGTGGAGTTGTTGCGTAGTGGTGCGTGGGAATCTAAGGTCATTCTTTATTAGAAGCAAAAAACGGGAATAGGACCCAAGTTTAGGTATTGATTCCAAGGCAGCAAACTGCTCCAAATTTGTATATATTTCTCTCCATTTTTTGGCTCATTCTCCGGCACGGCATGTGGCAGTTTCAGTGCATGTGAATGAAAACATTTCTTTTGCTTCCCTTTATTCACGAGCTCTTAGAACCTTGTTACCCACGAGTTTGTAGTTTGTAGTTTCGTGGTATTTCTAGTAGAATAGAGAGGACTAAATCTCGATTTGGATAAAAAAAGAAGTCGAAACTCTAATTTCATCCGATACAGTTTCAGATGTTTTCTACCTTTCTTTACTTGTGGTGTTAATTTTTCTCTTGAATTTCAGAAAAAATATATTATTTTTTACTTTAATTGATATTTTATAATTTATGAAAAGGTTAAATGTTTATTTTAGTCCCTACATTTATTTGTCTACAATTCTAAAATTAGTCCTTATGTTTGTCTTTGGTCGAAATCGATCCTTATGTTTGTATAATTAGCTGAAAATAGTCCAATTGATTTAAGTAAATTAATTTTTTTCAATAAATTTTAGAAAATGTCTTTACAAATTATCTTACATGACATGATAACATGGTCAAAATAAAATTAATCTTTGTTATTAATTCAATGTAGAATTTTAATAAAGAATAGCATCTTTTTAGAATTTTTGAAAAATAAAAATTAATTAAACTAAATCAATTGTACTGATTTTAGCTAATTATATAAATATGTGGATCAATTTTAGTCAAAGATAAATGTAAAGACTAATTTTAGAATTTTAGATAAACATAAGGATTAAAAGAAGTCTTTAGCCTTATAATAATAAGGAAGTGGGTTAGGAGATACCTTGGTTTTCTTTATTATTTTTTTAATTTTGAAGAGAAAATGTCTTATTTTTCTTCTTTTTAAACAAAAAATCACTAATAGTTAACAAAGAAAAAAGGCACAAAAGATAAATGTTACTCCCTCCTTCCCCAATTAAACGTCGTTTTAGCTTTTGTTTTTACTGTTTCGGAACGTACCTTAAGACGGCCGGAACAGTCACTATTTGAGACAAATTTGCCCTGAATTTTTTCTCGGAAGTACGTTAAGGATTAACGTACGTTCGAAAAAAAGTACGGAATTTTTTGGGGTCAAATAGTGCCTCATCCGACCTGCTCGATATGCGTTCCCTACTGAATATTGGGATATGAGAAAGACATTTAATTGGGGAAGGAGGGAGTAAAACTAAAGCAAAAATATGAAAAAAAATAGTGATGGTTTTGTATCTAGAAAATCTAGGGAAAAAAAATAACTACGGGATGAAACTGAAGTTTTATAAAAGAAAACAGATTAATTTGTTATTTGTGCCTAATTAATTTAATACTAATTGGTGTGACGTGGACGAGAAAGTAAGATAGATGGGTAGATTGTCCAGGGGCAAAGCTAAAAAAAAAGAGAACGAGAAACAAAATGTGAGGAAGATGTGGAGTATGAGTGTATGAGACAGTCGTGCATGAGATGAAATAGAAAGTAGAAACGTGCAAAAGTGATGGGATCTTTTCTTATTAATTACTCTCTGTCCTTAAATAACTGTCGTTATCTTACAGATTCTTACTGTTCATAATACTTGTTATTTTATCTTTTCCGAAATATATATTTTGTGCAAATGATAATTTATTTTATGCATCAACCCAATTTGATAATGGTGTGGTAATTTGAGTAAAAATTAAAAGTAAAAATGAAACAATGCGGAATAAAATAAGATCAAAAAATCATTATTTTAAATTTGCTATTATTCCAAAAGTGACAGTTATTTGAGGATGGAGGTAGTATAAATTTACAATAATAATTATATTTTTTAATTGTCAAATTAATGTAAAAAATAATATTTTTTGAAATGCTCACTCATAAGTCATAAATGGAGTAGCAGGAATCGTTATAACAGCAACTGCAGTCTGCAGTGCATCATGTGAAACTTCACTAATTGGCTTAGTCAAAGTCCACTGTTGTTTTGTAATAGTACACTAATACTAGATGACATAAATGGTTTAACCACTTACTAATTTCTAGTATAATCTCTTTTATTATTTAACAATTCAACCGACAAATTGATTTTATAAAGTACTACTGCTGACTGAGTATACAAGAAACGGAATGTACTGTCAATGATCCACTTTCCAAACATATATTCCAATTCCCATTTGTCGGTTAACGTCAAAATTCTCTTCTATCACTATGCGGTAAAAATCATGGGATCATTATCCAAACGTCGTCATTTACTAAGTGCATACCGGCGAGCTTGTTTTTTCAAGTGTAACCTACTACCGGCTACCGTCCGTTCATTATGACTTTACTTTAATGTTACCATCAGTAATTTTAATTGATCATTGAAGGCTAACAACGGTTAATATTAATTACAGCAGAAAGTGAACAACAGATTTAAGGCAATGAGCAAAAATATACAAGAAATAGCAAATAGCCACCGCTACGCTACATGATGACAATCACCACACCCAAACACACCCTTAGCTGTTCTCAACATATCCCTATTTTCTGTATATTTATTTGGAATCATCTACTATTTTCAACAACTCGTTTAAATTAAAAATATAAAATAAAAACAATGAAAGAATTGGGCAACATATTCCCTGTTTTTCATTATTTCTGGTTCGTTTTTGAATTTTCACCCGATCTTAGGCTTCTACTTATGAATAATCATTCACAATTTTATGAAAACAATACTAATTAATGTGGTAGTCTGTAGAAACCAATAATTGATAAGTAGATTGTGGCGAAATTAATGGAATAAGGTTTATTGAAATTTGTGTTTAACAAAATTAAGCTGAGTACTATTATTCTATACAACCAAGGAAAAAAGACTATATAAAGATTAATAATAAAAAACCTCAACTACTACTAGTTAACAAGACCTTCAGCAATTAATTAACCTGATTACAACCTCATATTTGTTTAAAAATATTTTACTTTGCAATGTCAAGTCTATAACTTCCTAAATATTACAATTTTGACATTTGCGGTGGTTAAGAGATTCGAGGAAAAAATTAACGAATATAGTATGACTTACGACAATGGAAAAAAATTAGTATAATTATTATATTTTTTATTTTGAATGTACATTACTATTTTGGAGTATTATTATTGTATGAGAGAATATTCATGATTGGGATGAAACTTGGAATTTGGAAGGTTTTTCAGTTTTTGGTTTTTTTAGTACACGGAACAGAAGAAGTGAGGAGTACAAAAAGCATCCGGGCATTTGGTTGTTTTCTTCCTTACCAGATTCTTCTACTTCTACTTCTACTTCTACTTCTACTTAAACAGCTGGTAACAGTCCCTTAAACACACACCGTACTACAAGCGCGTGCCAACACAGCCACCGCGCTTTTAAGTTTTTAACCACCCGCCACGCGCTGTAAAACAATGGATACTCGCCTGTCGGCCAATCGCAAAAACAGTTGAGAATTAACCAGCAGCACCGACACTTGTGGGCTGTTCCTCCTTTAATTTTTCTTTGGCGTTCGGGAGGAGAAAAGATTCTGTGGTTCGCACTTCACTTTCCATCAAAGCAATCGCCATCCACAGCTGTCATATAAAAATTGGAAAAAAGGGAAGTCTATGGTGGGTCCCACTCCGGAGAATTAATCATACTGCTAGTTAGCAAGCGGGTCCCACAACGGGGTTAGGAATCCAGCAGAACAACAAACAAACTGCTCCCTCCTTCTCTTCGTTCTTCCTCCTCACCAGTTGTTTGTTTAATTGTTTATCATCATGTGACCCCACCACCATCACATGCAGCCGGCACGTGGCGTGTCACCATTAGAGGATCATCGGTAAGTCCATGATTGTGTTCTTTAACTTCTTTGGTTTTGTGATGATATAATCATTCCATCGCTTACACAAAATCTTTCACTACTATTGCCCATTACCTTTTTAAGCTTAGCTAAGCCCATATCTATGTCACTAATTAAATTAAATTAATCTAATCTCTTCGTTTTTTTTACCATATGCCATCTTCTTAGTTGACACAAAATATCATAATTATTAAAAACCTATAGGGCTTACCATTGTGGAGGAAAGTTAAATTATTAGTACTACCAATTATATTCATTATACTACTTTATTTAATTACCTAGAGTATTAATCTCATATTAAAACAAAATTAATCATTATAAAAATAGTTCGTACCTAGAGTATTGATCTCATATTCGAACAAAATTAATCATTATAAAAATAGTTCGTACGGTTATTTTTTATCCCAAATTCTACATTCATTCAATATACTTAGGATGATGTTGGCTACAACAATGTAAATCCTACCTACTTTGATGAGTTCATTTATTATAATTAATTATTTGTTATCTCTATCAATCAAATAAAAAAATTATTTAAAAGGATCGGAGATTCAATCAAAGAAATTCGTGAACTGTTAAATTATGTATGTTTAGTTAATGTGATTACGTAATTTTGTTAACCATTACTTATTTAATCGACTTTTAACATATAAATTTATAAGTAATGTAATTAGAGGTATTGATTCTTTCACTAATTAATTTTTTTACTTGAAAGATAAACATAGTTATCGTATATAATTTGTAGTTATATTTTACTATCTTTTTTTTTTAAATAAATAAATTATTATGCACGCATGATATATAATAAATAATTAATTAGTTTGAGTAGCCAAGAAATATGGCCAAAATAATTTCGGGTACTACTACTTACTCGAATGGATTCCACGTGCCATGGGCAGAATTACTTCCTTAAAATTCACGTTGTAAAAATAAAAAAGCATGGGAGAAAGATTGCTGAAAGAGACGAACGCCCTATGGCATAAGAACACGTGTAGTGTAGGATAACAAATCATTCTTTTGTGATGGCAAAGCTAACAAATCATTAGTGTTTTATTATTATTGGATATATGGCCACTCACACCACACATTACTGCATATTACTATAACACTAATCTTTATGTATTTTATTGTTAGGGCTTTTATTTATATCATTTTATTACAAAGAAAATTATATTTTTTTACTCTAAAGTCTGAACTTTAATTTATTAGAAATATATATTGAATCTATAAGATTATATTTTTCTCAATAAATTGATGATTTTATTAAACCCGACATACAAACATAAGAAGTGCACCGAATAAAACGACTAAGGCCGGCCTCAAGAAATCAAGCCTTGAAATATAAAAAAAACACATGTCAATCGTGTACTTAACCACAAAGACTAGCTCAATTAATCCAAAACAAAACACCCACACGAGGGAAGATAATAACTCATGAACATAATATTTTCGATACAGTAAGCGTCGTTTTACTTAAAAGAAGATAGTGTTAATTATTTGTACTAAACAAAGACTTAATATTCGATTTTCTCCTGGTGCAATGATTAAAGTCATAGAATCAAAAATAAAAAGCAAAATTATGTTAATGTGGAAGGAAAGTCATCTGAGTTCTAAAAAGGAGAAAATAAATATTTTTATACAAAGAGAATAGTAATATTGTATTTGGGTGCATAATAGGTCCACCGACACCTTGTGGCACATATGGCATTGAAGACAAAGCATCCAATATAATAAAATAATGTAGAGTGAGAAGAAGGAACGTTACAAAAAAACACATGATGTGGAGTGGTGCCATGGTATTGCTACCTTAGGGTTAAGACTTTACTAATATAAATAAATGAATAAGTATATAGTATGTTTTTATTTATATTTATAATAAAAGGTTTATAAAAATTGGTGGTGCCAAAAATAAATAAATTGTACCCTTTGCTACAAAATCAAAATTAAAAGAAATATGTTCTTTAACCTGCTAAATTATCATGGCGGTAAAATAGTGATTTAAATTTAGTTTTACGTTCAACTATAAAGAAAAACATAACTTCTTTAGCTATTATTTTAAATGAGAGATTGATTTAATATGTTTTATATTCTATATTAAGAGTATGTTTAATTCTTCAAACATAACATTTTTTGTCATAAACCACATACTCCCTTGTCCTTTAATAACATACGTTTTTAAAATAATAGAAAATTGAAAACAATAATATTTAATCTTATTTTATTTTATTCTACATTATTTCATTTTTTTCTAATTTTCACTGGCACATCATCATCAAATTGAGTTGATGCATAAAAAAAAATTATCATTTGTACAAAATATATACTTCAAAAAAGATAAAAAGACAAGTATTATGAAAGGTAATAATTCGTAGAAAAACATCAATTATTAAAGGACAAAAGAAGTACATGATTAGTTAAGATTGAATGAAAAAAAAGATAGTTAAAGAAAAAAAATGATATATTATACTCCCTCCGGTACGAAATAAACGTCATTTATTATTTCGGCACGCATTTGAAGGAGGCCGGATGACTCACTAACGTACGTTCAAAAAAAAGTACGGAATTTTTTGAAGTTAAATAGTGAATCATTTGGCTTTTTTAAGATGCGTGTCTAAATAGTAAATGACATTTATTTTGGACCAGAGGGAGTAGTAATATTGATAGTAATTTTCTTTGTTGTTTTTGTTTCTATAGAAAAACCAGAAGAGAAGAGGCATTAAAGATGAAATGGTATTGGGGCATATGGGCATATATGTTTCCTTGTTGTCCTTGGAGGGTGGCTAATAATTGCATTAATGAGTTGTCCAACTGCAATATAACCTATGATTTGTGATCTAGGGAAGTATATTAATACTAATGTATCACTGTACCGATTAGTGATTATATCTACATACAATATTATTTAATTTATGTATGTTGCATTCAATTTAATGGGCTAAAACTGGCATAGGAGACAAATATTGGTTGAAGGAGGAAGAAATAATTTCTTTTTTTATAGAAAAAACTGTACACAGAAATTTTATCGTGAAAAACTTAAATCAGTGATGAGATTACGTATATATTAAGTACCGATTGTTCTAGATTCGAATCGGTCAAGATCTAAAAAACGATCAAGTTTTTCCTCACAAATTTTAATGCCGTTACATACATACTTCGATTATATTCCCTCCGGTTTTCTTTAAACGACTTTTACTATTTGGGCACGCATATTAATGATACCGGATGACTCACTATTTGAGATTATTTTGCTCCGAATTTTTTCTCAGACATACGTTCGAAAAAAAGTATGAAATTTTTTGAAGTCAAATAATGAATTATTTAGCTTTTTCGATATGCGTGCCAAAATAGTAAGAGTCATTTAAAGAAAATCGGAAGGAGTAGCTATCTTTGCTGGGAAAAACGAAAGAAAAGAAAGAAAGAAAGAGCAGCAGCAGGATCAGAAAACTGATTTTTTTTCATAAGAAAATAGATCTCTGCAGATAATAATAGATCCAAATTAACACTAATTAATTAATTAAAGATTCAACGCAAGGGAAACCAAAATTAGTTAAAACAGCACATCATTAATTGGCAATAATAATATGAAAACACAGTCAAGTGTCAATTACTACTAATCTTTTTTGTTGTCACTAAAAGTCAAATGATTTTTATTTTGTTTTTGCAACCGACAGTCTGGTGGAATTAAATACACCCTAAATTGAATAAAAAGAATAAAAAGCAACCAAACCGACACTTTCTTTTCATTTTTACCCCTGCCCTACCCAGTAATAACAGTTCAGTGTAAAAACCACAGCAGAGGAAACGGTGAATAGTCAAAATCTGACCGTACACAACACTAATAAAAACAGAAGAAAAATAAAAGTAAAACAGTAACTGTGAAATAGGATCTGCTCTCATAACGCCTTGCCGGGTCGATCGTGTCGTCTCTCTCTCTCTCTTCAGTCATTTCATTTCTATATTTTGGAAATAAATAATAAAAATTAGCAGGTGAGTGAGGTACAGTGATGTTGTTTGAGAGATTGAGCTGTGCGCCACGCGTTTTCATCTTTTCCTGTTTTTATTACATCACCCACTCAATTGCTGTATTCTCTAGTCTACTCCTTATAAAAAAGGAAATACGTAGGAAATACGTGTGCAATACACAAAACTTACAATTGTTTTGAGGGGGAGAGAGTGAGACACCAACTACGGTGGTGGGGATACAGAACAGTGCCACCATCACATTCTGGGTCCCACTCTTTTTTGATTTCTTTTTTTATATATACTACTTATTACGTAATTATTATTGTTAATTAAATGAAATTATAAGAAAGAAAGAGGAAGAAGAGGAGTTTTTCACTAAATTTAAGATTTAACAAATGACATTAACATACCATCTCCTCCTTGTCCTTCATCTATTTCTCCCCCCCTCTCTCTCTCTCCTCTCCTTCTATCTTACGCCTCCTCCACATTTCAACTCTCTCTTTCTTCTCTCACTCTAAAAACCCAATCTTTTCTCTTCTTTCATTGCCACAGATTGATTGAGAGAGAGGCCAGCCAGGATACAGATTTTGAACCCGAAAGACAGTGACTTGGCTTGTCAACTACATCATATTCATTTCACATTCATATAAACCCAAAAAAAACTTTCACTCTCCTCTTCATTTCCAGGGAGGGAGAAAACAATAAAAATACTCTGTTTTCGTGTGCTTGTACAGTCTGTGTTCCCCATACGTTTTTGGGTTCTTATGCTCTCCTCTGCTCTTGGGTTTTCTGTTGTTGTTGTTGCGTTTTGGATGATAAAGTTTCGCTCTTTTTGACTGAACTGACCCCGGTTCAGGATTCGTGGAGGTAGACCTGGGTTTGGGTGTGTCGGTGCCTAGGGGTTTCAAGAGCTGACTGAGCCATGAACACTGGGGGTAGGCTCATTGCCGGGTCGCACAACAGGAACGAGTTTGTGCTGATTAACGCCGATGAGAATGCCAGAGTAAGCAAGCAGCTACATTTCACTCCTTTTCTTTTATTTTCAGCAGACCCATCTCCTTTCTTTTCCCTAACTTCTGATCTGTGTTTCGGGATTTTAAGAATTTGAGGTTTTTGATCTGGTCGTTTCCTGTGCTGGATCCTTCACTTTTGATTTCTTTTTGTCCTACAAATTTCTAGATTCAGCGCTTTCCTTTCATGGGGTTTGATTTCGCTTTCTTCAGTAGTGTTAGCGTTTTGTTCCCTCTTTATTTTTACTTTCCCTGATAAATGAAGGGTAGGGTTAGTACTCTTCATTTTCCCCCAAATCTCTTCTTTGCATGAAGTTCGTTTGCGGATAATTTTGTCAAGATTCGTAATTCGCGGCATGATTTTGTGAGCTGGTCAGAGGGAAGGTTTCCTTTTAGTCTCTAGAATTGCACTCACTAATGTAGATTTGAGAAATCTACATTTAGATTTGGTGTTTAGTGCAAATGTAAGTGTAAGCAATGAGTATATTTCATAAGGAAGCTCCAGTATTTTCGGAAATTAGGGAGTAAATTTTGTATTTTCTGTGTTGCATATGGTAATGCAGTGGGATTTTTGCAAGGATTGGTGCAAATATAATAATTTTAATGAATTGGCTTTTGTCATTTTATTTCCTAGATCTAGTTACACTAAATTCAATTTGAGGTCCAGAAGATTTGTCTCTTTTCTTATCTGAGTTTGAGTGAAACTGTTTGGTTTTCTGCTCAGTTAACTGATAAAATTTTGATGCAAAACAGAGATGGTATATTGGTTTACTGTAATCATATTCTTCAAATTCAACTACCGTCACTGTGTTGGCATTTCTTGTTTCTATTCTGTTTGATTTTGTTTCATGATCAGCTGCTAATAGCACCTTCTTTTTCCCTACAGATTAAGTCTGTGCAAGAATTGAGTGGCCAAGTGTGCCAAATTTGTGGGGATGAGATCGAGATTACTGTGGATGGCGAACCCTTTGTTGCCTGCAATGAATGTGCATTCCCTGTGTGCCGTCCTTGTTATGAATATGAGCGAAGAGAGGGAAATCAAGCTTGCCCTCAGTGCAAAACCAGATACAAGCGCATAAAAGGTTTCAGAATGTTTCTGTCCTATTTGGTTTTTCTAGTCACTTGAAAGTATCATCATTCTTGGTGTCCCTAACTTCTCAAACACATTGCAGGTAGTCCTAGGGTTGAAGGTGATGAGGAAGAAGATGACATTGATGATTTGGAGCATGAGTTTGATTGTGGGAATCTTGTTGGCATGAGTCCAGAACAAGTTGCTGAGGCAATGCTCTCCGCACGCCTCAACACTGGTCGCGCATCCCACTACAATGCCTCTGGCATTCCAACTCACACAGAGCTAGATTCCTCTCCCCTTAGCTCCAAGATTCCTCTCTTGACCTACGGCGAGGAGGTAAGTAAATCTCCCATTAGTACATGCATGTACCTCTGTGCACAAATGGTTCAAACAACACATTCTAATGGTTTTCCGATTCCTTTGTGTTAGGATACCGAGATTTCTTCTGATCGACATGCTCTTATAGTACCTCCTATCACGGGTCATGGAAATAGAGTACATCCAATGCCTTATACTGACCAGTCCACACCTCGTAAGTCATTTATCCACTGCCAGCATTTGAGTCCTTGAATTTCTATGAATTTCAAGCGATGTGTTTGGTGTTCATCTTTTATGTCTTTTATTGTAGTGCAACCAAGACCTATGGTTCCTAAGAAAGACATAGCCGTATATGGGTACGGGAGTGTGGCCTGGAAGGATAGAATAGACGACTGGAAGAAGCGTCAGAATGACAAACTTCAGGTGGTTAAGCATGAAGGAGGAAATGATGGCGCAAGCTTTGCTGGGGATGAACTGGATGATCCTGACTTGCCCATGTATGTGACGGACAATATTTATTCTTCTATCCTATGTGGTCTGTTGCTGATTTGGTATCATATGTTGCCATATCTTTGCATCACTTACACAGAACTACAGGCACATTGATATGTAGTAACACTAATTATGTGTATCTGGAAGGCTTTCAAGGATCTCAGTAGGGAATTTGCTACTCAGCAAGAATGCTGTTACAAACATGATGCATATGAGGCATTTGACAGTATTCTTTGTTCTGCTCATTTAGAACTCTATTTTATGATAGAAGTCCTGTTTAAGTTTAGACTTGGTCAAGCTTAACAGCTTTTTGGCAAGCATATATGTGACATGGCAATTGAATGCGATTTGCTATGCTCACCTTTAAACATTCTGATAAACACTACAAACCTTTGTTTGCCACAAGTCCTTTGCATAAAACCGAGCTGGACTGTGTCATCTGTTTATTTGCATATTTCCACAATAAATTGCTGAACATAATTTGGAACAGAGTTTCTGCTCTATGATATTCTTGTATTTGGCTATTTACAAGTTTTCTTGATGTACCTTTTCAGGATGGATGAGGGTAGGCAGCCACTGTCAAGGAAGTTGCCCATTCCTTCAAGCAAGATAAACCCTTACAGAATGGTCATCATCCTGCGTCTTGTAATTCTGGGTTTATTTTTTCACTATCGAATTCTTCATCCAGTCAACAGTGCATATGGTTTGTGGCTGACTTCTGTGATCTGTGAAATATGGTTTGGAATATCTTGGATTCTGGATCAGTTTCCAAAATGGTATCCTATTAAAAGAGAAACATACCTTGATAGGCTGTCACTAAGGTATTTGTAGCAATGTGTTGTATTCTCAATTTTTTTCCCTTCAGCATTTTATTTTCACCTTTTTTATAAAATGTTTTTGTCCTAGTTTAGGGAGTATGATTGCTTACCATCACGTTTCTATTTTAGGTATGAAAAGGAAGGCAAGCCATCTGAGTTAGCCCCCATTGACGTATTCGTATCTACTGTTGATCCAATGAAAGAACCTCCACTGATCACTGCAAATACTGTTCTCTCGATCCTCGCGGTTGATTATCCTGTGGATAAAGTTGCATGCTACGTGTCAGATGATGGTGCTGCCATGCTCACATTTGAAGCACTCTCTGAAACATCTGAATTTGCTAGGAAGTGGGTTCCTTTCTGTAAAAAGTACAATATTGAGCCTCGTGCTCCTGAGTGGTATTTTTCACTGAAAATTGACTACCTAAAGAACAAAGTTCATCCAGCATTTGTCAGGGAAAGACGCGCTATGAAGGTTAACAACTTCCCAGCATAGAGATTCACTCATAATACTATCGGCCTAAATAATGAATTGATGTGATTTCCTTCTTTAGTTACATATGATCATTTGTTCTCAATGTCTGGGTTTTTACTCTTATTTTTGCTTATGCTTTACAAACTGTTAATTTTTTTTGCTAATGATGCTGCTCAACTTTATTTCAGAGAGATTATGAAGAATTCAAAGTTAGGATAAATGGGTTGGTTGCCACTGCCCAAAAGGTTCCTGAAGATGGTTGGACCATGCAAGATGGGACTCCGTGGCCGGGAAACAATGTGCGGGACCATCCTGGCATGATTCAGGTTAGATCATATACTTTGGTTCTCATAATATGTAGATCTTTTGTTTTGCTAAATGAACAATATTGCCTTTTGATGTCTGGATTTTTGTCTTTTTTTTTACCAAAACCCAATGACGTCTCTGATATCACGTCCTTATTTATATTGTTTACTATGGCTGTGACCTGTCGCCCTGCCGCCTGTGTCAGTTTCTTGTCATTGTGATTCATACAAGTCAGGCCTCACATAAGCATGTGGTTTTTGCCGAGTTTTGAGTTTTTTTCCTTTGGCAGACCCATGATGTCAGTCTTGGTACTTTTTGGCAGAGTTCCCTCATTCAGTCATTTGGGAGTTTAAGCTACTCACATGCTACTGCAAACAAATTGATGTGTACTCATTGTTCATGCATAAATTGATGTTCGTACTTTTACTCTGCAGGTTTTTCTTGGTCGTACCGGTGTTCGTGATGTGGAAGGGAATGAATTACCTCGTTTGGTGTATGTCTCCCGTGAAAAGAGACCAGGGTTTGACCATCATAAAAAGGCTGGTGCAATGAATTCTCTGGTATGTCTTGAACTGTTATATTTTAGAAAGTTTGTATGGTTCTTGTTTACATAATGTCATCTTTCACAATCTCCATGCAGCCTGGAATTGATAAGCTTTGTTACTCTGCTTTCTATTGTCTTAGATGCGTGTGTCAGCTGTTCTGTCAAATGCTCCTTATATGCTGAATGTTGATTGTGATCATTACATCAACAATAGCAAAGCACTTCGGGAATCTATGTGCTTCATGATGGACCCAACATCAGGGAAGAAAGTTTGTTATGTGCAGTTTCCTCAAAGATTTGATGGCATCGATCGTCATGATAGATACTCCAACAGGAATGTTGTTTTCTTTGATGTACGTATATTCTTGCTTTCCCATCTCCCCTGTTTTTCTTGTTATTTTCTTCTTTCTCCGCAACCTATCTGGAAAATAATGGAAGCTTATTCTGCAATGTGAAACAGATCAACATGAAAGGATTAGATGGCTTACAAGGACCGATATATGTTGGAACTGGGTGTGTTTTCAGAAGGCAAGCACTTTATGGTTTTGATGCACCAGTGAAGAAGAAGGCTCCTGGTAAGACTTGCAACTGTTGGCCAAAATGGTGCTGTTTATTATGTGGGCCTAGAAAGAACAAGAAAACAAAGGTCAAGAAGGAGAAGAGAAAGAAGTCCAAGAACAGGGAAGCATCAAAGCAAATACATGCTCTTGAAAATATTGAAGAGGGAATTGAAGGTATTGCGTGTTCTTGCTATCGCATCTGATTGTTTGATTCAAATTTTTTGCTTTATTTTTCTTTTGTATTTCCTTGATACTAAAGTTGGGTTTCTGTTGCAGAATCAACTACTGATAAATCTTCTGAAACATCCCAAATGAAATTGGAGAAGAAGTTTGGGCAATCTCCAGTGTTTGTAGCCTCCACACTTCTTGAGGATGGTGGTGTGCCTCATGATGCTAGTCCAGCATCACTATTGAGAGAAGCTATCCAAGTCATCAGTTGTGGTTATGAAGATAAAACAGAATGGGGAAAGGAAGTAAGTGAAGTGACTTGACGAGTTAGGAATTTAGCATAAGCATGATTTGTCACCTGTGTAATCTTTGTATGTTCTTGTTGAACCAGGTTGGATGGATATATGGGTCCGTGACGGAAGATATCCTGACAGGATTCAAGATGCATTGCCATGGATGGCGGTCCGTATACTGCATTCCAAAGCGGCCTGCATTTAAGGGTTCTGCTCCTATTAATCTCTCAGATCGTCTGCATCAGGTTCTTCGTTGGGCTCTTGGATCTGTTGAGATTTTCTTCAGCAGACATTGTCCAATTTGGTATGGCTATGGTGGTGGGTTGAAATGGTTGGAACGATTTTCTTACATTAACTCAGTTGTGTATCCTTGGACATCCATTCCCTTGATTGTTTACTGTACCCTACCAGCTATATGCCTTCTCACTGGACAGTTCATTGTCCCTGAGGTAATTTACCTTTTTTGTAACACTTGTTTTGCGTTTCCTTGTCTGTTGCTTAGTTTATACTTCTGGTGTGGAAACCTAGTTTTATGTTTCAATGGTTTGTGCACTTATTTTACCTGGACTTTGCATTGGCTTTGGCCCTAATTCTTCTCCTATATGTTATATACAGATTAGCAACTACGCCAGTCTTGTGTTTATGGGACTCTTTATATCTATTGCCGCAACCGGTATCCTTGAGATGCAGTGGGGTGGTGTTGGGATAGATGACTGGTGGAGAAATGAGCAATTTTGGGTGATTGGAGGTGCATCGTCTCATTTTTTCGCTCTTTTCCAGGGTTTACTCAAGGTCTTAGCTGGTGTGAACACAAACTTCACTGTCACTTCAAAAGCAGCAGATGATGGGGCGTTTTCGGAGCTATATCTGTTCAAGTGGACATCATTATTAATCCCTCCTACAACTTTGTTGATCATAAACATCATCGGAGTTGTGGTTGGGATCTCAGATGCTATCAATAACGGGTATGATTCTTGGGGTCCTTTGTTCGGTAGACTGTTTTTCGCATTCTGGGTCATCGTTCACCTGTACCCCTTCCTCAAGGGTCTTCTCGGGAAACAAGATCGCATGCCCACCATTATTTTGGTATGGTCGATCCTGCTGTCTTCGATTTTGACTCTGTTGTGGGTCAGAATAAACCCATTTGTATCAAGAGATGGCCCTGTTTTGGAGATTTGTGGATTGAATTGTGACTAAAATACAAACGAATAAGGCCTCTAAGATGGTTTTACAGTGCCGCAGCTGTCTGAAAATGGTTTCGGGAGTTGCTGCGAATGCGGTTGCATTTTATGTTGTGCAAGCGATGTGTAATGGCCAAGAATTTTTTGTGGAAGGAAGAAAAGCTGTAGTTTGGGGGTGTAGATACTTATGGGGTTGGTGAGTAAGAAGACACTTTGTTTTTTGGTTTTACAGGTTTTTTTTTTCCTCCATTAATTCTTTTATTAAATTTCTGTGGGCTCTAGGTTTTTCTTTTTCTTTTATAATATTTGTGAGTTTCTGTATTTCTAAAGAGAGCATTGGAAAATCATAAATTATTCCCCTTGTTAATGTGGGGATTAATATAAGTGTCTGAAAACCACTTTATTCATGTTTCTGTTGTCATGTTGTTTCTCTGTGGACTTGGAACATTTATGTACCTAAATTGGAGTTGAAAAATATTATGCATTGTACTTCTCTACTAGGAATTGAGTGATTCTTCTTCTTGCTGCATATCATTTAGGAGACCTTGTTTCTTTTCCAGGCAAGATGTTATGTCCTACTAGGGTTTGGTAATTCTGCTTTGAATTAATAAAATCTCGTTCGAACATTGTTTGGTCTTAGAGTAGAATGTCCATTCTCGCTAGGTTTGTCAATATACCGTTAGTTCTTGCGTTAACTTTACTCATTGTGAGTTTGGAATCCATTCCTATTATAACAATATACCGTTAGTTCTTGCGTTAACTTTACTCATTGCACCTAAAATCTATATTAGGTGCAATTTTCTTTAATACTAATAATTTTACTAACCGATACCATATTGGTGCTCAAATGATGAGTGCATCTTAGTGGGCATATATAACGTGGTGGTGGTCCTGGATTCCCATATCTATCGCAGTTAAGTAATAAGAACAAAAAGAAATTGCACACTTTTTGGGAAGAGTCAAAATATAGACGGAGAAAACGGAAGGGAAAAAGGGACGAGAAATGTGGAGCCAACTCATGTGATAATTCACGGCATCCAACAAGGACACATGAGATGAGACCGACCAAGGCAGGCAAGCAGGCAAGCAGGCAAGCTAATAGTTATAATAGTCACACACACACAACTAATTAATAATTAAAAACTATGACTAAGACACCAAAACTCATCACATGACTCATATCACGTTATAAAACACCATATCTTTTTAACCGAATTTTAACTTCGAATCTTAAGAACGCAATTGTTTATAAATTTAGTACCACTTAAATCGTCTAAAAAAATCCAACAAAATAAAAGTCCTGATTGGTTAGTCCAATGAGTTGGAAGGCGAGTGACTTATATAAAATATATTTTTTAATTATAATGAATTATGATTTCATTGAAGACGTTTGTTATTGTTTTATGATTTGGTAACCTTTCGAAAGTTTTGTTTTGACAGCCTTATCCTACCCAATAAGGTCCACACGCTACAGGCTTCAGCCCTATGATCACCAATCATCATTCTCCCTTGCCCCAAATAAATAAGTGGTCAATATTTGCACAAGTGATTTTATGCAATTTAAAAATTGGAGGGTGGCTTCCAAGTTCCAACCCACGTTGACATAGGATAAGATTTCATGAAATAAATTTCAACATTTGTTCTGTGCTTATGGTAGGCAATTTATACACCTAATTTTAGATTCGAGTTTAAAAAATGGAAAAAAAAATCGTACAGTCACATTTTCAAAGTTTTATCATTCTCAAACGTGATTAAGCTTCTGTTAAGTAACGGAACGCCTACTTTACTTGGTAAGCATTTGAATTGAGCTTCGGCTAATCTTTTAGTCATTTCATTTGAGTTTGATTAGGGGTGTCAAACGGGCCGACCCGACCCGACCCGTTAGCTGTGACCCGTTGGGGTGAGGGCAAAAAATGACCCGACCCGTTTCCGACCCACAGGGTAGCGGGGGGTCGACCCGACCCGACCCGACCCATCTGACCTGTTAAGTAAAACGACGTCGTTTTGGCATGCTTTGTGTTTATGAAGACAAAATTTCAGAGGGTCAAACGGGTCGTAAACGGGTCAGCATGACCCGCACGCGACCCATTGACCAGTTGGCGACCCATGAACAGTACAATACGGGTCAACCCGCCCAAATTTAGGCGGGTCAACTCATCCAAATTAGGGTGGGTCGGCCCGACCCGGATTTTAAATTTTTTTTTGATATGGGTTTTTGTTTTTAAAAGTAATGGTGCATTTAAAATATCAATTTTCTTTACGAAAAATTTTAAAATAAATATTTTATAAAAACAAGTTGTTATTGACTTGATTCTTCGGTTAACAAGCTTTATACTATATATTTTATGCATTTAAATTTCTAAACAAATACTACAATTAAATAAACGGATTTAAAAATGAAATTCTAGCATAAACATTAAACAAATTACATTTGTACTAATTTTTACATTAAAATTGCATGTATTTAAACAAAAACTAACAATCGGAAGTAAAATTAATTCTATACATGCAGTTTAGATTATTAGAAGAAATAAGATCTTGAGTGAACTCCATTCGTATACTATACATCACATCATAAATTAAATGCATGCAGTTTAGATTCTTAGAAGAAATGACATGAAACTAATTCCAAAAAAAAAAAAAAGGATAGAAGAGGTTTTATGTCATCTTCCTTTACCTTCTCTCAATACCACTCTACGTATCCACCTACATATATATGCTTTTAGTATGAAAGAAGAAAGGAAATGAAACAGAACAAGCAAACATACAAACTTGATTGTTGTTGTAAGTCAATATGATCATGTAAAGCATGTAGAAATTTAATGAATACTTTTTGGTGGCTACATGTGTCTTGAGCTAAAACTTAAATAAGTCAATTGTATACTACCAAAAAAAATCACTTTTATCTTCCCTATAGAATATTGAAGATGCGTGTTTTCAGGCAAACTAAAAAGATGTGGCCATGGTGAATGTCTCCAATGTTCCATAAGCATTCGTGCAATATAGGTGCTGCTTAATAAACATGTATTTTAGTATCATACAAGTCCAAGCATAGTATAAAGGGAAAGACTCCTGATCTAAACTCTTCAAATATGCTAGGAGAAAAACAAAACAAAGAAAGAAAACACGATAGTAGCCACTGCCCAATAAAATGAACCCGTTTTGACACCCCTAACTGTAGATGGGATTGTCAACAAGCCTAAACAAAACTGCAAAATAATTAATAGGTGATTGATGAAAATAGAGTGAAACCCAGGACTCCAAATATCAATACATCAATAATGCGGCTCACATTTTCATTCTTGACAAGAATCAGGATTTACAAATCAAGTGAAAAGATTCACGCACTGATCTTTACCAGCATACATAAGCAATAAAAGCACACCCAAAAGAAAGAAAGGATAGGCATGGAATTTAATAAAACGAAGAATTATGAGGAGAAAGAAGCATTGATTTCAGGCCTAGCATGCTTACCCCATTGCAATAATAATAAGCCTATCTTTCTCCATATGGAAATGCTGCAGGCACATAGAGATGTTGTTCAAAGCAGGTGATTCAGGCCCTACTACCACCTATAATTACACCCACATCAATATATACATATATATATCTGCTTCTGAAGGCACTGCCAATTTATCTTCTGAAGGCACTGCCAATTTGAATTCCATTAAAATAAAGAATTTCAACACATTAAGTGATCTGGGAAGCAAACTATATCACAATAATAGTTTATCAACAAAATACGATCATAATAAATGGTTCAGTGGCAGCAAACTAAGAAATAGCAAGTCCAGAAGCCAGCATACCTGTCGAACCCAAAGAAATAACATGCTTTTTTGAAAACAATGGGAAGAACCCACAAAAGGCCACTGGCCATTATTGGTGAAAAAAGAATCGCATAATGGATCGACATCTATTTTGCAGTCTGCATCAGAAAAGACGGTAATCCTAAGTCCTAACAGACAGGGTAAGCTTATGATGTGCATACGATGGGCAAAGATAAGATAGATCCTGTCTCGAATGGGCCTAGCAGTGATAATAAGTTCATCTTCTGATTAGTTTGGGCTAAGAAAGACTTCAACATCAAATCCAGTACTATGGATTACTCCCAAAGCAGTAAGTACTCTTATTTTTATAAGCTCTAAATGACATGTATACTTAAGTATACCTAAGCTCACTGAACCAGAAATTTTTTGTCCAAGGCAGGCGGTACACACTACTATCATCCAGTAATTACTCCACACACAACGACCGAAACAGCGCCTCTTACTTATAAGTGTAAAAGTGCCAAACAACTCCCACCAAGTGGTGAAAGTACTCCTACTTGGGTCACTGCTCTCAACCTGGCATCAGCACAACTGAATGTCATATCTGACAACAACTTCTAAAAGATGAATACGAATAAATAAAAAATCCTAAAAGATACATGCATGCATGTTGAATGACACAGAAGATTCTACTACAGTGAAAGAGGAAGGGGGATCATCTTGCCAGTATGACCATCTGTTAATAAGAAGAGTATATAAAAATTGAATGCCTTTATGAAGCTATAATAAGAATTGACATTCATTATTTATCTCCTTGGTATAAATACTATCAGTGTTTAGTAACGCCAGTGTTCTAACTCAAGAAGTCTTGTTTTAAACAGTAAGAAGCATGATCCTCATGATCGCATTGGCATGTGAACAGATATCATTTAATAGAAGGCAATGCTTTGGTGGTTCTAATTTTTTGTTACAGTCATTTGCAAGAGTACTGTAACATGCCAGAGAAAATTCTCTCTTTTCTTCGATCATATGGAAATTCACTGCCAAAGACTTGAGTGTTATATTATCTGTCATTCTATAGAGCAAGAATAAGGCCAATTACCAACCTCTGTTCTTAAATAACCTTATAATCTTAACCACACAAGATTTTTTGAGTAACAATGGTAAGTACTAGTACTCTTATCATTTTTTATGTCTGTCCGCTCAAAACTGTTGAGCTCAATAGTAAATGAGCCTACCTGAACAAATGTTCCAAACGCAGCTCCTGGAACAAGAACATCCCAACCCTGAGAACCAACTGTGCTTCTAACTGCTTTTAGGAGTAGGGTACAGAGTTTAGAAACCTGAAAAATTACCCTGCAGATGGAACTCAGTAATTAGAAATTTCATAATTTATCTAGAAAATGATCAAACGCCCAAAGAAGTGTGGAACAACTAAGTTGTATAAGGAAGAAAATATGCTCTTTATGACGACAAAAAAGTATTCAACTCACCCAGCACGGATCTCAGCTTCAGTGTATGTCCTTATGCTGTTTTCTGGAATTCCAAGGGCATTTCCAAGTATCTGCAAGGGACAGAGGTACAACTCTACTATTACTCAGAAGCGGGCACACAGTAACCCTTTCCGTGATGAGCCATCTGAAAACCCACAAAGGCAAATACACATTACTCAGAATCTCACGGCGGACGCCTGGCCAGGAAGCAGGGCAAGAATCTCGAGACGGACGACGGTGGTCAAGGAAGATTCCGGTTACGGAATTGGAATTGGGGTCGCAGGTGACGCCGAGCCAGGAAGCAGGGCAGGAAGATTGGTTGGAGAAGAGGGTTTATATCTCATGACGGATGGAGATGGTGGAGATTGGAGAATCTCGAAGGGCGGCGATGGTGAAGATTTTGGAGATTTTGAAGAATGGCGAAGTTGAGGAGAAACGAAGGGTTTTGTTTTAAAATTTAAACGGGTCAGCGCGACCCGTAGGGTCGACCCATTTTTGACCCATTATTTAACGGGTCAAAAAATGATGACCCAATGGGTCAAAATAAGGGTCGGGTACGGGTCGACCCATCGGGTCAGACCCATTTTGACACCCCTAAGTTTGATAGGGCAATGAAGGTTCATGGGCCTTTCTGAATGCATTGAAGGCCCATCGGATATTAGTGTCTGTGTTAGTAGCTGCCTTAAACAAACAGAACAGTAAAAAGTTGCAATTTGGACAAACATTGTATCAAATATAGTAGAACTTTAGACAATGAAAAAAAAAATTGTTTTGATTTTTCTCGTTAATCTTTAATTTCCCCCCTATATTTGTTACTTGGGAAATGTACCTATAAATGAAGGATAAACAAAAAAATTAAGTTGACATTTTTAAACAAGGGATTATACATTTCTTTTAAAATTATAACTATTCTATACCAAAATGGTAAAGTGAATAGCGTCTGGTACTATTGAAAACGGTACCGGGCCAAAATTGGAACTTTTTTTATTGATTAATTTAGTTGTTGGGTTCTTTTTTTCCTCTTTCAAATACACCGCTTAGTTGATTAATTTAATTCCAATATTTATAAAAGATTTATGATCCAACTTGTAAATGATTAATTTATTCTTCATGTTTGTAAAAAAATTAATCGAGTTCATACATTTATAGAATTTCATATTTTTTAATGTGTTTGTAAATTTAGTTCATCTAAAGCACACAAAATTACTCCTAATAATTTTTATTTTTTTTTAAAATTATTTGTTGATTAATTTAGTCTCTTTATTTGTAAGATTTTTTTAAATATACTTTTAACTGATTAATTTAATTCCCGTATTCGTAAATATTTTTCATTAAAATCTATAAATGATTAACTTAGTCCTAGTATTTATAAAAAAAAATCAACCAACCAAGTTCATATAAAACTTTATATTTTTCAACGTGTTTATAAATTTTGTTCAATTAAACCATATAAAATTACAAATATCTAAATATAACATAGCCCAACACGCAAAAGAAAAATATCAACAATAAAAATATTACTAGCCCGCATGTCTAGATGATCGCTTATAAATTTATAATGTAGGCCACATCATTCGCAATTTAATGCTATTAAGAAAATAAATATCCATGGTGCTTTCATATCTTGCACTTCTTCGATAATCTATTATAATGTCGACGAATTCTGTAATTAAGTGTTTATAGAAACACTCATAATCTCATACACTGAAATATGATCCAAATGTGCAAGATATGAAAGCAAGAAACACAGAATTGAACTACCTCTTAATCAGGGATTACATAATATACTCGGTGTGTCATGTCATTCTGTTTACCAACTCACATTAGTCAATACGTTAGAGTTGGTGGTTACAAATTAAGTGATTTTAAATTTTTAAATTTTAAAAATACTATAAATCTAAGTAGTGGTGAGATAAACAAAAAAAAAACTCGTACACGTATAACCTTATTAGTTTAAGTGTACACCTAATTAGAATATAAGATGTACACTATATAATTTTTTCTTAATCCCAATGATATCTTCTATACAATAAAAAAAATGTAAAATTTCGAGTTTTAATCGCGTGATTTCTATTCATAAAAGAAATAAAATCATCTCTTAATCAAAGCAAGCTGTGAAATCATTAGTCAAGTTTCTTCCAATTTGGCAAAGTTAGCCCTTCTTTTTTTAAGTCAATTTTCCTCCTCCTCTTCTTCTTTTTATCTTTTGACTAGTCAAACTATACGGGTAATATATGGAATAAATTCTAAAAGTTATAACTAATTATATTTGCATCGTGTTGATTTCCTAAAAAATTAAGTGTTTTCAGCGAATAATTGTTCACATCCAAAAATCGAATATACAACTTTTTACGTAATTAAATAAAAGTGGTAAATTATTCACACTGATCAATGTTATCTTGAAATAGTTTATTATCCTTTAATGAGTAACAAAATTAGTCATTACTCGAATAGTGTTATGCTTCTAATTTACAACTGAAAAAAAATTATAAAGCACAAACACTAACACGGACACAAAATGGATATCAACATTACGATATGAGAAAATTGTAAATAAGAGGACATAAATACAACATATATTTATTTTCCTTCTTTTAACATATATGTAAGGTGAATTCTTTTTATAATGAAATCACATTAATCATAAATGAGAGCCGGTAGACAAAATATACATATATAGTAAAACAAAATTATTATTTTTTTAGGATGTTGAAACAAACAAGAGAAAGAAGAATTCAAAGTAAAATATAAAATTATAAATATATATATATAGTAAGCGTGTTGACCGTTCTGAAAAGAAGTCATGGTCCTTCTGTTCTCTACCTAAGAATTTCTTTCTTCTCCTTTCAAGTACGAACACGTTAATTCATCATCTTCATCTCTCTCTCTTGTCGCGACTCTGCGATCCATATTTTTGAAAAACCTAGAAGCCAAACATACGGTAAGAAAGTTACATAGATTGTATAATTTTACCTCTAATTTTTACCTAATTTCAAAACAATACTCAACTTTTCCCTTTAAATTTAAAAATGTTGTTCATGTGTGATTTTGAGATTAAACAAAATATTGGGTGTCAAAATTTGAAATATTTATATAAAATTGACTCGAATTTAGATTTAAATCTTACTTGTGTATCTAATACAGCACAACACTTAAGCTCCTAATTTTGGGATTATGCAAAAGACGGGAGTACTAGTGTATAACTTGTGACATGCAGATTTTAGTTTCTCGTAGTAAAGACTAAAGAGATTTCAGGCGGTAAGGAAGTGGGACCCACCGGGACAAATTAATTTGGTTCTGTTTTACGTAATAATTAAAAAAATATAAAAAGGTTAGTTTACATTTACATTTACATTTACTATATATAATATAATTTTCCAACAAACTTCCCGGCAGCGACCTGGCAATTTCGTACTAATTAACTCGCAACATCCAACATATATATGTATATGTAGCTCGCTAATTAATGCTCATATAAAAAAATCATTTACAAGGAATTAGAGGAAGAGAAAGAAAGAAAAGATCTACATTCTTTTTTTGTCTGATCGATATATATATCTTTGGATCGATGTTTGGCGCCGGTGTAACTGAAATGGAGAACGTGGCGGCGCTAGCGCTGGATCAGCTGCTCATGCAGCTAAGAGATGATCAAGACAGTAGCAGCAATAGCAACAGCAACAACAGTAGTAGTAGTAGTTGTCTGACGAATCGTAATAACAACAACAAGAAGAAGAAGAAGGAGAAGAAGGAGGATGACGTGGCGGCGGGCACGAGCAAGATGATGAGCAAGAAGAGGAGCAAGAATAATAATAACGGTGGAGATGATCGGTTGATGATGGTGAGTTCTTCTTCCAAGATCATTGAAGAGATATTTGGGAAGGATTTTGATGAGGAGGAGGATGATGGTGATAATCAAGCAGAGGAAGTTGTTAATATGAGTAGACGACGACGGATCATCAAGAAGAGAAGGTACAAGTCACTTGTCAGCATTTACAGACAAGTTCCAAGGAGATGATGATGATGATGATGATAGAATACTTTTACTAATTACAATTAGTCTCGATCGCGACGAGATTAATTAAAAGATTAGCGCAATACGTTTAGTTTATTATTAATCATTTATGGTACGATTCACACAAATTAAAGTGGAGTGGATTTTAATTACATTTCTAAAAATAAGGATAGTATTATAAGAGACTCTTTGCACATGCTTTTAGTAGGTTCATTAAAAAATTGACATTGGTTATTGAAGTCCTCTAATTTATTTGAATTCTTCATACATTTTTCTTCTAGGTAACTAAAATGTTGACTTTTGTCACTGGAGATATTTTCATTTGTGCATTGACTCTCTTTTTTTCCCACTTCGAACATTTTTCTCAACACAACTATATGGTAGAGCCAATAATTAATATCATGCGGAGCTGTGAGGTATTTTGTTTGGTCTTCCAGAAGTTAGGAAGAAGGTGCAAGTCTAAACAGACAAGCTTAGTGTGCTTTTATGCCTTGAGTCAAGCTCGGACAGCCCCAATGACCGACATGGACTTAGTGCAGCGAGTGAAGCTACTGTTGGAGTGAAAGAAAGCTCTCAATTTTGATTGTAGTGTTTTTCTCAATGTGTCTTTGGTTTGATAGAATAGATGGTATTTATAGGGAGGAAAAGATCCACACCATTATTTAACATAATTATGGCCATTTAAGGGAAAGATTATATGGTAGGGAGCGAATAATGGTCATTAAGGAGAATCATGGCAATTATATGGCCGTTTATAGTCGTTGGAAACTAGCCGTTAATGTGACCGTTGGAAATGTGATACAAATAACCTTTGTAATACCTCAACTTTATAACAATCCCCCACATATTACAAAAGTTGAAAGTAGGATTTCCTGGTTAATATATAAAGTATAACTTTTCGAATCTGATGTCTTTTGGACTATGAACCAGACCTAGATAAATAAACTTTATGCTTACAGAGATAATGGTGAAGTTTAAAACTTCTATGAACCATTAACTCTTTTGCAAGGTAGGAAATTTATTTCTCATGTTATACCCCCACAATTCTTGCTGTTAACGCGGTTGTGCGCGTTTTGGCCATGCGGGTGTCTGGATGTTAATGAATGCTCTAGAGATTATGCCACAATTTCATAAGAGCGGCCCCACTCCACATTCATATAGGTAATTTCATCAAATGTACCCGCAATCAATATATCACCCATAAGGGATATGAAATCATTAAGAGTTCAAAACCCATCCTCTCAATCAATGCAGTTTAACACGTCTCACACCATAGGAGGGTCAATCAATTTCGTGTTAACAGAATTAACAAGTGACTTGTTATTACCCATATGAACCTTCTTCATGGGATCTCCAATGACAAAGGTTGGGTTCTCATCACTGTTAATTTCTTAATATAGCTTTAAGTCTCATTCCCCTCGATGTTTAATCAGATGATCAACTAAATACACTTCTGACATCTCATAATCAACAAAAATAATTTCATCATTTAACAATAGCTAGCTTAACCACATGCAAGCCTCAGCTTGACAATTATAATGCATCGATACATAGGTGTTACACCCAATAGAATTCTTACATGTTGTAGAATTTCATCCAAAAAATTTATTAACTTCACTACTGGATCATCAAATTACATCACTAGTGGATTTTATCTCATTTGAATATAAAATTCAATCATCATCACTGTATTCTCTAATACAGCGGAAACTCAAATTATATATGATACCACAATTCATGGTACCCCTCAAGTATGTCATTAAAGAGTACTGGAAAAATTTGACATCAAAATGTCCAATTCTTAAGAAAAATGTCAACACAAATTTCTTGTGATAACATTATGCTATCACCTCTTATTTTATTTTTCTTTTTCATTATCACAATTGTGATATCATTGCTGACACAAACTCACAAAAATATTAGTATACTTCATGGCATAACAATTATAATATTCAGACCTCCACATTTGCGAATATTATTCTACTTATTTATGTATAAAAATCAATTATACCAAATACATATATTTGGTACTTTCTTAATTCCACACAATTACACAAGAATTAAGAGTGAGAGTAAATACATCTTTTAGAGCACCAACTCTTAATAAATTTACATCACCTGAAATAATACTTTCACAAAATATATATGAAATAACACTTGTTCATATATACTCAATCATATATAATGGTAATGTATCTCCTTCCTTAAAGAGTTATTCTCTCCTTTAAATCATATAAAATAATTCTCAATTTTATTTTATTCATAAATAATAATAACATTACTCATAATGAAATTAATATATTCATACCTCTTGTGGTATCGAATATAATCAAAGTACTCATTAATTTGATTGCAAGCTTCATGAGCATTGAAATATATACCTTATATATTTGCCTCTATAAATAAGCTCTCTCCAAGCTTAATTAGCTAAACAAAATATTACCACAATTGATCAATACCACTTTAGTCATGAAACAATTGCATTGCTCATATTAATACCCACAACTTCCACACTTTTAATCAATCCACAACCGTAACAACCACACCACTTAAGAATAATAAAACCATTATCCACTTTATTTTCACAATATAAAATTCAATTAAGAATAATATGGTATATTAAAATCTCATTTATATTTGCACTTATTACTCCATTGCCATATTGTAACACTAATATAATAATTAATATTGGTCATTTACTTCTTTTCATTGTTAGACAGATTTTGAGTAACATGTACTAGTAACCAAAAAAAATATATTATCAAGCACATGAAAAATAACATACCTTGATACATACTTGTATTGCATCTGCATCACTATTATAAATTCATTTTAAACGATAAGACTAAACATTAATCTGTTTTCATATATTCAACTCTTCCTGTTTAAATACGTTAATGGTACCAAGTATTAATATAAATAAAATATTTTTTATCAATATTTAGTATAACAGTAATGTATATCGCGTTTATGACTTTAGAGTAAAAAGAAACTTGAGATTGAAAAATACTTGGAATGGTTCAGTTCCTAAGAAACCATCACAATAAAGCAACACTTAGATAAAAAGAATCAACGCAATGGAACAAATGATAAATGCCACATTCAAAGATTCCATATGAGCAAAACCAAATAGTCTTAGACAAACACTTAAATAGTATTACTAGCTAGGGAAGGACGCCATGCAAACAGTGAATTAAAAGGAACCAAAAAAGGGTGTGGAAATATTTCCAGATTTTTATATTTTGATGTCAGTCAACACATAATCAAAGACAGCTATCGGCAATAGTACTTGTTTTTCCTTTGTTGGTTAACGTTGCAAAGAGTAAAGATCCATCCATCCATAGGTACCTGAAAATAATATTTTGTGTGATCACGGACAATACTCTTTTAAATACTCAGTACAAATCAGACTATAATGGACTATTTTAATTGTTTATAATTAATTTATATCATAAACAAATTGTATTAACATTCAAATGTTAATTCACTCAAATAATTATTAGAAACATATCCTCTTAATTATGGGTACTATTAATTTACCACAAAGAAAAAGAAACTGATACTTATCTATTGAGCATAAGACGATGATATGAACTTTCTTTTCTTTGCATTCTCAAACGATCCATCATCGGTAAAATAAATTCCTTTAGATTGTTGGAAAATATCTACAAAATAATGTTAGGAACACAAAGATCGAGTCGTGTAGAAACACTGTTTTAAAGGAATTTATTTCCCCCAGGATAAAACGATCTCTTCCGATTTAGAAATCGGGAACCAAAACAGCAAGAACAAAAAACAGAATAATAATCAGGAAAGAAAGCAATGTGTCTTTGGTTTGATAGAATAGGTGGTATTTATAAGGAGGAAAAGATCCACACCATTATTTGACTGAATTATGGCCATTTAAGGGAAAGATTATATGGTAGGGAGCGAATAATGACCATTAAGGAGAATCATTGCAATTATATAGACGTTTATAGTCGTTGGAAACTAGCCGTTAATGTGACCGTTGGAAATGTGATAAGAATAACCTTTGTAATACCTCAACTTTATAACACTTTCATCTTAAAAGGCGATAAGAGTGGTGTTTATTATCCTTACCGGGTTAGAGTTTAATTTGTTTTTTCCTTAAAAAAAGAGAGAAGAAATTCCTATAAAGGATCTCAAGTCGAATTCAAGTGTACTCGTTAATGGGTCGGATTCGGACCGTATCACTCTACAATCAATTTATCCGTCCATCTTTTAAATTTTAAATTCATATATGATCCCAACAGTTTTGGAGTACCAACTAACCTAACGACATATCTACTTTTATCTATTCACCAGCATTTATAACTCCAGTAAACCAGGGCATGATTAAGTCTCAGGATGCTATTAAAAAAACAAAAACAAAATACTGCGGGAGAGGGAAAAAACGAATGTACTGCTCTATTATCCCTACGAGGGGGGGAAATGTACAACCTTTTTTTATGGGTGGAACTAAAAACTTGATCAGCAACAGCTAACAATTAGTCCTAACCTCAAAACCCTACACACGAAAAATTACGAAAACCTCAAGCACGGTAGCAGCACAACCTGAAACAAGACAGCGCCCCTCAATATATCACCAAAACTGCAACGAAGATACAACCAGAGCAGCCATGTACTTAAAACTTTTCAAACACACCATTTTGGCAAAACATCCACTGGTCAAGCACTAGCTGCTACTTGTGCCGGACCATCAGTCCTGAAATAATGTCCACGTCCACGCCCGAGGCCGCCCCCACGACCCCAACCTCTTCCCCTTCCACGACCACGCCCTGCAAAACCTTGAATATATTAAATAATACACCATACAAGCACATGTACGCTACTGTAGTTTCTTATTCCGATGGATATATAACAATGTCGAAGGAATGAGGTAACATTAACCTTTTTAGACCAAATTATGCAAAATCATGAATTGAAGACTTGAACATATTCCAGCACTGACAGTACTAGAAAGATACAAAGACCCAACTTTGTTCAAACTACACGATCACCAAATGCCATTAATGCATGAGCATCCAAATTAAGTCTAATCGGGGAGGGATAGGGGTTGAAATTTATAAAGCATGCTCTGTAAAACTTACCACGGGCAGCAGGTGCCTCAGATTCATTGTAGTCATTATATCCACTTGGTTGATTACCATAGCCTCGTCCTCGCCCTCGGCCACGGCCTCGGAAGAAATTACCTCTTCCTCGGCCTCCACCTCCTCTGCCACCATAACCACGATCACCATCCCAGTCATCACCATTATACTCTCCTACACCGTTGTAATTGCCTTAAAATATAAAACATGGCCAGTCAGGATTTTGCAAGCAACTCAAGCAATTTACCAAAAAAATGAATCTTTGTATAGAACACTAGAAATAACATTCATTAAACTCATGAGGTTCCATGACCATAACTACAAGCCTGAGCTAATTTCTCTGTTTATTTAAAATATTGTTCAGTGAACGAAGCTATCTTTTAATTATTTAATATTTACAAGTAACGTGACTGAATTTTATATTGTAATATAATGGGGAAAAAATGAAAAAGATAATAAAAAAGAATAAATCAGTGCAGCGTATTCTATTATAGGAGAATTACTTTTTTTCCCTGAAGAAATATAGGAAAATTAGTTAAAATCATGGAATGATGCTCAAAGTACAAACTTGTTGGAGTTGGTCATGGGATCTTTTATTTCCTCAGTTTATGTATATTCATGCTAAACTATGATACAAAACCATATAAATAACAATTTCCATAAATGTAGACATGCACCCTATTGAAGCTTTCAGGCGATGGTAATAAAAAAAATGACTCATCTCTAGAACAGTATGTAATACCTCTCCCCCTTCCTCTTCCCATACGACCACGACCAGCTCCTTGCCTCCTTGGTGAGCTTTCTGGATAGTCACATAAAACAAGGATTTTTTTAACAGAACCAAAAATAGTATAATAAGGCTACATAAATAAATATAAAAAGCTGTCAAGCACCTCCTCCATCTTCAAATTCATTCAACGGTTTCACTTGTTCCTCTGGAAGAGGAGGCTGATATCTGCATTTAGAACAGGACAAAAGAAATAAGGGACACTGCTAACAGATAGAAAAATAAAAGTAGCACAGCATCATTATGAACTTCTAAACACCCGGAAAAAAAAATTATGGCGCGACTATAGTAGTTGTCAATAACTATAGACAGCAATGTACAAAATAATTTGACCACAGATCATCGACATACAATATACACATTTAATTAGGTTTACAGAAAATAAAAAATGTAAGAGAATCCCTAAGTACAGATCCATTAGAAACAAGCATCTTTTTTTCCCTTTTTTTCAAAGTAAATATTTCCAGCATGGAGGTCCTTTTCCCTACCTATATCTCTATCTTATTTGATGAGAAGAGTGCACTTAATCCACCTACAGTCCACACTAAACTCTGCATGAATCAGGTTTGACAAGCTACAGAGAAACAAAACTACAACCCGAGCAAAGCAAAGCTGTCGAACAACTTCTTTGGAGAACTTATTGCTCCAAGAACCCCTTGAGGATTCCCAACCAATCAGGCATCAAAATTATCAAAACATACTCTTTTAAAAAGTTCTAAGCTGCTCAAAAGCCAGCCCTAGTAACAAGCAGCCAGACGGCCACAAACTTTAATACTACTGAAGTGAAAATGGGTTCACCAATTAAGCTGATATATGTGAAACAGGTAACACCAAGTAACTTTTAGAACTGACTAATAACCCATAAACCAATTACCCAGCAGATGATGCATCCAGCTGTGTCTTCGAAAACGTGATTGTGATCATTGAAACATGGCGTGTAGTCTCCAGACTGCCACAAAAGCAAATGAAAAAAGCAAAAAACAATGATCAAACACTAAGCATAGTGCACTTGCATCACCTAGGTGGCATAAAACAGTGAGAAGTTACATACGGAAGGAGGCCTTCTTCTAGTGGTTCCCATGTGTCAGTTATATCAGTTGATCCAATTGCAGTATTCTGATGTAGTCCAACAATCCTCCTCTGAAAGCAAAGAAAAGCCAAATGAACATTGAAGGACATATTTGAAAGAAAAAAAGAAACAGAGAAGAAAGAACAGTGTCATTATACCTTAATTAACTCAGCAATCATCACAGTCTTGTTGATAGCTCTTCCCATTGCTTTAAGAACAATTTCACTGGACCCCTTCTCCTACCAAAAGGAAATGAAAAGTCATTCATGGAAGCAAAATTGCATAGCAGACAAGGAGCAAAACAGAGTGAAGAATCCCATCAAAACTCAAAATCAAAATCAAAACAAGAAACGGTAAGACCCTAAACAAACATGTTTCTTAAAACCATTTTCGTTTACCCACAAACTAAAGAATATACCTGAAGAAGAGTAGTGGCATAAGTAATATAATTCCTCATCCTGCCTTGGCTGGTTATCCGTATCTCATTCTCATTTATTTCCGTCTCTGCCTTGGCTTTCTCCACCCTCCGATACCTATCCATCTGCTTTTACCAGACAAACAAACATATGGGCCATAAAACAAAATCCCAATAAAAAATTAAAAAGAAGCACAGCTCAAGCTCTAAACTCATGTTTAGGTTTGCTGAAAAGTCTTACCTCTCTTTTGCAGTGAGTTGCTGGAGTCAGTAGTAAGAGCTTTAGCTTTCGAACAGAGGAAAGGGAAGCAAAGAAGAGGCAGAGGAGCGAGCAAAGAGAGTAGTAGTAGAGAAGAAGAAAAAGAAAATTGTTTTGGTTTTGAATGGAGAGAAAAAAGGATAACCAATTGCAGCAGAGGGAGAGTAGGGCTTTTCTGGTACCGCTCTTATCGCCTTCAGGAACGCGAACTCCAGTCCAACAACTTTTTCAACAAACCAGCCCACCTTAGCTTCTCATGTCATATGGGCTTTCCCTTCTCTCTAATTTTCTTTTTTTAAAACAAAATTTCTAGACGATTCCGTGATTTAAATAAGAGATTGTTAGTTTGATTACTCTTATAAAAATATCAGGTCAACTCGATAATTTTAGTCACAACACAAAAGAAAATTTCTAACACGGTCTGATTTGAAACAAAACACCACGTGATATTAAAAAAATGTAAAGTAAAATTTAAATAAGAGTATGATTTGGGCATGGAAGAGTAATTTTAGAGTTCGTAATTTTATTTAAATTAAGCTTTTATATAATTATAAATTTAAATTATGTTTTCTAAATTCTTCCCGATTAAATTTAAGAACCCGGTTGAATTGATAATTGGGTGGGTTTAGATCTCTTGAATTGAATTTGGATTGAATTTTAATAACATCCAATTAAAATCCAACAATGTAAATATCCAAACTCACTAAGCCCATTATCAACTTGAAGCTATTTTTATTTTAACTTCCTACCTTTAGCAAGTGTTTTCTTTTCGTTTACCAAAGAATTTCTGCTAGGTAACATAATACCTCTCTAATGTCACATTTTACATCTTATTCTCATAGGTGTAGGACCTTATTAATGATAATTCTAACTTTTCACCCATTATCTTATATGAGCAGTATAAAATGTAATATAATATTTCGATAAATTATCATTCAAAGAACAAATTGCAAGCAAGTTGTGGCCTTGTAAGTATCATAATGTTAAATAACGGTAATGTTTAATGTAGCAGGAATCGTAACAAAAAATAAGAATCGTAATGGTCGACGGTAAAAAGTAGCGATGTGGTCGTCATTGCTATAATTGTGCTGTAAATTTTTAAACCTTTTATAAAACAATGCATATAAATAAATACTAAGGTATAAATTAAAAAAGGATTTCCAATTTTACTTAGATATTTAGAATAAATTTAACTTATTCACTTCACCCTTAATTTAAGTTTTAGGTTCTAGTCTGAAAAATAATTAAAATATTAATTAAAATCATGTTAGAAAATGCATCTATCTTTTGCTTAAATAAAAATAATTTCACGTAGAAAAGGCATGGATGAGTTGAAAACAAAAAGATATGTAAATACATTAATAAGTTTGTAAAGAGTTACGTATTAAATAACAATCATAACGGTAACGATCATTCATTGTGATGTATATTGAAAAAATCGTAACAGATACCTAAAATACATACATTGATGAATCGGCTTTTACGTTACGAAAAAGGCTTATACTTAACATATTGTCCATATTTAACACTATGGTATTGGTACACATACTTGGTGAGTTAAACTTTTAAAGCATACATTGATGAATCGGCTTTTAAAGCATCGGATTCCGTCTTCCAAGACTAAGGTAAAGATGGTAAAGGGGAGGTAATAAAACATCAAGCCGCATTGACCATCACAAAACCACAAACTATATAATCTTGACTTAGAAATTTGTGTTTCGTCATTATGTAGCAGAGGTCATATACCGTTAAACAAATCACAAAAGTCAAAACCATAGTATTGAAGTGCGCACTCCTCCGTCCCAAACCGTCCTTTTGAGTTTTGACTTCTCACACAAATTTAAAAAATATAATAATTGGGTATTCTTTTATTTGGTACTCTCTTTATGTATCATCCTTGAGTTGATTTTAGCTTCTATGATGAAAAGTTATTGAATACTAAAAAAGAAAATAGGCGATCTCTTCTGAGACCAACACAAAACACACAAAAAAAGAAAAAAAGATTGGACACTCTTTAATACGGAGCAAGTAATATATATCTGGACCTTCTTTTTTTTTTTGACATAACTACATACGCAGCAACTATCTCCCTGCTCCCGCATGTTTTAAAATTTTAAGACCACTTTCCCATCAAAACCGAATCAGATAAAAATGAATCTACATGTTCGCCCATATTCACGGGTCGATGCTATAACTGCACGCAACTCATCCAGTCCCAGATAGGGGTCTTGCTAAGAGCTCTTTTACCCCTTAGTGAGCCGGATCCAGTGCATACTCCTGCTGCTTTTGCTTCAGGATAAAAGATACCATCGGATCCAATAACGCAAAGCTTTCTATTGCATCTGCGGCATAATCATTTAAATCAATTTAGCACGGAGGAAGAACAACCTTGAGACAGTAGACTATGAGGGCAAAGGACCGCCACCCACTCAATTCTTCAAATTTATAGATTGTTAAAATACAGGACAGGAGAGCGCATTGCAGATGCCGTGACTGGTAAGAAAGTATCAACTCTAATCTCAGGAGAAAAGAAAGACCTAAAATTTTGTTCAAAACAATTACAACGAATACGCTGCTGTTGAATTGCTTGATCAATCCCCATTCTGAAATTTAGCCTCGTATTCCTCAGGTCGCTGCACATACAAATGAATCTTTAGAGAAAATGGAAACATCACAACCCTATTGCAAGTATCGACCACAAAGATGAAATGGAAATAAATCTGCATTGAAATCACTCCTTGCTTTTGACTGATAGTATCTTACAGTGGCCAATTACACTAACTAATGTGTCCTTGGTTTGCAATGAAGAAGCTTTAAGGTAACGACACCAAGCCCTTGGAAATTTATTATTTCACCTGACCAAAATGTTGTAACTTTCCCTTTCTAGCAAGGACACCAGAGAGAAGGACTTTCTATTAAAATACACAATCACAGGACAGCGAAAGGGGCAAGAATCATATGAATCGTCACCCCCAAACCCTAGGCTCAGTCCAGATACAAAATGCTAATGATACGATGAAGTCAAGATAACACCTTACCATAAAAATTGCTGAAATTGACCTGCGTGCAAACCATCTCATATGCATTGCACGCTGAGCTCTTGCTGCTCCTTCCACAGAGTCAAACCGTAGATACACATGCCCCGTGCTATTCCTAAAAGGCAGATAAAAACACCTTAGAAAGACCACATCTGTACAAGGCTTCCATATAATTGTTGACTATGTAAATAACACCACAAACCAACACAACACAAGGGGTCTTAGCCAAAGCCGAAACTAGTAAATTCACAGGCATACATACATGTAAAGCAATAAACAGATAGCATTATCCTAAATGGAGATTACCACTTGCTCTAGAGCCCAAAATATTGATTTGAGACAGCCACACAGGACAGCAATATTAATAAACAACCACACAGGACAGCAATGAAGTTAGGATCAAAATTCGATCTCTTTAATCCATAAATGACCTACAAAGCGACAGTATGCTTCTTGCAAGAGCAGTGGGTGCAAGAGATGTGGGCCAAGGAAAGGTAGATCCTCCGGCTAATATTTCTACAGTGATTAAAAGTTTACGACTGCATGGTAAAATGAATACTGCAATTTTGAAAAGCTTATACATCTAATAGTAGAATTAACAACTTATATGACTGCAACAGACATGGAGTGTTCAGAAACTTCAATAGGTTGGCAAGTTCATCTTGAAAGTAACATTACAGATCTCTATTTTTTTGCCCCATCAGTGATTAGACTTTGGGAATGAATAAGAAAATCGTTATTAATGCAATTACAACCACACAAGGAATTAATGTCAAAGCATCAGTTAGTGGCACATAGCATGACCAGAAAAATGAAGATTAGATCACTGTTATTGATCACAAGCCAATTAACAGTAAAAACCACCATGTAATAAGGAAAATTAGCTTTCATCTAACAGTTCTAACAGATATGAAACCTGGAAGTTTCAAATAAATAAATAGTAGGAACAGAAGTAGCCAGCTGGCTGCAGGCAAACATCACCCATAAAAAAAAAATTAAGAAATGGAACAAAGCTGCGACAAACTCACTTGTCAACGTAAATATGCTTCACCCCGCCATACTTTGAACATTCTTCTTCAACATCACCTTTAATATCTAAATCAAAATCTGGCTCCTCCTGAAATTTTTACAAGAAATCAGATCTTTACTCAGTGAAGAACAAGAAAATGAAGAAAATTACGGACCTCAGTGGCTGGATCAAACATATTTTTCAACAATAAACACTCGCTGGGTTGCCCAATAGGCTCATAGGCTGGAGAAGGCAAGAATTGAGCTGGAAGAGCTGACACTCCAAGTGCAGTTTGCCCATTGATAGGCAAGCCAATGCCTTGTCCCTGCTGGTTAGAAACTGACCCATTAAGCATAGATACTCCGAGAGAGCCTGCCATACTGCAAATAAAAGAACTACGAGTAAGATTAAATCATAGATATTGAAGTAACAAAAACAATAATAGCATTGCCAGCACACAAACCTGGTGGCAATACCAGTGCGATCGAGCTTTGCCATCAGCATGGCCCTTGATTGAGCATTCAGAGACTGAAAGAGGAAATAATATACATTAGCCAAATTCGTAGAACTGGATAGGCAAACGAAAGAAACTTGAGATAGATCTAGGTATCAGCTGGTGTGGATTATATTGTCATTGAACTGCATCAGGCTCTCCAATAGGGGTATTGATTAAACTGGGATGATATCGAAATTCACCAGGCCCACGTTTATTAGAAAGAGCCATGCAAGACGCACAAGGTATTTAATGTTAGTTGACAAAAAAGAAACAGCAGTCCTATCTCCTCTTAGATTCTTCACAAACTTGAAGTTCAATTTAAAATTAGCAGGATAGGGCAAAAAGATGTGCTAGCTAGTCTCAACATCCACCTATCAAAAAAACTGACTAGAACCCACTATTCTCATTGTAAGGCTGATTGTATGTACCTAAACACGGTTCCAAATGAGGATACAAGATTTTTTTTTTAAAAGGCACTGAATTCTTAGATATAACAATTAGAATGAACATCCTCAAATGCATCATAGTGCATAAAAAATAGTCATAAAAAATGAATCCCATAACACAAATATAACTGGGTGTATGACTAGAAATTCAGCATGTCCAAGGAGCATTCACGACTCACCAATCCACCCCCATCATCGTCATCAAAATCTGCAGATTTTGCTCCAGGATCTTGCTGCCCACCGTGTTCTGTAACAGAGGAAACCTACATGTATGCAAACAATTTCGTAAGTCAAGCATACTTGCATAACCAAAGAACTGCCACTTCCAGTAGTAGAATACTAAATTCAACAAAATGCAATACTACCTTAATGGTTCGGCCTGCAATATCCAACTTTCCATTTAAAGCACTTTGCGCTACCTTGGCATTTTCAACTTGAGCAAACTGTGAAAGGATTAAACATCAAAAACAAAAATCAAATATTCCAATTAAAAAGTGTACAAACATAATAATAGTAACACTCAACTAGAAGTTGTGACTAACCTGTACAAACCCAAAGCCTTTGCACTGTCCTGTCTCAGGGTCAAGGGGAAGTTGCACAAGCTCCACAGTACCGAAAGGCTCAAAAAGCTGAAAAATAAACATTAAGGTGAAGTGAAATTTTAAAACATTATTATGAAGTGTTATCAAAGACAGATTGCACTTCAATGTACACAGATAAGTAATTGTTTGCACAGGAAAATATAAGAAACCTTATCATCTGGTTTACAAGGAGGATATTTTCACAGACACACGAAGGACATGAAGAAAACAGATAAGTTACAGAAAGCATCAACTACCGACTAGACAAAAAGGTCCTTATGCAAACAAGGTCTTCCTCCTCTAGCATAAAGAGGGATTAATGAATTGTTAAAATCCTCAGTTAATTGAATTTGGGTCTGGTGGATGCAAACATGAAGATTTCCATGAGAAATACAGACTTCCATATCAACTAAAACAAAACTAGCACAATTTCCTGTTTTTTAGGTCTGAGCCAAATGTATCCTTCAGCCCACTAGAACAAGACTAATCATGTTCACACCAGGGTCATCCATTAAGGAGTAAAGTACTCTAGCGACCCTATTACTTGAGGGATGCGAGTACTGAACAACTCACACCAACCAATGACCTAACTTAAAGGTTGGCACAATTTTCAATAATAAGATCCTTATTTGCTTGTAGAAATAGAACAAACTCTTACTATCCGAAGCTAGAAAATGGCAGCTCTCACAACCGAGTTAATAAGAAAACCCCCAAAAGAAATGAAAAGGAAATTAGGGGAATAGGGGCTTCCCAACCATACAGGAATCCAATCATCTATAAGGACTCCATGCTCAAAATAATCCATTAAAATTGTACAGTTATACCCCATCCACAGGGTTATATCATCCTTCCCCAATACTGAAACTTATGGGCATTATAACATGACCTCAATTATAATCTCAGGGAAGCCAAAATGAACTGATTCTTTGTCATGTTTCAATTCAAAAAATTAGCAAACAAGTATCACATTTGAATATAATAGATGCACCTTAAGTCCTACTCTAGACTTTGACTCCTGCTGTTCCTGTTTCGGGTTATAACTAGCGCACACAGTTTCCATTGATTTAATATGGCTCTCACTCCCCGATCAGAACAGTGTTTCACAAAAGATGTCTACTCAACTGCTGCACTGGAATGCATGTGAAGGAGACTTGCTAGCTCTAGCTTCAAGTAACATTTCACTCTAACACAACTAATCTGCTGATCCCTAAGACAAGGGTCGGAACACAGTATTCTCCTGGCTGAACTGCGAGGCAATTCCTGGAGTATCGTGAATTGAACACAGGACCAGACTTTATCTATGCTAATTGAAGCTTATCATTTCAGCAACCAGCCTAAAGGGAAATGGACTGATTCGGAGTTGATGTGCTGCTTTAATCAGCCATCACCAACACAACCTTTCTCGTCTTTTCTCTAGAGCCAATAGTAGCAGGACGGAATAGATGATCCATCAAGAAAAATAATAATAAGCTAGATACAAAGAAAACAAAATGCAAACGAACAGAACTACTTTGTCTGACACATGAGATCAAGATTTGATAAAGTCCTGATGCAATTCCAACTTCCAAGAGAAGCTTGGGAACGGAGAAAAAAAGGCTCAAGATACCAAAGAAGAATTTGAAAGTACACTGAGAATATATCATCTATATGGGGGCCATATAGTTCAAAGTGTTTAGAAAGAGTAGATGTATTTGTAGCTATCTTCATAAATATCCTTTTAAGCAAGTTGCTTAAATGCACACGAAAGAGCAATTTGTTTCTACCTTGAATGATAAACCAAATCAAAATTTACAACTCCATACCTGTCTAAGCTGCATTTCTGTCATGTTAAAATGCAGATTCCCAACATAAAGTTTTCTATCAACTGGGCCAAAAGGTCCAGTAACACCACCTGTGCCACCACCAGAAGCACTGGACTGAACAAGATTCTTTTCAGCCTCAGAAGGTTTAACCATCACAGGTTGCCCAAGAAGAAGTTGGCCTGAAAGAGCTATTGCCATTGGGACAGACATCGCATCATAAAATTCAATATACCTGCATTACGAACAGAACAATAAGATTTATTCGTCAGAACATGAGAGGCAATACAAAGTCTCAATCAAAACTTACAAAGCCCTATAGCAAAGAGATGCGGGGAAACAAAAACTGTGGAGAGAGCTCAAGCTGAGTTTCTTTCACTGAATCTGGTGCCCCAACAGAATATGTTAGACGATCACAATAAAAATAGAAAACTAGAACAAGAATTGCATCTCATGATAGTGAAGGATAAGAGAGAGGTTGATCAATAAAAACATTATTCAACAGAAAGTGACCACCAATGTTCCCACCCTTCCATTACATTATTTTGAAGTGTGGAGAAAAGTCCAGAAGTAAAAAATGACACACAAGCAATATTGAAGTGGATTTTACTGGTTATTAAATCTATAAAAGTATGCAGTTACTCCAAATCTTATTTGGAGTACAAAACAACTATTAGTTAGAGGTAAGCTCAAGAAAAATGGTATTTAATTGAGCTGTTTGTAAGGTAGATGATCAACTTTACACCAGAATGGTACCATTTAAACTTTTAGCACAGGTGTCTATCCACTCGTCGTAAGTTGGTTTCCTTAGGTATAAAAAACTCAGCAGAAGAAAAATGGGGAAAATTAGGTTTATGTCATCTACCTTGAGTGAGCAGCATGAATTGATTAAACATGAGTGCAAGGTATTCCCATCATCCCTCATCATAATCGCATTGCTAGTGAATTTAAGAATACAGTTAAACTTGATTCTTGAAACTGAAAGCAATACACTAATAGATGCTTTACAATGGCACATGCATAAAAGCATATCATGTACAGAAAGGAACATACCCCACTCCCTTGGACCGCCTAGAATTCCTGTCCATTATTAGTCGAACATCTCTCACCTAAAAAATCAAAATGATATAAAATCAATCGAAAACTAAGAAAATTCTCAATGAGATGAACATTCCTAAACTTCAATAACATGATAAAAAATCTATCGCGGTGCACGCTAGATCACTACTTAATGTTTGTTCATATTTCAACTCACAATACATATCTACAGTGTTGAGAAAGAAGAAACTGATTATACTACTTCTACCCAAAGCAGAGGAGCATTCACACAGCAACATGACATATTTCAAAGTTTCAATAACATTTACTATATAGTTTAGAGCAGTTCCTCATGCAACAGATTCTAAGATGTGGTAAGTTTGAAGAAAAGAACAAACAGAGCAAAATGAAAACAAGGAACCACCAAAATGAGAAGGCGCGTGCAGACTACACAATTCTAGATATTTAACTAGACTTGCGTTTGAAGTATTCAAGAACCACTAACCTTGCCTGCTCTAGAGAAGAATTCATAAACCTCTCTCTCGGTAGCTTTCAGGGGCATCTGCCATAAACAAATCCATGATAACAAACTGGACAAGAAAAAATGGTTGGGGGTGGGGGGAACTCTATACTTCATGACCTCTAAAAGATAAAGATATGTAAATAACCTGGTATGCAAAAACAGTTCTCTGATCCCTTTCTGGATCAGCTTCAGGTTCCGCATTTTCTTTCTTGTCTCTGTATCTCCTGCCACACAAGATATTCAAAATTGTTAAAAAAGTCCAAATTGCCTAGCCCCACCTCCTTTGAACTGTGGTTTGTACTGTATACACTATGAACACTACATTTTTCAGTGAAATGCTAGTAACAGTCAATTGTAACAAGACAAACAAACAAACAAGTATCACATTTTCCAAATTTATAAGATCAAAATATGTAAAACAATAGAGAATTACCTGCTACTCTCTCTAAGCTCAAGCTCCCTTTCTCGTTCTCTTTCTTTTTCACGATCACTCTCATGCCTCTGAGACCGACTCCTACTCCTCTCTCTCCTATCTTTTTCACGATCACTCTCATGCCTCTGAGACCGACTGCTACTCCTCTCTCTCCTATCTTTGCCCTCCTCTCTCTCCTTTTCCTTCTCCCTCCTCTCCCTTCTTTCCCTCTCCTTTTCTCTCTCCCTCTCCTTGTCCTTCTCCCTCTCTTTTTCTTTCTCCCTATCCTTCTCCTTCTCCTTCTCTCTATCCCTCTCCTTATCCTTTCTTTCTTTCTCTTTGTCTTTCTCCCTGTGACTCCTTTCCCTATCCCTGTCCCGTTCTCTGTCTCTTTCTCCATATCTCTCCCGCTCTCTTTCTTTCTCTCTTCGATGCCGCTCCTTATCCTTATCTTTATCCTTATCCCTGTCCTTATCACGGCTGGACTTCTCGCCATTCTCTTCTTCGCCGCGAGATTTCTTCCTCTCCTTCCGGTGCTCCTCGTCGTAGCCCGCATCTTCGTCTACATCGCGCTTCCTGTAGCTTCTCTCGCTCTTTTCTACTCCCTCTCCGTCTTTACCACTGCTCTTCCTCTTCTTCCTGGAACCATCTGGATCTTCTTGCTCTTCCACCGTTTTCTCCAGGTATTCGATTTCGTCGAAATCCATAATTGCGAAGAGAAGACCTGTGATGATTTGTGCGTTTGATTGGAATTAGGGTTTTGAGGAGATAGTTTGGTTCGGCTTTACTTCGACACGTACTACCTTTCGCACTTAAAATTTAAAATGTAGTACTAGTATATCATTATATATTTATTTTCTGTGCGCGCAAAAACTCATATATGACGTAATATTGCTGGTGTGTTGTGTAATTTAATTAACTTACTCCAAAATAAAATATAAAATAAATTAATGGGATCTTGCCGCTAAGAGTACAACAATTTAAAAAAATGTTTCTGTTTTCAAAAAAAAATTAGTTTTACTAAATAATCTTTTTTAAGAAAAATAAACAAAAAATCAGAAATAGAAACGATCACTCCACCGTACCAATAAAATTATTCTTTGATTCATGAAAGCTAAATTAGCTAACCCATAGCACAACGCAGTATTCCTAAACAGACCCTCTAACTAACAAATTGGATGTTAAAATCAATCTCAAATATAACACAATTTTTTTTAAAAAAAAAAAACTATATAATTCCACGAATTCAAAGAGTTTTAGGTTGAGCTAGGATTTATTTAGGGCTAAATTTTCTTTAATGTTTAAATTTAAACCCAACTCATTTAGTTTTTTTTTGACCTAATCTGAATTTCAATATTAAATGATCGTCCAAAAATATAAGCTCGGAACCATTTCCTTTAGTTTGTATTCTTAATCTCCATCCTCAAATAAATAATGAGTTGATAATAAGTCAAAAAACTTTTTAACTTTATACACATCATATAAATCTTAGAAAAAGATGTATATCATATAGTATCATTTAATATTCTTCTATATAATACTCCCTCCGGACACAATTAAATGACGTTTTAGAATAGTAAAAATTTGTAGGACAATGATCTTTAATCTTATTTTATTCTACATTGTTTCATTTTTACTCCTAATTTTCACTGAAATTATCACACCATCATCAAATTGGGTTGATTCATTAAAAAAAATAGTCATTTGCACAAAATATATGCTTCGGAATGCATAAAATGACAAGTATTATGAATAGTAAGAATCCGTAGAAAAGTGACAATTATTTGTGTCCAGAGGGAGTAACATATATCAACTTAAATAAATAAATAAAAATGGTTGATGAAAAATGAAGAATATTTAACGAACACCAAAGAGTAGCCTAGTGTGACAAGAGGAGGGTAAGCAAGTATAATATTTTTATTTTTATTAAAATCTTAATTATATTCATACAATTTACAGGGTTTGGTTAAGTTGGGTTTTTGGAACCTCAACTCGAGAGCATGATCATTTTAGAGGCGAGTTGGACCGGTCATGATACAAACCAAACTCAAAAAATGAGAACCCAGACTTTATTTTCTTATAACATGAACTACAATAATCTTTAAGGTGATCGAAGCTAGGGGTGAACAAAAACCGGCCTGAATTGGGAACCGAACCGGAACCACCGGTTTGGTTCGGTTTTTTTCTCTCTTTTTTGAAAAAATGAACCGAACTGGACCGAACTGAATTGTCCCGGTTCGGTCCGGTTCTCCGGAGCTGAAAAATCCAAACCGAACCGTAGAACCGGTTTTTATATATATTTATAAATAAATATATATGTACATTAATATCAAAGTTCAAATTTGGTTTAATGGTTAAAATTTTTCCCATTACCTTAAAGGGGGAGGTTCAAATCCCCAAACTTGCATTTTCTTTTTTTCTTTCTAAACTTAACTTCTTATCTTTATTTTTTTATCCAAAACTTAATTAAAATTCCTCATTTTTTTTCTTTTAAACTTAATTAAAAATTTTCATTTTTTCAGTTTTATTTTTTATTTTAAATAGAACAAATTATTAAGGAAGTTATATAAGAATTATTATGAGTAGAAGACATTGTCTCTTTTAAACTTTAAAACTTAACTAAGCTCTAAATATATGTTATCATCGTAATGTATATATATCATAATCTTATCATCGTTCAAAAATCTATTATTGTAAATTATAATAGCTATTTATATAGTTAATTGTTAATATGTATTATTAATACTTATTAATAGCCATTTATATAGTTAATATATATTATTAATATTTATTATCTAAAAGACATTGTCTTCATAATAACTATTAAGAACCAAAAAATAGAAAAATTTAATAATTTTTCCTTTTAAGCTCTAAATATATGTTATCATCATAATATATATACATCATAATCTTATCATCATATTGTTAATATTGTTCAAAAATATATTATTGTAAATTATAATAGTTATTTATATAGTTAATTGTTAATATGTATTATTAATACTTATTAATAGCCATTTATATAGTTAATATATATTATTAATACTTATTATCTAAAGACATTGTCTCCATAATAACTATTTAGAACCAAAAAATAGAAAAATTTAAGTGATCTAATTTTATTTTCATATGAAGCATAATTATTTTCATAAATTCTTCATGTGTATATGTTAGGCTCGATATGAAGCACGATACTTCTTGACTAGATATTTGTTAAATACATTCATTATATTTAAATATATTAATACTCATTATTTATTAATATTTAGTCACTTTAAATTTTTATATATTTTGTATCATAAAATTTAAAGATTTATCATACTAAAATATCTTTATAATATTAGTTCATTACTTATAAATTGATAAATCAAAGCATTATTTTTAAAAAGAATCAAAATTGCGTGTTTAATGCCAAAACGGCCTAGTTTCGAGAAAAGTGAATAAAACCGGTTTTGAACCGGAACCGGCCTGAATCGAACCGGAAAATTGGAACCGGACCTGAAATTTCCGGTCAGTCCGGTTTTAACCCATCCAGAACCGGAAAATTCCAGTTTGGTCCAGTTCTAGGCCCAAAATCGGACCAAACCGGACCGTGAACACCCCTAATCGAAGCGGAGAAGCAAAACAATAAAAAATGAGAGGTTTAATAGGGTTTAATTATAGTCGAACCGAATTCAAACTATTAAAAAATATTAAATTTTGTATATAAACTTAAACTTAAAGGAATGTGAATTTTTATTTAATTTAATAAGAGATTATTAATTTTGAAGTTGTTTGCTAAAATATAAAAATGAACTTAACATTTAATAAATATCGTGACACAATATGTAACCTAAAAATAACAAAAAATTAAGAAATATTTTTGGTTTGAAATAAACAAGAGAACATAAAAAATTAAAAAAAAACTTTGGACGCAAATTTGAGGGCATCCAAAGATTTATTTGCCCAATTCAAACGGTACATATTTGCTCAACTTGGTCAGAAATGTGCTCATTAAATTTGAACTCGATCCAATGGTTCTATTAAAGGTTATAGTCATTTAAAATTTGAAGTAATTGAAAAAGAGACAAAAAGCAAACCGGTTGAATTATAAAACCGACCCGGTTCAAACAGTTCTATGATTAACTAGCCAAACTACTAGTTTTTTACCAATTCAACCAAGAAATAATTTTCAGGCTAAAACCGAATAGGAAAACCAACCGGTCCCCGGTTTCCCGGGTTGAACCAGCTAGTTCGATCCCCTTCTCAAATTCATGTACCGGTCAAATCCAAGGAGAACAGGATTATTATACTTCTGTAAGACTGGTTCAGACCTAAAAATTACAAATTGATGGACTTTCATTCCTATGCATCATCATACATTTGCGAAGCTGCCCGAGTAAAATATCGAGAAAATTGGGCAAATGTAAAACATGTCACACGAATTATAAATCATGTCGTGATTATAAACTTCTAACAGCGACAATAATCATACTAGAGAGGAAAGGCTGCACAAGAGATGGGAACCGCAACATGTAAATTTACTTTCAACACTCCATAACAACTTCCTTTATGACACTATCGTAAACACTAATAGTCTAATAATACAAACAATGATAGTTACAAAATCGCACCGGGCCTAATAGTAATAATAGAATAATTCCATGCTCTAGATTTGCAACCACCATATACCTCCAGCTTCTTGCTTGCAGAAAGGATTTGAAAGTAGCTACCGTGTGTTCTGTTTCTTACTTGATTCCACTATATCATCCTGTTCAAAGGAATTCTTTCATTCTGTCGAACGACCCTTTCAAGAGGAGAAATTATCTGTGGCATTGTCATGCCCCCCGAAACAATGATCTCTGCATAATTACAAACAATGCGATATGTAAGCATCCGTTGAAAAAACTTGTAGCAACAGAAAGAGGCATCAGACATTCAGTATTGCTGCAATTCAATGCTAACTTAGAGAAATTGTGATTGAGCATTATGCATAGTGAAAACAGAGTTTAGCTGGTCAAGCAAAGAAGTAACCCAGTTCAGGCAGCTGAGGTTTGAATCTCCAAGCAGTTTATTTCAATACATGCTATCTTTATCGTATTGTCTTCTTGACATTTTTTCTTTCTTTCTCGTGAGAGTTTTAGCACATGAAATGACTTGTATGGTTTTTGCATTCCACCCACAAGGAGCCATCTTATTGAGCTGATATGCAAGGAACACTTGCAAAAATTGAATCATATAAGTAAGGCGAAATCTAAAAATCTTAATGGCCTCATGTGGCAATGCCACTCTGCCAAACTCCTACATGCAGTCACAAAATCTATGCTGCAAACAAAGTATACATGCATGGGTTGCTACTCGAGAAAAGGTGAGTATTTTGAAGGGCATTAAACATACCAATGCCTTCGCGAATTGACAGATTTGGTCTTATAATGTCGTTGGAGTTCACTAGGAAAATATCACCAATATATAGATGGTTTGTTGGGACAAAAACACTACATAGCTCTTCATCTTCATTATCTCTCTGAAGCAGACAACAAGCAAACAGAACCAACCATAAAGAACTTGCTGGATGACTGTTGAACAAGAATTCTAACATAGATTCATTCAAAAAGCTAACACAAAATTCTCAAAAGAAGCAAATAAGATCACAATACCTGAAGCGTCAGTGTGGATGTGATAAAACCAAATGCATATTCACCAACACGAGGATGGCGGATGATTGCCACTTCTTTAAAAGCTGTGGTATTTTGATCTGTAGACAAGAAGGGTCTCGCATTAGGCTCTAGAAACCTTACCCACAAGCCAATCAATAAAAATGACTATGTATCAATAAATGTGAAAATGTTAAAACAAATAGATAGCGACAACCGTGAAAAGAATAAACTTTTGGCAAGCTCAATTAACCTATGCCGTACATTGTTATAGTCATACACTCAAAGGGAAAGAAAAACATTGACATTTTAAGTAACTCTCAGTATTTCACATTCTGGGGAGTACCAACTACTGTCAGACTCTTAAACAAATGCTAACTTATACTATATAGCAGAAATGCAAGCATGACAAGTAGTCATCTTAACATAAACCCAGGTACATACATGCGTTAATGTAACAAAAGGGACCATGAAACATTTATGTGCTAACTCAAAGAGTCAAAGTTACAGCCATGACTAACAAAAGCATGAATGCCATCAAAAGCAATCTTTATCCCTTTGTACAATTATGGAAAGAAATGTATAACCTGGAGAAATCGCAGAACTAATTTGTTTGGAGGCAGAGTACAGATGCTTGACAAAGGGCATTTTCTTTATAAACCATTCTCCAATCCAGAAAATGGTGGACCCTATCCACGATGAGACAAAAACGCCAACAAAAAATACAAACACAAGAGATGTGACAAATCCAAGTCCTGCATCACAGAGAAAGCAGTAAGAGGCATAACCAAGACACTTCGCTGATAGAGGTTGAACAATATTATTTACAGCCTAAATATAGCCAGGAAAAAGTGTGAGCAAAAAACATTCATGAACAATGTCAGTATTATCATTCCTGCCCAGTGATATCATTTTAAAGTGATTGCCTGACAATATCTACCATAAAACGCTCTGCCTACCCTTCATTTCTCAACATACACACCCCCTTTCAGTTTGGTAACTGACGGTTAATTTCTCAAACAAGAGTCTGTTTTATTTACTCAGCAATCTATATGATCTTGTTTCTCTTCTTCAATTTTGTTGAACGGCATTGGTCTTTATGAATGTGCTAAAAAATAGCCTCGGAAATAAGAATCATGATGTAGGTGCGATCAAGTCAAGTCTGAGCAAAAGTAAGAATTGAAATGAAGAGTAAGAATCTCGCAATATAGCAATATTGAGCTTTGATTAAACAACAATATCAATTACTGAGCTCGATTGAGTTTTCAGAGTAGTTAATGAAACAGAATAGAGAGCATGTGCGATTGAAACATTAGACCCCACTTAGAAAGCTAAAGCAAAAGGAACAAAAAGGACCTAAGAGATTCTAAACTTACCAAATATATCAATACCAAGTTGTTCATAAATTGGACTGAAGAAACCATCAACAAACTTTATAAGCCACCATGTAATGAAGAATGTCACAGCAACAGGGAAAAGTACAACACTGCACTTCACAATTGAACAAAAGGTTACACTTGAAAGTTCTCAAGCCTTTTAACATAAATCAGGCAATAAATACACTTATTACCATCCAGTCATGAACTTCTTTGAGATCCAGCTTTGAAGAACAAAACAGCAAGCCTGAGCAAATGACAAAATTGAACTTCAAATGAAAACTTCTCATATTTATTCCATAACAGGATCATACAAATAAAGAACCAGAACCATCCAGAGTTATCAATGAAATTGCTATGTATTTGAGTTGGAGAGAGTTATCTATCACTCAGAATGTTCCTAGAAGGAGGCATATAAAAAAAATCCCAAACAGATTTTTCATGGTCCACTAGTATAGCAAAATCAAAGCTACTGCCCCTGTTAATTAGACAGTGTTCCTCAAGCATGAAGAAATTTGGAACCCACATTATCCAGCAGATTACAACATAATGCAGGTCCCTGCCTCACTTATAGATAGATGTAGAGCAAGGATAACCTCAACTCATGAAACCACTTAATATCAGGATAACCCATTCTACTACTCTGTCTTTCTCTCTACAACACCTATGCCCACCAACTAGTGTTCATGAACTTATTTACACCCAAAATATAAAGCTGAGTGATAGAGATGGTGAACATGTGGCATCACTCTAACCCTTAAGGAGATCAAAAGAATTGAAATTCAGAAGAACTGGGTAGAAACTGATATTTGAGCTGTCAAAAAGTGAAAGTGAAACCATCATCTGACTTGCACTTCACCACTAAAGTGTCCGATCCATAGTTTGTTGTATGATTGTAATACAATCATACATTTCATGGGTACTTTAACGCTAATAGAAATGTTTCCAATTTTCATTAAGCTCTTAACTTTAGACTTTAATGAGATAACAGTTTCATCTTCTTGCAGGAAATCATCGTTATCATGTCTCTCTCTACAAAGCGATACCTCATTAAACTCCAATTGTTTGTCTTAATAAAATTGCAGTACCAACTTGCTAGGACAACACATCTTGTTTACTTTCAGAAGAAATGAGCACCTTTCACACACTACATCACAGCATCAGGGTCATAACGAATGAGTGATCAGTACAAGCCATTAATATACAGATCCTTCAAAATTACTACGTCAAACATGATTAGAGATATTAGAAGCAAGGGGTGTAGGTCAGATCGTACATCACTTGCTTAGCATGTGAGAGGTACAGGGATTGATACCCTGCGTCTCCAAGCTAATAAAACACCTTTTCTTAAGAAATTAGTTTTAAGAAACAACCCATCCTACTTAATCAGAAATGAAACCAGTTATTTTGGGTCCGGTTCTGGTAAATTTTCCGGTTCAGTCCGATTCTACCCCCAAAATCGGACCGAACCGGCCCGGTTACACCCCTACCTCTAGATATGAATTTATTTTTTCCAATATTTTTCATCATAAAAGATAAATGCGGGTATACTATAAAATTATAGATTATAAAAATATTTTATGTAAAAATTATAGTTTATAAAAATGTTTTATTTAATCTGTTATAATTTATACAATGTCAACCTTATAGTTTACTGAAAGTTACAATTTTAACCTTTATAGTGGTTAAAATATTCAAATAAAATAAAAAAATAGTAAAAAATTATAAAAAATTAGCAAAAAAATGTAACATAGGACCTACGATAATAAGAAAACTAGTGTAAATTTTATTTACCATTTTTTTTTAAATTTGTTATTTTTCAATATTTTTTCAATTTTTAAGATTGTAGTGAACTCTCGTACTTGTTATATTTCTCATAGTTTTAAAAACCGGACCGGACCGGCCGGTTCGTCCGGTTCAACCGGTCATTTTCACGTTTCCGGTCCGATTCACCTTTTGGACCGGATTGCCCTCTGACCCGGGTTGGACCGGACAAACCGGCCGGTTTTTGTTGAACCGGCAAACCGGCCGGTTTTCAATCAAACCGGGCGGTTTGATGACGTGTCAAAACGACGCCGTTTTGACAAGGCCCATGGGCCCGAAACGACGCCGTTTTGTCAAGGCCCGCGAGCCCATATCAGAACCAAATCAAAACGACGCCGTTTTGACCGCTCAAAACGACGTCGTTTTTACAAGTACCAAAACGGCGCCGTTTTGAAATTTCCCAAAACCACGCCGTTTTGCTTATTTTTTAATTTTAATCTTAAATTTTGATATATTATTAAATGCTACAGTAAAAACCAGTCGGTTTAATCCGGTTTAATCCGGTTTAATAGTCCAAGATTTACCGGTTTAATGTGTAAACGGTTCCGGACGGACCAGCAACTATAATCCGGTCGAACCCGGTTCAACCCGGTTGAACCACCAAAATTTCATTTCCGGTTCGCTGTCCGGTCCGGTTTTTAAAACTATGATATTTCCCCTCAAATTGACATATTTTTTATAAATTTACTTACAATTTTTTTTTGAATTTTATAGTAACTATTAGAAAGTTTAAAATTCCAACTTTAAAAAAATTATATGATTAATATTTTAAGTTTTTAATCTGTAGATAATTAAATAAAATATTTTATAAACTATAACGTTTCTCTATAAATAATTTTACTTTTTTATATGTTTAAAAAAAAATTGGTCAAAAAAAGTTTAAAAACAAACATTAAAATATAAACTCATCGGTTTCCACCCGACCCGACCGGAGCTCTTCGTTTCAAGCGCATTTTGAATTAGTTAATCGCTTTGAAGTAAAGGAAACCAAAATCTTTAACGTGTCAAATCAATTTGTTCAGAGGTGGCTACTATTCTTTCTCAAAGTTCCTCCTTAATTGTTACTGTTAGTAATCTTCACCTTATCATTATAGGTTTGGAGTTCCAAATTTCTCGTCTTTCGATTGATTTTATGAAATTATTGACTTTCAAGAATTGTTTTTTTTCTTCTTTAATAATCTCTGTTTTTGCTCAGCGTTTTGTAGTTTCAGCTTTCTGTTTGCTTAAATGTCGAGCAGTTCTAGGAGCGATGGTGACAACAACAGCTGTTTGGATGTTGAGGAACTTCTGCAAATTGGGAATAGATACAAAGAGGTTACTTTACTTTCTATTCTATTCGATTCAATTCTGTTCACTTATCTGCACATGATTCATCAAATAGTTTGTCTTCTTTTTTTAAACTCTTGGCTTTGAGGAATTATAATAGTGTTTTAAGATGTTTTTGTGCTTCTTTGCGCTGTGTAGCTAAGGAAAGAAAAGGACTTGTTCATGGAATCACAAACGCAAGGCTTCGACTTAATCAAGGTAATGATTTCAAATGAGCTTTGTTTGTTCCATTGTTTTTGCTTAGAAGTCTATTCTTTGTGGTGTTATTGTGTTAGTTTTAGTTGAATGTACTTATAAAGGTCTTCTGATGATGTGAGAAAGAAAAAAAAATTTGTTTCGCTTTTGAACTCCTTCATCTCTTAACTTGTGGAATTGTAGTCTTCGCTGTTGGTGAACAAAAGGGACATCCAGTTCATTCTCAATCCTCGATAGAGGCAAACGTGGTTGTCATGTATCCACTACGATGCATCGTTTGAAGAGAGAGTATTATGAATTTATGAGTCAAGTACACAGTTTGAAAGTTAAGAAATCAGTGGAATCGTCTAATTTAAGACTTTTGTCTCATGCAGAGATTAGAAGTACATGTCAAAGCATTATCAGAATCTCGAAATGAAGACAGGAAGCTCATTCAAAAGTTGGAGACAGAGCTGTTGAACTGCTCTCAAGAGATAGGTTATGATTCCTGCTTTTGTGATGAAAAAGAGACTTTGATTTTGTTTAAATTGTTGGATTGGACATATTATTTGTGTAGTAATAAGTGCAAATAACTGCACCTCAATGACAGACAATATTCCTATCACCCATTAATTTTGCTTAACCAGGTTTTCACATCCATTGCAGATTTCCTGCAGGATCAACTAAATGCTAGGAATACAGAGGTGTACAGCCTGGGGGAGCATGTGCATGACCTTGAATTAAAGTTGGCAGACATGGAACATTTGGAGGTGATGGTTGGCCAGTTAAGGGAGGAGCTGAAGAGGTCTGGTTCAGAGAACTTGTTATTGATGCAGAAACTAGATAACAAAGAAGTAGAGTTGCAAGAGTCAGCTTTGTACATAGAAGAACTGCAGGATTCAGTTTCATCCGTAGCTCTAGATTCCCAATGTGAAATAGAGAGTATGAGGTTTGAAATAACAGCCTTGGAGCAAACTTTCTTTGAAACTAGAAAAATCCAGGAAGAAACCACCCAAGAAAAGGAAGGGATGATTGGGTTAATCAAACAACTTGAGGTTCGGATTATTAGTGCAGAAGAAATCATAGAACATTTAGAAAAGGAAAACAAGGAACTTAAAAAGAAGCTTCTGAAATCTGAAACGGACAGTAGGATATGTATTAAAAAAATTGAGGAGTTTCTAGAAAGCAAGGACAGAGCACTAGTTAGCAATCGCACAAGCTCAAGTCAAATGGAGTGCAAAAGTAATGCGTCAGAAGAATCAAAGTGAGTTACAACATGCAATTCCATATATTTAGTTAAAAATTATTATACTCTTTGCCAAATGTTAGTAGATCATTGTAACAGTTCGCACACTACAATCTGTAAAATGATTAGTGACTTTTTTGTGCCAACTTTTCAGTATTATTATTGTTTCTGCTGTTATTCTGATGATGGTTACTTTTAATTGAGAATAAACTGATCATGAGGCCGATTCAGCTGCTTGATAGTTACTAGGTTCACCTAGACCGTGGAAAAGTGCCTTTTTTTTCATTTTTAATCAATGGCTGTGTTCTTTGGAGTTCTCATTTCCCACTTCATTTTTTCCCTATAATATTCCTTACTCATTAACATATGTCTCGCTTCCTTTCCTGCTTTGAAGAGAATATAGTGGACATACCAAGCTTATTGGTAATGATACCCAATGCTGATCACTAGAATTCCATTTGGGATAGTGAAATCATGCGAGATAATTAATTCACTGGATAATTTTCCATTCACTATTATCTGGTGTTTGGTTCCTGTAGGTCTTTCCTGCATCAGTGGAAAAAAATTCTTATTCTTTAGGTGTTTTGACCTTGATGTCCATATGAAGCGGAATCAAACTGCATAGTTTGAGGACGCTTGCAAAAGGATTCGTTTAGGATAATGCACCATTCTAGTTGATGTTTCCTTACTTATATGAACCTTGTGATAGTTATTAATTATATTTCTTTATTTTTTGAATTCCATCCTTCAGTTTTAACATGTTTTATTGTTCTTGTGAAATGTGAAGCACTCTAGAAGAGGTCCTTGGTCTACTCTTTTTGAAGCTGGAGATGGCTTTGGCCCCTCGTCCAGATTTAAATGAGCGTATGGACAGTAGGTCACATCAGATAAGTGAATATGAAGCTCTTGTGAATCAACTTAAGGTACATGAGCCTGAGGATCCTTAATTTACAAAGCATTAATTCTAAATTTTATTTCAGTGAGCTGGATGCCAATTCCATATGGACTTTCATGTTTATGAAGCATGACATAGATTTTTATGGTTAAAATGCACATGGTTTCCAGGAGGAGTTGAGAGAGGAAAGGTTAAAGGCAAAGGAAGAAGCTGAGGACCTAGCACAGGAAATGGCTGAACTAAGGTATCAAATGACCAGTTTGCTTGAGGAGGAGTGCAAGCGCCGTGCTTGCATTGAACAAGCATCTTTGCAGAGAATATCTGAACTAGAGGCACAGGTAACAATATTTGGATTTTTAGTTTCTCTTGTGACTTAAAGGGGAATACATAAATTCTGAAAGTATACCATGTTCTTGTGATCAAGATTCGAAAGGAACGGAGGAAATGTTGTGCTGCTCCTAGGCATCTCCATGAAGAACTGGAATTAACTGCACTTGGAAGTTGTGGTTGAGGTTTGCATCTGTCTGCCTCCCGCTGTTTCCCCAACATGCTCTCATGTGTGCCTTCTCTGTAAGTGAGTTAGCTGGAAAGTTTTTAGTTGTATACTTTGAACTCTAAGTTCGTTGGTGGGAATATATTTTGGTATAGGGTTAGCATTGGCTTATATTACGTAGTGCCTGTGAAATAAATCAAGTCAGAGTCAGAGACTTTTTTCCATATGCATTTACATATTAAGAGAAAATATCTTCTATCATTCTGCTGTGTCTATGTAAGCGGCATTAACTATGCAAAATATTTGAGAACTAACACTCTATGCAAAAAAATTGAAGGGTGGGATATCTTTATATTATTCTGACAAGAATTTGGAAAAGACAGAAGCATACGATGAAACATGAGGTTTCATTTCAAATGTATCTTTTATTCTACAGTTTGTGCATTTTTTTTGTTCTTATGTTGGTAGATCTGCAATCTTATCTGTGTAGTAGCAACTGACAAGATGTGAAAATCTGTATGTACATGCGTGCATGTTTAGCTGTTTCTATGGTTAGAAATTCATCTCCTACTTATAGTTTGTTAGATAGCCATCTCGAGACAGCTCATATCCTAATCTCTTTAGTTTATTTGTCGTCTTTTTAACTGGCGAGGTTTCTTCTATCACCTCCTGAGCTTCTCTTCTGTGTGAAGCTACTGCTTAACAGTCACGTATCGAACTTTACTTGACAAAGCTAGTTCCCTATTTCAGGTACATGGTGTGCTGAATACTGTTGTTCCTTATGCTTTTCTGCAGGAGAGATTCATACGTTCAACACAGCCTAGTCATCGCAGCCTTTGATGTGCGGCTGAATCTACCAAGCCAAATATGACGCATGGCGAGGATGGGTTTGTATCACAATGTGTGTTCTTTTCCATTGATTTGCATCTGATGTTTCTGACATGAAGATTTTGCGTGTAAAGAGAACAACTGAGGATATATGTTTATGAGTAAAGGCAGTTGCTATGTATAGATAAAAATCTCTCAAGTATAGTGCTTCGGTTTTGCTACTGTATTTGTTCATCACTTTTCCAGCTTAACTTCCCATTGGCTTTTTTTAGCTAAAGGAAGCTGAAAAGCATCTTATTGACCGGACTGTTGCGTGCTGGTTTTTCATATTTGGAGGAGGCTGATATCTGCAACTGTCAATGGAAAATTTTCCGATCTTTGCGGTTATTGTGCCTAAAATGGAGGTAAAGCTTGATGGATGATCAATGTCGAATTGTCCCTGGAAAAAGTGTATAGTATATGTTTACCTACCTTGACCTGTGTGTCTTTTCGCCATTTGAGCCTTGAACAAGGAATTCAAGTCATCTTGTAGCTGAACCAACCCGTTTTTCGCATTAAAAATGTTTCGAAACATAAGCTGCCGCAGCATCTCTTGTGCAATAGTCTTTCCAAAATTGATTACGGAAAGTTTACTTCGCTGCTAATTTTTCCGTGGAAAAATGGTAAAGATTGCTCTATTCCAAGACCTTCCGTGAAGTTTCCTTGGAAGGTTTGATTTTGGTGTCACCATTGAAATTTGGCTGGACAAAAAACAAAACAAGTGAGTCTCATAAATAATGGTTGTAATTTTGTAAATTTTAATAAAGGATTAAATAATAAAAAATGCATAATTTAGAATCATGACCTATGCTAATCGATGTGAATAAATAAAATATATTCTCAATTGTCCGACTTACCAGCCATCTGAAAAAATAAATAAAAATAAAAAAGAAAGAAAGCAATCTATGTTTTATTTTTTGCTAGTATTAATTTGTATATTTATCTTTAGGAGCTAGCCATCTACATTTGAAAGTGTGGGGGCAGCCATAAAAAAAAACGGGCATAAACAAGTGGGACATGACTAGGTCTAGGATCACGTCAAATGTTTGATTAGTTCAAACTTCAAACCATATTTTAGTATTTTTCTGGATTCTGGATTATAATCTTATTCTATTTTCACTCACCAAAATTGTAAAATAAAATCTACTACTTCTTTCACACAGGATATAATTTTCTAATTAACATAAATTATAAGAGACAATGTTAAATTGGTTTTTTTATACACACAAAATCAATGTTCAATAATAAATTACTCGTTTTTTTGTTGTCGGTACATTCATAGGGTCTGTTCGATTCATTGTTCCATGAATAACTGAAAACGAAAAGAAATTCATATAAATTCAAAATCTAATAAATTAACTAATAGAATAAAATAAACTTTTCAAATTAACGAATTTTTGATTCCCGAATATCTAAACGGCTACTAAATATGCTATTCCAAATATACAATCAGTTTAGTTTTATTTGAATATAATTTTATCGTTATTTTCTCATTTTAGTATGTTAATGTTAGTCTTCCGAAAAGTTTTAATGTAACAAAGTGTTTTTCTCTATAAGTTCTTTCACCTTGAAAATACTGATTTTTTTCTTCTTTAAAATATTCCTACATGTTTTATTTTTTTATTTTTTTATTTTTATTATTATATTTTGAAAATGAAGCTAGTCAAATAAGAACGTTTCTTCATGACTTCTTCTCGTCGTCTTGGGGTTTTCAGCCATCCTGGCAGTTTCTCCCTAACCAATTTTCTACTCTCTAGACTTTTTAAGAAAGGGATCATCAGCACACAACCTTGACGCGTTTCAATCTCAATCCTCCTCTCCTTCTCCTTAATTACTCATCCTCAATCTGTAAACTTTTATCTCCACTGAAACCAACAAGTAAATTAGATTTTGCATTGCTCGTCATCTAGACTGATTTCTTGCCAAGAATTCCCTCGCTGCACATTTCACTCCTCAGGTGATGATGATACCCAAGATTCTCTCTTTACTGCTTGACCGTTCCTTCTTCTCTCTATTTCCACCGGGTTCTTTTGTTTTTACTCATTTGTGTTAAAAAGTCTCTTTTTTGTTGGTTTTGTTCCTATACCCTTCTTGTTATCATCTGTTTTTATCTTTCTGAGTTTTATATGCTGCTCTTTCGTTAATATCTTCATGGGTTTTATACCCTTTTCTTGTTTTGTTGGTTAGAAAACCCAAAAGATGGAAGCTTATCGTTTGTTTCTAGGTTGATTAACTCAAAAAAACCTACTGTCTGCAAGTTGTAGTGAGGAGTCCTTATTGATGAAGATGTTTGGATTTTGAATTGGGTATTATTGTTATTGCTTGAATCATTCGTGATTTCTTTTTAGGTTGCGTTTCGTGTTTTTTCTCTTCGCATCCTTAATGCTCTACTTATTCAAATCATATGAGAAGGAGAAAGATATACCTTGGTTATATTTATTCACCTGTGGCTGCTGGGATTCCAGATATTGTCCATTAGTGAATTTTGGATCTACCCTTTCTAGATATTATCTTTAAGTTCCCGTTGTTGTTGTTAATGGTATTTATCTTGCTATGTCCTATGTTGTCTGCCCCAATCTGATTGAGCGATAGCTTTCAAACTACACTTGCATTCTGTTTCTCCAGGACTCTGAAAATTTATGGTATTTGAATTGAATGAACTGGTTGCGGCTAACAATTTCTCACTTAGTTATTCTTTGTTTCATGTAGGACTTTGAATTGATTGCTTGTCAACTTCCTGATCAGATTCTGTATTTTACTTGTTGGGACAATGTATGGTTCAAAGAAATCTCCTTTAAAGGTTGCTAAGCATAACAAGGTTGACCTGGGACATCCTGCTCCTTCTCGTTCCAACCCTTTTGATTCGGATGATGAGTTGGATAGTAAAAAAACCACTCTTAGACCAACAAGGAAGGCTTCTTCGGAGAATGATCTAACTGCTCCAAATTTTGGCAAAAATCCTTTTGATGATGTGGAAAGAGTGGCGCCTTCATCGTCTTCACATTCCCTCATTTCATCTGGAAGAAATAATTACAGGAATGATTTCCGTGACTCCGGAGGAGTAGAGAACCAATCAGTACAAGAATTGGAGAATTATGCTGTTTACAAGGCTGAGGAGACTACCAAAGCGGTCAATGGCTGCCTGAAAATTGCTGAGGAAATCAGGGAGGATGCTACCAAAACCTTGGTTCAATTACATCAGCAAGGTGGGCAAATTACAAGGAGCCACAATGTTGCTGTTGAGTTGGATCACGATCTTAGTCGGGTATGATTCTTATCCAAAACGAAGTTATATGATTAAATAATTTAAGCAATGAATATATGTAGTAGTAAAAGAATGATTAGTTGTTCTCCACTTGAATTTTCGTATCCATTGCCTCGCTGTGATGGAATCGGTACTACCTTATCAATTGGCATTTGAAGGTCCTGTACTACATATTTAGGTCAAATTTGCAACTATTATGCTCTTTAACTTGTTTTTTAAAACAATGAATACCTTGAACACTTAAGCAATCGTCTATCAATCCACAGTCTGTGGTAAAAGTTTGCTTGCCATCATCACAGATAAATCACACCATTTACATTTGCGAACACCATTACTTCAGTTGATTGTGGTCACAGATGGTCTCTAGTCTCTACTTGTTTGTGGGTTAACAACAATGTCTTTCGAAATGTCAACCAATTTACAAAATATAGCATGGAGACTAGGTATCTCAGGCGATATTGTAACCAGAAATAAGTGTTTCCCGAGGAATCTGTACATTTCAAATAGAACATGAAGTAGGTGATTTTGGATGGCGACGTTCCACACCACATGTGGTCCTGTAGAGAGATGAAGCTCATCACCATCTTTCTTTTACTTCTTGAGTTAGTCCCTACGTTCATGCTAATTAGCATTCTTATAGTATTCCTGGGTCTTCTTTCATGCATCAGTTATAAGATAATTTCTCAGAAATTTGTGCTTCATTAATACTTCTTTTGCTACTCAAATATAGTTTCTTGTGGTATTGCAATCATCTGATGCTTATGGTTATCCTTATCGTCTATGGATGTTGTTCCCCTGGCGATTTTATGAAGTTGAGATGGCATTTTTCATTGTTTGTTTGATTTCAGGGTGAGAAACTTCTGGGAAGTCTTGGGGGCATGTTCTCCAGAACGTGGAAACCAAAGAAGACTCGTGCAGTAACAGGCCCTGTTATCACTGGAGGTCATTCTTCGTGCTTGTGTTCAATTTGGTTGTTAGTTTTTATTATCAGCAGATTATATTGCACTAGGCTATAAATCAAATATGATAGCACAAAAATTAAAGTTAGGGTGATTTTACTATGCTTAACTTTCCATTTAGCTTCTTTTTTTTCTTACCCTTTTCCTCTTTTGTCTTTTATGGCAAGTAAAAAAGTTTATTAAAAGGCAGAAGAAGGTGTTTGCCTTAATGTATGGGAAGTATGATAGAGGAGGGGAATGGGAAACTAAGAGCATAAACTTGAAACAATCTGTGACTCCAGGGATTTTACTTTTTCTAATATTGTGCTTTTGTTTCTTTAGCAGATTATTCTTCGCAAAGGCAGGGTAACCACCTGGAACAGAGGGAGAAGTTGGGATTGAACTCTGCACCTAAGCCACGGTCAAGCAGCCGAACAACGACAACTGAACCAACCAATGCACTTCAGAAAGTTGAGGTTTGTATTTTTGTTTATTTAATTGGGGATTGGTATCTTTAGTTATGGAAAAGGTAGAAAGATGTTAGAATGGTGTTCAGTGTTAAAAAAGAGGAAGAGAAACTGTATATTTATTAATGCTTATAGCCATTTTATAATCTAAAATTTGATTGGAATTGTCCGGAAACAGGTAGAAACGGCGAAGCAAGATGATGCATTCTCAGATTTGAGTAATCTTCTGGGAGAACTGAAGGGCATGGCTGTTGACATGGGAACGGAGATTGACAAGTAAGCCAACGACATTATATATATATATATGCCTTGTTGGATGAATCATGTGTGATATTTTGCTTGAGTTATTCAGTTTTGTAGTAACTATAGTAATTTTGCCATCACTGCAGACAAAACAAAGCTTTGGATCATCTCGAGGATGACGTGGATGTGGTGAACATTCGCGTTAGAGGTGCAAATGAGCGTGGTCGCCGTTTGCTTGGAAAGTAGAATTCATTTCTGACCGTAGCTTTTCTTTTCTCGTTGTTATCGCCGTGCATGTACGAACTTCCGACTTTTATTTCCTTCATTGGATATCATCTTTCTGTGATTCTTAGTGCTAGCCATTTCAACTTTGCAACCTAGGCAATGTATTCTTACTTTACGCCCCGCCCTTGCCGTGGCAGAATGTGTTTTGCTAAGGCTACATTGAAATGGAACCTTCAATGGTATATTTGATATTTGAGTTTTGATTCACTGCTTAGTGTTCCACTTAGAATTGACAGTAAATTGTGGTGGCAAGGAATTGCAGGCTTTTTTATGAACAATGGCATTTATTGGTTGACCTCAGGATCAAGGAAAACAGTAAAATGTTGTTGTTTTCATTTTTCATTGTTTGTACAGAACCAAAAAAGGAAAGAGAGAGTAAAAGCCTTTCTCCTTCCCATCATAAATTCATAACGAAGTAGCAGCAATAAAATCCCTATTTGTCTTTACCCTTTTGTCTCTGGAATATTTTAGTCTGATTTTTTGTGGTGGGTGGGTCTCGAAGAGTTACATTTTATAAGATAATAGAAAAAAATGTGTGATTTTCGAAAAAAACTCGAGATCTAACTTTTTCAAACTTAAGAGGAAATTTTTATATGTCGATAATTATAACATTTCCGAGAGAGTTACATTTCAACAAACACGATATCACAAGAGAAAATGTAAGAGTTAAAATTGAAAATTTGCCTTGTTTCTATGTTTTTACAGACTCTTTTCTTCTTTTTCTTTTTGAGCAAGCTACATGACTTTTTGTCACCATTGATTTATTTGTCCCTCTTTAAAGTGGTCTAATCCTCATAAGCCAAGTGATTGTACACTGACCCCACCGTACAAAAGATAAAAGTTGTTCATTAAATTATCATAAGACTTTTTTCCATATTAGCTAGGTTAGTATAAAAATCAAACAAGTGTTGTAACTCTCACCTTAAACCTTAAATTTTGTTAGTTCGGTATTTATACACGGAATAATTACTAGCGCATAACATTTTACCATATATTATTTAATGGGAGTTTTTATTTTGTGCATGTAAGGTTAATCTATGAATCTGCTAGAGGAAAAAAAAAACTAAAATGTCAAAACTTGAACATGTAAATTTATTACCGCTGATTCGGAGAGTGGTTAAAAGTTACTCCCTTTATATATATATAAACACTTTCCTCCATGCAACGAGTTTCACCTTAAGACCCGTCTCTTTCTTTGTATTCTTTAGCTCGAACCTTTTTTTCTTTCAAACAAAATAACATGAACAAGTCTCTTCTTCTATTAGTACTGGTGTTCCTCTCCCTCGTTGCAATATCAAGAATTCAACTACTCCATGCACTACAAGGACTGGCCCCAACAACAGAGCTGGCTACTAGACCACCATGCCAAGATGATCACCACCATGCCAAGAAGTACGTGTCACCGCGGCCTATGCTCCTGAAGAATGATGATGGAGATGAAGGTGATGAGATTGATCCAAGATATGGTGTAGAGAAACGGCTCATCCCTGCCGGTCCAAATCCACTCCACAATTGACGAAATAGATATAGATATAGATATATAACTATATTGCTTGTTTTATTTTTCTTTTACTTGGCTAGCTAGTAAGGTAAAATTAATTTGAACTCCTTTTAGTTAGTTAGTTAGCTAGCTAGCTATGATTTCTTGTAAAATTTATCTTTCTTTAGTTAGGAAACATAAGGGTTGTATTGTATCTCTCTATCTTGTTCTTGAAACCAATTCAACTAACATTGTAGCTAGATGTAGCTATATATATATAGTCAAAGTTTTTTGAGCTAGAAATGAATTCGATGCTTTTCCTTTTTTAGGTTTTTGACTTGTTGGGTAAATGCGGAGGATGAGAGAGTATGGAGTTCGAGTCTTCTAATTTACAAACCAATTTCTAATATTAATGTACTGCTACTAAGAGGGGGGCACAAAGAAATAAATGCTACCAGCTTTTTCTTGCAGGATAGTTGCAGCTGCATTATTACCCATACATTCCACAGTTTTCATCTATCTAACTTCTTCAACTGTTCAATTACATTCCTCCTTTTTTTTCTTTTTCAATACCAGGAGCATGTAATCCATCCGTTACAAAAAGATGTCGTTTAAGGGTAATGTTTTTATTCCAAAATACTTGTTATTTTTACATTATTTTAGGTGAAAAATGATGTTTTTATTTTTATTAATAAAATATAATTTTATATTTTCTCATTTTTTTGATTGGTTAATTTAAAACGAAAAAATTAGTGGATAATAGATTATTTTCTTAAAACGACATACTTTTCTAAACGGAATTAGTATATAGTACTGTCACTGTCGCTTGTCTCCTCCCTCTCTCTCTCAATTACTCTTGGCAGTTGGCGCTCCCATCTGCAGATTTTGCATTGGTAACTTAATGGTTCCATTGAAGAATGGAATATGTATGTATTGTGTATTAAATGTTTCTAATTGACTATTCAAATGAAGCACAGTCCTTTAGATAAAAGCAATTCGCATTGATGATATATGCTGTTCAATTTCTAATCTGCTAGAATAGTACTAACATTTTTCATATAAAAAAATATTAATTAAGACCACATATATAATGAATAAAATACTTTGACAGTAATAACTTTCAACTGATAAAGGGTTTATTGTATATTGTAACCTCACATACATTTTTGGACAAGCTTTGCTAGACTTTATGGATAAGATTTACAATTGCCATAACCTATACTTCTCAGTTCTACGACCTAATATACACAATGAAGGTATATACATATCAATTTATAACAATGATGTTGTGCTTGTGCACAACATTATACACAAGCAGGAGCATCAAAATTGGGGAAAACTATGAAAGAAATGGACAGAGGACTTATGTATATCGGAGAATTCACATCGAGGCGAACAGGGTCTAGTTTCGGGATGTTTCCATCTTCCGTAAGCTCCAACGCGATACCATTTAGAAGCATGGTTTGGCTCTGAAGGTAGCCATCTCTAGGGGTTAAACGGTACTCTTCCCTCGATAATCCTGCATCTGATGATCGGCTTCCGAACCACGACACCGACCTCTTAAGACTTTGCACAAAAGAGCTCTCTCTGTTTATGCTCTTCGTCACGTGCAGTCTCATGTTTATACTATTATGAACGCTGACTACGAAGTTGGTTTGGTTGCTTAAATTGATCAGAAGTAAAGTTATACCCACCTGTAACAATATAGTGACCATGGTTAGGAAGCAGCAATCGAATTTGATGAATTACAGAAATACCGCCGACAGGTTGGCAAACAACTTCAAGGAAACTGAAATGGAATTTTACAGATGCAAGAAACAGATAGACACACACAAGTAATATTCTGAGTGATTTGCGTTAGTCTTCTCACACTGGGTAAAATTTGAAATGGAGTTAAAATAGGATATGTCCTTACTCTTCCTTTAGAGCAATGAGCATAAATGCGTAGAAATGGTGAACCGTTGCTACCAACAGATAGAACCCCTCTCCCCATCAGCCGATGCCATAGAAGGGCACTGTTGAGAACCAAATATCCAACAAAAGACAGTAATTTTGGATTAGATACGGCCAAGATAGAAAAGATCGAGACTTTCTACTCGTAAATATCTACTTCAGTGAGAAATACAGTTTCACGCCCTTGCCTGTAGTAGTCAGGGTTAGGGGCAAAGGTGGTCGCATTAAGGAGACCATAATATCCCCCGACTAGGGTCTGCCGGCAATAGACTTTAGTGTTGTATTTCGATGCCATTCCAAGCTGATCTAAATACCTAACATCCATGAATAGACAAGAAAAGCAGAGGGTTCATACAAAAATGGAAGAAATGTGAGGCCATGCCTGCCTTGCTACATCAACAGTTAATCAATGCTTTCAAAGAATCAAGAATGGGAGAACTCAGAAAGTAAGATTACCAGAAGCTGTTAATGAATGTGTCAGATACATGACGACCACCGCTATTAAAGGCCCCACCAGATTCTCCAACCCATGCAGAAGCCCAAGGACCATTTTGGCTGATGGTTTGTGAAACATTACTGAACGTTTCTGATACCTTGCTCAAAAAATGAGGATCCAAAATCTTTCTCACAAGGTTGGGATCAACACCTGGAAGGTGAATACGAGTTATAAATTTACAAGAATAGAGGACTGGTAAGTGATAGCATGTGCATTTGTGACTCATGATCAATCAGGGATCTTTCAAAAGAAACTGGGGGCTGGAATATTAGGATCGAGAAGACTATGGAGATTCTTACATCTAGTTAGCAACTGTTCATATTGAACACATAGGCTGAAACTGTCCATATTTCATATACTACATGATTCTGAAACTCTTCTCAAGCTAGAATTTTCTCTTGAATTAATTGGATGCTCTAATCTATAAGTTCTCATACTTCTATGTTCAACTAAAGACGAATAACGGTAAAAAATGTCTAAAAAAAAAAATGGTCATTTAGTTTAATTCATAAAGAAGATTTAGGACACCTGCTGAAATGATTTGCAGGTTTTTTGAACTGTTAATGGTAGCAGACACTGGTAAGCAATCAGATTATCGCAGCCAAACCAATAAGGATGGCTCTTAATGAAACAACTCTTCTGTGCAATTGCTTTCAAACTAACAAGAATAAACATCGTAGCCGTATACTAAATGTTGTTACTTAGCATCATTTAGAGACTTCAATTGGAAACAAAATTGTGAGCTGATAAAAAAAAATGTTATTCACCTGCCCCCAAGTTGTATATATGATGTGTCACGATATTGAGTATGCCTGAACCAGAAACTTGAAGAAGTTTAGCAAACCACTTCTCGTCAAAAAATCCTCCAGGTGCTACGAGTGAAGGGTTTGAGTCAGAGTCCTTGTACGCATCGTTAATTATATCTTTTAAATGTACCAGATCTTTCGCGTAGACGTCAGCACTAACACTTGCGCCAACACCAGTCCCAGACAACTCATTACCTGTCATTGCAAAGAGAATAAGAACACTGAGCTAATAGAAATGAAACTCCACCAAAAAGAAGCATTGTCGAAGTCTAGTACCAAATTCCCATGAGTCGATATTGTATCCCTTCGAGACAGTGTAGTTCACAAAGTCACGAGCATTATTGGAATCCCAAGCTCCTCCCCAAACACCTTTCCTGATCTGGTGCCTGCCACGGAGGGCATTCAAGCCGAATGTAACAATGGCCCTGCAAACACAAAATAGTATCGGTAATACACACTGCAAGGAGCCCCTTCCCTCTGCCCTAAAGGTCCAGTTCAAGTATTTGATGATGAATCTTGAATGCTTAATGCAACAACATGGCAACATGCGACATTACATACACGGATACAGTATGGAATGTGCAAAAGTGCATGGCAGAAGGAAAAGAAATTTGGATAAACATACACTTGGTTGCTCACACACAATGCAGAAGCATACAAAATTCCTACCCAGATAGGTTCACACTAGAAAGAGGGATTTTGTTGCTGATATCGGTTAATGGAAGAAACCTCTAGATTCAAGAGATGACTAAAGTGAGAGATAAAAGACGTAGACATAAACTAGACAACTTGAAATTTAGCAACAAAGACAGCTCATATCTTTCCCATTAACTTCCAGTAAAGATGCAGTCATTTCTTATGGACAACACAGGTAAACTTAATAATGAAACAATGTGGTGCCAGTAGTTTTACCGGGAAAGGAACAAAAAGAAAGAAAGAAGTACTGAAAGCTTACCCTGTTCTTCTGAAGAAATTGTTGAGATCATCCCACCGCTTCATGTGTAAACATCCCTTTGAAAACCCAAACAACCCATCTTTCATATTTCGAAATAGGTAGCAAGGAGTGTTCAAATTTCCAACATCATACACCACTCGATCTTGCAACGAACCTCCAAGCCTTATCCTCAGCTGCTGGAAAGCTACCAAAAAACCATAGAAAGTAGTATTATCATGCTATACATGAGAACATACCGTGACTCTAAAAGATCAAATATGTGAATCATCATATCTTCAAGCGTAAGTTGTGCTTAAAAGGATGACACAAACCTTGGACAGCTTTGGCAAGAAGAGGATGAGACAGATCCTGAAACAAAACCAAACAACAGTAAGAAATCATTAAGTGCATATCGTTGTTATTACTATCAAGCATTTCCAAGGAAATAAGAATGGAAATAATATATTCCAAAATCTCATTAAATTTCAAAAGAACAATTTGCAGAGCCTTACCAAATTTATTATAGAACTATACCCCCATGGACATTGGTTGTAGTTACATTTGTCATGAGGCCACCAATCAAGAGTAACACAGATAAAAATGTCGTCAGTTTTAGCAATTTCTTCCGATCCATCAACCACTATTGTGGTGTGCGTAACATCTTGAGCCAAAATCAGAGGCAAAGAAGACAAAAAGAAGAAGATAGAGAGGCTGAATCCCATTTTTGGTAGACAAAAACAAACTCAAATCACATCAATTTGTTCAGATGAACTGCAACAGGAGAACAAGTGCACGGTAAATACATGTCAAATATACATAAGGAAGAAATTTCATGTAGATTTATATCCGCAAGCAAACACATAACGTATAGACCAGTTATATCCGGTACTTTTCTTTAGGATCCCGATTCATAAAAACAGAACATGTTCTGTGATCTTTATCATCGAAAGGTTTGGTTTTTGAATGAACTCAAATGCTCAATCATATCAGAAACAAGAAGTGCCAATTCTGCAATGTCAATTGATCCAAATAACACCAGATTATAGCATCAAACCATAAACGACAGTGACAAATTCCGTGTAATAACTATGAAGCATACTTCTTGTAAGAAATATCAAAATCAATGACAGAAGATGGATAAATTGTAACCACTGAATCTAAAGTATCCTTACAAACAATTCTGCAGAAAAATAAGAACAACCCATATGACAAGTCACCTCAAAAGACAAAGGAAATCCAATAACAATGAAGCTCAAGCCTCAAGCTGGAGTCTTTCCTACGAGAAACAAAAGAACGAAACCAATAATGGCAGTGGCATTAATGTAAAAACTTGAGATTCATTTCTCACCTTTGGCCTTTTTTGACACTCCTGTAGCTATCCCACTCCCAGACAACCCACGCATTATTTTTCTCAAATGGGTCGGTTGGAGTTTCAGTACTGTTGAGCTGGCTAAGGTTTTGGCCAAGGTTTAAACTTTAAACTACTATTATTGAAAGGGTTAGGTATGGCGAAATTAGTTAGCATCCTTTCCTTTTCTGGTTGCGGATTAGAAAAGGGATAAAGTTGGTATGTGGAGAAAGAACATGCGTCTTTTTCGACATGTAATCTATGCTGGAATTTGACGCTCCTTCAGCTTTAAGTTATGCCTTCGCCGAATAATTGCGGCGTTAAGATGGGAAGTTTCTTGTGTTAGATTTTAAAATATTTTCTACATTCTATATATGGATCATAATTATATCATTTATTATTCATTTTTAAATAAGGAAGTGTTTGTTCTTGGTATGTTATGAGAACAAAGCTCACAGTTCACATTCTTTTCTTTTTTATTTCTTGACAAAACAATCTTTATTTTAATAGATATTTTTGATAAATTGATAGTAATTTGTAATTTGTATTTTGATTTTAATATTATTTATTGTTTCGTTTGATTGGAATGAGATCATAAGGATTCACTCTAATTACATACGTTTGATTCTTCCACTTTTTCTAGCACTCATGTAATTATAATTGATCTTGTTTCCTTTTTTTAATTATATATTCACATTCTAGTCCTAAGCATTAGATTTAATTAACGAGCAAATTTCAATTTTATAAAACAATAAGGATGTTTTTGTCAAGAAGTAAAAAATAGGAGTATGAATAGACAATTAGAAGTGCTAATAGCCCCACCATTTATGATTGTTTCAAGTAACTATTAAATATTTTAATTTTATTTGCATCAAATTGGTCCTTTACGGACTATTTATTGTTGTGAAGGTTTAATTCTTTAAGAATTGAACTAAAATTAATAGCGGATAGAGTTAATTCATTTTCAAGGTATACACAGTTACTTAGCTTGTAACGATTCATTTGAATTCTTTTGATTACCAGTATAATTACTAGAATTCATTAATTTTAATTGAATTATGTTAGTAGAATGAATTGAACTGTTTCGACGATTTTGTACCGTAAATGGCTTATTTCTGAATTGATACTTAATTTTTTTCTTGATTAATAACTTGCTTAGCCAAAAGTTACTTAGGAGCGACGATTGTAAGGTAGATTTTGACGTCGATGTACTTGCAATACGTCGAAGGTTGTTCCAACAATTAAGTTAATTGAGAGAATATTTATATATAAGGATAGTTAGGGTTTTAGTGTGTATGCGTATCTTAGGTGTATATGTGTTATATTTATAATGGAAGTCAAATCATTTATTTAAGGAAAAATAATCCTTATCATAAATGAAAGAATGTGTATAAATAGGAGATTAATCACCCCATTAATTGTTTCCTTTATCTGCAGAGTGGTTAAGAATTTTTTCTAGTAATCCGTTCGACAATGTAGTAAAGATTTAAATCTATTTAAAAGCATAATAAATATAGTATATTCCACTCGTGATTGCTTATTTTATCAGGATCTTAATGTAGCGAAATTGATCTATAATAATGGAACTGTTTTTTTTGTAATAATTATTTCGTTCAAACATAAGGTTATCATTGATAAAAAATTCATAATTGATATATAATGCCCAATGAAACTCAGTACTACTTTATTTATTTTAATCATCTGAAACATTGCAACTTACAACCATGTGGGTGCCCATCATTTTTCTTCTGAACTGATAATCTGTAGGCCCAATTGCCAATGTTAAGTATTGCAACCAGACAAACCTTGTGCTGCAGCTTGAGATTGACACGAGGATTCGGAATTCACGAGCGCCGTCTTTTTTTTATCACCATATTAATTATTTTATTAATAAAATTATACTAAAAAAATTATCGAGATATAATTAAATTTATCTATTTTTAATTAAATTAAATTATTATTTATATTTAAATAAATAAATAAATAATTAAGATAAAAATGACGCGTATACTTTTAATATAAAAATTACTAAAAATTAGAAGATTTGAATGCGATACCAAATAAGGTAACGGTTAATTTATTGAGCTATAGGAGACGCTGGGGACAGTCCAATCACGAGACAATTTTTAATTTTGGATATGGAGGTAGGACCGTAGGAGGGTCACAAAAGTTGAGACACGAACCTTCAAAACGGGAGAGATACGGAAGGGAAAAATAAAATAAAGGGTAGTGTTATTTTTAAAGGCTTAAATGGATTTTGGGTCCCTGCAGTCCAATTGATTGACATTTTTCACCTCTCTGACGAATTTTTGAGTTATCTCCTCCCTCAACTTAAGCACAAAAATTTTATTTCATCCCTCCCCCTGACGCCATCCACATTTTCCGTCTATTTGCTGACGTGGAGTGTCACGTCAACGATTGACACGTCATTTTTTTCTTTTTTTTTCTTTCTTTCTTCACTTTCCTCCCACCTCACTCTCTCTCTTTCTTTCTTTTTTCCTTTTCTTTCTTTCTATCCATTTTTTATTCTCTTCTTCCTATCTTCTTATTTTCTTTATTTTTTTTTCTTCCTTTTTTCTTTCTTCCTGGCCGCAGCGACGACCTCTCTCTCTTCTTCCCTTTTCTTTTTTTTTTCTTTTTTTCTTCCTCCGCAGCCGGCGATGAATCTGGTTGTGGTGATGAAGGAGGGTGTATTTTGGCTTTTTTGTGTTTGTGTTTGTTGGTGACGGTGGTGAGGGTGGATTTGTTGGTGCTGGCCGGGAAATGGTGGAGGTGACAGTGGCGGTGGCGGCAGTGGATCTGGCTGTGGTTGGGGAGGAGATCGGGTGTGGGTGGATTTGTTGGTGATGGATGCAGTGGAGGCCGGTGTTAGATTTGGTGATGATGATTGATGGGTTTGGTGTTGGTGATGGATGCAGTGACGGTTTGGTGGCCTGAGCGCTGACGGAGGCCGGCGGTGATGATGATTGATGGGTTTGGTGTTGAGAAAGTGATGGAGGGTGGATTAATTGAGAGGAGATGGTTCGGTGGGTTCGGCTGTGGTGGATTTGGAAATGAGAGTGATTGAAATTGTGTATGTTTTGATTAATTGCAATGGTATTTAAATTTGGTAGAGGTGATGATTGATTGAAGGAGAGGGTGAAATGAGGTCGGAGGAAAGTTAAGAAATAAAGAAAAGGGAAAGAAGAAAAGAAAAAGGAAGGAAAAGAAAGAAAAAAGAAAAGGAAAGGAAAGAAAAGAAAAAAAGGAAAGAAAAGAAAAGGAAAGGAAAGAAAAGAAAAAAAGAAAGAAAAGGAAAAAGAAAAGTGACGTGGCAAGTAACCGGTTACGTGGCGTGACACGTCAGCAATCGGTGACATGGCGATTGACGTGGTACGCCACGCCAGCAAACAAACGGAAAATGTGGATGGCGTTAGGAGGAGGGATGAAATAAATTGTTGGGCTTTAAGTTGAGGGAGGAGATAACTCAAAAATTCGTCAGAGGGGTGAAAAAAGTCAATCAATTGGACTGCAGGGACCCAAAATCCATTTAACCATTTTTAATTTCAAAAATGTTGTTCTCGCACCATTTGTGGATAATTTACTTTTACTAAATATATTTTAGAGAAAAAGACAGATTGAGATCTAATGTTTACTAGAAAAAAATAATATAATCACTTATTTTTGCAATTGATCAATTTGACACATAAGATTTCTCCGTCAGATAAATTAACCACCCATATTTTTGTCGTTAGATAATGTTGTCATCGTGCCACTCAATTTTGACAAATGTGACTGTAGTTGTCAGCATGGTATGGGCTAAATGGGTACAAATGAAAAGAAAATAAATCTCAACAAACCTATGCCTTCAAATGCAATTCAACTAGTGATTTCCATTATCAAAGTAAGGATGTGTGGATATCCTTGCAGTCTGCTCTCTTCCTTGTGCTTATGGGATTTGAATTTCAACCCAAATTGAAAATTTCCTACCAAAAGATTTAGGATAATTATGTTTTGAAGAAAATAAAGGGATAAATCCAAAAAAAGTCCCTGCAGTCTAATTGATTGACTTTTTTCATCCCTCTGTTTTTTTATAACTATTTTCAGTACTCCGAGTCAATAAAATGACTTTTTTCATCCCTCACCCTAATGCCGTCCGAAATTTCCGTCCGAAATCTGACGTGGCGCGACACGTCGCCTGACACATGACCTCATTGCTGACGTGGCACACCACGTCAGCAAAAAAAGGGTTAAAGGAAATTTGGGTCCCTGCAGTCTAATTGATTGACTTTTTTCATCCCTCTGTTTTTTTAAAACTATTTTTAGTACTCCGAGTCAATAAAATGACTTTTTTCATCCCTCACCCTAACGCCGTCCGAACCCTAACGCCGTCCACGCTCATATTAATTTCACGCCGTCCCCTGCTTCCTTTCGTATGAGAAACTACACCAGCCTTGAAATACGCGTCGGAATAGTAAACGACGTTCTTTGTAATATGGAGGGAGTATTAATTATTATGTTGTTAAATATTTTAATTTTATTATAAAATTATTAATATTTCAGTTTTCAAATAAGATATACTCCCTCCGGTCTCCAAAATATGTCGTTTTAGCATTTACTTTTACTGTTTCGGAACATATCTTAAGACGGCCGGAATAGTCACTATTTGAGACAATTTTGCCCCGAATTTTTTCTCAGAAATACGTTAAGGATTAACGTACGTTCGAAAAAAAGTACGGAATTTTTTGGGGTCAAATAGTGCCTCATCCGGCCTCCTCGATATGCGTTCCCTACTGAATATTGGGATGCGAGGAAGACATTTATTGGAGACCAGAGGGAGTATATAATAAATATGTGAACAAAACATAACTAAATTTATATATAATAAATATATGAACAAAACATATATATCTTATTTGAAAACTGAAATATTAATAATTTTATAATAAAATTAAAATATTTAACAACATAATAATTAATAATTTAAAACAACCTCGGGTCGAGAGATACAAAAGTTGAAAAATGTTTGTGCTGGTGTAGTTTCTCGTACGAAAGGAAGCAGGGGACGACGTGAAATTAATATAAGCGTGGACGACGTTAGGGTGAGGGATGAAAAAAGTCATTTTATTGACTCGGAGTACTAAAAATAGTTAAAAAAAAATAGAGGGATGAAAAAAGTCAATCAATTAGACTGTAGGGACCCAAATTTCCTTTAACCCTTTTTTTGCTGACGTGGCGTGCCACGTCAGCAATGACGTGGTGTGCCACGTCAGCAATGAGGTCATGTGTCAGGCGACGTGTCGAGCCACGTCAAATTTCGGACGGAAATTTCGGACGACGTTAGGGTGAGGGATGAAAAAAGTCATTTTATTGACTCGGAGTACTGAAAATAGTTTAAAAAAAACAGAGGGATGAAAAAAGTCAATCAATTAGACTGCAGGGACTTTTTTGGATTTATCCCGAAAATAAACCCAAAAATTCTACAAAATTGTAGAATGGCTGGTGATGTATTACCTCCTTCATCTGATTTTTTATTTCATGACCAATTAGATGCTCGATAGCCATGATAATACCTTGGAAGTTTGAGCCAGCTAGCGGAGAAGCTGCCCTACTGATTGAGTGCTAATATGCTGAATTAATCACCATCTTTTCTTGTTATTTTGGATGGTGATTCCACTGATTGTATGCACTTTTCACCCTTTTTGCAGAGAGTAGGCTACAAAGCCTAAATATTAAAAAGATGCTGAAAATTGGTACAAAGCTTGAAGTTCTGTGAAAGACGAGGAAAGAAGGCAGTAGCAAACTCAACATATTGATTTTGACCATGTTGTTTAATTGTTGCAAGCCTAAATTAATCAAACAGCAGCCAAGAGATCAAAGGAATTGTGAAGAGAAGGAACAAAGGCTGAATATTAACACGTTATGCATTCATCTAGTCAGAGATTGCCAGTGGGCTTGGGCCCATGATGAGAAGAGAGGGACGCATACTGGAATTGTGAAAGAATCATACTTTGTAATTAGTTGAAACATAATAATTAGTTTAATAATTATTTAAATCCTATTTTCTAGGAATTTGAGTTGGACTTGGTTTGTTAAATACCTAGCAGGAAAGAAAGAGACTTCTTCTTCTCTTCGAGATTGACAAATTCGGCTACTGTTCGAAGATTTCAATATATTATTCTTTTCTTCTTTATTCCTTGATTTAATTAATTCATGCACAATAATTGTTTGAATTAATTATGTCTTGTTCTAGCTAAATTATCTATTCTTGGTAAAGACTCTAGGGTTATGATTCATATGTTGTGAGATCTAATTAAGCTAAATAAAATCCAAATTTGTATTTCTATTCTTTTTATTTGAATGTCAATTTGTTCTTATTCGATCTAAGTTTGATCACCTTAGACTTTAATTCGAACAATTACATCTTTTCTTAGAAACGTTGGATTCTACATCATTGATAGGAATCTGTAGGTGACTAATTAGTGTAAGAGCTAATTAGAAAAGGGTAGAATCTGATTTATAGGAGTAGAAGAAATTCTCTTCTAGATCGGGAAAGGTCTCTCCCTGTGTTTAATTAACCCTTCAATTAAACTTTATTAGGAGTACCGTCTTAAATTTATTGATCGGTTAGGGATCCTAGTAGGAGTACCGCCTTAGGAATCTTGAGTAGGAGGAGAGCAGGAGACTCAGAGTACCGCTGGTCTCTATAGCTTTTCTATAAAATTTAGTTTTGAAAACACTTGCATCAATGATCGACATTTATGAATCGTGACCCGAAAAGAGTCTTTATCGGGAATTTATCATCATCTGAGTTCTTCTAAACACCACTTGTTTACTGTTTTTATTCTCTCTGTTTATTAATTAAATTGCAACACAAAAATCCTCAATATTGGTATTCACCACGGTCACAATTTTGGTCTTTTAACAGAAATTATTATTGTCCTGAAATCCCTGTGGTTCGATCCTTTTACCACTTGCTACAGTTTTAATTAATTGTGCATGGTGAACTATATGATTTATTTTTGTTGGTTTCGGCACCCATCAAATTTTGGCGCTGTTGCCGGGGATTTCTTCGGTACTAATTTTAATTTCCTTGTTTTATGACCAGGTCCTCCCGACTGCCATTACTTCCATACAACCCAGAGTTGACAAAAATAGAAGCTCAGTACAGGAAGCAGCAAGCAGAAAGGCTGAGGACAGAATCTGAAGGAACATTTTCAGAAAACAGTTTTTCGCAGTCAGCAGACTTTTCCACAGGCCTGGGGGAAAGTTCATCTGCAGCAGTAAGAGAAAACCCTCTTTTCGAACGTGAAATGGACCACCACGAAAATAACCAGCCAACTCCTCCTCCAGAGCAGACCTTTAGGGAGCGAAACAGTGAGGGACCACAGACACACACTTTTGTGTCCAATATCCGCCCGTAGAGCATGATTGGAACCTAAAACCAAACATGATCCATAACATTAAGAAGTTCTACGGTTTGCCTAGCGAAAACCCATTCAAGCACCTGCAATATCTCCATTGGGAATGTGACACTCACAAACCCCCTCGAGTTGACATCAACCGAGCCAAACTCTGAGATTTTCCATGGACCCTAGAGGATAAAGCTAAGAATTGGTTCCTAAGCTTACCGCATAACTCCATTAACACATGGCAGCAGATGTTGAGCACCTTTCTCAACAAATTTTGGTCCTCTAGTAAGGCTGGAAATGCCAGGAAGAATATAGTGTCCATCAAACAGTCCCATACAGAGAGTTTTGGGGAGTATTATCAACGCTTCAGGAACCTATTAGAAATCTGCCCAAACCATGGAGTTTCTGATTGGAACCAAGTGCAATACTTCTATGATGGTTTATGTGTTAGAGACAAGTTGGTTGTGGATGGAGCTGCTGGAGGAGCGTTACAAGATTTCACCCTCACGAAAGCGAACCAATTGATTCAGACCTTGGCTGAAAATAGCGAGCTAAATGAATCAAGCGAAAGAGAAAATCCTACAGGTAATGTTTCTGCACTTGAAACTAAAATGGATGAACTTTCTGATCGTTTGGATAAGTTTTGTGTAGGACAATCACAGGTACAGCAGGTACAACCGACCATGATATGTGGTATGTGCGGGCAACAAGGACACCATACAGATGAATGCATCTTGAACAGTGGAACACCCGAAGAGGTTAATTCGGTATTGCAGTTTCAGCAACAATATGGAAGATACCCACCTCATAAACCCAGGTACAACCAAAATCAATACCAAAATCAGTACAACAATAACCCAGGGTGGAAGGAGAACACAAATTCCAATGTCGTGGTTCATCAACCAAACCAATACCAAGCCCAACAGCAACCACCACCCATGAACCTACAAAATTTCGTCCCTAGACCCAATACACCACAACTCCCAGCCCCACAACGGCCCCTACTGATTACTGGACCCTCAATGGAAGACATGCTCAAACAATTTATGCAGACCACACAAGCTAGCATATCAGCCATACAAAGAGAAGTAGCGGAGCTGAAAAACAACAAACAGGCGCAGGGAGGACGGTTACCATCCACCACGGTAGATAATCCGAAGCATAATGTCAGTTCCATGACATTAAGGAGTGGAACAAAAATTCCAGACATAGGGGACTCGTCCACAAGCTTGGGGAAGAGTCGACCAAAGGCAGTTCCACCTCCACCAGAATTCGAACCAGAAATGAAGGTAATTCCTGAAAAACCAGCTCCAGAGACGTTGTCAAGAAAGGAAAATCAGGTAATCCCTCTTCCTTTTTCCGAAAGGGCTGAAAAGTCCAAGAAAGCGAAGGAAGAAAAGGTTATTCTAGATATATTTCGAAAAGTAGCCATAAATATTCCTTTACTTGATATGATTGCGCAAGTGCCCAAATATGCCAAGTTTCTTAAAGATTTATGCACTAACAAACAGAAGGTTTCAGGTATAGAAAGGGTCAACTTGAATGAGAATGTGTCTGCTGTCTTTCAGAAGAAATTACCCAACAAATGCAAGGATGGAGGAACCTTCGTCATACCGTGCAAAATTGGAGATCAGACTATTGAAAAGGCGTTGTGTGATCTAGGCGCGGGGATAAATGTCATATCACTGAACCTTTTTAAATCTCTTAACATCGGTGAATTAGTAGACACTAGACTTGTTATTCAACTAGCTGATAGGTCAATTATATATCCTGTTGGAGTTATAAAAGATGTTTTGGTTCAAGTGAATGATTTTATATTCCCTACTGATTTTTATGTTGTGGATATGGAAAACGATCATACAACCAAGTCGACTGAAATTTTGCTAGGAAGACCCTTTCTGAGAACGGCGAGGGTGAAGATTGATGTGTATAGTGGATGTTTAACTATAGCGCTTTATGGTGAAACCATTACCTTCAATATGTATGACGCTATGCAATTTCCTAATGACATACATTGTGTTAATTTTGTGGATGTTATTGACCTAGATGTTGAGGACATTTATGATATTAATACCACTGACCCCTTAGAATTCGTTCTTAGCAAAAGTATTGATCAGCCAAGACTTGAAGAAATGGAAGCAAAATTCGAAATAAATGAAGAAATCAAAGACACTGTCTTTGCACTTGATACTTCCAATTACGTCAATTCTGGTATTATTCCCAAGGATATTGAACTTCCAGTAACTCACAATAAGCTCCTCTCTTCAATTTTGCAGGCCCCTGATTTGGAGCTGAAATCCTTGCCAGATCACTTAATGTACTCGTTCCTAGGCCTGGGGAAGAGTCTGCCAGTGATAATTTCCAGCAAGTTGACTAAGCTAGAAGAAGAAAGACTTTTGCGAGTACTGAAAGATCACAAGGAAGCTATAGGTTGGACCATAGCTGATATAAAGGGAATCTCACCTTCCATATGCACGCACAAAATCCACCTTGTGGAGGATTGTAAGACCGTGAGACAGCCTTAAAGGAGGCTAAATCCTCATATTATGGAGGTGGTTAAGAAGGAGATTTTGAAACTCCTTGATGCGGGTGTTATTTACCCCATATCTGATAGTATTTGGGTGAGTCCTATGCAGGTTGTACCCAAGAAAACCGGGATCACGGTGGTTGAGAACAGCGAAGGACAAATGGTGCCAACTAGAGTGCAAAACGGATGGAGAGTGTGCATCGATTATCGAAGGCTCAACACAGCGACGAGGAAGGATCATTTCCCTCTTCCCTTCATCGACCAGATGCTAGAGAGACTCTCAGGTAAGTCTCACTACTGTTGTCTCGATGGGTATTCTGGTTTTCACCAAATACCCGTCGCGGTTGAGGACCAGGACAAAACTATTTTTACATGCCCGTTTGGGACTTTCGCATATAAACGCATGCCTTTTGGACTTTGCAATGCACCTGGAACTTTCCAGAGATGTATGATGAGCATATTTTGTGATTTCATCGAAAAAGGAATTGAAGTTTTTATGGATGATTTTACCGTTTACGGTAATTCATTTGATGAATGTTTAGAAAATCTAGAGAAAGTTCTTAAACGCTGTTTGGAAACTAATCTTGTGCTTGTTGATACCCGAATTTTGACGCCATTTTTACTTAATTATAGCATTTCTGTCATTTATTTAATTTACCGTCATTTTTACTTAAATTACAGTCGTCTGTAGTTAAGTTACTATCGCTAGCATTTTTAGGGTTTTCAACGCGTTTTAGCATCATCGTTAGCTTCGTCAGCTTTCGAAATCGCGTTTTTAATTGTTCGGCAAGTATTTTCATTATTATTATCATTATTATTTTTAGCCTTAAAACTCACATTTTTGACTATCTGACAGTCGTTTACTAGTTTTTCCTTCGTTTTAGGTCACCTCATGATTTTTAGGATTTTTAATATTTTAGCACATTTTTTAGTATTTTTATTATTTTATTATTATTTTTATTCGAGCTGTTATTGGACCCGAGTAAGTCTGCTCGGACAATAGCTTGACTTCAAAATGTTTTCCATCAACTAGTTGCTAGTTTTTTTTCTGCTCGTAACGGTCTACAACGTTTCATGTAATTTTCGGCGTAACGTTATTATTTTTCCGTTCAAACATTTCACTTTTTTGAACGCGAAAATAAATACGTTAAACGAGAAATTCTCGTCATTCGCTGTAGACGGTTAAAACCGGCGCATTTTTCTCTACGCGCCAGCACCTCCGGCTCGAAAAGTCAGTACGTTTGCCCGCGAGACTCGGCTCGAGGCCATTTAAATGAGACTTAATGACCTTTGATCTCAACCGTTGATCTGGTCAACCAAGGAAAGTCAACCAGATCAACGGTTGACAATTTAATGTGCATAATGCACATGCACAGTGCCAAGCAACACGCAGCGGAGCAGCCCTCGCCCAAGCCAACTGCTCCCGTAGCCCTTGTCCCTCCGCCATCATCACGCCCTAGCCGTAGCTCCGCCACCTCGACGTCCGGCCAAGCCACGCGCGTCCCTCGCGTCCGGCCACCACGCGTCTTTCGCCTATAAAACCCGACCACCTTCATTCGCAAACGGTCGTCGAAAATTTTACAAAAAAAAGCTCTACTCCCTCTCCATTCTCCTAGCCAATTCACACACGGCTCACCTCCCTTCTCCTACCCAATTCATCCACCCGAACCAAGGCAAAGGAAAGCAATCAAGGTGAGTTTATCAAGCTTTCTCTCTCTAGCTTCTCTCCCTTAATTTTCGTTTTTAGCTTTAAACATTTAATCAATGGCTCAAATCTGTTTTGTATACTTCATTTTCAAGTTGTAAACGTGTTACTTGCTTCAATTCAAATGCCTACTGTTTCCTTTAATTAATTATGAATTTTTGGGCTTTAATGCGTATATTTGTTCAAACGTGAAATTGCTCCTCGTCCATGGATGAAGGGGTTTAATTCTGGTCGGGTTTTGGTCGTCGCTTGACCCCGGTCGCATTGTGACCATTTTGGAGGTGTTCGGATGGCCGGAGCTCCTCCCTTGTCGCCGGCAGTAACGCCGGCGCAAGGAAGAAGATGAACAGCGGCTGCTGTTCTTCATGAGGAAGGTGACGGGCTAAGCCCGTCCCTCCTTTCTTTTAGCATGCTGATGGGCTTTGGCTTAAGCCAAGCCCATCCTTTCCTTTCCCTTCAATTTAAGTTATGGGCTAGGATTTATTCCTAGCCCATTTCAACTAAATTTCAGCACATGGGGCCCAGCCCATTAATTCTTCGTCAAGCATTCGAGTCATTTTTTTTATTTCATGCTTGTACGTAATGTTTAATTTAATTCGTATACCATATTTAATTAATCATTATTTACAATACTTGTTTATTATTTCGCTTTGCTTAAATATTTATATACCATGATTAAATATGTATGCACGAAATTAAATAGTCGTATACCATGCTTTAAATGTTTATACATGATTTAAATGCTCACATGCGTCATTTCCGTGTTCATATTTTTCGTCTGCTCATTCTTGCGACAATTTGTTATTTAATTGTTTTTATACGTGAATTGCTTATTTCTTATCGTGATATTCTTTTTACGTTATCTAACTTCAGTCATTTATATTCAGCAATTTAAATTCAATTATTTATTATACCGCCTACATGGTCGGTCGCATTTAATTTTCTGCAATATCAACTGCTTTAATTTTTCGCAAAACTGCTGGAAATCCTTCCGCAAATTATCAACTGTTTAATTTTCCGCACTTTAAATTTCAGCAATTTACTTTCGGCAATTTAAATTCAATACCGCCTACATGGTCGGTCGCACTTATCAACTGCTTACTTTTCCGCACTTTAAATGTCAGCAATTTACTTTCAGCAATTTAAATTCAATACCGCCTACATGGTCGGTCGCACTTATCAACTGCTTAATTTTTCGCACTTTAAATTTCAGCAATTTAAATTCAATACCGCCTACATGGTCGGTCGCAATATCAACTGTTTATTTTCTGCAATATCAACTGCTTTAATTTTTCGCAAAACTGCTGGAAATCCTTCCGCAAATTATCAACTGTTTACTTTTCCGCACTTTACTTTTTCGCACTTTAAATTTCAGCAATTTACTTTCAGCAATTTAAATTCAATACCGCCTACATGGTCGGTCGCAATATCAATTGTTTATTTTCTGCAATATCAACTGCTTTAATTTTTCGCAAAACTGCTGGAAATCCTTCCGCAAATTATCAACTGTTTACTTTTCCGCACTTTACTTTCCCGCACTTTAAATTTCAGCAATTTACTTTCAGCAATTTAAATTCAATACCGCCTACATGGTCGGTCGCAATATCAACTGTTTATTTTCTGCAAATATCCAACTGTTTATTCCCTGCATTATCAACCTGTTTTATTTTCTGCAAATCATTAAACTTTTTTTCTTCCCTGTAAATCGCCAATAGCATTTAATTTTTCTGCACTTATCAAAACAACATTTCATTTTCGTATGCGTAAAATCCATCATTTTTCGCATGCAATCAACCCAGCATTTAAATTCTCGTATGCGTAAAATCCATCATTTTTCGCATGCAATCAACCCAGCATTTAAATTCTCGTATGCGTAAAATCAATCATTTTTCGCATGCAATCAACCTAGCATTTAAATTCTCGTATGCGTAAAATCAATCATTTTTCGCATGCAATCAACACAGCCTTTAAATTCTCGTGTGCTTAAAATCAATCATTTTTCGCACGCAATCAACTCAGTATCTCATTTTCGTATGCGTAAAATTCATCATTTCTCGCATGCAATCAATTGTCGCCATTTATTTTCATGCACTCATCAAGCTCAGCATTTAATTCTCGTATGCGTACAATCCATCATTTTACGTGTACAATCAATTGTCATTTAAAATTTTCATTGCTCAGTTATTTCTCAAGCTATCACTAACACTCTCGTTTTGTAGGTTAATTTCAAGCTTCGCTCGAAAGTACGCCTTTCGATTCCTTTTTATTTATCCGGTGCTTTCTGCAAATATCCATTGTATGCATGATACATAGAACTGCTAGAACTAAAATCAACCCACATGCACAACGTGTTTAAAGACCTTCTTAAAATGCCGCGTTCATGTGATTTTAATTCTCGTTTATATTGACTGCATGTACATGGGGACTTTCGATCCCACAGCAAACTATCGTTTTAAATCCATCATTTAAAATGGTACTCTGGTAGCAATCCATGTTAGGATCACGTAGTAATTAATTTAATCATGCATGGCCCGATGATGAAAAAAGAGGGCGCTCATTCAGTCTTACGGAAAATTCAGTCCCATCACGATCATAATAAAGACTAAAGTGACGATTCCTCTGAGGGCCCCCTTTTTCAAAACGCATTTCTCAAACACCTTTTTAAACACCTCTCTCATCAACCGGTAACCGTTTTCGGATGTGTCTCGGGTGCCTAACACCTTCCCGAGACCATAATACGACCCCGAACCTTTGTCTGGGGTCCAGACCTTTTTTTTTGTGCCTTTAGTTTTTTACTTATTATATTTCCTATGCCATGACGATTAGGGTTCCCTAAGCCTAGCAACCAAATTAGGGTGGCGACTTCATTGCATGCTGCTAGGCGTCCCTTTTTACGCCGAGCATTGTAAGGTCTCAAATTTCGTTGCACACTCGCGAATTTTTTTTAAATTTCCGAGGCGCGACAGTTTGGCGACTTCACTGGGGAAATGTTGGGTCGGAGCCGGTTTTATCTTTTTAGAGAGGTGTTTTATTTGTTTATTTATTTGCTTTGATCAATTGCTGGTCTGTTTATTTATTTGCTTTATCAATTGTCATATGCATTTCATGGTGCCCTACACCTAGGGGACAATTACCAAAATAGGAGGGTAGTAGTGACGCCCTAGGACACATGTCCTGGGTAGTGTTCACCAATCCCAACTCGGATGAACCCCTAAAGCCAGTCGAAAGGTTATACGATTTCGCAAGGAATCGGGCGACTGGACGACACTTTACGGACCTTTTCATGGTATCATCCGGGAACCATTCAAGCTAGTTAGAGGTGTCGGAATCAGAGCCCCAGCACAGGCATCATGATTATACCTGTTTGTCGTGGCATATTGACGTGATTTTTCTGTTATACGAACTGTAAATTTTCTGACACGTGCAGGTTACTTTGCATTTAAAATTTTATTTTTTGTCCCACAGGACTCGTTTTGCTCATTCAATATGTCGGCACCTACACTACTTTCACTTGATATTTTCGGGGAACAAAGTTTCAACGATCAGACACTACAAAGCTGAATTGCCGCCTTAGAGGCTGAGTTAGAGATGAAGAAAGGGGAGTTGGCTTCGATGGAGTACCTTTGGCAACAAGACTGTAACGTCCAGGAATGACACCTTCAGGGAAAAGCTCGGATATCGGCAAATCTTTTCTTTTTAGCTAGGACCCCTGATTCCACCTATCTTAGCCATTTTTGATAAATTTAGCAAGTTTACCATACTTTTGTAAACACTTTTAATAAAGTCGTACTCTTTCGGATATTTATTAAAATCGCCTCATTTTTTCCATATCAATTATCCATCCAAACGCAACTCAAAAGACTATCGCAAAAAGAAAGAGAAAATCCCTCCGGCATAAACACAGTCGTTTCACCCAAAGAACCAAAAAATCAGACCAAACACTCAAAAAAAAAAAAAAAAAAAAAAAAAGCCAAATATTGCCCACTCGTGGCTTTGTCCTCTTAGCTTATCACGACCTCCAAGTTCATGGCATTGATTGTCATCCCTCCCCTCGGTTGGGTTCGCCAGGCGTCAGGCCCTACGTCATTTGCAAGCACAGTATGAAAGAGATCTTCCTAGCATGGCGGCATTGGTTGCCCCTGCTGATTTGGGTTTCGCCGTTAACATCTCAGGTTTGCTTCATATCGGGGGAATGTATAGAGGCTTCTGTCGTATCTTGTCAACCACTGGGATTCCTCGCCTCACCGACCTCCTTGAAAATATCAAATGAAAGTGTGGCCGGAAAACGAATGAGCAAATGTGGAGGCCTCGGGATTGCATATCACCTGTATATCCTCACTTGTATTTACTTTTTCTGTGTTTTTCCCTTTTTCAGGTTCACGATAGCTCCTCGAAAGCAAGCTACTCCGCACAGGCTCCCCCTAACTAGACTTCAAAAACGAAAAATGACTGAACTGGCCAAGACCGACGAAGCACTAATGGCTAGAATCGCAGAGTTAGAGGAGCAAGTTAAGATCACTACAGAAAGAGCCACTAGGGTCGAAAAGGAAAGAGATGAAGCTGTCGCCGAAGTACCACCAGGTTTTGATCTCCCTCAAACAAAAGGACCTCACTCTTCGCTCACCGTCGCAGGACCTTCCGTACTCCCGCCACTTTCTGGTCCCCCGGGCCATTGGAGATGGAATAATCCCTTCACAGTACCCATCACTGCAAATCCTACAGCTAAGGCGGGTGAAGAGATCTCCCCATCGCTTCAGCACCTTTCAATCAACCCTGCCGTGGACCCCAGCAAGAGTCAGGCCCACCTAGAGGCTTTGTATCTCCCCCCTATTCCTCCAAGCACAATTCCCGGACCTGTGGGAACTCAGCTCCTCACTTTCAACCCAGCACATCCTCAGTTCTCGTCAGAACCTACGCTACCCTTCGGTTCTAACCCCATCAGGGCCAAGGAACCGAAAAGTGACAGACTGAATCTTCTCGAGGAAAGACTCAGAGCAATCGAAGGGGCCGATCCATTTGATCCCACTGGTCCCGCCGGTATGTGTATGGTCCCCGGGATCGTCATACCTCTGAAGTACAAGATCCCTGACTTCGAAAAGTATACTGGGGTAGAATGCCCAAAGACCCACCTCAGAGCATACTGCAATAAGATGGCCGAAATGATCCACAACGAGCCGTTGTTGATACATCTATTCCGAGAAAGCTTGACCAAGCACGCCCTAACTTGGTATATGGGTCTAGACAGCGCCAGGATCAGGACATGAAGAGACCTGTCCGATGCGTTCTACAGGCAATACAAATTCAACTTGGAAGTTGCACCAGACCGTTCTGATCTACAGGATCTAGAGAAGAGGACTGACGAATCGGTGAAGACTTATGCTCAGAGGTGGAGAGGGCTAGCATCTAGAATTTCTCCTCCGCTAAATGACAAAGAACTCTCGTCAATTTTCATAAACACTTTCAAGGCTCCCTACTACACCTATCTTATATCCAATCCATCAAATAACTTTTCCGACATAGTCACGGTGGCTGAGAGAGTTGAACAAGGAATTAAATCCGGGAGGATCACCGCTTCCACACCAGAAGAAACGCTTAAAGGAGCACCTATCATGAAGGAAGATGTCATCTTTGTCTCCTCGGGACCTAGTAACCGGCGACCTTCCCCATCGCCTCCACCACATATCCCACCAAAGAACCAACACACCCATTGGAATAGGAAACCGCTACCACCTCTTCCCATTCCTTTAGAGGAAATTTACGAGCATCTCTTGGCAGCAGGGCAAATTGCGCCAATCTCGATTCAGCCTATACAACCTCCTTACCCGAAGTGGTACAACCCTATTGCTAGATGCACGTACCACGCCGGAGCTCAAGGCCACACCATAGAAGACTGCTCTGCCCTTAGAGGAAAGGTTGATCGCTTGATCAAGAACAAATGCATCTCTTTCGAAGGTTCTAGCATGACCATCAACCCTATTCCAAATCATACTTTGGGTAGTGGAAGGATGATATAGGGCTCGGCCATTTGCGTGAAGAAGTCTGGGGGGGGGGGGGGGGGGGGCTCTGCGTAATTAGACCGCCGCCACGCTTCCGGATGTCTCTTTGTAATATGTATGCATGTTTTGTTTATAGGGACTTGCGTTCCCCTTTGGTTTAAAAATAAATAAATATATTTAACCCCCTCTTCGAGCGTCTTGTACTATTCGCGTTTCAGGATGAATGTTGATTCAGTGGGTTTTTGATAAACCCTATGTCTTTACCGATAAAGAAAGTATCACCACAACTAAGAATGAGGTTGGGATTCCACGCAAATCGGTCCATTTAAGAGAAAGGGCGGAAAAGGAGATAGTCCCTCATCAGGAGAAGTCTAGGGGGCAAGCAATGAAGTTCCAAAGAATGGTGCAGCGAGACTTGTAAATATGGGGGGCAAGCGAATGAAGTGACAACCAAAGGAAGGCGTTGAAAAATGTCAAAGCTCATTTTTCAAGGAAGTTGTCCTTCATGTTTACAATTTCCCCTTGTCGCAATTTACGTTTCTGAAAATTATGGTCTCGCAGTTTACATTTCCGTGGTTTTGCATTTCAGGTGCAACGAGACTTGTAAACATGGGGGCAAGCAAATGAAGTGACGACCAAAAGAAGGCGTTGAAAAATGTCAAAGCTCATTTTTCAGGGAAGTTGCCCTTTTACATTTTTGCAATTTCCTTTTCCGCATTTTCTGTTTTTGCAATTTACATTTCCACGATTCATGTTGTTGCAAGAGTGTGTGCGTCATGTCTGCTAAGGTCCTTAGTTTTTGCAAAAAAAAAAAAAAAACAACAGGAATAAAGGCATAGTCGCTTGGCTTGAAAATCCCACGTTTTGAACTTTTTTTTCAAGCATATTCATCACTTTATCATGACAGGGATGACTTGTGCGTTCATTAGAAATTATATGAAACATACATGATTTTGTCTGTTAGCTCTTATATCCATGGCACGTCTAGACGTAAGCAATCACAAAACATATCCCTGTGAGTATTTTGGGCCTTCACGCTTTGTTTCTTTCATGAGTGTAAGTGCCTGACTAGATACTAGTTGAATTCGCATAATATCCAGGGTACATGCGCCATTAGACATGGGATAGCTATAAAGTGACATGGGACTTTTACGATTTTCTCCACTTTTTTGGTTTTTCCCTCTTTACACCATATATGTCATCATTCCCCGAACCGTCAATGTCACTCATACCCCGCGAGCCAAAGAGCAGTTTCAGCTAAAATTACCAGCCGGAAGTAAAAGCACGTCGAGTCCAAGAGCACGATGAAAGAGACGGAAGAGGTCACCAGGAGATCGCTAAGGACCATCACCAAAGAAGCAGCAACGACGTAGGCCGAAGCCTCAAGACAAAAGGGGAAGAGATCAAGACGAAGGTTGTGCTGGCTCTGCTCTGTTGTATTTTCAAATCAAATCAAAAAGGGGAGGGATATATATATATATATATATAAAATAATAATAATAATAATAATAATAATAAAGGGGAAAATGAGAGGAAAAAAAAAAGAAGAAAAAGAGAGAAGGGAAAAAGGAAAAGAAAAGAAAATAAAGAAAATGCTCAGAGACCTTCGAAGAATACAAACAATCGAAGAGCCAAAGCAATCACAGCCCGAGGACAACTCAATTCGAGAAATCTCGAAGAAAACTTTCCCCAGCGAACTCGAGTAAAAAGGCCCAAGGCCAACTCGAGAAATCTCAAAGCATCCTTCCCCCAGTAAAGTCAAGTAAAAGAGGCCCAAGGCCAACTCGAGAATCCTCAAAGCAAGCATCCCTAGTGAGAACCCAAGAAAAGAAAGGGGCCCCAGGCCAACTCAAGTAGTGAGGCGCAAAAGGAACAGCGACGACGCTCCCTAATGAAGACTCAAGAAAAGAGCCCCTGGCCAAACGGAAAGCACCCCCAGCAAGGATCCTAGAGCTCACGCACTTTGTCAAGCAAGCATCCCCAGCAAAAAGTGAAAAGACTCGCGCACCTCACCCTCATCCTGGCCAATCAGCAAAGCATCACTCATCAAAAGCCTTCCAACTCCTCAACAAAGCAATCCTTTCCCAAAACAAGCTCCTTTCCGGACATTTCATGTCCATTCATTCTTTTTCGTAAAAGTCCTATCGATTATTAGAACGCCCATACATGTGCATCTTCATTTGAAGTCTATTCACTCGGATTGACATTGCGAATTGAAAATTATGTATCATATTAGTTGCATCTTTATGAGCGTAAAAATACTTAACCTTGTTTCAGAGCGTGAGTGCAAACACTAATATCAGGTGAGGATTGCTTACGGCTGCAAGTTGTGGGAAAGTCTTGTCCTTGAGGTCGTTATTTCTTGAACAAGACGTAGACGTTACCTAGACTTGAATCAATCATGTTCGTATAACGAAAACTGAACGAACATTTTTTATCCAAAAAAAAGAGAAAAAGGCTTGAATTTATGTTCTTAAATAAAGAAATCATTTTCATTTCAAACAAAAAAACTTGGGGGCAAGCCATGGGTTAAATGTAGGAATATTTAGGTCAATTGCTTTCTCTTTTTTCCATCTATCGCTACTTTGTATTTGCTTCCTTTCAGTTTGCAGGATACAAATATGCTCCAGTGAAACCTCAACCATGGGTCTTCGATAATAACATCGTTGTAAAGCCCTCGCCTTGGATGTTCATCAAAATCCAATCAAACGTCGAATTGAGAACATCACCACTCCTCAACCATGGGTCTTCGATGACAACATCGTTGTAAAACCCTCGTCATCTTGGATTTTCATCAAAATCCAATCAGCATCGAATGGAGTACGTTACCACTCCCAAATCAGCTTCGTGCGGTGAATCTCGTTCCCTCACGGTCAACCACTCTCCATTTCAGTTCATAAGGTAAGTTCAAGGTAAGACTTGCTTTCCCTTTTTACACCATCTGTTAAACGTTGTGAAGGGTCACGTCCCCACATCGTGTCATTTAAAAATGTGCTTGGTCACGTCCGCACATGTCGTCTGATAATGTTGTGTCTGGTCACGTCCGCACATGTTGTCTGTTAAGCGTTGTGGAGGGTCACGTCCCCACATCGTGTTGTTGATGTCATGTCCGGTCACGTCCGCACAGTCATCTGATAATGTTGTGTCTGGTCACGTCCGCATATATTGTCCGTTAAGCGTTGTGGAGGGTCACGTCCCCACATCGTGTTGTTGATGTCATGTCCGGTCACGTCCGCGCATGTCGTCTGATAATGTTGTGTCTGGTCACGTCCGCACATATTGTCCGTTAAGCGTTGTGAAGGGTCACGTCCCCACATCGTGTCATTTAAAAGTGTGCTTGGTCACGTCCCCACATCATGTTGTTAATGTCAGGTCCGGTCACGTCCGCACAGTCGTCTGATAAGGTTGTGTCTGGTCACGTCCACGCATATTGTCTGTTAAGCGTTGAAGGGTCACGTCCCCACATCGCGTTTGTTAATATTGTGTCTGGTCACGTCCGCACATGTCATCTGTTAATGTTGTGTCAGGTCACGTCCCCACACCATATCTTGAAAATTCATAAACAGTCACCCCAAATATCAAATCAACATCAGGGCAAAGGTATGTTATCGTCAATCAATATCCGAGCGAAGGTACGTTACAACTCTCATTTACATAATTCTATATTTCTGCATAATTATCACTCCTCCGTGAGCAACTACTTTTTTTTCGTCTATCTAAAAATACTCCTCCTTGAGCGACTACTTTTCTGCATATCTGAATAACTCCTCCTTGAGTGACTAGATTTTCAGCACCAGCGTCCGGAGAGCGATAGCCTCGCACAAACCTTCATCCGCATTGCCACGTCAACACTCGGAGAGCGATAGCCTCACACGGACATTCATTTACATTGCCACGTCAACATCCGGAGAGCGATAGCCTCGCACGGACCTTCATTCACATCACCACGACGACGTCCGGAGAGCGATAGCCTCGCACGGACCTTTATCCGTATTTCCACATCATCGTCCGAAGAGCGATAGCCTCGCACCGACATGCAACCTCATTTTTCATACCAGCATCAAGCAATGCGATAGCCTCGCCCAGACTAGAATTTAAAGCATACCTCCTCCCAGAGTGACATCAAAGGCATACCTCCTCCCAGAGTGACATCAACCAACCATCTCCTCCCAGAGTGACATCCACGAACAACATCATCAATTTTGTAAACACTTTTTTATCCCCAGTGCCAACATCAATTCCCTCATCACCAAATAACACCATCAAAAGCATTAGCATTCTTCTCCTCCCAGAGTGACAGCATTTAGATTCCGACCTAGCATTTCTTCTCCTCCCAGAGTGACAGCATTTAGTTTTCAGCCTTAGCATTTCTTCTCCTCCCAGAGTGACATCATAGGTTTAGTTTTCAGCATCAAGCATTTCTTCTCCTCCCAGAGTGACAGCATTTAGTATTCAGCATCAAGCATTTCTTCTCCTCCCAGAGTGACATCATAGGTTTAGTTTCCAGCGTAGCATTTCTTCTCCTCCCAGAGTGATAGCATAGCGTAGTTCTACCTTTTTCAACCTTAGCATTTCTTCCCCTCCCAGAGTAACATCATTCATACAATTCTACATTTCTGCATAATTATTTTCCTCCTCCTAGAGTGACATCATTAGGATAAATCATTCATACTTCTGCGAATCGCGCATTATCTTCCGAAGCAACGTCAGTCACATATCAAGCGATCATCCCCCCAGTGGAGCTGTCGTTTACATTTTCGTAAAATTACTTTCCGTCCCCGGATCAACAACCTATCTCCTCCCAGAGCAACGTCAGCGGATTACCTCTTCTCAGAGTGGCGGCATCACTTTCCTCCTCCCAGAGTGACGCCAAGCAAGCAGCTGGTATCCCCAGTGACAGCATCAATCAATCCCCTCCTCCCAGAGCGACATCAAGCAACTACCTCCTCCCAGAGCGACATCATCACTGTAAGTTTGAGGTAAGACCCGCTGTGTCGTCAAAATTCGGATATAGGGGCAACTGTCTTTACTGCTTATCAAATACTTCGATAAGACAGTAAAGAGGGGTCAACTGTTGATACCCGAATTTTGACGCCATTTTTACTTAATTATAGCATTTCTGTCATTTATTTAATTTACCGTCATTTTTACTTAAATTACAGTCGTCTGTAGTTAAGTTACTATCGCTAGCATTTTTAGGGTTTTCAACGCGTTTTAGCATCATCGTTAGCTTCGTCAGCTTTCGAAATCGCGTTTTTAATTGTTCGGCAAGTATTTTCATTATTATTATCATTATTATTTTTAGCCTTAAAACTCACATTTTTGACTATCTGGCAGTCGTTTACTAGTTTTTCCTTCGTTTTAGGTCACCTCATGATTTTTAGGATTTTTAATATTTTAGCACATTTTTTAGTATTTTTATTATTTTATTATTATTTTTATTCGAGCTGTTATTGGACCCGAGTAAGTCTGCTCGGACAATAGCTTGACTTCAAAATGTTTTCCATCAACTAGTTGCTAGTTTTTTTTCTGCTCGTAACGGTCTACAGCGTTTCATGTAATTTTCGGCGTAACATTATTATTTTTCCGTTCAAACATTTCACATTTTTGAACGCGAAAATAAATACGTTAAACGAGAAATTCTCGTCATTCGCTGTAGACGGTTAAAACCGGCGCATTTTTCTCTACGCGCCAGCACCTCCGGCTCGAAAAGTCAGTACGTTTGCCCGCGAGACTCGGCTCGAGGCCATTTAAATGAGACTTAATGGCCTTTGATCTCAACCGTTGATCTGGTCAACCAAGGAAAGTCAACCAGATCAACGGTTGACAATTTAATGTGCATAATGCACATGCACAGTGCCAAGCAACACGCAGCGGAGCAGCCCTCACCCAAGCCAACTGCTCCCGTAGCCCTTGTCCCTCCGCCATCATCACGCCCTAGCCGTAGCTCCGCCACCTCGACGTCCGGCCAAGCCACGCGCGTCCCTCGCGTCCGGCCACCACGCGTCTTTCGCCTATAAAACCCGACCACCTTCATTCGCAAACGGTCGTCGAAAATTTTACAAAAAAAAGCTCTACTCCCTCTTCATTCTCCTAGCCAATTCACACACGGCTCACCTCCCTTCTCCTACCCAATTCATCCACCCGAACCAAGGCAAAGGAAAGCAATCAAGGTGAGTTTATCAAGCTTTCTCTCTCTAGCTTCTCTCCCTTAATTTTCGTTTTTAGCTTTAAACATTTAATCAATGGCTCAAATCTGTTTTGTATACTTCATTTTCAAGTTGTAAACGTGTTACTTGCTTCAATTCAAATGCCTACTGTTTCCTTTAATTAATTATGAATTTTTGGGCTTTAATGCGTATATTTGTTCAAACGTGAAATTGCTCCTCGTCCATGGATGAAGGGGTTTAATTCTGGTCGGGTTTTGGTCGTCGCTTGACCCCTGTCGCATTGTGACCATTTTGGAGGTGTTCGGATGGCCGGAGCTCATCCCTTGTCGCCGGCAGTAACGCCGGCGCAAGGAAGAAGATGAACAGCGGCTGCTGTTCTTCATGAGGAAGGTGACGGGCTAAGCCCGTCCCTCCTTTCTTTTAGCATGCTGATGGGCTTTGGCTTAAGCCAAGCCTATCCTTTCCTTTCCCTTCAATTTAAGTTATGGGCTAGGATTTATTCCTAGCCCATTTCAACTAAATTTCAGCACATGGGGCCCAGCCCATTAATTCTTCGTCAAGCATTCGAGTCATTTTTTTTATTTCATGCTTGTACGTAATGTTTAATTTAATTCGTATACCATATTTAATTAATCATTATTTACAATACTTGTTTATTATTTCGCTTTGCTTAAATATTTATATACCATGATTAAATATGTATGCACGAAATTAAATAGTCGTATACCATGCTTTAAATGTTTATACATGATTTAAATGCTCACATGCGTCATTTCCGTGTTCATATTTTTCGTCTGCTCATTCTTGCGACAATTTGTTATTTAATTGTTTTTATACGTGAATTGCTTATTTCTTATCGTGATATTCTTTTTACGTTATCTAACTTCAGTCATTTATATTCAGCAATTTAAATTCAATTATTTATTATACCGCCTACATGGTCGGTCGCATTTAATTTTCTGCAATATCAACTGCTTTAATTTTTCGCAAAACTGCTGGAAATCCTTCCGCAAATTATCAACTGTTTAATTTTCCGCACTTTAAATTTCAGCAATTTACTTTCGGCAATTTAAATTCAATACCGCCTACATGGTCGGTCGCACTTATCAACTGCTTACTTTTCCGCACTTTAAATGTCAGCAATTTACTTTCAGCAATTTAAATTCAATACCGCCTACATGGTCGGTCGCACTTATCAACTGCTTAATTTTTCGCACTTTAAATTTCAGCAATTTAAATTCAATACCGCCTACATGGTCGGTCGCAATATCAACTGTTTATTTTCTGCAATATCAACTGCTTTAATTTTTCGCAAAACTGCTGGAAATCCTTCCGCAAATTATCAACTGTTTACTTTTCCGCACTTTACTTTTTCGCACTTTAAATTTCAGCAATTTACTTTCAGCAATTTAAATTCAATACCGCCTACATGGTCGGTCGCAATATCAATTGTTTATTTTCTGCAATATCAACTGCTTTAATTTTTCGCAAAACTGCTGGAAATCCTTCCGCAAATTATCAACTGTTTACTTTTCCGCACTTTACTTTCCCGCACTTTAAATTTCAGCAATTTACTTTCAGCAATTTAAATTCAATACCGCCTACATGGTCGGTCGCAATATCAACTGTTTATTTTCTGCAAATATCCAACTGTTTATTCCCTGCATTATCAACCTGTTTTATTTTCTGCAAATCATTAAACTTTTTTTCTTCCCTGTAAATCGCCAATAGCATTTAATTTTTCTGCACTTATCAAAACAACATTTCATTTTCGTATGCGTAAAATCCATCATTTTTCGCATGCAATCAACCCAGCATTTAAATTCTCGTATGCGTAAAATCCATCATTTTTCGCATGCAATCAACCCAGCATTTAAATTCTCGTATGCGTAAAATCAATCATTTTTCGCATGCAATCAACCTAGCATTTAAATTCTCGTATGCGTAAAATCAATCATTTTTCGCATGCAATCAACACAGCCTTTAAATTCTCGTGTGCTTAAAATCAATCATTTTTCGCACGCAATCAACTCAGTATCTCATTTTCGTATGCGTAAAATTCATCATTTCTCGCATGCAATCAATTGTCGCCATTTATTTTCATGCACTCATCAAGCTCAGCATTTAATTCTCGTATGCGTACAATCCATCATTTTACGTGTACAATCAATTGTCATTTAAAATTTTCATTGCTCAGTTATTTCTCAAGCTATCACTAACACTCTCGTTTTGTAGGTTAATTTCAAGCTTCGCTCGAAAGTACGCCTTTCGATTCCTTTTTATTTATCCGGTGCTTTCTGCAAATATCCATTGTATGCATGATACATAGAACTGCTAGAACTAAAATCAACCCACATGCACAACGTGTTTAAAGACCTTCTTAAAATGCCGCGTTCATGTGATTTTAATTCTCGTTTATATTGACTGCATGTACATGGGGACTTTCGATCCCACAGCAAACTATCGTTTTAAATCCATCATTTAAAATGGTACTCTGGTAGCAATCCATGTTAGGATCACGTAGTAATTAATTTAATCATGCATGGCCCGATGATGAAAAAAGAGGGCGCTCATTCAGTCTTACGGAAAATTCAGTCCCATCACGATCATAATAAAGACTAAAGTGACGATTCCTCTGAGGGCCCCCTTTTTCAAAACGCATTTCTCAAACACCTTTTTAAACACCTCTCTCATCAACCGGTAACCGTTTTCGGATGTGTCTCGGGTGCCTAACACCTTCCCGAGACCATAATACGACCCCGAACCTTTGTCTGGGGTCCAGACCCTTTTTTTTGTGCCTTTAGTTTTTTACTTATTATATTTCCTATGCCATGACGATTAGGGTTCCCTAAGCCTAGCAACCAAATTAGGGTGGCGACTTCATTGCATGCTGCTAGGCGTCCCTTTTTACGCCGAGCATTGTAAGGTCTCAAATTTCGTTGCACACTCGCGAATTTTTTTTAAATTTCCGAGGCGCGACAGTGCTAAATTATGAGAAATGTCATTTCATGGTTGATTATGGATTAGTTCTAGGACACATTATTTCCGGTAAAGGAATTGAGGTCTATAAAGCTAAAATAGATGTCATAGAGTCACTGCCTTACCCAACGTGTGCGCGAAGTGCGCTCTTTTCTTGGCTTACGAAATAGAAAACTATTGATACTTTTTTAAAGCGGTGTAGCAATGGAGATGGCTTGGAGCATCAGTCCAAGCTCAAACACCCCAGGCACTGAGGGGATGAGATTTTTGGGTTGGCATAAAGGCGGATGGTGTGTGGCATTTTGTGAAGCAGGTCATGCTTCGGTCCCATATTTGGAAGTGGAAGATTAGATTGGCCTTGGTGTTAATTAGGGGCTCCATCACTTGAGCATGCGTGCTGTACAGTGGAGAGGGAGATCTTGTGCAGGACAGTGGAAGGGAGGGGGACAGTTTGGTGGGAAAAAAACTCCAGACATATCATATCAGGTTATGCCACTGCCCTACCTCTCTATTGTTCTCTTTGAATGATTGAATCTCTCCTTTCCAAATTTTAAAACTTGACTCAAATGTAATAACTTCCTTGATTACGATCTCTAACTTATTATGAATATATATATCAAAGCATTGTTATGAAAAGGAAAAGAAGTAAGCATGGTGGTGGAGGTGCAAAATGTCGATGGATTTAGTTGATTCAACTTTACAAATTCTAGTAGTTTATATTTTTTATTGGTCTCTCCGAGGTCCACACCCACCTGCTGCCTTAACCCTACTCTCTCCCATCTACTTTTGTGCAACCTGCATCAGGTTCGTAGAATCTCTGCAACAGACCACTATTGATTTCCCACACCCACTTTCTCCCATCAGAGCAACAATCTGATATCCATATGTTAATTCATGATGCGCAAGCGCAAACAATAAGCTATGTTACCATTGTTGATTAGGTTACCTTGGCGTGGGGGATAATCAAGCATACATCTCTCAGAATTTGAACTTGGTCTAGGAGTGGTGTGACATAATGGTTATTACATACTGCAAACTTCATAATCGATAGTTATTAGGTGGTTGGCTCAATCGTACGTCAACCACAAACAATCAAGCACATAGACAAACTATAAAGAACAGAAATTGGAAAGCTAAGAGGGGGGAATCACTTACATGCCAATAATCATGATCAATAGTGAGCAACCTACTGACAGCAAGAGTTCCGAATCCTAAAACGACAGCCGCGGTAATTATCCTTTCTTTATCATTACTAACGCCGCCGCCTTCGTCGCCTTCTCTTAAAGGAACTGATGAAGAAGCAGGGTCCGATTCATTAGACCCATTAAGCAAAGAAGACTCGTTTTGATCCTTGGAAACTGTATTCTTAACGGGAACCAGTTTTCTGTCGCCTGTCAATGACCCAGCGACCCAAATTCCTCTCTTTTGGGGAGAAAGGATGGAAATGCTTGGTTGGACGAGTTTACGAGATGGGGAAAAGAGTTTTGTGGACGAGAGGAGCTCGTAACTGTTGAGAATGTTTAGAGTAGCCATGGATAATGGACTGATTAAGGTTTTAGAAGAGATCATAAAAAAAAATATCAGAAATTTCAACGTTTTCTTCTTATTATTGTTCCAAAGGTTTGATCAAGCATGTTGATGTGCTTCACAAAAACGAAAAGGAACAGTGGCTAAATGATGTAAAACTTTTTAAATTAAATAGTATTATTCTTTATTTACCATCCTATTTGTTTGAATTAGTTAAATTGCGACTCTAAGAGTTTATTTTTTTTCTATAAAATATATATATATATATATATATATATATATTATCTTACATGTATTTTTTTAATATTTTTTAATTTTTCTGATGCGGCATCGTATTTATAAAATGATAAACAAATTAAAAAATTCTAAAAGAAAGGAAAAAATTCAAAAATATAGAAAATGAAAAGGATTCAAATTTACAAAAAAAATTATAAAAGGTCCCACCGACACTTGAACTCGGGTTACTGGATTCAGAGTCCGATGTTCTGACTAGAGTTGTTCATCGGTTTTGCATAAGTAACCGAACAAGCGAAATTTGTTCAATTTCAGAATTTAAAAGTTCCGAAACCGAATTTTATTACTTAATAGAACGGAATAAGGTAAGCAAAATATCGGTTAACCGAAATTTCAAAATTTGCTTACGTATATAAAGGTTTATTTTGTTTTTCACCGATTTCTTTCGGTTTAAATCCAAAAAAGGCACTTGTACATGAATTGATTGACTCATTTGGCACCTCTACTCAAAAAATGGTTTAAAAGGCACCTATACTTCTTACGTATGACACATTTGGCACCTCCCACGAACGGCGTCACTGTTCCTCCGTTATCCGCCCACGTGGCATGCCAGACGTGGCATGCCAGACGTGGCATGCCACGTGGGCAGATAACGGAGGAATAGTGACGCCGTTCGTGAGAGGTGCCAAATGTGTCATACGTAAGAAGTATAGGTGCTAAATGAGTCAATCAATTCATGTACAGGTGCCTTTTTTGGATTTAAACCAAAAATTATTAATACCATTCGTATCAATGTAAAAAAGTTAGGTTTCACCTAAATTTTACACTAAATTTGTACTCCCTCTGTCCATAAATAACTAACGCTTTTACTATTGGTACGCATATTAAGGAGGTTGAATGACTCACTATTTGAGACAATTTTGCCCCGATTTTTTTCTCGGACGTACGTTAAGGATTAACGTACGTTCAAAAAAAAGTACGGATTTTTTTGGGGTCAAATAGTGAGTCATCCGGCCTCCTTGAGATGCGTGCCAAAATAGTACGCGTCCATTAAAAATGGACGGAGGGAGTATTTGATACCCTTGATTGTTGAGATTTATTACCCCAAAAAATGAGACATAGGAATTTGACACGTGTCGAGTCGGTGTTCGACACGTGACATAGCAAAAAAGAGAAGTATGTGTGTTTTATAGCCCAAAACTTTTATTTTCCTAGTAAAACAAAAAAATCTGTCAAATTAACCGGTCCAACCAGTCAACTTAGTTCGAATTTAACCAATTTTACCTTACTCAAACAATTAATTTTGAAATGTTGAATATGAGATGGTTTAAATCCAAAAAAGGCACCTGTATATGAATTGATTGACTCGTTTGGTGATGACGTGGCATGCCACGTGGGCGGATAACGGAGGAACGGTGATGCCGTTCGTGGGAGATGCCAAATGTGTCATACGTAAGAAGTATAGGTGCATTTTAAACCGTTTTTTTGAGTAGAGGTGCCAAATGAGTCAATCATTTCAATTCATGTAGAGGTGCCTTTTTTGGATTTAAACTATTTCTTTCTTCTCCAGTTCTCCTCTCGCTCTCTCCCTCTTTGCTCTCGACTCAACGACAACAACGACGCCGCTCTTTACTCCACCACCCACCGCCACCACCTCCTCCTCCACGGCTCCACCACCACCACCTCCTCTTCCTCTCTCCACCACCCACCGCCTCCTCCAAATCTAAACGGACCAGACCTCCTATTCCACCACCTCCTCCTCCTCTCTCCACCACACACCTCCTCCTCCACGGCTCCACCACCACCATCACCATCAGAAAAGTCTATTGGTAAGTTTTCGAAACTAATTTGGGGATTTGTATTCGTTGAATTTGAAACGATGAATTGTTTGTATTAGTTTTAAATGATGTTTGCAGGAGTGGATTTGTATCAGTAAATGGAATTTTAGCTATTGGCTGTTAATTAATTTGTGCAAGTTTTTTGGATTATGTATTTGAAATTTATGGAACAGTCATGGTTCATTGCTTAGTTAGGTTCTTGTATGTTTATGTTTCAGAGTTGAATTGTGATTTGGAGATACACAGGTTGTTCTTTAACTGTTCTGTTCTGTTTCAGAGTTTAATTGTGACTATAACAATATAATTTTGTAACATTCATATCTCATATGTCATCCTCTCGTAATGGCATATCCCAAAAGCGCGCTGATGAGAAGAGTTCTGAAGAAACCTCTTTGTATCTGCTCTGCTTCTGCTCATGTCCATCACTTAGCTCCCCCTTCCCTTCTCTACAATGTTGCGTTTCTAAAGATTTCTCCTGAACCGGGCGCCAAACTCTCTTTCTGTTCAAATTCTAGGTGGGTTTTCAGTTTCTTCACCACCACCACCCCACTTCCTCCTCCAGAATGGATAGACCCTTTTTACGACCTCTCTGACCTAGCTTCTAAACCCCCTCCACAAGACCTTAAACCCTCTCCTTGGGTACCCCAAATTCTTACTCTTTTAGATGGCTCATCCAATATGGAATCTAATCTCGACCACTTTTGTCACAAGTTCTTGATCAAGTTGTCCCCAAAGTTCGTAGCTTTTCTACTGGAAACTGTTGAGCTGAAGGGAAAGCCTCACATTAGTTTCAGGTTCTTCAATTGGTCTGGTAAGCAGAAGAAATATACTCATAATCTTCAATGTTTTGTTGCTTTGTTTGATGTGCTGGTTATAAATGGTCATGCGGATAGTGTTAAGTTAGTGTTCAATAAGTTTAGAGCTTTGGGAGTTTAGGAATGGTGGAGGAGTTGTTATGGGTGTGGAGTAGAATGAAGGAAAATGGGATAGAACCGAGCTTGTTTACATATAATTTCCTTGTTAATGGTCTAGTTAAAGCGATGTTTATTGAGTCTGCTGAGCGCGTATTTGAGGTTATGGAGAACGGAAGAGTTGGACCAGATGTTATTACTTACAATACTATGATTAAAGGGTATTGTCAGGTGGGGAAAACCAAGAAAGGTTTGGATACATTTAGAGACATGGAGTTGAGAGATGTCGTACCTGATAAGATCACTTATATGACTTTGATTCAGGCATGTTATGCCGAGGGTAATCTAGATTCTTGTGTAAGTTTGTATCAGGAAATGGATGAGAAGGGACTGGAAATCCCACCTCATGTCTATAGTTTAGTAATTGGAGGGCTTTGTAAAGCAGGGAAATGTGTAGAAGAATATTCTGTTTTGGAGAAGATGACTGAGAAGGGATGTAAAGGGAATGTAGCGATATATACAGCTTTAATTGACTCAAATGCAAAATGTGGTCGAGTGGAAGAAGCGATGTTGCTTTTTGAGAGGATGAAAAGGGTTGGGCTTGCACCAGATGAGGTTACTTATGCAGTCATTATTAGTTGTTTGTGTAAGAGTGGGAGATTGGACAAGGCTATGGACTATTTTGAGTTCTGTAAAGATAGTGGTGTTGCAGTTAATGCCATGTTTTATTCTAGTCTCATAGGTGGTTTGGGTAAGGCTGGAAGAATGAATGAAGCTGAGAAACTTTTTGAAGAGATGGTCAAGAAAGGATGTCCACCAGATTCATATTGCTATAATACCCTCATTGATGCTCTTGCTAAGTCTGGTCGCCTTGATGAAGCAATAGCACTGTTTAAGAGAATGGAAGATGAAAGCTGTGATCAGACTGTTTATACAAACATTATACTCATAAGTGGATTATTTAGAGAGCACAAAAATGAAGAGGCATTGAAGATGTGGGATATGATGATTGATAAGGGTATTACACCAACTGTGGCTGCTTTTAGGGCTCTATCTATTGGACTCTGCTTGTCCGGCAAGGTAGCCAGAGCTTGTAAGATTTTGGATGAGTTAGCACCAATGGGTATTATCCCTGAGATAGCTTTTGAAGATATGCTTAGCGTGTTGTGCGAAGCAGGTCGTTTCAAGCAGGCTTGTAACTTGGCTGATGGGATTGTGGATAGGGGCAGAGAAATACCGGGTAGAGTTCGTACTATTTTAATAAATGCCTTGAGGAAAGTTGGCAAGTCAGATTTGGCCTTAAAATTGATGCACAGCAAGATCGGTATTGGGTATGATAGAATAGGTAGTGTTAAGAAGCGAGTGAAGTTCCGGATACTTTTTTAGATTTGATATTTGGATAAAATAAACTATTATTCTTGAGCTACTTGCTTTTGGCTGTTAATTTGAGTATCGGTGGGACCTTTTATACTCCCTCCATATTCTTATATTTGACGCGGGCCCACATTTCTCACCGATTAAGGCGACTGGGCTTGGCCCTGTGCTTGCCAGGTTTTGTCGCCGCGTTGTCAACGCGTAGGCTTGAGCTAGTCCAACGGCACCGTTTCGTGCTCAGCTTCTCCAACACGAACAACGCTCTCAAGTCTCAACCTTTTCTTCCCAATAATTATCCAAATTGACAACTCGCAATCGATCATCTGACATTAATGAATCAAAATTGCAAATTAAGCAAAATTGAAAATAAAGGTCATTTTTATCATAAGCAAGAAACTAAATTAAGCAAAATTGAAAATAAAGGTACGATTCTGATCCAAAATAAGAAATCAAGAGAAACCTATGTTCCCAAATCCATAAATTTGACTCTAACATTCCAAATCAAACACCAACGAGATTCTGATCCAAAATAAGAAATCAAGGGAAACCCATGTGCCCAAATCCATAAATTTGACTCCAACATCCCAAATCAAGCACCCACGAGCATCATGAAAACCCAGGAAGAGAAGAGAACCAGAGAAGGGAAAAAATAAGAGTTTGTTGTGAAAATAATGAAATTGGGAATGAACGGAGGAACCCTTCTCTTGCTTCAACACATCAAGAAAATCCACTCGTTTTAACCGCCTCATCTTCACCGTCGATGCCCAGATCATCCCGTTGAGAATCATCAAATTCCATACGATCCATACGGATTTTTTTGGGTTGAGAACGGAGCAGAGAAGACGAAGAGGAGCGAAGGAGAAGATGGAGTAGAAAGAGAAAACGTATGTCAGGGACCTGAAAAGGTCTGATCAGTGTCCCCCATTATTTTGAAAACGAAGCCCTTCGTTTTTTGCTTTCCCTTTTTTACCCCGTGTGACGCGACGCTCGAGCAAGAAAACGACATGTCTTTCGAGGGCATTTTTGGCAAAACTACACAACGCACGATGCGTCAATTATTTTGAGCAAATGGAAATTGCCCTCTGCGCGTCAATTATAAAAACGTAGAGGGAGTACATTTTTTGTAAATTTGAATCCTTTTCATATTTTATATTTTTGAATTTTTTCCTTTATTTTACAATTTTTTAATTTTTTTATCATTTTATAAATATTTTCTAACGTACGATGCTGCATCAGAAAAAATAAAAATAGTATTAAAAAATACTCCCTCCGAACAGTATTAAGTGTCTTTTTAGCACAGTAACTTTCAGTAGGTTTTACACTAAAAAGTCAAGTAAAGTGTACAATAACTTTCCGTAGGTTTTCGCCACTTAATACCGTCCGGAGGGAGTACCATATAGGATAATATATATATATATATATATATATATATTATAGAAAAAAAATAAACTCAATTTAAAATTAGAGTCTTAATTTAACTAATTTAAATAAATATTGAGTGTCAATCTGTTTTTTTTATATATTTTAACTATTAAAAAATGTCATAAGATATAAAAAAGATTAGTGTCGTAAATTCATTCATAAGTAAAAATTGTGAGAATAACGATTTGAGTTATTATCCAAAAATAAAATGACATATTTTTCCAAAACTACCCCTTCGTTAAACCATTCTTTCTATTTGTTCTTTTTTCTTTTCTTTCTTTCAAGCCATATATTTGGTTTGTGCCGGGTCGCTGCTCGCTATCCAATTCCCCACCACGTCAGCCACTAAAAAATTTAAAAATCACTTTGTATTATTTTCTTTCCTTTTTCTTTTTAGAGAATCAATTTGTTAATTAACTTATAAGTTGTTAAAGCGAAAGAAAAAAGATAATAAAAATAAAAGTTCATTAATTATTTTACCGGTGGTAAATGTATCAATAGAGATGATAAATTTCTTATATATTATTTTAAAATAAATATTAACTAACTAAACCATTGTTTACAGTAATATATAAACATTAAGAGGAATTATTGATTTAGAAAAAATATTTACAATAGCATTGTTAAAAGTTATATATAATTATCAAATATATTATTTAAATATAAAAATATAATTCAAGAGTAAATTTAAGAATATACATATTATGCAATGTGCACTGTACCCAGAATGTGTTATACCCGGGCTCGTTCCCCACAAGACGGGCCTTTCTGCATCTTTTGGGCTGCATTTGTTTCCACTTAAGCCTTTAACACCTGCTGGGCTGCATCTTCCTTGAGAACGTCATGTGTATGGGCTTGAGCCATGTGGAACTAACATAAAGAAAACTATCAACTCAGTTACGTAAAGATTGAAATAAAAATTATTCACAGTAGTTTTTGTAAAAAATATTAGAAGAAGCAATTCTATGTATTTTAGTTGAACCAATTTTATAAATATATAAATAAATATGAAATTCCATAAAATGTGTGAGTTTGATTGTTTTTTTTTACGAACACGGTGACTAAATTAATAATTTAAGTGCTTTATCGGAAATATTTTATGAATAAGAGAACTAAGTCAATTAGTTAGGGGTTTACTTGCAAAAAAATCTAGAAAAAAATATAAAATTTCATAAATGTATAGGTTGGATTATTTTTTTTTTCAATCACGTAGACTAAATTAACCATTTTGGGGGTTGATCGAAAATATTTTATAAATATATTCACTAAATTAATCAGTTAAGGGGTTTACTTGGAATAGAAAGAAATATAAAATTTCATAAGTGTATAGGTTCAGTTTTTTTTTTTACCAACATGAAATATATTTAAAAAAATCTTTAGGACTAAATTTAGCAGTAAATGAAAGTTAAAAAAAAGGGCCACATGACGTCAGCTAATTTACCATTTTCAATAGTAACATGTAGTGTTGAAACAACCGTTTCCTTTTATATATGCAAATTTGACTTTTTTTTAAAGATTGTCAACCAACATGAAACTTATTTGGTTATATAGCAAAAACTCGAATTTAACCCTGCATATAAAATATATATATATATATATTTTATTGAAATAAAAATGTAGAATAGTAACAACTTAGCACTAATTCTCTCTAAAAACTCAAAGCAATAAAACATACTTTCTTTTCAATAAAAAAGTATTACAATTTTATTTTTATTTTTTTACTTAATTAATTTATTTTTTAAACATGAAATAAAAAGTAATTTATTTTATTACTCTCGAAAATGAAACACTAAAAATATCTCTCTATATTATAATATTATTTTATTCAGTACAAATATGAAATATCATAAACTAAATATCAGTTTACCATTGGGTAAAAGCTGAAAAACAACCCAGAACTTTAAAGTTTATTTAATCGCAACCTTGATCTTTTATTTTGTTTAATTACAACCCTGGTCGTCGTCAGAATTATTTAAGTACCCCCTACCGTGACATAAATCTGACGTGACACCATTGACCGACATTATGTGCCACGTTAGCCCCTGGAATGTTGCCACATCAACTCCCCACGTCTGCAACATGCCATGTCAGACTCCACGTGGTAGGGTTGCGATTAATTAAAACATTAAAGTTCAGGATTGCAATTAATCAAAACATTAAAGTTTAGGGTTGTTTTATGTCTTTTTACCATTTAGAAATCCTTGTTGCATGATTGTTTTTTTGTCTAGTTAATTAATTTATTATACTTATATGCTATATTATTCCCAAATATAACTAAGCTTTAATTAATTAGGTTTTTTTAATTTTTTTGGGATTATCCTCTTTTTTTAAATTAGTATTTTGTAGAGTTTATGTCATAATTCAATTTTCATATATTTTTTAGGTGTTAGATAGAGGTAATCTTCTTGTTTAATTTACAATTCTATATTTAAATTTTATAACTTTTTTTCGGAATAAAAAATACACTGTCTCATTATGGTTAAAAAAATTATACTTGTAAATTAAGGTATAAATAAAGTTTCTTACACCCGTAAAAAATTTCTATTGTATAAAATAAAAATGAGAATGTTATTTTCCTTGAAATATTAAATGCCAATCAAGCACAAATATTTAAGATTTACTATGATCGTTCTCACGGAAAATAATTATAGGGGAAGATACTCTGTTAACCGAACATTACCTTAATTTACAAGTACAATTTTTTTAACCATAACGAAACATTATATTTTTTATTTAGAAAAAAGATTATAAAACTTAAATCTAGAATTGTAAATTAAAAAATAAGATTACCCCTCTATCTAACACCTAAAAAAATATGAAAATTGAATTGTGCACATAAACTATACAAAACACTAAAAAAGAGAGAGAGGATAATCCAAAAAAGATTATGAGAAAATCTAATTAATTAAAGCTTAGTTATATTTGGGAATAGTATAGCATATGAGTATAATAAATTAATTAACTAGACAAAAAAAATCATGAAACAAGGATTTCTAAATGGTAAAAAGACATAAAATAACCCTTAATTTTAATGTTTTAATTAATCGTAACCTTGAGCTTTATTGTTTTGATTAATCGCAACTCTACCATGTGCAGTCTGACATGGAAGTTAAGGGTGATGTGGCAAGCTGACTAACGTCGGTCAACGGTGCCATATCAGATTTCTGTCACGGTAGGGGATACTTAAATAATTCTGGCGACGACTAAGATTATAATGAAATAAAATAAAAGTTCAGCGTTGCGATTAAATAAAATTTTAAGATTCTGAGTTGCTTTTTTCAGCTTTTACCCCTCAATAAATGGTACATTTACTTGATTTTACTTTATTAAGGACAATCTGGTAAAGCTGTACTAGTGTTCTGTCACCATCTTCTTCCTTGGGAGTTATTATGGCCATTATAAATACTTAACTCTCTCCTCTTCCCTCCTTTCCTTGCTTTCCCTCAAAAAATCGAAAAGAAAAAAACCCTAAATTCAATCTCTCTCTCTCAAAACCTCAATCGCTATTCCCCTTCAAAGTTTCGGACTTTTACACAGCTCAACTCGTACATTGCCTCTCAGTTCTTTTGTGCTCTCTTTCCTCACGTCTTAGCCATCATTTCCGTTATTTGGTGGAAACCAATTCCTTTTTTCTCTGTACATTATTGAAATAAAATTCCTTTTTTTAATCCCCACTTCCCTTATACTCAATAATCTTCAGTTTCATTGAGCACCCATTTTACTATTGATCATCGTGATCGTGTATGATTTATCAATTTTGTGCCTTTTTGTATAAAAGTGAGCGAATATTAGTGCCTCTTTCTCTAAAGTTGGATTTTTTAATGAAAATCCGATGGCGTAGATAACTTTTTTGTTGTGTTTTTCGGTTTATTGGTGATGGATAATAGTGGAGAAGGAGTAGATGATCAGGGCTCTGGATGGTTACAAGTGAAAAAGGTGTTGCCTTAATTTATTTGTTTATTTTAGCTTTATGTAATCAATTTGTTTCATACACATTTCTGTACGTTAAATTTTTGGTGTAATATGTTTGGATTATTTTGATCATTGCGCAGTGTACAGTAAATAGTAAATATGACTCAGGGAATGAAAGTCTTGGTCTTTCGTATTTTCTTTTCTACTTTCTAGTGGAGAAAAGAGGCTTAATTAATCTTAGTAGATGGAGTTTTCCATTCCTCAGTGTTGTATGTTGTACATTGCTGATATGCTTAGCTTAGCTGAGTGACTTCCCCATACATTAGTTTGCCTGAATGTAATGAAGATGTTTTCGCTGCCAATCTTTGCATTTTTTTGGTCAGTTGGTGAATAGATAATCAAATTGAAGGTTTTGGTTCTGTCTCGATCTACTTGTAATTTCGTCTGTTGCAAGAGTTGTGCATTTTAGTTCATGTTGACAATTAGGAGTTATTTATCTTAGAATGTGATGGAAAATAAGACATACACTGGGTTCTTTGTTTATGGATATTTCTATGCTCATGTGCTTTACTGGCCTTGTGAGTCTTATACTTTATGTCCCTGCAACCATCTGATATATGGCTGTCTTTTCATTGATAATGGATTCCTGCATCACTTTTTCTCTGAGCCGCTCTTGATTTACTGTTTCTTTGCTGACATCGACTACCCACATGCACACAATCTAGTGTAAAATCATATGGATTTCATGCGTATGGGTGGCATCTTGTTTTATGAATGGCAGGAGTCTCTCAACTTATGTTGCCTTTCTTTATTTTTCACAGAAGCATAGAAGTAGTGCAAAGTTCTCTGCGAAGAGTTGTGCTGGGGGATTTTCAGGAAAGAATGATTCCACTTATCAGCTTACACAACCCTCATCAAGAGAAAAAAGTAGGAATTCATACGGAAATCGCAGGTCTCAGATCTCAAAGAAGGGGGCAAATCCGTTCAATCAAGTATGTGGTGATTTTGCTTCTTGTGATTGTCAGTCAAACGAAACTCAGAATGGTGTGCTTGGCCCTGCTAAGTTATTTGTTGAGCAAGATGGTGAAAGAAGTAAAATTTCCAAGTTGCCAAAATCACTTGCTACTAATTCGACTGCTAGAGTTGAAGATACTCAGAGAAGTTTACAGAAGGATAAGCCTGATGCAGTCCAAAAAATCAAGTGGGGTGATCTAGAAGATGATGTTTTGGCATTGCATCATGAAAGTCATTCTCGAGCTGATACAGTAGCTGGTGATGCCAAAGATAATACTTTAGTTTCTACGGAGCATGGGAATAATTTCAATTCAGTTTCATGTGTTTCTTCTTCTATTAACCCACTAGAAAACCAATTAATGATGACACCTGTAGATGCTGACTCTTGTCGTGATCAAACTTTTCCATTTACACTCAATGAAGGTATAATAATTGGAGAAAACTGTAAAGAAGTGAACAAAGTTTCTTCACAGATTGCGGAAGTACCAACTATGAATGACCACAAAGTGGCTCAAAATGATGTTTCAGTTTTCAAGAATGTACAGAGTGAACATTTCAAACCAACAAATAATGAGGATTTAAGTTCCATACCACCATCTGGTGAAGACTCTGGGAAAGTGGTGAAAATTCAGGTGCCTGCTGCTGTATGTGAGATAGACGAGTCAAGCATTTATGGGTTACCATGCACAAGTTTGAATTCAGCTGATAGTGAGAAGGATAGTGTATCACTCATGACTGGAGACAGTGGACCTGAGATTTCTAATGAAACTGGAATAATGGTGAGAGTCCAGTTGCCTGTTGTATCTGCAGTAAATAAGTCAAATATCCCTGAATTAGCATCTACTAGTGGGAATTCAGGTATGGTAGTGATTTCCCAAGATAACAAACTATTTCTTCCCAACAATGATGACGATGAAATTTCCAGAGAACCTGGAATTATAGTGAAACTTCAGTTGCCTGTAGTATCTGAGGTAAATGAATCTCAAATTTCTGAAGCATCTGTTGTAAATAGGAATTTGATCACAGTGGTCAAGTCCCTGGATGATAAGTCACTTGCATCTGAAAGGTATGGACCTGAAATTTTAGGAGAATCCACATTGGAAATCCCCGTTGAAGACCCTGGGTGTCTACCTCTGAACTCTCACAAGCTTGGTGAAACAGCACATGATGAAGCTCAGAATATGAGTTCCCTTGTGGAAGGTGACACTAGTGAAAGCAAAGAGAGGTTTAGGCAACGACTTTGGTGTTTTTTATTTGAAAATCTGAACAGGGCTGTAGATGAACTTTATCTCCTTTGTGAGTTAGAATGCGATGTTGAGCAGATGAAAGAGGCCATTCTTGTTCTCAAAGAGGCTTCTTCTGACTTTAAAGACCTAACTACTCGGGTGCATGGGTTTGATAAGGTGAAAAGGGCGCATTCTCATTCTATTGATGGGGCGCCGATTACTTTAAAGTCTGACCATCGCAGACCACATGCTCTTTCTTGGGAGGTGAGTGTTTCCTGCTTGTCTTATGAATTTATTGATTCAATGTTCATTTCTTAATGTTGATGTTAATGGTTTACCTGGGTAAACGTCAGATTTTGATTTGTATGGTCAATGAACTCCAAAGAACAATCAAAGTAGGAACTGTTTCCTAATTTTTGTGTGGTAGTTCCAGATACATGTGGTCAATAAACTATAGGAAACAGTCAAAATAGAAATTGGTTCCTAATTTTATGTGCAGTTACTTGTGAAATGCCCTTTTACTTGAGGTTTTAAGTTTTGGTTTCGTTTGCTGCTACATGGTTAAGTGGAGGAGCGGCAGAATGGTTTGTATTTGTAGCATTATGATGCGATCTTTCTGAGTTATGTGTTTCTGTCAGGTAGTTCAAGGTCTTCTTCCTTTTAGCTGTCTTACATAAAATGATAGTGATTGTATGCTCAGCGCAGGTTCGGAGAATGACCACTTCACCTCATCGAGCAGAGATACTGTCTTCCTCTCTGGAGGCTTTCAAGAAAATCCAACAAGAACGAGCAAACAAACTTGCCCTTGGTGATGCACAAACCCTTGATCTTGGATCTCAGAACAAGCCATCTGGGAGGCCTGTTGGAATGGCCAATTCAAGAGATTCAATGTTGAGGTTGAGAAAGAAGAATGGAGGGTCAGATCCCACACGTGGGAACATGAATGGTGAGATGAGGAACCTTGAACCGGGCAGGTCCAATAAAGTAAACTTTGTAAAAAATGGTGTTGACTCTCCTCACAACTTATTGTCATCTGATGTTAATACATCTAGGCTACCTTCCAGGGATACTTCTGTTCCCTCTGGTGGTGGAAAGAGCAAAAGAGAAGCTGACACAGAGAAGTTGCTGCGCAAGAAAGAAAAAATACTGTCAGAGTTCTCCAAGGAGAAAACCCTCAAATCCACTTATGTCCTTAAAAAACAAATCCCATCATCTGAAAAGGACAGGGAGAGAAGAAATTCTGCTCCATGGAAATCCATGGATGCATGGAAAGAGAAGAGAAACTGGGAGGACATACTTTCTTCTCCTTTCCGTGTATCTTCCCGCATATCACATTCACCGGGCATTAGCAGAAAGAGTGCTGAGCGTGCACGCATTCTGCATGATAAGCTAATGTCTCCTGAGAAAAAGAAGAAAACTGCCTGGGATTTGAAAAAGGAAGCAGAAGAAAAGCATGCACGAGCTATGAGGATCAGAAGTGAGTTAGAGAATGAGAGAGTGCAAAAGCTTCAGCGCACCTCAGAAAAATTAAATCGCGTCAATGAGTGGCAGGCTGTACGCACCATTAAGTTACGAGAGGGCATGTATGCCCGCCACCAGCGTGGTGAATCTCGGCACGTGGCTTTTATAGCTAAGGTTGTGAGGAGAGCTGGGGATGAAAGCAGTAAGGTAAATGAGGTTCGTTTTATTACTTCCTTGAATGAAGAAAATAAGAAGCTTATTTTGCGCCAGAAGCTTCAGGATTCGGAGCTAAGGAGAGCTGAAAAGCTTCAAGTAATAAAAACTAAGCAAAAGGAGGATATGGCCAGAGAGGAAGCTGTTTTAGAAAGAAGAAGAGTTATTGAAGCTGAAAAATTACAGCGCCTCGCTGAGACACAGCGCAAAAAGGAAGAGGCTCAAGTTAGAAGAGAAGAGGAACGCAAAGCATCAAGTGCAGCACGTGAGGCAAGGGCCATCGAACAACTTCGAAGGAGGGAAGAAAGAGCCAAAGCGCAGCAAGAAGAAGCTGAACTGCTGGCGCAGAAATTAGCTGAGAGACTTAGTGAGAGTGAGCAACGCCGCAAGTTTTACCTGGAGCAAATACGTGAGAGAGCTTCTATGGATTTCAGGGATCAGTCTTCACCTTTACTGCGCCGATCTCTTAATAAGGAGGGTCAGGGGCGAATCACACCAACAAATAACGGAGATTATCTAGAAAACAGTGCCACTGGGACAGGAGCTTCTGCTCCTCCTGCAGGAAATGTCACTTTGCAGCATTCACTGAAGCGAAGAATAAAAAAGATACGTCAAAGGCTTATGGCTCTAAAATATGAGTTTACTGAACCTCCATTTGGTTCCGAAAATGCTGGTATTGGATATAGAACATCAGTGGGAACTGCAAGGGTGAAGGTTGGGAGGTGGCTTCAAGAACTTCAAAGACTTCGGCAGGCAAGAAAAGAGGGGGCTGCAAATATAGGACTAATAACTGCTGATATGATAAAGGTAGCTTGGTCGGTCTTTATAATAAATTTTAAAAAGCTGCATCTCGTTCTGCTCTTTCGTATTTTTTTTTTGCTGAAAATGATTACATTTTTCTTTTGATCTCTAACTCATCTGATTCATAATTCTTTTATGAATCAGTTTTTGGATGGGAAGGACCCTGAGCTGCAGGCTTCTCGTCAAGCTGGTTTACTTGATTTTATTTCTTCTGCATTACCTGCTTCTCATACAACGAAGCCTGAAGCTTGCCAGGTGACAGTGCACCTTCTAAAACTCTTGAAGGTGGTCCTGACAGCTCCTGCGAACAGGAGTTACTTTCTAGCACAAAATCTCTTACCACCAATCATACCTATGTTGTCTGCAGCCCTTGAGAACTATATAAAGATTGCTGCATCGTTAAATGTCCCTGGCATTGCCAACATAACCTCAAGCAAAACATCAGTTGGAAGTTTTGAATCAATCTCTGAAGTGTTAGATAATTTCTTATGGGTGGTCGGAGCTGTTGTTGGCCATACAAGTTCGGATGGACGAGAGCTTCAAATGCGAGATGGCTTGGTGGAGCTTTTGATTGCATACCAAGTTATTCACCGACTACGAGATCTTTTTGCACTCTATGACAGGCCACAGGTGGAAGGATCTCCGTTTCCTCCTTCTATTCTCCTAAGTATACAACTGTTGGTTTTTTTAACACACAGACCCAGCTTTAAGAGTTCCATCAATTGGGAATCTTCTCCAATCCAGTCAATGCAAGGGTTTGATAGTCGAGAAAAACAACTTTCAGAGGTTGCTGATTCTGGATATTCTTCTCTCAGTATGGCTTCGGAAGATTATAGGCTTCCTATGTCCGAGCTAAATGGTACTACAATTGCATCTGCTCCAGATGTGTTGGAAGATAGATCATTAGATGATTTATATAAAATGAATAAAGGTGATGAGTCAGTAGTTGATGGCGAAGGAGATGAAAAGAAGCCAAGTTGCAGTTCAGTAGATTTGACCAATGCCAACACAAGCATGGATGGTATTCAAGGTGAATCTCATGAACTTTCTGGTGGGCTGAAGGATGCCAGACATTTGGTTAATGTTGGTGTAGACCAAAAAAATGACAGCATATTGACCACAAAGCAGCCAGCAGCTTTTCTTCTTTCTGCCATGTCTGAAACTGGATTAGTCAGTCTCCCTTCTCTTTTGACAGCTGTGCTATTGCAGGCAAACAGTAGGTTGTCATCATCTGAACAGGTATTTTTGCTATCTGAAATAGCTCACATCATATAATTCTTGTTTCTACTTTTGGAGATCATTATGATTACACCAAGAATGTCCAAGGTTCTCACTTTTATTTGCTTATCATTTCCCAAGAACAATCCCCAACACATCTCCACATGAGGCTTGATACCATTTATTTGTCACGTTTTTCCCTGTACAAACATATCTTGCAGAGGAGTCCTTACTGTCTCATTTCTTTTAGGGTTTTCCTCCATTAATTGAGTCAAAACATCCATATTACTGTTTCAACACGTACACGAGTGGTAGATACTAATTTCGTATCTTTATGTTTGTGGGTGAACTTCTAGGCACAATTTAAATCAGGTTCTTTTTACAGTCAGGTTTGATAAGATTTTATAAAAGAGATGTTTGAGCATACTTGTGGAATCCAGTCATGTTGTTTATTTAAATAGCTGGGAAAGGTATGAAGAAGTAATTACAAGCCACTCTCCAAAATACATTCTGGCTAGAAATAAAAATTGATGGGGGGATTTACGGATCATCATGACTGCTGGAACATGAGTTTTTAGTGGGCTAACAAAAAAGTTTAGTCCTATAACTTATTCCATTCTGTCTTACAGATTTTATTTTTGTCAACCAAATCTTATCCTTTTCAAACATTTCCTAATCAAGTATTTCGGATTTATTGATTTGGCATGTAGTTTTAAATCTTTGAGGCTATCCAATAGTATGACACCTTGGCAATCTACAAATGTGAGACTTGGTTGGGAAGTTTTGAGAAAATATAGGACCCTATTAGGAAAAAGTGAATAGGGCAGAATATGGATTCTCACAATTGCTGTCATCCTATTCTGACATTCCGGACATTATGTAGGTAAGTGTTTTTTAGGCTTCAGATTTTTTATGAAGATGCTCTCTCAATTTGAACCTACTTGTTTGTGTGGAACCCCAAGATCTTTACATTGCACCTATTAACCCCCCATATAAATTGTATTCTGGTATCAATTTGTTTTAATCGGAAAATGACAACGGAAGGATTATTATTATTCCTGTTGACCTTGTCATTAGCAATCATATTTATGGGTTTGTAAAAGTGGGCTAACTTGTTATGTTGGGTACTAAATTTTATTTCTCTTGTTCGTTCTTAGGGCACCTATGTTCTTCCATCTAATTTTGAAGAGGTGGCAACTGGGGTGCTGAAGGTTTTGAACAATTTGGCTCTTTTGGATGTTACATCCATTCAGAGAATGCTAGTAAGTTGCTTGAGTAAATGCCAAAGGTTGTTGAACGAATAACATTTCGGTTTGGCCTCTTTGTATCATGTGATCTGAAGATGATTTTATGTTGTTCTCAGGCTATGCCAGACCTGAGAATGGAATTTTTCCACTTGATGAGTTTCCTCCTTTCATATTGCACCAGCAAATGGAAAGTAGCTAGTGACCAGGTAATTTTATGCATGCTATATGTTTGCTTCTATGTGTAGCGTGCACTTGGCTATTTAAACTTGGCTTTAGATTAAAAGCAAGAGGGATATGTAACCCACCTAGTTGATTCCGAGAAACTGTTTTATACAGCAGAATGATCTTGCTTCTTAAAGACATGAGTTATGTATTAGTGTGATACAAGTTTTATAGTATTACTTTGATAAATGTAATCAGAACTTCAAAACAAAAAATTATGTTAAAGTTAGTTGTTGGGTTGAAATAACAATAATAAAAATAATTAAACTGGAAGTGAGTTAATATCATTACTCATTACTTTTTTTGGAATGATCTCAGGTTGGGTTGCTTCTGCTCGAGTCACTTTTGCTTCTTGGTTATTTTGCTTTGTTCCACCCTGAAAACCAAGCGGTCCTCCGATGGGGTAAAAGCCCTACCATACTTCACAAGGTCAGTGAATCGAGCATTCATCTTCTTGTACATGAGTATGCTATTTGTAGAAACTGATTGTTAAACCTGTAGAAAACAGGTATGCGATCTGCCATTTGTGTTTTTCAGTGATCCTGAGTTGATGCCAGTTTTGGCTGGCACACTAGTTGCTGCCTGCTACGGGTGTGTACAGAACAAAGGTGTGGTTCAGCAAGAATTGAGCATGGATATGTTGCTTTCTTTGTTGAGATCTTGTAGAAATGTGCAAGCTCTTCGATTCAGTTCGCTTGCGGAAAATTTCCTTACCGATGATTCTAGTGAAAGTAATCAGCTGAATTCTGAACCAAGAAAGTCTCAAGGAGACATTATTTCCATAGGATCCAACCGTTTCAATGGTAAAAGCACTCGGTCTATCATGGGGAAAGGCACTGCTATGGGAAACAGTACAAGAGCTAGCAAGATGAGAAGCCTTAGAGACTTCAAGGCTTTAAAAGCTAGTGAAGAGTTGGCTTTGAAGCACAATGCTCTAGCTCCTGAAACATCTACGATGTTGCATCGTAGATTCCCTAGCAGCTTCATTGATCGAGCAGAGAATTTCTTTTCCGAAGGGAAGTAGAAAAAGTGAAAAATAACAGAATTCTTCAGACTGGCGTGTAAGATTTGCTATGCTGAAGGTTTGGAGCAGAGCGATGCATGGCTTGCGGGTTCTAACAGAAGGCAAAGTCTGCCGAACAGGGATCGATGTGATAGATGCTTGTGTAATAAAACAGTAGAGCACACTGTATGAAGTTGTCACGATACAGGAAACTGGACTGAGTTTCAATAGTCTGTCCGGGTCGAAAAAATAAAATGAAACAAAATGTAAATTAGTTGTGAATGTGGAGGGAAACAACTAATGACTCTAGATGACTAGATGTAACGGTAACAGACTGCCAACCAAATAACTTGGATACTACCCTACACACCGAAGACATTAATTTAAATTTTAAAGGTTTTACTTTAGATCCTAAAAGTTTTTCTTATTGAGCTATTCCATTGATCTTTGAGTAAATTCTTGGTTGTCTGTTGGTTGCAAAGTTTAATAACGAATTTGTCATCCGACTATAGAAAAATAAAGATCAGGGTTTACTTTTGATCAGGAAATAGTATCTTGAATTCTTTGTTCTCATCTCTATTAAGAAAATCACTTCCATGAAAGATTCTTAAATTATCGTTAAACCTTATAGGAGAAGAACTAAAACCTTACTATACATCACCTACCATTTTCACTGGTCTGTGCCAATTAGTATGCTTATCCATACATTTGTTAATTGCATACTCCTGCAATAGGCAGGTAGGCAGGGTTCAGTATTTCCCAATTTACTTTGGAGATTTTACACATCAGCAAAAGTATCATATCTAGCCTACATCAGGTGAAAATCCAAGTGAAGTAGAGCTGTGATTCAAGGCTGCACCGGTGTGCGCCTTGGTAAAAACCACTGATTGGAGTACGGAAAATTGTTAGAAACGTTCCAAACTATAGATATGCTCAACTCCATTGCTTTGATCATTCTCTGGAGAACTTCAAGCCTTCTCAGAGTCATTTACACTAGAGTATGCGCTTCCTGGAACCTTAACAAAGAGGTCGTCGTCAACCATGCTCGTCGTCTGTGTCTGAGGTTGCTCTTGCCCCTGAAAATGGGTGTAGGCCATATTTACAAAATCATTCCTATTTCTTTACAATCAAAATCAGTTCCTAAATCATCCTTTAGGAACACTAATGAAACACACAAGTCGGTAATCCTTTTCTTTGTTGGATAAAACAATAGGTTGTCATCATCTGAACCTATCATCAAGCATATACCAACTATATACCATGCACGGTGAAAAGGAGGACAGAGTTGAGAAAATTACCGTTACACTATTCTCAATCTCTTCCACATTCTGATCACATTTGAGATGATCTATGATGCATTTAAGTTGTTTCCTAGCCCTGGCTCTCATGACGCGCCGTTCAACATGTTGTGCTGCAGTAATGTCGAAATGGCATGCCACACAAAGAGTCCTCATGTTCTCTAATCTACATTCACCTGCACCAGTTTGATAATATGATGTGTTTAAAAGTATGAAATTTAGAAGCAGGTCAAAAAATTTAGCAGCCAAATAAAGGAAACTATTAGGAAAGTTATCAAAATCAAATATAGGCACAATAGTAACAATACAGTCTATTTGAGGATATTAGAAACGAAGGAACCTTCATATTTTGATATTAAAATATGGTTTTTCAACATCAAGCATTTTAGCCCCAGTTTTTATCTATGGTGATTACGAGGATAAAAAGAACGCCAGACCTCCACCACGATACACGGGAACCATGTGGTCTGCATGCCATGCATTGCCTTCTGATGGGTCATTAACAAGCTTCTCAAGCCTGCAGATGTCAAACATTAAAACATTTGGGTTGTGAAAAGTATTGCAATTTGAATGCACCAATACACCGTACATCATGCCCTTCAAATTCATAAAACTAAAACTCCTGTAACCACACGATTTAACTATCCTGTGAATTTTGCTAGAATGCCATAGCAATGTCACAATTCAGAAAGTCAAGTTCCTTAAAGAAACAAGTAAATCACTTAGAAACAGCAAAATAATTACCGAGCATGACAGGTCAGCCACCGACCACTGTGGAACACATGCACTAAATGAAGCAGAGAAAATAAACAGTTTTGAAAAGATACTAACATTAAAGTCCTAAACCAACGGCTCCAAGTCCTAATATTTCCTCAACCAATTCCTATCCTTTTTTTTACATAAAAAGTGAGATTGAATCCATTATTTGAAATTGTTTGTCATAGCAGCTAGTATTTTCTTTTGGTTTACAAGGATTGAACCCCTGACCTCTGACGAGATCCCTAGTCCCTCACCATTGTCGCAACTCAATGGCTTGCATAGCAGCTAGTTTTAATGCCTCATGGCTAAGCTAACCTTTTGCACATCAAGTCCCTAGAAATGAACAATTGAGTACTTTTGAAAGGCATATGACCTAATTAGGAAAAAAACAGGGTAAGGCCTCTACAGGTCAAGATCTCTCATTTGTAAATGCACTTGAATAAATTAATTCTCCAATCAACAGTGAATAAAAGTACAACTGACTAACTATCGTTCAGTTTTGACTTACCATTTCTTCTGACGTGCCACATTTGGTGCAACTTTAACAATGTATTCTCTCCGTCTTTCCAATGGTAAAGGTTTTATGGTCTTCACAAGTTGATGACAGTCTAACCGGCAATTTGTACAGACCCCATGCTCGATATTGAAAAGCTCCTGGAAAAATCATTCTAAATAAATTTATTTCATTCAAAGAATAACAAGGGATGGACAAGAAAGTGAAAAGCACCTTAAATCCACAATTAAAACTTCCTGTCCATACAAGAAATGGATAACTGATGTAAAACATGGTGGAAATTTTAAAATTCCATTCAACTGAATTCTGATCCATGGTAAGTTCCAGTCCTGACCTGTCGGAGGAATCTGCTACTGGTTCTTAGGCGATATTCCTCGTAGCAGTTTAGGTTACAGAATAGATCCTCAAAATATTCAGGAGTCCTTGCATTGTAGCCCCTGAAATGGAGAGGGTCATTATTGTTCAGACAAAGATTTAAAGCTGCAGTGCAACTACATACATCAGGTGTATTCAAGAAATACATAACGGGAGATCATTATCCTCCACATACTTGCATGGTGATTGACACAGTTTACAGAGTGGCTCATCTGTTAGGGTCCAACCCTGAGTGTATTGTTTTTCTTTCTTTCCATGGCCACTAGAAAGATTTATCTTTTTCCACATGGCGTTGGATGGGAAAGGATGGCTAATCTCATAGCAAGGAGTAACGCGTCGTTTGCTTCCACCCTTCAGTAGTCCCTATTACAAAGTTGTATAGTTGTTAACTTAACCACTAAATCTATCATATTCAAGAGAATGCACGTAGGGACAAAAATAACATCAATTAACAGTTTATATGCTGATAAAACATGAGCAGGTTAGTGACATCATGGATAATCAATGGAGAAACCAGAGTCCTGGCTCATGGATACGTACCCCAATGTTGTGGCTCGTGTTTTCATTCAAAAAGCATAATTCAACACTTAGAGGAAGCTGCAAAGTCTTTCCTTGTAATTTCCTTCTTTCAATAGGCTTTAGTGCATTCCATTCTCTGATGAATTCAAGAAGAGCATGCCTATATGCTGGATTGCAAGTGAAGATTCTGGAAGCAGTGTCTATGTTATCACTGTGTGCTAGTAAATTAAGCGACTCTAGTTCCTCTGGTCGGAAATTCAGAAGTAGAGGCCGTGGCCTTGCGTCTTCCCCTGGAATGCAGGAATACAGGTGAATCCTTTCAGTATATTTACTCACCTGAACAATTCATAAAGCAATCAAGTGAGTCAAGTTATATAGATTTGATGACTTCTCTAGTAGAAATTGTGAGTAAAATATGCTTTCACACAGGCAACCAAAAGCAGTATAAGCAAGATTTGCCACAGATTGCTGGGTCAAGGCAAAAACCACTAGTAAGAAATGGAGAAAAAGACATGAAGTCCAACTGGATGCATGCCAACTTATGGATCGATGCCTGAACCTAAATGTGCCCTATCAGTGAAGGGAATCATTATTTCTTTAACTGAGACTGCTTAAATGGTAAACCTCAGTGGCAACAACTAGTCTGGAAGCAGACTATAAAAATTAAACTCACTGAACTTTGGCTAACTATGGAGTGGAACAGCCTTTGATGGGCTGCAGGCTCAGCACAATCCAGGTACACATATTTCTCTATTATCTAGGGTGACTGAAATAAAACTTGGAGTTTCAATCCTACCCTATGTACGATTTTTCTTGAGAAGAAACAAACACATCCTCATGGACATAATACCTAATAATATCTACAAGGAAAATTAGTTCTGGCTGAAGAAAACTCCCAATGAAAGAAAGTAAAAGAGATGAACTTGCAGCTTTCCCCCAATTGAAGGACAGACCAAAAATTGCTTTGTATCACAAAACATCAAGGGGAATGAACCAGCAACAAAATCTCACTGAGCTGGTAAAATCATCATACCTCAAAGCGCAAGGAATATATTTGGTCTGAGCATACTTCATTATCTTCATTTTGCTGAGCAGGTTCACCATCACTTGTGTGTTTTTGATGGCACTGTTCATAATACTGCATTATCAAATTCATAAAACAATTTCCTTCATACAATAAAGGAGTAATGAAATAACCAACTTGCCATGATAACACAGAAACTGAGACAAGATGAACCTTTTGATCCTTGGCTCCAGTTTCCTCAGCAAGCTTAAGAGAAGAACTCCTGCTATCATATCTAATTTTAACTTCACAAACATTTCCTTGGTTTTCATTTGCCAAAAAGTCCTTGTCTGTATCTTCATTCGAGATCATACTGGCCTATTAGAGTAATGAAATTTAAATTTTCAGCGCAGAAACGAAAACCAAGAGAAATAAAAGGGTGGAGAGAGTAGAGGATTGAAGTTTTGAACCTCATCCAAAGAGAAGGAAAAAAAAATCTATTTCTAGGTTAAACCTTATGATGAAGATCATCCATTTGAATGCTGCAGCCACTGAAATTGCAGTTTCTCCGCCATCAATCAACCCTCTATCTGCATTATCATGCATTTCAAGAGGCTGTGTGTCCATCACCAAGCCGGAGTCAGCCAGCTTTGCAAGTTCCACAGAAGGGAGCTCACCAGACGGGGATTCTCTTAAAACTTCATCTCCAGAAGTTCTCTCAGTTTTACCAGAAGTTTGTAAGAAAGAAATGCGATGAACCTGTCAAGTCAGATTAAATGAACATCACCACCATGTGGCTCTAGTTTAAAAAACAGCAACTTAAAAATAGGAAATCTTCTGATGTTGCAACAACCCTCTTCCTTGTCCAGCATCAGCTGGTCCTATATTAGGCATGTCTAGCAGCAGTTTCAACTTGCTGTCTCCATGATAGTTGGTAGAATTAAGGAATAAAAGATCTATAAATGGATGCATGAGGCAGAGTACAGAACAGCCCCTAACTTCCATGGACAAGCATAGGCGTAGAAGGTACTAAAATTTACATCAAAGAACAATCCAAGAAAAATCATAGTTTTTTTTTGCATAAACTCAATGAAGAAGCCAAAAAGCTCATGAAAAACAAAAGAATGCACAGGTCATGAAAACTAGCTTGCGGAAAAGGGATACTGATTCGCTTCAAACTGTCAGCAACCCTATACCAAGCAGGGGCCAGAAAAAAACTGCTCACCAATATAATCAATGTCGAGACACTAATAAAATCCCATCATATAAAGACATGGAAATTTATCACATTAAGGATTCCCAATCACAAAAGAAAACTAGTATCATTGATCTTGTAGCTCAGTACTGTTTCTAGCAAAACAGGGTAAATCAGGTCTAGGGTTAAAGCAGAAAGAGGAAATAAAGATACCATTATCTCTGGAATGGCATCATATTTTCCATTTGTAGTGGATGAAACACGGTGCAAAGACCTGTTTAAGTTTTGCCAATGGCGTTCGTCTATAAAGTCCTGTAAAATCACCATATGTCTGACAGCAATTAAGATCTAGATAACTCAAGCAATTTTTCATAAGTATTTAACACAGACCTTTGCACAAAAGATGTATATGTTGACTGCATTTTTCTGCCCTCGCCTATGAGCTCTATCCTCAGCCTACAAAAGTTAGTACACAGGAGGAATGTGCATAAAGAGTCACAAATCTGGAACCAGGAAAAAAACCTCAAATTATATAAGATAAAAAAGAAAAAAAGATAACAGGTAAAAAGAAGTGAAAGAGTCAGAAAGATACTCCGATGCCACACCATATTCAACAGAGGCATCCTAAACAGGCTTCATAGCAGAGCACCAGTAGAAATACAATTCTACCCCGTCACATCAGCTTTGGGAGGGAGTAAGTTAGAACATTGGACACTCACCCAGTTTCAATACCCAAAATTAAGGCAAACTTCCTACAACAAGGAAAAAAAGAGTACCACTTCCCCATAAATGTAGTCTCTTTTCCCTATCCAAAACTCACTAGAAGTGTGAGTTCAAAATTATCTACCCATAACTTCTGTACTCATACAATCTTCCCAGAAATGAATAATGCTTACAAAATGTATGTGATCATAATGCTTCCAGTTCTCCATGAAAGTTTGAGATGAGCGGTATAACTCCATTTAACACGTTAATTTAGGCTGGACAACAATAGACAATTTCGATTTGTCATCAGATATTACGTACTTTCCTTACTCCGACAGGCATAATTCCAGCAACTCATTTCCGTTCACATACCGTAATAAACTTTGTTGGCATGGTTATGCCCAATTTAAGAAAATCTACTTAACAGGATTTTGAACTCATGCATATGCCTGTACAAAACTTCCATACCCATTTGGTAACTCTATTACAATATAGTGCATATGAAATATGCCTGTTTTTCTATTCTAATAACCACCATAAGCAGCAATCCAAATAGAAGTTAACAATTCAAAGGTGTTCAAGAAAACTTAATCAGAAAAAAAACACTTAAATGAAGCCGCCCTAACATCTATTTGGTTTACATCAACATACCAAATGCTTTTCATAAGACAAGGTCATCAAGTTTACTGTTATGTCTAACCAAAGCATAAGATGGAACAAAATTAGGGTGGGATACCTGAAGCATCAATGAAGGGGATTGAGGCAGTTCCAAGAACACAACATTCTGTGAAGCAGAGAAGTCAAGTCCAACACCCCCAGCAGTTATACCCACTATTGCAATCTTAACCTGGAGAATAAAGGTCTCTATTTGGGTTAGCTGCAATCTTCAATATACAAAAGTTCATTATGCTGAATATATGGGCTTGCAGACTCAAGTTGGTATATCTAGAGAAAAAAACTAGAGAGTAACACTACAAATAAATCTAATGAAAAGCTTCCCAACAAAAATCAATAACTTTATAGTTCTGTCTACTCCTCAAGTGAAATGGGGATTTTTTTTAAGGATAGCATAATCCCATGCTAGAAAGGGGAAACCAGAAAATATACGCCAAGGACAGTCTGGCACACCAGTTTTGGTGACAAGAAAATCACTCAAAGGCATATGTATTTTGTAGATAGACAAGATCTGAAATATAACTTGCAAACAATTAAACAAATGAATCTGAAAATAGACTATGATACGAGCCTCATTTGATGATTGGAATGATGATACAGCTGTCTGCCTATCTCTGGCAAGTGTGTTTCCATCGATGCGGACAAAACCAACCCCTTTCTCACATATGAAATCCTGGATAATTCAGATCATGAACTTTTTATCAATAAAACACTAGAATCACCTATAAAGCAGATCAGTGTCTGAATCAGCAATGTTGCAAGACGGGAAGGGCTAATTTTTTTTGAATAGGTGTTACCACCATTCAGAAGTATCAGAGAAGTTTTATTAAAACCAAAATAATGCTTTTGACATTTACAGTCTCCTCCAAGATAATCCTGCACAAGTGGTGATGAGTGTGGGGAAAACCTACTTCGTCAATATATCAGTTTGTTACATCATAATAATTGTCATATCTTCAATTTAACGGAATCTAGACAGTACAAGGTCAATTTTTCTAACCACACCAAATAAGCCTAATATGATCGCATACAATACAATTTAAATCATCTTCCTGTTTTTCATTTCACTTCTTTATTATTTATATATTTCTCTATTTTGCAGAATAGTAGAAGCCTGTTGGAAGAAAAAGAATGCTGAATTACAAAAGGATTGTTTTATTTCAAAATGTTTCTATGATAATTGCATATTCCAATAAGACATCCTTGTCCTAAAAAAGAAAAAATATAATCCGAGGATAAACATAACTACACAGTTTCCTAATAAGAAGCAAGAATTGTTCCTGTTAATAGTTTGAACTATGTAATATTATTCAACCAAACTCAGTAATTCAGTAGGATTGAGCTCCTCCTCATAAAAGGATTGGATCCTGTCAGTCAACTTCCGTAAATAGATTTAGATGTTAAAGGATATTACTTGATAGTGCATGTAATACCATAAACTTCTACTTCCAATATTTCTTCCTCTACTTAGTACCAACCAGTGATTTGGCCTATAGGACATTTTATCCATCATTCACTGAAGAGTCTCCTTACTCTTTCAGTAAAAAGTACATTGTTTCCCAACATATTTTTAGTGAATATATACCCATTGATCCAATATCTATAGTTCATCCAAACACAAGAAACAAAAATGATTTTCTCATGCAGATGTGAGCCATTTCCAGTTCAATATAGTAAAGGATGGGCACAAGCTCACCCAAGGATAACTTGCATGAGCTTCTTACCTGCACTCCATCAAGAACTTTATGGTGATGGGCAAAAACAATCATTTTCTGAGGACCATGGTCTGCATCCACATGTGATGCCCCGTCTGGGTCCAAAATGAGTGGATGAATGGAAAGCCAGTCACGAAAGCCCTGCAGTTTTGCTATACCAAGCTCTTGGTAGGAAAGTTCCCTGGACTTGCAACAATTCCCATGATCTGGAGAAAGGAAACAGGCTAGGTAAGAAAGTACGCAATGAGCACACCTGACTTATAAATTCAAAGGCCATTCAGTCATTAAGTATTAGCACCTATTCAGTCACCACAATAAGTTTTTTCCATGTTTTCCTTGAGGATAAAAAATGTTCATTAAAATTGACTTAAATTGCATAATTGCACTAATAGGAGCCAGAGCTAGTTTTAGTTTTCAACTTTGGATTGATAGCATTGAAAAAGGAAAAGAAATATTTATGGGAAGAAAAACAGCAATAATGCTTAATGTTAAGGAAATGCTACAATTTGGCACCTCATGAAAATGATTTAAGGGATCAAACATGCAGAAATGCACACAAAAAGTTAATCACTTACTTTCATGCTTGTCCAAATTCTCTAAATTCATTGTTTCAGCATCATTGTTTTCAGGAACAACCCCAACAGCAGCCTTTGCTGAAAGTATATCAGATCTCTTCAACAACAATCTAATGATTTGCCGGCGTTTTGGAGGCAACTGCTTCAGCACATGCTCCTTCAATCTTCGTATCTGCATAAGCAACCACACATCCAAAAATGCGGTAATGTCTCAGATGGAATCATAAGAAAAATAAACTAAAAGTCATAAACATTGACTATATAGTAAGTGGTAAAATACAAGGATAGGTGCGACAGCTTGATGACAAATGATATTTTTATTTGAAGAAAAGAAGAGTATGAACGGAACAGATCACATAAATGTTACAGACACCAGAAAAGTTGAGAAACAGAGATAAAACACTGATGTTAGGATGTAAAGATTCATATTCATCGACCAAATTTTGGTCTGTTTAACAAATAAAGGGTTAAGGAATAGAGTTATTATGTCTCTTGGAAAATTTAGGTGATGCTCAGCTCAGGCATTAATGGAGGAGACAGCCATATGGCTGAGCCAGTTAGTTTTAAATCAACAATTAGTTAGGTTTGAGTTCAGAATTAAGACTTGATTCATACACCAAGATAGTTATTCTTTCTGCATAAAGCAATTCCCAAAACAGGTCATTAGGTAATGTACCACCAGACTACCAGTAGTAGCTTAAGTGAATCAAAACAATAGCATACCATAACAGTTTGCTTCAGTAACACGTTTAGTTCCTCCAAGCGAACACCCTTTGAGAAATCCTGCAATGAGAATCCCATTAAATTTCGCAAACTTAAATCTTGAGCTTCTGAAGTCAATTCATGAGAAAATTTGTGTGGAAGGCATAGAATATACGCTAGTCCTTTTAATCAAGAACCTAGAGCACCTCCCGTAGGCAACCATGTGCCAAGCTTACAACCACAGAAATCACAAGGCAAACAAGAAGAATTTTATATGCCTGCAACATGATCATATATGTTCTTTGATGGGATTCTAATCATTACCTGGAAACCTTTGCCTTTAGATGTCTGGACAAATTTGATAGCACAGTATATTTTTGCAAAATCATATTTGTTCTGTCCCAGCAAACCAGGCCTATTTAAATGGGCAATTGCCAAGAAGCATAACAGTCAAAAAGTGGAAACAGAAATCAAGAATGTGTGTGTGTGTGTGTGTGTGTGTGTGTGTGTGTATACATATACATGTAGGGAATAAGGATGTAAGGAAAACTTGCCATAACATATTTATCTGATGAAAGATGTCATATGGTCTAAAATCACCTAGGAAGAATGTAAAATATCATATTAGAACCCAATATTTAAATGAACAAACAATAGAAAAGATAGTTGAGCTGGTGCGGTAATTAATAGTCGAAAAGGAGTATTAAATTAAGAGGAAAATGGTGGCAGATGGCATGAATTTTGAATATTAGAACCTGGATAAAGAAGGTGTCCCAGATAGAAGAACTATCCGCTTGACCTTTGCTGCCACATCAAGAACAGCTCGTATCTGTTAACACAAGAAATGTTACACAGTGCATACTCACCACAGCAATGTTAATTGTAACTTAGCCTAACCCAAATATAGCTCGCAGTCAGAAATGGCATTTTCATAAGTATATAGCTTGTAGGAAAGTTATTTGTCAAATGCACCACCTCAACAAAGCTTTGTTTTTTATAAAAAAAAGAAAAAAAGAAATCTAACAGTAATAATACCTGATGATGGAAAAATAGAGAAAGGAGAGGAAACGGGTGCTTTAAAGCTTTATAGCCATAGAATTCATTTGGAACCCATATGCTATTTCTCATCCAATTTTGTACAACAGAAACCAAAAATCACAAAACAAGATCCATTCTGCCAATAAATTTGCACAATGCAGTACCTCGTTAGGCTCTGACTTCTTCTTTGAACAGCGTACGTGATGGGATTCATCTACTATCAATAAAGCCCATTCTTGCTCCAGCATGCTCTTTTGCAGGTGATGAAGCATGGTATAAGAGATAACAACAACTCTTGGGCATCTTGTTAGATACGCAGGGTTATTTTGATGACCAAAAACTGATTTAAAGAAAGAAAAATTATTAATTGATTCAGAAAACCATTGATTCCTCCTATATAAAGGATGCAAAACTCAGGACTTCAAAAACCAAGCACAGGGGGGAAGCTCATGCTTTTACGATCTGTTACCTCCAATTTACAAAATATAGGCATAAAAAATTGCAAAAAACATGTAAAAGATTCAACACATATAAAGTTACAAATTCAATAAGAAAAAGAAAATGGTGTGTGGCTTGTCAACATTAATCTACATGACAAACATATAATTCAACTCTCTGCAAGGTAATTTTTTTTGGTTGTTGAAGTAAAGTGTACGATGCATAACAGCCAAAAATGGCACTAATAGCATGTAATTGGGGATAAGATGAGGGATCCCGCGTTTCCTTTCCCTGCCTAACAAGCATTCCAAGTTTCCCTCTTTCCCTCTCTCTCCCCATGCGTATATGGATAAAACATAACAACAAGTCCTTACCAAGGTGGATCTCGGAAGGTAAGCAGCACGGCAGCCATCGCTCCAATTCTTCTGCCCATTGAAAGCGCAAAATCGCTGGACAAACAATGAGGATAGGACCTTCGTTTATAAAGCAACCAGCAATTGAAATGGCCTAAAAACAGATCATCAATATAAGAGAGTTATTTCATGACATTTCCTATAAGACATTCTCAAATACATAATTGAAGCTATGGAACTGTCTCAGAAGCACAGACATTGATCAATGTGCATTCTTCATTTCACACAAGTAATATATACAAACCTCCTGACATACCTATCATAACTTTACCCCCGTCTTTGAGAATAATGAGCCTTAATACTTCACTAAATGCTCAAACAACAAGCCAATGACGCTGCAATATGCATGTGCATAGGCATGTGGCAACGGTATTGTTGTACAAAATTTGCCAAAATAACCAAGACAATATGTCAATAAGACAATTACCTGAAGTGTTTTGCCAAGGCCCATTTCATCAGCAATAAGACATCTACCACCCCTGCGCAAACCGAATCTCAAACCATCAAGCTGGAAAGGCAAGAGAGAGTCCAACAATTTCCTTGGCAACATCCCAATCAATTCATCAACCTTTTCATCAGTCAAATGCTCTGGTCTGCATGGTTCCCATCGGCCAGTATCAATCATGTGTGAAAGTCTTTGAATAACATTAAGTGTAGAAAAAGGAATTTTCCCAATCTCAATGCCCTTGCAGCTCTTTAAACATGCCAAAACGGCATCATAGTCCCTCAGCTTATAAACACTAGCCTTTCCACCCCCATGCAATTGTGTGTAGTGCGATAGCATTACCTAAAACAAACAATCATGCTTTTGGTACAAAGTATGAACAAAGCAATAGTACATCAAAGCAAAGCAAACCCATCCATTATCACCTCATCTCGCTAAAGAGAGTGCAAAGTTCTGTAGAGCTTCCTATTTACCTCTTGTTTTCACATTTTCCTACAACTTCTATGCAACCAAAATACCAGAGCTTTGTTTTTTCCCAGAGAAATTAGAAATTTAAAATTAACAGCCCATTCCATTACCACTCTAAAAAATGCACATTTTTCCAGTGACAGTCCCATTTCTATCGGTTCATTCTACTCTCCTCTACTCTCTCAAACCCAAACAAACTTCCCTGTAAAGAACCATACTTACGTTGGTCAAACAATAACCTAATATCCTCATGCATTCCTCGTCTCCTGGATATGCAAGACCTTGTATAGCCTCTGGAGTCACAGAGAAAGAGTCAGGAGAGCAGATTTCAAGGCGTGCCCGGAATATTGGGGGATAAAGGGTTTTCGAATCCGGGTCGGCCTGGGGTAAAGGAAGAGGCTTTGAAGAATGGGCATGAATGATGGATCGTTCTGGAGAGACCTTTCGGCATTTGAAGAGCCTCCAAGGGTTTTGTTCTTCTGGTTGTTGATGCTGCTGGTTAGTGAGAATGGATTGGGTGAATGCTTTTCGCTTCTGTAAAGCAGCTAATTTGTTGGTTTCGGCTCGCTGCCTTTGCTCTTCTGTGACGGGCATTCTTGCATTTCTGTGATCTTTCAGATTAGGGTTTTCCAATTTTGAGGAATTGAAGTTGGAAGAGTGGAGCGCGGGAAGGTTCAAGGAGAAGCTCACGCGATGAGACACGTGAGGAACGCCAAGAAAGAAACCCACAATTTCAAACTAGCAGACTGAAATATAATTTACTTGGTTGGCTTTGTAATTGGCATTGATCGATACTCTTTTTTAAAGTTGTGCGCCACATTTTATGATGTTTATGTAATGTATTATAATTGGATTTGATATTTTTGTACATGCAGAATGGCAAAACAAGAGGAGAATGTTGGAAAACGAGATTGAATGCCATGGAAAAAAACAATGAATGAAGTTTTAATTGATGCTCTTATGTACCAAGACATAAATGGTGTAAAAATTGACGATGTTTTTACTACCCAAGCGTTAAATAATGTAGTTCAAGAAGTATATGAAAAGACAAGTTTTTGAAATTGATAAGGAAAAAATGAAAAATTGCATCAAGTCTCTTAGAAAAAATTCACACAATGCTATAATATTTTCAAGCATATAAGCGGTTTTTTTTTGGAATCCTATAACGAAAAAGTTTGATGCGGAACCTGAAGTTTAGAAAAAATTAATCGAGGTAAAACACATATTTAAATTTTAGTATGATATTTTGAAATTATTTAATATATTAGTCTATTCTCATTATATTTTTTTACAGGTTTAACCTCACGCAAAAAAGTTCATGAATGCTGAATTTTTTCACTACGATAAATTACTTTCGCTTAATGCAAAAGATAGATCAACGGGTGATTATGCTGAGACTGCGAAGGAGAAAGCATATCGTTGGACAAAAATGAAGGATGGTGAGACTGGAAGTGCTACTGCAACAATTAACAATAACATTGAAGAAATTGACTGTCTAGTTGCTAGCCAAGAATTTTCTCTAGAGGGCTTTGATGATTTAGATGGATATGAAAGCGAACCGGTGACTCCAACTCCAACTCCAACTCCAACTCCCACTCCACATGTTAATGAAAAAAATTACTCGGTGACATCACCAAATAAGAGAAAACGAGGATTATTCTGAAGTAAGAGTTGTTATTGAAAGTATTGTTAAACAACTTGAAAAGGGGAACATAATTGCACATGAGAGAAATACAATTGCAAAAAAAAAACACGGGTGCGTATTTATTCGGATGAAGAAGTGTATGACTAACTGCTAAGAATTGATGTTGATGCTCATATTCGCTATAAAAGCTTATGACTTTCTCACCGAAGATGCTACAAGGGTAAGGAAGTTTTTTTTGGATGTTCAGCACCGGATCGCAAAGATTATTTGATGCACCAAATGTTTGGTACAACAATTTGAAGTCTTTCAACTTCATTAGTTATCTTTACTACAATTATGAACTTATTTTTCTTGTTCAAGATGATCTTATTTGTTTCTTATTTTGGATTTTACTTGCTGAATTTTGGATTTAGTTGAGTTGCATTCATGTATGTACTTCTGGCTAGATTCATGGCTTCAAAGTCACCCTTAAATTTCGTTTAAATATATTTCAGTGAGAATTTATGGCTTGATTCATGGGCATAAATTCGTCCATGAACCTTTCATTTTTTTTCACTATATTTATCCACTCTGACTCATGATCAGGTTTATGGGCATGCACCTTTCATTTTTTTTACTATATTTATCCACTCTGACTCATGATCGGGTTCATGGTCGTGAAACTGACCACAAGCCCTTCGTTTTTGTCAAGTTATCAAAAAAGAAACTAGTTTAAGTTTGTATTTTTTTGCGTGACATTAATCGTTTAATATATATATTTTGTTCAAGTCATGTTTTGTAATTGAATAAAGTTGATACTTTTAATTAGCACAAGTATGTCAATGAATTAGAGGGAATATTAGTCATAAAAAATTAAAGATAAATAATACAAATTTTATCATATTTTTATTTTAAAGGTAAAGTAGTAAACTAACTAAATTTTCTTTTCTTTCCATTCATGTTATCATACATAAATATTATAAAAGTTGCAGCCATATAGAAGAAAGAAAAACTGAAATTTCCTTCCTCTCATTTCCTTTCTCTTCTTAAATTTCTTTTTATTTTCCTTGTGTATTTTATTTCTCATACATACGCTTAATAAACAAAATAAATTGAAGGGAAACCCGACCGGCGACCGCCATGCTTCTTTACTCTTTACTACTTTCCATTTTTATCAAATTCCTTAATTTCAATGAAAAATATTATTAAAAAAATCATCACCATCTGATAGATTTTCTTAAATAAATAATAAGATTCCATCCCTAAGGGAAAAATATTCAATAAAAAATAAGAATATATATATTAGTTACAACCGTGGTCAAAATTATTCCTATAAGTTCTTCTAGATAGTTTTTAGAGAGTTAGTATAATATGAACAGTTATATTTGTTTAAGTTTTAAATTTTATACAAATTTTAAATTTTTTTATTGTTTTTTATGAACACCAATGTAAAATAAGTACCAAATATATTTATTTACAATATGTTAATTTTTTTCTTTTATACAAATATAAATCTTTTATATTATTTAGTATAACTTTTTAGAAGTTAAATTACACTTATTAAATCTACCCTTTGAAGTCACCCAAACTTTATCCAAAATATAACGACCATGCTCCTTTGTCTTGATAAAAAACTATTTTAGACCATGCCAACAGTGCAAGATTCTATGGCAACGAGTATGTATATCTTATTAGCTTTTTCCTGTCACGCTTCATTGCATCTCTACGATTTCATCTCCTGAATTTCCTAAGGCAAGTGCTTGAGTTTGCGCAAATTCCTCCGTGACATGTTCAAAGCCATACCACTCCCCAACGGCCGCAATGGTTTTAAGAACATGAAGCATGGAAGGTCTTCTCTCTAGTAATGGCTGAACGCACCTACACGCCACTCGCAAGAGTTTAAAGATCTCATCTTCAAATCCTTTTCCCACCAGAAACTTATCGATGACATCGTTCAGGTATGAAAAGCTGCTAGACATATCGTTTATCAGACTAGCCAAGCGCCCATCTAGACTCAAACTGTTTGAATGACTAAGCACTTCTTCCCCAGTGATTAGCTCAAGAAGCACAATTCCAAAACTGAATATATCTTTCTTGAAAAAAACCCATTCCAAGAATCCACTGTGTATAGAGTAACTGCTGCTCGAGTAATCCATGCCATCTAGATCGATGGACATTGCTCTCTCAAAATTGGATAACTTGGGCTCAAACTTCTGGTCAAGTAACACACACTTTGAGCTTATGTTGAGATGAGCAACACGAGGGCTGCAGCCGTGGTGGAGCCATGCCAGTCCTCTTGCTACCCCAATCGCAATTTTCATCCTGAATGGCCATTCCATAATGCTATCCTCCGTTCCTGGTGCTCGATGCAACCGATCGAACAGATTCCCGTTTGACATGTATTTATAAACCAAAAGCCTTTGACTGGACTTGATGCAGAATCCAATGAGTGGAAGCAAATTCTGATGTCTCAATCTTCCTAATGTCTTTACTTCGGAAACTAACTGCTCGTCTAAGTGCTGAGAATCATGCAATCTCTTCACTGCAAGCAACCAACCATTACCAGGAACTGTGGCCTTGTACATTTTCCCCGTTTGTCCCAATCCAATAAGATTGTGGTGGCTGAAATTTCCAGTTGCATTACAGAGATCAGCAAGACTCATCCTCTGAATAATTCTCTCCAACAAAGAGTTCTGTTGAAAATTTGCACTTGGTAAGTGAGTAAAAGGCCAACATAAGAAGACGGGGGAAGAAACAAAAAATACACGTTTTGCATTTTCTGCCAAAAAGTTATTCCTGACAAGAAAACCAATTGAGAAGATACCTGTTTTCTCCTTTCTTGTTGGACTGTCACTGCAGGTGCTGGCACAGGCAGCTGTGCAACCACTCGATCCTCTTGTACTCTCCTACTCTTCCTTGTCATGAAAAGCAGCATCATCAGTTCTCCTACTGTAATCTTTTTATTCTTTTTCATTTCCATCTGTTAGAATTGTATATATTATATCATGTATATGATTTCGTATTTGTAGAGTAGAGTGTATAGGGTATATATATGGGTGTATACCCTTTGTATCAATTGAGAAAAACATTAATAAGCATTTGGTAAATTACATGGTAGCGGAGCAACAAAAGCTCTCTCCGTCTGTTTCTCCGTCTAACCGATTTTCAGACGTCTACTATTCTCACCACCCCCGTAGAAAGGAGCGGACGGACGTTGCGAGTCTGATGGTGGTGATTTCGAGTCATTCCGATAAGTGACGCGCTGTCACTCTCCGGATTTGTCCGACTGCGCAGTTTCGCTTCGCCGGAGCGTGGGAGCGCGTGCCAGCTCCGTTTTGGTAGCCGTCGGTTGGGTTTTGCTCGCCTTGAGGTTGTCGTCAATCCTGTGAAGTTTCGAGGTATTCCGACAACATTTGCTATCTCATTTTTCCATAATTCCGAAACTGGTCCTTTGAACTATTTGCGGTTACTGTTCACCGGCTAGTATTTAGCTCGTATTTTGCTAGTATTTAGCTCGTATTTGGACAACATTTGGGGTGTATCTACAGCCGTATTTGCTATATATTGAGTACTATTTGGGTACTATTTGCGGGTACTATTTAGGTACTATTTACTCGTATTGTTGCGCACTTGGCTTGTATTTGCTGGATCTTTGCTTCTTATTCAGTCTGTGTAGACTCAGTTGGGGTCTGTTTGCTCTGTATTTGCTCTGTTGTTGGGATTGTGCCATGGGTGTGGTTTGTTTCTACTGTAGGAAGGTTGGCCATACGAAGAGGTTTTGTAGGAGATTACAGAGTCGTAATCTTGTCGGGGTACCTAGTTCCTCTTCTGGTGATACTGTAACTATATCTGCAGAGGAGTTTGCAAGATATACTCAGTATCTGGAATGGGTGAAGACAACCTCGAGTTCAGCTAGAATGGGTAAAATTGGTCTTGTTACTGCATCCAACAGATGGGTTATTGATTCAGGTGCAAATGACCATTTGACTGGTAATCCTTATGTCTTCTCGAGCATCTTGAAAAACCCAGGAACAGGTGATGTCACTATTGCAGATGGCACTACTCGTAAAGTTGTGGGTTCTGGTACTGTTAAGCTTACTCCTGCTATTACCTTATCATCTGTGCTTAACCTACCAGTGTCGGCTTTTAATTTGGTGTCTGTGAGCAGGATAACCAAAGATCTGAATTGCTCGGTCTCTTTCTTCCCTGATTACTGTTTATTTCAGGATCTTGTGACAAAACAGGTCTTTGGTAGAGGACGTGTATCTGGTGGTCTCTATGTCATTGATCAGTCGGTACCAAAGTCAATAGCTTGTCTCAGCACTACCTCCGTGTTTGAAGCTCACTGTCGTTTAGGACATCCGTGCATGCAGTATCTACGACAGTTGTGTCCACAGTTCAAGTCTGCTACTTCTCTTGATTGTGAGGCGTGTCATTTTGCGAAACATCATCGCACCTCTTTGGGTCCACGTACTAGTAAACGTGCGAGTTCTGCGTTTGCTCTAGTTCATTCGGATGTTTGGGGTCCATGTCCTGTAACCTCCAAGCCCGGATTTAGATATTTTGTCACATTTGTGGATGATTACTCCAGAATGACTTGGGTATACTTCATGAAGAACCGCTCTGAGGTATTCTCTCATTTTTGTGCATTTGTTACTGAAGTTAAAACTCAGTTTGGACTGTCTGTTCGTATGCTGCGAAGTGATAATGCTAAGGAATATATGTCTGAAATTTTTCATAAGTATATGACTCAGCATGGTATTTTACATCAAACTTCCTGTGTTGACACACCAGCTCAAAATGGTGTAGCTGAAAGGAAGAATAGACATCTTCTAGAGACTGCTCGTGCTCTCCTGTTTCAGAATAAGGTCCCTAAGGAATTTTGGGCTGACGCTGTTTCTACAGCATGTTTCTTGATTAACCGTATGCCCTCTACAGTTCTAGATGATGGTATACCGTATACAGTACTGCTTGCTCCAGGTCAACCAATATTTCCTATTGAGCCGAAGATCTTTGGTAGCACCTGCTATGTCCGTGATGTTCGTCCTCACATCACCAAGTTGGATCCTAAGGCTTTAAAGTGTGTGTTCTTGGGATATTCTCGACTTCAGAAGGGGTATCGGTGCTACTCTCCAGACCTTCAGAAGTATCTAGTATCCGTGGATGTTGCCTTCTCAGAACAGACACCGTTCTTCTCATCTCATCCTACTCCCACTCCACAGGATAAGGATGATGATGGTGATGATGATTGGCTGGTCTATCCCACGATCTCTTCTGGTATCTCTGAGCAGTCTTCTAGAGATGTTGTCTTGCACCAGCCGACTTCATTGGACCATTCTTTTGGTATTCCTGATCAGCCTTCTAGAGATACTATTCTGGACCAGGCTACTTCCTCAGGTACTTCTGAGAATCCACCTGCAGATACTATTATGATTCAGTCTCCTGATCTCCCGGTTATGGGAGACCCTCCTTGCGGTGATCCTCTAGTCCCTACACCTCCACCAGAAGATTCGGTACCTGCTCCCTTCACTGATTTGGATCTACCCATCAGTCTTCGCAAAGGTAAACGTCAATGCAAATCTGTTTACTCGATTGCCAATTTTGTATCTTATGATGGTTTGTCTCCATCGACATGTGCTTTGATTTCTTCTCTAGACTCTGTTGTGGTTCCTAAAACAGTGAAGGAAGCATTGGATCATCCTGGTTGGAAGGATGCAATGCTTGAGGAGATTATAGCTTTGGACGATAATCAGACTTGGGACTTGGTGACTTTACCCAAGGAAAAGAAGGCAGTGGGGTGTAAATGGGTCTTTGCAGTAAAGGCTAATCCTGATGGTTCTGTGGCACGTCTTAAAGCAAGACTTGTTGCTAAAGGATATGCCCAAACGTATGGGGTCGATTATTCTGATACTTTTTCTCCTGTGGCCAAGTTATCATCTGTTAGATTGTTCATCTCCTTGGCTGCTTCTAGAGATTGGCCCCTACATCAGTTGGATATCAAGAATGCTTTTCTTCATGGTGATTTACAGGAAGAAGTTTATATGGAGCAACCACCTAGGTTTGTTGCTCAGGGGGAGTATGGGAAAGTGTGTCATCTGAAGAAAGCTTTGTATGGTCTAAAACAAAGTCCCCGTGCCTGGTTTGGCAAGTTCAGTGAGGTAGTTTTAGCGTTTGGCATGCATAAGAGTCAGTGTGATCATTCAGTTTTCTATAGACGATCTGCTGCTGGTATCATTTTGCTCGTTGTATATGTGGATGACATTATCATTACAGGGGATGATAATGTTGGGATCTCTTCGCTCAAATCTTTCCTGCATACCAAGTTTAGTACAAAAGACTTGGATCAGTTGAAATACTTCCTAGGGATAGAAGTTTACAGGAGCAACAAAGGTATCTTTTTATCTCAAAGAAAGTATGTTCTTGATCTTCTTGTAGAAACAGGAAAGTTGGGAGCCAAGCCCTGTAGTACACCTATGGCTTCTAATGTTCATCTCACCAAAGATGACGGTGATCCGTTTGATGACCCTGAGATGTATAGGAGACTAGTTGGAAAACTAAACTATCTTTGTGTGACTCGTCCTGACATCACATTTGCTGTTAGTGTTGTCAGTCAATTCATGTCTGCTCCGACAGATAAGCATTGGGAAACTCTAGAGCATATCTTATGTTATCTGAAAGGAGCACCTGGTCTCGGGATTTTATATAGTAACCATGGTCATAGCCAGATTGAGTGTTTTGCAGATGCAGACTGGGCCGGGTCAAAGATTGATAGGAGGTCAATAACCGGCTACTGTGTCTTTGTTGGTGGGAATCTGATCTCATGGAGGAGCAAGAAGCAGAATGTGGTATCTCGATCTAGTGCAGAATCTGAATACAGAGCAATGGCGCAATCCTCTTGTGAGATTCTATGGTTACGGCAACTCCTAGCTGAGGTTGGTATAGTTCAGTCATCACCATCAAGACTCTGGTGTGATAATCAAGCTGCTCTTCATATTGCTTCTAATCCGGTTTACCATGAGAGAACTAAACACATCGAAGTGGACTGCCACTTTATTCGTGAGAAGATTCAGGAGAACCTCATCTCTACCCATTATGTGAGAACAGGAGAACAATTGGGTGATTTGTTTACAAAAGCACTTCCAGGTCCTCGAGTGAATTATCTTTGTAACAAGCTGGGCATGATTAATATCTATGCTCCAGCTTGAGGGGGAGTGTTAGAATTGTATATATTATATCATGTATATGATTTCGTATTTGTAGAGTAGAGTGTATAGGGTATATATATGGGTGTATACCCTTTGTATCAATTGAGAAAAACATTAATAAGCATTTGGTAAATTACACCATCCATGGCACAAAGTAGGATACAAATACAACAGCAACTGAAACAAAAAAGACTACATAACCAATCAAAAACCCACTTTTGAAATCAGACTTGAATCTCTGCCTTTCTTCCGGACGTACATCCAATGGTTTTCCACGGAGGCCTGAGTTATTCGCGTAGCTGTCTCGTTCAAAAGGTAGGTCCTCAGGTATTGGCCCCGATAAGAGATTGTTGGAAACATCAAAATCGTGGAGCCGTTGGAGAAGGGAAATCTGAGGTGGGATTTGACCTTGCAGCAGGTTGTGGTCCAGCTTAAGAACATTGAGATAAGAACAACCGGCAATATTGGATGGGATTTCACCAGAGAAATTGTTGTAGGATAGATCAAGGGATGTCGCATATGGTATGATTTTTGGGATATCAAATGGAATTGGCCCCTCAAGGTTGTTTTGGGAAAGGTCCAAACCTGTTAAGCTTGTGCAGTTTTGTAGTCCTCGTGGGAACTGATCCTTGAGCCCCATGTCACGGAGTCCGAGACGTAAGACTCTGCTCTCGAAAGATCTCCAGCATTCCACTCCCATAAATGAACAAATGAAACCTTCTGTGGAATTGGTGAAGTCCCAAGAAGATAAAAAATAACCATGAGGGTCTTGTAGGGAATCTTTAATGGATTTTAAACAATATATATCACTCTCAACCCCAATACTTGGCTGGATTAACGTACCCATAAGACACAAGATGATGAGAAGATGGAGAGAAACTGCAGGTGTTGGTATTGCCATTCAAGAATTCAACCAAAAAATGGTATAAATGATGGGATTTCAAAGACTCAGAATCAATTTTTTTGCAATGGTTATAATGGAGATGAAGAAAAAAAATGATTTTAGAAGGAGTAAGGTCATGAAGAATGAAACTGTGGTCTGATGTGAACACAAGAAAATAAGCATAAGACATGATCAGGTCAATTCTTCAACACCCAATAGTCAGATATGAAGTTTGAAAGTAATGGTAGGGAGAAAAGAGAGAGGCTGCTGTCGTAGGTACCGGAGACTTCTCAAATCAAACTAATTGCTATTTTTTGACTAAAAGAGTATCAATCCCAATACTATTGCAAAACTAGTTGCTTGATTATATAAGGTAAGATAGTGAAAGAGGTGGACTATTAAACAATCGCCACTTGACTCCAACATAACTTGTGATTATAACATGATTCAGAGAAGCATGTACCTGTTCTATCATCTCCCAAATTGTATTTAGCGAGCTCAAACTTGTTGGAATCAACACCAACCTTGGCGTTAATGGGAGCGTTATCATGCAAAGGCATGATAACAAGCAAATAAAAGAGGGCGTTAATGGCAGCGTCATCATCAGCGGCAGCATCAAGCAGCAGCGTTATCTAGCACGGCAGCGTCAGCGGCATCAAGAGTTAACAACGTTGCATTTTGCCACTTGTCACTTTTTGGTGTGCACATCTGGAATTAATACTCCCTCTAGTGCAAATTAAATGTCTTTCTCGCATCCCAATATTCAGTAGATTTAACACTAAAAATACAAGTAAAAGCTACGGTAAAAGTAAATCCTAAAACGACGTTTAATTCACACCGAAGGGAGTAGAAGTGTGTAGAAAAAAGTATGTCGGTGGAATACCTATATATATGCATCCATCACATTGCAGAAAGGTTGGTCGGAACAATCGTTCCCTCCCAAAACAGAGTGCTGGAGAGTGAGAATTGTGCACACTGTGCACCACTCTCGTTGTCAGTTGTCATCAAAAAAAAAGGAAAGAAACACCATCATCATCAGGGTGAGAATGAGAGGAGAAGAGTGTGCATGGTGGTGGCACACCACTCACTGAGTAAAGTGTGTGGAGGGCAGAGTCCTGCATCACACCACTCTCATCATCACCATCATCAATGTTTGGTTCTACCAGGGGTAGAACGTGATCAAAAGAGAGGAAAAAAAAATTGTCTGTGTAAGTTGTCATGTACTGAAAGTGTTGTGTAGTAGTTAAATAAAGTTGAATTTGTGTGTTTGTAGTAGAATTTCTAGTATTTGCAGAAGAATGTTTGTGTGAGTTTTTGTGTAGAAGAATTTCCAGAATTTGCAGAGATGAAGGACTCTGTATAGCAGAGCTTCTACTTTTTTTTTGATTTTTCAACAAAACTACTGTACTCCAATTTTATTTTTTTTCCACAAATGGGCTAAATTGCATATTTTAAACAAAATATGGGTTCTCCTCCTGCCAACAACTTTCTCTAACTCAGGATCAGCTAAAATGCTAAGTTATGTGTGCAAAAAGAAGTAGATTGAAGAAAACAAATAAAAAGATTGGAGGCAAATCCGCACCTGATCATCCTGGACTCTCCTGTTCTCCCTCATCCATTCCCATCGCACACAGTAGGAAATACATGCCAACTGCGCAACCGAAACACAAAAAAGAATAAGAGTAATTACAAAATCAACTCAAAAACCCATTTTGGAATGAGATGATAATATGATTTTGCTGTTGTAATAAAGCCATTAATACCTTGATGCTTATTCACTTTACGGCATCTAACAGAATCGCTAGGGCAGCATTTTGTTTAGAATCCAGTTTGCAAAGGTCTCTTCCCTCAATTTTCTGGGTTTAGTCCAGTTTTCTCCATAATCAAAAGGCGAGGGATGTATGAAATGCAAAACTTGAACGATTGCGGAAGGAAAAAGATAAAATATGAGTGAAAAAAACGATAGCTAGCAATAGCATTTCTTCGGTTACTACAAAACAGATGAGTCAGATGACTAATATCATATGGTGAAGTGTTAAAACTTAAAACCTCTCGCACGTTATGCGATTCAAGTGTTTAGAAGTTGAGTTGCAATTTGGGTGTGGCTGGGTCATTTGTATTTTCGGTTTGGTTATTCAATTCTTTGGGTTTAGTTTGACGACTTAATTTAAGCGAGTATCATTTTGATTCGAAAATTATATAATTTTGATTAAATTCAGTTCGATTTGGTTAGATTTTTCTAATATAACTCTTTATATTTCAGAAAAAATTAAGAGAGTCGTCGTGGTTTGATCTATCTTATTTATTTATTTAATAAAATCAGTTTTTCTTATGTGATCATTTTTAGACACATAATACTCCAACTAGATAAAAAAGCAATTAAGGAAAAGAAAAACTAGATTTAAATTATGTGATAGTGAATTTATGTTTTTTAAGATTTAGTAAATTTTTTATGTTTAATATCAAGTGATTTTGTATTTTGTAATATATATTGATACAAAAAATATATATATATATATTTTATTAATTTATCTTTTGTTTTGGATGAAAAGCTATGACTCAAATAAGATTTCAAAATGTAAAAAAAGAAATCTTATTGAGGTTAGTACTAAATAATTTAATACTAATAATATATCGAGGAGGTTGGTAGTTGGTACAGTTAGCTTCTAAAAATACTAAAATAGTCCCAGCTATCTCCACTCCAAGGTCGAAGGCCCATGCCAAACGTTAAGCAAGCCTACGTGTCAATGGAAAAGCGAGTAGCATACAATTGGCGGTGCATTTTCTTGCAACAAGACACAGTAGCAGTGTTCCAACATTGGGCAACGTGCACACTTAAAAATGACGACTCATTACAGCTGACAGCAGAGCAGCAAAGCAAACAACACATCACAAGCGCTACGCACTTAGACAGGACTGTCCATTGTCCCCTTCTCTCGCTCTCCCCCTCTTCTCCTGCAAAACCCCAGTAAAGGAACTGATTGGATGAGGTAATCAAGCTAAAACCTTTTTTTTTTCAGGTTTCATTCCCATGTTTGTTTGTTTTGAAACTATGATTCTTGGGTCGTCAATCCAAGAACTTTCGGATCTTAAATTGATCACTTTTTCCTTAAAAGTTTCAGTCTTTCAAGAGCTTTGTGAGTCCTTAATCTTTTTTTCCACTACCCTTCATGCAGGAAAGTGAGATTCAGTACGAAATGGAGTGTTACTTAATTCATGAGACTTAAAGTGGGTTTCTTTGGGGTTTAGGTGAAGAGTTGGTTTTAATTACCGTTGTTGTTGTTGTTGTGTTTATGTAAGTGGTAATGGAAGGAGGAGGTGGGTCAGGTGATAATTCTGTGCCTCCTGGGTTTGATAAATCCGCTGTGTTGGATGTGAAACCGCTTCGTAGTTTGGCTCCAGTTTTTCCATCCAACTCTCAAGCACCACCATTTGTGTGTGCCCCTCCTTTTGGCCCATACCCACCTGGGTTTGCCCCATTTTACCCTTTTAGTGGACAACAGGGTTCAGAAGATGCACCTGACATCAACCAACAGCCCTACCACACTCCAGCTGCTCCCCTTCGCTCGTTCAGAGCTCCCCAATCAAATGGGGATGCTATGAATGGAGACAATGGGTCCCATGGAGGTTATAAGCGGTCAGCTTCACGATCATCCCAGTCATCTTCCTCAAGGGGAGCAAAGAAGGCCCGAGACCTGGATTTTACTTTGTCTGTTGATGAGAATAATTTTGTTATAGGGGTCAGTTTGTCTGAAAGGGATGATGGCAATAGGGAAATAGTTAATAGCATTCGAATGAGGTATGATGCACTTAGGAGAAGGCTTAGTCAATTAGAGGATTCTAAGGAATCCCCAACTGGGATTATTAGGCGGGCTGATTTGAAGTCTGGAAAGACTTTGATGAGCAGAGGGGTGAGGACTAATATGAGGAAGAGGATTGGACCAGTTCCTGGAGTTGAGATCGGGGATATTTTCTTTTTCCGAATTGAGTTGTGTGTGGTTGGGTTGCATGCCCCGTCCATGGGCGGGATCGATTACATGTTTGTCAGCAATGGTATCGAAGAAGAGCCACTGGCTGTTAGTATTGTCTCATCTGGTGGTTATGATGATGATGTAGAGGATAATGACGTTTTAGTGTATAGTGGGCATGGAGGGAATGCTAGCAAAGATAAGCAATCAGCTGATCAAAAACTAGAACGGGGTAACCTGGCACTGGAGAGGAGCTTACGGCGGGGCAATGAGGTGAGAGTCATTCGGGGTATGAGAGACCCTTTTAGTGCAACGGCGAAGGTTTATGTGTATGATGGGCTTTATAGGATCCAGGAAACATGGGTGGAGAAGGGGAAATCTGGCTGTAATACATTCAAGTACAAGTTAGTCAGGTTGCCTGGGCAGCCATCTGCTTTTGCTATTTGGAAATCAGTTGAGAAGTGGAAGGAAGGGCTTTCTTCCAGGACTGGACTGATTCTTCCGGACCTCACTTCGGGGGCAGAAAGTTCTCCAGTTTCTCTTGTTAATGATGTAGATGAAGAGAAGGGCCCAGCGTACTTCACGTACGTCCCTAATCTCAAGTATTCCAAGTCATTTAAGCTGACACAGGATTCTTATGGCTGCAACTGCCCCAAGGCATGCCAGCCAGGCAACCTGAACTGCTCTTGCATTAGGAAAAATGATGGTAACTTCCCATATACTGCCAACGGTATTCTTGTGAGCCGTCAGCCATTAATATATGAATGTGGCCCCACATGTCCATGCTTTCCTAATTGCAAAAACCTCGTGTCTCAAACCGGTCTTAAAGTTCGGTTAGAAGTGTTTAAAACAAAGGACAAGGGTTGGGGCCTACGCTCATGGGATCCTATTCGTGCTGGTACCTTTATCTGCGAATATGCGGGGGAAGTAATTGACAAAAGTCAGCATGGAGAAGAAGGTGAGAATGATGATTACGTCTTTGATACAACCCGTGTTTTTAGGCCTTTCAAGTGGAATTATGAGCCTGTTTTACTGGATGAGGATGGTTCTGTTGACGATACTGAGGACTGCAATATCCCCGCTCCCCTGGTCATAAGTGCCAAGAATGTTGGAAATGTAGCTCGATTTATGAATCACAGTTGCTGCCCAAATGTTTTCTGGCAGCCAATTATGTATGAGAACAACAATGAAGTCTTTCTCCATATTGCTTTTTTTGCAATGAGACACATTCCTCCTATGACAGAGTTGACATATGACTATGGAACTTCCCGCTTGCATGAGGGTGATGGTAACAATGCTGGACAAGAAAAAAAGAAATGCTTATGTGGGTCATCTAGGTGTCGGGGTCATTTTGGTTAAAGTTCGAGGTTTCCATGCCTGAGCGCTTATGGTGGCTGTGACTGCATCCTGCCTAAAGGTTTGGAGCCTTCCCTGTGTTGTGCTTATGTTTGTGAATGATTCCTTTACCTGGTAAGCATTAAGTGCACACAGTAAATGCGAAATTATAGTCCCCATTACTTTTAGGTTATTTGGGGAAAAGAATGGTTGGGAAAAAAAAGAGCAAGTGTTTTTAATTTTAATTTTTTTACGTATCCAAGTAATTTTCTAATACTCAGACCATACCTCGAAATAAGCTCATCAATGTCTTCAGTGGATTGCAAAAAGACCATTAAATTCATTCAACCATAACTGTGGAAAGAGATGCATATTTGCTGTCAATTCTTGAGTCTTAATTGTAATCATGTTCAATTTGTGCTAATTAATCTTGCATGTCTACTGTAATAAGATCACCATGACGCTCAGGTTAGGAACTTGTAGGTTCCGTGTCCTCTATATTAATCAGACTGTAGGTAAAGTTGACTGCTCGAGTGACTGTATTGCTGAGGCGAAGGGCTTCCTCTGGTAAACCATTTTGACAGAGGAAATCATGTCTCCCGATACACTAAGCATGTTTTGTAATTCAAATTGTAGAGAACTCTCATAAGAATTCCAGAATGGTTAATGTAAACCATGAAAGCCTTGTCGAGTGGTTCCAGTTGTTTATTACTGTTACATTTGATGCATCTAATCTCCATTTTTTTGGTTGTTTTTGATGATGCAGCGACCCGTCCTGCTGAGGCAGTAATAATGTGTGTTGGAGCATGTTTCCATATGCAGCAGCTGTGCCTAAATGAGCACACATTTTCAGTTGGTGTGGGCTCTATGTATCTAGGTAAGGATAGACTGTTGAAATAAGCTTCTCGTGCCGGATCCTGTTCGCGTCCTCAGAAAGAGGACATTTTGCATCTAATTTTCTTCAGGACCGGAACTGGCTGTGTTATTAGTGTGGTTGTAGTATCAGGTGGTAGAAGTTTAGGAAACAACTGTAGCCTGTAGGGGTATGTTCATACTGGTTTCTAGGGACTTGTACAATATAGTTGTGTACTGTGTTTATTGTAACAAAGGCAGAAGCCGATCTTAACAGATCGCCAAATGCTCTTGAGCTGTGTATGATCTGAATTGTAAACCTGTAACTCAGATCAAATGTTACAAATTTGTGTAGTCGCTTTTTATCGATCTGTGTGTGCATGGATGGTTAGGAAGCTCAAATGTCAGTTACAACATTCTTGCCAATTAAACAGCCAATAAATTTATTGGTTCGTACAATTAAACACTATTGTTTATATCTCTTCTAGTGTTCTTACAACATATCAAGCAACTAATTTTGCTAGAATATTAGGATTGAAATTTGAAATCCCTGTAGTAAAATATATATTTTAACTCATGACTGGTTATTACCAAAAAGAAAAGAAAAGAACTCAGGACTGGCTCAATTAACTAACAGTTTGACCTGATAAGTGTACTGATTAGGATACCAGCCTGTTACTTGGAAGCTTCATCTCTGACTATTGGGTGCTGAAGAGTTGACCTGATTTTGTTTTTTCAGGTCTAAGATCAACCCTATCTGATTATTACATTGAGTGTCGACTACTCTAGACTTGAGCCGGTAGGACCGTGAAGGGCATCTCTGTTCATTTTATTTTTGTTAATCAATATTGTTCATTTTCTTGTGTTGCACTTGCACATGACGGACACCTTAATCCTTCTAAAATCATTTTGTTTCTTCATCTCCTCTAGAACCATTGCAAGAGATCTTTGATCATTTCAACCATTCTTTTGTATCACAGTTTACATTATTACAGCTTGGTTACACATTCTTGAATGGCAAGAGAAACTAATACAGTTCTTCTCCATCTTCTCATGATCTTGAATGGCAAGAAAGATGTCTTTCAACATTTCAACAATTTGAGTCTTTACGGGCGCTTGGCTAATCTGACAAGTGATAAGTGTTAAGTCTATGGTGGGAGAAGGATTTGATGATGACATGTTTAAACTCGTTAGAGTTGCATGTGGTTGTGTTCAGCCATTACCAGAGAGAAGACCTTCAATGCTCCATGTTCTTAAAACCATTGCGACCGCTGGGGAGTGTGATCGTCAGTCAAATGAAGATTTATAGTGCCTGAAAACGTGTGTGCACAAGAGATAAAGTGTACAGTGGTAGTCAGGGTCGAACACAGGGATTGTGAGAGACTGGTCTAAGGTCTTGAATGTATTCGGGGGAGAAGAGCACAGAAAATAACAGTCGGGGGGGGGGGGGGGGGGGTTTACTTAGATTTTGGGAGCTAACAATTTCTGTCTAAGAAAGCAGTATCCGGGGTCCCGAATATCACGTTCGAGGTCCCGAATGGTAAAATAAAGCAAGTCAGTAACAAATGTAGAAATAACAACACAGGGATGAAATAGAACAAGGGTGAAACAAGCGCAAATAATCAGATGGGAGAAGGTTCTCAACAGAGGCGTTCTTGGGTTGCGTTCGGGACCAGATTGTCATCGGCTCAAGGGTATTCTATTCAAGACGTCATAGAAATGACATGGGGACCAGATTCCTCGGATATCCCCTACTTTTCTCTTAAGAGAAACTACCCCCCGTTTCCACATATGAGGTAGTCTTGACAGTTTGCCATCCCTCCAGGCATGAATGCGGGAGGACCATACTCAAACTGCCCATGAAGCTGAGAAAAGACAGATCTAGAGCTAAAAGTCCCTCAGTTTGTCAGACTCGTGACCTAGCCCTAATCAACTACCCACCCTATCTATTCGAGACCACTTCAGCGTAGTCAAGACTAAACAGATGCCTACTTGTTCCATGCAATTTTCCTTCCGTATTCATCACATAAATGACAGCATTTACACAAGATAATAATCAGTTGATCAGACCTCAAATTAAATCATGCAAAGATGTAATTAAAATGATGAATAATTGAATATGGCATCAAGAATGTATTAAGAACATTAAGGCCTCGAATCTGTCCCTGCAACCCTTGAATCAGCCTTGCCAAGAACTAAAAATTTAGCTACTCATGCTTAAAGATGAACAAATAATAATTAAAGAAAGCATAACAAGTAAATAAATAGAGTGAGGGAAGAAGACTTTGTTACTAAATTCCGTTTAGAGCCCGGCGGCAAGAGTTGAGGATGCTAACAAGACTAGAGAGAGAAACTAGAGAGAAGTCTAAGGAAAACTAACTCTAAATTATGCTAAGTGATTAAAAATTAGGAAGAGATGTCTAAACTATTCTTGGATGCCCTTTATATAGTAGGGTTCCAAGCACAAAATATCTACAGCCCAAAAACTAGGGACAAAATGCATTAATTGAAAGCCTAAAAAAATGGATTTATGTTCCTAAAAGCACAAAGCTGAAAAAGCATAAAGTTGTCTGATTTTTCCAGCTTTGGCAGGTCTGGACTGAGCTCAAGGCTGAACTGGTCAGATCGGTAGGTGTTTGGTAATCAGTGCAGAGCGTCAGAACAGTGTCAGAGGAATCACATGGGCGTTTTAGGTGGGATGACACGTGGAAATGACATCCTTTGCCCTTCGGGGTCCCGAACTGGGAATCCGACTCGGGACCTTGAACGCTGCTTTGGGCTCGGGACCTCGACTTTTGGTCTTGAAGCTCGAATTCGCTCAGAATGCACCAAAAACGCATGTTTTAGCATAAACTCCCTTTTTAGGCCTAAATCTGCAATAGTAATGAAATCAAGGGTAAATTAGCAGAATCAAGCTCTAAAATGGTGAGAAAATGGGGGGGAAAATCATGCATAAAAACATGCTATCAAATAATCCCCACACTGCCCAATGCTCGCCCTCGAGCATTCACAAAATTTTAAAACAGTCCCCAAAACAGAACAGACACACCAGACCATAACACAGAGAATAAGCATGCTTGTCAGGATTCGGGACCCCGAATGAAAACAGACTCCGCCTAGATACACCTGCATCAAATCAGAAGGGTAACGACCCTTGAGAAGAGACTTTTCCACATCAGTCTACTCACCAGCAGTCCTCACATGGATCGGTGTTTGCACTCACGCTCGTGAACAAGGCTAGGTGTTTAAACACTCAAGTATGCAAAAAACGTAGCACGAAACCAGGTTTGCATATCAATCCGAGTACATTAGACACATGCATAGGCAATCTAGCAATCAAAAGACTTCGCATCGGGGGCAAGAATGGGAAGCAAAGAAAATAAATGACAAGAGGAAATGGAAGAAGCATAATGAGAAGAAAAAGTGGAGAAGAGGGAAGTGAAATGAGAAGGTGGTGAAACCAACTCAAACCTGGAACGCTCCCTTGGCAGAAAGGACTCAAAATGGTGAGGCAATGTTGCTGAGGGCGAAAGCTAGACTAGGCTTTTCTTCTTCGAGGGGGATCCTTGCTTTCTTCATTCGGGACCTAGGCTCGGGACCTTGAATGAATGCTGGCTGCTGATTTTCCTCTTCTTGGCTTTCAAGGTTTGGTCTTGCTCTTTTCTCTCTCTTTTATTTATATTTCTGTTTTTCTTTCTTTTTTTTTTTTTTTTTCCGACGAGAGAGAAAGAGGAATCTGTATTGAGGATCGAGACCTTGCTCTTCGGGGGCTTGATATTCTGATTTCACTTCCCCACACTTGTGTTTTGCTGTGGGTGGGAAGTGATTTTTCGTTCTGGTCTGCCCTTGAATTCAGCTTTGAGGTCTTGAATTTTTGCGGGATCCCCACACTTTGCCTTTGCTGCTTCGTTTGTCTAGTCTAGCCCTCGATGGTGCTCCCAACAACACTGCTCACCTGCCAAGAGAAAGATCAAAGAAGATTCAAGTGGTTAGAATTGGAGGTCAAGAAGGGATTCGGGGGTAAGATGGAAATAGAACGAAAGGAACAGAGAGAGAACAATTCGATGCGAGGACTTAATCTTTTTGCTGCTTTCCTATGTCTAAATGTGTCTATACCCATGGATATCATGCAAGCCCAGCCAGTACCTAGTCATGCGTCTATCACTCAAACAATCGGATGCTCACAAGGTGCTGATTCGTGACTACTGGTGTCTAGGTCTTGAAGTAGATATAAGGCATAACAGGCAGAGAATATCACATTCGGGACCCTGACTATAGACAACATTTTTATTCTATGTGCACAAGTCAGGTGTGTGTCCATCATCGAGGTGTTTTCAAAAATAAGCATTAAGCTAAAATCCAAAAAATTAATTAAAAAAACTAGAATAAAATATGCATGATAAATACTAGTTTAAACTCCTCCCCACACTTAGGCAGCGCATTGTCCTCAATGCGGGAAGGAGACAAAAAGATAAGCAGTTCAAACTTAAAGTAGAAATGGAAATTGTTCAAGCAGAGATAACCAGCCCGCGCAGGGGCAACAAGGGGGTTTGAAAATGTTCGGGATCAGGGGTGAGGTGGAATCAGGGAGGCAACTTGCTCCCGAAATTCCTTGAGGATGGCGCGATTGGTTTCCAGGATGTCAGTGAGTAAGCGGATGATGGTGTTGTTGCTCGGCATGTGGTCGGGACCTGGAGCATTCTCCTCGGGGGCAGTGGAAGCGTTCGTCTTGGCAGAAGGAGGCTCGGGGGCATCAGTCTGGGCTCGGGGTGCGGATAGGTCCGGGTACTCGTACTTGCCCTCGATCTTGCCTTCATCTGCATGAAAGCTCAAGACACCGTTAATAACACAAAGAAATTCCATCGCGTCCAAGGTCTTGAGACCAATGAGCTTGAAGGAATTCGGGTGTCGATACAAGTTGAGTTCCCGGAGTGTCGAGGTGTAAAGCTGCGAGGCCAGACTGGTGATAATGGAGCCAAGAACAGGAGAGCGACCCTGGGGGGAATTTGCGACATTGTGAGCAGAGGTGGCGATCCAGTAGCCAAGGTTGACTCTCTTCTTATGGTACATGACCCATAGAAAAAATAGCTCCGATTGGGCAAGCTGTCCTGAGGTCCCGAATTTACCCGCGAGGGCAATGGACAGGAAGCGTTGCAGGATGCGGAGCGCAGGGTCCTTAATGCAGTGGGCCTTGGTGTGGCGGGAGTCGAACTTGACGTTAGGATTTCCAGAGAGCTCCCGAAGGGCTTTGTGATTGTTGAACTCGGCAGGGACAGTGGTCAGGGCGTTCTGATATGCGGCCTCTTGAGTACCCTCACGACTGACAAATTCGAGATAGACATTGAAGTCGTTGAGGGACATCGGGTGCCATTTACTAGCCAGCCGGAAATTCACACAACCCTTGGCAGACAAATCAGGATCGGCCCCACCTTTGGGCTTGAACAAATCAACCTTGTACCAGAAACTCGCAAAGAACTCAAGGCTGAGCTCCAAGTATGTAGGCTGATCCATGTAAAAGAAACTCTCCCACCCTATGCCACTAATCAACTCCCGAATTCGGGATCCAACACCCATCTTATCATAGAATTCCAAATCTAGCCTAGGACACGGGGCTACGCCCTTGAAGTTCATCAAAGCCACCTTTTCCAAAGAATGCTTATCATTAAAAATGAAGAGTTTATTAAAGGTGTCGAGATTGGCGGTTACCAGGTAGCTAGGTTTGGATCCCGAAGCAGATTCCAGCTCGTCGTCGTCCTCCTCAACGCGCTGGGATTTGCGGGGAGTCTCGACTGCAAGCGCGTTCCCCTTTGGAGTGGCCGGAAGCTTCCTCTTCTTACTGGCCGGAGGCTTAGAGGCTGGGGCCTTGGGAGTAGGAGCTTTGGGGGCGTTTCTCCCCGCTCGGGCCTTGCCCTTGGCTGGTTTCGGGGGTGGACTGGGGGTTTGGGTGGGTCGATCTCTCCTTCCCCTTCCGCTGCAGCTTCCTCTGCAGTGCCCGCTAGAACCTCCTCGGGACCTGGAGCGGTATGCTCGGGGTCCTGAGCGTCTTGGTCGACCGGCCGCTCTGTCAGCTCGACCTCCTCCTCTCCTTCTTGTCCGCCGTCATCGTCCTCAGTGCGCTGGTCGTCGGAGTCCCAAGGAAACTGTTCTCCGTTCTCCTTCTCCACCCGTCGGGCCTCACGGAGGCTAGAACTGGACTGGGGCTCCTCCTCCCCTTCGGTATCAGAGGGAATCACGTAGCCGATGGGCTTGACGTCGAGGGGGACGGAGTTGACGGGGCTGGGGGGCGTTTTCTTTTTGCTGCCGGCGGCGGTGGTCGGAGGAACACGGTGGACTTTTCCAGATCTCGTCATTTTTGGGAGAGAGGTGGTGTTGCTACCCGATTTTTGACACGAATAATTTAAATCATCACTATTTTATCACAAAATTTCCACGTTTTTATTAATTATTATTATTCGTGTCATTTTATTTTATTTCACTTTATTCGTATTTTTATTATTTTTCTGTTCGAGTTTTTATCGATTTCAAACGAGATTTTTTCGGACCGTTGGTTCGAACAAATTAAATATTTTTTTCGTGCACACTTTTCACCTCTATTTTCAAAATAAAGCCAACACACTCATCCTTTTTTTTCAAAGACACCAACAGACACCTTCTCCATTTTCTTTCAAAAAATACAACGGATCCAATTGGATTCCATTATAAACGCACCACCTGATTTCAATTGAGGGGAGGCGGCCATCACAATTTCATCCCCTGCCAAATCCAAACTCCATCCCCCTAAAAATCCAAATTCCAATCCCAAATTAAATCCAAATCCAATCCTCTGCCCAATTAATTCCAAATCCGAATCCAATCCCAAATTAAATCCCATTCCAATCCTTCTGCCCAATTAATTCCAAATCCCGAATCCTCCATTCCAGTCTTTCCCAAATTAATCCCAGCTAAATCCTCACTGCAATTAACCCACTGCAAAAATCAATTCCAATCCTAAAGCCTCTGCAAATTAAACCATCCAAACCCGATCTTCAACCCGAATCCACCCCACCCGAAATCAAATCAACAAAACAACCACAAAAAACCCAACCCGAAACCAAATCAACAAAACAACCACAAAAAAACCCAACCCGAAACCAATCCAAATCCACCACCAACTCGCCACATCGCTACCACCCATCGCGGCTGCCACCCAACCCAACACAGCAACGCCGTCACCACCACACCACTGAACCCGATCCAAACCCATCACTCCACTGCCCATAAAATCATCAAACCCATCGGACCAAACCCGCAACCGCCACAGCCGCTGCCAATCACCGCTTACATCACTATCAAATCCAAACATCCGGCCTCCGCCTCCACCAAAATCAACCAAATCCTCTCCCTCTCCACTGCCAAACCCGAATCCCAACACCCGAACCACCCATCACAGCCAAATCCAGCCCGATCCAATCACCTATCCGATCCAACCACCAAATCAGCCAAACCCAGCCCATCGCCGTTTCTCCACGTCGCTGCCACCAAACTCCAGCGCTGCCGCCGTTCCTCCAATCTAGCCCGATCGCCGCCGCTCGCCACGCCACGCCACCCACGCTTGGCCGGAAGGAACAAAAGAAAAAGAAGGAAGAAGAATAAAGGAAAGGGCTGCGTTGATGCAGCCCTAGAAATTGAAAAAGAAAAGAAACAGAGAAGAAAGAGAAGGAATGAATAAAATGGAACGTGAAAAGAAAAGAAAATTGGAAGAGAAGATGGAGTCCTTGTCGTTTGACAAGGAAAATAAAAGGAAGAAAGAAAAATGGGCTGCGGCCCATGAAGAGAAAAATTAAAGAAAATGGGCTACGGCCCAAGCCCTTTTAATTAAATAGTGTACTAACTTTTTCTTCGTTTTTTTTGCAGGTATCGAATTCGCGATTACCGTCCCGATTAAATATTTCACCGACTCCGATATCGGTGATATTTTTCTAAACTCGAGCTTTAGAGCTCATTCCCTATTTATTAGAATGATTGATTTAATTTATTGTCTATTCGTATGCATGTTATTTAGAATCGTTAGAATTCGAATTAATCTGTTTGCATGATGATTATATCAACGAATATGATTTAATTTTTAGGCTCGTTCGTGTGCGGCTTTGACTCCACGAATAGATTTTTATTTATGCTTATGAATGTGTTTTATGCATTATGCACATCAAATATTGATATATTTATGTGCATCAACAATATATTTTATTATGCATTCGTAATGACTTTCGACTGACTTGATCGTCGGAGTGTATACGCCGGGGAAACCCCCCGGCGTCCTTTTCAGGTACATGCGGAAGGAACAAGAAGGCATCGAATGCTTCGCCGACTTCGATATTGGTGACTATTTTCCAAACTCGAGCTTTAGAGCTCACTCCTCATTTATTTGAATTGCTAAATTATTTATTATTGCTTGTGCAACTAACCTCGGTTTTGTAGGTTAGAATTAATCGGTATTCACTTTCAAGTACACTTCCCTCACCCTTTTATTTATTCGATGCTTTTTGTACATATTTGTATGAATGATTATTTAAAATTGTTAGTATTAAAATCAATTTGATTGCATGAGAATTAATTTTTATTAATAACTCCCTTTAATAATTTCACTCAAATCGACCCTTGCTTGAAAGAACTAGGCTTAGTAATTACTCAACGTTTATTTTATTAAAAGCATGAAATAAAATAGGACTAGTAATTAAACATCACATTGTAATTAAATTGCATGATTATTAATTATTAATTACTAAAATCCTCAAATCTTCAATAATCCATCAAATCAAAACGAATAAAATCAATCCAAGAAAATCAAACAAAGTAGTAATCAAAACATAGGATTTAAATCTTTTCCAATAACTTAGGCTCCTCTAAAATTATTGGATAGTACATCACCAAAGAAAATAATCATTTGAAAGCGAAAAGATAGTAAATGGGCCTTAAGCCCAACTCATAGAAAATACCTCCATATTTAATCCCTCTTTTTATTAGAGATCCCTCTTAAAAATGCGATTTAAACCTTTAATGTTGAATGATCATTTAAATTATGCTTGTTTCGCGTGCGACTTTATCCCCACGAATTTATTTTAATTTATGCTCATTTTGATGAATGAATTTCGTGTGCGGCTTCGACCCCACGATTGTATTTTAATTTATGTTATCTTGATGAATGTGTATCGTGTGCGGCTCCGACCCCACGATTGTATTTTAATTTATGTTATCTTGATGAATGTGTTATGTGCGCGGCTTCGACCCCACTTCCCGGTTTTTCTCTTTTCAACGTGTTTTCGCATTCATTCCAAACAGTACTTTGCTATTTTATGCATGCGTAGAATCACACAGTAAATAGGATTAATCACGTGCATCGGCCCGATGATGATAGTGATCCATCGTTGTTCACTAGGATCGTCACTTTGGTAAAGATTAAATAAAACGGTAGTAATCTCACCAATTTTGCATGTAATCGGACTAATCTTGAACTTGGCTAAATATAACCGGAATAGGCATATAACCGACCTTTTTTTTATCTTTTAGAGGATAAAATGTTTATTTTCTTTTTTAACAACTCGACAATAATTAGGATAAAATCAATCCAAACCAACTAAAAACTAAAGCGACGATTCCCCCTGAGGGCCCAATTAATTGTTTTCAACATGATTTTTAAACACCTCTTTTTAGAACCGGTAACCTTTTTAAGGATGAGACTTGGGTGCCTAACACCTTCCCAAGTCCATAAAACGACCCCGAACCATTGTTCTCGGGTTTAGACCCTTTTTATTTGTGCCTTAGTTTTTATTTTATTTTCTTATTCTCTTCGGACTTTTAGGTTTCCCTAAACCTTAGAAAAAATAGGGTGGCGACTTCATTGTTATGTGAATTTCATTGCGTCCCAAATTTCGCTCGCGACGGCGCGACAGTTTGGCGACTTCACTGGGGAGTTTAGGGTCGAAGCCGGAATTATTTGCTCGAGGTGTTTATTGTTGTTTATCTGTTTACCTGCTTTGATATCAATTGTTGTCTTCTCACTCGCATCACGCATAATGCCCTGCCGCCGGGCCCTTCCCAAATAGGATTAGGTTGGTATTAGTGAAGCCCTGATGGACTTAGGTCCCAGTAAGCTTTCATGAACCCTAAACTCGGACTAGAACCCCTAAATGGGTGAGCGCCCTGATGGACTTAGGTCCCAGTAAGCAATCACGTATCCATTTACTGAGGGACCACTTCTATGGTATCGTCCGGGAGCCCTTCAGCCAGTTAGAAGTAGTTGAAATCACCCCAGCATATGCATCATGATCGCATGTATATGTTCCAATTTGCCTCATTATTGCCATAATATATTGTATATGCTCTAATTTGCTGCACTATTGCCATGATGTATTTTACAACTTGCTTCGTTATTTCCATTATTCTCCATTATGCGATTTTAATCCTTTCAAGGAAGGAAGAACTATTCCCCGAAAGCTCTTCAAACACGAAAAATGACAGAACTGGAGCTAGAGGAGCAACTCCGAACTGCTACAGAACAAGCACTATAAGCCGAAAAAGAATGGAACAAGATGACACTTGATTACCTGACCTTTTGTTCATACAGCGGGGCCCACTTTGCTATCCACTATTACGAGTCCCTCTATCTGTAATTGGCGCAATTGGACAAGGAGCTCCGGATCACACTCTAGAGTATTATTCCGCCTTAAAGGCACATGTTCGTCACTTGATCAAATGTGGATGGACCTCCTTCGAAGGATTAACCAAAAGACTATATGACCCAAAGAACCAAAAAAAAAAAAAAAAAAAATCCCAATCAAAATCACCAAAACTATCGTCGGAACCAAGAAACGTTTCCACTTTTCCCATCATACCCACTACAAATGCTGCAACAACCAACACAAAAAACCATATAACCCACCAAAGAACCCAAAAAAAAAAAAAAAAACCAAAACTATCCTCGAAACTAGGAGCCACTACCACCTCTTCCAGATATCTACGAGCATCTTCCAAGCAGCCGGTTAAATTGTACCAACTCCAATCCGACCTTTCCAAGATTATCTTCCGAAGGGGTTCAATCCTAAATGTTACATGTGCATACCATGCGGGTACTCGAAGTCGCACTCTAAAGAATTGTTCCATCTTTCAAGGCACAGGTTCGTCACTTGATCACGTGCGGATGGATCCTCTTCGAAGGATTAACCAAAGGACTTAACACAACAATCAACCCTCTTCCGAATCATTCCTTAGGTGAAGGAGTGAATATTGTTTCAGTCAAGGAGATTGATGATCCCTTTCCTTTAAGCGTTGGGGAGAAGAGCTTTTCTTTGCGCTAGTCAAAGGAAGATATCTGCGACATTCAGAGGGTAATTTGAGAGGATTGTTTATTTTGCCTGGGGGCAAGTAAGCATAGAATCCAAGATTGTGCGATTTTCCTTACAGAAGGTGGAATAGTTGGCATCCAGGTTGGATTTTGGATTTTGGAAAGAAACGTAAGGGGCGGGGACTCTAGCCTTGTTAAAAGTTAGGGAAGGCTGTCAATTACGGGATCTTCCATCTTCCATCTTCCATCTTCCTTCTTCCACCATTGCTAAAATTGGGGGGCATGACCCAGGACGGGAGGTGTTATATCTCCAAAGAAGTTGAGAAACAAAGCAAGCCAAGAGAGAGTCCGCTGGTTCTTTATTACAAAAGAGGAATAGACCCGTGTCTGAAAATAGTATAACAGAATCCCCAAAGATCATCAACTAGAGATCTACTTGGGTCAATACAACTTCGACATTCCGAAGCTCATTGGAAAGGTCTAGAAAGTCAACAGGTAAATTAGACCACCACAATGTTTCCTAAAAGTCTCTCCCAAAAGAGATTATCGCCACGAAGGAAGATGATGTTGAGGCTCCATACAAGTCAGCCCATTTAGTAAGTCCCTCGTCAGGAGAAGTTTAAATAGATAAACTTGGGGGCAAGAACATCAGAAAATAGTCGAGATTGGAATGGTCTCAAACTCCAGGAGAAGTTGATTTCACTCTTTAAAGAGTAAATGGATGTGTTCGTACGATCGTATAAAGATACGTCGGGTCGCTACCATAATATATTTGAGCATCGCATTTCGATAAAACGTCAGTCCAAGCCGACGACATCAAAACTCCTCACCTGGCCGTCACAAGATGAATGACATAGTGAAGCTAATCCATAACTTGAAGAAGATTATCCAAAAGATGGTGATCATTTGTAAGGATTAACACGACGTGCTCCTTTACACGCTTATCATATTACTATTCGTACTTCAATGGGGGGCAACTCTTTATTCCCTAACTTACAACATGGAAGCAGTGTTTCCACCCAAGGTGGAAATTCCCTCTCCCAGAGTCTTGGCTGAATCAGGAAAAATCCGATTGAGCGAAAGAGAAGTATGAACAGTTGAATCTCATCTTGGAGATATAATTGACAACCATGAGGATGGCTAATGCTTATAAAAAGAAAGAGCGACCTCGCGAGTTCAGAGCCGAGGAGTGAATAGTGAAGAAGGTCTTTCCTCATCTGGAGGAAGATCTAGAAAAATGGGCTCCCAAGTATGAAGGTCCTTATGTGATCAAGCACACATTCTCGGGAAATGGCTTTAATGCTTATCAACATGAATGGGGATGATCTTTCAAAAAAATCGTGTGGCGGTTCAAACCCCACATTTTAAGAAAAATCATGTGGCGGTTCAAAACCCCACATTCCAAAAATCATGTGGCGGTTCAAACCCCACCTTTCAAAAAATCATGTGGCGGTTCAAACCCCACCTTACAAAAAATCATGTGGCGGTTCAAACCCCACCTTTCAAAAAATCATGTGGCGGTTCAAACCCCACTTTACAAAAAATCGTGTGGCGGTTCAAACCCCACCTTACAAAAAAATCGTGTGGCGGTTTAAACCCCACCTTTCAAAAAATCAAATCTTGTGGAGGTTCAAAAACCCCACCTTTCAAAAATCGAACCAAGTGGCGGTTCAAACCCCACCTTTCAAAAAAGTCGTGGCGGTTCAAACCCCACGTTGTAAAAATCGTGTGGCGGTTCAAACCCCACCTTTCAAAAAATATATATATCATGTGGATGTTCAAAAACTCCACCTTTCAAAAAATCGTGTGGCGGTTCAAACCCCACCTCTTCAAAATTGTGCGGCGGTTCAAAACCCCCGTCTTTCAAAAAATCATGTGGCGGTTCAAACCCCACTTTACAAAAAATCGTGTGGCTGTTCAAACCCCACCTTACAAAAAAATCGTGTGGCGGTTCAAACCCCACCTTTCAAAAAATCATGTGGCGGTTTAAACCCCACCTTACAAAAAAAATGGTGCGGCGGTTCAAAACCCCCGTCTTTCAAAAAATCATGTGGCGGCTCGAACCCCACCTTTCAAAAATCATGTGGCGGTTCAAACCCCACATTTCAAAAAATCATGTGGCGGTTCAAACCCCACCTTTCAAAGAATCATGTGGCGGTTAAAACCCCACCTTGTAAAAATCTTGTGGCGGTTCAAACCCCACCTTTCAAAAATTCGTGTGGCGGTTCAAACCCCACGTTCCAAAAAATCATATGGCGGTTCAGACCCCACCTTTCAAAAAATCATGTGGCGGTTCAAACCCCACCTTTAAAAAAAAATCAAAATCATGTGGCGGTTCAAACCCCACCTTTAAAAAAAAAAAAATCAAAATCGTGTGGCGGTTCGAACCCCACCTTTCAAAAAAATCAAAATCGTGTGGCGGTTCGAACCCCACCTTTCGAAAATCAAAAAAATCGTGTGGCGGTTCAAACCCCACCTTTAAAATAAAAAAAAAAATCAAAATCGTGTGGCGGTTCAAACCCCACCTTTCAAAAAAATCAAAATCTTGTGGCGGTTCGAACCCCACCTTTCGAAAATCAAAAAATCGTGTGGCGGTTCAGACCCCACCTTTCAAAAAAAAAAAAAAAAAAAAAAATCAAAATCATGTGGCATTATCTGTGATTGTGGAAGTAGGAAGAAAGTCCGAACCACGTTAAAAGAAATCATCTGTGATTGTGGAAGTAGGAAGGAAGTCCGAACCACGTTAAAAGAAATTATCTGTGATTGTGGAGGTAGGAAGAAATTCCGAACCACGTAAAAGAATTTATCTGTGATTGTGGAAGTAGGAAGAAAGTCCGAACCACGTTAAAAGAAATTATCTGTGATTGTGGAAGTAGGAAGGAAGTCCGAACCACGTTAAAAGAAATTATCTGTGATTGTGGAAGTAGGAAGGAAGTCCGAACCACGTTAAAAGAAATTATCTGTGATTGTGGAAGTAGGAAGGAAGTCCGAACCACGTAAAAGAAATTATTTGTGATTGTGGAGGTAGGAAGAAAGTCCGAACCACGTAAAAGAATTTATCTGTGATTGTGGAAGTAGGAAGGAAGTCCGAACCACGTTAAAAGAAATTATTTGTGATTGTGGAGGTAGGAAGAAAGTCTGAACCACGTTAAAAGAAATTATCTGTGATTGTGGAAGTAGGAAGAAAGTCCGAACCACGTTAAAAGAAATTATCTGTGATTGTGGAAGTAGGAAGAAGGTCCGAACCACGTTAAAAGAAAATTATCTGTGATTGTGGAAAGCCAGTCATGATTTTAATCATCCCAACAGCATTAGCGTCAGTGTCCGAGTGGAGCTACATTTGCGAGGCATCCGAGTGGAGCCACCAGCGTCTGAGTAGGGCTGGATTTACATTTATGCATCGCGGAATTCGAGGGGAGACGTCCGAGTGAATCCGCATTTACTTTCTGTAAGACATCCGAGTGGAGTCATCAGTGTCCGAGTGGAACTGAGTTTTAGGCATCCGAGTAGAGTCATCAGTGTACCGAGTGGAACTGAGTTTTTTAGGCATCCGAGTGGAGCCATCAGCGTCTGAGTAGAGCTGAATTGTCCAACATCCGAGTGGAGTTGTCGGCATCTGAGTAGAGCCGTTATTTCAAGACATCCGAGTGGAGTCATCAGTGTCCAAGTGGAACTGAATTTGCAAGGCATCCGAGTGGAGCCACCAGCGTCTGAGTAGAGCTGGATTTACGTTTATGCATCGCGGTATTCGAGGGGAGACGTCCGAGTGAAGCCGCATTTTACATTCCTGCAAGGCATCTGAGTGGAGCCATCAGCGTCCGAGTGGAGCTGAATTTATTTTCGTGCAATTTAAATTCCCACGTCAACATCCTAATTGAGGTACATTTACATTTACGCAATTTAAATTTCAGCATCAACATCCGAAGGGAGCCCAATTTCGAACATCCGAGTGGAGGTAAATTTACATTTCAGCAATTTATATTTCTGCAAAACGTCCGAGTGGAGGTAAGATCACCTTTTTTTGCAAATTACATTTCTGCATCATGGTATCCAAGTGGAGCCATTTCTTTTATGTCCTCACATGTCATTTTGCGTCCAAAACATTTGTGGAGCCATGTCAACTGTTGCTACCCGATTTTTGACACGAATAATTTAAATCATCACTATTTTATCACAAAATTTCCACGTTTTTATTAATTATTATTATTCGTGTCATTTTATTTTATTTCACTTTATTCGTATTTTTATTATTTTTCTGTTCGAGTTTTTATCGATTTCAAACGAGATTTTTTCGGACCGTTGGTTCGAACAAATTAAATATTTTTTTCGTGCACACTTTTCACCTCTATTTTCAAAATAAAGCCAACACACTCATCCTTTTTTTTCAAAGACACCAACGGACACCTTCTCCATTTTCTTTCAAAAAATACAACGGATCCAATTGGATTCCATTATAAACGCACCACCTGATTTCAATTGAGGGGAGGCGGCCATCACAATTTCATCCCCTGCCAAATCCAAACTCCATCCCCCTAAAAATCCAAATTCCAATCCCAAATTAAATCCAAATCCAATCCTCTGCCCAATTAATTCCAAATCCGAATCCAATCCCAAATTAAATCCCATTCCAATCCTTCTGCCCAATTAATTCCAAATCCCGAATCCTCCATTCCAGTCTTTCCCAAATTAATCCCAGCTAAATCCTCACTGCAATTAACCCACTGCAAAAATCAATTCCAATCCTAAAGCCTCTGCAAATTAAACCATCCAAACCCGATCTTCAACCCGAATCCACCCCACCCGAAATCAAATCAACAAAACAACCACAAAAAACCCAACCCGAAACCAAATCAACAAAACAACCACAAAAAAACCCAACCCGAAACCAATCCAAATCCACCACCAACTCGCCACATCGCTACCACCCATCGCGGCTGCCACCCAACCCAACACAGCAACGCCGTCACCACCACACCACTGAACCCGATCCAAACCCATCACTCCACTGCCCATAAAATCATCAAACCCATCGGACCAAACCCGCAACCGCCACAGCCGCTGCCAATCACCGCTTACATCACTATCAAATCCAAACATCCGGCCTCCGCCTCCACCAAAATCAACCAAATCCTCTCCCTCTCCACTGCCAAACCCGAATCCCAACACCCGAACCACCCATCACAGCCAAATCCAGCCCGATCCAATCACCTATCCGATCCAACCACCAAATCAGCCAAACCCAGCCCATCGCCGTTTCTCCACGTCGCTGCCACCAAACTCCAGCGCTGCCGCCGTTCCTCCAATCTAGCCCGATCGCCGCCGCTCGCCACGCCACGCCACCCACGCTTGGCCGGAAGGAACAAAAGAAAAAGAAGGAAGAAGAATAAAGGAAAGGGCTGCGTTGATGCAGCCCTAGAAATTGAAAAAGAAAAGAAACAGAGAAGAAAGAGAAGGAATGAATAAAATGGAACGTGAAAAGAAAAGAAAATTGGAAGAGAAGATGGAGTCCTTGTCGTTTGACAAGGAAAATAAAAGGAAGAAAGAAAAATGGGCTGCGGCCCATGAAGAGAAAAATTAAAGAAAATGGGCTACGGCCCAAGCCCTTTTAATTAAATAGTGTACTAACTTTTTCTTCGTTTTTTTTGCAGGTATCGAATTCGCGATTACCGTCCCGATTAAATATTTCACCGACTCCGATATCGGTGATATTTTTCTAAACTCGAGCTTTAGAGCTCATTCCCTATTTATTAGAATGATTGATTTAATTTATTGTCTATTCGTATGCATGTTATTTAGAATCGTTAGAATTCGAATTAATCTGTTTGCATGATGATTATATCAACGAATATGATTTAATTTTTAGGCTCGTTCGTGTGCGGCTTTGACTCCACGAATAGATTTTTATTTATGCTTATGAATGTGTTTTATGCATTATGCACATCAAATATTGATATATTTATGTGCATCAACAATATATTTTATTATGCATTCGTAATGACTTTCGACTGACTTGATCGTCGGAGTGTATACGCCGGGGAAACCCCCCGGCGTCCTTTTCAGGTACATGCGGAAGGAACAAGAAGGCATCGAATGCTTCGCCGACTTCGATATTGGTGACTATTTTCCAAACTCGAGCTTTAGAGCTCACTCCTCATTTATTTGAATTGCTAAATTATTTATTATTGCTTGTGCAACTAACCTCGGTTTTGTAGGTTAGAATTAATCGGTATTCACTTTCAAGTACACTTCCCTCACCCTTTTATTTATTCGATGCTTTTTGTACATATTTGTATGAATGATTATTTAAAATTGTTAGTATTAAAATCAATTTGATTGCATGAGAATTAATTTTTATTAATAACTCCCTTTAATAATTTCACTCAAATCGACCCTTGCTTGAAAGAACTAGGCTTAGTAATTACTCAACGTTTATTTTATTAAAAGCATGAAATAAAATAGGACTAGTAATTAAACATCACATTGTAATTAAATTGCATGATTATTAATTATTAATTACTAAAATCCTCAAATCTTCAATAATCCATCAAATCAAAACGAATAAAATCAATCCAAGAAAATCAAACAAAGTAGTAATCAAAACATAGGATTTAAATCTTTTCCAATAACTTAGGCTCCTCTAAAATTATTGGATAGTACATCACCAAAGAAAATAATCATTTGAAAGCGAAAAGATAGTAAATGGGCCTTAAGCCCAACTCATAGAAAATACCTCCATATTTAATCCCTCTTTTTATTAGAGATCCCTCTTAAAAATGCGATTTAAACCTTTAATGTTGAATGATCATTTAAATTATGCTTGTTTCGCGTGCGGCTTTATCCCCACGAATTTATTTTAATTTATGCTCATTTTGATGAATGAATTTCGTGTGCGGCTTCGACCCCACGATTGTATTTTAATTTATGTTATCTTGATGAATGTGTATCGTGTGCGGCTCCGACCCCACGATTGTATTTTAATTTATGTTATCTTGATGAATGTGTTATGTGCGCGGCTTCGACCCCACTTCCCGGTTTTTCTCTTTTCAACGTGTTTTCGCATTCATTCCAAACAGTACTTTGCTATTTTATGCATGCGTAGAATCACACAGTAAATAGGATTAATCACGTGCATCGGCCCGATGATGATAGTGATCCATCGTTGTTCACTAGGATCGTCACTTTGGTAAAGATTAAATAAAACGGTAGTAATCTCACCAATTTTGCATGTAATCGGACTAATCTTGAACTTGGCTAAATATAACCGGAATAGGCATATAACCGACCTTTTTTTATCTTTTAGAGGATAAAATGTTTATTTTCTTTTTTAACAACTCGACAATAATTAGGATAAAATCAATCCAAACCAACTAAAAACTAAAGCGACGATTCCCCCTGAGGGCCCAATTAATTGTTTTCAACATGATTTTTAAACACCTCTTTTTAGAACCGGTAACCTTTTTAAGGATGAGACTTGGGTGCCTAACACCTTCCCAAGTCCATAAAACGACCCCGAACCATTGTTCTCGGGTTTAGACCCTTTTTATTTGTGCCTTAGTTTTTATTTTATTTTCTTATTCTCTTCGGACTTTTAGGTTTCCCTAAACCTTAGAAAAAATAGGGTGGCGACTTCATTGTTATGTGAATTTCATTGCGTCCCAAATTTCGCTCGCGACGGCGCGACAGGTGGTAAAGGGGATTTCTTCTAGGTTGATGGTGGCCTCGGAGGATGAAGATCCGAGCCGTTCAGTGGCAGCGGGTGAGTGATCGGAGGTGGTGGTGTTTGGCTGGTTTGGGTTGGAGAGAGGAGTAGGAGTAGGAGTAGAGGAGTGAGAAGTGGGATCTTTGTTGAGGTTAATGCTAGTGTGTGCCATAAGGAAGAGGAGAGGGTTTTGTTTTTGGAAGGAAGAGAAAAAGATGTGTTTTGATTTGATTGGGAGAGATGAGGGGGTTTTGGTTGGGTAACGGGTAAGGCTGACGGTTAGGTGGCGTGGGTGAGTGGGTTTGGAAGACGTGAAAAGGTGGAGAGAGAGATGAGAGCTGATTGCCTTGTCCTCCGTTGTCCACGTGTCGCGACAGGAGAGGACGTCAGGTGCCAAGGGCAGCGTGCGCCTGCACCTGCACGGGAATCGGGGAAAGCAATTCAGCTTTTAGGATTTGAAGAGAGGAGAGATGGGAATAAAATCAAAAAGAATTAAATAGGGGTTAATAAAGTAGGGGACAAGACATTAAATTGGAGAGAGGGAGAGACACAAAAAATAAATGAAAGGGAAAGAGGACAAAGAAAATTCAAATTTTACCTAGGTAACATAAAAAGTGCATAATTTTTTTTTGAAAAGCTAGAGTTGACTCTAATAAAAATAAAGACCAAGGGACAAAAGGGAATAAAAATAGACAAAATTAAATAAGACTATCTAGGGAGATTAAGAAATATGCATGGGGAAGAGAGAAAAAGAATGTCGGTTGTGAAATTTAAAGACAGGAAAATTAAAGAGGGTTAGAAATTCGGGGGCTGTCCCCACACCTGGCCTTGATTATCGTCTAGGCCTAGACGTTGTTTCTTCATTCGGGGGTGTTGATTGCTGGGTCCTCGACCCTTGCTTCTTCTGCAGTTGAAGGCTTGAATCCTTCATAGAAAGGTTTCAACCTGTGACCGTTCACTTTAAATGGTTCACCCTTGTCCAGGTTCTGGATCTCAACAGCTCCATGATCAAGTACCGCTGTGATTCGATATGGTCCCGTCTATTTGGACTTGAGCTTCCCCGAGAAAATCCGTAGTCGTGAGTTGTATAGTAAGACTTTCTGCCCAACAGTGAAGTTCTTAACTACGAGATGTTTGTCATGCTGGGCCTTGGTTTTGCCCTTATATATCATTGAATTTTCATAGGCATCCCCCCGAAGTTCGTCAAGCTCTTGAATCTGCAAACAGCGGTCCTTGCCTGCCAAGTTCAAGTCCATGTTGACTTTCTTGATTGCCCAGAAGGCCTTGTGTTCAATCTCGACTGGAAGGTGACACGGCTTGCCGTAGACCAATCGATAAGGCGTCATGCCGATCGGGGTCTTGAATGCAGTACGATAGGCCCATAACGCGTCTCCTAGCTTGAGGTTCTAGTCTTTTTTTGACTGATTCACGGTCTTCTCGAGGATAGCCTTGATCTCCCGATTCGAGACCTCAACCTGCCCATTGGTTTGGGGATGGTAAGCTGTGGATACTCGGTGAGTCACCCCATACTTATTAAGTAGTGCAGCGACTGTTCGGTTGCAGAAATGCGTCCCCCGATCGCTGATGAGAGCACGTGGGGTCCCGAATCGGTTAAAGATGTGGGTCCGGAGAAAGTCAGCAACCACCCTTGAATCGTCTGTTTTGGTGGCCTTTGCTTCAATCCATTTGGAGACATAGTCCACGGCGAGCAGGATGTATGTATGCCCGAATGAATTTGGGAACGGTCCCATGAAGTCAATGCCCCAAATATCGAAGATTTCGCACGCAAGGATGCTGTTCAGGGGCATTTGGTTTCTAGCTCCGATGTTTCCCATGGCTTGGCATCGGGGGCAGGTTGCACAGAATAGATAACTATCCTTGAAGATTGATGGGCAATAAAGACCGACTTCAAGGACTTTGAGTGCGGTTTTCTTCGCAGCAAAGTGTCCCCCTTCTGTTGTCGAATGACAGAACTTGAGGATCGATGGGACCTCATCCATGGTGACACAGTGCCTAACAATCTGGTCTGAACAGTGCTTCCATAAGTAGGGGTTGTCCCAAACGTAGAACTTGGCTTGCTTGCGGATCCGGTTGTGTTCCGCACTCGAGGCTTTGACTGGAAGCGCACCGGTGGCACAGAAATTAGCTATGTCCGTGAACCAAGGGAATTTCGCGGTGTCAACTAAGCACAGATGCTCATCTGGGAAGGTCTCCCGAATGGCTACTTGGGAGTCGTCTTCTTGGTTCGGGAGCCTACTGAGGTGGTCTGCTACGCAATTCTCGGTTCCCTTTTTGTCCTTGATGGCGAGGTTGAATTCCTGAAGTAAGAGGATCCAGCGGATAAACCTAGGCTTTGCGTCGGCCTTCTTGAGTAGACATCGAAGGGCGGAATGGTCAGAATACACAATCACTTCGGTGCCCAAGAGGTACTGCCGAAATTTGTCAAGGGCATAGACAATTGCCAAAAGCTCTTTCTCTGTCGTCGTATAGTTTTGTTGGGCTGGATCCAACAATTTGGAGGCATAGTAGATGATGTACGTCTCCTTGTCTTTCTTCTGACCCAGAACAGCTCCCAACGCCTGATTGCTAGCGTCACACATGATCTCGAAGGGGAGAGTCCAGTCGGGGGCCCGAATGATAGGAGCAGAAATGAGCTTGGCTTTCAAGGTCTCGAAAGCTATCTTGCATCTTTCATCGAATATGAAGTCCACATCCTTGTGTAACAGTTGGCACATTGGCCGAGCTATCTTGGAGAAGTCCTTGATGAACCTCCTGTAAAATCCTGCATGACCAAGAAAAGAACGCACATCTCGAATATTCGAGGGGTAATGCAAGGTCTCGATAGCTTGGATTTTAGCCTTGTCCACTTCGATGCCCTTTCGGGACACGATGTGGCCCAAGATTAGCCCTTGGTCAACCATGAAATGACATTTTTCAAAATTAAGAACAAGGTTAGTTTCTATACATCTTTGCAGAATTTTCTTTAGATTCAAGAGGCATTCGGAAAAGGAATTACCATAGACCGTGAAGTCGTCCATGAATACCTCGATGCATTCTTCCACGAATTCTGAAAAGATGCTGACCATGCACCTCTGGAACGTAGCCGGGGCGTTGCATAACCCAAAGGGCATGCGTCGGTAAGCAAAGGCCCCGAATGGGCATGTGAAGGTGGTCTTCTCCTGATCTTCAAGGGCTACTGGAATCTGATGGAATCCCGAATACCCATCCAGGCAACAATAATGCGTCTTGCCCGCAAGGCGCTCTAGCATTTGATCTATGAAGGGCAGAGGAAAGTGATCTTTTCGGGTGGCCTCATTCAAACGTCGATAGTCAATGCATACACGCCAGCCATTCTGGATTCGGGAGGGGATTGGGAGACCCTCGGGACCCGGGATGATGGTGATGCCAGTTTTCTTCGGGACCACCTGAACAGGGCTAACCCATGGGGAATCAGAAATGGGGTAAATCACCCCAACATCGAGCAGCTTCAGGACCTCCTTCTTAACTACCTCCATCATGGGGGGTTCAAACGCCTTTGGGGCTGCCTGATCGTCTTGGAGTCTTCTTCGAGATGTATGCGGTGGGTACACAAGGATGGCGACAAACCCTTAATGTCGGCAATTGTCCAACCGATGGCCTTCTTAAAACTCTTGAGGAGGTTTACTAACTCAATCTCTTGATCCGCTTCCAGCTTGTTGGAAATTATGACTGGAAGGGATTCTCTCTCTCCGAGGTAGGCATACTTCAAGTGTGCGGGCAGTGCCTTAAGTTCAAGATCTGGAGCTTGTTCAAGAGAAGAGGGGAGCCGTTCACGATTGACGCATTCTAGAGACTCACTCGGGGGCTCGATCGTCAAGACAGCATTGGCTTCGAGAGCCGCTGCGACCGTGATCAGTTCAGTGGGGATCTCAATGGAGGACGTCATCTCCTGCAAGGATTCGGGGGTGAGACTACGGTCAAGAACCAGCTTCAAGGGCTCAACGGAGTTCAGCTCGGCAATATCCTCCACAAGGGGATCTATCACATCAACAAAATTGACACTCGAAAATTCAGGGGGTACTTCATGGAGTCCAGCATGTTAAAACGGATGATTTCCCCGTCGAATTCGAGGGAGATGGAGGCCTCATAGCAGTCAATCTTTGGACGGGCAGTGGCCAAGAAAGGGCGCCCCAAGAGTAGATCTGAAGACTTGGTGCTCGTGGGATTTTCCATGGAGAGAACATAGAAATCCGCTGGAAACAGGAACTCACCAATCTAGACAAGGACATCCGTGACGATACCTTTGGGATATACCACCGAACGGTCTGCAAGTTGGATTACGAGCGTGGTTTCCTTCAAGGGCCCGAGTCCGAGGCCATTGTAGATGGTCAAGGGCATAACATTAATTCCGGCTCCCAAATCGCACATTGCCTTCCCAATATCAATGGTCCCAATCTTGCACGGGACCGTGAACATGCCCTGGTCCTTGCACTTGGTTGGAATTCAGCGCTGGATATGGACGGACAAGTTAGCCCCCACACTAATTCGATTCACCTCAGTGAATTTGTTCTTGTTGGTGCACAGTTGTTTCAAAAACTTAGCATATCGCGGCATGTTCTTGATGGCCTTGAGGAGTGTAATATTGATGACGACCTTGCTGAACATCTCAAAGATGTCCCGATCTTCTTCTTCCTTCTTCTTTTGGATCAGTCATTGAGGAAACGGGGGCTCGAGGACTTTGTTGATGAATTCCTGAGAGAATTCTTCCTCTTCCACGGGCTGCTTCTTCTTACAGCAAGCTTTTGTACTCGAGAAGAAATGGTCAAGTGCTGCGTCGCCGAATCGGGACTTCTTGGGCTGGTCAGTAGGTTGTCCACATTCGGGGGTTTGGGCGGCAATCTCAGCTTCGGGGGCTGGGATGTCTTTTGCAGGCTTAGGGTCTGGATGGACACGAGAAGGGATTTCGAGACCACTGCGGAGGTTCATGGCACATGCCTCATGCTTCGGGTTAGGTTCCGTCTGCCCTGGAAATCTCCCTCCATTTTTCACCTCTTTCATTTCCGCCATGAGGGTCCGAATCTGTTTTTCCAGCTCCGCGATTTTCTTCTTATCGTGGGAGGGGTCCTCATTCGGGGGTGCTTGCATGGTGAAGTTCTGGTCTGGAGGAGTTTGCCTCTGATATTGATAATTCTGAAAATTGGGCCTAGGCTTGAAGGTTTGCATGTTGAAAGGAGGGGGGTGATTTCCGTATGGGTTTTGTCCGTACTGATGGCTGGGCCCGACTTGCTGATTGTTGTTCCACCCGTAACTAGGCTGCTTCCAGCCTTGATTGTGATGTTGACCATACGGGGCATTGAATCCCCCTGCTGCATTGACGGGCATTTCTTCGGGGATAAAGGGGCAAGCATCCGTGGGGTGGTCTGAGAGCTGGCAGATCTGGCAGGCCTTGAGCTGGACTGGATGACCCGAAGCCATGTTCTGCAACATGCCCGTGATGGCTGCCAATTGATTTTCCATAGCGGCTGAACGGACGTCTTGAACGCTGGTAGAGTTGTTGAGCTGGAGGTTGTTCTTGGCCATGAGCTCGATAGTGGCCTTGGCGGTAGCGGGAGTAAGTCTAGTAATGGAACCATTAGCAGCAACGTTCAACAAGGCCTTGTCTTGACCGTTGAGGCCTTCGCAAAAGTACTGCATGAGGGCATGTTCGGACAGATTATGCGAGGGGCACAAGGCTTGCATTTTTTTGAAACGCTCGTAGTATTGCTCAAGGTCTTCCGAATCTTTCTGGAGAATGGATACGAGCTGCTTTCGGGTGACCATTGCTATAGACACAGGGTAGTACTTGTCCGTGAAAGCCTTGGACATCTCGGCCCATGAATTGATGGATTGCGGCTGCAAGTCATAGAACCAGTCAAGAGCGTCGTCCTTGAGGGACCACATAAAGGCACGGAGCTTGGCATGTTCAACAGTAACGTTGTGAGGCTTCATGGCGTCGCAAATGGAGTGCAGCTGCTGGAGGTGGCGGTGTGGATTCTCCTTAGACAACCCTCGAAAGAGTGGCAGATGATGCATGGTTGCAGACTTGAGTTCCCAGTCGTTCGGGACCACTGGCCAAACAATGCAATTGGTTGGGGCTTCAGGAGCAGCATTAAACTCATCGATGCTCTGCATCGGGGGGGGGGGGGGGGGGGGGAAGCGGGGGGACAACATTCCCTTCGGGACCGTGATTATCCATATCAGGTCCTTCTGGATAGACCGGGGGTAGGTTTTCGGGGTCTAGACTATCTTCCAGGTCAAAAAGACGTTCGAGGTCCCGAACACAAGGGTTGGAGTTTCCTCGTGCCAGTCGTCGAAGTCCTCTTTCGGCTCGTCCTAGCTCGTGATCAAGGGGCAGTAATTCGGGTGCAGATCTCCTGGTCATACAAACAAGAAAAATAAATCAGTCTTAAAACAATCCCCGGCAACGGCGCCAATTTGATCGTCAGTCAAATGAAGATTTATAGTGCCTGAAAACGTGTGTGCACAAGAGATAAAGTGTACAGTGGTAGTCAGGGTCGAACACAGGGATTGTGAGAGACTGGTCTAAGGTCTTGAATGTATTCGGGGGAGAAGAGCACAGAAAATAACAGTCAGGGGGGAGGGGGGTTTACTTGGCCAAACGAGTTGGCCAAGGCAGATTTTGGGAGCTGACGGGTGTCGAATCCGATCATAAATAAAAAGATTGCAACTCATCACTAAGCAGCAAAAAGGATTTGTGCATAGCGGCAAGAGGTTCGAACACAGGGACAAATCGGTCTGATCTTTATTCCTCCTGTAAATGACAAGAATCAGCCAAGGGGTGAGAGTTTGATTGGTTGAGAAACAATAAGCACGAAAATAAGATTGCATAAAAGAAAACAGTAGTGAAATAAAGAAATACAGAAGAGAAAGAAAATCCCTAGTAGAGATCCTTATGTGGTGACAATTCCATGCTAGTTGATCATTGACAAAAGTATTTTCAAAACGGTTTCATAGAAGAAGTTGTGGAACTAGTTCACACTAGATTCCCTAACCTTCTACAAAAGTGAATTAAAAGAATCACTTCATTTTAAACACCCTAATCTTCCTAAGCTCATCCTAAGATTCCAACCCGCCACTTTGCTTTGGCTATGCGGAGCCTTCAACAAAGGAATCAGAAAACTTATGGAAAAGCTCAAGAGATTGATTAAAATCAGTGAGGTCCTTCTTCTAGACGTGGGAGTAATTCGTCATCCTCAAGTCTGGTCTAGTCTGGCACTTGACCCAGCTGTCACCTAGGTCGGCCCTTCTCAAGGCCTTGGGATGGGATGATAGTCTAGTTCAGTTCCTTCTTTCAGCTTAGACCAAGTAAATACCCCTCATACCCTGCTGAATCATCTACTACTGTTCTCTAAGAGTGATTTAATCACAAGAGAACTGACTGAAATCATTCAAGTTAAAACATAGGTTAGCTAAGCCTAAATTCAACAAGAACAAATTGGAGTTAAAACAAGAATGAGAGAAATATGAAAACGCTTTTATTGAAGATCAAAAAGTCTCACAACCTACTGGAATTATCAACCACCAGATCCCTACCAGGAATGGAGGTTTTTAGTTACAAAACATAATGGAAAATGATACAAGAAGTGCAAAACCGAAAATACCAAAAAGCTGGAAAATCTGGAAAATGTGGAGTGCTGATTTTCTCCACTCGTTCCCCCTTCTGTCCTCCTCTCTCTTCAGTCCGAACTTGCTATCTTAAATGGTCCTTCATCTGCCTGCATGCTCCTCTCCAAGGTCAGTCAACACTAGCTCACAAGCTCCCAAAATCTTGTCTTCAAAGTGCTTGTAAACTAGTGGGAAAATTCTCTCCAAATCAAGAAGAATGTTGTTTCATTCTTCCAAAGATGTTTGTAAGCTCATGAGAATAACAAGGAGTGGCCCAAGAAGTCTTGTGTCTGATAAAAAATGAGTCCCAAGAAGACAGGAAATGCACTAGAGAATAAACAAACCCGGCACGCGGATTCATGGCGAGTGCAAGTCCAGCTGGAATTCCGTTAGGTCGCTTCTTGTCAAGGCCTAGAGGAGAGCTGATTTCGGCAAAATGGTGAAGTGGCCTTGGGACGAATGGACCAGATTCAAGGCAGCAAAGCTGAAAACGAAACTCCATCACCAAATGATTGATTTAAGCTCTGATCTTCAAGCTTTCTGCTCCTTTCCTTCAGATTTATATTCCACAGGTTGTTTAAGAAGAAAGGAAGCAAAAGGGCTTAAAGTAGCAAACTTATCATCTCAATTACTAAGAAAAGAGATAATAAAACATCCAAAATAAACCATCAATCAGGAGCTAACAATTTCTGTCTAAGAAAGCACTATCCGGGGTCCCGAATGTCACGTTCGAGGTCCCGAATGGTAAAATAAAGCAAGTCAGTAACAGATGTAGAAATAACAACACAGGGATGAAATAGAACAAGGGTGAAACAAGCGCAAATAATCAGATGGGAGAAGGTTCTCAGCAGAGGCGTTCTTGGGTTGCGTTCGGGACCAGATTATCATCGGCTCAAGGGTATTCTATTCAAGACGTCATAGAAATGACATGGGGACCAGATTCCTCGGATATCCCCTACTTTTCTCTTAAGAGAAACTACCCCTCGTTTCCACATATGAGGTAGTCTTGACAGTTTGCCATCCCTCCAGGCATGAATGGGGGAGGACCATACTCAAACTGCCCATGAAGCTGAGAAAAGACAGATCTAGAGCTAAAAGTCCCTCAGTTTTTCAGACTCGTGACCTAGCCCTAATCAACTACCCACCCTATCTATTCGAGACCACTTCAGCGCAGTCAAGACTAAACAGATGCCTACTTGTTCCATGCAATTTTCCTTCCGTATTCATCACATAAATGGCAGCATTTACACAAGATAATAATCAGTTGATCAGACCTCAAATTAAATCATGCAAAGATGTAATTAAAACGATGAATAATTGAATATGGCATCAAGAATGTATTAAGAACATTAAGGCCTCGAATCTGTCCCTGCAACCCTTGAATCAGCCTTGCCAAGAACTAAAGATTTAGCTACTCATGCTTAAAGATGAACAAATAATAATTAAAGAAAGCATAACAAGTAAATAAATAGAGTGAGGGAAGAAGACTTTGTTACTAAATTCTGTTTAGAGCCCGGCGGCAAGAGTTGAGGATGCTAACAAGACTAGAGAGAGAAACTAAAGAGAAGTCTAAGGAAAACTAACTCTAAATTATGCTAAGTGATTAAAAATTAGGAAGAGATGTCTAAACTATTCTTGGATGCCCTTTATATAGTAGGGTTCCAAGAACAAAATATCTACAGCCCAAAAACTAGGGACAAAATGCATTAATTGAAAGCCTAAAAAAATGGATCTATGTTCCTAAAAGCACAAAGCTGAAAAAGCATAAAGCTGTCTGATTTTTCCAGCTTTGGCAGGTCTGGACTGAGCTCAAGGCTGAACTGGTCAGATCGGTAGGTGTTTGGTAATCAGTGCAGAGCGTCAGAACAGTGTCAGAGGAATCACATGGGCGTTTTAGGTGGGATGACACGTGGAAATGACATCCTTTGCCCTTCGGGGTCCCGAACTGGGAATCCGACTCGGGACCTTGAACGCTGCTTTGGGCTCGGGACCTCGACTTTTGGTCTTGAAGCTCGAATTCGCTCAGAATGCACCAAAAACGCATGTTTTAGCATAAACTCCCTTTTTAGGCTTAAATCTGCAATAGTAATGAAATCAAGGGTAAATTAGCAGAATCAAGCTCTAAAATGGTGAGAAAATGGGGGGAAAAATCATGTATAAAAACATGCTATTAGAGTGGTATGCTTTTGGGGATGTTAGGGAGCAAGTTGCTTTGTCAAAACTAAGAGATTAGGGTTTTTGCTTTACTAACATAAGTTACCGGACCCAAACTCGGTACTTAGCCTCCTTACTTTGCAGAAAGTATTACTGAATTATAAGATCAATGCCTCGAGTTCCTAACTTGATTTCTTTTTTGTTTTCTGGGTGGCCCAAACTTGAATTTCTCCTATCAATGTCATAATAAAAGAAAGAAAGACTAGAGGAGATTTTTCATCATGAGCATATAATCTCATGTTGTTTTCAGCCTGACCAACTAACTGACAGTTACCTGAGGAAAAAAGAAAAGAAAATGCTGCTATCATCCTACAAAGCACATCCATGCAAGGAAAAACCATCGCAAATTGCAGAAAGTTTTCCTTCTAAGTGGACAAAGAATCTAAAAATTCTGGTTTGAGTTTTGGAATTTTGATTCCTAAACTATGCATCCAAGCCACTGAAAAACTTTCTGCAACACTGCTCATTTCTTAAAGTTTGGGTTTTTCCTTTTTTTAGTCTTTTTCTTTTTCAACAAGAGAGGGAAAAGCAGTACCAAGAAAAGGGAAGGGAGAAAAACAAAACAACTTTAATTTGTTATTAACAGAGGCATGAGAAAAAGGAAAACAGATCCTTTGCTTCCCTTTGAAGCTATCAAAACATGCAAAGCACACATTTCTATCTTTCCCCTGCCTTTCTCCTGTTCATGACATAACCCTTAACAGAAACATTTGAAAGAAGATTCAGATGAGAAATTGACACCAAAGTTAATTTTAATTTTGTTGGATGGAGAACGCAGTGAAGCAAAAGAGGTACCTGTCTTTAATTCCTTTTTTTCTATCTGGGTTCTGCAAAAGTGTTGATAAAAGTTGATTTAGTAAGCAGAAAATTGTTAAAAGAAATACTAATTAGAAACATCCATTTTACTGATGGTACAAAGGCTAGGGTCGATAAGATCATTCATTTTCTGGTTTCATTCCTTGGTGTCATCCTTCTTGATGATAGTTTTGTTGGAAATTTTGACAGAGTTAGATTCTCCGGTCCGGAGCAGGGAGAATCTAGCAGTGCTGGAGAAAGAATGGTATCAAGTATGCATCCAGAATCTTTTGAAGGAGGTAATCATTCTTCTTAATTAGTTCCTGCAATTCTAATTAAAAATTGTCATTTAGTTAACAAGAACATTGTTGTTATATGATCCAGTTTTGTTGGAATGAAACCGAATACTAGTCTTATCTCAGTGCGCTTAGGGATACATATGGCCGAGACCTAAAAATGCTAAAATTTATTTCTTTTGTTTATAGACAGCATAGTGAAGAGCTGGATCCAGAGGCAACTGTATGGGGAGATGAGTCAGGAATACAATTTCCAAGAGAGTGAATTTGCAGCTGCGGTTTCTGCCGCCACATTCGCCATTAGGTCATTGGATGAAGAAGAGGAGATGAATTATAGGAGAAAGAAGAGGGAGGAATATGAGAGGACAAGAACAAGAAACAAATCTATCAAACAAGATGATGCTATGGAATATGGTTCTGTCAGGATAACCAGAAGTTTTTCTTCCAAGGAAGTGAAAGATAAAGGTGACAGTTTCGAATCAAATATACGTTTTTCGCTAGCAAAATTATCTTGGTATAAGATTGTTATAAAGAAATCTTTTTCTTTTTTTCCAGGAGAAACTTCAACTAGAAAGACATCAAAGCAGGACCAAAGGGTGCAAGAGGATGCTAGTGTTTTTCCTGTCAGGAAACCGAGTCGTTCCTCTTCCTTCAGACTTACAAACCCTGTAGCAGATCGAACCCGTAGAGATGTTAAGGAATCAAAAGTGGAAACTTGGGAGAAGGAGCAACTAAGAAAGATCAACAAATGGTGATCATGAATTTAATTATTACTAATAGTAATGACACTAAACACAGACACATCCTAACACCATTCTTAAATTTCAGGTTTGAGAAGATGAAATCCCAGATTTTTGATTGGGAGAATGCAAAGAAGATGCAGGCCAAACTCAGCATGGAAAAGAAAAAGGTTTTTTTTTTCTTTGATTAGTTCTCAATTTATTCGATTGAATTCGCGAGTGATAGCGAATAAGTGTCTGAACTATCCTGATATCTGTACCTGCAGAATGAGTTGGAGCTGAGAAGAGCAAGAAACTTTCAGAATTACCAAAACAAGGTATCGAGGATCGATATGGTTTCTGGAGGTGCAAGAGCACAGCTAGAAGAGAAAAGAAGAAATCAAGAATCTGATGTGAAAGAGAAGGCAAAGTACATGCGGTCCAAAGGCAGGAGTACTCCTGTCAAATATTTCTGTTGGTGAATATCACAAGCAAACTAATAGCTAAAACTAAAGAAGTGTATATAATACTAATAATGTACTATAAGGCCACAACTCAATTTATTCACCGATAATAATCACATTTCGCTACCTCCCGTTGAAAGAGGAATTGAGAATAAGGAATAGCTGCAGAAAAGGGGGAATAGGAATAGATCCTTTCATACTGTCTTATTCAAACTTTTTACTGTTCAAATTGTGTGCCAGAAAGCAAGAAAGAACGTGCAGGTGTATCTTGCCCTTGATTGTACCACTTCTATAAATACTCAGGACTTTTCATCAACAGAATCGTCACAGATTTCTCGAGCTTTAGTTAAGTAAAGGAGGTATAATTCTAATCTCTCCATGTGCTGTTTTTGTTAAATTTTCTTGAAATTTTAGGTTATTTTACAAAACCAATTGTTTTAGCACCCTACATAATCGATATATATCATTCAATCGATCGATCATAGAATCCAGCATTCTTATTTTGCAGAGTAGTTAGTCACATATAATCCTGTATTCTGTTTTATGTAGTGACTTTCTTGCAACATTTTCTTAGTGAGCAAAGATAACAACTTTACAGGAGTTAGCATGAAATGGTTTCGGAGACAGCTTCCGAATCAGCAAATGAATCGAATTCAAGATGAGGAATCCATATATCTGGGATTCACAACCGCGGTAGCAGCAGCTGCATTTTCCATTCACTTGCGCGAAGAGGCAGAAAGGAATGGAGGAAACAAAATGGGAGGAGATGCCTCAACCAAACCAGGAGAGACGAGCGAAATAACAAGGTGGTTTTCGTTCAAGAAAACGAAAACTACAGGTAACTTTCAGAATCACAGGCTTCAGTATTATTAATGTAACTATTTAGATCAAGAAACTAAAAGGGCTATGTTTGATCAGGTGAAACTTCTGTTAGACACTCTGCTGCAGACCAGAAAAATCAAGCAATATCGCGCGGAGGCATTTCTGCTAGGAAGCCAAGTAGATCATTTCCTGACAAGGCATTCAAGAACACAGAAGATGCTCAGGAAAAATCTGAACGGTACGAATTGATCATTGACTCTGTCATTTCAATCCAACCTGTCAGAATAAAAAATGAGATAGACAGAATCTTGCTTTCTCATGTAATTAAGAACTGGATATTTGTTTTCAGGAATGACAAGCTGAAATCAATTCTTTCTTGGCGGAATGGAAAGAAAACAAGCGAAGCATAAAATGGAAAAGAAAAAAAAGGCTTTTTACTTCCATTGTAGAAAGAAGAAAATGATGAGGGAAATAATTATATTTTTTTTCCGATGAATTAATTATTCAGTAATAAGAAAATAATTATTTCCAAAATTATGTGCGATATTGACATTTATGTAACGTATGGAAATCAAAAACTCAAACTCAGAGACTTAACGTTGCCGACGTCAAAGCCAGCCAATCAAAGCTTTGCTACTATTTAATATTCACATGCTTTAAATTCAGCTTAATGATATAAAACAACCCTAAACTTTAATGTTTTATTTAAGTGCAACCTTGAACTTGTTTTTTGTTTAATTACAACCCTAATTTTCGCTAATATTGTTATATTACCCCCCTACCGTAATAGAAATCCGATGTGGCACAGTTGACCACCGTTATATACCACGTCAGCTCACCACGTCCGCAATGACCAGGGGTAATTAAATAAACAAAAAAAGTTAAGGGTTGCGATTAATCAAAACATTAAAGTTCAAACTTGTTTTATGTCATTTTCTCTAATTTAATCAATAGCCCAAATTCTTTTTTTCCTTTCTTTTTATATACAACAGTATAATAATAATAATAATAATAATAATAATAATAATAATAATAATAATAATAATAATAATAATAAAAATAAAAATAAAAATAAAAATAAAAATAAAAATAAAAATAAAAATAAAAATAAAAATAAAAATAAAAAAATTTGGAATTAATGCTTCATTGCTAGAATTAGAGATAATTATGATTAATCTAGGAATAAAGTTGCCTACAAAATAACTTAACAATTAGAGATAATTATGATTAATCTGATTAATTATGATTATTAATAGAAAGGCAATGAAGGTGGAGAGAATCTAGAAAATTCCCATTCGTTTAAATTTCCTGAAAAAAAATCCATCCAGTAGGAATGAATTGAAGAGGGAAAAATAAAAAAGAAACAAAGACAGAAAGCATAATAAAATAAATATGGCAAAAAGACATAAAATAACTCTGAACTTTAATGTTTTTGTTTAATTACCCCCTGGTCATTTCGGACGTGACGAGCTGACGTGGCACATAACGGTGGTCAACTGTGCCACATCGGACTGTAGGATTGTAATTAAATAAAAAAAAAGTTCAGGGTTGCACTTAAATAAAATATTAAAATTCAGGCTTGTTTTATGTCACTAGTTAGTTGGGCACGTGCGTTGCACGTGCGGCAATTTTTTATATGAAATTAAACTATTTAATATATATATTATTTATAAATTAATTTTGGTCATTTGAAAAATATAAGCCGCTATTTAAATATTGTTCTAAAGTAAGCATATTAATAATAAGTATTAATAGAAGATATAGCTTAATAGTATTTAAATATTATTCTAAGGTCATATAATCAAACATATAAATTATTAAACATACTAATAATAAGTATTAATAGAAGATATAGCCTAATAGTATTTAAATATTGTTCTAAAGTATTATAACCAACCATATAAATTGTTAAGCAAACTAATAATAATTATTAATTATAAAGCAATTTTACAATTTTTCTTGCTTGATTTTTTTGATTATGGGCTCATACTCATATAATTCATCAAATTTCTTGTTCTTGTTCTTGAGTCTTGTTCCCTTCCTTATCTCTTTTTTGCCTTCAGCTTCTTCGTCAATGAGTATCGGTGTGGGCAAAATAATTACTTCCTCATCTTGTTTTTTGTCTCTTTTCTTTTTCTGCTTGGCTGATTTTTTAGCTTGTTGTTGATCATCTTCTTCTTTGATCTTCTTGATCAGCCTCCCTTTTTTTTTCATCTTGTTATTCTTGCTTTCATCCTTTTCGTATTGTTCACCTTTTCTTTCTGTTGCAGTATTCAACTGAAGTTTATTTTTCTGGCTTCTTTTCCAAACTACCGCCAATGACTCCTTATCTTCATTATTTTGTTCTTCAGTTGTTGTCGTCTTTTTAGTTGCACGAACCTCTTCAGCGATAAATATATTTTTCTGTCGTTCGCTCTCATTTTTTTCGTTAACCTTGACTAAGAAATCAAATTCCTTGTCTTTGCAAGATATCATTTTTCTATAGTGTGGCGACTTCTCTTTTTCTTGTTACATTGAAAATAATATTAGTATTTTTTATGTAATAAAATTAATTTACTATCACTATTCTAAAAAAATTACCTTATCGTCAACTGATTCTTTGTATTCCTTGATGTCACAACCTATTAGTGTTTCTGTCTCATCAAAAAGAACAATTGTTGCTTCATTCTCACCATCATTAACTTGTAATCTCAGCATGTACCTGAAATTGTTAGTTGAATCTTAGTCATCTTATTTTATGTTTAACATAATACAATTTGTAATTTGTTTGGAATTACCTTGGAATTGTCTCAACGTAATTGTTACACCTGTCGCATGTTGCTTGACCCTCACCCATGTAAAATACTTTCTTCCAGCACTTTTTACATGATTCATACCAAGGTTGTCTTTTATTAATCACTTCGGTAATAGTTGCTGTTAGGACATAGAAAGACTGCAAAGTAATAATAGAAGTTAATGTTAGTTTTTTGATTTATACTCATAACTAATTTTTTTGTCGTTATTGTAATGGTAATAGTTGCTGTTAGGACATAGAAAGACTGCAAAGTAATAATAGAAGTTAATGTTAGTTTTTTGATTTATACTCATAACTAATATTTTTGCTTTGTGGTTGGTACCAGTTGTTTTGGTGACTCATAACTAATATTTTTGCTTTGTGGTTGGTACCTGTTGTTTTGGTGATGCAATTTCGTTCGCAATTTGTTCTACAGTTGCTTTGGTTTCATTGTCCATTCTCTTTGAAGGTGATTTGATTATTTTATGGGTGTCTTCTTGTTGAGTATAGGTCAAGCTGTAATGTATAAATATTTGTAAGGTTATATGAAAAAAATAATAGCTTAAACAATAGATAATGGTAAAATAATCTTATATTATATTTCATATATATACATATATACTTACCATTGCTGGATTTCATCTGTCTCATATGTTATGGGATTGATCATCACTATTGTCGTTCTTGTACTTAATACTTGTAAAATTCCTAATTTGAGTAATTGTATATAGGTCATGTTATGTGCATTTTTATTATTATTAGATATTAGATAAAAATTGACTCAGACTTACCTTGATATTTTGATATCATTCCGTTTGATAAGGCAATGATAGGTTTTTCATCTTTTATTTCATAAAGGGTTTCTCCTTCCTTTTCAGCTAAGTCTCCCCACAAGATCAATTTCAACTCTTCACCTCTGATTTTAAAAGTTTAAATATTGTTAAACCAAATTGCAATTATTTGATTTTATATATAGAAAAAATTGTAATTGAACATTAAAAAATAAATATATTACCTTTTGTTCATTAATAGAATTTCTCGAAATTTGCCATTGAATGGTTTTGCGCTAATGACGAAACCAATAATATCTATCATTAAAATAATTGAAATTAGAATATGAGTATTAGAAAAGGCATCAATTTAAAATAATGATTACAATGTTTTATAAATTTAGTTGCTTACCGATTCGTTTGCTTTGGTCACAATGAGGAAGATCCTGAAAATCCATGAATTCATAATGATTACAATGTTTTATAAATTTAGTTGCTTACCGATTCGTTTGCTTTGGTCACAATGAGGAAGATCCTGAAAATCCATGAATTCATAGTTAATAACATCAAGGGGGATAGGGATTGCCGATTTTTGCACCATGGTTGAGTTTGTCAGAATGAGTTCAACGTCGAGGTTAATATTCGAGTAATTTGGATTTGGTTTCTTGGCAACTCCATTGGTAATAACATATGTGCATCCCTTTTCTAAGGTATCGTTCAGCTTTTGCACCGCTTGCTTGAAAATCATTGCTTGAACTTTTGTTCCCTGATATAATATATATATAATTTAATAAGTCAACTGTAAACAGAAGTCAATTGTTGATGAAAAATATGATTGTTTAGTTAAAGATCATAATAAAGATAACATGTAGGGTAAACTTTCTAAGATGCATATAAATAGGTTATATATGGAATATGTAACTCCGCAAAGCTTTAATATTTTAGAAAGGAAAATATTCAAATATGATTGTTTATTAAAAGATCATAATAAAAAGTTAATTGTTGATGAAAAATATGATTGTTTATTAAAAGATCATAATAAAGACAACATAGGGTAAACTTTCTAAGATGCATATAAATAGGTTATATATAGAACATGTAACACCGCAAAACTTTAATATTTTAGAAAGCAAAATATTCAAACCCTCTAAACAAAAGCCAAATTTAATATTATAAATAATATTAAATATTCAGTAAAGGGAAAAATAATTATTAATATAATGCCTTAATTTATACCTCACGATCTATTAAGATCAGTCCTAATTTTTCTGAGGTGCCCATTTTATCATTGTAGTTTTCGACTTGACCTTTTCGGATAACTAAAAGTTCCAGACGAAATTCAGTTTGTTGATCTTCAAGGTCTCTTATATACGTGCATGCTTTTTCTTCTTGGGATAGTTGCATCTTTTCGCTCGTTCTTGTCATCTAAAGAGAAAAGAAATTGTTTTCAAAATTCAAAAAAGAAATTTTTAATATTTTTAATAATAAAAAGGATTCTAAATGTGGATTGTCAAAATGTCAAGGAATTTGATTTATTTAATTGAAATTTGTAAATTTTAAATAAATAAATTATGAGCTTTATACCTGTAATCCAAAGGAGATAACAACTTACGCGACAACTTCCAATTAGGTAGTTAGCACGTGTTGCCCAACCCTTACTTGCAGAAGATCTGTGAGGATTGAGGAAGAGACAGTGTCCAGTTAAAACAAAACTATGGAAATGCTATAGTTAATTAAAATCGCATAATTTGTAAATTGAGCGCAAAGCCTAGAGCGAGCAACAACCGCTGAACTGAACCGCATGGTAAACTTAATTTCAATTTTCTATTACAGTACTACTTCTACTTATTAAAACTTCAACATTGGAACTTGGATCAGTTTAATCTAAATTTTAAATAAAAAAATTATGAGCTTTATACCTGTAATCCAAAGCAACAAAAACAGGATGTAGAAAATCTATTCTAAAGGAATCAAGAGAACTGTAGATTGGAACTTGGATCAGTTTAATCTAAATTTTAAATAAAAAAACTATGAGCTTTATACCTGTAATCCAAAGCAACAAAAATAGGATGTAGAAAATGTATTCTAAAGGAATCAAGAGAACTGTAGAACATGTCAATAGATTAAGAAATATATGATGAGAGAATATTTTATGATATAGTCATTGGATCCATACCTTTGTAATTGTTAAAGAAGGTTGTTTATGAAATATTAAGTTAAATTATACTTGTATATATAGGTACACATGTGTAGGATTTTAGTAGTTATATTATACTCGAAATCTTACTTCTAATAAACTTCTAATAGGTTTCTAAATTCTTAATATTATCGTGATTAAATAATTTTAAAACTCTAGAATAATTGAGATAAGAAGCCTAGTAATGTGTAGGATTCTTAATATTATAATGTAATCTCAAAATTCTTATATATAAATATACTAATAACAAACGTCTATAATTCTTATAATAAAGAATGAAGGTTATTTTCATTTGATTAGAATGAAGGTTATTTTCAATAAAGAATTAATTATACATATAATAGTATTTAATATATAATTTGTATAATAGACTTTTATATAATAGTATTTAAAACCTATCTATTAAGTTATTTGATTAATTTGAAATTCAATTCCTATATATAATAGTATTTATTAGTTTGATTGGACTTGTTAATTATAATTTAATATCTATTAAGTTATTATCATTTGTACTGCACTTTGTTACACTTCTCATTTCTTTAAGGTAGTGTTCGTTTTCTTTAGATTGTTAAACGAAATAGTTAATATTCTCCAAATAAAAATGCCGTAATCTCTCAATACCAAATTTGTTGGGCTGTAGCGCTGTACATTTTTGAATGCATAAAGGAAGATTATGGGAATGGAGAAGATGAGAATACTGTTTCTAACTCGATTTAAATTTGTAGGCACGTGGCGTTGCACGTGCGAAATTTATTTGATAATATTAAAATATAATATTTATGTACAAAAAAGTATTTTACACAAATATATTTGTGGTATAATATAATTTTTTTAATATGTCTCCAAAAATAAGATTAACATAAATTTTTACTATGGTGCTTCATCTATATTGTAGGCAGTATATTTGTATTTTTATTGATGTTCTAGTGTCGACAAAAAAATCATGTATTAATTCTAAAATAATTAATTTTAAGCACTTAGAATTAAAACAATTTTAACTCAATTAAGTAAATTACTTTTACACAAATATATTTGAGGTATAATATAAATTTTTTAATATGTCTCCAAAAATAAGATTAACATAAATTTTTACTATGGTGCTTAATCTATATTGTAGGCAGTATATTTGTATTTTTATTGATGTTCTAGTGTCGACAAAAAAATCTTGTATTAATTCTAAAATAATTAATTTTAAGCACTTAGAATTAAAACAATTTTAACTCAATTAAGTAAATTACTTTTATAAATTAAAATTTAAATATTTAAAATGATGTTCCATATTATTTTTATCTAAGTTTTCCAAATATTGTAAATAAGTATGTAATTATTTAAAAACAACCACTAATGATTTTTTCTTTAAAGATTCAAATTCAATAAAAAAATTAAGTTTAATATTTAATTAAAAATTATGATTTAAGTAAATGTACAAACTATTTTTCTCCATGTTTATGTATGAAAAAAAATCACATAATTAGCTAAGGAAAAATAATTCCTTATCATTACAAATTTTACGAAATCAAACTTCAGTAATTTAATATTTGTGTGTATATATATTTTTAAGAATAATTCATTATAAAAAGAATTTCATAGTTTTTTTATATTTTATTGAGGCAAGATAATTTCTTGTTTCTTTTACATATTTTTTATAATGTTTTTATTTTTAACTAAAAAGAATCATCACTTTCCACTTTGTTTTTTTTTCTTCTCTCATTTTTTTTCTAGTTCTTATTCTAATAATGAAAACACATCAAATATAAAATAACAGCATTTTTAAAATAATAATAATAATAATAAAAAAAGTCTAAAAATAATTGTGATTATAATTTAATAAAAGGGAGAATTTTGTTATTTTATTATAAATAAATAATAATAATATCATAAACTATTATTATTATTATAAATAAATAAACTATTTCAATTTTAAAATATTTTTTATTAGATTAGGGTGATAATAACTTTAAGAGATTTAATTTTTTATTTAATAAGTTTACGATAAATATTTATTTAATTATTTTAGGTATAATGATAACTTATAAAATAGTAACTATTTCAATTTTAAAATATTTTCTTTGTGAAAAAATAAACCATGTACTGCCTTAAAATTATAGTTAAATAATTAAAATAAAATAAATACTATTAACCCATGTAGAAAATATTTATGTACAATATATAATATTTCTTTCATAAAAATAAAACTAATTTATATTATTTTGATAATATATGGATAATATTGTCAATAGTTGTAAATAAACTTCTCAATTATTTTCATAAATATTGTTCTTTATTTTACCATATAATTTATGTTAGAAAAATTATAAATATTACCATTTATTTGTCTCTTTTATCTAGTTTATGTTTCATTAATACTTTTAAAATCAATCATTTTACTAAATTAAATTTAAAAAATATATTAACTCGAATAAAGAATATCATTTTTAAATTAATATAATAATAATTAAAATAATTTACATTTAAAAATAGATTAAGATATGTTTTTTTATATTTAACAAATAATTTACATTTAAAAGTAGATTAACTTATATTTTACTCATTGTGACTATTTTCCAATTCCATACTTTTAAGGATATTTCTCACATTGTAGCTCCACCAGTACATTGCATAGATTGATCTGCCACAACTTTTTTGAATGTAGTGAGGAACTTGTTGGTAATCAACGAAGGAAATATTTTTATCACCCATGCCAATTTCACAAAGAATGATAAATTTAAAAAATATATAAAAGTAAAAGTTCACAATAATAATTTCATATGAAAATAGCTTCGGTATTTAACATATTTTGGTTCTTCAATAAATTATCTTTCTCTTTTGTATTTTAGCATTTCAATTATTAAATTATTTAAATAATGTTTTTTAATTATAATGTGAATATTTCATAATAGAAAATCACCTTCTTTCATTTTTCATATTATCAAAAAAATATTTAATATAAATTTAAAGTATAAAGAATTAATTTCAAATACACTCATTATTCATAAATTTAATATTAAGTCATTTAAATATATATAGTTTATACAAATATAATTTATTTTTGCTAACTTTTTTAACTCACAATATTAAGTATATTTTTTTATGATAAGTTTTTTACTAATTTTAAATTCTTACTAAAAGATACATATATAATAATTTGTTATTAATTAAATAAATGGTCATTTAATAATAGAAATAAAATTGCATTACTTAATTGAAAAATTAATTTATAAGTTTGTTAACTTATTATTAGTGTTATTTTAAAATATTATTATAAGCTACTCCCGTGTAATTTTCTAAAAGACTAACGAATGTAGCATATTCGATTTTCTTTCCACTTTTTCCATATAGAAAAGATATAATTTTTTTATTTTAAAGTCTGTGTTGTTATTGTTTAGCTTGAAATTGAAAACATTATCTAGTTTTTATCTAAAAAACTATATAAAAATATCAATAAAATACATTTACGTAATCATTAAGCATATACTCAAAATATTTATTTTGTAATATTTTATTTATTTATTATATAATAATAAAAAATTATTAACTTTATTGATTAAAAAATTAAATATATTTTTAGGTAAATTACATAAAGAAACCCTAAAGTATACAAAATCTTCCACTTTGAACCCAATAGTCTTGAAATTTACAATATAAGCCTGTAATAAAGTTACAATTTTGGTCTTTTTAATAGTTAGAAAATTAAAAAATGATAAAAATATTATTAAGTTATTTAATTATTTTATCAATCACTAATTATTTTAATTTTTTAAAATATACTGATTAATTTGTTAAGGGTGATGTTGATTCAAACCAATTAAAAATATAGGGAATTTACTATGACATTTATGATACAAATTTAGAACATGAGGGGGGAAATCTCCACGGTATGTGGAGCAGACATTCATGGAATCCAAGGATATTTTTCACAATGGTTAGAAAAACTACACTGTGCACAGTGCCTTGTTATGCAACAAAGCATACCAAATTGTTGAAGACCACTTTGACATACTATCTAAAAGTTATGCAGCAATCAGTGCCTGTTATTGACAAACATGCACATTCCCCAGTTCCCCATCAAACAGATAAAAGAAAAGACGTTATTTAAAAGAGAAGAATTTACTTACCACTTGGCTCAAGCAGTTCATGTTATCAACTTGTTAGTACTTCTTTATACACCACATTTTTAACATAAGCCTGTCTTTTTTTTTTAAGGTTGTCTGTCTTGACTAAAAGCTTAGTAGTTGACATTGAAACTCCTCTTGATAGCGCCACATATAACTGTCCATGCGAGAAGACATCTTCAGGCAAGTAAACTCCTACATTTGGTATTGTCTGCCCTTGAGCTTTATTTATCGTCATGGAGAAACAAAGTCGCACAGGAAATTGCTTTCGAACAAATTTAAATAGATATGTTCCAGCTTCTGCCGGTGACAAAGGTATTCTTGGCAAAAAAACACGTTTACCTGCATGTTGGCCAACTGTTATTTCTGCATGTATGATATTGCGTTCAAATCCTCGACAAACCATTCTAGTCCCATTGCATAATCCATTTGGTGGATCTAGATTCCGCAGCAACATTATAGGACAATTCTTCTTGAGTTCTAGTATATGTGGCGGCAATCCATTTGGCATCAATGTATTTAGGAATTCTTCTTGGTAACAATTGTTTTCATCATCAGATGCGATATCAAAACTCTTAAATATTGTGCCATTTCCGGGGAATAATGATATCATTCTATTATTCAACTCATCAACATATTCATTCTTGGTAGCCAGTATAGCACGATTTGTTATGTACTCAGGTAATGTTGCATTTTCTCGAAGTGAGGGGTAGACATTGTCAATCAAACGGTTAATGGAAGATTCACAGTTGTCATACTTAATTATCATCTCTTCTGGTAAAGATATCATGTCATCATCTATTGTTGGCTCTTCTCCATTTCCTATTCTGAGTAAAAGTTTGCTGAATTCTAAATCTGAGCTACCCCTCATATTTCTAGATAATTTCAGTCTTCTCATATGGTGCCATAAGTATGATCTTACCAAACTTGCTCCCACAGTTTCTGATCTTGTCCCTCGTGGTACTACAGGTAGTACTTGTCTGAAATCACCTCCAAAAACTACAACTTTACCACCAAATAGTTCATTGTTGTTCATTATATCCCTTAAGAATCGATCAACCATCTCTATTGCGCAACGTTTTGCCATTGGAGCTTCATCCCACAGAATAAGTCTTGCCCTTTTTATTAATTGAGCCTTGGGTTCTTGTTTTGAATAGTTGCTTTCACTTGATTCATGAACATCTATAGGGACAAAAAATCCTGGAATTTGAATCAACTTTTTCTATAATTGCCTTATAAGCCTCTTCTTGTTCTGGATTTAACTTTGATTGTGTCTCTATATCTTCCAATGTGACTTTAATGGATAATTCATCTGCAATCTCCTTTGGCAATGTTGAATCATGTTCCAAACTCATTTCCTTTAATGTAGGTAAATCATAGTCCTTAACACTTTTCCCCATACTTTCTAAATAAAAATTAATACTCTTGAGTGTTAATGCTAATACCTCATCTACGCTTGAATTTCGATGGGTTCTTTTATAGTCTTCGGATAATGCATCACAATAGAGATCCCATAACTTCCTTACATCTTCAGGCTGATAATAAATTAAATAAAAAAATGTAAACGTTAATAAAAAATGGCTTAAATTAATATAAACATAAATAAAAATATGCATTCTTTTATAAATTAAAAAGGCATTTGACAAAATATAAGCTATACGGAAAAAATGGATTTAAAAGATCTAAAAGTGAGGATAGTAAATTCTACTAAATTTAGTTTTTTTAGTGACTTAATTTGAAAATTACCTGACAATACACCAAAATAGTAGCAAATAGTCTGCGTAACTCCAATGGCATTTTAAACATAACTGCTTCACTTAGGCACGCTGATATACTCTCGTCAGATTCAAGAAGTCCTCTCTTTTGTGCTGATTGTTTGAATGTTTTGCATATAACTTCATTTACTGTCAATAAATCTTCAAAAGATTTTGGCCCTCTAACATGATTCAATAATAACCTTAGAAAATACCTTTCTCCTTCTTTTGGATTTGCAGTATTTACACGGCCAATCACACCCCTCGTTGATTCTATTTTTTTCCATGTTTTTTCTTTAGATTGCCAGACAAAATGCACAGGAAATTCCCTGTAGTAAAAATATAAGAAATAATTGTGTGAAAGATATCATATTGAAACATTAATTAATGTATTATATCTACATATATAAATAAATAATATATATATATATATATATATATATAATAGTGACATTGAAAAATAAATAAGCAAAGAAATAAAATTTTAAGAATAAAGTTTTTTTCTTGCCTGTATAAATATTGTTTTGCATTTGGATTCTCAGAACATGTTGTAAAGAATTCTGTAAGCATTGTCTTCGATACATGCTCCCAAAGCACCACTTCTTGCAAATTTTGATTCTCCCAATAATAGACAGCTTGTTTATTAGGCAAATGTAATTGCAAATTTATCACCGGAGGATTCATCTCATTTAAATTGAATTCATATATCCTCCATGCAGCTTCTTGTGGAGAGACAAATCTCCCATCTTGAAATTGTTCTATCTCATCAACCAAATTATTCCCATCATTTGATGCAATTTATACAGATATTTTGTCATGCCCTTTGTATACATACTTATAAAGATATTTCACTGATTTAATGCTGGAGCAGATCTCAACATTTATGTAGCAACCATATCTTGTAAGCAAGTAAGAGTTATACGGCACTACCCATCGGTTATCAAGCTCTTTGTTCTTCTTAATTGTTTTTCGCCCATTGTCTCTTCTTTGATATATTGGATAACCATCTTTTCCAGCCACAGTTGTAGAAGAAAAACCTCGTGGATAGTGAAATCTGCATTTTCCATTTTCCATACAACCACATTTTTTATTACTTTCTCCACATGGACCATGCATCATATGTTTGGTCACTAATTGAAAAAGTAAAGGTTCTTCATCCTCATCTGGTATTTCAGCACAAACAAATTTGTCAAACTGATCAGAATAAACAATTTTGAAACCTTCTTCGAGTATGACTAACATATGAACGTGTGGCATTCCCCTTTTTTGAAATTCAATAACATGAACATGTGCAGCTACTTTTCCAAATACTTGTTTCTTGATAACTTGATCTTTGAGATCTTGAACTTTTGCTCGAAAGACCCTTGCAACTAAATCAGGACGGTCTTGTGCAAGTTCCCCTTCTGTAAGCTGATCTTGAATCTCTTTCCAATCTGGATTACATGTCATAGTAATAAACAAATCAGGCTTCCCAAAATGCTGGACCAATGATATCGAATCAAGATATCGTCGTCGCATATCTCGTGGCCCTCCAACAAAAGAGGCAGGAAGGATTAACCTTTTTCCCACTTCACTTCCTCTAGTTTCTCCTAACATGACACTATCAGCAATACCTTGGTACAATTCAGATCGGATTTTTGCTTGCTGATGACGGAAGAAATCAAGTCTGGTTGTCTCCAATTTAATGTACATATCTACAACATATTGTTGGAATAGTCTACCAGATAGTAAAAGTATCGATTGTATGAAAGCTCTAATTTGAAGCTTGTAACAATAGTACTCTCTACACGATACTTTTGATATTGTAGGTCTATGCACACCTATATGTTAAAAAAATCATGTGAAAATTTTAAAAGACATGAAAAAAAATAGAGCTAAAAATTGAAATAATATCGTATTAATTAAAAGCTTACCTTCTGTTTCTTGATCAAAAATATTTTCTGCAGAGGTAAATGTCAGAATAGTTGAAAAGTTTTCTGTAGTTGTTGTGTTAGTAATGGAAGACCTCCTGCATTGTTTGTAAATATTCTGATGCCAACCAATTTCTCCTTTAGGGCATAAAAGTGGGTATTGGAGAGGATCATAACAACTAAAGTAATGTTTAATTCTATGGCTCTGTCCCGAATGTGCATGAACAACTATATCTCTTTCAAATGGAACATTAGAATTATTTCCTTCAATCCATATAGCAGCAACTTGATCAACAGAAGGTGAGTTATAAACTCTTTGATCAATATTAACACTTGTGTTGATATGGATTTGTAAATCGTCAAGTGAGGAAATATCTTTGAAGCCTTTCAAAAATTTAGCATATGGGTTGTTTTCCAAAATCTTCATCAATTTTTTCATAATGCTTTCATCCAAGTTAGCATTTTCCATAATTCTCATCCTATTGTGTAGCTCATTATCAGTATCATAAAAATAAAGTTGAAAATAGACTGGATTATTCTCTGCAGGCACCAATCCGGAAAGGTTGTGGTATGCCTGACCTTGAGCTTTAAAGGTATAAACTCCGTTCCTCGATGAAGCAAGTTCTTTGTCATACTTTACACCAAATGATGTAAACCCAAATATACTATTATATTTTCTAATCTTTCTACGAAACTCTTTCGCTTCTTCCGATTGTGACGTATAAAGTTCCAGCAAATCATCATCATAATGTGTATGCGTCAATTTAACTTGTCCATTTTGACAACAAAATGTTGGTGGCTCGAATTGAAATCTTTTTGCACCACAATAGTTACAACTGGGAACATCCTTTAAAGTATGTAGAGGTGAAATAGATGGTTCAACTTCTATATGTCCTACACATTAAAACAAATAAAAGATTTATTATATAGTTTAGTATTAGTCACTCCGAATTAAAACAAATAAAAGATTTATTATATATTCTAGTATTAGTCACTGAGAATAATTTTAAACATTGAATCAAATTATTAATTAATCACATAAAATATTTGACACCATCAAATCAAACATTGAATCAAATTATTAATTTTAAAATATTAAATAATCACATACCTTGATATTCATAAAGAAATGATTGAGCTTTAAGCAACCAATTTCGTTCTCTTCTTTTAGCATGTGGTACCATCAAACCATTGGCCGCTTTTCTTTTGTTTGTAGACATTTTCCTACAATTGAAATAAATTTAAAACATGAATTTGCAAGTAAGTGGTAATTTAAGTAATTTATTAAATAGTGTATGAAATTGTATAAATATACATATATGGATCGAATTAAATAAATACAATATGGATCTATTATGTTTAAAGGAACAGGTTGAAATAGCACGAAAATATAAAATCTGGTGGAATGATGTTGTCATTTAACGAAAGATGTTCAAAGCATGAAAATTGCAAATAACTAATTTAAGTTAGATGGCAAGTTCCACCTTTATTATAAGATAAATCAGAAAAAAATAATGATGATGGTTTAAACAATTTCGGCAATCATAAATACATACATATATTGACCGAGCTAAATAAATACATATATATAAGACTCAAATTAATTAAATATAAGATATATATAATAAATATACAATATGTATTCTATTGTGCTTAAAGGAAAATTTTTGAAAGCAATCCCTAAATTTTGACAATAAAAATGAATTGTGACTTTAATAAGTACTCAAATTAATTAAATATAAGATTTATATAATAAATATATAATTCATACCACAACTCGATTGGTAATTGGAGGAATTGCCAAGCAAACTGCTACCAGAAACACGACGGATCTGTGAAGACGAAAACACAATTCGCATGTTAAATATTATACTACTAAAAAGCTATTAGTGACATAAATATATTTCAATAATAATAAAAAAAAACAACTCCTTTTTGTTCAGTGATGCCATGTTAAACAACATTCAGGTTCAGGATTTAGTATCTTACAATAGCATTGCCTTCAAAATTCTATTTTGGTTCATATTTGCAGCTCTCTTGAAAATTGGTTTTTGGATGGTCTAAGGCATCAACTATAAATTATATGTTGTGTGTGATAAATGGTAATGTGACGGAAATCAATGTTCTAATACATTCATCAACTGTGGCTGTAAAGCAGATCTCCATCGCATTTTTGGAACGCATGAAAGCAGACTTCAAGAAAAAATATGGGGGTGGTAAAGCAGGCAGAGTGTATATATGGTGCCACAACAAAAACTTGTGTCTTGAGTTTAACCACAATTTTGGTTCTTTGAAATTGGAACTAAGGTAGCATGAATCTAATTGCAGGCCAATTATGAAAGAGCACATGAAGTATATTATTGATCATACGGAGGAGATAGAGAAGCTAATAAAGGTGAAGGCTCAAGTTTTAGAAGTCAAAAGCATAATGCTGGGGAATATTGGTACGATCCTGGGTCACCCGAGGCTCGTAGGCAAATTTGCTTATAATTTCCGTTCTTTTTAATTATGCTTATAAATTTGATGTCTTGAATTCCATAAATCAATAAAAACATGTATTATAAATTAGAAATAAACTACAAGTTCGATTCATTGATCTTAATGAAAAAATAAAGATTAAATCAATTACCAGAAAGTATTAAAGTTCGTACCTTATGAATTTGTAAAATCGATGCTTCGCTTCTTTTGAAATTCTGTATGTCTTTTGATTTCCATCCAAGCTGGTAGAAGTTATTATAGAATTTCATCAAATGTCATGTCATTCAAAGTAAGCTGGTGATGTCATCAATTATATTTGGAGATCATGAATTCAGTGGCAAACTACCAATGACATGGTTTAGGAAGGTTGAACAGTTGCTAATAACTACAGAGATAATTCTTGTGATCGATCAATTCAAGCCAGTATATATAGACAACCAAAGCACCCAATCAACTACAGAGATAAGCAAACTACCAATGACATGGTTTAGGAAGGTTGAACAGTTGCCAATAACTACAGAGATAATTCTTGTGATCGATCAATTCATGCCAGTATATATAGACAACCAAAGCAACCATCTTACATTGAAGGCAGTAGCAAGTGTTCGTGGTTCAAACCCAGCAAGAACAGATGTTGGATAAGTTCCTCCACCAATGAAGAAAGGCTGCAAATCAATGGATAGTTCATCTGTAAGACTGTAACACCATACTTGGACCCAACTAAACATCAGAAAAACATATATATTACCCTGAAAAGACTCAAACCCAAGCTTTCAGATGGATCAATGCTGCAAATGGCATGAAGTCTCTGCCCCTCGTTTGGATTGACCAAGTAAAAAGCTGAACCAGCTGGGATTCTATAGATATCTCCGGCCTGCAATCTCCTCTGGAAGGGATAAATCATATAAATAAATCACTAAATTAAACAGCTCCCAATCAACTACAGAGATAAGCAAACTACCAATGACATGGTTTAGGAAGGTTGAACAGTTGCCAATAACTACAAAGATAATTCTTGTGATCGATCAATTCAAGCCAGTATATATAGAAAACCAAAGCAACCATCTTACATTGAAGGCAGTAGCAAGTGTTCGTGGTTCAAACCCAACAAGAACAGATGTTGGATAAGTTCCTCCACCAATGAAGAAAGGCTGCAAATCAATGGATAGTTCATATGTAAGACTGTAACACCATACTTGGACCCAACTAAACATCAGAAAAACATATATATTACCCTGAGAAGACTCAAACCCAAGCTTTCAGATGGATCAATGCTGCAAATGGCATGAAGTCTCTGCCCCTCGTTTGGATTGACCAAGTAAAAAGCTGAACCAGCTGGGATTCTATAGATATCTCCGGCCTGCAATCTCCTCTGGAAGGGATAAATCATATAAATAAATCACTAAATTAACAAACAAACTTGTCCATGAAAGCTCCATAATCTTAGGCCCTTGCCATGTCTGTTACACTTTACCTTCAAAATTGTAGACCTGGAACTGCCCAATCCTATCAACACTTGATGAAACCTTTCTATGTCTGTTTTGGGAAGACGTTTTTACTTTTCACCTTTTAGCCCCTTGGGTTTCTGGCTAGGAAACTGCTTCAGCCGATTACTCTTGCTCACCAAGAGTCATCAATAAGGTGGAAGAAGCTTATACGAACTTTAATACTTTAATAGCTAATTTAATTAATTAAATAAGTAGTTGAATAATAAATTTATTCAATTTTAATAGGTAGGTAATTTTAAAAATTAAAAGACTATTACACCCTTAAATTTTTTAATAATTAAAGGCTATCATAGTAATTTAAGGAAATAAGGCCCTTCGTGCTTTTTATATAGTATAGATTAACTCCTTTAAATTCTATAGCCGCCTGTAGTCGGTGCATGATCGACAACCAAATGATATGGATAGTGAGACCAGGGATTGGAAAACACGCTGTGCTGCAATTTTGCAATTTCCAGTAGCATTTCCTGATAAAATACAACACCAATTAATTATTACTATTATCTATTAGTAATAAATTAATAAGTGAAATTAGTCAAAAAGGGGATGGGAGCAACATTTTCCTCGGATTGGAAATTTTGGCAGCAAAGGATGACTTGAGAAAAGAGGTCGACAGCAGAGAGGCGCATGGTATTATTGCCAAATTGGCTGCACCAATTTCTCAATTTTGTGGGGCCAAGTTAGTTGTCATCTCATCACCATACTAGACTAAGAGAATTGTAATACCTATATATATTTATGTTAGGCCATAGTTGTAATGTATCTAGTGGAACAAAGCAATTAGTTCCAACCGAGAGAGAGCAAGTGAGTGTGTGTGTTCAGAATAAAATTAAGTGAGTGTGTTTGTATCCCATTTGTAGTTTCCTTACTTCCATTAAATAAAAGTTCAGCTTTAGTAGCTCGTATCTCCATTCGAGTAATTATTAGCTTTGTTAATTTTCACCACCTTTGTTCAACAATCTGGTAGCGGAGCTTGGTTGGTTATCGGACCATGGGTGACCTTCAAGTTGTTGGTGGAATTAAAAAGCTCAATAATCAAAACTACACTTCTTGGTCTACTTGCTTGATGTCTTACATGCAAGGACAAGATTTGTGGGAGATAGTAAATGGAAGTGAAGTCACACCACCAGAGACGGAGGATACAAACGGTTCTCTTCGAAAATGGAAGATCAAAGCGGGCAAAGCAATGTTCGCTTTGAAGACAACAGTTGATGAAGAGGTCCTGGAGTATATCCGCGATGCCAAAGCTCCCAATGAAGCTTGGGATACGTTCGCCAAGCGATTCTCGAAGAAGAATGATACAAGACTCCAACTTTTAGAAAGTGAGTTATTGTCAATAATGCAACATGATTTGACAATTGCTCAATACTTTCATAAAGTGAAGTCGTTGTGCCGAGAAATTTCTGAATTAGATCCAGAAGCTCCAATCGGAGAAACCAGGATAAAAAGAATAATCATCCATGGTTTGAGGCCCGAGTACAGAGGGTTCGTCGCTGCAGTACAGGGATGGCCGACCCAACCATCACTTGTTGAGTTCGAAAATTTGCTAGCTAGTCAAGAAGCATTAGCTAAGCAGATTGGTGGAGTTTCGCTAAAAGGTGAAGAGGAAGCACTCTACACCAACAAAAATCGGCGAAATTTTAAGCAGCGGACAGTTGGTGGATCTAAAAGAAATGTTGATAAGACTGCGAGCAATCATGGTGAAGGAAGCGCTCGCGCAGGGGGAGCTTATGTCAAAAATAAAAAGTTCGAAGGGAAGTGCTACAACTGCGGAAAGATGGGACATAAAGCAAGCTCTTGTTGGTCAAAGAAAAAGACCATGGAGAGCAACGCCGCCACTTCTAACTGTGAAGAAGAGTGGGATATTGAGGCAGACTTTGTTGCAGAAGAGGAGGAAAATGCTTCTACAGCAATAACATCCAATCGAATTGATTACAAGAATGATTGGATTGTTGATTCAGGTTGCTCAAATCACATGACAGGTGATAAAGAGAAGCTGCAAAACCTGTCAAAGTACAAGGGGAACCACGTGGTGGTAACAGCAAATGACTCGAGGTTACCGATAGCACACACCGGTAAAACAAAAGTCTCCTCTAAACAGGATGCTATTATGATGCCCCTTGAAGATGTCTACCATGGCCCAGGAATAAAGAAAAATCTTCTTTCTGTTACACAACTAACATCTTCTAGCAATTATGTGCTGTTTGGTCCACATGATGTTAAAATATACCGGGAGCTTAAAATTTTGGAAGAACCAGTGATGAAGGGAAGAAGATTACCGACAGCATACGTGATGTCGGCAGAGACGGCATATGTAGACAAGACAAGAAAAAATGAGACTGTAGACTTATGGCACATGCGGCTTAGTCATGTTAGCTATTCCAAGCTAGACGTGATGATGAAAAAGTCAATGCTGAGAGGACTTCCTCAACTAGAAGTGAGAACTGACACGATATGTGCAGGGTGTCAGTACGGAAAAGCGCATCAGTTGCCGTATGAAAAGTCTAAATTCAAGGCGAAGGAACCATTAGAGTTAATTCACTCTGATGTGTTTGGACCAGTCAAACAAACATCTATCAGCGGGATGAAGTACATGGTAACCTTCATTGATGACTTCTCCAGATATGTTTGGGTCTATTTTTTGAAGGAAAAATCTGAAACTTTTTCAAAGTTCAAAGAGTTCAAAGATGCGGCTGAAGCTGAAGTTGGCAAATCTGTTATTTGTCTACGCATAGATAATGGTGGAGAATATACTTCACATGAGTTCTCTGATTTCCTACGAAAGTGTCGAATACGTCATCAGTTCACATGTGCAAATACTCCACAGCAAAATGGTGTCGCTGAAAGGAAGAATAGGCACATGACAGAAATATGTCGAAGTATGCTCCATGCAAAGAATGTTCCAGGAAGGTTCTGGGTAGAAGCAATGAAGACCGCAACCTTTGTGATCAATAGGCTTCCACAACAAAGGCTAAGCTTTGTTTCACCCTTTGAAAAATTATAGAGCATGAAACCTTCAGTCGGACATTTCCGAGTCTTCGGATGTGTATGCTATGTATTTGTACCTGACCATTTACGTAGCAAGATGGACAAGAAAGCTGTTAGATGTATATTTGTGGGATACGACAGTCAAAAGAAAGGATGGAGATGTTGTGATCCTACAAATGGAAAGTGCTACACGTCCAGAAATGTGATATTTGATGAAGCGTCTTCGTGGTGGTCCTCAAACAAGACGACACTGCCAGACTCGGATGATTTCAAAGATAAATTGGAATCTTCTCAGCTCCAATTTAGTCCAGAAGAAAGTCAGGATACAGAGAGTGATGAAGATGCTGAAAAGAAGGCAACACAAGGTCCTTGGCAAACTGGTGTACACCAACAACCAAGTGAAGATGAGGTTGAAGAACCAGTTTCACTCAGGAGGTCTACTAGGGTTAGAAAACCAAACCCTAAGTATGCCAATGCCGCCTTGGTAGAAGAAGATGCAAAAGAACCAGAGACATTTGAGGAAGCATTCCAGAAGCTGGAATGGACTAAAGCAATGAAAGAAGAAATTGCTGCACTAGAGCAAAATCAGACTTGGGAGCTTGTGCCAAAACCGAAGGATGTGAAACCTATTTCCTGCAAATGGGTTTACAAGATAAAGCGTCGCCCGGATGGATCAATTGAAAGGCACAAGGCTCGACTAGTAGCTCGTGGTTTTTCACAGCAGTATGGATTGGACTATGATGAGACGTTTAGTCCAGTAGCGAAGCTTACAACAGTGCGAGTTTTACTTGCGCTCGCAGCTAGTAAGGATTGGAAGTTGTGGCAGATGGATGTGAAGAATGCATTTCTTCATGGAGAATTGGATCGGGAGATCTACATGAACCAACCAATGGGTTTTCAGAGTCAAGACCATCCTGAATTTGTCTGTAAGCTTCGGAAGGCGCTCTACGGCTTAAAGCAAGCACCAAGAGCCTGGTATGGGAAGATTGCTGAATTTCTTACTCATACTGGTTATTCAGTAACACCTGCAGATTCCAGTTTATTTGTCAAAGCTAATGGAGGAAAGCTGGCTATTGTGCTAGTATATGTGGATGATTTGATCATTACGGGAGATTGTGAAGATGAGATTCTTCAAACGAAGGAGAATTTGTCTGTTCGCTTTCAGATGAAAGAACTCGGTCAACTCAAGCACTTCCTTGGGTTAGAGGTTGATCGTACTCCCGAAGGAATATTCCTCCATCAGCAAAAGTACTCCAATGATCTGTTAAAGAAGTTTGGAATGCTTAACTGCAAGCCAGTTTCGACACCAATGGAGCCAAACGCAAAGATGTGCGCTAATGAAGGGAAAGACTTGGAAGATGCAACAATGTACCGACAGTTGGTTGGTAGTTTAATCTACTTAACCTTAACAAGACCTGATATTTCTTATGCAGTTGGTGTGATGAGTCGGTACATGTAAAATCCAAAGAAGCCTCACCTCGAAGCAGTTCGGCGAATTTTGAGATACGTGAAGAATACACTTGGCTATGGTATTACGTACAAGAAAGGTGGAGATGGCAAACTAATTGGCTACTGTGATGCTGACTATGCAGGTGATCATGATACCCGACGCTCAACTACAGGGTATATTTTTATGCTTGGATCTGGAGCAGTTTCTTGGTGTAGCAAAAGACAACCAACAGTGTCTTTATCGACAACAGAAGCAGAGTACCGAGCAGCAGCAATGGCAGCTCAAGAGAGTACTTGGTTGATGCAGCTACTGGAGGACTTGCATCAAGCAATAGAGTATGCAATTCCTTTGTATTGCGATAATTTGTCGGCAATACGTCTGGCAGAGAATCCAGTTTTTCATGCAAGAACTAAGCACGTGGAAGTGCATTATCATTTTATCAGGGAAAAGGTTTTGCAAGAAGAAATTGGATTGGAGCATGTTAAGACAGAAGATCAAGCTGCAGATTTGTTTACAAAAAGTTTGAGTGGCAATAAGTTTGAAAATTTTTGTCATCAACTTGGTATGGTGAAAAAGGCGAAAGTTGGTGTTGAGGGGGAGTGATAAAATACAACACCAATTAATTATTACTATTATCTATTAGTAATAAATTAATAAGTGAAATTAGTCAAAAAGGGGATGGGAGCAACATTTTCCTCGGATTGGAAATTTTGGCAGCAAAGGATGACTTGAGAAAAGAGGTCGACAGCAGAGAGGCGCATGGTATTATTGCCAAATTGGCTGCACCAATTTCTCAATTTTGTGGGGCCAAGTTAGTTGTCATCTCATCACCATACTAGACTAAGAGAATTGTAATACCTATATATATTTATGTTAGGCCATAGTTGTAATGTATCTAGTGGAACAAAGCAATTAGTTCCAACCGAGAGAGAGCAAGTGAGTGTGTGTGTTCAGAATAAAATTAAGTGAGTGTGTTTGTATCCCATTTGTAGTTTCCTTACTTCCATTAAATAAAAGTTCAGCTTTAGTAGCTCGTATCTCCATTCGAGTAATTATTAGCTTTGTTAATTTTCACCACCTTTGTTCAACATTTCCATGTTCAGCTAGTGCACCTCTGGGTTCCACACTTCTTCTCTTTCAAAGTAGAACATTGAAATCTTAATTCTTATTTTTTAAAATGTTGCTACTTTAACTCTACCCTAAAGGAAAGAGATAAAATGGTAAATTATTAACCGAAAATATATCATTTGAGATTCAAAATACTTGGATGAGATTTTTTTTGGTACAATAGGAGAGAAGCGCTAGCGTTTACATTGTATAAAAGCTAAAAATTAAGTTCTTGCGAAGAGAAAATGAGCAGGTACGTTCCAGTATCAAAGGAGTAGACATGATAGGACAAGAAATCTATCGCAAAATTAGCTTCCCGGTTAATGTGAGAGAAGGAAATCTGCGGAAAAAATTAACCTCATGCTAAATAAGGCGGACTAAGGAGCTGCAAAAGAGTGCTTACCATAATCCAAAAACCATGTCTATAGCAATTTTGTTGTCGCACTCAACCAAAATCTTGTAGGGATCGAGCCAACTTGAGCCCATCCAACATGGCCCACAACTTGGATGAGAATTATTTTAGTATTTATGAATGATGAAACTCAATCCTGTATTTTATATTTATTAAAAAACTAACAAATATTAAAATCCATAATTAGTCTAGCTGTATTCTATTTTTATGGACAAGTCTAGAGTTAAATCATATCTAAATATCCTAATGTCTATAGTTCCAATTTTACTTTCATAATTTAGACATTTAGAAGAAAATTAAGAAAATTAAAACTTAATTAATTATACTATTTTGGTACAACATTTATTTTCAAAACGAATGTCTAAGAGCTATAGAAATTGAGCTACCCTTAACATAGATTTCAAGTTCGAGTATGGAGAATCGATAAAATATGAAAACTATGTCGGGAGATGCACCCATTTAGGACCCAATCATGGTCAAAATAAATTAATGACTTTCACGATCAAGGGCCTAAATTTTTGAGTTATCCCATAATAGTCCTTAAAGGTTTATTCTTTTTACATTAGTCCTTAATATTTAGCCCCCCAAAATTTTGAATTCTCTCATAACAGCCCTTAAAGTTCTATTTTTTCTTTAATTATTCATATTTACTTCCTAAAATTTTAAATTTTCTTATTATAGTCTTTAATTTTTTTTTCTTTCTATTAATCCTTCATATCTTACCGAAGAAAACAAAATTATTTCATCCTCTAAAAAATTTCAAACTCAGCGACTGTTCACTATATATATATATCAAAAATTACGTAATGCGGTAACGATGATCTAATGTAATCCCGTTTTTTAACACCATGCTAATGCTTGCTTCCTAACGCGTTTAAGCGTAAAAAAAAAAAAATGTTACTCTCACAAGGATACGCGTAAGGTGATCGAGAGATAATGGCCGGTGGTGACATAATGGTACCGATGAGGACCAGACCCCCGTGGCAGTAGAGGAGTGGAAGGCATTCACGTGTTGTGAGTTACTACGTGGCTTGTCTGGTCGAGATCAAAAATGAAGAAAAATTGGAAAGTGATTGGGAATTTGACTCATTCCTCTCTGGGGCCTGGGCTGTGGCTGTGCAGACGGATGGAGATGTGATTTCTAAATGATTGGCAGCTGTACATATCTATCTATCTCCGATTCTCCAACTCCAAATCTATTTTAGGCTATGTTTAAGATTGCTCACAGCATACATCCAAACCAATACCCAACATTATTTCCGGTAAAACATATTTTTGCGGTTTATCCATTAAATTTGTGATGAGAAAAATAGAATTTATTTTATTTATTTTTCAAAATTATCTCGAACAATTATTTGAATTTCACATTACAATTTCTTTTAATTTAGGGGTTGAAATTATAACTTTTAGATTCAGTAAGCCGAAACTTTTATTAGGAAAATAGAATTTTAAGAAGAAATAATATTTTTAGACTTTATTTCATCAGGGGCTAATTGAGGTGTATATCGCCCGATTGATTTATGAAGTTTTTAATTGTTTTCTTTCTACGTATTATAGAGTTTATCTTTAATTAAACTATGTTAGACTCTTAATTTCTTAATTTCTCTTGTATTTCAGTTTAACTACTACGAATTGTGTTTTATTTTATGTTCCGAATCCGGTGTGCCATTTTAAATGACTTGTTCTTTGTTTAAAAAAATGTAATTTTTGAAAATTAGAAATTGTCTCCACAAAACAAAACCTTAACGAACTACTAATTAAGGATCAACGAATTTTGTATATTTTTTCTAAATAAAAACAAAATATTTGATACCTTACCTACACTACAATAGAATGATGATATGATATAGAGGGATATACATGCACCTTTACTTGAATAACGAGCTTAATTTAAGAGAATTTAATTTGTCGAGCCCCATGAGTTGAAGGCTCGAAGCAGCCAATTAAGTTTGTTTGACTTAGGTAGAGGGATATACATGCACCTAGCGCTCAGCATGGTGCGGTTTGGTTCGGATTTGGACAGAACTAGAACTAAAATTTAAAATCGGTTACGGGTTGTTTCGGTGAAATTTCTGAAAGTTTCTAATTAATTCCATGGTTCCAGAATTTAACAAGAAAAGGAAAAAAAAATACTAATAAAAACTCAAATAAATGAGCTGAATTCATATCTCACATCGCATAAATTCGCATTACCTTACCAAAATACAAGTTCACTAAAAAATGTTAACAAATTGCAGCTACTAAAAAAAATGATAACATATATTATAAATATGAATATATATTATTATATAATATTTCGGGTAAATCGGATTGCATGATATATAGAATCGAAACCAAATTATTTATTTATGAATAGTTCGGTTCGATTTTGGTTCCACTATTTTTTAACTTAAAACTAGAACCAAACCATCTCGGTTTGGTTTGTTTCAAGAAATCGGTTTGAATTTTCGGTTTTTTGGCCCGGCCCTACATGTACCTTTACTTGAACATTGGGGAGGATTGATGGATACCGCTACTAACTTGAAAGCTATTTATCTATCTGGTTCTGGAAACCAGTAGTTCTGCATACTAAAGAGCACTGAACTTCTTAGTTGTAGCATGTCCAACTAGAAATTAAGTTTCCGATTTTTTTTCAACTAGTGGTTTGCAGTCAGCTTCAGATAGTTTTTCAGTAATAAGAGGCACTCTAACATATCTAACCGGCAGTTTTCCTAACTTAAATCCAGATAAATGGTGCATACAATCAGCATTTACTTGAAAGACCAAAATTAAAAAATCTCACATTTGGCAGGGTTGAAAGATAATCAAGATAGAGAGTAGAATGTGGGAAAAATACGTCAGAAATGTTAGAAATGTTGCATTTTTTAAAACGTCATTTAAAACTCGAAACTTGGTAATAATAAAAAAAGGAAAAGAAAAAAACTAAGGAATCCAAATTTTCTAATTTTAAAGGAGATTCTATATTTTGACAACTAATAACTTCTTATCGAACATTCCCTTGAATTCTGAGTCAACAACCAAATAAAAAATATATATAACTTTTCCGGGCAAGAATCAATTTCCAGGGAAAGTTAAGTAATTCAACTTCCCTGAATTTTTTTTTTATATTTTAATAATTATAACATGTGTTTTTATACTAAACAATTTTTATTATTTTTATTAAATATTTTTTAAAATTTATAACCATCAAGAAGATAAAAAAAACAAATAGTTGGAATATTTCACCTTAAAATAATTGTTCGATCTTTAATTTTATGAGAATATGATTAGTATTGGTCCAATAGTCTTAAAATACACAATTGATCCATTTTTATTTTAAAAAAAGAACTTGGACCGCTGAAATCCTTACCAAAAGAAAAATCTGCACTATGTGCACTAGAAGCTCAATATATAGTTATCTACAATTTTAAGAGGCTCCTTGGCATTATTCGGTAGCAATTAATTCAATTACAAATGCCTCAAATCAAATTGTGGATGGAATTTAATTTGGACCATTGTTTGACAACAGTATACAACATTTTCCGCTAACAAGTCGATAGCCTTCGAAAGTCTTTATCTTATGCATAACCTACTTCACGCGTAATTTTTGTGTACTCTCCGAGTATCATATTATAAATTATATCACGTAAATGATAAAATCCATTCTGAAAATTCACATACACGCCACACTTTTCAATTGTACTAGTACTATAGACCCCATTTGTATACGAGTGAGGTGCACATAACATTCCGAAAATATTAAACTATTTTTTAGTAATTTGTTGTTTGGACTTCTTTATCATAGTTTGATAATGAACCCTTATATACAGCGGCGGAGCCAGAATTTTATATTAGCAATGACACAATTCAAAAATTCAACCCTTATGTTATTATTAAACCAAAGGAGAAAAACTTACTGTATTGGGGTTTCTGGCTAGCTACCGTTGTCACTGTCGGTTAATGGTGGTGTTTCGCCGCGCCGTCCAACTGTCCAAAACCACCGTTAGTTTAAAAGAGAGAAATGAGGGAAAATAATGGGCTGCTGCTGGGGAAAAACATATGCTTTTATATGAGGGGCAGTCATTGTAAATACTAAATAATCCTAAACTTAGACAGGGCACGTGCCATGTCTGTTCTTACACTGACACCGCCCCTACTTATATAAATCACAAACGGAAAAACTACTATTCATATTACAAGTGTGATATAGTATTCTTTAATATCGAGTCATTTAAATTTTTCATGGTATTTTCGTAAGTAAAAATTGTTTTATACTTCTTGCATTTTGTGATAGTTTAAATAATTCCTAAATATTTTCACTGAATAAATACATACATAATTAATATTATAAAATTTGCAACGCGTGAGTTTTAGACGAGTATTGCGTATACAATTAAGTAAGGGGGGAGGGAATGAGTTCACACTTCACACGTACATGCATGCCCCATAGGTGGACCTGAGAGAGAACGGTAGCATATCCGATATTGTGGTGTGAGACCATTTGATATGAGCTACACCAGCATATCCACATGTTTTGTGTAAAATCTACATCAAACGTGACATCAAATTGAAGTAAGGGACCAAAATGGATGGGACATAATGCATATATGCAAGGAAAAAAGGTAGAAATAATTACTATAATAAGAACAGTACACCCAACAAAAACCCAAACAAACACAAAAAGAATTGAAGAAGCACTATCATCATCATCATCAAATGCCAAAATGAGTCAGTGTATAGTACCAAACTGGGATGTGAAACAAGATCATCACGAAGGAGGTGGTGAAGATCAGAACAATAAGATATCATCCTCTCATCATCATCATCAGAATAATAATAATCTCATCGCCTGTACTACTACTACTGGTGCTCATCATCCTGTTCCCATGTACATATACAAATTACACTCTCCTCTCCTTCTTTATTTCTTTCTCTATTTTTTTTCTCTTCGTATTTGCCACGTATAAAATTACAAGTTTTAAAATCTGTTGTCTTTCCTTATTCTCGGTGCTTTTTTTTAGTTTTTTTATTCACAAGTGGTGTCATGTAAGGTTCAAATGCATGTTTGAAAAGATTCATGCACTTTTACTCCAACAAACATTAATTCATCATAACATGCTCATCTTTTGGGCAAGAGCTGATATAGTATATATTTCCTCATTTAGATTTGTGAAACATATCGTTTTTCCCCCCTTCCCAAATGAAATTATTTTTCACCTTTGAGTTATTTGTTCTTAACTTTTCCCCATAAACAACTATTATCTAGATTTTTATATCCTAGTCAAACTTTGTAAGATCAAATTTTTAGTTTATTAATTTGGTATCTCCTACTTGCAATCCAAAAGGAGAAAGAAAAAAACACCCACATTTCTCCTCTTTTTATTAATTAGATCGGCGATTTCGGTTTGTTTCTAAACCATTTTTTTATGGAAAGAGAGAAATCTAAAGAGTTTCAATTAGGGTATGTTAGTAAAGTTATTGCATATGATTATAATTCCTTTTGTTACCTAGGAATTATATATAATTTGTGTTTCAGGTCTACTAATTATGAGGTTCAAGAGCTAACATGGGAGAATGGACAACTAGCAATGCATGGGCTGAGTGGTCTCCTTAATTCTGGGCCTACAACAAAGCCCACATGGGGTAGAGCAGGAGACACGCTGGAGTCCATAGTCCACCAAGCCACATGCCACAACCAACCACATGATGATCATCAACGGACCCCAGCTGCTGCCCATATAGCAAGCACCGACACTAGTACTGTTCCGTCATCAGAAAGAAAATGGATGGCTGATGATCATCATCATCAACACCAGCAGCTGATGAAGAAACGTCCAAGATCAGACCATAGTATTATTAGAAATGATCAAGATGATCATCGGCAACAAGTATTGATGGACGGTAGCGGATGTGCTAGTGCTAATGCTACATTTTGCAGGAATAATAATAATAATAATAATAATAATAATAATACAAGTGTGACAAGGACATGGGCGACTAATTCTATGGATTCTTTGAAGAAAAAGAAAGGAGATGAAGATTCAATGGGTAATTATAACGATACAACCATGATGACTTGGCCATCGTTTGAATCTCCTTCAAGCTTCAAGACAAAAGCTACCGACGATGACTCCATTTTTCGCTGTGGATCGGTAATCACCAAAATACTCAAATTCGATATCTGAACCCTAAACTTTGATTCATTATAATTTGCTCTTCATTTTATGTTCACATTTTCTTTTTAAAAAACAATCTATTTGAGAATATAATAATTAACAAATAATTATTATGCATTTTTTCTTAAATTTATATATGTACTCATCTCTTTTTCTATGGGAAAAATTGATAGGAGAATCAAGATGAAGATGGTGAGAACAAAGCTGAAACTCTCAGATCCCACTCAAGTAGGAGAACTCGAGCTGCAGAGGTTCATAATCAGTCTGAAAGGGTAATTAATTAATCCTAACTATTAATAATTAATTATTTCTCATGCTTAATTTGATCTTTAATTAGCAAGAAAATAAGATATGATCAAACTATGTTGATTTTATTTTCTTTTGTGTGTGCGCATATGTATGTATATATATATGTACACGTATGTATTTTTATGACAAATTCTCACATTGATGTCCCTTCCCTAATATATTGCTGTAGAGACGAAGAGATAGGATTAACCAAAAGATGAAATCTCTGCAAAAGCTAGTACCCAATGCAAGCAAGGTGAGAAAAATCATTTTTCCTTTATATTCCTAAAATCATTCTTATAATTACCAAAATAACCACACACAAAAAAAAAAAATATATATATATATATATATATATATATAATCAATACCAATAATACAACAAAATAATTATTTATTTATTTATTTATTTTCAGACAGATAAAGCATCAATGCTAGATGAGGTGATAGAGTACTTGAAACAACTACAAGCACAAATTCAAATGATGGCCAACATGAGAAACCTTAACTTGGCCCAAATGATGGGAATGCAACAACAACAGCAGCAACAGCAGCAGCAGCAGCAGCAACAGCAACTTCAAATGTCACTCTTGTCACGCATGGGGATGGGGGCGGTTGGTCTAGGGATGGGCATGGGAATGCTTCATCCCCAATCTCTCCCACCTCATCACCTCCATCCACCAGTACCGCTGCCGCCATTCGTCCCTCCTCCACCGTTTATGCTGCCACCCTCGTTCGTTCCACCGACACACGCTCCCGCTCCACCGAGTCCCGAGACGACTGGCCGCAACAATGGGGCTGTCCCCATGACAGATCCATATAGCGCCTTCTTAGCACAAGTAAGTTGTAACTATTCATTTATTAAGAAGAAAAGGCCTATAGATTAGAATAAGGTAGGGTGTGTGTTAGTATTAAGAAAAAAGTATAGACATGTACTTCACCGAACAGGGAATTCATAACTCTAAAAAGAGAAAAAAATAAATTTATTAAAACTCAGCAAGTTCACTTGATTGAAAAATCTCACAAGTTAATATTATTACAAAGCTTAAAAATCAATTTAATGATTAAAACAACTCATGCGTGTACTCAAGTTGGCTTGATAGACAAATCTTATAACTAAGTTATGCCAATCAAGTGAATATTTTTTCATTAATTATGTCATTTCACCAAAATATTGTGTTATTTTTTATTGACAAACTAGAGCTTTTGAGTAGTATATATTAATTGTGTAGTTTGATACCAAGCAATTACCAATTTATTCGTGCATGAAATAATTACTTGTTAGAAGCATTTGAACTCAATTAATTGATTCGAACTCTTAAAAAAATGACACAATTAATAAAAATGGCACTATATCTTAACACATATAAAGGAATAATGCACGATATTTTTTCGTAAAAGATTTCCGATCAAATTTCTACATAATTAATTTAGTCTACGTGTTCGTAATTTTTTTCCAATTTAACCCATTAAATGTGTTCGTACATAATTTACAATCAAACCCTACATACATGATTGTTTTAGTCTTCCTATTCGGGAAAAAATCAATTAAACCATCTTACTAATTAAACACTTATTTGGGTTTATTTTCCGTTTTTCTCTGATCAAGTCAATGAATATGGATCTTTACAACAAGATGGTAGCAGTTTACCGGCAGCAACAAGTTACCCCGAGCCCACAAGCCACCGGCTGGCCGTCGAAGCCGAACCAAGTCCAAGGTGATTGATTGGAAAGAACGCAAACAAGACAGTTTTTTTATTAAAGAATATTGACTTAAATATGGATATGTACAATATATTTGTGCTTAATTAATTATTTTAGACTGGTAATTTCTAGTTTAGTTTAATTAGTTTTTTTTATCGATGAAAGTGAAATTTGAATCTGAATTTAAAATTTTATTGATACTTTTACCGTTAAAAGACAACCGATAATTAATTATAGTTAAAGCATACGTCATGCATGTGTAGTGTATAGTGTATACATATTATTTGAACTAAATAATTATTCTATGAACGAAAAATCATTAAATTTTAAAGACAATTTTATACATTAAACAAAACAAACAAAATTAATCGTTAAATTTTTACCATTATTTTATACATCAAATAATGGGCATTAGTAAATCAAAGTGTGGGTCATGCCTCTTTCTATTCCACCTTCATCATCGCTTCAACGATTTTAGGAAAATAAGTTATAAGTTTTATATTTACACTCAATTTGGGAATTAGTAGCCTTTCATTCTTAAAAAATAACTCTCTCAAGAAAATAACTTCCCCCACAAAGTGATTCTAATTTTTTTTATGGTGATTGTAAAATTCAAAAGAATGTTCAATAAAGAATAATAAAAATATATAAAAAAATAATATCATAATTGTTAAAATATAAAAAAATCCTTTTAAGTTTGGGAAAGTTGGATTTTCGAGCTTTTTTTTCTTTAGGAATCACTTTTTATTATTATTACCATATTTGTAGACTTTGAGAATGTGAGATTTTAGGCTAAGTAACTCTCCAAGATGAACCAAACACAATAAAATTGAGAATTTAACATTTTAAATCTACCTTTCCCACTAATTTGGAGAACCAAACGGAACTTAATGTAATTAATTAATTGGAAAGAAAGGAAAATATAACTAGGAAAAGGAAGAAAAAAAAATTGTTATTTCCTTTGTATGAATATCATCTTAGGGAGTCAGAAAAAATGACTAGTGAAATTATTTTATATTTAATTTTTTATATATAATTAATAAAAATTTAAAAGATAAAATTTGAAAGGTTAAAATAGAAACACGTGAATTAATATTTCAATTTCCTTCTTTTTCCTCTCATTTATTGGAGAATTCTTCTTTTTAAATTGCGAGGGAAATTGAGCTTTCCACTCTTTTCCCTTCCTTTCCACTAATCATTTTTATACCCATACATGGGAATTTAACAAATTCCATTCCAATTCGATTATTTTCTTCATCACATTCTAAGTATTAATGGATAGAGATACACATCAATATATAACAGGGAGAAGAGAATAAAAAAAAGCTAACTTAAAATGTATTTAGCACTCCTTCTTTGGCCAATTTGTGTTCTCAATTTTTTATTGGATAAATATGTAAAAAATCATATATTATAATATAATTCACTAAAGTTTCTGCAATTTAAAAACTTGCAATATAAATCTCATAGTTCTCAAAAACTTACAATATTAACATTTTTAGTGGTTAAAAAAATTAAAGTTAATGATAAAATAATTCAAAAAATTATGCAATTTTGAGAAAAATGTAATAAATATGGAGAGTTCATTCTATTAAAAAAATAAATAAATAAATAATGAGAACAATTTTTAAAAATACTTTAAAAGGAATAAATTAAAAAATAATTTGTAAATAATTTTTTTATTATATTAAGTTCTACCATATTAGTTACATTTTTTTCCAAATTTTATATTCTTTTGCAATTTTTTATTTAAATTTTTTGAAGTATTTAATATATTAAAATTGTAATTTTCACGAAATTATAAGATTTGTGGTGCACATTTTTAAACATTTGGAGGTTAAAAGAAATATTTGTAAACTATAATTTTTTTTTAGGTAGTTTACGTTTTTTCCATTTATGTAATGATCTTCCAACCATGACTGAAACTACATTGCTTCCTAATTAATGATAACACATCAATCAACCTTTAAACTTCTTAATCTAAAGTAAACAAAAAAAAAATACATGAATGAAAAAATATATATTACAAATTATCTTTTGCATACAAAAACAATCTTAACTTTACATATGGTTGACAGTTCAACTCTCCTATCGCATCCATTTTCCCCTCTTTTTTCCTCTCCATAAGTACACATTTATATACTTGAATGCCATAGCTATACGTTTTACTATTGTAATACGGACCTTAACCTTTTCGACATGCTTCAACAGTTGCCAACTTCTTGGATTCCTGAAGAGAGATCACTGTTTCGAATGCACCAACCAAAGCCTTCACTTTACTCTTCCTGCTCGCTGACAATTTCGTTGCAGTCTCCTTGATCATGTTATTCAGCAAGCCCCGCTCCCTTTCCTTCGCTTTAACTTTTTGATGTTTCAAAATGACTTTTCCAGCTTCAGTTTCTGGAGCATCATCAATTTCATGAATGTCAGCTTCTGTCTCCTTCAGGTTAACTTCTGCATTCTCAGCTTCATCGATTTGGGGATCGCGCAGGACTCTTTCCCCGTATTTGAGCCTTCTCGAAGAAGTACAGTCAGATGGAAGCTCAACTGCCTTACCAGCCCGGAAACTTAGATTTCTAGCTGGGGAAACCCCTCCTTTTTCAAGTCTAGTCTTGGATTTTGGTTTTCTATTCACTTCCTTAGCATTAGGTTCCATGACATGCAAAACCTTCTCTGATACATTGGTACAACTGTGTTGCTCACATTCAGCTTGTCTAACATCATTTTCACCCCTCGAAACCCTTGTAAGATTCTTCAAACTTTCAGGATTTGATTTCATTCTCGAAATTAACTTTGCAGAACGTTTCGGAGAAAGGGAATAAGTTGATCGTGTTAAAACCTTCTTCACAGGATGTCTGGCAGAAAAAGAAACAGTGGGCTTCAACGAAGGGTTTTTCTCATCCTGAATAGAAGTCATCTTACTTCCCCTCACTCCAGTTTTTCCTTTACTACTTGAAGCTCCATGTAAACTCATTGCGAAGGACCTCATTACTTCCTTTTCTGGAACAATGTTACCATCTTTTTTACCACCAGAACATCCTCCCACTCCAGTTTTTCCTTTTAAACTTGTTGCAAAAGACCTCATCACTTCCTTTTCTGTAACATCACCGTCTTTAATACCAATAGAGCATCCTGTCCCTGTGAGATAAATTGGCTTTGATTGCGTACGCCTCAGCACTGGGTTGCTGCTACTACCATTTGCAGAAACACCTACTTTCTTCACGGCAGCAGGTATATTGGGTTTCAGGCTTTTAAAACTGGATGGCAATGCTCTGGCATACTTTTCCATACCTTGGCCTTGTTGTGCTCTTTTCAACATGGGACTCTTTTTCGGTAACTCCTGTGGAGCTTCTTTCAATCCATACTTGCAATTATCATGACAGGAACCAGTTGAAGCTGCAAGATATCGCGAAAGAATCTTTACTTTCGTGTATGGGATGGCTATGTTCCCAGTAGAGAACCTTCTTGGGCTGAGTTTGGGCTCAACAATCTCAGCATTCACCATGGTTGCAGGCCTTGAAGGAAGCTCGTGAACCAGAGGGACATGATCACTGTCTGGCATCAATGAGAATAGATCATCGCTCAGGACAGAGTTGCTTTCTACGATCACTCCATCATCGTGCTCCTCGGTCATTGTTAACCAAATAAAACATCAAACTCTGCAAACTTGCAAGCAAGAAGATTGTGAGAGTGGTGGGAAGAGAAAAAAGAAGCAAGAAACAAAGAAGTTGTAACCATTTTTAGGTCCAAAAACATATTAGCCTGGAAATGAAAACATGAATACAGAACATCTGCTGAGACAAACAACCTGCATGATGGTGACATCACATTTTGGAACCATATAGTTACAGAAAAGCTTTTTGTCTTAACACTAGAAATTAAGGAAAAACACCGATCATTCCGTTTTCAAAGGAAATTAGTGAAGAATTCTGTTCCTAAGGTAATTTGCAGTTGAAAGTAAACAAAAGGATAAGACTAGGTGATCAGATAACTAACATGAATCATTGCAGCAATTGCCACATTGGGTGCTTTCTGCAGAACCTGAAAGGTTATATTAAAGGGGGGAGCACATCAACACTATTTACCATAAGAAAAAAAGAAATGGAGAAATGGGCATTTAAACAGTAGATAACGAATCAAAATTACTGAATGCAAAATGGTTTTTGATCAAAAGTGAACAAATCCTTCAACATTAGTTAACTAACACCCATCAAATTGTTTCTAACATTTCACTTGGAACCAAAACAAGATTATCAAAAACAACATTGTAGCACAGAATCAAAGAATATAAACACAACCATTCCACCATTTCTCATTAATGATAATGAATCAATGAAGTTATTACCACAAGCAATACCAAATGGTTTGATCAATACATATCTTCAACAAACCCTCATTTCCTATTCTTACAGAAGGAAGAAGAACACACCCTACGAATAATTTCTCTTAGGAAAGAACATCCCATTTCTTTAAACAAATCAAACAACATTGTCTATCATGTTCTGCATTTTTCTCCATCACAATTTGAGAACATTGATCAAAATTAAAAAAGATATGGAATTTACAAACCACAATGCCAAAATAACAGTAACCCAATTGCACATTCGGTCTACAAATTAAGCTAAAAGAAAGAAAGATGAGGAAAGTTCATACCTTTTTGTTTCTTTTGTGGAAGGACTTTTACAAGCAAAACAAATGAACAGACTCAAGAGAGCCTCTTCTTTGTTTTACTGGACATATGTTGGTCGCCAAAAATCAATGTCGTCTGGAGTTTCAATATATATATATATTTCTTTGTCTGGGCGGTTTCTTAGGAACCAGATTTGCAGTAACAATAAAGAAAAGAAATAACAAAAAGTTTGTTGCAGATGCAGTTTCGGCTACCAACCGGACAGAAAAAAATCGATGGAGAGGGAGGGAGGGGGGAAGGAAGATAATTTTACAGAAAGAGGAAACAAGAATCCGACGCTAACCAAAACAGCTCTGTCGACAAATTTCCAAGGTGTTTTTATTTCTCTCTATATTTAACCATCCACCAAATTCTGAGACATTTTCCCAAATATATATTTTCTTTATTTTTCTTTGTGTATTATTATTCCTGACCCCTAAAAAAAAGTGTATTATTTATATTATATAACACTGAAATATTTTTAAAATATTCAATCGCACACCAAGATGTAGCACAACTAGTTGGTGAGAAAGATCAATGATGCGACCCATGTACAATGTAATTTCTAAGTTTTATGTTTCTCTTATAAAAAAGGGAAATGAAAAAAAAACCAATTGAGTTAGAGTGTCAGATCACTCACGAATGTATAAGCTAAAGCTCCCGTCTCAAAACTAGGAAAACAAGCAAAAAAAAATGGTAACCAAGAATTTCCATCTAATGTATGATCATAACCAGCAGCAAAGGTATGGGGAGCAGTGAAATAACAACAATCAACATATCTGCTAATTTTGCAGATTATGTCAAAAACAAAAACACCAATTAAACAACATCTGGATATATACAACGCAATCATCTAAATTGATCCATTGGACATGTTCCATAACTGAAGCTTTTCAAATCAGGAGTCCTCTTCAAAGTTCAAACATTGAATATTTTATGCCAACTTCAGTATACAAAGTAGGGAGAACCATAAACCTAAGCTGCAAGAGAGCAGAACATCCTTGATCAGTTCAGAAATGGTTTTAAATAAACTAAAAGAACTTGTAGATGATGATGATGATGATGGGATGCATATTTTGGATTAGGGTTACAATCTCTATTGACATTGATGAAGGTTTCTGTGTGTGAGTAGTGAATGAGCAAACCCAGGCAGCAATTAATGCAACAAATGACCAAATGTAACTTTCTAGTCTTCCGAATTTGAAGATGCAACTAATGTTTTTCCAGGAAAAAAAACAGTAAAGGAAGAAGAAGCTAACTTTACAGGATCAATGCAATCTTAGTCAGCAGTTGGCTCAGAGGGACCCATCTTGGGTAGCCTGGACTTGGCCTGTGGATTAGCAGTATTCCTGCAAGAATTGTTATTATTGTTACAAAGACCGGAGTTCTTCAACATAGCAAGATTCTAAATTCAAGAACCAAATTAGAATGAAAAAACCAACCAACTTATCAACAGAAACAATCAAAATAATGAAATTTGAGAAGATTTTTCCTCTTCTGCACCAAATTCTCAAGAAAAAGAAGCATTTCTTCGATTCGAATTTAATAAAATGTAACCGCATCTCATCAGTTACATTCTTGAGTAAGGAAGTATAAATGGCAGTTCATGCAAGATCTTGTTATTAAAAGAGGGTTTCTCTGTCCCAAGAAATTCAATATTTTCAAAGCAAAAAGAATCTTGTTATGGACAAAAAAGAAATTCAAAGAATGGGGTATTCCTGTTCTGAACCATATCCTCAAGAAAAGAAGGAGATCTCTTCCATGCAAGCCCAACAAAAGAAAAGAGAGTGTAAAATGTAACAACATTGCAATACATTTATCCAAGAAAGTAAAGAAGAAAGTAAAAGTATCAAAAAGATAAGAACCTTGTTGATTCTTGATCTTGATCCTCCTCAACTTGATTATCAGAATCTTGGTCATCTGCAAGATCAGTGGCAACAGAAGCAGGTGCATTATCACCAAGAGCACAATGAGATGAAGAAATACTGAGCTGGGTCTTCTTGGTAGTCTCAATCTTGGATTCCAAGCCAATACTATGATCATCTTCTTGAAATAGAAGCTTTCGTCGGCAATTCCTCTTGTTCGAAGCCAAGAATGGAAGCCTCATGTCTAAGTCTTCAACATCTGTTATCTCATGATCACTGTCATCTTCTTGAATGGGTTGTTCTGCCATAGACTTCCTCTTCCTCTTATGTACCAAAGTTGTTTGCGGAGAAGAACAAGAAGAAGAAGACAAGGAAGAAGAAGACAAGGAAGAAGAAGAGGGAGGTGTTGCCATTTCCTGTTGCTGCTGTGTTATGTTCAAGTCTTCAATGGCTTTTACCAAACCATCTTCATCGTCATCTTCATCTCCATCATATCCTTCTTCTTGAATGGGCTGTTCTGCCACAGATTCCCCCCTCCTCTCCTCCTGGTGGTCTGTTGTGTTCAACTTCTCAATTCCAGTGCTAATTACATCTTCTTTGCCAGGTTTTGCAGTACCGGAGCCATCAGAATCTGAGAAGTTGTCCTTTGCTGAATTTGCATCATCTTCCTCCATGATTGAACTTAGAGATAAAGTTCAAGAAACAAGAACAATAAAGGATATAAACTAAATAGAAGGTTTAAGCTCTTAATTTTTTTGCTAATAATGAGAAAAGGGAAGTAATTATGTGAAATCTGCCTCTACTTCTGCTTTTATAGGACTGCATTAGACGTTCATGCGCTAGCAACTAACAATTACAGCCAAAAATTAAGTGTTAGATGTTTAGGGGTCAAACTTGCCCGTTTTAATTATTTTTTAAAACTTTCCATAAAAAGTCATGTTATTTAAATCTAGACTAAAGAATTTGCAAATTAAGATTTTACTGGAGAATTGCATACACAGGATTTATGGTCTTATAACACCAACAGGGCAGAGTAGTACATTCTCCTGACAAAAACCTGTTTTGGAACTTCTATTCTGGTTACTGAATGGTAGGTCCGTCCTGTTTTCTGTTTGGTAGTGAGCAAGGAAAAAGTTTCAAAACGAGACTCGAACTTCTGAGACCTAAGTTTGTAACTAAGACTCCAACTTTGAGAGACCTAAGCTACCTCCCTACTTTACTGGAAGTCTGGAAGTATTACTGAATAAATTTCGGCACTTTTGTTTTACTAACACGATAGTTGTAAATTGTTTTACTTTTACCTACAGGTGACCGATTTAGTGCCCCTTTGGCCGTTTCCCACCGCACCAAACACTTTAAAGTGTTTGGTAATGGCAGCTTTTGCTGGGCTTCTCAAGAAGCCCAGTTTCATTTGCAAGCAATTTGCTTGCGTTTGAGGCTGGAGCATAAATGCTCCAGCATGGGAAACGCACATCCCTCTCTCTTACTTTTCCTTTTTTTTTTTTTTTTAATAAATTTAATTTTCTTATACTATATAATGAATAAAATAAATTAAAAACTACCACAATAAAATCTTCATCTCAAGATAAATAATTCTAGATCCATTTTTCCTATTTTTATTAATTTTTTTAAAATGGGTTTTATACCCTCTATGGTCATTTTACAATCCAACCATAGTTTTAACTGCAATTTTTACCAAACACCATAAAACAACTTCTCGTTTCCCACCGCACTTTTCCAGAAGTACTTTTCATACAGCACTTTTCCAGAATCACTTTTCCAACTAGAACCGGAACGCCAAACAGGCACTAATAAATGGTTTGGGGTGGGGTATTCGACACTAGCGTTCCTTAAAAAGTCATTAGATTGATTTGTATTATGAAGTAATAATTTCTCGTTTATAGATCGATCCACTATAAACACGATATGCATAACCCAGTTTGTTAAGAGTTCCTGACCAAAAAACACTAAAATGGATGCCTCCTGCCTTCAAGCAGCTGCTAAAATCTAAATTCAACAATACACAATAAAAGAGAACCATTGCAGCTAGAGCATCCAGTAGCATTATGTCATGACACTTCTGATAAAAGAACCACGAAGCTCAACGAACGACCACGAATGTTGAAAACCACACACAAAAAACAGTTGAAAACTAGCTGTAGAAGAGGCTAACCCCAACATAATTCACATTCCTCATTTGTGGTGCAAAACCACCAATATCAAAGTTAGAGCTACCGAGCCAGTGACCTTACAACAGCATATAAGCGGTCCATATTGGCAGAGACGAAAAGAAAATCTACATCATTACTGATCGAAAATACAAGTAGCATATTGTAAAATGAAGACAAAAGACACAGTAATTCACCAAAAAAGATCGTTATGATTGAGACACAAAACAAGGATTACCTTAACATGAGCTGAGCTATGCTTTGCTTTGCCCATATGTACACTACAGAAACATAAACATACTACTATTACAATCGTAGCATATCTATCGTCAAAGAATCTCAATTGCTCCTAAAAAATTGGAGATTAATGACCCTGTGATTATCCACCGTTGCAATCATTGCCTTAAATGCTGAAAGCCAGGAATTGCCCAACAAAAATTGGCACATTGAACAACTTGATTGAGGTACCATTACCGTGATTTGTTAAATCAACAAGATAATCAGCGTCTACTCCATGTAAAGTCGTCGAATTTGAATCAGCCAAAGTAGTATCAACCCTCAAAGCTTATGTTCTAAGTGACAATCTCTCGAACCAACCAATCCAGGCTAGGGAATGCAAAATACAAGACAAGAAACGAAGGCAGAGCAAACACAAGAGTGATGATCACATATAAAGCCAAGATAGCCACACTAGCAGGTATGGCATACAAGACAATAAGAAGAAACAACACAATGAGGGGAAACTTAGCCGTCAAATGAACAAAGAAAACCAAAGATTTGCGAATGGAAGACTGAATCCTCTCAGCATTCAGAAAATACCCAACATTCAAACCCCGCCCACCATCACCAATCCTCCTCCCACCTCGCCGGTTAGAAACCAAACTGGTTTGCCTAGTCGAAACCGGATTGCTACTATTACTACCATGATTGTAACAGACAGATGACCTATCCCCGTTCAAGCACTCAACCATCCAGAGAAGGAAATAATTCTTACTGGGGAACCGAAGATTACCCTTATAAACGAAGCGTAACGACAGGAGATTGCACCAAGGACAAGAGATGAAGAACGGGAGCTGAATTGGCAAAGTGGGTAGCTTCAGAACCGCGCGCTGCAAACCCAAGACGCAACTTTTACACAAAGTGTGGCCGCACCACAAGACGTAGGGGACATTCTCGACGATATTGAATGATTCCCAGCAGATTGGGCATTCCAACAAGCGCTCCTCGCGCGAAGCGGCGGTGGTGATAGACCGGTTGTCGTCTGAACAATCGGAACAGGGTTGGCTGGTGGTGGTGGTGGTGGGGGGGTTTAAAACATCGTTCTTGAATCGAACAGTGCCTCTCATGGCCTTTGAAGCAAAGCCCAACATCGCTCGCTGTGGCTAAAATGCAGGAGATTGTGGTGAGGGTGAGGGTGAGGGTGAGGGTGAGGGTGAGGGTGATGGATGAGTAGAGATGGGAATGGTGGATGGTGTTGGTGATATTTTTGCAATCCGCGCCGTTTCGAGGCGGTGAGATGAGGAGAAGGGAGATGCCGTGATGCGATTAGAGGTGTTGTGATTGTAGACGACAAACACACAGCAACGCACTATGCACTGCACTCTCCCCATCACGTGCTTTGTTTTTATTCTTCTGTGGAAAAATAAAAAATGATTTAATCTTAATTTTAAAATCGGTACAACTCCAGTTTACTCCCTATATTTATTTAGTAGATTGTTCAAAGACATAACTACGTATTAACAAATAAATAAATAATAAATATTTTTTCAAATTAGATTTTTAACAAAGTATTAAAAATACAAATAAAATATTATTTTTTTATTATTTTAATAGAGAAGTGTGAGATTGCTTTGATAAAATAGTATAAGGATTGAAATCAATTTATATAAAAGCTCTGGAAATATAATACCTATTATCCATAAATAAAAAGGAAACCCTAATCAAATCTTAAAGAAAATGTTGTATCCTAGTTAGCAAAATGGGCATGGTGTTTTTAATCATGGGCCCAATTGATGAAAGAGAGGCCTGTTTCCACATTTGATGTCCTCCGGCCCATTTTGGATTCGTGAAGCCTTGGCCCAATAGTAGCCTCTTAACTGCGTCTAAGACCATATTAGGATATTGAACAAAAAAACATTTTACATTTTAACAATTTTTATATTTTAAAAATAAATCATACTAAATAATGTAGTATAATTTTTGTGGTGTGGGTATAAAAATGAATTAAGGTATAGCATTCAAATTTTATCATAGAGTTTAGTATAAAAATATTATATTATATTTTTTATAAGCGGAGATAAAATTCAAACTCAAATCTCTATTTATACTTTACCATTCAATATGAAAATTTTACTATACGAATAACCTATATGTAATGTAATAATTGGTGTAAAAAGTTAAGATAAAATTGATAGATAGGATTTTAAAGTTAATATAGATTTGACACAATATTTGAAACTAATGACTAAAGAAAAATATGTAAATTGCTAATAATTCCTATATAAATGATTAAAATATTTTTTTACAAAAAAATTCCCTTTTTTTTAAATTTTATTTATAATATAATATATTCATTCTCTTTGGATTGGCTGATCATTTTTGTAATTTCTAAGGGAAAACTTCATTTTATTATGTCAAACGTGAATATAATTTTTATATTTGATAAAAAAATATTAAATAAAAGAAAAACTTTAACTGATTCTATCAGTTTCAATTCGATCGCACTCATGGTAAAAACCTGTGTTTTTGTACAGTAGTTAATTAATTACCCGCAACTTCAAATGGAAGCCAATGACCTAGCTGGTCAAATCAAATGCAATGCTGAGTATGGTATGTATTTTATAAAAAAAGTTAATTTACACCAAACACCTATTAGACATCTGCTGAATCCGATACGTATCGTGTTGTATTGAAAATGAATGCGATATGGGGCACGGCAATAATTGAAGTGTTTGTGCTTCATAAAAGACAATTATGTCAACGTTCTAACTTCTATGGACGTAAGGAGGAGATTTAAATCATGGATTAGGGGTAATGATTAAACTAAGTAGCATATCATTCACAAAGTGTAAATCTTATTAACGACATCTCTAAAGTCATTTTCTATTCACACATACAAAAACATATACAAGAGAATTAGTATGGTATTGTTTTGAATTATTATCAATAATTATTACACTCGAATGATAAGATATTTATTTATTCATCCGAATTAGGAAAGGCGATTTAATTATTTATTGATATATTTTTGGCACAAGTAAGATAGGGTTTCATAATGTTGGTAGGACGGAAATAGATTATGCTTAACATCAATGTGAGTTGTCGTGCAAGTTTTCCAATCCTAAGAACTGAAACAACTCATATGCGGTAATTATAAGAGACAGAGAAGTAATATAGTACTCATATTTTGTTCTGCTAAATAAACAAAATTTTCCAATATTATTATTATTATTAGTACAAAATAAGAAAAAAAAACATGGAACCCTTTTCTTTAAAGTAACACACGTACACAAATTACTTGAATTGGCCAAAGTGTACACTTTTTTTCTTATTGTATTTCTTTCCCTTCATTCTCAGCAATTAGGTGTATTCAAGGCCAATATTTTGTTGTTAACCAAATCAAATAAATGCAATTCCATAATCCATATGCAATTGCAAACAATACTACTCCCTCTGGTTCGAAATGTATGACTTCCTCGCATCCCAATATTCAGTAGGGAATGTATATCGAGGAGGTCGGATGAGGCATTATTTGACTCCAAAAAATTTCGTACTTTTTTTCGAACGTACGTTAATCCTTAACGTACTTCTGAGAAAAAAATCGGGGCAAAATTGTCTCAAATAGTGACTGTTCCGGCCGTCTTAAGATACGTTCCGGAACAGTAAAAGCAAATGTTAAAACGTTATACATTTCGGATCGGAGGGAGTAATATAAATCCCTCCTAAGGGGAAAAAAAACCCTAGGCTCTCATCTTCAATTTGGGGGCTACCAAAGATTTCCATGGTTAGTTTTAATCGTTAAACTATTTTCTAGATTCTCAATAATTAGTTTCAATTATAATTGTCTTTTTTTGATAAAAGTCATACTTTTTATTAAAAGTTTGTGTCATTTAAAAAAAAATTGTTTGTTTCATATAAGATATTTTTCAGATCTATTTTGAAGTTAAGTATTGATGTGTGTCTCTCATCAATGAAGTTAGTGTGTATCTCGTTGATGAATAACGGTATGCGATTTATTAATGAACGTGATCCGATTAAAATATCTCATACCGGAAAGTTCAACAATTTACATATTTCGTCCCCATATGTCTCAGTAAGCAAGGAGAGATCAGTCATCGTTTGAGACTAAATCAATCGTTTCTTTTGTCGATGGTACAATAAATAACTTATATTGAAACTGCTTTGTACCTCTCTGTCATGGTGCTGCATAACATTTAATACAATTTTGCTTATTAAAAAAAAAACTTATATTGAAACTATTATTTTGGTGCATTATTTTGGTTTTGGAACCTTTCTTTATATAAGAATATTTATTAATAAAATCATTCATTTATTCCTCCAACAAAAAAAAGACCAGGTCTAAACTATAAGTATTTTCTAAATTCATTACGTTAGACTTAATCTTATTTGTATCAAGTTGACTCATTGAAAAGGTAAAATGAATCGAGCAGGTAGACCTGCTTATTGGACAGGTCGAGTTGAGCTCGGGCCTATATATGGGCTTTGCGTGAGCCTATTTTTTTCAAAACCCAAGCTCGGCCTTCTAATCTTAATAAGCTGTCATTGAGCTTAACGGACTTATTAATTTAACAAAAACAATGTCATTTTTAATGAAACGACATCTTTTTAAATTTTTATAATACTAATCATAGTATGTATTTATTTTTACATATAAACATATGTTCCGGGGTAGGATTGGACAAGCCACTGGGTAAAAAATTTCAAAGCTCAAGCCAACCCCTCTCACCGTAACAGGTGAGGGCCTAGAATTTGAAAGCCTACGCTGAAGCCCTTTGATGCAGATCTAGGCGGGCCCAACGCACGATCCTTCCATCAAGTAAGTAATTTCGAACATGCAATCTTTTACTTCTTTCTTAAGAAATGTTAATGTAAAAATACTCATACTAACTACCTATTACTTGAAGACCAATATTGTAATGAACAAGTGATGTATTTTGAGAAATTCATTCCTTTTAAAAACAATAATAAAAGTAGCATGTAATAACTGTCCTTTCTTTTATTTATTTTTTCAATTACTGCTGTATGGGAGTGGGCAGTTAAAACTTAAAAGTGAAAATAAAAATCATTTGAATAAAACATGAACACTGTTTCATGATTGTTCGTGTCCCTTCGACCTTGGCTTGGAGAAGATGATTTCATTGCTTTTAGTGCTGACTGGAGGTGTCAAGAAATGTTAATTAAATGACCTTGAAGTAAAGTTAGCTTTTATCTTGCTTCATTTCAGGTATAAAGGGACTTTATAAAGTACCCCTAAACTAAATTTAAATACATTTATATTAATTATTTGTTTAATTATTTTTCTTAATTACTTTCACCGTAATTAAAATATAACATCAATTACTAAAATACCATTTGTAATGCAAGATTAACATGATCATGAATAAATTAGTTCACCACAACTTGACGTCAGCGTTAATTAATCAACTTGCCAAATAAATTAGGCGCCATAAATTTATTCTTTCACAAAAATTGATTATTCATTTTTTTTATTCCCCCATCTAATTCTGAAAGTTATATTCCCTCCATAATTTTTTAGTAATCTAATAAAGATATATTTCTTAAGAAATAGTCTAATTTTCATTTCCAATATTGTTGATTGTAATTTTTGACATATTTATTGCTTATATTCCTTAAAAAATTACAACTCATCATACTAATTTGTCACGTGTGTCTCCTCTCTAGCAAACCAATCTCTACCTCCAACAACATTATTATATCTCTTTAATTAATAATTCTTTTACCAAACTCCAATTAAGTAGTAGTAGTACCCTTTTCTTTCTTATTTTTTCCTAATTTTTTCAAACTCTCTTTTTACTAATCACCTAATTTACACAATTTTTTCAACTATAAAAACCACCCCACAACATCACCAAACTAATCCCATTATACACCACAGAGTACACACACCGACACAAATTCATTAGTATTTTTTTCTTCTTCTCAATTTGTCACCAGACGGACCATGGTCTCCGATCATTTGACCACCTTATCCAAAAATGTGTGTGTGATCGGAGCAGGGCCGTCGGGGCTGGTTGCTGCCCGGGAATTGAGGAAAGAAGGGCACAAAGTGGTGGTCTTGGAACAAAAACATGATGTGGGTGGCCAATGGTTGTACGACCCAAATGTTGGAAATGAAAAAAACATCCATAGTAGCATTTATGCATCTCTTAGGTTAGTGTCTCCAAGGGAAATCATGGGTTTTACTGATTTCCCATTTTTGGTGAAAAAAGGTAGGGATATGAGGAGATTTCCTGGCCACAAGGAGCTTTGGTTGTACCTTAAAGATTTTTGTGAACATTTTGAGTTGAGGGGGATGATAAGATTCAATACTAGAGTGGAGTACGTTGGATTATTTGATGGATTAATTGATAAAGATTTGAAATGGGTTGTCAAGAGTAGAGGGGGGAGTACTGGTGGACCAGCGGCCGTGGCGGTTGCGGTGGAGGAGGTGTTTGATGCGGTGGTGGTGGCGACCGGCCATTACTCTCATCCTAGATTGCCTACCATTAAAGGTTTGTCTTTTGTGAATTACTTACTTTTAAAGAAGAAAGGTTGAAAAAGTTGAAGTCTTTCAGACTTTGAGACTTGTGTCGTGTCATGCCAGGTTAAAGTTAAAGTTAAGCCATTGCTTTCCCTTTTTTGCTTGACTTGTTGTAGTTCTTTTCTTGATTTTGAAGCATTTTCTTTATTCAATGACCACAAACGAGAGAGACGTTATTAATTTCTTGATGCATTCTGTATTTTATGATATATTTTGTCTTGAAGGAATGGATTCATGGAAGAGGAAGCAAATGCATAGTCACATTTACAGGACACCAGAGCCCTTCCGCAATGAGGTAATGCCTAAATAGTGGATAAAATGCTATCGGGAGTGATTGACCGTGAATTCATTATAGTGATTGAAGTGAGTTAAAAAATAAAAATAAAATTTCTAGTTCTATACCTATGAATATGATATAGAATTTCATATGATTTCACTTATGATTTGAATATAATTTTCGATGTAATTGTTACCATGGGTATATAAAGTTCACAATGCATAATTACTTAGTTCATCTTTTTTTGGTGCTGTATCGGATCCGGATGTATATTTTTATTCTACATTTTTTCTGAAATCTTTGGAGTTGGTTGTGCAGGTAGTTGTTGTAGTTGGGAGCTTGCTAAGTGGGCAAGATATATCAATGGAGCTTGTAGAAGTGGCAAAAGAAGTGCATCTCAGTGCCAAAACCCTTGATATTTCAAAGGGTTTATCCAAAATCATATCTAAGCATCAAAAGCTCCATCTTCGTCCAAGGGTATGTTCTTTACTTTCTTTTTCCCATTTTATGTTCATTTTTTCCCTCATCAATAATTGTTTTTTTAACAAACTTTTCATTTTCACCATCTTTTCATGTATTAACATTGAAGGCATGTTTATTAACAGACAGACTCCCTTAAAGAGGATGGTCGAGTTCTTTTTGAAGATGACTCTTCGGTCATTGCTGATACAATCTTATATTGCACCGGGTAAAAAATAAAATAAAAGCTATCACTTTTTTTTATCTTTGCTATATTTTCTTAATGTGACCACCAAATAGTTTCTGCGATAAAATTTATCTATCAACCTGGTGTGAATAAAATTAGTCACGTACGGTTTAATGAGCTTATCACACTCGAGGACCTGAACAAAGACCATCCGTTACCAAATGAAGAATAGCTAAAACACTTTAGATAATTTATAATATATTTGTACCAACCGGAAGTTTGAATGATTGGATGATCATGACTTTTGGGGAGTTTTGACTCAGAATAATTTCATATGGGACCATACATTTCACATATGGGGGTGCAAATCTTGAAGAACTTGTTGGAGACAAAAAATATTGTAAAACAATGATGGGTTTTTATTTAAATTGGGGATATCTTGTATGTGTAGGTATTCATACACATTCCCATTCCTTGACACCAAAGGAATAGTTGGTGTGGATGATGATAGAGTGGGACCTTTGTATGAGCACACCTTCCCTCCATCACTAGCCCCTTCCCTCTCCTTTATTGGCATACCTAGAAAGGTAACAAACTCAGCTTGATTCTCTTTTCTTCTACTCATTCCAATGTATAATGGAATTGACAATCTCTTCTCTTTCTTTACTTTTTTCTCTTATTTTATGAGAATTTTATATGTAATTGATGATGTCAAATGCAGCTCATTGGGTTCCCTTTCTTCGAGTCACAAGCAATATGGGTAGCTCAACTCTTGTCAGGGAAAAGAACATTGCCATCATTTTATGAAATGATGCAATCCATCAAGGAGTTTTATAACTCAAGGGACACTGCTGGCATTCCAAAGCATAATACACACGATATTGCGGATTTTGAGGTAAAATATAGGTTTAAAAAAGCATCAAACTTTTAGGATTGATATATAATACTCGACCGAGATCATTCTATTACATGAATGTACAGAAACTGACACTCCGAGAGACTTTCAATGAAAAATAACATCACTAGAGTGCACATAGATTGAGTAGCTTGCATTTGAAGCTAATTTTGATTTTCTTCTTTCCGTTGGTGTGTGCAGTATTGTGATAGGTATGGAGATTATGTTGGATTCCCACACTTAGAAGAATGGAGGAAGCAGCTTTGCTTATCGGCGTCAGTAAACGCCGAGGAGAATTTGGAGACTTACCGCGATTCATTGGATGATCACGAGCTGCTACTCCAACAAGCACTTCAAAGTCCTCATTTCACTCAACTTGGCCTTGAAGATTTGAAGGAAGCTCTTCTTCCTTCCTTTAATTAGTAGTCTTTTTGCTTGGACTTGGACTACTTTTTCTTTGTCAAAAGAAGAAAGGAGAGGCTTTTTGCAAAGGTCATTTTGACGATCTCTTCTTATAAGTTGCAGCTGAGTGTTTGCTATTACTTTTTTTCCCCATCATTTTGGGCAAGTATAGTTAGTAATAGTACTAGAGGACCATTGCTATCGAACATGTGTTTGGTATGTTTTTACTAAACTTGAGGGCTTTGTTTTTGGTTAGCATTAGTGAAGTACATTTCTTGCAATTGAAAGGTTCTTCCCTAATGATGACTATTCGTCACATCCTTCTTTTGAGTATTTTGTAAAACAACTCTTCTAATTAATGGACTATGATTCTTGATTATTGTAAAACTAATGTAAGACTAATGTGGAGGAATTGAAAAAAAATATCAAAACAATGCAAAAAAAAAACGCATTATTAATAAAACTATTAAAAAGAAAATACATTAATTATATATATATATATAATAAAAAAACTATTACACTATAAATAATTATCTACGGCCAAATATAAATAAAATAAATAAGTATATAATTTAATTAAATAAAAAATGAAAGTAATTTTAGCGTCTATTAGTATTTACTATTTATGAACACTACCCAATAAATACTTGCAAATAAAAAGAGACATAAAATTGTGTGACTTTTCATATGATTGAAATTCAATCCTTTTAAATTTCATAACTTATATTATAATTTTTAATTAATTATATAAATTAATTCAATTTAATAGTGCAACCCAAAAGTTTTTAACTTATTTAATCAATAAGTTTGATGGAAAATAACATCAAATTATATAAAATTATTAATTATATAACACAAGTCAATTTATAAGGTATGTAAGAGATATCACATGACATCAGGCAGAAATTTAAGGATCCTAAATGACCTCCTTTTAAGCTTTACTAGAGTTTTACCAAAAAAAATTATATTTATAGAGATAGATTTAATTGATGAGATGTTATCGGTGGCAAAATGATGCCGTGCGCAGTGGCAAAAAAGAAGAAGAGGTCCTATTCTTATTAATTTTGCCCCACAAAAATAGTATACGACTATGTAAATGTATTAATTATAAATTCTTAACTTATAGATCGTATATTAAAAAATAGATATATAAATTTTTTAAATTCATAATAATCAAATCAGCAATATATTTTGAAATAAAAATATCAAACAATTTATAATAAAAATATCTACATGAAGTTACCTTCATTAATATTTATGAAAATAATAAGAATAAAATATTCATGTATTTGCGTCTCAAAATTAATTATCTTAGAACATACATAGTAAAGATAGTAGTTATTTATTTAAATAAAATAAAATCTAATTAGGAAAAGATAAACTTCAATTATATTTTGACATATAAATTACTAAAATGATTAGTATTTTAAATATTATTCAACAAAATAAATATGACACAAAACCAAGCAAAAGAATTAGTATAAAAAATAACTTTTGTATTTTTTTTTTTGAAACTTGTAGTTTTTTAAAACATCAATAATCTCGACGACTCTACCAATCTTTACCTTAAATCGTGAAAACTCAAAAACTTCGATACAATTATAAAGGATTTCACCAAATTTTAATGTGCACAAGCTTTTGTTTTTTTGGTTGAAAAACTTCTTTCTATTACGTTTGGGCTTAGGATCCATATTCCAATTTTGAATTCAAAGCCTTTTAAATGAGCCCAGCATAACTCGACAGTAATTAGTTGGTTTATGGAATTTATAATTGACTAATGAATAATAGCACTTTATTTAGAGATTTATATTATCCAGGGAATGTTCGAAATGATTTTTTTTTATATATATACACTTGAAATAAAAAATTGTATTATTTGCTTTAATCTTCACTCAAATGTAATAATATTTCCTGATGCCTAATTGCACAATTAAAAATGTGTAAAGGATAAGACAGGATCGAACCACAGAGATTGAGGGATAAAAACTCACTTTAAATGTATGACAGTAGTAAATACAAACAAATCAATCGGTTGCTAACAAACAATTAATTAAAAATATATATCGAGGGCATGAAAGTAAAGAATAATCGAGGGCAAGATAACAAAGGAAGACTGAGAATAAAGATATTAATCAGATGAGATGGGATCTTAGCAAGGGGCGTTCGCAGGTTGCATGTAGATCTAGCTAATCATTGGCTCAAAGGTATTCTATCCTCATGCCATAGACATGCTATAGGGGCCACGTTTCCACGTAAACCCCCTACTTACCTTCTTAAGAGAAGCAACCCCCGTTTCCACATATGAGGTAGCCTTGACGTTTCGTCATCCCCCCAGGCACGAATGCGGGGAGACAATACTCAAAACGCCCATAAAGCGGAGGTAAGACACATCTACGACGTGATACCTCTCAGCTTGTCAGATTCGCGGTAACGCCCTAGTCGACTGTTTGCCCTAAATGGAAGACTCTATCGCGATGACTCCACTAGGTCTACTACTTCTAACAGCCTCACGTTGACGTTATCGCTGTTAGGATGACAACAATCATAAAGAAATATCAGTAGTTGATCAGGCCCCTGACATTTCTAAATGAGAATGACAAGAAAATGGCAAACAATCAAATATGACAGTGAGAATGTACTAAGCACGTTTAGGCCTCTTAACTACTCATTGCAACCTTTGAAACGCCCTTTACTAAGAAGATGAAAGCTTAGCTACTCATAATCAAACGTAAACAGTAGATAGAAACAACAAATAACATAAATTAAAGAGATGAGAAAAAGAAATGTATTAGAATAAACCGGTGGGGAAATCAATGATTTCTCCTCTTACAAGCTAACGGCGCTGCTAATAATGGGAGAGAACAAATCCTTAAAATTAAGGTAAAATGTAGGAAGAGAGTGACAACACATGGCAGGGCGCGCTCCTTAGGGAGGAATATTCTGGGATCTTCTAGAAGCGCTTGATTCTTTCTAGAAACGCAAGGAATCCTGTGTGAATTTTTGAGGATTTTCCTCTTTGGTTTTTGGTTAAGATCTGATGCAGACGCGTCATGGGCACGAGACTGCTCACTGGTCTGGTTAGCGTCAAGGGCACGACGACACATCGATCTTCTAGGCCTTGATCCTTAGAGTTCCCAAGAAATCCATCCAAACCGCATGTTTTCGTTCATTTCTTCCTTTTGACACTAATCTGCGATAAAGATGGAAAAATAGGCAATTCAACAATATCATGCCCAAAAAAAAATAAAAAATAAGGAGAAAAATATACTCAAGACACGCACTATCATGCTTGTATTTTATAGGATTCATGAGAATTTCTTTTCATTGTTTGGTTAGTATTAAAATATCACTTATTTTGTAGGTATTCGTTTGTTTGGATGGAAAATGGACCAGGAGAAGAGGGAGGAAGGAAAATTGATAGAAGGCAAACATTTCCCGTTTGTGCTTTATACCAATAATACCCTTGCTTCGCTAGAAAGTTGAAACAAATGTGTACACAGTACTTTTTCTATTCCATGTTTTAAAAATCGTTTAATTAACTACAATTTTTATTTATTCTTTGCCCCCATAAAAAATCCATGCCGTCTTTATTTTAATATTTCGTTTACAGGAAATGTATTGGTAATTATTTATTTATTAGCAATTTAAAAAATACATTTACTACTTGAAAAGAATTGTTTTAAAAGAAAATCTATAAATCTGACGTGACATCTTACATGTATAACTACGTTAGTTAAACAATATCATGTTACTAGACTTAATTTTTAACTGTACACAACGTTATCTAAATGAACCAAATTAATATGAAAACGTGAGTAGAGAAGTTAAACCCAACTAAAAATAAAATAAAATGCTAAATTAATACAAAAAAATTGATTTAAAACTTACACAAATTCATGACTTTACTATTAGGTCGTAATAACTCTGATATTATATATTAAAAAACTACTCCACTCATAAATTATTATTTATGAATCATATTCAAAATTTAATATATTTATCGTGTTGTCCATAATAATGAACTAATAACTTTGAGAACATTAACTAAATGATTTAGCCAGCGATTGTGATAATGTTCTAATGTATGCTCCATGAAATCCATATGGAACTCTAGAAGGTAAGGTAATTTTGGCAACCGGCTCGTTGGAGAATTTATTTGTGTCGATTATATAAACCTGAAAATAAGTTTAAAATAAAAGAGAAATTATTTACCAAACTAAAAATATAATGTTAATCAATTATAAACTATAGTCTTTCAAGAAAAAAGTTGCCTTACTTTAGATGTATTGGTGTCTTCACTATGAACAAAGGTGATAATCCAACCATCATCCTCTTCTATACCTCCTTCTCTAGGGACAAAAGCAGCTCCAGAACAAAATGTGTTCTTCTCAAATTGATGGTATTCCACCTTCATACCCTATTCAACCAAATAAACAAAAGTTAGAGAGCTTTAGTACATAGTTTTAAATAAAGTAAAAATTGAATTCCAAGCCACAAAAAGGTCCAGCAACTTACACTAGTTTCTTGCTCTTCAAAGTATAGTTTTGCTAGAGATCCAAACTTTGGCATTCCTGAAATAGAAAAAAAAAAAGAAAATAGTAAAATTATTCATGGACAATCAACTGAACAAAACGATTGCACGTAATTCAATTGGTTAGTATATGTCGTTTTTACGACGTAGGTTATAAATTATGAATTCAATCATGAGTATTGTAATGATAATTAATAATATAATATTTTTTTTAAAGGAAAAAAAACAGGGTGGTAATAAAATCTTTTCAAGGATAGTTATAATTAAATAATAATAATAATTACCTGAAGTGGCACTTGCTTCGTTGTCACCAACTTGGGTGTACCCATATTTGTTTTTTAGCCCAACAAAATTTTCATGGATCATAGGAAATTCCATGGACAGATCATTTGTAGTGAGGTTTCTCTCCAAAACCTCTCCATTTTTCAAGTTTAATCTCCACTCGTAAACTCGACAAAACAACAATTCTTCATAGTTTTCTCGATCATCCACAGACTGTAATTTGTGCCTTAGTCTTCCTGATTTCCACTCGTATTTGTTATAATCCATATCATCCGGTCCTGATAGAATCGAGGCGAGAGACCTGCATCCTCGCACCACAACCTGTTCAACCCATCAAAAATTGTTTTTTTAGATAATAATAGTAATTACATGTATTCTCTCCCTTTTGAACAAAATATTTTTTCGATCGATCGATCGAGTATAGTCAGACTCCGGTTAACTTACTACGTACCTCGTCCCCATCTTCAAAAGAGTTGAGAACATGAAATGTGCAGTTTGGTTCAACGTCAAACCAACGGATTGATTCTGCATCTCCGTACCGAGGCATGATTCCAATCCTTGCGTATTCGTTTCTATCATATTGTATTAATCTACACATCGGTAGGTAATTAATTAAATAAATTTAAGAAAAAAATAAAAATTCAATTTCAAAACATTCTTTATATATATATGTGCGCGCACTCACGGTCCTCCTCTCGTCAGTCGGTGTATATCCACCGTTAGTGGAAAATCCATGATCACATTATACCTACATACGAAAATTAACCCAAATAAATAATTAAAGGAATATATTAATGAACACAATCAATATAAAAAATATAATTTATTTATTTCAACAGTGATATGTAACTAATTAGAGTTATTATTCTCTCAGTCACTCAATAAACACTAATCACATAGTATTACATAATTAATAGTAATAATTATGATTAATTGTAATTTTCTTTTGAAAATATAAATACAATATTTTATATACTACAATCCAAATATGTCTGGGATTCATTTTTTATTTTACGAAAGAAGTACCTTTCTGTAACCCCCATGTCATGAGAAAGGGTGCACCTATTGAACTTGAGATCAACTTTGTGTACTAATTTCCGTCCGTCAGCTGAAAATTGCAATGTTTTATTAGTTTTTTTATTAGTAGTAAAAAGAGAAAAGGCACCCTGGGTCCCTATGGTTATTATTTTTATTTTAGTTGATCCCATTTTTTGATTTCTGTTCGATTTGGTCCCATGCTTTATTGTCGTTATCCTTCCGGAATCTCTATCGTCTAAATTGACGATAACGAACGCTTTTTACCGTTAAATACCATTATTTTATTATTATTTTTGACATTGTGTCAGTTTTATTATTTAATTAATTATAAAATTCAGAAAAATAATATAATTAATTAAAAAATTCAGAAAAATAATAATTAATTTAAAAAATTCAGAAAATAATTTAATTTTTTTATTAAAAATGTAATTAATTTAAAAATTCAGAAAACAAATATAATTAATTAAATAAACTCGGAAAAATAATGTAATTAATTTATAAAAAATAATGTAATTAATTTATAAAAAATAATGTAATTAATTTAAAAATTCAGAAAAATAATATAATTAAATTTTTAATTTTTAATTTTATTATCTCTTATTTCCTTTATTTTCACTTCTCCTCCTCTTTTCAAAAATATTTTTATTAATTATTTCAAAAAATAACATAAATTAAAATTTCTTTTTGCAACATAAGAGAGATGATGAAGAGAGGGCGACAGTGTTGGGTTTGGTTGACAATCTAGGCAGTGGAGCGTGGCAGGCGAGATGAGTGGCCATGTAAAGGTGGCTCATTTTTTGGTGTATGGACATGAAATAAAATTAATTACACTGTTTACATTATTTACATTTGACTAGGGAAAGAAAAAAAGAAGAAATAAAAGAAAGAAAGAAATAGAAAGAAAAAAAGAAAAAAAGAGGAGAAGTGAAAATAAATGAAATAAAAGATAATAAAAGAAAAAAAGAAAAAAATAATTATATATATATTTTTTAATTTTTAAATTAATTACATTATTTTTCTGAATTTTTAAATTAATTATATTTTTTCTGAATTTTTTAATTAATTACATTGCTTTTTATAAATTAATTATATTTTTTTTAAATTTTTTAATTAATTATATTTTTTCTGAATTTTTAAGTTAATTATATTGTTTTTTATAAATTAATTACATTATTTTCTGAATTTTTAAAATTAATTAGATAATAAAAATGATTTTTTAAAAATTAATTAGATAATAAAAGAAAAAAATAAAAAATTCAAGATATTATTTTTCTGAATTTTTAAATTAATTACATTGTTTTAATTTTTTTTTAATTAATTATATTTTTTCTGAATTTTTAATTAATTAAATAATAAAACTGACACGATGTCAGAAATAATAATAAAATAATGATAGTTAACGGTAAAAAGCGTCCGTTATCGTCAATTTAGACGATAGGGACTCCGGAAGGATAACGACAATAATGCATGGGACCAAATCGAACAGAAATCGAAAAGTGGGATCCACTAAAATAAAAATAAAAACATAAGGATCCCAGGGTGCCTTTTCCCATAATAAAAGTATTAATAAAAACTCAAACTCAAATTTAAATTTTATTTTCGGATTAACCGGAAGGAGTATAATAAATAATGTATTAAATACCAGAAATAACTCCAAGTTCCATGAAAGGTTTTGTTGCATCCACTCCTATTATAACCAGCTCCCCAGAACCCGGAGCTCTCTGAAACAAAAGAAAAAAAATTAATTAATATATACTATAAGAATTATATTTTTATTTAAAAAATAATAATATTAATAATATTAAAAACCTTTGGGTGGCTGGTGAACGGTCGGTTCCAGGCTCCATTGACATCCCAATCAGCTAAAGTTTGAAGGGTATAAATGTCAATTTCTTGAGGGACGTAACTTTCAGCAATGGAGTAGACCTTCCCTGAATGCTCGAAAATGTTGGTATTGCTAAGATCCTTGTTAATTTTCCCAAATCTCAACTGCAATATCCCAACCACAAGATTAATTTTTTTTTTATAAAAAATATACTATTAATTATTACGTCATAAAAATAACATACACTAATTATTTGAACTATAATCTCATACGGACACAATTAAATTAGTTATTTACAAAGTTTTTTTAAATGAAATGATATATGTAGCACTCTCTCCGTTTTCTTTTATAAGTTTTTTTAATTGTAATCTCACATATTAAGATTTTACTTGGAATTAAAAAAATTGACAGTTTATACTATTAGGCATTTAAGTGTTGTAATTAAGCAGATAAGGGAGTAAAAATAACTATCTAACCACTTTAATTCGTATTAAAATTTCAATTTAACCCTTTAATAATTAATATAGTTTTTGTATTCGTAAAAAAACCTTTAATGATTAATTTAGTTCCTGTATTCATAAAAAAATGTAATTAAACCTTACTAATTAATTTAGTGCTTGTGTTCGTAAAATAATCTCAATAAAATATTAGTAAAAATCTCAGTAAAATACTTTCAACCTCAGACTAATTAATTTAATCCCATATTTATAAAAAAAGTTCAATTAAACCTTACTAATTAATTTAGTGCCCGTGATCTTAAAAAAATCTGAGTAAAATAGTAGTAAAAATCTCAATAAAGATTAATTAATTTAATTTTTTTTACCATCATTATTTAATAATTTAGTCCCTATTTTCGTAAAATATTTCCGATTAAACATTTATATGATTAATTTAGTTTTCATATTCGTATTAAAATTTCAATTTAACCCCTTAATGATTAACGTAGTCCATATGTTTGTAAAAAACTAAATTAATACATATATATAAAAATAAATACCCACCCAATTGGTCAAGAATGACAATAGAATAGCTGGGGAATGGCCTTCCATGGTAGGAAGAAAAGAAGGCTTGTTCCTTTCCTTTTCTAGCTTGAAAGTTTCAGTCTCAACATGTCTACATCTGTAGACAACATCGCTTCCATAATCATCCCTACCAGTAGCTTTCTCAAAGTACAAAGCATGAATCATCCCCTCTCCTTCTATCCAGATATGACCCGTTCTCCCAAAAATTGAACTTGTCCATTTCAGTCCCCCGAATAGAGGATTTGGTCCTGCATGCCATTATGATCAGAGTTTGAATTTAGACATTTAGTCACGCCCACAAAAAATGTTAATTATAAATAATTAATTAATTTCAAAACCAGACCATTTCTCATGTACACTCCCTCAGGGAAATCAAATGGGATTTTTCCTTCAATGCTGGTGATTGGGACAGCTTCTTTCAGTTCATGTACAGGAGCAAAATTACTCTGCAACATATATTTTTAACATCAATCCTTGTATTATAATTAGCAAAAATATTATATTATGCAGCTTATTAATAGCGTAAAAAGGGTATGCAGCCTTTGGAGCCTGACTGAGCTCAAATGAGTTTTAACTGAGAGGGAAAAAAGCGCTATGTTTATAAACTATTTAAGCTATCATTTTTTAGTGTAGTTAATAATTCTTAACATTAATGTTTAATCTTATTGGTCGTGGGAGTACTAACAGAGACTTAAACTTGGGTTCAAATTTAAGATCCGCTTGTAAATCCTTATATTTATATTTTACGTACCTGAGAGGGGGGGCATGGCTGGTCAATAAACTGGAACACCGAATCCACAAATGCATCCACAAGTTTGACCGAAGCATTCTTCATCGTGGTTTTTGAAACATCATCAATTAGCAAGTGAGGTATTTGGAATTCCCTCGTTATCGGCTGCTCAAAATCATAGAAAAGAAGAAATAGAAAGGTTAAAGGCATCTGTCATACTGTGTATTACTATTACTACCTCTGTTTTAAAATACATATCGTTTATCGTTTTATTAAAAGAATAGGAGAGAGAGGGGAAGAGGAAGAGGAAGAGACCTTGCAAGAAGAAGCGAGTTTGGTTTTAAATTGATGAAAGTTGGGCAAGACAGGAGATCTTCTTGCACAACAATTGACATGAAACGCCATTTTTGTCGTAGAACCCATCTTTATAACTATTATTTTTATCGATTCCCCACCTCTCTTTTGGTTTTGGGTTCTTTTTAAAATTTGTTGATGCAAACAAGTAGTGGTGTATGGTTGGTATTTATTGGCCTCGTGGCTTGCTTTGACTAGAAATGATAAAAAAATATTTAGTCCTTATGGAGGTGATTTTAATTAAAATTGGCCCTTATGATTAAGTTTGTCTAACAATCAGTCTTCTTTTTGTTGTATAAAATAATTTTTATTAGATCTACACACGGATGGTTTTATCAATGTTGTTTGATTCATGTTTGTCTAATTTAACCTGTCATTGAATTCGAGACCATGCGGTTAGTATTTTTGCTACCAGTAAAATAACCTATAAATTATACTATATTTATTAAGAACATGGACCAAGTTAAATAAAAGCTACTTCCATAGGGACTATGTTTTTTTTAAATTGACAGTAATGCAAGAACAAGGCCCATGAGTCAAAGTCATATTAACAAGAAGGGGTCAAAATTCTCTCTCAAATTAGCAAAATGTTGAAATTTGAGGCTGATGTAATCAAAATCTTGGATCATAAGTCATTCAACAAGACCGAGATCCAAGACCGGGATTTCCTGTGTGCACTTTAAGCGGGAAAATAATAAAATTATTCTCTATTTTAAAAAAAATAACGCACAACAATTTTCATAATAATTAAGATAATAATTGATCAAGCTTTATTAATTATATCCAATCAACACTAATTTTAATTCCCTGAAATATTAAAAATTATAAAAACGACATTTATTTTCAGGGATAAAAAAAAATGATCAAGACGTGATTTTTTTTGTTAGGATGGAGGAAGTACTAAATAGTTGTATAAAAAAATATTAAATAAAATTAAGCAAAAATCCAGCACCAAATTAAGCAAAAATCCAGCAGATTTTAGGAACCAAATTAAGCAGAATTCCAGCACCAAATTAAGCAAAAAATCAGCACCAAATTAAACAGAATTAAGCAAAAATCAGCCACAGTTAGATGTGTGAGTGATTAGTTAGTATTTTTTATAATTCCAATAATTATTTTAAAATTTATACCCGAGCTATATACTTCTTTCATATTTCCAAAAATTCTAATTATTATCTTTCTCTATTCCACTAATCATCACAATGGTAGGTGAAATTATAATTGAAAGATAACAAAAAAAATCCGTAGGGAGTAGTAGTATGGCCTCCGCATGTAAAATTCAACTGTTTGTTTTTCAAAATGCAAACACAATCTCGACCGTCACCAAAGTATCTACCAACTAGCAACTAGCAACTAGCACCAAACCATTAGTTACAAAAAAAAAATCAAAGATTTGTGTTGGACTAAGTCAAAGTATTCTGGTGCTTGCCCTCTAATTTGTTTTTTTTGGGTAGTATTTAGTTGACGAAATATTTTCTTTTTTAAGTATTTGAGATTTCGAACTTTATTACTTTTAACTGACGTAGGAAAAATTAGACTATCAGAAATTTGATTTTCCTTAACCCCTGCGCTTTCCACAAACTAAAAGAAAGTTATTTCTTTAGCATAGAGATAGAGAATCTTACCTCTACTCGATTTTTCGTATTGATTTGGCACTTAATTTCATTTTTTGTTAGATTTGACCCCTCCATTCACATTTTCATATTAATTTGGCCCTTTAAGGTAACGTCGTGTATAATCAGACGTGACATCTGATATGGATTGTCATATCAGCTAAACAATATTAAACAATGACACGTCACCAGAATGAACGTTTGACTATGCACGATGTTACCTAGAGGGGCCAAATTATATAAAAATGTGAATAGAGGGGTTAAATCCAACCAAAAATAAAATGAAGTGTCAAATCAATACGAAAAATCAAATAGAGGTACCAAAAATATCATTATCCCGGAATACTTTGATATGTGCAGCATGCATGTCTTTATAATACCCGAATAATGATATATTTCCATTTTATAATGAGTAATTTGTTTCTAATGAAATGACTAGTATTTTTTTTAAATGAGAACTTTTTCATATTATATATACCCACATCTAAAATATCTGAAGTCAGAGGTAAAAGTACCATACAGATGAAAGTTCAAATTAGGTACTAAAACTTATTTTCCTTTTTTTTTTCCATAAATTTTGTGATTAGCTCTAATTTATGTTTTTTTACTGGGGTTTTTAGAGCAACCAAAAGGAGCAAAGATGGAAAAAGAGGAAGACTGGAGGTCTTTTCGTCAAACCTGAACTAATTTCTGGAATCTTTCACTTTGGCAAAACAAGAATGTTAAAGAAAAATGCAAAGACGGGCCAAGTCTAGAGCTCAAGAGTTTACCACTGCTCAAAATATGAACTCAAACCAAAACCCAGGAGTTGAAAAGAGTTCTCATTGTACTCCTCGTATTATAATACTTAAAGTTATACTCATTTGATTCTTGTAGTGCTCATTTTTTTTTATTTGGCTCATGTAAATTAAGTCATTAACTAACTCAGATGACATGATTTTTTTTTTAATTATGACGTGGCATTATCATGTCATAAAATATTTAAAAAATAAAAAATAATAAAAATAAAAAATCAAATATATTGTTTTTAAAATTAGGAAAAAATTAAAACATTGTCAAAAAATAAAAAAATATATAAATAAAGGAATAAAGGTTTAAATCATCCAAAAATTATTTAAAGAAAAAGAATAAAGATTTTTTATAATAAGCCAAGCTAGGTTAGTGGATGCGTGAATGACTTTTAATCAAATCATGTTACGAAATTGTTGGATTCAAAAAACCAGGGTTGATAAATAATTAATTCTATTTTAACTTGCGAGAATTCCCACTTTCTATTTTTTATAATGATAATTCCTTTATTATTTTTTTATATTTTTTTCCTAATTCATTAAAAATTGTTTGATTTTTTTTAAAAATATATTTTTATTAATATTTCCTATTTTAAAGTTAAACTTTTATTCTTTATTTTTTAAATTTTGATCGCGCGTCGAACACGTCAAATATAAAAGTGAAATAGGTATGGAATTGGGGGTAGAAATACAACTTATCACTGTCTACAAGAGTTTGTAGATGATGGTAAGAGGATCGTCCACAGAGACCTCTAGGAAATGTAATTCTTGGGTTGACTTCCTCGTCACTGAGTTTTGGTTGGGTGGAATCTGAAACTGAAGACAAAACAGAAAGAAGTGAAAATAGTTAAAATAGTATTGGCCAAAGTCTAGGCCAAGACGGGGGTCTAGATTGTTGTAAATTCGATAGGAGGAAATTCCAGGTAAGGGCGATATGAGAGCCCTGTTCTTATGCTTCGATCACGGATTTAAATGTATTCATCTCTTCGTTTATAGTACTGCTATAGAGTGGAGGTGCTCCTGTTCACTCCTGTCTTCCCTCCTCTTCAAATTACCTGGCGGGTGCTCCCTTTCCTGATAATCCTAGCCAAGGGACACCTTGCTGGTTAAAGGGTTTATCCGTTTGACTGCTGTCTTGAATGGCTGTTCGCTTCCTCAATGGTATAGGGGGAGACAGTACCTAAGCCAAGGTATCTCCCTATGGAGATCCTAGGTTGTCAATCTGGTCTTGACCTAGATTACTTATTTCTTCTAGTCTAACTCGAGACTAGTTGCCTACTTTGTCTAGCCGACGGGTGCTCCCTTTCCGCCTAGACCGGCTACAACTCTTCTCTACTAGGGTGCAAGGATGATCAAACCTTGTCTCTAGTGAGTAAGTGATGAATTAAGCTTAAGAAATGAATAAATACAAGTGAAGAGATTGTGAAGCACGATTTAAATCTCACGAACGCATAAGAACTTTAGCTCATCAACCCTTACCAAGAATGGGTGTTTAGTTACTCATACTCATAATTAAAAAGACAATATATGTTGTTGCATAAATAAATTAATTCCGAGATTTTAAATAAAATCCGGAGCAAAGTTTTAACAATGTCGAAGAAGAAGAAAAGAGAAGAAGAAGGTCGGAATCCGATGCCGGACAGAGGAGGAACAATGTTTGGCTAAATAGCCCTAAAACTCCTCTATCCTACTTCAACTAAACTTCCTAGAAAATCTCTAAAAAGATTGTAACAATAAATAGTTTTTGAAATAGAAACTAAATCGCAATTACAAGGAGAGGGAGATCCCATGCGGGATTCTTCAAGAGATTGGCTTCAGATCCCTCTAGAATTGCGTGACAACTGCTACGTGCCAGCTGTAAGACCCAATGTGGAAGGCGGTTCAAAAGATCCGCACAATGTCTTCATCGCGAAAGTGTCTTGGCCGCAGTCTTGGCCAAGACGATTCTGGTTAGCGCGCTGCTTCGGTTGCGAAAATGTCTAGGCCAAGATCCAGGCCTAGACTCTGGTAAATAGCTTCTAGCTCTTCAAACCAGAACTCTAGGATTCTTCCAAGAGACCAGAACTGCCAAAAACATGGGAAATCAAGGATAAATCAGTAGGTTTACCGTCCAAATAAACTAGTAGATGGACGATAAAACATGATGAAATGCAATGCGATCAAATTCCCCACACTTAAAACATGCTTGCCCCCAAGCATACAGACTCACAGACTCAAGATTAAAAACATATTATAAACACAAACGACACCAGAATTTCCAGATTCCTTCTTTCGGCTGCTCACTATACAACTGAAATCACCAAGACACTTGTCTAGCCGACCTAATGCTAGACTAACAAGGACAGATCAATACCCTAAACATACCCCATCCACATGGTATCAAGACACCTCGCGAGATATTATGATAAAGTATAGGGCAGCACGGCTCACCACTGATTTGAGTCCCACCATGTGATATCTATCCAAAAGTGCCTAAAGACTGGTGCCATTTGAATCACTTTGATAGATTTTTTTCTTAAAATTTTTCTATGCCCTCTCGATGTCTTTTTTATTTGTTTTATTTAGGCATATTAGGTGTCCTTTGAATTTTTTTACAGACACAACACATAGACAGAGCTTGTTCTTTTTTACGGGAACTTCCACCTTTGCTATGTCTGCCCTATGACGTTCCGACACCTTTTTACTGTCTCACACTTACATCAGATAGAATAGCACACTCAAATCAGTTAGCAGCTAGCCTAGTCACCCAAATGAGAGCTGAAGTTTTAGCTAAATGTCCTTACGACCATGTGGATAGCAAATGTTTGGGAACCATTAGAGTATATGACCCTTAGGCATTGATCTAGTTGCGCTCATTCGCTTCCCTGTTACTATAGCATTATTTTGCCTAAACAATTATCTAAATGTGGTTTCGGTTGTATACTGAACAGCCTAGGCAAAAATCTGGATATCCTGGTGTGCACTCAACAAAATAGACTCAAACATGCATGGGAAAAAAAATATAAAAATCATGCAAACAGTAGACTCTAAACTGGACAAAAAGAAAAATTAAAATGCAAAAATTTGACTCAAAATCATACATATCAACCAATATTCACAGCAAACAAACAAGGAATAAAAGCACCTCCCCACACTTAAAAGACACAATGTCCTCATTGTGTGGAGAAACAAAAAGAAAAAAAAATCACAACAGAAAAATAAAAGTAAGGACAGAAACGACCTGAGGGCAGAGGCAACTCATGTTGCTTTGGTCTGGGGATCTTGGCCTGAAGCTTGGCCAAGATCAGGGGCAGGAGGGTCCTTTGGTTTGGGATCTCTTGGAGCAGGAGGAGGCATTGACGGGTGTGGTGTCTTTGCTGGCTGTGCTTGGGGCTTGGGCTCATGCTCCTCATCAGATGACTCGGAGTCACTCTCGGAACTTAGATTGTCATGGAGAGCCTTGAGGAGCTTGAAATGGGCCTGGAGATGCTGATAAACGTGGAGGACGTTTGTCCTGGTGAGCTTCATCTGCTCAAGGAGGACGTCCTGCCTATCATTAAGACATTGGGCCCACTGAGGCGCCACGTTACTGGTGGATGCGCGAGTCTGGTCTTGGCCCTTTTCTTGGCCAAGATGCTCCAGGATGATCTTCTGCTGCTCAAGGATGAGCAGCTGGCTAGCTTGAAATTCCCTGGCCCACTCTGGAGGTTCATTGGTGCTGGTGGCAGAGGGATCTTGGCCCTTGTCTTGGCCTAGATCAGCCGCAGCATCAGGAATGGGTGTGGCTTGGCCAGCGTCTTGGCCTAGATCCTGGGCTGGATTGCCCTCTACTGCTTCTCCAGGGATTTGCACTGGTCGTAGCTTGTACTTTCCTTGATTTTTCTTCGAGAAAATGTGGTCCTCGACTGGTGTGAAACCTGTGTTACAAGCAACAAACTCTCCTTCCAAATGGAAGTATCCCATTTGGTCGAAGGCTCTCAAATCTAGAATTTTGGGGGAGCAATACTTATGTAAATCAGCAGTAGATAAATTAAGACCAGCTGATTTAATCGCAATCCAAGTGATGAGGGACCCAAAAATCAATTTTGTTTTAGACTCACGGGCATGCAATTGCTGGACCAAATATAAACCTAAGTTGACTCTTTTCTGGTGCAAAATACACCAAAGCAAAAAGAGCTCAGACTTGGCTAGGTTCCCCGAAACCTTTGTCTTCCCCAAAAGGTTAATAGACAAGGTTCTATGGAGCATTCTAAGGGCTGGGTTCAGAATAGCATGTGCCTTGGAGTTTCTATCAAAAACAGCATCAGGGTCTCCAATAATCTCCCTAAAGGCTACATTATTATCCCAATCAGTGGGGTAATCATAGATGGCCTCATCACAGTTTGCAAACTCAAGCAAAGAATTGAAAGCATCCACAGATAAATGACTCCATTTATCACACAACCTAAAGTTAATCACATCAGCAGCAGCAAAATCAGGTTTGTCTCTACCCCTAACATACAAGGTTTCCTCGTCAAACCAAAAAGATGTGTGAAACTCTAGGCACAGTTCAGTAAACGCATCACACTCAATGGACATAAAAGGGACCCATCCAATAGCATAAACAAACTCTCGGATCCTATTCCCTAACCCCATTGCATCAAGAAAATCAAATTCTAATCTAGCATATGCAGGGATGCCACAAAGATGCATTTCACGCAACTTGATCTTAAGGTCTGGTGTATCAAAGTTCAGCCAGCCTTTGAGTGTGTGCAGGGGAGGAAGAGAGGATACCTTAGCAGTCTTGGCCTGAGTTTTGGCCAAGACTAGATCGTCTTCATCGTCCTCAATTGGTTCTTCCTCGACCCCCTTCTTTTTCCCTTTGCTCTTGGCAGTGGAAGGGCCAACACTGGTCTTCTTCTGCAATGGAGGCGGTGGTGAGAATTCTGGAACCATCGACGGCTTCTTCGTCGGGGTCTTTTTGTGGGCCACTTGCTTGGTTCGCCCAGACTTTTTGGGCGGTGCAGTGGCGGGTTGTTTCTTCGCCGGAGGTGGCGGTGGTGGTGTGGTAACAGTGGCGGCGGCGGCGGTAGCTTTTGAGGGCTTTCTCGCAGTGGAGGTCGGAGCTGGTTTTGAAGCTCCGGCGGTTGACAGCTTCTTTAACAACCTGCTCTCCCGTCTGCTCTCTCTTTCTCCAGCAGACGCAGGCACGGTGGGCTTCATTCTCTTCGCGAGAGGAACCTCATCAGAGTCCTCATCGCTCATGACCACAGCTCGGTCGGTTCCCTTGACACTTTCCTCCGATTCCTCTGGCAAATCGTCCTCCGAGGACATGGAATCGTCGTTCTCCAGCGTTTCGAGTATTCGTCGTGCGGCTGAGATGCCGTCTGACGGTATGACAGGCGGCGGAGCTCCACGGAGGTCGTCGTTGGCCTCTGGCATGTCGATGGGTGAGGATGGATTAGGTGCAGTCATGGTTGCGAGAGAAGAAGGAAGAGAAAATGGTGGGTTTAGGTTTTGGAGTTTTTGGGTTTTTTCGTGAAAGCTTTTGTGCGATTTGGGGAAGAAGAAGGAGAAAGGACTGTTGCTTTTAGCTCAGGTGAGAGAGGGGTGGATCTGTTGGTTCGTGGGGAGATCGTGTCAGAGTGGGAAGGAATATGCAGAGGTGGTGTATTTAATTTTCCCACGCTGCCAATTAATTTCTTTAATTGCTTTTTGGATTTGTCCGTTCAAAAAGCAAATAAAGGCTTTAAAAGACGGCGCTGACACGTGTCCCACTAATTCTAACAAAGGGGTAGTCCGCTCACAACAGTCTAGCCCAAAGGCTTGGCCTAGATCTCGGCCAAGACTGCTTCAATTTCCCCACACTTAATTTCTGCACAAAATCAAAACAACCCAGTGAAATCAAATGTGACAAAAATAAAATAATATACAAAATGTAGATAAATATCAAGATAAAAATTGAATAAAAATAAAAGTAAAAGGGGATACATAAAAATAAAAATTAAAATTAAAGAAGATTAATAAAAATTGATAAAACATGTGAATATACAAAATAAAATAAAAGCAAGGGTTGCCTCCCTTGTAGCGCCCTTATTTAAAGTCCTAGGCTTGACTTAGAATTTTCCTCATGTGTCAACTGGTGGCAGATCCACCTTCTCAGAACTCTTGTTTTCTTGGAATCCTTCGAAAAACGGCTTCAATTTTTGGCCGTTCACTTTCAGCTCGGCACCTGTTTTCTCATTTCTAATGTCTACTGCACCATGTGGGTAAATATTAGTAATAATAAAAGGACCTTCCCATTTTGTTTTTAGTTTTCCAGGAAATAACTTAAAACGGGAATTATAAAGGAGAACTTTCTCCCCTGTGTGGAGTGGTTTCCCAACAATTCTCTTGTCATGGTAAGCTTTCATTCTGATTTTGACAATCAGCTGATTGTCATAAGCTTGGTCTCGCAACTCCTCCAGCTCGTGGAGTTGTAGTTTCCTTTCTTGGCTAGCCTCGTCATAGCTTAAGTTGCACTTTCGTATGGCCCAATACGCCTTGTGTTGCAACCCCACTGGCAAGTGACACGCCTTGCCATAGACCAATTTGTAAGGCGTCATCCCGATTGGTCCTTTGTAGGCTGTTCTGTAGGCCCACAATGCGTCATCTAACCGCTGGCTCCAATCGCGTCTGTCTAGGCCTACTGTCTTGGCCAAGATAGATTTCACCTCTCTATTTGAAACTTCGGCTTGGCCGTTCGATTGAGGATGATAGGTTGTTGATACCCTATGTGTGATGCTATATTTCCTGAAACGGGAAGATAAAATCTTGTTGCAGAAGTGTGTTCCTCGATCACTAATGATCCCACGAGGAATTCCAAATCTGTTCAAGATGTTAGATTTAATGAAGGAAATAACAGTTCTAGCATCATCATTCTTGGTGGCTTTCGCCTCTATCCATTTAGATACATAATCTACAGCCAAAAGAATATATCTATTTCCAAAAGAAGTAGGGAAAGGTCCCATAAAATCTATGCCCCATAAATCAAAAATTTCGCAAGAAAGAATAAAGTTCATAGGCATTTCATTTCGGGAACTTATATTCCCTACTTTTTGACAAGCGGGACATGTTTTACAAAACATGTAACTGTCCTGAAAAATATTAGGCCAATAAAAACCGACCTCTAAGATCTTTAGGGCTGTTCTTCTAGCTCCAAAATGGCCTCCACATGCTTGGGAATGACAAAAATTTAGAATAGATGAAGTCTCACTTTGAGGGACACACCTCCTAAGTAATTGGTCAGTACCTATTTTCCATAAATAGGGGTCATCCCACACATAATACTTGCTGTCATGCTTGACCTTCACCCTTTCATAGGTGGTCATATCACCATAGTGTTTACCTGTTGCAAGGTAATTCGCAATTTCGGCGTACCATGGTCTTGGGTTCGGCTGAGGTCTAGGCCTAGACTCCGGGCTAGTGCGACAGAAAATAATTTTTCGTCTGGAAATTCTGCTTTCACTGGTTCCAGGTCTCCTTCTGCTAGGCAGCGGCTAAGGTGGTCTGCCACAAGGTTCTCCCTGCCGCTCTTGTCTTTAATTTCCAGATTGTGTTCCTGCAAGAGAAGAATCCATCGGATTAGTCTAGGTTTGGCCTCATGCTTGACTAGGAGGTATTTTAATGCCGCATGATCTGAAAACACAATTATTTTAGTGCCCAATAAATAGGATCTAAATTTCTCTAAGGCAAAAACAATTGCAAAGAGTTCTTTTTCAGTTGTAGTATAATTTCTTTGGGCATCATCAAGCATTTTTTATGCATAATAGATCACATGCGGATCTCTTCCTCTCTTCTGCCCAAGAACAACACCCACAACAACATCACTTGTGTCGCACATCAGCATCACTTGCGTCGCACATCAGCTCGAATGGTAAGCTCCAGTCTGGCGCTTGGATGATCAGAGCTGAGGTCAGTCGTTCCTTTAGTTCATCAAATGACTTCTTGCATGCTTCGTTGAAGTCGAACTCCACCTCTTTTTGAAGTAACTTGCACATCGGTTCAGCTACCTTTGAGAAGTCCTTTATGAACCTGCGGTAGAAGCCTGCATGTCCAAGAAAGCTCCTAACCTCACGCAAGCATGAGGGGTAAGGCAAGTTCTTGATAATGTCTATTTTCGCTTGATCAACTTCAATGCCTTTCTTTGAAATGACATGGCCAAGGACAATTCCTTGGTCTACCATAAAATGACATTTTTTGTAATTTAGGACTAGACAAGTATCAACACATCTCTTTAAAATATTTTCTAAATTATGTAGACATTGTTCAAAATTATTACCGTAAACAGTAAAATCGTCCATGAACACCTCGATGCTCTTCTCCACATAATCAGAAAAAATGCTTACCATGCACCTTTGAAAGGTGGCTGGGGCATTACACAACCCAAATGGCATACGACGGTATGCGAACGTTCCAAATGGGCAAGTGAACGTCGTCTTTTCTTGGTCTTCGGGCGCAACGGGGATTTGGTGAAACCCCGAGTATTCGTCCAAGAAACAATAGTGAGACTTTCCAGTAAGTCTTTCTACCATTTGGTCTATAAACGACAAGGGGAAATGGTCCTTCCGAGTGACTTGATTCAGTCTTCGGTAGTCGATGCACACCCTCCATCCGTTTTGGATTCTCGTCGTTCTTTGGGTGCCGTCTTCTCCTTCAATCACCGTAATTCCAGTCTTCTTAGGAACTACCTGCACAGGAGACACCCAATTGCTATCAGAAATAGGATAGATTACACCTGAATCTAGCAACTTAATTATTTCCTTTTTAACCACTTCCATCATCGGAGGGTTTAATCTCCTCTGGGGTTGCCGAATAGGTTTCTTATCCTCTTCCACATGTATTTTGTGGGTACATATGTTGGCTAATATCCCCTTGATATCTGTCATAGTCCAGCCAATCGCTTCTTTATGCATCTTCAAGACAGCCACCAATCGCTCCTCTTCATCTTTTGCTAGCTTTGCTGAAATGATGACGGGTAGGGTGTCGTCTAGGCCTAGATAGGCGTATTTGAGATGATCAGGCAAGGCTTTTAATTCCAACTGAGGTGCCTGCACAACAGAAGGTAAGAATTTAGGTGTTGAAGATTGAATGAATTGAGCACTCGTTGTTTCCTTCTTCAGTTCGGCAGTCTTGGCCGGAGTCTTGGCCAAGATCGTGGTCAAGACTGATTCGAGTTCTTGTGGATCTGTCATGCTATCCACAATTTCCTGGAGTTCCTTCTGATCTCCAGTCCTTTCCTCCAATTCTTTCAACGTTCTTGTGGAAATCCCCCTGCTCAGAACATACTCAAGGGGGTCGTTAGTATAAATGTCAGCAATTTCTTCAGTAATTGGGTCCAAAACATCCAAGAAATTAACACAATGTAAATCGTTAGGATGTTTTAAAGCATCAGTAATGCTGAATTTAATTGTTCTTCCACAAAATTCTAAAATTATGCTTCCCTCGAAGCAATCAATCTTTGCTTTAGAAGTCCTTAGGAATGGTCTTCCTAATAAAATATCAGTGGTACAGGAGGGTAGCTGAACATTCATTTCAACTATACAAAAGTCCACCGGGTAAATAAAATCATTTACCATTACTAAGACATCGGTTACTACTCCTTTGGGACGGATAATCGTCCGATCAGCAAGCTGGATCACTAAGTCGGTTTCCTTCATCGTCCCTATCTTCAAGGTCTCAAATTCACTTAGGGACATCACATTGATGCCGGCCCCTAGGTCACAAAGGGCTTTCTCAATGATCTTGTTTCCTATCTGGCATGGAATTGTGAAGGTTCCCTGATCCTTGCACTTCTCTGGAAGCTGCTGTACTGCTGCGACATTGTGTGCTAAGTTTACCCTCTCTACACCTGCAATTTTCTTTTTATTGGTGCACAGTTCCTTAAGAAATTTAGCATACGAGGGGACTTTTGCAATTAAGTCCAACATAGGAATATTCACAGCTATTTTTCCGAAAACTGCCATAAAGTCTCTCTTTTCATCTTCCCTCTTCTCCTTCGAAGATCTAGGAGGGAATGGTGGAGGAATTTCTATAATTTCTTCCTTCTGGACAGTCTTGTCCTGAGGCTTGGCCAAGACAGGTTCTGCTTTTTCTGGTCCTGCGATCCCTTCAGTATTGACCTGTGTCTTGGTCAAGACTACTTCTGCTTCCGCTTCCTCTTCCTCATCTTCATCCAGGCCTCCCGACTGGATCTTCCTTATCTCCTCATCTGTTTTCGCTCCATCCCTCTCAGGTAACACAGCTCCACTCCTCAAACTAATGGCACTAACATTGTGTTTTGGATTGTCTATGGTTGTGGAAGGCAATTTCCCTTGATTTGCCATCTGATTAATTTGCTTTTGCATTTCAGCCAAAGTAGATTGAGTTGATTGCATCAGGTTCTTCTGCATTTCCATCAAATTTTTGATGGTATCCTCCATAGATGGCCTAGTAAGTTGCAAAGGCTGAGGTGCTGGCGGCAGTTGAGGTACAGCGGCTTGACCAGGAGGCTGGCCAGGATTAAGGTGTGATGGACGAGGGATGAAGTTCTAGAAGTTAGGTTGTTGTTGCTGCTGAGGTGCATTCTGGTTTGGAGGGATTGGATCTCTCCACCTAAAGTTTGGGTGTGCTCTCCATGAGTACTGATTACTCCCTTGTGGGAAGTTTTGCATACTTCCTTGATTTTGACCATAGACCGCATTTACTTGTGTTACATCATCAGGAGGGTGCTGCACCATGTAGCAATTATTGGTTTGATGGTCTTGTTGTTGGCAGATTCCACAGAGAGAGGCTACCTGCTCTTGACTAGGATTCCCTGTGGTCATTGTACCTGAAATATTGACAGAAATGTTCTTTACCATGTGAGTTAATTCATTTAATTTCTGCTCAATATCCATGGAACAAAGATTAGAAGGAGTAGAGTTTCTTTCAAGAGAAGCATTATTTTGGCAGTTGTCTGCCATGGTCTGAAGTAAAAGCTTTGCTCTCGTTACAGTCAAGTCTTGTAGTGCCCCACCCGCTGCTGAATCAACCTTCTCTTTTGTAGGCAGGAGCATTCCATCATAGAAATATTGGATCATGGTCTGATCTGCAACTCCATGAGTAGGACAAACTTCTTGCAACTCCTTGAACCGTTGGTGATATTCGCTCAATCCCTCATTGTTCCTTTGCTGGATGGCAGCCATGTTTTTTCTAGCCGATCCTGCTTTAGTTGCATTCCAGTATTTATTGAGGAATAGGGTGGACATCTCGGCCCAGGTGTTGACCGTGTTGTGAGGTAGGCTATAGAACCAATTCTGCGCAGCTCCCTCAAGAGAACAAGGAAAGGCTTTTAGCTTCGCTCTCTCCATGCTCACACCTGCTGGCTTCATCATGTCACACTGGACGTGTAAATTCCTCAGGTGTTTGAATGGGTTCTCATTTGTATGACCGTAAAACCTAGGAAGGTTGGCCACCATGTTGGTCTTGATCGACCAATCATTTGCCACTGGCGGCAAAGCGATGCAGGAAAAGGTTTCCTGCTCTGCCGATTTGTTCAGCTCCCTCATCGTGGGTTCTTGCTGAATTTCTGCCATGTCTAGACCAAAGAGTTCGTCTTGGTCTGAATCTAGGCCAAGATCGTGGTCAGAACTGCGATCTGTTTCGGAACTAGAGGCTTCTGATCCTCTTTCCTCCTAGGCTGCTCTTAGTCGAGCTTGCCTCCTAAGTTGTGCTTCAGTCCTGGTGAGATTGGGATTGATTGGTAATAAATCTTGTTCTCTACTTGAGGACCTGGTCATCAACTGTCACAAAATAAAAATAAAATAAAAACTATAAATACCGTTAGAGGTCCCCGGCAACGGCGCCAAAATTTGATCGCGCGTCGAACACGTCAAATATAAAAGTGAAATAGGTATGGAATTGGGGGTAGAAATACAACTTATCACTGTCTACAAGAGTTTGTAGATGATGGTAAGAGGATCGTCCACAGAGACCTCTAGGAAATGTAATTCTTGGGTTGACTTCCTCGTCACTGAGTTTTGGTTGGGTGGAATCTGAAACTGAAGACAAAACAGAAAGAAGTGAAAATAGTTAAAATAGTATTGGCCAAAGTCTAGGCCAAGACGGGGGTCTAGATTGTTGTAAATTCGATAGGAGGAAATTCCAGGTAAGGGCGATATGAGAGCCCTATTCTTATGCTTCGATCACGGATTTAAATGTATTCATCTCTTCGTTTATAGTACTGCTATAGAGTAGAGGTGCTCCTGTTCACTCCTGTCTTCCCTCCTCTTCAAATTACCTGGCGGGTGCTCCCTTTCCTGATAATCCTAGCCAAGGGACACCTTGCTGGTTAAAGGGTTTATCCGTTTGACTGCTGTCTTGAATGGCTGTTCACTTCCTCAATGGTATAGGGGGAGACAGTACCTAAGCCAAGGTATCTCCCTATGGAGATCCTAGGTTGTCAATCTGGTCTTGACCTAGATTACTTATTTCTTCTAGTCTAACTCGAGACTAGTTGCCTACTTTGTCTAGCCGACGGGTGCTCCCTTTCCGCCTAGACCGGCTACAACTCTTCTCTACTAGGGTGCAAGGATGATCAAACCTTGTCTCTAGTGAGTAAGTGATGAATTAAGCTTAAGAAATGAATAAATACAAGTGAAGAGATTGTGAAGCACGGTTTCAATCTCACGAACGCATAAGAACTTTAGCTCATCAACCCTTACCAAGAATGGGTGTTTAGTTACTCATACTCATAATTAAAAAGACAATATATGTTGTTGCATAAATAAATTAATTCCGAGATTTTAAATAAAATCCGGAGCAAAGTTTTAACAATGTCGAAGAAGAAGAAAAGAGAAGAAGAAGGTCGGAATCCGATGCCGGACAGAGGAGGAACAATGTTTGGCTAAATAGCCCTAAAACTCCTCTGTCCTACTTCAACTAAACTTCCTAGAAAATCTCTAAAAAGATTGTAACAATAAATAGTTTTTGAAATAGAAACTAAATCGCAATTACAATGAGAGGGAGATCCCATGCGGGATTCTTCAAGAGATTGGCTTCAGATCCCTCTAGAATTGCGTGACAGCTGCTACGTGCCAGCTGTAAGACCCAATGTGGAAGGCGGTTCAAAAGATCCGCACAATGTCTTCATCGCGAAAGTGTCTTGGCCGCAGTCTTGGCCAAGACGATTCTGGTTAGCGCGCTGCTTCGGTTGCGAAAATGTCTAGGCCAAGATCCAGGCCTAGACTCTGGTAAATAGCTTCCAGCTCTTCAAACCAGAACTCCAGGATTCTTCCAAGAGACCAGAACTGCCAAAAACATGAGAAATCAAGGATAAATCAGTAGGTTTACCGTCCAAATAAACTAGTAGATGGACGATAAAACATGATGAAATGCAATGCGATCAAATTTACAAATATTTTCTAACATGGCATATGCACAAAAATTATAAATAAAATCACGTCATTTTAGTAAGCTAGTGTCTCAAGTTCACAAGGGTCAAGTAAAAATGAAATGACTAATACAAGGGTCAAATGCATATAATTTGGGTTATTAGAATTTTTGGTACCTGCACTCGATTTAAATGACTAATTTAGTACCTGACCTTCATTGTGTATTTAAAAGGTACCTCCACTCAATAGAAATGACTAATTTGGTACCTCCCCAAGACGCCATTACGAAAGTTCTGTTATCCGTCCGACGTGGCATGAAACGTCGGACGCCACGTCATGTGACGCGAACGACGCGTCATTCAGTTATAAGCTTAAAAGAGCGAACGATGCGCCGTTCATTCTTATGTTCAAAAGAATGAACGACGCGTCGTTCAGTTATAAGCTTAAAAGAGCGAACGACGCACCGTTCATCCTTATGTTCAAAAGAATGAACGACGCGTCGTTCCCTCTTTTGAATATCAGTCCCTTTTCCTTCTCTTTCGAACGCGCATCTCCACCATTTCCTTCACCACACTGACCAATCTGAAGCTAGAGTTCTATAGATTTTATTCCTGCGACAAATCACGGCGCTTCGGTTTCCTGTCATACTTCCCTAAATTGGAGCACTTATGGCTATATAGCGTATATTGGTGCGACTCTCTCTTTAATTCCAAGGCTATGGGAATTTCAAGCCCTAGATTGGTTTACTTAGCCATAGAGTATTGTGACGAGGGCGAGCTAGACATTGATGCTCCAAACCTTACATATCTCAAGTGCAACTTTTTGAGTTTAAAACATGTTTCTTTAACCAACCTCGCATCTCTGCAACGGGCAGCCATTCATATTTACTCTCTGCGCAAGAATGACTGCTCGCTGAACACATTCTTCCGAAGCCTTCATAACGTACAGTCTCTCTATCTATGCCGTTCTGTTGTTGAGGTACGTAAACATGACTCTGAAGTTGATCAATTATGTTATTTCTTACTTTGTTGTTTGTCAATGATGTTTGAAGAATTGATCTGCTAGCTAATTTCTGGTTGTATTTCTGCGGCTAGGCTTTAAGCGAAGTACCTGGATTGGAGGATCGATCTACACCCTTCACTCGATTGAAAAACTGGTCTTCAAACCAACACATTGATGAAGTACCTATAAAGGTCTTGAATTATCTGGGCTGTGATAACTTTGAGTACATCAGGAGTTATTTGCTGTTCTGAGACCAAAGGCATTTTTCAACTTTTCAATTCCAAGGTAGCAGCTGAAGATCGTATTCAATATGCCTCTCAATGTAATGGGTAATTGATACGATCCAGCCCATCGTCGCACATAACCAGCAGCAGCCCAAAGCCCAAGCCCAGCAACGCATCCAGCCCTGCACCAGCCTGCCCCCGCGCTCAGCAGCACAACGGCGTCGTCCCAGCAAGCCCACGTGGCCTCCCAACCAGCGTCATCCCACGCCCACGCACCAGCCCGCACGACCCGATCACCAACCGCCCAACGGCCCCCACCTGCACAAGGCCCACTTGCCCATTACTCCACGCAACCCAGCAAACAGCATTTTCAAGCTTGGATTTTCCCAAGCTATAAACAGATGTCTTCGTTCTCATTTAATACTCGCTTTTTGATCATTGATGAACCTCATACTTAAAGCCAATTTCTAGTTAAATTTCTTGTTTTCTTAGTTTCTTTCTTTCCCTAAATTTCTTGTAAACTTTCGATCTTAAGCTAGCAAATTCATTGCAAGTTTGAGTTTGATATTTCAAGTATATTCAATATAGAAAGGTTGCTCGTTCTTCGTTAACGAGAGGGTTTTCTTGAATTTACTTGTTCATATTATAATCCATATTTCACTTCTAAAATTCCCGATTCAAGAACCATTAATCTTGAATTAAAATTCCCTTATTTGTCCATACACCTTTCTAAAATTCATACATCTTTCCATTACAAATTCCCACTGTGCCTAACTCCTGAAGTCATCAATCCTTCATCCATCAATCATCCGAACCATCCCCAATCGAGACTAGTTCCTTGCAATTCAACATCGAAGGATCCTAACACGTGGTAGAGGAGCTCGGCTGTCTCGAAGGTTGGTAAAAGTTCCAAAATCTCACTCATCAATTTATTTCAATTTCTTTGATATTCGTCATTCCTTCCACTCGTCCATTTTGTACTTTTCTCCACTAACATTTTACTTTCTTTATTTTTTTTTTTTGCGATCCGAGCGTCCCTTCACTTGTGAATCCAAAAAGAAAAAGAAAAAAAAGACACAAGTCAGAAGCAAGGAACAAGATCGCTAGGTAAGCTTTTTCGACACTTGACGTGGACTACCATTGGACGAGTCAAGCTTTCTTTCAGCTTCCGAAACACAAATCCGTTTGCACCATTCTTCATTCGGGTCTTTGTAAGTTTTCATTATTGTTTCCCATATCTCTTCCATTCCAAATTAAGGTCATTGCACAATCTCAATTTGTTCGTGTTATTTACCTTAATTTTTCCATACCTTCTTTGCATACCCAGTTTTCATTGTGTGTCACCAAAGTGCTCATCATTCTTTGAGTCATATTTGTTTTTAAAAACTAAAATTGGCTTTAAGTTTATTTGTTTATTTTTGTGTGATTTTGGTGAGAACAATAGAGAGAAGAGTGTAAACACGTGAGGGAGGGTACTAACAAACACCTTTTAGTTCTCCTTTGTGTTTATTTTCTTTGTGCAGGTACACTTCATGTCCAATGGAGTGTGATCATTGATTGAGTGCTAAATTGTCTAATTATTCATCCTATTTTCCTTTTATTCTGGATGATGATTCTACTGATTGTGTGCTCCTTTCGCTCCCTTTTGCAGAAAGTAGGTTGTAAAGCCTAAATATTGAATAGGAGTTGAAAATCGGTACAAGCTTCAGTTTGGTAGAAGACTTGGAAAGAAGGCAGTAGCTCCTTTCTATTTTATTTTGTGCTGATCAATTGTGCCAAGTCATTCCAGCAACCAAAGAAATTAAGAGACAAGAGATGGGCTTGGGCCCATTAGAGCCTTGTTGCTGCTTGGTGCGGCTACTTCCTGTAGCAGCATCCTTTTAATTCAATTTTGCAAATTAGAATTGCTTTTAAGGATATTAAGACCTTTATGTTAATAATTAGTTAGATCCTATTTTGTAGGACTTTAGTTAGACTAGGATTTGATTTAAAAGAACCTAGCTGGGAACGAAATCACATCATCTCTTCTCCCCCAATTGTTCTGGACGGCTACTGCTTTGGAATTCAATACTCTTTCTTCTTTTTCTTTTTATTTGATTTAATTAATTCATGCATAATAATTGTTTGATTTAATTATGTCTTGTTCTAGCTAATTTATTTATTCTTGGTAAAGACTCTAGGGTCATGATTCGTTTGTTGTGAGATCAAATTAAGCTTCATAAAATCCAAGTTTGTATTTCTATTCTTTTTAATTGAATGTTAATTTGTTCTTATTCGATTTAAGTTTGATCACCTTAGATTTTAATTTGAACGAATATAGCTTTTCTTAGAAACATTGGATGCTACATCGTTGATAGGAATCTGCAGGCAACTAATTAGTGTAAGAGCTAATTAGAAAAGGGTAGAATCCGGTTTATAGGAGTAGAAGAAATTCTCTTCAAGATCGGGAAAGGTCTCTCCCCGTGTTTAATCAATCCTTCAGTTAAACTCTATTAGGAGTACCGCCTTAGAGTTATTGATCGGTTAGGGATCCTAGTAGGAGTACCGCCTTAGGAATCTTGAGTAGGAGGAGAGCAGGAGGCTCAGAGTACCGCTGGTCTCTATAGCCTTTCTATTAAATTTGGTTTTGAAAACACTTGCATCAATGATCGACATGTATGAATCGTGACCCGAAAAGAGTCTTTACCGGGAATCCGCTATCACCTGAGTCAATCTAATCACTATTTATTTACTGTTTTTATTCTCTCTGTTTATTAAATTAATTGCAACACAAAATCCCATTCATTGGTTTTTACCACGGTTACAATTCTGGTCTTTTACGGAAATTATTATTGTCCTGAAATTCCTGTGGTTCGATCCTTTTACCATTTGCTACAGTTTTAGTTAATTGTGCATGGTGAATTGTATGATTTATTTTTGTTGGTTTCGGCACCCATCAATCATCTAGGACTCTCTCGGCCATCCTATGGGTATGAGTCTTATGCGGATAGGGTAGAGGACTCTTATGGGCGTTATGAGCAGCCGGACTACATTGATGGGTCATCACGACATTGGAACCATAGCCATAACTATTACGCCGAGGCTGCACCTTCCCCACACCGTGGCACCTCTATCTATGTCTCGGACCGTAGCCCCCCTCATCGTTCCTATACCTCGTCGGCCTCTAGTGCACCTCCCCGTCATGCCCCGTCTTATCACACGACGCCATCCTCCACCCATGTCCGGAGTTCCACTCATCATCCCTTTGTTCCGCCGACTGCTAGGGCGCCTTCGCGCCACTCCCCACCTTACCATTCGACGCCATCTTCCCACCGTGACCGCCGGCCCCCTCCGGGCTCCTATGTGCATGAGACTTCTTCCCCTCAAGTCCGAGTACCACATCATGCGTCCATGGACTCGTATGATCACTTGGAGAACCCTTCGGATATCTTGGCCAAGTGGCGTCGCAGATTGGAGGTAAACTACTCCTCGTTTTGACGAGTTGAGACACCGTCCCCTCCTTCTCCTAGTTGCCCTCCGGCCCCTCTCACACGAGCGAGAGACGTCTATTGTACCACTTGTACCGGTAGAGGGCACTTTTGTGATGTATGCCCTAGCTATAGAGAGAGTGAGGAGAGCGTGGCGCCTTCTAGTGTTGATTCTTTCGGGCCACCGCCGCTTCTGGAGGATGAGGAGCTTCAATCTGGGTCGCCTCCACAGCCTGCCCCCGCGCTCAGCAGCACAACGGCGTCATCCCAGCAAGCCCACGTGGCCTCCCAAGCAGCGTCATCCCACGCCCACGCACCAGCCCGCACGACCCGATCACCAACCGCCCAACGCCCCCCAGTAATTTATATAATGAAGAGAAACTTTTGAACATTCGAAAGCATTAACAATGATCGTACTAAGTTTATGAGGCTGAAGGAAATGGTGGAGATGCGCGTTCGAAAGAGAAGGGAAAGGGACTGATATTCAAAAGAGTGAACGACGCGTAGTTCTCTCTTTTGAACATAAGGATGAACGACGCGTCGTTCACCATTTTAAGCTTATAACTGAACGACGCGGCGTTCGTAATAATAGAATGAGGCTGAACGACGCGTCGTTCAGGCAATCCATTTTTTAAAACAAATCAGGTACGCTGACGTGGCATGACACGTCAGCGTCACATGACGTGGCGTCCGACGTGTCATGCCACGTCGGTCGGATAACGGAGCTTTTATAACAGAATCATGGGAGGTACCAAATAAATCATTTCTATTGAGTGGAGGTACCTTTTAAATGCAGAATGAAGGAGAGATACTAAATTAGTCATTTAAATCGAGTACAAGTACAAAAAATTCTAATAACCCAATATAATTTTAAGCACATGGGCCAAATAATTATAAAATGAATGAGTCATTAACCCGAGTTCAAAACTAACTACTTTTCAGGTTTTCTTTTATATCATTTATATATATATATGCTTATCAACATATATAGATACACCCTCCATCCTCCATCCTTCATTAAATGACTTTCTAAAATAATAACAAAAAGTAAATCAAACATAAAAAAACTAAGTAAAGTGTACGATAACATTTAGTAGTAAAATGACAATTAATCACGGGCGAGTGAGTATTTTGCAGTACCATGTACAAGGGCCAATCCCACGGCTCTCACTATTGAATCAAACCCGAAACTAGAAAAACACCGAAAAGTTTATCCTCTGCTAAAACAAGCCCAGGATTACTAGCTGGACATCTCGGCCCCCTAGGCCGCCTTGTTATCTTCCCCCAGTCCACCAGTCGCTTCTCGATACTACATTCCCTATTTCTAGTTCTAGGTTTCGGCGGCACAGCCACTATGTTCTCCACAGTGGGGGGAGATGTAGAAGGCCTCCTCCGCCGAGTGCTTCCATTTCTACCACCTTTCCTTGTACCTGTATCCCAACCAGTACGAGCAGCATCAATCAGCCCCCCCATCACATGAAGATCCTCTGTCACCTCGTACCTTGAGAGAGATGCAAGAGTTGGGAGGACTTCACTTTGGAAGTCCTTTCGTTGCGGCCTTCCCCTTCTAGTTCGACCCTTCTTGGGCTGACTTGGCAAAGAAGTTGGAAAAGATGCCACCTCCTTTTCCACATTTGTCTTGCAGCAGTACTCTTCGGTTTGTGTGTCTTTCAGCTGCAATGTCATAGCCTCAAAGTAGTCAATTCCATGGGAAGGATCGTAATGATCTGTGCCTTTGCAACTCAAAACTACACCAAACTCACTTTCTGGATCATCTACCACTGAATTTGCTATCCTGGAAAACCAGTGGAGTGGACCAATCCGTGGACCATCAGATGGCCTGAAAGTGATGGACTCTCTGCAAGGTTGAACTTGAACCTCAGACGATATGGAAACTATAGCCTCTGCTGCAATACTTATTAGCTCCTCCAAGGAATTCCCAACTCCCTGCTCTGGCAGTTCCGAAAATGTCTCAAGTTGATTTCTATCTGATTCATTACACAACGGTGGACTCTCGTTGTCTTTAGGACTAGCAAGCGCCTCCAGATATGGCAGACTCTCACTGCCTTTAGGACTTGCAAGTGCCTCCAGATGTGACGGACTCTCATTGTCTTTAGGACTTGAAAGCGCCTCCAGATGCAGTGGGCTCACACTGTCTTTATGATTTGCAAGCGCCTCCGGCTGTGATGGACTCTCATTATCTTTAGGACTTGCAAGCACCTCCAGATGTGCTGGACTCTCATTGCCTTTAGGATTTGCAAGTGGTTCCAGATCTCTCTCAGGTGTCATAGAGCATATTGTCAGTGGAGGCTTATCCTCACTTGAGCGTGAGTTGAGATCAATACTAGATCCAAAACCTAAAATCTCGTCATGCAGGTTCTCTACAACTACATCAATTACAGTTAGCTGTTTACCTGACTCAGCCAATGAATTGCAATCCAAGCCATCCTTCTCATCATTGTACACGCTATCATTTCCAGAGGAAGTCTCAGGGATGCCATGGGAAGATCCATGAGATGAACAACGGTCCGTTGAATTGTGAGGATCAGAGGAGCGAATTTCAGAAGGCCTTTCAACAACTTCGCTACTACTGCCACCAACTTTCTTGGATTCATCATCTGGGATAGATATTCTACTACCTTTTAAACATGCAGGTTCCAGCTTTATTTTAGTCCTTTTACATAGTATTGGCTCTGCCAAACCCTCAAGTTTGTTTTCTCCACCTGTGATCCAAACAACCTCAGCACCATCTGAGGAGCTGCAAGGAGACATGGAATTGAGGTCTATATCCCTTATATGCTTTACATTGCCAGAACCCTTCATGTGTTTCTCTGAGCAAGTATTATCAGACTCAAGTTCAACCTCTTTCTCGGAAAAGTTGCTCTGAACATCTAAGCAATGGACTTTCCTCTTATATTTTATATTCTTTCTATGATGAGAGTTACCTCCACTAATGCCAGGGCTTACATCTTTGGTGCATCCCCTGAATCCTTCAGAATTTTTGAAACAAGGAAGTGCTTGGACTGCTATAGGGACTCTCACAAAGGCATTATCATGCTTTCTCCAAGGTGCCAACAGTGACTCGTTAGTCTTGGCGTCAGCAAGAGGAACTAACTGATTTGAGGTATACTCGCAAGCCTCAGCAACCAGTCCAGAGCAATCACCATCACTGCTCACTGATCCAAAAGCTTGGTCGTTGCTATGAGACTCTCTGCTGCTATTATCCATTGAATTAGATGTTGAGACTTCAGGAGCTTGCTCCATTTCTGAATCTCCAGAAGAAATGGAGAATATTTCTGAATTACCTTCAGGAAAAGAGTCCAACACACTGCTACTTTGACCTGGAAAGAGATGCCAAGCATGAAAAATTAAGAAAAAGTAATTATACTCACAAAAAACAGGAGATAACCACGGAAAACCATATCAAATGCAGGAAAAAGGAATTCTAATTTGATGCAACCTGGCAATAATTTTCTCACCAGCTTCATAATTTTCGAATAGTGAGTTGGTCCAGTCTGGTTGACTTTCCTTCTTTACCATGTCTAAAATGTTAGAGCAAGGTTGATGCATCTGCAGATTTTGGATAATTTCCTTCGGTTGAGCTTGAGTGTCTAGATTTGTTTTTCCAGGCAGATCCTGGCAGGAGGAGACCTCTGTATAGTCAGTGATGTGACTAGCAACATTGTCAATTTCAGGATCAGGCTCATCATTTTCTTCAAGTACAATCGGTTCGTTCAAATCAGCCAAACCTGTGGACTTCCTAGAGGAAGGAGGTTGAGTCATATTATCCTCTTGGAAAACCAAGTTAAGATCCCTCTTTCCAAGTGACCATTCTTCATTGGCCCTCTGTGCATCCTCATAAATACTCTTCAGATGATATCTTGACGTCTCTTCCTCTTCTACTAGAGGAACCCTTACCCTTGCTAAAGATTCATCCTCATCACTTTCAATGTACTCATCAGCTGGAAGTTCAAGATCCAATAACTTGTTACCAGCTCTCTTACATTTCGACTCCGAAAAGTCTCTCTTTTTTACACAGACATCAGCTTGAGAAATGTCAGAACCTACTTGTGTGGTCTTTCCATTATCATAACTCAAATGCGATGGGTTATTTTCAGAAGCTGTGATAAAAGCTTGGCTGTATGCAGGATTCAGCCAGGAAAAAGCAGCGACTTGGTGTGTCTTTTGGAAATTTTCAAAACATTCAGACATGATAGGAATAGATTGTGAGGTCTCCAGCTGAAGATGATGTCCATATAGCTTACTGCTTTTTACTTCGTTCATCCACTGTCTCTGTCTGCTATAAAGGCGATGAAGTTCACAAATCTGGACGGCATAAAACATATTAATGCTTTAGTCAGAATTTTGGAAAATCAAATATGAAGAATCAGAAAGAGGGTTGACATTATTACAGCCAGGACATGTTTAAAATGAAAATGCAAACGCAGTAGATTTCATCAAGGATAAATAGCATGTGTTTAGCCAGATAACTATGGATTTTTCTTTTCTTCCCAAAGTTAAACAGAATATGTGAACATGAATTGATGCAGCCAACAGATATCATACAAGAACTGCATGGCAAAGTTCTGAATAAACTACATCATGACCCCTAGTACAAACTAGATTTTATCGACCCCCAACCCTCAAAATGTTACTCAGTATGTGAATCTCAGATCAATTTACACGGGATCATAAATTTGTAATATATTGTTTCTCATCCCATTGAAAATAGGCCGATTTTAAGACATTATAGAGCTAGTTAGATATCCAGACAGAAAATTCTGTACAATATTTGATGACCATTATTTTACAGCTAATCGCTATCCTTTATTGCAAAGAGCATTTATTCTTGCATTTAAATCCCACCCATTATATTGCATTACACACAAAATGTTGTTCTCTCATCAAAACATAGGAGGAAAGGTTTCAGGAATTCAAATGCAAGCTTAAGATTATAAGATAGGACACACCTGTTCCCTAAATATAGCTTCTTGCTGGAGCATTGTCTGCTTCATCCTTTCCTTGTGTGACAAATGCTGCTCCATTGATGAAGGATTCAAGTTATGGTTGAAGCACACCCCATTCATTACAAAGTTATCACCACTATTTAAGGGCCAGATACCGCAACTTGCATTTAGATTAAGATCCCTGGAAGAACAATGTCCAGGGAAGTAGCTGCTCTGCTTATCAGCTTGCATTCCTAGCATTGCCATGAAAGGTGTGGCACCGATTTCAATCACAACTCAACAGGGAATACAAAGAGCATTACAGCATAAGGAGACCATCCTGCATCAGAACCACAAAATGGGTTATGGATGTAGAAATGCTTGGATCAATAGAAAAATATTCCTCAACTTCAGTCTTTCAACAAGTTTGGAAGAATATACAAGTATAGAACTTAAATATCTTCCAAAATCCAGCTAATTAAGAATCAAAATCTAGGACTCGTTTGATCCATCAATGATCATGCTATAACACTATGTCCATTCACACCTGAATAAAATTCTGTAGCAATGAAATTTACTGTTTTACATGAATCAAGAACTTGATAACTTGAGAACAGCAATGCACATTATGAAAAGGGATGTGATCATCTTTTAGAATTAATTTAAGCAAACAACAGGGTGTAATCTCAAGCAAACAAATCAACAAAGTATTAAGATACAAAACTTGGAATTTCAGACAACAATGCCACATAATCTGTGTAGTAGCACATCGTCTATATAAAAAATAAATTAAAAAAAATATGAGCCAAGAAATCATCAAACCAGATGGACTACAAGTCTACCAGAAATCTGTAAATCCAAACATGCAGGAAATAACCAAATTAATTAAGGTTTACGGATATAGCAAAGTCCAGGTAAAAAAAAATCTATCACAACACTGAATGGAAATCCAATACAAATATAATCACTTCTTGCAGAAGAGAGAAGCCCAGTAACAGATGCAGGAGAAAGAAAAAAGGAAAGGGAAAAAAGGAAAACTTTTTCTGTTGACGCCATAAACAAAAGTCACTAACAGCTGAAAAAAAGGTTCCTTTAGCTTTCGATGATGATATCCATTGCAAGTGTAAACCATGTTCATGAGGAGTTAAAAGCAGAAAAGGAAGCACCTTTACCCAATCGTTGACATGATCAAAACCCAAAAAACCAGACAGAGAGAAGAACAGATTAAAACCCATGGAACAAGTCAATTTGGAGCATTGTATCAATGAAGAGAATTCAAAAACTACCTAACAAAAGAATCAGAAAGACACCATCTTGTCTCCAGGAAAACAAACCATCAAAAGAATACACTCCACTGATACAGCAGCTCACAAGGGAAAACAAGGGAAAGCACCAAAGTTTGCATCTTTTGAAAAGATAAATGAATCGGAAAGTGAAAAGAGGCAAAAAACAAAGTGGGCATTTCTGAAACGTTACGGAAAGATGATGAAATGAAAGAGAAGAAGAAGGTTGGATTGGATCTGCTGGGCCATTCTCTCAAGAAAGATACAGAGAGAGAGAACGATGAAAAAGAGAATGAAGAAAGAAAAGAGAAGGAAAATGGCAAGAAAGCAATCTTCACAAATACACTAAACAAAATGAAACTTACATGAGAAGAGACATGAAAGTTGTCAACATTTCCTCTCTCTCCCCTTTTTCCTTCCTCTCCCTTACTCATTTACTGTTAACAGATATTAAAAATAAAAGGATAAATTAGTTTATTAGGTCTCTGGATTCTCTCCACAATCCTTGTGTTTTTGGTTCAAACTTTTACTTTTTATTTTTTATTTTTTCAAAAAATAATTGCAGAAAAAAAAGAGGGAGAAAAAGAAAATCAGACAAGTTGGCAGCGAGAGCACACAGAACAGAACAAACTGGAATGGGATGGAGCAGACAAAAACAAGGTGTTTTAGCAGGTACCCTTCATTTTTGCAATGAAATATTATTTTATTCTTCATAAAAAATGAAATATTACTAGTTTTCTTCTTTGAAATAAATCAATCTAAATATATCACTAATAAAAAATTAGTGAGAAATATATTTTATTGAAAAAAATAAAAGTTATTTGGATAATGTAAAATGATAAATATTTTAAAATATAAATTTAACAAATAATTAAGAATGAAAAGAGTAGATGCCAGTAGTTTTTTAATCCCTAAAAAAATTACACTCCAAAATAAAATTAAAAGTTATTTTTAACTTAGCAATTATTAAGTACATACGAATGTAACTATTTTTCTAAAAAATAATTTATAATTTATCAAAAAATAAAAATTAAAAAGTACAAAAATAAATCCATAACAATAAAAAAATGCATACAATTTTCTAAAAAATTATAAAAAATGAATTAAATTATAAAAAGTAGAAACTTTTGTTAAAAAATTGAAAAAAATAAATTTATAACTTTTGAAAATATTTATCACTTTTAAATTTTAATTTTGATTTTTTTTTCTAATTTTTCCATTTTTTTTAATTTTTAAAAAATAAAAGAGAATAAAAAAATATTTTAAAAGCAAATTCGTTAAGGTTTTTGATGGAAAACATAACAGAGGGGTCTATTTGCCAAATGATGATAGTTCAGGGGTGGTAGTGCTAATGACGCATAATATAATGTATTTTTAATTTTATACTTATAATATACACATAACTAATTAATGAAAATATAAAACATCAAAATACTCATACAAATAAGTTCTAAATCAAATAACATTTTAAATTATTAATAAAGACCTTAAAATATAAAAGTAATGGATAATTTATACTGTAATAAATATAGGCAAAATTGTATGGAAAAATAATCCTAGAGCTTCATTCAATTTGACTAAGTTTATTAATTTTCACATTATAAAAAATAATAAATTTTAATTTTAATTTAGAATGATAAGGTTATGATATACTTGTAAATTAATTTTTTAATTTTAAATTAAATGTATATTAATATACTTTGATAAAGCATATAAAAAATATAGGAATATTATTCGGATTGTAGCCGTTAATAAAATCTAGGAATAATTTAATTGTATAAATTTAAATATTACTATAATAGATATTAGTTGTAAATCAATTACATATATATTTGGAAGTTTTGAGATTTTAAATCTTTAATGTCATTTAATGTTATCTATGCATAGAAAATTTAAAAAATTACTTCTTTAATATTCATTAATTATAAATTGAATTGAAAGTTAATACATAAGTGCTAATTTATATGAAAGTAAATGAGGAACTATTAAAAAAAGAATAATCTAGATCTAAACTATTGTAAAAAAAAATACTAAATTTAAATAAAAAATCCTAAAATTTTAGTTTAAAAAGTGAATCAAAATTGAAAAAAAACAAAAACAAAAACTGTTCGAACCGACTCTGAGTCAACCGGTTCATAGTCGAACTAGACCATTACACGAATTTTTGCAGTATTTTAAAACTTGAGGTTTTTTTAATTGTTAAAACGAGACCTAGAAACGAGTTGCGGTTTTCTGGCCGATTGGGTCTGGTTCTTACATCCATGGTTTTTTAATTAACATTTATCAGCATTAGTATTTAGCATCTAGTACCTACTACCTACGCACAGTCCACTTTGATCCGGTTTTTACAAAAAAAATCGGACAAAAGTGGAATATTATGGGTTTTCAAACCTATAGACCAAACCAAACCATTTACAAGCGGTTTAATTTGGTTCAGATCGGTCCACCTTCAACGTTTATGTTTGGTCCAGATTACGGTATTTTTCTTCTCCTTTTTGACTCTTTCGATTTTTTTTACTATGGGCTCACCTAAAATATAAAATTAAAATAGTCATCCATGAATAAAAATATAATCACATCAAAAAATGAGTTTAAACTAAAGATCAATAGAGAGTAGGTCAAATGGGAAAAGACATGTGTATCATTAATTAAGGTATCGTGTTCGAGTTCTGAAAAAGAAGAAAACCATTCTAAGAGAGTCATTACTTTTTGGAAGAACCAACAAAATTCGAACTAGATTAGTTTCAATTGATAGGATACCGGAGGGATTCAAAAGAAATAGAGAGTAAGTATTTGACAAAAAATATATCTTAGGAAAATTAAAATATAAAAATAGATTATATAATTTGAGCATTCTAATTATTTGAATCTATCCGTCTTTTTCTTTTGAAATAATTTGGAACTCCTAAGAAACAAAATAAATTATAAGTTTTAATTAAAATAAAATAAAATCATAATCATAATTATAATAACACTATTAAAATAAACAAGCCCTGACAATAGCCAATCGTTAGTTTTGGGATCGATCTTTGAAATAACAAATGTTCTTTTTATGGGATTAAGCAAATTGGGCCCAACAAACTACAAGCCCAATTTGACTTCTTTTCTTTTGGGGGCATCTTGGATACTTTCTTCCTATACTCTAGGCCCAGCCAAACGGAGCGATCCAAAATTCTTACACGAGTCCGAGTATATGTTAGTAAATGTAAAAATGACATGTGTACTTTTAATATAAAAATTAATAAAAATATTAATATTTCTAGCGTTACTTTTTTATTTTAAATAAAAGCTTATGAGATTGGAGTTTGGATTTCTTCATTGTAGTTTCACAATTTTAGGTAGCAATAATATCATTATTAAAAAGTGAAAAACACAAGTGATTAATATAAGAAGTTGGTGGATTTTAATTAAGATTATTAGTAACAACAGGGTATTTGGTAGCATTCTTGAGAATCTTGGTCAAAGCTGCTTGACCAAGATCAAGGCCACAAACATCAGCCAGCCTAACAAGATAGAGCAAAACATCAGACAGCTCCTCTTCCAAATGCTCCTTATCATCACAACTCCAATTTGGTAGCCCTCTTTCCACTTCCCCTTTCCACTGGAATATCTCTGACAGCTCCCCAACCTCACCTACCTACACAACCAAATATATATAATAATTTTTAACTAAAATAACAAAATACTTCATAATTATACACCTAATGGAAAAAATAACAAGATAACTACAACAATACAGGTTTTGGGAATGAAATACCGTACGATCACCTTAGAGTTTTAAAATAAAAATTCAAATTTTAATTTGATCTAAATATTAAAATTTTGACTTTCCTAAAACTCTAATTATACCAAATAAGTATATATAGTAATATTTTTTATTAGTAAAAATATAACTTGTTAAAATATATATCAATATTTTCTTACTATTTTTATAAATTTAAATTTTGAATCTCTTAACTTTTATTACTAATTAATTAATTATTAATAAGAATACAAATAAATATAAAAATAATTAGTAGATATATACATATTTAAAAAATTTGGGTCAGGGGTTGGGTAGGCTTGAACCCACTCCTGGCTCCGCCAGTGGTTCATGGGTTCAAACTTCAAACACTCCTAAACAAAACGTTAATGATTCATTAATTAAGGTGTTTTCTAGCCAAAAGTACGCGGAAGAGGTCACGAGTTTAAATGCTTGTAAACCGGAAAAAGAGAGAAGAAACAATTGTTAACTATACTTACTAGGGCTAAGAGAAGATTTCTTGGGCTGTGATATTGATCCCATCCTCTTACTTGAGCAAACTCAGCAAGCCTATCTTTGAGTTCTTGAAGAGAAACATCTTTCCCCTTCTTGGAGTTGGGACATTCATGATCACTAGAATGCTCCATTTTTTTCCTCTTTGTGTTGTCATATCTTGAGCTCTAAGAAAATGCTCAGATTTAAAGGCAATGGATTGGAGAAGACAAGAGGAGATGAGATGGTGGCCAGCTAGTTATTATGTTTTTCTACTTTTTGTAGTTTCTCCTTTTTGGGTTCTTTTTTCTTCTATCAGTTAGTCTGATCTCTTCCTTGTCATGTTTGTTTCTTTATACTAAGATTAGATATGTACTGGTAGTAGTGGAGAGAAGCACTTGAGTGCTGTAATCTCCTCCAACAAATAGCATGTGAAGGTATGGGAATCATTTTTTCCATTTTTTCATTTTTCCAAACCATGACTTGATATCACTTATCCTCTCCCCACCTGGAGAAGAATCCCTCATTTACATTTTTCAATCAAATGATGGAGTTTTTTGTGTGCAGATAAGGTCAGGAGTTGGGATTCTGAGGTGGAAAATTAAACATTTTTTTTGTCTATTAATTTACTTGTTTAGTGCTCTGTACAATCTGTCATCTATGGCAGGCTAGCCATTTTCCTGATATGTAATCCTAACAATTGATACCCAAATCTGAAGTTTTTGTCTTGTAAGGTAAGAACTTAAAGATGACACAAAGGGAGATGAGTCAGCTTGTGTAAGAACAGAGATTTTCTTGCAGAGTTTAGATTGGTTAACATGAGTTGGACAGCAGTAGTACTGTCATTGGAAGGTCCCCTACCTCTAGTTAGGAAGCATCTGCAATATGGAAAGCATCTGCAATATGGCAAGCATCTGCAAAAAAATTCTCCAAGTTAATGATGCAGATTTTGATTGAGAAGATGCTGCAGCAGTGATGATGGAGAAACAGCAATCCATATGGAATTTGAACATCTCTGTTTAACTATGTTTAGTGAGACCAGATTTGAAATGCTACTACTTCTAGGCCCCATCATCCACCAACCAGATACATTCCATCAGACTAATCATATCCATACCTGGCCAATCAGTCTACTAACACGTAAAATACTCTCTACATACATTCCATCAGACTAATCATATCCATACCTGGTCAATCAGTCTACTAACACGTAAAATACTCTCTACATACATATACATGTAAAATTAATAACTGACTTAGGTTTGATGTCGATGAAATCAAGCAAGAAATCAGCAATTCAGTTTTTTCAATCATCTCTCTTTTATGTTAGTGATCAACGATGATTCTACCTAGCTCTTTCGAGACGAGATTATCTACCATTCCTCCTTTCACCTCAGAACTATAGCCTTATCCTTTTCAATTTCGTGGAGTTGAACAATATGCTTTTTACCTCGGAGGTGCAACTCCAGTGAACTCTTGTCTGTGCACCAAATATCACAAATGTCACACCGAGGCTGCTGGTTTGGCGTGCATGTACCACCTTTCCTGCCATGTTCTAGCTTCTGTAGTTCAGCCTTGTGCCTCTTTCCATTGACATGCGCGCTGAATAGATCTTCACTCATGAAACCGGTCTTGCAAAGTTGACACCACCTTTGCTGGTTGGCTCCACCACTGTCACCTTTCTTGGCTAGCTCTAACTTGGCCAAACAACTCTTGTGACTTTTACCTTGTAAGTGCATGTTGAATGCATCTTCATTCATGCACCATATTTTGCATAAGTCACACCGGCGCCGCTCACTTGTTGCCTCACAGTGATCACCAAAGTTTTTCTTGCCAAGTCTCAGCTCCTCCACTTTGAGCTTGTGTTTTCTACCGTTCCTGTGCTGCTTGTAATTAAAAATACTTGAGCAGGTCACTTGGCAAATCTTGCAAAACGAGTAATCCATCTGACCCTGCTCCTCTGGATGTACAGGTGTAACAGGTGGTATTGTTTTGAGGCAAAGCTCCGGTGCTTCCCGTTTCATACCTACAACTGCACAGCTTTGACTGGCATTTGGGATTGAAGATTGGATCTGGGATGAGTAACACTTCAGTGCGCTAGGCCTGACAGTTGGTCTTGACGAATGAATCTGGAATGAGTAACTCTTTAGTGCACAGAAACCATAAAATCTAAGCATGAAAAAACCAGATAGAATATGACAGTAACAAGACAAATGCACCCTAACAGTCTAACTGGTAATCCTACTTTTAAATGAAATACATCTCTCTCTCTAAAACCAGCTCTTCTGAATAAGAAATTAACCAGAAAAAAGAAAGAAAAAAAAGCAGAACTACACCCAGTAATGGGGCCTTGGAAAGGAAGTATGGGTAACATCAAAGTATGAAGCGTAAAGTGCTAACAAGAAAATACTAAAACTATTTTTTCAGGAAAGCGCAGTTTGACACTGTACTTTTTGATAAAAAAGCCTGTCCCTATCCTGCATGGTACTGAACAAGCTCTTGTATCAAGTTAAAATACCAAAAAAAGAGATAAAACCAGTAAAATCCAGAGAGTTCAAATCTCAGTGCTTCTTATGGGTGTCGCCGGCTATAATTCCTAGGCACAAATCCAGAAAACACTATCTTCAATATTCACATTAACTTTTATCAGCTAAGATGAGTTAGTTTTAAAAGACAGTAATCTGACCAGGAAGCCCTCCATGATGATAGAATGCTGATACGAGTTGAGCATAAGAGCCCCTTGCATCCATTACAATTCTCTAAATCTTAGCAATAAAGACCTAGGTCTTGCCAGAGACATGACATCTTTCCTTTTGTACCTTTGTGCTTCATAAAATTGTTCCCTGAATTTCCTACCCCACTGATATATTCTATCAAACCCATAAATGGTCTTCTTTACTGAAAATGTTTAAACTTCGGCCCACATGGATGAGCACATTTCAAATAGGTTGTCAAAGCCGAATCCACTGATAGAAAACATCGCCAACATGCATGGATAAGTAGTCACCTCCAGAATTTCTCTCATGTATCCTTGACCAGGATGTCATGGATTTGACTAAGGGCATCATCATACCCCAATTCCACATAGGAAATATAAGCCCAGAACTGTATTAAAAATAAGTACCTAAACAACCAACATAAACTCAGACTTGTAGCCTTCCCATATTGTGGACTCTAAGGACTTGTTGGGGTGTGGAGCTGAAGTCACAGTATAACCAGCTGCCCAAGCTTGGCCCTTAAGCTTTTAGATCACAAGACTAGGTGCATTTCATGCATGCTACGTCTACATCCTTACAACTTCAATTCAAATATATGCTATTCGCTATCTTCAAAATATCTCCTACTTTGGTTTTAAGGTTTTGTAAACTACAACCTATAACAAAGGCAGGACCAACGATTGTACGAGACTTGGAAACACTTCAACCTGCAACATAACTTTATATGAACTAATAGAGAACAGAACCAAGCTAACTGGTTGCACATACAAGGATTCAAACTAAGCTTCAAATATGAGAAGGAGAATACATATCTAACCAAAACTTGGTCATAGCCAAACCATGTAAAATTCACTTTTGGTTTTTCCTTATTTGAATCATCTGAGGATATTTAGTTCGATAACATGAAGACTACTGAGATTTAAGTGCATCCATATACCTAAAAGTTCTAGTTTAGAGCCAGGTATTCAATTTAAATATGCGTTGTGTTGTCAATTTCAAATTTCACCAGGAGTCCAAATGCCCAAACACAAACCTTATCATGTATTTGCTTGTATTTGAACAAGCAAATAATACCATGCATGACATACTTTAAGCCATGTGATTCGAGCAAAGACACATAACAAATGACAAGAACTTTGCAACTTGTCACTTATCCAAACTCCAATAATATTATACTACTATTAAACTAATAAAAAAAGCATTGATGTTGTCCCATATGATTGGAATTGGACCATCTCCATTGAAATCAGTAACAAACAAAAACAAACAAAAGCATGAGTCCATAGAAAAGAAAACAAGAATCTCTAACCTCCAATGGCAGAAGATCTTTCAAAAAGTCAGCATTTGTGGGGATTTGCAGCCCAGCCACTTTCTTCCTATAAGCCAGCTCCCTCTGGATTGCAAGCTCCACAGACATTGTGTTTTCTCTCCCCACATCTCCCATTTCTCTCTCACAAAGTTTTGACCTTTTACTCTTGTACCACTCAGCAACAACAGAATGGTTGTCAACAAATCCTACCCAACAAAATATTATTTACTAAAATCATTTTAATGGGACCAAAGAGTCTTGTAATAGATGGAGAACCGAAAATAGAAGGAACTATTAGTACTTACCAGCGGAAAAGATCATGCTTTGAGCACTCGATTAGAAGTGAGAAAAGGAGAAGAAGAAAACCCAATAATTTTATGATAAAAAATGCAAGAAGGAGGGGGTTAAATGGAGGAGGAGCTCACAGTGTTTGAGTGGCTGATCAGGGGAATGGAGCTCAGGTTTTTGGGAGGAAGAAGGTACAATTGGTATTGGAATAAAGGTGCAGGGGTAATTTAGTCAGTTTATTAACACTTGGCAGTGGCCGACTGGACGCAGTACTTCTCTGCCAAAGAGATGGAACTGTAGCAAACAACTAGCCATGAATATGAAAAATGTTTTTTCGGAAAAAAAGAAGAAAAACGACATTAACATTTTAAAAAGAAAATAATAGTGATATCTACAGAGTTGAAAAAAATGAAAGAATTAATTACTGAAAAAAGGTAGTACTCATTATTGGTACAGTACAGCCATGCTGCAGATAATAACTATTTGTATTTATTAATTTTATTTAACACATAAAGTATTAAAGTATTACTAATATTTAAAGTAAAATGTTTTATTGCTCCATTTCAATTTATAAATAGAGTGCCAAGCTACAAAAATGAATCCAAGATTTATTACCACATAAAATAATAAACTTAAATCAAATGATCAATATTTTTATAAAAAAATAGTGATGATTTAGTAATAATGTACAAGTAAACACTCTAATTTAGTAATATTACATGTAAAAGACCAAATGAAAAAAAAATAGTGATTCTCTAATGTATAAATAAGAATTTTACTGTTGTTTTATTAACGTTGAAATTATTTTCCTTCATTTTATTTTATTTTTTAATTTCTAGTCAAACGACATTATTTCTTTTGCACAGGTGGGAGTCAAACTAGACTAATGATAATTTTTTAACGTTGTTATTAGTGGAGATAGTTAGAAAATTGGGGGTACGAGGATCTAAATGACTAACAGAAGAAAAGATGAGGTCAAATGTGAGTGACAAAATATAAAGTTGGAGGTCATTTTAGTGAGGGGTTAAAGTTAGGGTCTGATTTAGAAGTGAGGAAAAAAGTCAGGGTTTTGATATAACTTTTTTCCTTTTATTTATTTGCATTAGGTAGGACTGGTTAATATTTACTCTTCAATTTATTAATATATTACAACATTTAAATTTGTTTACTACAAAATTGAGACTGGTTAAATAAAAAAGAGTAGTGCTAGATATATAAACATTTTTATATTTTTTTTATATAAAAAGTATACGTGTCATCTTTACGAGAAATTATTGGATGTTCCAGATATGACTATTCAAATACATGAGTTGGCATACTCCATCCAATAAAAAGCTGACACCTATTAATTTTTTACACACAGCTAAAAGCTAAAAAAAATAAAAACCTACTGTACTTCGTCTTTCTTATTCCTTCTCTCTCTCTCTCCCTCCTCCTCCTCCGCCTCCTCAACTGCCGCTGCACTACGTCTTTCTGTTGGCCCAAGGGCTCATTAAATCTTGTTTTGATGAATTAAGGACACATAAATTAATTAATATACTAACGCAATTTTAAGTTAAAGTATTTGTAGTTTGCGACGAGACAACAAAAAGAAGCAACGAATCAATTATCACAAGCTCGAAGAATCAAGTGTATATTAGAGCATTAAATGTGTAAGTATGATTCTAATTAGCACTTGATTTATGTTCGATAATACCTCAAGAAAAAGTGTCAAAAGATTTAACATAACTGTTAGTATTTGGTATTAAATACATAACGGCTAGTTTTTCAAATTCATAACGGCTAGTTTTTGGCTACTATAAATACTCATCTAAGATGAGTTATAAAAATCCAAGAAAGCATTTTACAAGTTTTATATACACAAATCACATTTACAAACTCCCTTAAATTAAAGTTTTACAACGCAAGCTTCACACATCGGTTTTCAACCATTCTTGCGTCTTTCAATTCGAGTTTGTTTCGCTTTCTTCTTGAGGTAATATTGTTTATTTATTGGTGTTATTGTGCATCATACATTTATTATTTATACACCAATTATTTGTTGCAATTTCACCATTTTCAATTGTGAAGGTTTTGTAAGTGTACCGAACACTTAAATTGTAAGGTTTATTGGTTGAGCTCGCAAAAACCAAGTGTAAGGTTAATTGGTTGATCCCGGAAAAATCAAGGTGTAATGTTGGAGTTGAACCTGTAAAAACTCAAGGTAAATAACGAAGTGTCGTTATTCAAAATCCTAAGGGTGAGGCTCTTAGGTAGTGGAGTACAATTCATTGAGGAATTGGAACCACTATAACACCTTGTGTTCTTCTTCCTTCTCTCTCTCTCTCCCTCCTCCTCCGCCTCATCAACTGCCGCCGTTGCACTTCGTCTTTCTTCTTCCTTCTCTTCGCAGGTACAAGTTTATTTGGTTTATGCATGATATTGCAACAACATTCTGCTTGTTTAGTTGTAAAAATGCTTATGTATGCTTGATCTGCAGTTGATAGTCCTTATGACCATATTTTCATATACAGTTGATGTGTTCTAGTGAAGCTCTTAAGGTTGATTAATATCATCATATCAAGGTAATTGAAAATACTGTTTTGATATAGGTCCAAATAGAGTTTATAGCTTGGTCTGATAAAAGATTGTGATGCTTCTTATTACTTGTCTGGGCATTTTAAAATTGAGCATCTGTGGTCCCTCTTTTTGAATGCTAAAAAAATGTGTACATGCAGAAGTACACATGGATACAGCATGGCGCATAAAGCTATCACTTAACACCAAATTTATAGATATACCATTTTGTTTGTTTATGCTAGTAAGCACTAATGTTTTTTAGAGGAGCTTTAGCTTGCTTGTTTATTATATAAATATGAATATTAAGGACTAGGATATTGTTTATTATGTTTCTTGTATAGGACAAGCACTAGCTACTTGGGTATCTATAGAATAGTGTGTACTGTAATCCAATATTTGTCTTCTTATTCTTCTTGCTTTGTGTATACACTAACTAGTTTTTACTAGTAAAAGCAGAGATGGAATATAAGGGGAAGGACGCACAGAAGGAAGAAGTCAAAGATGATTTGTTAGGGATGGTGGTGCATAGTGAAGATGAGGCATACGATTTGTACAAAGATTATGCAAATCGGGTTGGATTTAATGTCAGAAAATAAATAAAAAAGATATCGTGAAGGAACAAAAGAGCTTCGATCAAAAGAATTTTGTTGCTAAAAATAAGAGAAATATGTTGATTACTAACCATGCAAAGACAGACATCATAATAAATTTGAGACAAGAACTGATTGTAAAGCTATGGTGCGCTTTTCGATTGAAAATGACATATGGAAGGTTACGACATTTGTCCCGACCCATAATCATGAATTTGCATCACCTTCTGAACTTCATGAATAGAGAAGTAAGTAAGATAAAGGCAGATGTTATTGATACCGTTGTCAATGCAGGTAGAATACCAACGATTTTCTTTTCTTTGCACTTTACTATATTTACGTAAAAGATTAATAAAGTAGTTGTCAAATTTCTATCTCTAAATTCTAATGAACTTTGTACTGTTGTAGGAATATGGGTTGCTGAAGCTTATTCTCTAATGACCGGAGAAGTTGGCGGCGAGGAGAACGTAGGCTTCGCAAAAAGAGACTGCTATAATTATGCCAATAATCAGAAAATGAAAATGATTGAAGCTGGTGATTCTCAAAGTGTCATCAATCATTTCAAGAAAAGCACCATGAAGGATGTTATATTTTTCCACCTTGAAGGTGTAGATGAAGAAAATCGGATGGTAATTTTTTTTTGGAGGGATGGAAGGTCAAGAATTGATTATGATTGTTTTGATGATGTGGTTATCGCACAAATAAGTATAACTTAATTTGTGCTCCATTTGTGGGAATTAACCATCATTGGCAAAACGTAATGTTTGCATGTGCGTTTTTATCAAATGAGAAAATATCATCGTTCGAGTAGTTATTTAGGACATTTTTAGAGTCTATGGGTGAGAAAACACCAAAGACTATAATGACTGATCAAGATCAAGCGATGACCAATGCAATTAAGGTGGTTTTCCCTACTACACGTCATCGGTTATGTTTGTGGCACATTTCAAAGAATGCACCTTCTCATTTGGGGGGTTTCAATTCTAATCTAGAATTTCACAAGTTATTTTACAAGTGTTTGGAGGGGTGTGACACAAAAATTGAGTTCCAAGAGACATGGGATAAGATGCTGACGGACTTTAATGAACTTAAAGCACACCGTTGGTTGAATGACTTGTATGAAATTAGGCAAAAGTGGTATACAACTTTGAATAAAGATGTTTTTTCAGCTGAAATTTTGTCTTCACAAAAAAGTGAAAGTACAAATCATGTTTTGAACAAAATAGCAAGCAAAACCACCTCACTTATGAAGTTTGTGGCAGAATTTCAAAAGCGAGTTGCAAGCTGACGTTTATCTGAAGCTGAAGCGGATTTTCGCTGCAAACAAGGTATTCCTCCTCGTATAATAAAAAATAGTGGCCTTTTAAACCATGGAGCAAAAGTTTACTCTAGAAAGATTTTCAAATTGTTTGAGAAAGAGTTACTTAATGTCATTGCAACGAATCACCTTGAACTTTCTTGTGTTGGAGATCATTATAGTTTTGAGGTAACTAAGGAGGGGATGCAATCAAGAGCATGCATTATCCATTTCAATGCATCCACTTTAGATATTAATTGTAGTTGCAAAAAAATTGAATCAATGGGTTTGTTATGCTCTCATGCATTGAAAGTTCTTAATTTGAAAAATGTGACCAAGATTCCTGATCAATATATACTAGATAGATGAAAAAAAATGCAAAAGAGCGGGTCTTTCACAATGAGCATGTACAGTCATCTCTTAAAGGTGATATTGAGTCGGAATCTTTGTTCCGTAATCGTATGATCAGGTATGCCTATAATATTGTCACAAAATGTCAAGGTAATGAGTTGACAAGATAAATTTATCGGGGGTAATAGTATTTTCCACCCCTGTACTATCGCCGAAAAACAGATACCTCCCATATCCTTTAAAACATCAATTAGAGCCCCCCTGGACTAATGTTCGCGTGCAAAAAGTCCCTTCCATCCATTTTGATTAACGAATTTGTTAACTTGACCTCCTACATCCGGTTGTCCGGTTGTTTTTATATTTTTCCCGTTAACGTAGTAAATTAATTAAATTAAATTAAAAGGAATGTTAATTTGTTTTGAAAAAAAGATTAATTTTGGAATTTGAAATCCCTTTCATTTCTTCGCAAAAGCAAACGTATCAGAAGGGAAAAAATAGAAAAGGAAAAGAACAGAGCCGAGAGAAAAGCGAAGAGAAGAAAGGCAATTCGGATTAGGGTTTCTGAACAAATCGAAGAGAAACAGTTGGTAGAAGACGAAGAGCTTGCAGAAGACGATTGGGTTTCTGAACTATTGATAGAAGATGAAGACTTGGTAGAAGACGAAGAGGAGTGGTTCATAGTTAGTGATAAGTCTTTTCCCTCTTACTGACAACAACGAAGAAAGGAATGGTTGCGAGGTAGGCCATAGTCTTTCTTCCCCTTTAATATCAACACAAACGTGGCATTGAAATATGTGTATGCATATTCAAAGCTATTAGGGTTTGAATAATCAATTAGCATTGGATTTACTTTATTCTCTTTACAAATAGTTTTTGTCTGGTTGTCTGATATGTTATTTTCTTATAGTGTTTTGTACTTTGTGGTGCCATAAAGGAGATTCCTTTTTGGTTGTTGTCTGGTGTTTGAAAAAGTATAGAATGTATTTTATTCACTATTATGATTTGTGGTCCTACTTCATATTCTAGATATTTTTATTAATTTACTATAAATGCATAGATACTGGTTCTACCATTAATATTCGTAATATTGTTTAAAAATTGGTAAACATAATGTTGTATATTTCTGGAAATTTCCGGTTTGGTTCGGATCTCTCGAATATAAAACCCGTAAATCGAATCGTAGAACCGTTTGAACCGAAAATTTATATATGCAAGTTCAGCTTTACTTCCGTGGTTAAACCTTTCACTCCCTTTCAAAAGGGAAGGGGTTTGAATCCCTTTCCCCTCAAATTTTTTATTTATTTTTCCTTCATTGGGTGGGCTGGGCCAGTTTCTTTATTTAATTTTTTTTTGAAAAATCTACTTTTTTTATTTAGGAATAAATCATCCAACTACCAATTTTATAAGTGTATCAAGACATTTTAATTATAATCAATCGATTCCATTATAAACACGTATCTAATTAATTAGTATATTAGATTATTAACACGTAACAAAAAAATAAATTGAAAAAATAAAATAATAACCATGTCATTAGTCAACTATATGTATAAACTAAGACCATTGATTATTAATGATACGACATATACTAGTAATATTTTCATTAATCCTTACTCTAATACATAATTATTAAGGTATATCGTGAATATATGTTTATTGTTTAGTATGTTACTTAATAAAAAGAGAATTATATTGTTGTAAGAAAGAATGATGTCAATTGTCATAAAAAATATAATTACCTAAATGGTATTAATGTGTTACGCAATACATGTGTATAACTAATTAACTATTTTATTGTTCAAGGATATTTTTGAAGCTCTAAATGTAAGCGATCTAATTTTATCTTTGTATGAAGTATGATTATACTTGAAAATTCTTCATATGTATATGTTAGTGATAACAATTAAGACAGCCCTAACGGTGCTACCACGTTTGCCGCTCCCGCCAGGACGATTTCCTATAAGACCCGTAAGATATTTTCATATCGCCCGAGAATCAGCGAAGGACTCCTAGGATGGTCGACATCAGCGGGGAGGGGGGGGGGGGGGGGCTCACGCGACTCTATACGCACGGCACCATCCCATCCTAGAGACCCACGAGGTTATCGTTCCCGGTAGCCTCGTCAGATATCGCTCATGGCGTCACCCATTGGTATCGCTTGTGACGTCACCATCAGACATCGCCTGGATTGTTATCGCCAGGTATCGCCGAATAGGCCTATAAATACCCCTACTTTTCCAATCTGAAGGTAAGATCGAGATCACTCAGACGAACCTCTGTTATTTTTGAAACCCGAACTGACTTAAGCATCGGAGTGTCTACGCCGGAGCCCCCCCTCCGGCGCTTTGCAGGTACATCCGGCACCGACCGCCACCGTTCCGATCAGGCACGACTCCGAATCTTACAAGATCGACATTGAATCTTATCAAATGGTGCTTTCATTGAGAGCTTTGGTATATTAAGTGAGCATCCTTAATAGCCAAGCTCCGTCTAGTCGGAAGATTGGAACGGTCATGATCACGGGATCGGAGCCAATCCGATCATCATCCTCTAATATCCCTTTCTCAATCCGCAGACAGTTATTCCCTTTTGCTACTGCTGATCTCTCTATGACTACACAACCAATTATTTCGGGATCTCTGGACCTCTCGGTTGGAATTGCTGGGGGACTGGCCTCCTCGCAGACGGACATCTTGTCATCTCAGATAGCGGGATCTGATTTCTCCACTCCTTTTTCTGGGGGATCTGTGCTTAATCGTGAACATCCTTTTGCAATGGAAATAGCGGCCCTTCGTTCTCGGCTGGAATATTTGATGGAAATGGCTGCAAGAGTCACGCCTGGTGCTTCTGGATCTAGTCTCCCTCCCCGCGTCATGTTCACACCATCTATTGTCGCTGATCGACCTTTATCACCGTTGTTTCCAGAAAACCTCCAGATGCCTTTATCCGCGGGAAATCCACCGATTAGTGTTGAGCAGTTTACTCAAGGAAGAGTAGAGGCTTACGTACCGCAAATGCCGCAAGGTCTCCTCATGCAAGGAGACAGGCAACTTGAGGGGGTTAGGAACCGATGGGACGGACGGAGGGAAGGAGCCAACAGAAGTTTGTCTCCCGAGTACAGTGAAAGATCCAGTAGTCGAAGGTATCGAAGTCGTTCGCACAGGAGCCGCAGTCGATCTCCTAGACGACATCTTACGCCAGAACCACGAAATAGGGGGCACCAGGCCGAAATGTCTCCTCCGCGTCAGGCGCGTGAAATTCTTGATGATACATCGGGCCACCCATTTAGCCGTCGTATAAGGCGTCACAGGGTCAGTCGGCGCGTGAAGCTTCCCACTAATGTTTATGATGGCACCAAGGATCCTATCTCGCACATTAATAAAGTGAAGGATTTTGTTCAGTTTCAGACCCACAGTGATGCGGCGTTATGCCAAATATTTGTTATGACATTATCGGGTGTGGCGCGTCTTTGGTTTGAGGGTCTCTCTGGTGGATCCATTAATAATTTCCCACAATTAGAATCTAAATTCCGGAGCAGATTTAGCACGGCAATTCCAATCAGGAAATCTGCCGCCGCGTTATTTGACATACAACGAAGGCCTCAAGAAACCTTAAAGGAATTTCTTAGTCGCTTCGATTTGGAAATGTCCTTAACGCCGGGCGTTACTATTGATTTTGCTATAGAAGCTCTGAAAAGGAACTGCCGCTATGGAAAGCTGAAAGACGCGCTCATGGTGGATCCTCCAGTGACTTTAGATGTGTTGGGACTTAAAGCCCACAATTACGCAAAAATGGAAGAGGAAGAAAATAGAGATAAGACGTATAACGCGCCGCATGGGACATCTCAAATTACTACTGCTCTCGCGAAGCTACTACCTGACGACCATTTTATCGACGATTACGCCAGGAGGAAAGACCATATCCTCAAGGCCTCCAACAAACAGAAGGGTCATTTTTCGAAGGGAAAAACCGGTAGTTCCCCCTCTCGACGTCACGGGGATTCTCACAAGAACCGGACGTACGACCCAGATTTTCCTTCTCTTAACGTACCAAGGGCAGAGATTTTAGCGATAGCGAAACAGCGAAATCTTCCCATCCGCTACCCTGCGCCTACGAAACCAGGAGTGCTTCTAGGGAGAAGGGAAAATGCTTATTGTAAATTCCACAAAGCCAGGGGCTATTCCACAGAAACGTGCAGGGAGTTAAGGTCGGCGATAGAACATTTGGTAGAAGAAGGGTATTTAGGAGAATTTGCCACCCAAATAAGAGAAGATGCCAGAAATAATCTCATGAAAAGGATAGCAGACGAACCACTAGTTCCTCCTCGCGTTCCGCAAAAGGATGATGCTCCTAGAGGTAAAGATAGGGAAACTCTTGCGATTGATGACGAATACATCCCTATGATTAACATTATCGCGGGAGGAACCCCTTATATGGACGAATCAGAGCCTCTGACAGCTGCGAAAGGAGGCAAGCGCACACGTGATGGCATGATAAAAAAAGGAGATGCGATAGGCATATTGGATCGAATGGTATTATCCTTTTCCGAAGAGGATGAGAAAGGCGTCGTCTATCCGCACAATGATGTTTTGGTGGTTACGCCCGTCATTGCCAGTCATGGAATCAGAAGGACTCTTATTGATAATGGGAGCGCGGTGAACCTCTTTTCGCTGGAAGCTTACAATCTCATGAAACGACTTGATAATGAGTTAACACCTAGCAAACGGCCTATAGTCGGCGTTGATGGGGTTCCAATCCCTGTCACGGGGGTAATTACTTTGCCCATATATTTCCGAGAAGACACCTACAAGCGATCAGAGAACCTGTTGTTCCTTGTCGTGGATCTGAATTTGCCTTACAATGTCGTGCTCGGACGACCTTTCCTCAACCGCTTTGGAGCGGTGATATCTCAGAAGCATTTAAAGACGAAATACCCCTCATGGGATGGGGTAGTATCCGTAAAAGGCGATCAAAAGCTGGCGGCAGAATGCTACTCGCTCATGACTCAAAGAAGCTGCGATAGGTACGTATGTATAGCAGCGGATCCCTATGAGTAGAGTGACGAGAAGCGCGCTCAACCTCTAGACAAAATGGTACCCATTCCGACAATCGGTATAGAGGAAGCAAGTTTCCTGATCAGTGAAAAACTCAGCCCAGTGAAAAACCTTCAACTGGCCCGGTTGCTGAACAAATGCCAAGGAGATTTCGCGTGGAAACCCTCCGACATGCCAGGTATATCGCGGGAAATAGCCGAACATCGGCTCAATGTGGACCCAGATGCCAGGCCGGTACAGCAAAAGCGACGCGCGTTCTCTAATGAAAAGGCGTTAACTGTAGATAAGGAAGTAGCAAAGCTCCTTGATGCAGGGTTTATCCGCGTAGTTCAATATCCCACCTGGCTAGCGAACCCTGTCCTTGTTCCTAAGCCCAATGGGGATTGACACATGTGCATCGACTTCACAGATTTAAATGATGCCTACCCTAAGGATTGCTACCCGCTTCCTCGAATAGATCAGTTAGTTGATCAGACCGCTGGATACGCTTATCTAAGCTCACTAGACGCCAACTCTGGATACCATCAAATCCCCATAGCCCGGGAAGATGAAGAAAATACTGCGTTTCTCACTCCAAAGGCCACCTACTGTTATACGGCGATGCCGTTCGGGCTGAAGAACGCCGGGGCTACGTTCCAACGTATGGCCAATAAGATATTCGAAGAGCAAATAGGGAGGAATGTGGAAGCATACGTTGACGATATTTTGGTGAAGAGCGCAAGCTTTAAAGATCACCTACGAGACTTAAAGGAAGTCTTTGACGTGATGAAAAGGTATCGCATGAAGTTAAATCCCCGAAAATGCATGTTTGCATTTCAAACAGGAAAATTCTTGGGCTACGTGGTCAGCCAAAAAGGCATCCTGCCTAACCCCTCAAAGGTTAAGGCCATACAAGACATGATATCGCCAAGAACCATCAAAGAGGTGCAAAGGCTAACAGGGCGAGTCATTGCCCTTGGGCGATTCATTTCCAAGCAAGGAGAAAAGTGTCTCCTTTTTTTCAAAATCATACGCAAGAAAGCCTCGTTCGGGTGGACCCCGGAATGTGAGGAAGCATTTATCGGCCTAAAAGATTACCTATCGTCTGACTTATTATTGACGAGACCTGAAGTAGGCGATACTTTGTATTTGTATCTTGGCGCCGCGGATGAAGTGCTCAGTGTCGTCCTCGTTCGCGACGATAACCACTCTCATCGCCCGGTCTATTTTGTGAGCCACGTTCTGAAGGATGCGGAGTTGCGATACGCCCGAATTGAAAAGATAGTGTTCGCTCTTATACAAGCCACCCGCAAAATGGATCGATATTTTCAGTCTTATTCCGTCATCGTACTCACAGACCAGCCTCTGAAAAGAATATTTCGAAAGCCTGAATCTTCCGGAAGAATGTTGATTTGGGCGCTTGAACTAGAACAATATGGATTGAGGTATCAGTCTCGACCGTCCGTAAAGGCTCAGATCCTGGCTGATTTCATAGCGGAATATACCTTTATAGAGGATCCTTTGGACGGCGTACCTGAAGCGGAATGGGGCGATATGGATCTTCCGTTCCTAGAAACCTACACGGACCTTTGGATTGTCCATGTGGATGGAGCTAAAAACCAAGAGCTGGCTGGAGCTGGAATTTTTATAAATGGGCCGCACGATATGCAAATACGATACGCCATTCGAATCCTACAACCGTTATCTAATAACGCGGCAGAGTATGAGGCGTTAATAGCCAGACTCAGAATAGGGAAAGGACTTTCCTCTAAAGGGAGGTACGATACTGGAAGAACAGGAGACCTGCGTCTAAAAATCTGTGGTGATTCCAAGTTGATAATTGACCAGGTCTTGGGGCACTCTTAGGCCCGGGAACCCATTATGATTCAATATCTCGCCAAAGTAAAGCGAGAATTGTTGGAAATAAGAAAGAAGGCATGCAGGTCAGCTTTGAGCATATCCCCAGGGAGGAAAACGCTGAAGCTGACAATCTAGCCAAAATGGCCGCGAATCCGGAAGCATCCATACCTAAAGGCGTATATTATCGTGAGCTATCGGTACCATCCTTCATGGAAGAGCAAGAATGTTTATGTGTGGAGGAGTGTGAGAGCGATTGGCGAATCCCCGTAATCAAATACTTGAAACATGAGGAACTGCCTGAGGATACCGCTGAAAAGAAGAAGGTACTGAGACAGGCAACTCGTTGTACGTACTATGACGGGGATCTAATCCGAAGGTGTTTTTCTCATCCTGCCGCCAAATGTATAACTGAGCAAGAGGGTCTTCACACCTTGCGCGAAATCCATGAAGGGGTATGTGGTATGCACGTGTCAGGCGGTACCCTGGCAGCACAGGTCTTTCGATCCGGATTCTACTGGCCCACCATCCGAAGAGATTGCCACAACTATGTGCAAACCTTCCCTAAGTGCCAAGAGTTTGCCAAGATTCCTCGGCGGCCTGCCACTGAAATATCTGAAATTATCGCCCCTTGTCCTTTTGCTAAATGGGGGATCGATATCCTAGGCCCATTCCCAAAGGCAAGGTCTTAACTGAAATTCGTGATAGTAGCGGTAGACTATTTCACTAAGTGGGCGGAAGCTGAAGCGGTCGCCACAATCACGGCAGAAAAAACTTGGCGTTTCCTCAAATATCAAGTTATCATGAGGTTTGGCGTACCTCGTATTCTTGTCAGCGATAATGGGACGCAGTTCACCAGACAGTTCTTCAAAGACCAGTGCTCAGAATTTGGAATCGAGCAACGCTTTTCCTCCGTGGCTCATCCGCAAACTAATGGACAGGCGGAAGTAACCAATCGGAGCATCCTTAGCGGTATCAAGAAAAACCTAGAAGGGTCTAAAAAGAAATGGGCTGATGAGCTACCATACGTGATGTGGGCATATCGCATGACCGTTAAGACTACCACCGGAGAAACACCTTTCGCGTTGGCCTTCGGGATCGAAGCCGTTACACCGGTGGAAATTGGAACCATGAGCCTGCGGGTAGCTCACTTTCGGGAGGAACTGAATGAGGAAAGGTTACGAGCTAACCTGGACGCGTTACCAGAAGTCCGAGAGGAAATCCTTCTGAAAATGCAGCATTACAAACGAAAGATGACCCGTTATCATAACAGGAGCGTCAAAGAACGGTTGCTGAAACCCGGTGACCTGGTGCTCAGAGACAAACGAGCGGCAGGGCAACGCATGGGAAAACTCAGTCCAAACTGGGATGGACCATATCGCGTCACCCACGTTGTCGGGAAAGGAGCCTATCATCTGGAGACTCTTGATGGTACACCCTTATCCAACTCTTGGAATATCGCTCGCTTGAAGTTATATTACTCTAGAATTTGATTTTATCTGCACCTTTGATTTATGTCAACCCTAACCATGACTAACGCTCGATGAGAGAGCTTTCGTGGAAGTTTGTGGTTGTCTTTGTGCAGATAAAAAAGGGGGTATTTTGGGGAAGTGAAAAGTCCTATCCTTGTGATGGCCGGTCTTGATCAGATGGCCCATTAAGTGAGGGCACTACCCACCATACCTTGAATTAGCGTCGGATTGAAAGATCCTGGACGCCCCCGGGGGTGAAAAGTCCTATCCTTGTGATGACCGATCTTGATCAGATGGCTCATTAAGTGAGGGCACCACCCGGTATCTTTGGGAGTGAAAAGTCCTTTTCTTGTACTGACCGTTCTCGTGGAGACGGCCCAACAAGATGAGGCACGCCCCAAAGAAATAGAAACACCGTTCTAGAAACAAGAATCCTATCTTAACGACTGGGCTACTATGGCTAAGCCATTAAGTAAGGACACGGTTCTAGACGCGAGGGCAACGCCCAAAAGTGAAAATTCCCTAGCCTTGTGATAGCCGTCCCGATCTGACAGCTCACTAAGACGAGGCACTTTAAGGGCCGATCGTGAAATTAGGGAAACGCGGAGAATCGTGAAATCCCGGCTAGTAACCAGATGAGTAATCCCTGGTGAAGTGTAGAGCTGATAGCGAAAGCGATTCCCGCGGGTTCCAGGGTAACGCCCTATGATGGCAGCGAAAAGGCTCCTATGGGTAATTACTACCCCTCGTAACGTGTTTTTGTTACTGATGATTTACAGTTGAGAATGCGCAGAATACTTTTCGGGCAGTGGAAGGAGTGAGGATCTCGTAAGCTGAGATATCGCTAGTCTTACCGAGAAAGTTAACCCAATACCAAATTCTGTAATTTTGGTGGGAGCGCTAAGGATCTGTTCGGATAAGTAAGCGCATTGGGAAAACATGGCGAAGATAACGCCAAAGGAGTTTGCGAGGAGGCAACTAAATAAAGGAAAGTCAGCAATAAAAGTGGCTTGAACATATCGAAATGTTTAAAGGGGGCTACAAAGTACAAACTTCGGTGGTCAAAATAATAAACAAAATTTAGTGACGCTTGATCACTAAGGAAAGAGCTATAAAGCCTCGAAGCATGTCAACCTTCGGGGTGCCTCCGTTTCCAGCCTGCCGCCTTAGCTTGGCGAAAGCCCTCCTCATTAAGGTGGCCAGATCTTCATTTGAAAGCGGCAGTGACCTCATCGGGTTTGTATGCGTCGACCCCATGGACTTCCTCAAAGCAAGCGACCAAAATAGAGGCAGTCTGCTCGATATGCCACAGGCTCTTATTAGCCGACTCTTGCTCCAGGGCAGCTTTATCCTTGGCCAGGGATGACTTCTCATTCTCCAAGGCAGTAACTTTGGCCCTCTCCGCTGCCAAGGCGACAGACTGTTCTTCTTTTTGCTTCTGATGAGCCAGTAATAAGTTTGTACGCTCCTCCAGCAACTTTTTCTTCTCATTCCGCTCTCGCGCTAATTCTTCCAAAGCAGAGGAAAGAGAGGCAGCCTGACGTCGCGCCTCCTCTGCCCAGTAATGGAATTTCATCAAACTAGTGAAAAGGTTGGTGCGCAATGAGTTCTCCCTATCAAACTCGGCTTTAGAAAGAAAAGCGTCACGTTCTGCCGCAGACGCCAATACCTGGGAAGCCAATAAAGTCGAAACTTCATCCGAGCCATCACCCCCCAATGCCGGTGTTACGAAAATCATACAGTCCAACTTGATGGGTTACAGAGCTAACCCCACCTATCGGACTAAGATCCGCCACAAAGTTGAAGGTGGTACCTCCTTCGCCATAATGATCCCGCAGAGGAATGCTCGAAGGAGCAAACGCCAGAGGAGAAGGAGGGTGAACCTGGGTGGACGAACCCCCTAGAGCAAGATAAGCACCATGAGGCTGATAGCTTGAAAAATCTTGCAAGACCTCTTGATACCCCGGATTAGAGGAATATGCGTGAGCGGGACCGCTGAAAGAATTGGGCGAAACCCCGAAGGTATCGCCTGTGCCCAAGTTCTCCAAAAATTCTGACGGATTCCCTCCCTGGGGAACAGCTGTAGAGTCAAACCCGTCCGCAGGTCTGTTCCCCATCCCGGTGGTAGAGGAAGATGGATTTCTGCCCTCATCTTCCGGCCGCTGTCTCTTCTTGGAACCAGTCAGCACGTATCCTATATTCATATCGCCTGAGGGAGGAACGGAGGTAGCGACAACGGTAGTGTCCTGCCAAGAACGCAATATGAAATATAGAAAAGAGAAATCAAACGACGACAGACGTCGAAATACAGCATATCATGGCTAAAAGGCACCCTTACTGTATCAGTGTGGGGAAGAGGTGCTTCTGAAGAGCCTGCCGCGTCTGGAGAAGGTGTAAGAGCGGCAACACTTCTCGTTTTTCTCTTCTTTTTTCCTTTGGCAATGGCCTTAGGAGCCTTAGAAGAAGAAGAAGGCTGGGCAGGAGGAGCAACGATGGTCACAAGGGGAACGCCTGAAGGAATGTCAGAATCCCTCACACCGACCGAAGAAGAGGAAACTTGAACAAGAGTAGCGGAAGTAGCCGAAAGATTGGTAGGATTGTCAGTCGCTTCCGTGGAAGTAGCTCTCTCATTTTCTTCTCGCTCTTGAGCCCTTTTCAAGCATCTCCTTACGCTCTCAGGTTTATAGTTGGGATCCGTCGCTGCGAAAGCACAAAATAGCGTCAGCATTAGTATCAGCGATAACAAAGAAAGGAGTAACACGACACTCACGTTTAACACAAGATCGAATGTCCATTCTACAAGCCACTTGACGGATGTGAACGCTGATTTCCAGTTTGAGCAATGTGTTTAACCAGTCTTGCTCACGTTTCGGAAGGGTCCCTGGTCGGCTCCAGACGTTGTCATCTACGTTTTGATTAAAACCAGATCACCACCAGGAACCAAGATCTCCAGGAAGATCTATCACAAAAAACTCCTTTTTCCAGCCATCAACGGAAGACTCGATATGGAGGAGTTTCCAAGTAAAAGACTTCAGAGAGTCATCGTCAAAACGGGGCGATATCGTTATCACCCCCCGGCATTTCATCAGCTTAAAAAGAGATTTAAGCAGTAGAAGGGAAGGGGAAGTAATCCCTTTGTATTTGCAAAGTTCTAGAAAAGCATAAACACAACAATATTCATTTGGGGATAGTTGGGCCGGAGTTAGATCGCCGGCAACAAGCAATTCTTTGACAAAAGAGTCAATGGGAAGCCGAAAGCCATAACGGAACATTTGCGCATACATGACCCTACGATTGCCCGTCAAAACGCTGTTCAAACGTAGTGACTCAGGGGCAACAGTGGTTTTATAATCATCAGGAATATCAGCATTATGGGCGGCCAAATGCTCACGGAGAGCGGCCTCAGATGTGATAACACTAGACGTAATATCCATCCTTTTCTCATCGGCAGATTTCGACTCAGTACGGCGAGTCTTAGCCATGGCATAATTTAAAGAATTAAAAGATGAGGAAGACGATGGAGGAGAAAGGAAATACCTTCAGAGAAAAGCACTTCAAAGAGCCTTGAATAGTGGGGAGAAAATAAGACGGCTAAAAGAAAATATGAGAAAGCGGGATGATAAAAGAAAAGTGAAAAGAATAGATATTGGGTTTTATAACCCTAATGATCAAACGAAACGACGAATGCCACAGTCGTTGCGTGGAAGCGGCATAAGGAACAGACTCAGGTAATGAGTGCAATCCTAGAAAAGCGCTACAACGCCTCGATTTAGGCAAAGTTCTCAAGCACGCTAGCCCGTGGCGCTGGAAGAAATAGACACGTGTGCCTGCACAATCACGACTTTTCTAAGGAAAGGATAGCAAGCATTAAATACTCTGAAAAGAAGGTACTATCTCTTGGGGAAAACAAGAGCGGTATCGTAAGAAAGGAGATAACGCAAGATGGCGTTGATTAAAAGAATAGCGTTGGGTTAGCGCGAAAAGGCGAAATAAAAATCAAATAGCAATGAAATACAAGTATTGTCGCACAACGAGGCGTTATTACAAGACAAAGAAGCAAATAAGCGGAAAATCTTCTAAATAGAGCAACCTCGATTAATCATGGGCCCTCGCGAGCATCACGATCACCATTCCTCCGCTTTTCTCCAGAAGAAGGAAGATCTCTCTCACCTTCGCCCAAATCCTTTAGTCCCTTGGAAGCGTAATCGGCCAGCACTGACGAGTCAACAGTTCCCTGGCGATAGAGACTCATAAATTCAGCGATACAAATATCCATGGTCTTGTTCTTCCACCAGGCTATCTTTGAAGACACTTTGGCCAAATCCGCATCACGAGATGCTATCTCTTCGCGAAGGAAGATATTCTTTCTGTCAGCTACCACCAATTCCGCCTCTAGAAGGTCTATCTTAGCCTTCCCTTTTGATCTTTCTCGAGCAAGCTCAGCGCGACAGTCGTCCAACTCCGCCCGGGTCCGCTCTTGAAGCTGCGACAGCTCCGTTACCTTCCCTAAAGCAGCATCTAGTTCTCCCTTTAAATCAAGAGAAGGTTGAACCTTGTCACGACGATCCTCGAAAAAGTAGTTTAACTCGCGGAAGCAGGCCAGCATGTCAGTCAGAAGACGTGAATGGCGTACGTCGGGAGGACGCCGCAAGAACTCTTCTTTGTCCTTCGAAGAAGTAAACATTTGCCCCACTATCGGGCCCACTGGTTCCTCTCGCGATGACGGGTCCAATACCCCTAAAGCACGGAGACCGTCGGTACCAAGGGAAGACAAGTCCAGCTGATAAGCAATGGGGCCTTGAAGACCTTGAGGGGAAAGGTTGGCGATATTAGGAGGAGAGTAATTTTTTGCAGAATCACCAATGCCCGAAATCGAAGAAAGAAACAAGGGCTGAGGCTTCCGTGGGGAAGGAGAGATGGGATTCGGAGTTGGTAAGCTCACATCTGGAATAAAGGAGCGAATAGGGGAGCTAGGACCACCAGACACCAAGGGAGAGCCCACCGCTGCCGAAGCCTCGTTAACCTTGGGAGGAATGGCAGAGGGCACCTTGGTAACTTCCGTCACTGGCAAGGGACCCGTAACGTGCGAGGCGTCAACCTCCTCGGAAGGAACCCCATTGATTTCCTCCACGGAAGGAACTAGTGGGTCAGATTTCTCTTTGCGAACTCTCTTTACGAGACGCTCCATTTCGGTAGCGATCTCTTCGCTATCGTCCTCGGTTGACTCTGCTGCAGGATCACCTTTTCTGGACCTAAGTTTCATTCGTTGGGCAAGGGTGGCATGACGCAACTCGGAACCAGTATCCATGCTTCCGCTATCACTGTCAACCTCTTCAATCACGGAATTACTTGGGGCCACTCCCTTACCGCGAGACGGTAGCCAATTCTCAAGGAAACGAGAAGGTCGGGCAGATGTGTTGCGTGTCGCGACGGTTTTGTTTCTCCTTCCTCGCGGCGGAATAGGCGGACGACTAGAGCCTTCGGGTGGAGGAGAAGGAGGTAATGTCTGAAGCGGCACCACGTTTAGAGGAGTGTCACTTTCCTCAAAGGATCGACCCTTAGCGTTACCTGCCAATAAAATATTTTAATATGACAAGTAAGTCGAAGCGATAAGGCGATAAAAGAAAAGACTCACCTACGACACACTCTGGCAAAGGCCTGAACCGAGCAAATTCCCGAATGCGGAAAGGCCCTTCTATTTCTAATAAGCCGTTAACATTGGATACATCCATACTAGACAGCACATCTGGTTCTCGCCAAGCGGCACTAGTAATCTCTCGGTTGAAACCACCGCGCCAATACCGAGAGGGCAAGCGAAGGGTGAAGAAGCCATTTTTCCAGTTGTCCACGTTCTCTTCGAAACCTTGAAAATTCCGCCAGAAAAACCGAACAAGAGCACCATTCCATCTTGGGGTAATATCCACTAAGCAGTTATGGCACCTCAAGGTGAAAAATGTGCGGAACAGATCGAGCGATCGAGCGAAAATATGCATCATCTCACACGAGCGAAGAAAGGCGTAAAGCCCACACCAGGAAGGCGGTGTTATTTGAACAGGATTGAAATCGTAGTGGTCTAGCAGTTTCAACAGAGAAGTATGAAGCGGAAGACGAAACCCCGTAGGTAAACATCTTGAAATAAACCAACCGGAACGTCCCCCACATGGCATCAGTAAGCCGAGTATCCTTCAATGGGACAAAGGGGCGATATCCCGTGGGAAAAGTGATACCGTTCTCCTCTAACTCAGCCCTCAAAACCTCATTACAATCAAAAACACTACGAGCTCTCCTGACTTCGGGATCTAGAGGATTTTCGATAATTGCAGAAGGCCTAGCGCGAGACATAATGGAAGGGAAAGTAAAGCTATGGCAATAGAGAAACAAAATACCTGGAGCAGAGAACCAGTGAATCGGCCGTCGGCACCGACGAAGCAATTGCAGTAAAATCCCTCGAGAAGAAAGAAGCACAGAAGAAAGGAAATACGAAAAATTTCAAAATATTAGCAAAAAATACTAAAAGAGAAGAGTAAACTCCTTATAAAGGTTAAACCTAAAAAAGGAACAGCCTGTGAAAACAAAACACGTGCAGAAGGGAAAAGGACGCGTGGACAGTCATCAATGTCTTTTGGGAGAAGACAGTTACTGACTGAAAACCGAGAGGCGGTTGCGTCAAGCGAAAGGCCTACTCCCGCGATAATCCTGGAAACATAAAGAAAGAAAAGCGGCAGAAGAGCGAAAAGAAATAAAAACGTCATTTTATTATTTGGGAAAGCCATACGGCATCTACAAAGAGGCATGGTATGCCCAACTATTCGCCATCATACCAGGAGATGCCATAGCAGTAGACCACGTCATCATCGTCCTCACCTAAAAGTGATGGATCTTCGCTAGCGAAAGGGAAAGGTTCCTCAAACCTCTCTCCCACGCGAGTGGATGATCGATCCGACTCCTCCTTGACAGACGGCGACACCGCTTTAACAGCTGAACAGGCGGAAGGAGCCCTTGGCGGTGACTCGTTAGGAGGGAAAGACGTTTCTCTCCCCTTCGAAGAGAAAGAAGCAAGAGAATCGAAGAATGACTTAGATGTCTTTGCAGCATCTTTCCTCCGCCTCTTGCGGCACCGTCGGGGAACAGGTGGCCTCTAGGGAGGCGACGGAGGAGGATTATCCGAATTAGGAGAAGTCGGAGGAGTTGGTGGAGAATCTCGGGCGAACGTATCTAAAAAATGAGAATCAGCCATGGGATCACAGAATATTAATAAAGGAAAAAAAAGCAAGGGGACGAAGAATAACGAAGGAGAGAAGATCCCTTAAATAGCCAGAAAATTGGGAAGAAAGGATCTTCGATCTTCTAACCCGACTCTTGAAAGAAGACACGTGTACAACCTGAAGTGCAGATATGGATTTACAGTCACGCCTGTTGAGATTTTCCCCTGATCGAGGAAAACTGCAAAATCGCCCAATCAGTTGCCAGGACAACCGCGGCGTAGATTTAATGTTGAACAACCAATCAGAAAACCACCCAGTGGCTGAACCGTTTTCAGTTGGGCTAAGAATATCTCCAAGAAAGACAAAGGGCACATTAAAGAAGAAGAACAGTTGCAAAACGGCGTACTAAAACCAGTTTATTTATTATGGCCTAGGGGCCGGAAAGTACATTTACATGCCAGGAAGAAAAGAGAAAAGGCCCAAAGGGAGCCATCGCTATCAGGCGTCAGAACCAACATCCTCAGGCACTTCGGGAAGGTCTCTCAGAGAATCCATGACCAGAATCAGATCATGGGAGGTGGCTCTCATCCCCTTCAGACAGCACCCCAGCATATCCTTGCGCTGCTGCAGCATGGCGATCACCAGTTGAATCCGAGCGATAGAGGCAGCCAGCTTTGACACGCTTTCTAGAGGGCTGAAATCCTCCAGAGATGTAGCTCCCAGCCTGGAATGAAGAGGGGTCAACATTCCTTGCAGCTCCAGGATGTCCTCAGAGGTCTTGACCAACATGTTCTCCAGGAACCCGACATCCCCATCATTGAGGTTCTTGAGAGAATGGCCCTTGGAAAGGAGAAAATTCTTAGTCAAATGATCCATGATGTAAATTGCCAGAGATGAGGAGAACGTGGGTGGAGAAAGTTCCCCAATTTATAGGCCCCAAGAGAGAGGCCTTGGAAAGAACAAAGAGGTCCTCAAAAGGCGAGCCGTCTCGTCACCCCTAAGGACTGATAAGCCTAAAGCAGAATCAAAGGTTGATGCTCGTATGCCATCCGCGACATGAATGTTCGAAAGGATGCAAGATAAAATTTGGAAAAACGCCAAAAGGCACGATATCACGGGTAGCCATTACGTAAAAGCCATATGGTTACCGGTATCCACAGTGTAAGGCCGCGTTGATGTCACAGGTGGCCCTAGATACGTAAAACCTCGTCGACATCGCAGGTGATAACTATCGATACCGCAGGAGCGGCATCTCCACTACCCCGCCGGGCGACCCGACGATCATACTACACCTGTCGCGGGAGACGAAGCTATGTCCAGGCCACCCCTTGGCCTGGCGACCGACCTGGGGATGGTCGACATCAGCGGGGGGGCTCTCATGCGACATCCGCACGGCGGCATCCCATCCCAGGTCACTCATGACGTCACCTCGCCTGACGTCATCCTCCTAACGTCATCCTCATGACGACACCCTATGGCGCTCCAATGGCATATGTCACTCCAGCGACATCTGCCGGGGACTATTCCCACCCCTGTCGGTACACTCCTCCCTTTGTCTATAAATACCCTCACCTTCACACAAAAGGGGGTAAGCTTAAGACTGCGTACTGAACCCCTGTCACTTTCACTACCCATTCTGACTTTGGCATCGGAGTGTTTACGCCGGAGACCCCCTCCGGCGCATTGCAGGTGACGAAGGCCCCCAGCACAGTGTTCCCGACCGCCCAGAGCAAGCAGAACCTGTCCGGAATCCGGAAGACTCTTATCAAATGGTGCTTTCATTGAGAGTCTTGGTTGATTAAGTGAGTTTCCTTAATAGCCAAGCTCTATTTTTTTCTTTCTGAGAGTCGAAGGATCATGGCTTCGGATTCAGAATCCACGCCCCCTCACACTCGTGGCGGTCACGCGCGAAGGACACTTTTTGCCACGTCGTCGTCCAGTACGTATGTCACATCACCTGAAACCTCCTCTGCGCAGACAGACTTTCTTTTCGGACTGACAGCTGACACCTTGTGTCCCCAACCGGGTACCCCATTTTCTCAAGCGAGTACTCCCTTTATGTAAATGGGTTCCCTTACCGCCTCAACAGGCGCTCCACTTTTTTACGTGGGTGGATCTAGTCGCTCTGTTCCTCCGTTTGTAAGTTCTGAGGGGGACAACCTCGCTACTCCCTCGGTAAGTTCCATAGGCATCTGATGGTATAAAGCCGCGCTAATCATAGGCAGCTGATGGCGTAAAACCGCGATGATATCGTTGCTTCCTTAAGCGAAAGAGGAGAACGGGGTCCGCGTGACCTCAAAACCCCTGTAAGTACAAAAGTTTACTAACTTCTCTATAAACGCCTATCTCCTCCGTGTGTTTTCAGTACACTTGAAAGGATGATGGACCCGGAACGAATGCAAATCCACGACATGACATGGTTGCAGTCCTTGGCGGTATCACAAGTGACCCATCAACAACCCTTTCTATGGCATGAATAAAGTTGAGACTCCGTAAGCCCTGCCAAGAGGTCAAATAGACTAATATCGCCGGGCGAAAGCAATGCCCTCATGATCACAAGCATAATAGTAGCGTCTCTCGCGGACCTCTTAACGCCTCAGAAAAGTAGGTCTCTAGATAAGAATGGAGGATGGAATCCGCTTGTTCACTGGAAAGTTTCAGAACTAAGTTCCAGCTCATCACTTAACACGGTTAACGTCAATCAGTCAGAGAAACTCGGAGATCCTGCAGACATATCGCCCCGCGAAAGAATAAGTTTTCATCCAAAATTTCAGACATGGACCGCCCTTGGTAAACACTCGGGCTCATTTTCAGTTGGGCTTGTGATAACAATTAAGACAGCCCTAACGGTGCTACCACGTTTGCCGCTCCCGCCAGGACGATTTCCCATAAGACCCGTAAGATATTTTCATATCGCCCGAGAATCAGCGAAGGATTCCTAGGATGGTCGACATCAGCGCGGGGGGGGGGGGGGGGGGGGCTCACGCGACTCTATATGCACGGCACCATCCCATCCTAGAGACCCATGAGGTTATCGTTCCCGGCAGCCCCGTCAGATATCGCTCATGACGTCACCCATTGGTATCGCTTGTGACGTCACCATCAGACATCGCCTGGATTGTTATCGCCAGGTATCGCCGAATAGGCCTATAAATACCCCTACTTTTCCAATCTGAAGGTAAGATCGAGATCACTCAGACGAACCTCTGTTATTTTTGAAACCCGAACTGACTTAAGCATCGGAGTGTCTACGCCGGAGCCCCCCCTCCGGCGCTTTGCAGGTACATCCGGCACCGACCGCCACCGTTCCGATCAGGCACGACTCCGAATCTTACAAGATCGACATTGAATCTTATCAGTTAGGCTCGATATGAAGCATGATACTTCTTGACTAAATAATTGTTAAACATATTCATTACATTTCAATATATTAATACTTATTATTTATTAATATTTAATCACTTTAAATTTTTATATATTTTGTATCATAAAATTTAAATATTTATCATACTAAAATATCTTTATAATATTAGGCTATCATTTATAAATTGGTAAATCAAAACATTATTTAAAAAAAAAATCAAAACTATATATTTAACAACTAAACGACGTCGTTTTGAGCAAACACCAAAACGACGTCGTTTTGCCCAAAGACTGAAACGACGTCGTTTTGCCCAAAGACTGAAACGACGTCGTTTTGATTAAACACAAAAACGACGTCGTTTTGTGAAAGAACTAAAACGGCATGTTTAACCGCTAAACGACGTTGTTTTGAAAAATAAATAAAAAATATAAAAAAAACCTGAAACCGAACCAAACCAAACCGTCCGGTTCGGTCCGGTTCTGGCACAACTAGAACAAGAAATTTTCGGTTCAGTCCGGTTCCAGCACCACTAGAACCAAAAAATTTCGATTCGGTCCGGTTCTACCCCAAAACCGGACCGAACCGGCCCGATTACACCCCTAGGCAGTTGAGGAGGAGGAAGAGAGAGAAGGAATAAGAAAGACGAAATACAGTAGGTTTTTTTTTTATTTTTTATTTTTTATTTTATTTTTTTAGCTTTTACCTATGTGTAAAAAATTAATAGGTGTCAAATTTTTATTAGATAGAGTATGCCAACTCATGTGTTTGAGTGGTCATACCCGGAACACCCAAGTGTTAGCTTTAAAAACAACACTTGAGAACACAAAAAAGAGAACAAAATTGAGTAAAGTTTTCATTAGTATGAATGAAATTGCAATTTGTACAAGAATCAAGGTTTAAAAGAAGAAGAAAACTTGTGTGGCACTGATGTGAGTATAATTTTGTGTTAAAACTTAAAACTATTCAACAACCTAGATTTATGGACAGTTTTTTGCTTAAACCGATTTATCTATTTGAACGTGAGATTACAAAGACGGAGGAGGAGAGGAGGCATAGCTGAAATCCTTTGTATTGCATGATATCTTGAACAGCATAGCTAACACTTCTTTCATGTTTGGTCTGGCCTGTGGTACCTCTGCAGTGCACCTAATCCCAATCCTGAGCAATTCACACATCTCGTCTGCCCCCTCTGCCAATCCTGACCCCAGTACCACCACAGGAATCACAGCTCTGCTCAACCCGTGCCGCCCGTTTCCCATCACCCTTCTAGCCCATTCCAGCAGACATTCCTCCCCACCATCCACTGCGCGCCTACTGGTGGCTAATTCCATAGCCACAACCCCAAAACTATACACATCTCCTTTTGTAGTTGCCTGGAATGTCTGTCCATACTCTGGTGCAACATATCCAATTGTTCCTGCCACAATTGTGCTCACATGACTATCTCCAACATCAACAAATCTCGCAAGGCCGAAATCTGTGACTCGTGCCCTCCCGTTCTTATCGATCAGGACATTGCTGGCCTTGACATCGCGGTGGACAATGGCAGGATAGCATTCATGGTGGAGGAATACTAATGCAAGTGCCACATCGATCGCGATATCTACACGCTTTCGCCATGTAAGCCTCATCCTGTCAGGTATAAGATCCTCTAAACTTCCACCTTCCATGTACTCGTAGACTAGTATCTTTTCTGAACCATCTAGGCACCATCCGTAGAGTGTTACAAGGTTAGGGTGAGGCCAGCCAAATCCATTTCCACTCAGGACTTCCATTTCAGCTCGAAATTCCTTTTCGCCTTCGATTCCTTCCCTTTGCAGCTTCTTGACAGCAATTTCCTTTCCGTCAGGCAATACTCCTTTGTACACTGTCCCAAATCCTCCTTTCCCTATGATTCTACTCTCCGAAAAGTTGCCTGTGGCTCTCAGAATATCCGCGTGAGTGAATGCTGTTTTGTCCAATCGGATGACCTTAACTGTATCCGACAACCATGGTGATGAGCTGCCTGAACTTGATGCCATCTCTTGATGGATTTTAGCTTCTTCTAGGAGATATCCTTGTGAGTCTGGTGGACTTTTCAACATTATCCGCAGAATAAGTGACAGAACTCCACAGACTAATAATGCCATAATCACTGTTAATAGGATCATAATTGCAGCCCATCTTTTGTGTTCCCTTTTCTCTTTTACAGTGTTCGGATCGCTCGTTGAAGTATTGGAATTGTTGATAAAACTTGGAAGTCTCAACAATGGATCACCAAGGTAGGAATCTTTTTCAAATGTTACCAGCTGGCCGGTTCCTGGGATTGTGCCAGAAATGAGTGGATTGTATGAGACATTAAACTTGTTAAGGTCATTCAAGGAGTTCAAACTCACTGGAAATGTTCCGGAGAAGTTGTTATAAGACAGGTCAAGATTCTGCAAGCAGTTGATATTCCCAAATTCGGTTGGAATTTCGCCCGAAAAACTGTTCTTGCTGAGGTTTAGTACTACAAGTGGCAACTGATCAATCTGTGGAGGGACCTGACCACTCAGCTTATTGCCACCCAAATGCAACATACTGACATTCTCCATCTTACCGATTTCCCGAGGGATACCACCAGAGAGCTGGTTCCTGCTGAGTTGAAGATAGCCCGTGACTCGTAGAACCCTGACTTTAGATCCTGCAATGCAAACTGGAAAAATGCCATTTCCCCTGAGTAACATAACCCATATGTTTCTGCATCTTTTGCGCGTAAGGATATCGTACACAAAACTGAATGGAGGATAGTCTGCGGGAATCCACCTTTTCATTACTAAACACTCCCCAGACCCAGCAATGATCCCTTCAGTCTGCTCATTTGATTGAAAAGTAGGCGTAGGATTACTTCCCGCGTTCATCAATTCAGATGGGATACTGCCAGTGAGCTGGTTATCAGAAAGGTTCAACCACAACATGCTACTGCAATTTCCCAACTCGGGGGGGATTTTACCTGTGAGCATGTTGTTGGACAGCATTAACCACAGGAGGGAGTTCAAGTTACCGAGAGAACTCGGTATGGATCCTGTTAGTCTGTTGAAGGAAAGGTCAAGAGCTTGGAGGTTAGGAAGATTTCCATATTCTGGCGGTATGCTGCCGTCAAATTGATTATATGCAAGGACTAAGAACTTCACGCTCTTCATTTGTGAGATTTCTACAGGTAATGAACCAGAAAAGTTGTTGTAGCTCAGGTCTAATCGAACGATATTTTTTAGCTTGAGAATACCTGAAGTCTGTATGCCCCCGGTATACGAATTCGCGTGCAAAACCAGGAACATTAACTGTGTGAACTTCCCAAAAATGCCTTGTATGTCACCTCCAAACTTGTTTCTGCTCAAATCCAAGAACACCAGTTTACTTAAATTCAGAAGAGACTCCGGTATATCCCGAGAAAAGCTGTTATTCCCCAAGAACAGCGCTAGAAGATTCGGAATCGAACCTATTTCAGGTGGGATTTGCCCTGAGAATTTGTTTCCCCACAGATTCAAAAGCACCAAACTCCTACACTTTGAAACCTCCCCTGGTGCCTGGCCACTGAACTTGTTTCCTGATAAGTCCAAATGCTGCAAGCTACAATTATCAGAAAAAACAGAACCCGGAATCTCTCCAGAAAGATAATTCTCAGACACTGAAAACTCCTGAAGCCTCGCAATGCCATTCCATATCCCACCAATGAAATAGTTAGAGCTCAAATCAAGCTGCTGCAAGTTAAAGCACCCATCAAAGCTACCGCCATCGATCCTGCCAGTGAAATTGTTCGTCGAAAGATTGGCCACCACCAAGTTGCAAACTTTAGGAAAGCTGAACTGAATCCCTCCTGAAAACCTATTCAGGTACAAGTCAAGAATCTGCAGATTACTCGAGCCGGTCAAGTTGAGCTCCCCATCAAGAAGGTTGTGTGACAGGTTGAGGTAAACAAGGTTTCGGCAGTTGTTTAAGTCATCTGGGATCGGTCCATTTAGCGTGTTCTGAGAAAGATCAAGGTAAGTGAGTGCTGTTAGGGAAGAGAAGTTAGTGTAGAGTCCTCCATTGATGCTGTTGGCTGTAAGGTTAATGCCATTGACTCTGGACTCATCTGGTGTGCACAAAACTCCAGGCCAGGCACAAGGATTCGAGCTCTGCTGGTTCCACTGGGCGTAATCTTTTCGGTTCACTTGGTTGTTGTTTTCCAGGAATGATTTCAAGTTTAGCAGAGCTTCTCTGTCTGTGTCCAGAGAATCTCCATTGACTTCTGTTCCTGACAATAATAAATAAAATTAACAGCAGAAAACATAAAAATTAGTCAACAGAATGTCAGACACCTCCTTAAACAATGGAGACTAAACATTCTTGGAAACTGAAATTAAATTCAAGTGGACAAAAATCATTTCTAGGAAACTGAAATTCAAGAAGATTAAAGACAAACCCATCATTTTGTTTTTTCAGGAAATTATGAATTAGTAGTACCTGTGATGAAGATTAGGAACATGAACAGTATGACTTTCCATAAGTAACTTTCCTCCTCTGTCATGATCAATCTTGATTCTTTCTTGTTTTCTTGTTTTCTTGTTTTCTTGTTTCCTTGTTCTTGGGGCAAGATTTTAAAGTTCTGATGGCAGAAACTAACTAGAGGAAGAAAGCCATGAAAGGGAAACAGAGAGTAGAAGCAAATGGATTATAGTATAATAGAATTGTAGAGAAATGGAATGTAGTTGAAGAAGAACAAAGGCCTGCAGGTGCAGGTAGACCAAACCAAACTTGGAAGAAATGGTTGACACTTTTTCTTCCTTTTATTATTATAGTAATTTATATTTTTATGAATGTTCTTCTTTTCTTAATTTATATATATATATATATATATATATATATATATTTATGAATGTTTATAATAAATGGAAATTGAATTGGTAATTTAATGGTGTGTTGTCATGCAACAGTGTTAGGATTTGTACAGTTTGATTTATCAGTTAGATTAGAACTTAGAACTTAGAAGGGAAAGACTAAAGAGCTGGTAATCTGGTAAGCCGCCCCTGTTGACTTTTTCTGGTGAAAATTGAAATCAGCCGTAGTTTGACTTTAGACTTTTTTTTTTTATATTTGAATATTAGAATTTATGAAAAAAGGGGCAGCCGGATAAACACCAAAATCAAGCACAGAGGAGGGCAATACTTGTAATTTTAGGCGCAATGTTTTCTTTTTCTTTTCTCTTGCTTCCAGAAATGAATTGTTAAAATTGGAACAAAAATTTAAAAATAGGTAACATATTTTTGAGATTGCGTTCTATTTTTTCCTATTATGAATTTTATAGAAAAAATTTAGACTGTTAAATTCATAATGGAGAAAAAGATAATGCAGTACCAAACAGACTTAAGGCACATGCGAGAATGAAAAGGAGTTTTAGAAGTTGCATTGCTATGCCAATTGGCGTTTTGCCAAGTTTCGTTGATTTTCTAATTTACCTTTTCACCATTTTCTTTGTCCAATCGTAAGAAAGTGAGTGGAATTCGGAAACCTCCTTCTCGGTAATTCCCGCACATACTCACTTTCACTAAAATTTTATGTAAAAAAATATTGCAAAAAGTACACACAAAAAAATGTTATTGTCTACAAAATGTTTGTTTACTTTCTATAGTTTAAAACGTGCGGTTAAATGTAGTAACTTTTTAAAAATTACAATACTAATTTTTTAAATAGTTAAAAAAAATAAAAAAAATAGTAAAAAATGGCACAATTTTTTATAAAATTTGGAGAAAAAAATGTAACAAATATAATATAGGAGGACCTAAGATGGTGAAAAAAATAGTTTAGATTTTATATACATTTATTATTTTCAGTTTAGTAGAGTCTCTTATATTTGAAACATTTTCCTTCAAATTTGCATGTGAATTTTTTTACCATTTTACAAAAAATTAATAAAAAAAATTAAAATTGCAACTTTCAGAAAAAATATAGAATTTATATTATAAGTTTTTAAACTATAAAAAGGTAAAATGAAATATTTTGTAAATTATATAGTTTATTTAATAATTTACCCATTTTTATATGCATGCACTTTCTCTTCTTTTCATTCAGAAGAATAAATCGACTCTAACATTATCTAGATAATTTGTTGTTAAAAGTCATTCTACTATAGTATTTTGATGTATAGATCGTTTGCAAACATGAAGCTGCACTAAAATTTGTGGGAAGAAATTAGTCATTGGGTAAATTGGAAGGACTTTTCTAATGATGGGTTAAATAACATTTTTTTTTCCTTAAATTATAATATTTTATCTAATATAGTTCGTAAAATATAAATTTATTTAATCCGGTTCTTAAAGTATAATACTTTCTTTAATATGGTCTCTCTAAGGTTTTCTATCGGTTTTATTAGACTGCTGATGTGTAAGTTACATGTCGCGTGTCAAAGAACCAAATTAAATAAAGTGATCATGCTTTAGGGACCAAATTAAATAAATTGTTATACTTTAAGAACTAGGTTAAATAAAATTATACTTACTAATGCATATTAGTTGCACACCACGAAGCCCAACACATCATCAACCTCAATCAATTCCAAATAATAGAGGGACAAAATTAAACAAAGCATTACATTTAGAGAGCAAATTAAATAAATTTATACTTTATATACTAAATTAAATAAATGACCAAAAATATATCAATTGACCGGAATTAAGCTTTTCGTTAATAAGCCAAACCTGTGTAAATTAAATTTTTTTTTTTGGGAATATTAAATTCTAGACAAACTATTACTTTGCCGACCATGACGAAACGACCCAAATTTAATAATTTAATAAATTAATAATTCAGTCGTACTCTTGTGGACTGAGATTAGTTTTTATTTTTATTTTTATAAATAAAGTATTGTCTAGTTAAAATAAAATAAAAAAACAATTGTTAGTTTTCTATGCAGATCGTTGGCCAAGCCTTGAAGCAATTGCATCAAAACAGAAAGTATATACATAAATAATAGGATGCCAAATGCATGCAAAAAAAATTATTAGATACTGTGATAATACTAATAAATATTAGGGGGCATTTTTGTACTTTACACCATGGACATTTTTGTTTAGGCACCACCTCAGAGCTGCGCCGCCTTAGTCTCTTATAAAAGGAGAGAAGCGGAGAGTAAAAGAGGAAATCTAGAGTCTCTTAAAATACAAGGAGAAGGTTTTATTTATATCTAAACATAAAGAGAGAAGCTCTCTCTCTATGATCTTCATCCTCTTTTAACAGGTGTTGTCGTGACAAAAACAAAGATGAGCAAGTTACTTCAGTAAAAAGCAATCAATTGGCAGTATCAATCCATGCCTATTTATGGGACATATGCAAACCAAACAGGCTTACGGTATCATCATCATCATTCCTGGCCTCATGCCTAATGGCATGATCAACCTGGTCGCGCAATCCAGCAACAATAGAAGTAACAACAGCAGCAGCAACACAAGAAGCCAACATATACAATCTATCGGGGGTAAGGTATCGGTACCGATAGTAAGCTATCGGTATCAATCTATCGGCAACGACAACAACTTAATGGCCCAGTTATTTGCCCACTCCAGCATACCAAACAACTACAGTAAACAACTCTGGCCAACCAAATGGCCCCAGCAAGCTAATGGGCTACAGTAGACCATATGCAAGCTATCGGTTTATGCATGCACACGCTATTAGTAAACACAAGCCACATGCATGAGCAGTAAGTAGTGCTAAACGTTAATTATAATGGCACAATCGTAAATACTTCAAGGTAAGTTTAATTATGTACTTTTGCATACCAACAATATATTTAATTATATACTCGTAATGACTGCCGGCTGATTTGATCGTCGGAGTGTATACGCTGGGGAGATCCCCCGACGTCCTTTTCAGTATCACAGAAGGAACGAGAAGGACCCATAGATCAACCATACACGGAGCAGAACTACTCGGATCATATCTATCATGGTCCAATACTCATTAAGGACCCAGGTATCATATTATATAATTGTCCTCACTCGATTTTCTATCATTATCATTTTGGTGCTTTCATTGAGAGTATTTAGATCATCAAGTGAGCTCCTTGATATCTCAAGACTATCTGTATATTTATTAATTGACATGGGCAAATTATTATTATTTATCACTCCTGGAAGTGCTGCTCCACTTATCCTCTTTCTCTTGATCCTAGCAAACAAAAGTCCAAAAAATATACAAATCACCTTACTGTTGTAAGAAAGGGTTGTGCACTGGTACTCACATAGAGAGTATGTTTTTCATCTTAATACAAAGTTGATTGGATCAGATGATGTGTTTGGAGTAACCAGAGGGTGACATTTTGTTCTTCTCTGTGAAGTAATCATGAAAAAATGAATGTAGAAACTGATTCTATTTTATGGTTCTCCTAGTTCTATACTTCAGTTGCTGCCAGTCTTCTGGACATTATCGTCTGATGATAGTCTGATCTTCCTACTCTTCATATATCTGTTTATCGTTGGTCCTCTGATTCTGGTTATGGATTCTGGCTTCATCGCATGATTAAATTTCTTGCTTCTATTCGTTGATCCTAGTCTATTGTTATATGTCCAGAAGGACAGATTTGGTGACTTTAGCTTCTTACTCTTCCTTCCCAGGATCTGATATTCGATGAGGGTTCCTTTTTCACAGTTTTTTTCAGTTGATGAATATTATTCAGTGTGAAGTTTTTGCGGTTGAAGCTCTATGGATAGTTTGTTTTCTAAGACCTGATAAGTTATTTGCTTTGATCTGGATCCTGGTATTTTCTGTACGATTAAGTTTGTTATCCTGGGTGCACTTTCTCATCTGCCAAAATGATTTGGATTTGAACTGAGGTTTTATAGATGAGATATATCTGAAGAATCAGTGTTTATGTGAATCTTCTTATATCATGAGAATAGTACCCCTAATGAACAATGTATAGGATAATATGTATTGGTGAATGGTATCCCTAATGAATAGTATCCGGATGAAATCAATCCGATGAATAATGCTCTAAATGAATAGTGTCCAGATGAAATCTGTCGAGTGAAAAGTATTCTATATGAACAGTGTCTGGATGAAATTTGTCGGATGAATAGTATTATGTGTGAACAATATCCACATGAAATCTATCGGATGAATAGTGCTATGTGTGAACAATATCTAGAGGAAAGTTACTGGATGAACAGTGATCATCATGACATCTATCGGGTGAAGAGTAACCCAGATGAACAGTGTCGTTGACAGATAGAAAGTATGCAATGAGCTACCCAGTGGCCACATGTACCATCTTCGGTGATATATCATCCTCAGTACACAAACTGTCTTTGGTGACATATCGTCTTCAGTTAACATGCATATGTTTACGCACAAATCACATATCAGATAAGGTAAAATTTTCTGTCTGCAATACATCATATAATTGTTTGACAGTTACACTTATCAATATTAGTATAGAAAGATTTTTGCCCACCGAACATATGCTATGATATATACTTTAACAACATAAATTTCATAGCTGGCTTTGATTCTATTTTTCTGTGATTATTTCCAGAAATTCATATTCTAAAAAGAATAATGGAGAGAGCAAAACTTGCACTTCACCGACAAAGAATCCACCAGGACCCATCTTCGTCTTTCCAACAGACTAATGCATGGCGGTGGATACCATTGGCCTCATCGGCAAAACCAAGAATCTTCCAGGACCCATCGTCGTCTTTCCAACATACGACTGCATGGCAGCGGATACAATAATCAAAGGGGTATCTGCCATAACCCATCTCTGTCTTTTCAACAAGCGGATGAATGGTAGTGGATACTGACAACTTTATCGTCGACAACCTGATAAACCTATTGGGCTACTCATGTGCTGCCTGGGTACGTTAATGGCTTTATCAGCGAGAGCTTGATAACCCCATGAAAGCTTCCTAAGCCCATTCCAATGGTAATCAGACGGTGGCATGACTTAGGAATGAACAACTTTATCAGCGACAACCCGATAAACCTATTGGGCTACCTAGGTGCTGCCTAGGGACACTAACGACTTTATCAGCGAGAGCCTGATAAACCTATGAAAGCCGCATAAGCCCATTCTGGTTGTAATCAGACGATGGCATGACTTAGGGGTGAACAACTTTATCGGCGACAACCCGATAAACCTATTGGGCTACTTAGGTGCTGCCTAGGTACGCTAACGATTTCATCAACGAGAGCCTGATAAGTCCAGCAAAGCTTCCTAAGCCCATTCGGGTAGTAATAAGATGGTGGTACGGCTTAGGGACGTTAATGGAGAGCCAAAAAGGTCTTCAAAGACAAGAGTACAGGTAAGCGGCCTCCCATTGCACAAACAGGTAATCAAATGGATTATAAAAGACTTGATCTTTTTTCCTTATTATCATTGAACTGTCATCATTTTTAATATCTTTAGAACATCAAACGGAAGGAGATAACAAATGGCAAGGAAAGGACTCAGTTCTTTTTTCTTAAAATTGTTAACAACCATTTTCAGGTTGCGATTAACGGAAAAGAGAGACTTCTTCATCTTTGAATATTATTATATGATATATAACGGTGCAGGATATTCAAACGGAAAGAAAATTACTTGTCATATTTTCTCCTCCGTTAAAATTATTATACACCTAACATTTCAGGACAAAGATATCAACCCGAAAGCAATCCGGTAACCATCCGGAAGCCATGTGAAAAATCTACCAGATAATCATCCTGAAGCAATGCAAAAATCATCCGATAAATTGAGCAATTAAAGCTTAGAGGTACAATTACACTCTCTTAAAGTTTTTAATTCTTGCAGTGTCTGTCATAACAGACAAATAATGCTTGAAGTAAAAATGTGCTATTGATATTTAAATTAGTTATTACTGTTGTAAAATTATTATTATTATTATAAAGGTTGCAATTGATTGTGCAACGGCATGATCATTTCTTTTAATGGCCGGCTGTTATGGCCATGACCTTCTCCCTACTATTCAAGCCCACTTAATTGCAATTGATTCTTGCAACGGGCATGAACGGCTAATTAAATCCTTGCAACAACCATGATCTCCACTAATTACCATAATCTCTACCATAATTGGGTAGATTCATTTCTTCCCTATAAATAGAACCTACTCCATCTACCAAAACACATCAAGAAAAAACACTACACCTAAAATTGAGAGCTTTATTTCCTGGTTATTGTTGTTCTTGCTGTTCTGGTTCTCGGTTTTCAAATCGGAAGAGATCGTTTTATCCTGGGGGAAATAAATTCCTTAGGACAGCATTCCATGCGACTCGGTCTTTGCGGTTCTAACATTATTTTGCAGGTATTTTCCAACAATCTAAGGAATTTATCATGTCTACTGACATTCCCTCCTCAACTGTAGCAGCCTCTGTTTCCGCCCCAGGCACTGTTACTAACAGCAAGTTTCCTGACACCTCAAGAATTGAAACATTTGGTGGTCAGAACTTCAAGAGGTGGCAGGAACGTGTGTTCTCTATCCTTGATCTTCATGGTGTGGCTTTCGCATTGACAGAACCAAAACCAGATGCTGCTGCCGATCAGAAAATTATTGAAGCTTGGGTTCATGCTAACAAAGTGTGCAGGCATACGGTCATTAGCACTCTGTCTAATGATCTGTTTGACATTTACTGCCCGCACAAGGAAGCCAAATCGATATGGGACTCCATGGTTCAGAAATACACTGCTGAAGATGTGGGGAAACAAAAATTTATGGTGGGAAACTACTACAAATGGGAGATGGTAGATAACAAGGATATCAAGATCCAGATCAACGAATATCATAAGTTGCTGGATGACATGAAAGCTGAAAATATCGAACTACCAGAAGAATTCAGTGCTGGGGTCCTCGTTGAGAAGCTGCCTGATTCTTGGAGTGACTATAAGCAACTACTCAAACACAAGCAGAAACAATTGTCTCTGCCCGATCTCATCACTCACATCATCATTGAGGACACTAACAGAAAAGAGCTGAAGGCTACAAAGGCAAAGGAAATAACAACAAATGCTCACTTGGTGCAGGATAAACCACATCATAATAAACCAAGGTATGTCCATAAAAATTTCAATTATGTTCCTAAGGCTAATAACCCTTCCTTCAAGAAAAAAGGAAATTGCTATGTTTGTGGAAAACTTGGTCATCATGCCCAACAGTGTAGGAAAAGGGCAAGAAATGACAATCCTCCTAAACCAAAAGTTAATCTGGTTGAAGGAGATGATATTATTGTTGCGGTTATTTCTCAAGCTCTTATTGTGAATGATGTGAAAGAATGGGTGGTAGACTCAGGTGCTACCAGGCATATCTGTGCAAACAGAAATGCTTTTACCTCCTACACTGTGGTAGGAGATGGAGAAGACCAGATTTATCTTGGTGATTCCCGAGATGCAAAAGTTCATGGAAAAGGGAAAGTTCTTCTAAAGCTCACATCTGGCAAGACCTTGGCTCTGAATGATGTACTCCATGTACCTGAGATAAGAGTCAATTTAATTTCTGTGTCCCTATTAGGGAAAGTTGGGGTAAAAGTCACATTTGAATCGGATAAAATTGTGATGACCAAGAACAATATTTTCATGGGAAAGGGTTATTGTAGCCAGGGACTCTTTGTACTTAATATTTCTGAAATTATGAATGGAACTGCAACTTCTTCTGCTTACTTGATTGATTCTTATGATTTATGGCATGCTAGATTAGGACATGTTAGTATTTCATATATTAAGATATTGCAATCTGTTGGTATGATTTCTTATTTAGTTAATGCATGTTCTAACAAGTGTGAAATCTGTGTTGAATCTAAATTAGCGAAAAAATCATGTCATTCTGTGCATAGAGAAACAGAATTACTTAGCTTAATTCACACCGACTTAGGAGATCTAAAACAAAAAATGACTAGAGGAGGTAAAAAGTATTATATAACCTTTATAGATGATTTTTCAAGATATACTAAAGTTTATCTGCTAAAGAATAAAGATGAAGCTTTTGACATGTTTTTAAAATATAAAGCTGAAGTAGAAAACCAATTGAATAAGAAAATTAAAAGAGTTAGATCAGATAGAGGTGGTGAGTATATAATTTTTAATGATTTTTGTGAGAAAGAAGGAATTATACATGAAGTAACTCCACCTTACTCACCCGAATCTAATGGTGTAGCAGAACGGAAAAATAGAACTTTAAAAGAAATGATGAATGCTTTACTTGTAAGTTCTAATGCACCTAATAATTTATGGGGAGAAGCTTTACTTTCTGCATGTCATTTACAAAATAGGATACCTTATAAGAAAACTGGTAAAACACCTTATGAATTATGGAAAGGGTATTTACCTAATTTGAAATATTTAAAAGTGTGGGGGTGTCTTGCAAAAGTTTTACTTCTAGATCCTAAGAAAAGAAAAATTGGTTCTAAAACTTCTGATTGCATGTTCATTGGTTATGCTGAACATAGTGCTGCATATAGATTTCTTGTATTGAAAAGTGATGTGCTTGATAGTAACACTATTGTTGAAACTAAAAATGCAGAATTCTTTGAAAATGTGTTTCCTCTTAAATCGAGTAGTATTTCTAAAGCACCAGTAGAAAATTCTTCAGAATATAGTGATAATTCGCTTGATATAAGTGAAAATGATATTAATGATTTAAGAAGAAGTAAAAGGCAAAGAAAAGAAAAATCTTTTGGAAATGAGTTTTACACCTATTTGATTGATAATGATCCTGTAAATTTTTCCGAAGCTATCTCTTCTTCTGATGCTCCACTTTGAAAAGAAGCCATTAAAAGTGAAATTGATTCTCTTTCTCAAAATAAAACTTGGATTTTGGTAGATTTACCACCTGGTGCAAAACCTATTGGGTGTAAATGGATTTTTAAGAAGAAGCTTAAAACTGATGGTACTGTTGACAAGTATAAAGCTAGATTGGTTGCAAAAGGTTTTACTCAAAAATGTAACTTGGATTATTTTGATACTTTTGCACCTGTGACTAGAATTTCATCCATTAGAGTTTTGATTGCCTTGGCTGCCATTCACAAATTGTTTATTCACCAAATGGATGTTAAAACTGCTTTTTTAAATGGTGAATTAGAAGAAGAAATTTATATGGTGCAACCTGAAGGTTGTGTAGTTTCTGGTCAAGAAAATAAAGTGTGCAAACTTATCAAATCTTTATATGGCTTGAAACAAGCACCTAAACAATGGTATGAAAAATTTGATCAAGTGTTGACTTCTGATGGTTTTTCTTCTATTGAAGTTGATAAATGTGTGTATGTCAAAATTGAAAATTGTGAATGTGTGATTATATGTTTATATGTGGATGACATGCTTATTTTTGGAACTACTCTTAAGGTAGTGTGTGAAACAAAATCTTTCCTTGCCTCAAAATTTGATATGAAAGATATGGGGGAGGCAAGTGTGATTTTAGGGGTAAAGATCATAAGGAAAGGTGATAGCATAATGCTAACACAGGAACATTATATTGAGAAACTTCTTATGAAGTATGGACATTCCAATGTCACTCCAGTGAGTACTCCTTATGATGCTAATACCCAGTTAAAGAAAAATAAAGGGGAGTCTGTAGCTCAATGTGAGTATGCACAGATAATTGGGAGTCTGTTGCATTTGATGAATTTCACTCGACCAGACATAGCATATGTTGTGTGCAGGTTGAGTAGATATACACATAATCCCAACCGAGAGCATTGGTTTGCAATAGACAGACTAATGAAATATTTTAAAGGAACCATGAGCTATGGTATCCTGTATAGTGGATTTCCCGCTGTATTAGAGGGATACAGTGATGCTAATTGGATCTCAGATTCTGATGAGATCAAATCCACTAGTGGATATATATTCACCCTTGCTGGTGGTGCAATATCATGGAAATCAGCCAAACAAACGATCATCGCGAGATCAACTATGGAGTCGGAGTTTATAGCTCTAGAGTTGGCTGGTAGTGAAGCTGAGTGGCTAAGAAACTTCTTGGCAAATATTCCATTGGGAATAAAACCAATACCTTCGGTGTCTATGCATTGTGATTGCCAAGCGGCAATAGCCATTGCTAAGAATAGAGCTTACAATGGTAAAAATAGACACATTCGATTGAGACATAATGTGATTAAGCAGTTGTAGAAAGATGGAATTATTTCCATAGATTATGTGAAGTCAGAAGTGAATTTGGCCGATCCTCTGACTAAGCCTCTGAGTAAAAAATTAATTGAAGAAACAACGAGGGGAATGGGACTTAAAGCCATATTAAGAAATTAACGGTGGTGGGAACCCAACCTTTGTGATTGGAGATCCCATGAAGAAGGTTCATATGGGTAATAACAAGCTACTTGTTAATTCTGTTAACACAAATTGATTGTCTTTCCTATGGTGTGGATGTGTTATACTGCATTGAGTGAGAGGATGAGTTTTGAACTCTTAATGATTTCATATCCCTTATGGGTGATGTATTGATTGCGGATACATTTGATGAAATCACCTATATAAATGTGGAGTGGGGCCGCTCCTATGAGATTGTGGCATAATCTCTAGAGCATTCATTAACATCCAGGCACGCGCATGGCCAAAACGTGCAAAACCGCTTTAACAATAAGAATTGTGGGGGTATAACATGATAAATAGATTCCCTACCTTACAAAAGAGCTAATGGTTCATAGAAGTTTTAAACTTCACCATTATCTCTGTAAGGATAAAGTTTATTTATCTAGGTCTGGTTCATAGTCCAAAAGACACAAGATTCGAAAAGTTATACTCCATATGTAATAACCAGGAATTTCTACGGTCAACCTTTATAATATGTGGGGGATTGTTGTAAAATTATTATTATTATTATAAAGGTTACAATTGATTGTGCAATGGCATGATCATTTCTTTTAATGGTCGGCTGTTATGGCCATGACCTTCTCCCACTATTCAAGGCCACTTAATTGCAATTGATTCTTGCAACGGGCATGAACGACTAATTAAATCCTTGCAACAGCCATGATCTCCACTAGTTACCATAATCTCTATCATAATTGGGTAGATTCATTTCTTCCCTATAAATAGAACCTACTCCATCTACCAAAACACATCAATAAAAAACACTACACCTAAAATTGAGAGCTTTATTTCCTGGTTATTGTTGTTCTTGCTGTTCTGGTTCCCGGTTTTCAAATCGGAAGAGATCGTTTTATCCTGAGGGAAATAAATTCATTAGGACAGCATTCCTTGCGACTCGGTCTTTGCGGTTCTAACATTATTTTGCAGGTATTTTCCAACAATTACTATCGGCATGCATATATAATTTCTATACCATCTAGCAAAGCTAATGGATTGTATGCACGATAGCATGCATATTATGGAAAACATGTATGATAGCATGCGTGCACACTAGCAAACACAAGTAATTGGATCAAGCAAGCGGGTGTCATCTACAATTAACACCAAACGGGTGGTATGTTACCGGCTCCATATACCGGTATGTATTATCATATTATTTACACCCTCTACATGCTTGGACTATCCTTCACTTACAGACATCAAGCATGCGCCATTGCCAAATGGGAATTATTATTGTTCATACATATTTATGCTTATGCATTGGCAAACAAAATGACATCATTTTATATCAATATTAATGGACATGCTTTGTCACTGTAGATTCCCTAAATTGCCTTATCCTGTTAGTGGTAACAGTTTATGATTGCTTCTTTATCTTAAGACTTGGATCATTTGTCCCGTGATATACCAAAAATGATAACCCTTGGTAAACACTTAGGCTCATTTTCGGTTGGGCATCTCATAACACTAATAAATACTAGGGCGCATTTTTGTACTTTATACCAAGGACATTTTTGTCCAGGTACCGCCTTAGTCTCCTATAAAAGGAGTGAAGTAGATAGTAAAAGAGGAGATCTGGAGTCTCCTAGACTACTAGGAGAAGGTTTTACTTATATCTAACCATAAAGAGAGTCTCTCTCCATGATCTTCATCATCTTTTAGCAGGTGTTTTCATGACAGAGACAAAGATGAGTAAGTTGCTTCAGCAAAGAGCAATCAATTGGCAGTATCAACCCATGCCTATTTATGGGACATGCAAACTAAGCAGGCTTATGGTATCATCATCATCATTCTTGACCATCATCATCTCATGCCTAATGGCATGATCAACCTGGTCACGCAATCCTGCAGCAATAGAAGTAACAGCAGCAACACAAGTAGCCAACATATACAATCTATCGGGGGTAGGGTATCGATACCGATAGTATCAATCTATCGGCAATGAAAACAACTTAACGGCCTAGTTATTTGCCCACTCCAGCACACCAAAGAGCTACAGCAAATAGCTCTGGCCAACCAAATAGCCCCAGCAAGCTAACGGGCTACAATAGACCACACGCAAGCTATCGGTATATGCATACACACGCTATCGGTAAATAGAAGCCACATGCATGAACAGTAAGTAGTGCCAAATGCTAATTATAATGACACAATCGTAAATACCTCAAGGTAAGTTTAATTATGTACTTTTGCATACCAAGAGTATATTTAATTATATACTCGTAATGGTTGCCGACTAACTTGATCAGTGTATACGCTGGAAAGACCCCCAACGTCATTTTCAGGTATCCACAGAAGGAACGAGAAGGACCAACAGATCAACCATACATGGAGCAGAACTACTCGAATCGTATCTACCGCGGTCCAACACTCATTAAGGACCCAAGTATCATATTATATAATTGCCCTCACTCGGTTCTTCAGTCTTCCTTGACTAGTAAAACAAATGACATAAAAATGATCCGATGATCGAGTTAGTCCCTCTTGACAGAAGAAAAAAAGATGGCAATAGCACAATTTCACTTTTTGTCTGCAAATTAGGATATCAATATCTCTACCCTTTCCGGGTTAATAATTCTCCCGACGTGGTAAGTGTTATTTACAGACTCGAACTTAATATTTAACGTTGGTTGCGCGGCAGTTCAATAAAAAACTTACCATAAGAGGAGCATATAGGGTGAAATTATTTTATAAGAATTGTCCTTTTTAAGGTTGGTTTTAGGGTCTTATTCCTCTCAAGTTCTTAGAAAATTGAGAGATGCATTTGGGCTAATATTTGTCGTTAAAGAAAATAAACGATTAAGATTAAAATCGTATATAATTAAGTACTAATTGTATGCAAAAGTAAATTAAATTTACTTTCTTCTCTGATTTAGTGTCATTAAATACTAATTTTCTTTAATGGTAAATATTAGCCAAACACACTTTTCAATTTTCTAGGGAAATTGAGATGAGATGGTAAATAAGCACAATTGAAAAGTGCATTTGGCTAATATTTACCATTAAAGAAAATTAGTATTTAATGACACTAAATCGGAGAAGAAAGTAAATTTTATTTCCTTTTTCGTACAATTAGTACTTAATTATATACGATTTTAATCTCAGTCGTTCATATTCTTTAACGACAAATATTAGCCCAAATGTTTTATTTACTAACAGATCTTACACTTCCCTTATGGATTTACCTTTGGATAGCATTTGATTGGTGAAATATCACTTTAAAAAAAAAAATTATAGGAAATATTAAATTTTTTTATTTGGTTGACATTTAAAATTTTCAGAAAAATAGTATGTTTGTGTTTGTTTTATACTCGGGAATTTCAAAGAAATAAAAAAAATTATTATTCTATTCTTAAGCAATAATAATACAAACGTTGGGAGCGCGATTGTGTTAAGCCTTTGGTAATTTCAACTAACTACAGGGTCATCACCTTTTACTCTTTTACTAGTATTTTGTCAATTAATAAATCCCCTTTAAAAGATAATAAATAAATATAGCAATTATATTGGCACAGGCAGATCTATTTTGAATTATTACGGACCGGTTACATAAAAATAAAATAAAATAAAATAGATGAATGTTGACCAAAGTTGCACGAGTAGGGAAATGTGGAGGGATCGACAATGTGATGCACAAAAATCCCAATTCCATTTGAATTTAATAAATGTAGCACGAAATTGATTCATCATCATGTTCATGACCAGTAAAATTACTCAGGAATCGGCTGATCACGATCATGTCCTTTTCGATCTTATACAAGATATCCAATTACAAATCAAAACTTTGACTTCCTTTTCTTTAACAAGATTTTCGAAAATAATTGAATAATTTTGGTAATAATAAATATGTCAAATATTTTTTAAAATAGAAAAATCAATTGATACAAAAAACAATTAAAGGATGTTACAAATTGAGAAAAAATGACAAATTTAATAATTTAGCCATAATTTTGAATAATAAATAATTTTTTTCACTTCGTATTATATAAGAGTGCATGTCTACATGACAGCAACACATATTATCTAATAAGACTATAAATATAACTATCTCGAAACTTTAGCACAATGAACTTTTTTCAAGCTTTTAGTTTTGACATGTGTTTCATGTGGCACCACGGTTTTTTTTTATATATAGTTTTGGTCAGAGTCCCAATACCATGTTCGCACGATAACGTGTAAGCACAATAATTATTGTGGATGGTCAATATTCATCCATCCATATATGTTTGCGGTCATGTTCATTTTTTTCTTTTTTAGGAACGGACTAGCGGATTTATATTCAAGATTCGCTTTGCAGGAAGTGTCATTAGATTATAAAATTATCTTAATTACGTGGCAAAGTTTGATTAGTAGGCTGAAGGAATTTTAACGGATACAAAATATTTTCATGATAAAAAACATAATTATATTATTAGTTATTATTATAATATTAAAAATCGATCTCATAATTTATATGATAAGACGCCATATGCTGAAGAATTGAAGTATATTATTCTCATGACTTAGAGAAACTTGAGCAGCAAGAAGAAAACTTAATTATGTCAATAAATTCTTTTCTTCTTTCGTCTAACACGTAGGTTTGGATTGAAATAATCGTTTTAATTGGATTTGACTAGGAAAATTAAAGATACTGACCAGCAAATAATTTATGAATTGCTTGTCAAAATAAGGGGCACGACCAAGAACAAAGAGCAAGTGGGAATGGAATGACTTTGCTAGAATAATGAACATCGGAAGAAGAAAAAAAAATTAGTGTTCCTTCAAGGTAGTTTTGTGTCTATTAAAAAAATGATTAGTTTTAGTTTTTTAGGCTCCATTTTGACGAAGATACCCTCCTAATAAGTAGCAAATTCGTCTTTTTAACTACATAGAGGATTAGTAATTTTTTTTTTTGAAAAGAGGAACTTTAATTAAATTGAATTGTGCAGTAGAGAAGGTGCGATTACCTCGGAACATACCCCTATTCAAACCGAAAATTAGAGTAAATTTAACTAATTCATGCGCTGGGACATTACAACCTCATCTCACATGACGAAACTTCCATTGCAGATTCGTTCTGACCATTTGCATCACATCTTGAAGAATTAACCCCACTATAGCCTAGAGGTAAGATCCCGGAGCTCATAGCAAGAGCAATCTAGAGGCAATTTGTTTCAACATCCGCAATAATAAACTCTTGTTGCCTAACATACTTTAATGTCACTCTGGCAGCCATTGCCTTTGCCGCATCTACCGGAAACTGGCCTGGAACGTGAAAAGCATCAACCAACTTGCAAGAACCCGTCGCATCTCTAACAACAAAGTCCATACCGACTGCAGTTTGGCCAATCGCCGCATTTGTGTTAACTTTCAAACCCCCAGCCTAGGTGGATTCCATCGAGGAACAATAGGAGACAGGGGAACAACATCGCATGTAGGCTCGATCATCGAGGATTCCTTGTACTCTGATAGAGTGTGTCTTGAGCATATTTTTCTCCTTATTTTTGGCTTTTTTTTGGGCATGATACTGCTAAATTGCCTCTATTTCCATCTTTATTGCAGATCAGTGTAAAAAGGAAGAAATGAACGAAAACATGCCAGTTTTGGATGGATTTCTTGGGACCTCGAAGCATTAAGGCCTAGAAGATCAAAGTATGATCGTGCCCTCGATGCTAACCAGACCAGAGAGCAGTCTATTGCCTACGACGCTTCTGCATCAGTTCTTAATCAAAGGCCAGAGAGAAAGATTCCTAAAGATTAGCACCAGGCGCTTCCAGAAGATCCCAGAATATTCCTCCTTGAGGAGTGTGCCCTGCCATGTGTTGTCCCTCTCTCCCCTTAGTTGTTTTTGTCCCCTAGCGGGTTGTTAGGATATTTAAGCTAAGGTTTTAGGGTTTTTGCATAGAGGGGGGAGAATACAATACATTACCTTTTACCTTAATTTTAGGGATTGGTGCTCTTCCATTATTGATAAGATCCGAGACCTCTTCTGAGCGGAACGGCAGCCACAGGTGGTCGTACAGGAGGCGGTCGACGTCGGAGGTACCTGCAAAGCGCCGGAGGGGGACTCCGGCGTAGACACTCCGATGCTTAAGTCAGTTCAAGTTTTCAAAGTAGTAGAGTTTCTCCAAGATGATCTCGATCCCTCTTTCTGTTTGGTAAGGTAGGGGTATTTATAGACCGAAATTAGCGATACCTGACAGCGATAGGGGTAGACACCATCTAAGGATATCGCTCGCAGCGATATCAGGTCCGTCATCGCGGGCGATAATCGAATGAGGCCTATCTGGGGCGATACATTCTCCAGTCTCCTAGGATGGGATGACGCCGTGCGTGTAAAGATGCATGAGATCCCCCCCCCCCCGCTGAAGTCGACCATCCTAGGAAATTTCCGCTGGCCCAGGCGATATGTTGGCATTTCAGGGAAGCTTATAGAAACGTGTCCAGGATAGATGCCGTGGCCCCAATGTTGCCGTCAGGAGCATTCCAATTGTTATCATAAGCCCAACTGAAAACTAGCCCGAGTGTTCACCAAGGGCTATCCACGTCTGATATCTTAGAATAGGGATCTGCTCGGTCATGAGGCGATATTAATCTTCTTGGCCTCTCGATAGGGTTTACGAAGTCTCCACTTTGTTCAAGTCATAGAAGGACCGTTGGTGGGTCACCTGCGGTGTTGTTACGGTTATTCGACCAGGCCGTGCCCTAGGCTGGCATATATTCGGGGCTATCGTCCTTTCGAGTGTACTGCAAAGACACAGAGGAGATAGATACTTATACAGAGGTTAGCAAACCTTATACTTACAGAGGTCAGAGGTCACACGAGCCCCAATTTATTCTTTACGCCCGAGAGAGCAGCGGTATCAACGCGGCTTTACACCATCAGCTACCTTATGGTTATCGCGGCTTCATACCACCAGACGCCTGTGATGCCAACGCGGTTTTACGCAACTAGGGCCACTGGTGACATCAACGCGGCCTTACACTATGGATACCGGTAACCTTATGGTTTTAGCGTCAGGGCTACCAGTGATATCGTGTCTTTCGACGTTTTTTCAGACTCTGCCTCGTACTCCTTCCAGTATCTATATCGCGGCCGTTACCCCTTCCTTCCGTTCTAGGCTTATCACTCCTTTAGGATATCGGGGTGGCTCGTCTTTTGAGGACCTCCATTTCTTTTTCCAAGGCCTCCCTTCAGTGGAGCCTATAAATCGGAGAACTTTCTCCATCCACGTTCTCCTCATCTCTATCAGTCAGCATCATGGATAATTTGACTAAGAATTTTCTTCTCTCCAAGGGTCATTCGCTCAGGAACCTCAATGACGGTGACGTCAGTTTCCTGGAGAACATGCTGGTCAAGACTTCTGAGGATATTCTGGAGCTGCAGGGGATGCTGACTCCGCTCTATACCCGGCTGGGAGCCGTTTCTCTGGAGGACTTCAGTCCTTTGGAGAGCGTTTCAAAGCTGTCTGCCTCCATTGCTCGGATTCAAGTGGTGATCGCCATGCTGCAGCAGCGTAAGGACATGTTGGGGTGCTGCCTGAAGGGGATGAGGGCCACTTCCCACGATCTGGTTCTGGTTATGGATTCCCTGAGGGATCTTCCTGAAGTGCCCGAGGACACAGGCTCTGACGCCTGATAGCGGTGGCTCCCTTTGGGCCTTTTCTCTTTTCCCCTTGTCTTGTAAATGTACCTTCCGGCCACTAGGCCATAATAAATAAAGTGTTTTCATCATTCCCTCTCGCAACTGTTCTTCTTCTTTACTGCGCTCTTTGTCGTTTTCCAGGGAATATTCTTAGCCCAACTGAAAACAGTCTTGCCATTGGGCGGTTTTTTTGTTGATCTTTCTGCCTTAACTCCGCGCTGTCCTCATTATAACAACTGATCGGCAGATATTAGCATTATTCTTGATTTGCGCGAGATTTCAACAGGCGTGACTGCAAATCTACATTTGCACTTCAGACTGTACACGTGCCAATCTTCAAGAGTCGGGTTGGAGGATCGAAGAGTCTCTTTTCTTTTTTTTCGGGCTATTTAATGAGGCTTTTCCTCCTCCATTCTTATCCATTTCTTTCTCACTCATTTTCCTTCGTTATAGATCCTCTGCGAGTCTCATGGTTGATTCTTATTTGCTGGATACGGCTTCGAGGGATTCACCGCCAACTCCTCCGACTACCCCTGACACAGATAATCCTCCCCCATCGCCTCCTTGGAGACCGGTTGTCCGCCGGCGAGGTCGCAAGAGGCGGAGGAAGGAAGTTGAACAACGAAGGAAGGAGGCTGCCAAGGCCTCTAAGTCATTTTTCGACTCTCTGGCTTCTCTGGCTAGGGAGGAGAAAAAATCGTTTCCTCCTTCGAGTGATTCGCCTCCTTGGGTTCCTTCTGCTGGTTCCGCCGTTGGGGCAGTATCGCCAGGCGTTAAGGAGAAAACAACCGGGTCGACTACTGCCGCCAGAAAGAGGGTCGGTGAGCCTTCTCCCCCTGCCGATGTGGATTCACTATTCTGGGGTGGCGATGACGAAGAGGACGTAGTCTATTGCTACGACGTCACTTGGTCTGCCAGCGACTAATGGGGCATAGCCCGTCTTTTGTAGATGCCGTATGGCGTTCCCCATAATAAATGATGTTTTTATTTCCCTTTCGTCTCATCGCTTACTTGTCTTTTTCTTTTTGGGCCTTCCGGGCGATCGCGGAAGCGTTTCTTTCGCTGCGAGTAACTGCCTTCAACTCTCAATCAGTAACTGTCTTCTTTCAGAAGGCATAAATGACTATCCACGTGTCCCTTTCGGTTCTGCACGTGTTTTGTTTTTACAGGCTGTCTCTTCTTAGGTTTTCTCCTTTATAAGGAAATCATCTCTCTCCTTTACTGTTTTTGCTAATGTTTCTGGGTTTCTGCACATTTTCTCTCTCTCTTCTGCACTTCTTTTTCTTCGAGTGGTTTTACTGCAATTGCTCACTGGTGCCGGCGACCGGCCTACTGGTTTTTGGTTCCAGGTATTTACTCCTTCTATCGCCATAGATTTACTTTCCAATTCCTCATGTCTTCAACCGTCGAAAACCCTATAGATCCCGAAGCTAAGAGAGCTCATAGCATTTTCAATTGTAATGAAGTTTTGAGGGTCGAATTAGAGGAGAATGGTATTACTTTTCCCACGGGCTATCGCTCTTTTGTCTCTCTGAAAGATACCCGTTTGCCTGACGCCATGTGGGGAACCTTCCGGTTGGTTTATTTCAAGATGTTCACTTACGGGTTTCGTTTCCCGCTCCACACTTCTCTATTAAAATTGCTAGATCAGTATGACCTCAATCCGGTCCAGATTACTCCACCCTCTTGGTGTGGTATTTATGCTTTCCTTCGTTCGTGCGAGATGAAGCGTATATTTGCTCCATCGCTTGATCTATTCCGCACATTCTTTGTCTTGAATAGCCACAACTATCTGGTAGATATTACCCCTAGATGGGACGATGTCATTGTGCAACTGTTCTGGCGGAACTTTCAAGGTTTTGAAGAAAACGTAGACGACTGGAAGTCTGGGTTTTTCACCCTCCGCTTGCCGTCACGACTCTGGCGCGGGGGTTTCAATCGAAGAATCCATGGTGGCGTTTGGAAAAAACCGGGCACGCTGTCAAGCCAGGATGTTTCTAACGTTAGTGCCTTGTTAGAGATAGAAGGGTCTTTCCGCATCCGGGAGTTTGCTCGGTTCAGGCCTTTGCCAGAGTGCGTTGTGGGTGAGTTCCCTTTTTCCGCTTTATCGCTTCAAATTTCTTACTTTGATAACATGCTTTGTTGGCAGGTAACGCTGAGAGTAGTTCCTCTGGGGAAGGTGACGCCCCCTTGAACGTAATACCTCTCCAGTCGCTGCCCCCTTCTCCTCCACCCGAGAATTCTCATCGCCCACCTATTCCGCCTAGGAGGAGAAGGAATAAGACCATCGCTACTCGTAGGACCCCTGCTCGACGTTCTCGTTTTCTTGAAGATTGGCTTCCTCCTCGTGGCAAGAGAGTAGCTCAAAGCGATCCTGTTCCTGAGAAAATTGACAGTGATAGCGAGAGCATGGACCCTGGTCCCGAGTTACGTCATGCTACTCTTGCTCAACGGATGAAACTCAGGTCGAGGAGGAACGACAATGCGGCGGAATCCACTGAGGACGATAGCGAAGAGATTGCAAAAGAGACGGAACGTCTCGTGAAGAGGGTTCGCAATGAGAGGACCGACCCGCCGGTTTCTCCTTCAAAGGAAGCTAACGTGGTCCCCACTGAGGAAGTCAGCGCTTCTCATGTCGCGAGCACTTCACAAGTGGCAGAGGTTGTCGAAGTGTTTTCCAGCGTTCCTTCTGAAGATAACGAAACCCCAGCGGTCGTGGCCTCTTCTTTGTCATCGGACCCTCCTATTTCCCCGATAGGTTCCTTTATCCCAGAAGTCGCGTTACCAGTTTCAGAGTCAAGTGCTCCTCCTAATTCTTCTCCACGGAATCCCCACCCTTTATTCCTATCTTCGATTTCGGGTATTGGCGATTCCGCAAAAAGTTGTTCCCCTCCTTATATCGCCAACCTCTCTCCTCAGAGTCCTCAAGGCCCTACTGGATATCAGCTGGATTTGTCCTCTTTTGGCACCGACGGGCTCCGCTCCTTGGGGATATTGGATCCATCATCGCGGGAAGAGCATGTGGGTCCAATAGTGGGCCAGATGTTTACTTCCTCCAAGGACAAGGAGGAGTTTCTACGGCATGCCCCTGAGACACGACAATCACATATCATGAACGACATGCTGGCTAGCTTTCGGAAACTTCATTACTTCCTTGAAGATCAGCGTAGCAAAACTCGGCCCTCTTCCGATCTGCAGGAACAATTAGATGCGGCTCAGGCGAAGGCGAAAGAGCTATCGCAGTTGCAAGAGCGAACCCAGGCAGAGTTAGCTGATTGTCGTGCGGAGCTATCACGAGAAAAGTCAAAGGGGAAGGCGAAAACAGAGTTACTGGAGGCGGAACTAGTGGTGGCTGATAAAAAGAACATCTTCCTCCGCGAAGAGTTATCATCTCGTGATGCCGATTTGGCCAAGGTTCCTTCAAGGATAACCTGGTGGAAGAATAAGACCATCGAGGTCTGTGTCGCAGGATTTATGGATCTCCATATCCGCGGGGTCGTCAGTTCATCCATGCTGGCCGATTATGCTTCCCAAAAGATAAAAGATCTTGGCGAAAGCGAAAAGGATTTTCCTTCTTCTGGGGGGAAGCAAGGGAACGATCACGGCGAGGCACATGATGACTCTTGATTGATCCATTAAAGGACCTTGCTATTTGTTTTTCCTGTCTTGTAATAATGCCATATCGCTCGGCGATATCAGTACATTGCCGTTTGGGCGATATCTTATTTATTTCGCTTTCTCGCGTTGTCTTGAGGGCTGCCTTTTAATTAACGTCGTCTTTTGTCATTTCCTTTCTTGTAATATCGCCTTTGTTTTTCAGAAAGTCACATCTGCTTTTCAGAGCATTTATTGCTTGCGATCCTTCCGTCAGTGCACGGGAAAAGTCATGATGGTCTAGGCACACGTGTCCGTTTCTTCTGCCTCTTCACCTTTGTTTAAGACTTTTGACAAAATCGAAACGTTTGTTGCGCTTCTCTAGAGTTGTACTCATTGCTTGAGTCTTATTCCTCATTCCGCTCCAACACAACGACTGTAGCATTTGCCGTTTCCTTTTAATTACTAGGGTTATAAACCGTCTTTATTTCTTCCCTTTTCTTTTTCACTCCCCTTTCTGATATTATTTCCCCGCCGTCTTGTTCTTCTTACCTCTACTCAGGCTTTCGAAGTTCTTTCCTCTTAAAGGTACTTTCTTCTACTTTCCTTCATCTTCTCGATTTCTATTTCTTTGCTTCTGTCATGGCAAAGACTCGCCGTTCTGAGTCAAAATCCATAGATGAGAAGAAAATAGATACCACAGTTAGTGTGATTACTACCGAGGCCATTCTCCGGGAGCACTTGGCCACTCACGGTGCCGTTATTCCTGATGGCTACCAAGCCCTAGCCGCCCCTGGGTCAGTACGTTTGAACAGCGTTCTGGCCGGCAATCGTAAGGTCTTATACGCCCAGATGTTTCGCTATGGTTTCCGGCTCCCTATCGATCCTTTCGTCAAAGATTTGCTTATTGCTGGCAATTTTAATCCTGCCCAGTTAGCCCCAAATGCATATTGCTGTGTTTATGCCTTCTTGGAACTTTGTAGATATAAGGGGATTACTTCCCCTTCTCTTTTGTTGCTTAGATCCCTTTTCAAATTGATGAAGTATCGGGGTGTGATAACCATATCGCCCCGCTTTGACGATGATTCTCTCAAGTCTTTTACTTGGAAATTACTCCATATCGAGTCTTCTGTCGAGGCTTGGAAAAAGGAGTTCTTTCTGGTGGATCTTCCTGACGCTCCTGGTCCCGAGTGGCGCTCTGGGTTTAACCAGGACGTCCAAGATGGCGTTTGGAGTCGGCCAGAGACACTTCCCGCTCGTGAACAAGGATGGTTGGACACCTTACTCCAACTGGAGATTAGCGTTCACATTCGACTTGCGGCCTGTAGAACGACCATTCAAGATTGTGTTAGGCGTGAGTATCGCGTTACTCTTTTTCCTTTCCTCGCTAATACTAACGCTGACATCATTTTGCGATTTGCAGCGACGGATCCTGCTTACAGACCAGAGAGTGTAAGAAGGCGTTTAAAGAGAGCTCGGGACAGGGAAGACAGGGAGAGAGCTGCTTCGGAAGCCACTGATACTCCTTCTGAGTTACCGGCTACTTCTGCGAATCTCGCTCAAGTATCTTCTTCTTCTGTGGGTGAAGGGAATACTGACATTCCTGAAGGTGTGCCCATCGTGACCGTTGCTGCTCCTTCGTCTTCTCAGGCCCCTAAGGCCATTGCCAGAGGAAAAAGGAAGAAAAGAACGCGAAGTATCGCCACTCTTACTCCTTCTCCCGACGCTGCGGGTTCTTCGGAGGCACCTCCTCCTTCCAACACTGCTACCGTAAGCGTGTTTTTAATCGCGATATGTTACGCATCGATATTTATCGCTATCTGATTCATCTTTCTTTCCTTTGTAGGAAACTGTTATAGTTGCTGCTCCCATTCCCTCAGGCGATATGGATCTGACCTATGTGCTGACGGGCGCCTCAAAGAGGGCCCGGATAGAGGGCGAGGGTGAAAACATATCCTCTTCTACCGTCGCGAGGGAGGGTGACCCTGTCACTGCTCTTGATTCTGCCATGGTTCCTCCACGTGGACATTCTACGGAAATTTTGGGGAATCTGGGTGGTGCTGACCCCTTTGGCTCTTCGCCCAATTCCTTTGGTGGGCCTATCCATTCATTTCCCTCTCATTTAGGCTATCAGGACGTCCTACAGGATTTCGCGGGCTATCAGCCTCATGGTGTTTTCCTGGCTCCGGGCAGTTCTTCCTCACAGGTCCGCGCTCCCACCCCCCTAGCTTTCACTCCTTCCAGCGTTCCTTGGCGGCAACGCTATGGTGAAGGCAGAAGCACTTTTAATTTTGCGGCAGATCTTTGCCCGCTAAATGGGGTTGGCGAAGTGACCCATCAAGTTGAATTATTCGATTTCCGTGCCCGTGGCTTGGCAGCCATCGGGGGCGATGGTTCAGATGAGGTTTCTGCCCTGCTGGCTTCTCAGATTCTAGCGTCATCTGCGGAACGGGAGACCTTTCTTTCTCTGACTGATGACGACAAGGCGAACTTCCTCCGCACTGGCCTCTTCTCCAGTATGATGAAATTCCACTATTGGGCTGAGGAGGTGAAGCGTCAACTTGCTACCCTTCGTTCCGTCTCAGCTGAGCTATCTCAGGAGCGGAATGATAAGAAAAAGGTGCTGGAAGAGCGTTCCAGAGTTATACTAGATCATCAGGATCTACAAAAGCGGCATTCCGCGCTGGAAAAAACTTTGGCAGAGGAGCAGGCCAAAGTGACTGCTTTGGAAAACGAGAAGTCAGCTTTGGAGAAGGAGAAGGCGGCTTTGGCGGAAGAGTCAGCCGATATGAGCTGGTGGCATGCCGAACAGACTGCCAGTGTTCTGGTTAAGTGTTTCGAGGAAATCCACGGGGTAGATGCCTACAAGGGCGAAGAGGTTGTGAAAGCCTTTCTACAGAAATCTGCCCATATCCATGAGGCAGGCTATCGCCAAGCCAAGGCCGCGGGTTGGAAACGAAGAATCCCCGAGAGCTGATATGTCATGGCACTCTGCCGTTCCTTCTAGCGATAAGCATCGCCTAGTTTTTGTCTTTTATGCCTACGGCATGATCATTTTGAACACTGGAATCTTTGTAAATCCTTGAGATGCCTTTTAATATATCTAAGCAATCTCTTATCACTGTTCTTCCTTTGTATTTGTCTCCTCATGAGACTTCTTTTATCACTGAGGTTGACTTATCCTCATAGTGTGCTTACTTTGTCGAACAAACCCTTAGTATTTCCACCAAAATGACTAAGGTCTATATCGGGTAGGCCTTTCGATAAGCTTATCGGTGTCATGACCACAACTCCTTCCGCTGTTCGGGAGTATTCTGCACATTTCTAATTGTAGATCATTAGTAACAAAATGAGTTTTGAGAGAGAGTGATTTACCCGTAGGAGCCTTTCCGCTGCTGTCACAGGGCTTTATCACGGAACCCGTTTCGAATCGCGTTTCCCCTCAGTTCTATACTTCGCCAGGGATACTCATCCGGTTACTAACTGGAATTACGCGATTCTCCACGTTTCCCTTATCTCTCGATCGGCCTCAAAAGTGCCTCATCTCATGAGCAGTCGGATCAAGACTCTCACAAGGCTAGGAATTTTCACTTTTAGGCGTTGACCTCTTGTTTAGAACCGTGTCCTTTCTTAATGGTTTAGCTATACTAGCCCGACCGTTAAGATAGGATTCTTGTTTCTAAACAGAGTTTCTATTTCTTTGGGACGTGTCTTGTCTTGATGTACCGTCTCCACGAGAACGGCCAGCACAAGAAAAGAACTTTTCACTCCCAAAGATTCCGGGCGGTGCCCTCACTTAGTGAGCCATCTAATCAAGATCGGTCATCACAAGGATAGGACTTTTCACCCCCGGGAGCGTCAAGGATTTTCCGATCCGACGCTAATCAAGGATACACTGGGTCGTGCCCTCACTTAGTGGGCCATCTGATCAAGACCGACCATCACAAGGATAGGACTTTTCACTCCCAGGGTATCCCCCTTTTTATCTGCACAAAAGCAACCACAAACCCACGAAAACTCTCATATCGAGCGTTAGCCACGGTTAGGGTTGTCATAATCCAAATAGTGCAGATAAAATTAAATTCTAGAGTAATATAATTTCAAACGAGCGATATTCCAAGAGTTGGATAGGGGTGTACCGTCAAGTGTCTCCAGGCGATAGGCTTCTCTCCCCACAACGTGGGTGACGCGATATGGTCCTTCCCAGTTAGGGCTAAGTTTCCCCATTCGCTGTCCAGCCGCTCGCCGATCTCGGAGCACCAGGTCACCAATTTTCAGCAATCGCTCTTTCACATGCCTGTTATGATATCGGGCCATTTTTCGTTTATAATACTGCGTCTTCAGAAGGACTTCTTCTCGAACCTCTGGTAACGCGTCCAGGTTAGCACGTAACCGTTCCTCATTTAGTTCCTCACGAAAGTGAGCCACCCGTAAGCTCATGGCCCCGATTTCCACTGGCGTTACGGCTTCAGTTCCGAAAGCCAACGCAAAAGGCGTTTCTCCAGTGCTAGTTTTCACAGTCATGCGGTATGCCCACATCACATATGGCAGCTCGTCAGCCCACTTCTTTTTAGACCCCTCCAGGTTTTTCTTGATACCACTGAGGATGCTCCTATTAGTTACTTCTGCCTGTCCGTTGGTTTGTGGGTGAGCCACGGAAGAAAATCGCTGGTCAATCCCAAATTCCGAGCATTGGTCTTTGAAGAATTGGCTAGTAAACTGGGTCCCGTTATCGCTGACAAGGATACGAGGCACCCCGAATCTCATGATGACTTGGTGTTTGAAAAAACGCCATGTTTTTTCTGCTGTGATTGTGGCAACCGCTTCAGCTTCCGCCCACTTTGTAAAATAGTCCACAGCCACTATTACAAATTTCAGTTGGGATCTCGCCTTTGGAAATGGACCCAGGATATCAATCCCCCATTTGGCGAAAGGGCAAGGGGCGATGATTTCAGATATTTCAGTGGCTGGACGTCGAGGAATTTTAGCGAATTCCTGACACTTGGGACAAGTTTGCACGTAATTGTGGCAATCCCTTCGTATGGTGGGCCAGTAGAATCCTGATCTGAAAACTTGTGCCGCCATGGTGCCGCCCGACACGTGCATTTCGCATATCCCTTCATGGATTTCACGCAGGGTGTGAAGACCTTATGTTCAGTTATACATTTGGCGGCGGGGTGATAAAAACATCTCCGAATAAGCTCCCCATCATAGTACGTGCAGCGAGCAGCCTGTTTCAACACTTTCATCTTTTCCGCGTTACCTTCAGGTAGCTCTTCGTGCTTTAAGTACTTTATTACTGGAATTCGCCAATCATTCTCAAGCTCATTCACACATAAGGAGGCTTGTTCCTCCATGAAGGACGGCACTGATAGCTCACGATAATACACACCCTTTGGTATTGATGCTTCCGGGTTTGCGGCCAGCTTGGCAAGGTAATCGGCTTCAGCATTTTCCTCTCTAGGAACGTGCTCGAAGCTGATTTGCATGCCCTCTTTCTTTATCTCCGTTAACTCTCGCGTTACCTTAGCGAGGTACTGCACCATGACAGGTTCTCGGGCCTGAGAGTGTCCTGAGACCTGGTCAATTATTAATTTGGAATTCCCACAAATTTTCAGACGCAGGTCTCCTGTCTGGCCAGTATCGCGCCTCCCTTTAGAAGAAAACTCTCGCCCTATTCTGAGTCCAGCTAGCAACGCCTCATATTCGGCTGCGTTATTGGACAAAGGCTGTAAGATTCGGATAGCATACCGTATCCGCATATCGTGCGGCCCATTTATGAAGATTCCGGCCCCCGCCAATTCTTGGTTCTTGGCTCCGTCCACATGAATGATCCAAAGGTCCGTATATGTTTCAGGGAATGGGAGATCCATATCGTTCCATTCCGCTTCAGGTACACCACTCAGAGGGTCCTCCGTGAAGGTACATTCCGCTATGAAGTCAGCCAGGACCTGAGCCTTTACGGATGGTCGGGACTGGTACCTTAAACCATATTGCTCGAGTTCTAGTGCCCAGATCAGCATTCTGCCTGAAGATTCAGGCTTTCGAAATATCCTCTTCAAGGGCTGGTCCGTAAGCACAATGATAGGATAAGACTGGAAGTATCGGTCCATCTTACGGGCGGCCTGTATGAGGGTGAACGCTATTTTTTCAATTCGGGCGTATCGCAATTCTGCGTCCTTTAAGACGTGACTCACAAAATACACTGGCCGATGAGAGTGGTTATCGTTTCGAACGAGGACGGCACTGACCACTTCGTCCGCTGCGCCCAAGTACAAGTATAAGGTATCGCCTGCCTCAGGCCTTGTCAATAATAAATCAGATGATAAATATTCTTTCAAGTCCATGAACGCTTGTTCACATTCCGGGGTCCACCCAAACGTGGATTTCTGGCGTATGACTTTAAAGAAGGGTAGGCACTTTTCTCCTTGCTTGGAGATGAACCGTCCTAGGGTGATGACGCGCCCTGTCAATCTTTGTACTTCCTTAACGGTTCTTGGCGATATCATGTCATGTATGGCTTTAACCTTGGAAGGATTAGGCTGGATACCTTTCTGGCTAACCACGTAGCCCAAGAATTTACCCGTCTGAAATGCAAACATGCACTTTCGGGGATTTAGCTTCATGCGATATCTTTTCATCACCTCAAGAACTTCCTTTAGATCTCGTAGGTGATTCTGAAAATTAGCGCTCTTCACCAGTATGTCATCAACGTATGCTTCCACGTTTCTCCCTATTTGTTCCTCAAAAATTTTATTGGCCAATCGTTGAAACGTGGCTCCCGCGTTCTTCAGCCCAAACGGCATCGCTGTATAGCAATACGTGGCTTTAGGAGTAAGGAAAGCAGTCTTCTCCTCATCCTCCAGAGCCATAGGGATTTGATGATATCCGGAGTTGGCGTCCAACGAGCTTAGATACGCGTACCCGGCAGTTTGGTCAACCAACTAATCTATGCGAGGGAGCGGGTAGCAATCCTTAGGACAAGCATCGTTCAAATCGGTGAAGTCAATACATATACGCCAATCTCCATTGGGCTTAGGAACAAGAACCGGGTTGGCTAACCAAGTGGGATACTGTACTTCGCGAATGAAACCCGTGTTAAGGAGCTTGGCAACTTCCTTTTCTACGGCTGACGCCTTTTCAGTAGAGAACGCCCCTCGTTTCTGTTGGACTGGCCTAGCGTTAGGGTCAACGTTAAGCCTATGTTCGGCTATTTCTCGCGATATACCTGGCATATCGGCGTGTTTCCACGCAAAATTTCCTTGGCATTTGTTCAACAGCCGTGCCAGTTGAAGATTTTCCGCCGGGCTTAGCTTTTCGCTCACCAGGAAACTAGTCTCCTCTTTGCCTATCACCGGTACAGATATCATTTTGTCAAGGGGCTGAGCACGCTTTTCATCACCCTGCTCATAAGGGTCAGCCACTACACACACATATTTATCACAACTCTTCTAAGTCATGAGCGAATAGCATTCCGTGGGTAATTTCTGATCGCCTTTTATCGACACCACTCCATCCCAGGAAGGGTATTTCATCTTTAAATGTTTTTGTGATATCGCCACTCCGAAGCGGTTGAGGAAAGGCCGTCCGAGTATGACGTTATAAGGCAGATTCAAGTCCACAACAAGGAACAGCAGATTCTCTGATCGTTTGAAGGTATCTTCTCGGAAGTATACGGGTAAGGTGATTATCCCCGTGACCGGGATAGGAGTCCCATCCACCCCTACTATGGGTCTCTTACTAGGCGTTAGCTCATTAGTGGGGCGTTTCAGGAGATTGTAAGCTTCCAGCGAAAAGAGGTTGACAACACTCCCGTTGTCAACAAGAGTCCTTCTTATCCCATGACTGGCAATAATAGGTGTGACTACCAGGGCGTCATTATGAGGATAGATAACGCCTTTTTCGTCCTCTTCTGAAAAGGATAAGATCATGCGATCAAGTATGCCTATCGCTCCACCTTTCTTTGTCATACCCTCTCGCGTACGCTTTTCTCCTTTCGCCACCATCGACTGTTCTGATTCATCTGTATAGGGGATCCCTCCCGCTATGATGTTAATCATCGGGATGTCATCGTCATCCATCGCGAAAGCTTCCTCACCCTTTCCTTCCGGAGCGCTATCGGGCTGTGGGACCCGAAGGGGTCTTGGTCGTTCGTCTGTCGCTCTTCTTACAGGATTATTTTGGGCATCTTCCCTCACTTGAGTCGCGAATTCTCCCAAATATCCTTCGTCCACCAAGCGTTCTATCGCCCACTTTAACTCTCTACAAACCTCGGTGGAATGTCCCCTAGCTTTATGGAATTTGCAGTAGGCATTTTCTCTTTTACCCAAGAGCACTCCAGGTTTCGTGGGTGCTGGATAACGGATAGGAAGATTTCGGTGTTCTGCTATCGCCAGGATCTCAGCTCTTGGTACGTTCAGGGAAGGAAAGTCTGGATCATACGCCCGATTTTTATGAGCGTTCCCTTGACGCTGATGAGGGGAATCACCTTGTTTTCCTTTCGAAGAATTTCCTTTCTGCCTATCCGAGGTTTTTGGAATATGATCTTTTCGTCGGGCGTAATCTTCAATGTAGCGATCATCGATCAGAGGATTCGCAGGAGCGGCGGGGATGTGAGGTGCCCCAAGTGGCATATTAAATGTTCTATCTCTGTTCTCTTCTTCTTCCATTTTTGCGTAGTTGTAGGCCTTGAGTCTTAATGCGTCCAGAGATATCGGAGGATCCACCATTAAAGCCTCTTTCAGCTTCCCGTAATGGCAATTTCTTTTCAGAGCTTCTATGGCGAAATCGATAGTGACACCCGGCGTTAACGACATTTCCAAATCGAATCGACTGAGAAATTCTTTCAAAGTCTCTTGAGGCTTCCGTTGTAGGTCAAATAACGCCGCGGCAGATTTCTGAATGGGAATTGCCGTGCTAAATCTGCTCCAAAATTTAGATTCTAGCTGTGTAAAATTGCCAATGGATCCACTAGGAAGACCTTCAAACCAGAGTCGTGCCACTCCTGATAAGGTCATGACGAATATCTGACACAAAGCTGCATCACTATGGGTCTGAAACTGAACGAAGTCCTTCACTTTATTAATGTGCGAAATAGGATCTTTAGTACCATCGTAAGTATCAGCGGGAAGCTTCACTCGCCTGCTGACCCTATGTCGCCTTACGTGACGACTGAAAGGATGTCCAGAGGTATCATCAAGGATCTCACGCGCATGACGTGGGGGAGATATGTCGCCTTGCCGCCCCCTTTCTCGGGGTTCAGGTGTATGATGTCGCCTAGGAGACCGACTGCGACTTCTAGGTGAACGACTTCGATACCTCCTGCTACTGGATCTTTCACTGTATTCGGGAGATAAACTCCTGTTTGTTCCTTCCCTCCGTCCGGCCCAACGGTTCCTTAACGCCTCAAGCTGCCTGTCTTCCTGGGGATAGAGTCCTTGCGGCATTTGTAGTACATAAGCCTCTACTCTTCCTTGAGTGAGCTGTACAAGACTAACCGGGGGATCTCCCGCTGATAGAGGCATTTGGGAGTTTTCTGGAAACAACGGGGGTAAAGGTCGATCAGCAATAATAGATGGTGTGAACGTGATGCGAGGAGGAACATTAGATCCAGAAGCGCCAGGCGATTCTTGTGACCATGTCAGTCAAATATTCCAAGCGGGAACGAAGAGCCGCTATTTCCATAGCAAAGGGATTATTATTACTAGGCACAAATCCTCCTGAAATAGGTGTATAAAGATCAGATCCCACAGTCTGTGATGAAGAAATAACCGTCTGCGAAGAGACAGATCCTCCGGCGATCCCGACCGAAAGGTCTAGAGATCCCGAAATAGTGGGTTGTGACGTCATAGAGAGATCAGCAGTAGCAAAGGGGAACAACCGCCTACGTGTTGAGAAAGGAATATTAGAGAATGTTGATCGGACCGGCTCCGATCCGGCTGTCATAACCGTTCCACTCTTCCGACCGAACAAAGCTTGGCTATTAAGGACACTCACTTAATACACCAAGGCTCTCAATGAAAGCACCATTTGATAAGATCCGAGACCTCTTCTGAGCAGAACGGCAGCCACAGGTGGTCGTACAGGAGGCGGTCGACGTCGGAGGTACCTGCAAAGCGCCGGAGGGGGACTCCGGCGTAGACACTCCGATGCTTAAGTCAGTTCAAGTTTTCAAAGTAGTAGAGTTTCTCCAAGATGATCTCGATCCCTCTTTCTGTTTGGTAAGGTGGGGGTATTTATAGACCGAAATTAGCGATACCTGACAGCGATAGGGGTAGACACCATCTAAGGATATCGCTCGCAGCGATATCAGGTCCGTCATCGCGGGCGATAATCGAATGAGGCCTATCTGGGGCGATACATTCTCCAGTCTCCTAGAATGGGATGACGCCGTGCGTGTAAAGATGCATGAGATCCCCCCCCCCCCCCGCTGAAGTCGACCATCCTAGGAAATTTCCGCTGGCCCAGGCGATATGTTGGCATTTCAGGGAAGCTTATAGAAACGTGTCCAGGATAGATGCCGTGGCCCCAATGTTGCCGTCAGGAGCATTCCAATTGTTATAAATTATTAGCAGCGTCGTCAGCTTGTAAGAGGAGGAAGCATTGATTTCTCTATCGGTTTATTCTAAGACATTTCCCTTTCGCATCTCTTTAATATATTTATGTTATTTGTTGTTTCTATCTACTATTTGTGTTTGATTATGAGTGGTTAAGCTTTCATCTTCTTAGTAAAGGGCGTTTCAAGGGTTGCAAGGATTAGTTAAGAGGCCTAAACGTGTTTAATACATTCTTATTGTCATATTCGTTTGTTTGCCGCTTTCTTGCTATTTTCATCTAGAAATGTTAGGAGCTTGATCAACTACTAGTATTTCTTTGTGATTGATGTCATCCTAATAGTATTAACTGACGTGAGGCTGTTAGGAGAAGTAGACGCCTAGAGTGGTCTCGTCCATCTAGGGCAAGCAGCCGATTAGGGCGTTGCCGCGAGTCTGACAAGCTGAGAGGTATCACGTCCTAGACATGTCTTACCTCTACTTCATAGGCGTTTTAAGTATTGCCTCCCCGCATTCGTGCCTGGGGGGACGGCGAAACGTCAAGGCTACCTCATATGTGGAAACGGGGGGTAGCTCCTCTTACGAAGGTAAGTAGGGGGCCTACGTGGAAACATGACCCCTATAGCATGTCTATGGCACAAGGATAGAATATCTTTCAGCCGATGATTAACTAGCCCTGATTGCAACCTAAGAACACCCCTTGCTAAGATCCTTTCTCATCTGAGTTAATATCTTTATTTACAATCTTCCTTTATTATCTTGCCCTTAATTATTCTTTACTTTCGTGCCCTTGATATATGCTTTTAATTAATTATTTTGTTAGCAACCAACTCTGTGATTGATTAATTAGATCAATCGACAAACCTCCCTCTTTGAGTTACTATTTCAATTGGCTGCATTTACTGTTGTCATACATCTAAAGCGAGTTTTTACCCTTCAATCTCTGTGGTTCGACCCTGTCTTGCCCTTTACACATTTTAACCATGCAATTAGGCATCAGGAAATATTATTACATTTGAGTGACGATCATACTCTGTAAGTAGATTCCCCCCTCAATAGTGATGGGTGACTCCACTTGTTGCTTGAAGATCCTATTATTTCTCCATGTCCACAACGACCACAACACTGAAGCAAAAGTCTCAGTCTTTACTATCGATTACTGTACTAACCTAGACCAACCAATCCACAAAAGATCCATTAGTCTCCCTCATAATCTTGTCCCACAAGGACAACTCAACCCATACCTAGACAACAAATGGACACGAGGACCATAAATGTGCCATAGACTCTAGTTCATCCTCACAGCATGGGCACTTAGGATCCTCAGGTTCTCTCTTGTGGGAAGCGCCTCATGCGCAAGCCGCCACATCCACCATTAGACAATGAACCGCAACTGACGACTTAGCAGGCTCCACCACTCGATTTTGCCTTACACACCTTATTCTATGCAATCCAATGAGCCTTCCTCTCTTCACCATTCCCACCCCACCAGAACCTCCTTCTTCGCTTCGAGCATGTGACAAGTCACGCTCGCTAGTGTCACAAGCTATACATTACACAAGCTCTCCTTCTCCTTAGCATGCCCCTCTCCGGATTTGAGCCCACGACGTCTCACATGCGCGTGCTCCTAGGGGTGGCAATATGGGACATGTCCATATACCCGTCCCGTCCGTCCAAATTTAGACGGGATATGGACAATAATTTTAGTCCCATTTAATAAACTGGATGGGTCAGACCCGTCCCGCTATGTACACGGACAGACGGGACAAACCCGACGGGTTCCGTCTGTCCATTTTAAAAAAAAATTATTTATTTTAAAATTTTAATTAATTTCAACAACTCTGATTTCTCTAATCCACACCCACCACATTTTGACAAACCCACCGCCCTAACTCTCCCCCTCTCTCAGTCACCCTCGGCCACCACCTCCTTCTCTACCTCCCACTGACACCTATATTACCACCTCCTCCTCATTCTCCACCACCCCTCATTCTTACTTTCTCAGCTTTCACGACCTCGCTAGCTCCTTCTCTCCTCTCTTCTTTCTGTGCAGATTCGATCGCAATCAGCTTTCACGACCTCGCTCGCTCCTTCTCTCCTCTCTTCTTTCTGTGCAGATCCGATTGCAATCGCGTAAAAGGTATCATCCTCAAACTTTCTTCTCTGTTTTGCTTGAATGGGTTTGCTGCTGTGTATGTGTTGTTGATTGTCCACTAAGATGATGTTTAGGTTCATTAGAGAGCTTGATTTGAGTTGGAAAACCTAATTTCGGAAAATCAACCTTTTGTGCTCTTGCATTTCTCCCGTCTGCATTTCTAATCATTTATTCGGAAAATCAACCTTTTGAAAATCAACCTAAGCTAATCATTGGCATAAACCAGTTGTCATGAGGCACTAGAAAAGTTCAAAGAGATTGAGCTTTTGGGGTTTAGACCTGATAATGTTGCTTTCATGGCTGCGCTGACAGCATGTAGACATGGTGCTTTGATTAGAGAAGGAATTGATATGTTTGAGAAGATGGTTGTGATAAAAATCAAGACAGCCCTAACGGTGCTACCACACTTGCGGCTCCCGCCGGGATGATTTCCCATAAGACCCATAAGATATCTTCATATCGCCCGAGAATAGGCGAAGGATTCCTAGGATGGTCGACAACAGCGGGGGGGGGGGGGACTCACGCGACTCTATACGCATGGCACCATCCCATCCTAGGGACCCACGAGCTTATCGCTCCCGGCGGCCCGTATGATATCGCTCATGACGTCATCTGTCGGTATCGCTTGTGACGTCACCATCAGACATCGCCTGGATTGTTATCGCCAGGTATCGCCGAATAGGCCTATAAATACCCCTACTTTTCCAATCTGAAGGTAAGATCGAGTTCACTCAGACGAACCTCTGTTATTTTTGAAACCCGAACTGACTTAAGCATCGGAGTGTCTACGCCGGAGCCCCCCCTCCGGCGCTTTGCAGGTACATCCGGCACCGACCGCCACCGTTCCGATCAGGCACGACTCCGAATCTTAAAAGATCGACATTGAATCTTACCAAATGGTGCTTTCATTGAGAGCTTTGGTATATTAAGTGAGCGTCCTAAATAGCCAAGCTCCGTCTAGTCGGAAGATTGGAACGGTCATGATCACGGGATCGGAGCCAATCCGATCATCATCCTCTAATATCCCTTTCTCAATCCGCAGACAGTTATTCCCTTTTGCTACTGCTGATCTCTCTATGACTACACAACCAATTATTTCGGGATCTCTGGACCTCTCAGTTGGAATTGCTGGGGGACTGGCCTCCTCGCAGACGGACATCTTGTCATCTCAGATGGCAGGATCTGATTTCTCCACTACTTTTTCTGGGGGATCTGTGCTTAATCGTGAACATCCTTTTGCAATGGAAATAGCGGCCCTTCGTTCTCGGCTGGAATATTTGACGGAAATGGCTGCAAGAGTCACGCCTGGTGCTTCTGGATCTAGTCTCCCTCCTCGCGTCATGTTCACACCATCTATTGTCGTTGATCGACCTTTATCACCGTTGTTTCTAGAAAACCTCTAGATGCCTTTATCCGTGGGAAAACCACCGATTAGTGTTGAGCAGTTTACTCAAGGAAGAGTAGAGGCTTACGTACCGCAAATGCCGCAAGGTCTCCTCCTGCAAGGAGACAGGCAGCTTGAGGGGGTTAGGAACCGGTGGGACGGACGGAGGGAAGGAGCCAACAGAAGTTTGTCTCCCGAGTACAGTGAAAGATCCAGTAGTCGAAGGTATCAAAGTCGTTCGCACAGGAGCCGCAGTCGATCTCCTAGACGACATCTTACGCCAGAACCACGAAATAGGGGGCACCAGGCCGAAATGTCTCCTCCGCGTCAGGCGCGTAAAATTCTTGATGATACATCGGGCCACCCATTTAGCCGTCGTATAAGGCGTCACAGGGTCAGTCGGCGCGTGAAGCTTCCCACTGATGTTTATGATGGCATCAAAGATCCCATCTCGCACATTAATAAAGTGAAGGATAGGCCTATAAATACCCCTACTTTTCCAATCTGAAGGTAAGATCGAGTTCACTCAGACGAACCTCTGTTATTTTTGAAACCCGAACTGACTTAAGCATCGGAGTGTCTACGCCGGAGCCCCCCCTCCGGCGCTTTGCAGGTACATCCGGCACCGACCGCCACCGTTCCGATCAGGCACGACTCCGAATCTTAAAAGATCGACATTGAATCTTACCAAATGGTGCTTTCATTGAGAGCTTTGGTATATTAAGTGAGCGTCCTAAATAGCCAAGCTCCGTCTAGTCGGAAGATTGGAACGGTCATGATCACGGGATCGGAGCCAATCCGATCATCATCCTCTAATATCCCTTTCTCAATCCGCAGACAGTTATTCCCTTTTGCTACTGCTGATCTCTCTATGACTACACAACCAATTATTTCGGGATCTCTAGACCTCTCGGTTGGAATTGCTGGGGGACTGGCCTCCTCGCAGACGGACATCTTGTCATCTCAGATAGCAGGATCTGATTTCTCCACTCCTTTTTCTGGGGGATCTGTGCTTAATCGTGAACATCCTTTTGCAATGGAAATAGCGACCCTTCGTTCTCGGCTGGAATATTTGACGGAAATGGCTGCAAGAGTCACGCCTGGTGCTTCTGGATCTAGTCTCCCTCCTCGCGTCATGTTCACACCATCTATTGTCGTTGATCGACCTTTATCACCGTTGTTTCTAGAAAACCTCCAGATGCCTTTATCCGTGGGAAAACCACCGATTAGTGTTGAGCAGTTTACTCAAGGAAGAGTAGAGGCTTACGTACCGCAAATGCCGCAAGGTCTCCTCCTGCAAGGAGACAGGCAGCTTGAGGGGGTTAGGAACCGGTGGGACGGACGGAGGGAAGGAGCCAACAGAAGTTTGTCTCCCGAGTACAGTGAAAGATCCAGTAGTCGAAGGTATCAAAGTCGTTCGCACAGGAGCCGCAGTCGATCTCCTAGACGACATCTTACGCCAGAACCACGAAATAGGGGGCACCAGGCCGAAATGTCTCCTCCGCGTCAGGCGCGTGAAATTCTTGATGATACATCGGGCCACCCATTTAGCCGTCGTATAAGGCGTCACAGGGTCAGTCGGCGCGTGAAGCTTCCCACTAATGTTTATGATGGCATCAAGGATCCCGTCTCGCACATTAATAAAGTGAAGGATTTTGTTCAGTTTCAGACCCATAGTGATGCGGCGTTATGCCAAATATTTGTTATGACATTATCGGGTGTGGCGCGTCTTTGGTTTGAGGGTCTCTCTGGTGGATCCATTAATAATTTCCCACAATTAGAATCTAAATTCCGGAGCAGATTTAGCACGGCAATTCCAATCAGGAAATCTGCCGCCGCGTTATTTGACATGCAACGAAGGCCTCAAGAAACCTTAAAGGAATTTCTTAGTCGCTTCGATTTGGAAATGTCCTTAACGCCGGGCGTTACTATTGATTTTGCTATAGAAGCTCTGAAAAGGAATTGCCGCTATGGAAAGCTGAAAGACGCGCTCATGGTAGATCCTCCAGTGACTTTAGATGCGTTGAGACTTAAAGCCCACAATTACGCAAAAATGGAAGAGGAAGAAAATAGAGATAAGACGTATAACGCGCCGTATGGGACATCTCAAATTATTACTGCTCCCGCGAAGCTACTACCTGACGACCATTTTATCGACGATTACGCTAGGAGGAAAGACCATATCCCCAAGGCCTCCAACAAACAGAAGGGTCATTTTTCGAAGGGAAAAACTGGTGGTTCCCCCTCTCGACGTCACGGGGATTCTTACAAGAACCGGACGTACGACCCAAATTTTCCTTCTCTTAACGTACCATGGGCAGAGATTTTAGCGATAGCGGAACAAGGAAATCTTCCCATCCGCTACCCTGTGCCTACGAAACCAGGAGTACTTCTAGGGAGAAGGGAAAATGCTTATTGTAAATTCCACAAAGCTAGGGGCCATTCCACAGAAGCGTGCAGGGAGTTAAGATCAGCGATAGAACGTTTGGTAGAAGAAGGGTATTTAGGAGAATTTGCCACCCAAATAAGAGAAGATGCCCGAAATAATCTCATGAAAAGGACAACAGACAAACCACCAGTTCCTCCTCGCGTTCCGCAAAAGGATGATGCTCCCAGAGGTAAAGATAGGGAAACTCTTGCGATTGATGACGAATATATCCCTATGATTAACATTATCGCGGGAGGAACCCCTTATATGGACGAATCAGAGCCTCTGACAGCTGCGAAAGGAGGCAAGCGCACACGTGATGGCATGACAAAAAAAGGAGATGCGATAGGCATACTGGATCGAATGGTATTATCCTTTTTCCGAAGAGGATGAGAAAGGCGTCGTCTATCCGCACAATGATGCTTTGGTGGTTACGCCCGTCATTGCCAGTCATGGAATCAGAAGGACTCTTATTGATAATGGGAGCGCGGTGAACCTCTTTTCGCTGGAAGCTTACAATCTCATGAAACGACCTGATAATGAGTTAACACCTAGCAAATGGCCTATAGTCGGCGTTGATGGGGTTCCAATCCCTGTCACGGGGGTAATTACTTTGCCCATATATTTCCGAGAAGACACCTACAAGCGATCAGAGAACCTGTTGTTCCTTGTCGTGGATCTGAATTTGCCTTACAATGTCGTGCTCGGACGACCTTTCCTCAACCGCTTTGGAGCGGCGATATCTCAGAAGCATTTAAAGATGAAATACCCCTCCTGGGATGGGGTAGTATCCGTAAAAGGTGATCAAAAGCTGGCGGCGGAATGCTACTCGCTCATGACTCAAAGAAGCTGCGATAGGTACGTATGTATAGCAGCGGATCCCTATGAGCAGAGTGATGAGAAGCGTGCTCAACCTCTAGACAAAATGGTACCCATTCCGGCAATTGGTATAGAGGAAGCAAGTTTCCTGATCAGTGAAAAACTCAGCCCAGCGGAAAACCTTCAACTGGCCCGGCTGCTGAACAAATGCCAAGGAGATTTCGCGTGGAAACCCTCCGACATGCCAGGTATATCGCGGGAAATAGCCGAACATCGGCTCAATGTGGACCCAGATGCTAGGCCAGTACAGCAAAAGCGACGCGCGTTCTCTAATGAAAAGGCGTTAGCTGTAGATAAGGAAGTAGCGAACCCTGTCCTTGTTCCTAAGCCCAATTGGGATTGGCGCATGTGCATCGACTTCACTGATTTAAATGATGCCTGCCCTAAGGATTGCTACCCGCTTCCTCGAATAGATCAGTTAGTTGATCAGACCACTGGATACGCTTATCTAAGCTCGCTAGACGCCAACTCTGGATACCATCAAATCCCCATGGCCCGGGAAGATGAAGAAAAGACTGCGTTTCTCACTCCAAAGGCTACCTACTGTTATACGGCGATGCCGTTCGGGCTGAAGAACGCCGGGGCTACGTTCCAACGTATGGCCAATAAGATATTCGAAGAGCAAATAAGGAGGAATGTGGAAGCATACGTTGATGATATTTTGGTGAAGAGCGCAAGCTTTCAAGATCACCTACGAGACTTAAAGGAAGTCTTTGACGTGATGAAAAGGTATCGCATGAAGTTAAATCCCCGAAAATGCATGTTTGCATTTCAAACAGGAAAATTCTTGGGCTACGTGGTCAGCCAAAAAGGCATCCTGCCTAACCCATCAAAGGTTAAGGCCATACAAGACATGATATCGCCAAGAACCATCAAAGAGGTGCAAAGGCTAACAAGGCGAGTCATTGCCCTTGGGCGATTCATTTCCAAGCAAGGAGAAAAGTGTCTCCCTTTTTTCAAAATCATACGCAAGAAAGCCTCGTTCGGGTGGACCCCGGAATGTGAGGAAGCATTTATCGGCCTAAAAGATTACCTATTGTCTGACTTATTATTGATGAGACCTGAAGTAGGTGATACTTTGTATTTGTATCTTGGCGCCGCGGATGAAGTGGTCAGTGCCGTCCTCATTCGCGACGATAACCACTCTCATCGCCCAGTCTATTTTGTGAGCCACATCCTGAAGGATGCGGAGTTGTGATACGCCCGAATTGAAAAGATAGCGTTCGCCCTTATACAAGCCACCCGCAAAATGGATCGATATTTTCAGTCTTATTCCGTCATCGTACTCACAGACCAGCCTCTGAAAAGAATATTTCGAAAGCCTGAATCTTCCGGAAGAATGTTGATTTGGGCGCTTGAACTAGAAGAATATGGATTGAGGTATCAGTCTCGACCGTCCGTAAAGGCTCAGATCCTGGCTGATTTCATAGCGGAATGTACCTTTACAGAGGATCCTTTGGACGGCGTACCTGAAGCGGAATGGGGCGATATGGATCTCCCGTTTCCTCTAAAGGGAGGCACGATACTGGAAGAACAGGAGACCTGCGTCTAAAAATCTGTGGTGATTCCAAGTTGATAATTGACCAGGTCTTGGGGCACTCTCAGGCCCGGGAACCCATTATGATTCAATATCTCGCCAAAGTAAAGCGAGAATTGTTGGAAATAAAGAAAGAAGACATGCAGGTCAGCTTCGAGCATATCCCTAGGGAGGAAAACACTGAAGCTGACAATCTAGCCAAAATGGCCGCGAATCCGGAAGCATCCATACCTAAAGGCATATATTATCGCGAGCTATCGGTACCATCCTTCATGGAAGAGCAAGCATCTTTATGTGTGGAGGAGTGTGAGAGCGATTGGCGAATTCCCGTAATCAAATACTTGAAACACGAGGAACTGCCTGAGGATACCGCTGAAAAGAAGAAGGTACTGAGACAGGCAGCTCGTTGTACGTACTATGACGGGGATCTAATCCGAAGGTGTTTTTCTCACCCTGCCGCCAAATGCATAACTGAGCAAGAGGGTCTTCACACCTTGCGCGAAATCCATGAAGGGGTATGTGGGATGCACGTGTCAGGCGGTACCCTGGCAGCACAGGTCTTTCGATCCGGATTCTACTGGCCCACCATCTGAAGAGATTGTCACAACTATGTGCAAACCTGCCCTAAGTGCCAGGAGTTTGCCAAGATTCCTCGGCTGCCCGCCACTAAAATATCTGAAATTATCACCTCTTGTCCTTTTGCTAAATGGGGGATCGATATCCTAGGCCCGTTCCCAAAGGCAAGGTCTCAACTGAAATTCGTGATAGTGGCGGTAGACTATTTCACTAAGTGGGCGGAAGCTGAAGCGGTCGCCACAATCACGGCAGAAAAAACTTGGCGTTTTCTCAAGTATCAAGTTATCATGAGGTTCGGCGAACCTCGTATTCTTGTCAGCGATAATGGGACGCAGTTCACCAGCCAGTTCTTCAAAGACCAGTGCTCAGAATTTGGAATCGAGCAACGCTTTTCCTCCGTGGCTCATCCGCAAACTAATGGACAGGCGGAAGTAACCAATCGGAGCATCCTTAGCGGCATCAAGAAAAACCTAGAAGGGTCTAAAAAGAAATGGGTTGATGAGCTACCATACGTGATGTGGGCATATCGCATGACCGTTAAGACTACCACCGGAGAAACACCTTTCGCGTTGGCCTTCGGGACCGAAGCCGTTACACCGGTGGAAATTGGGACCATGAGCCTTCGGGTAGCTCACTTTCGGGAGGAACTGAATGAGGAAAGGTTACGAGCTAACCTGGACGCGTTACCAGAAGTACGAGAGGAAATCCTTCTGAAAACGCAGCATTACAAACGAAAGATGGCCCGTTATCATAACAGGCGCGTCAAAGAACGGTTACTGAAACCCGGTGACTTGGTGCTCAGAGACAAGCGAGCGGCAGGGCAACGCGTGGGAAAACTCAGTCCAAACTGGGATGGACCATATCGCGTCACCCACGTTGTCGGGAAAGTAGCCTATCATCTGGAGACTCTCGATGGTACACCCTTATCCAACTCTTGGAATATCGCTCGCTTAAAGTTATATTACTCTAGAATTTGATTTTATCTGCACCTTTGATTTATGTCAACCCTAACCATGACTAACGCTCGATGAGAGAGCTTTCGTGGAAGTTTGTGGTTGTCTTTGTGCAGATAAAAAAGGGGGTATTTTGGGGAAGTGAAAAGTCCTATCCTTGTGATGGCCGGTCTTGATCAGATGGCCCATTAAGTGAGGCACTACCCACCATACCTTGAATTAGCGTCGGATTGAAAGATCCTGGACGCCCCCGGGGGTGAAAAGTCCTATCCTTGTGATGACCGATCTTGATCAGATGGCTCATTAAGTGAGGGCACCACCCGGTATCTTTAGGAGTGAAAAGTCCTTTTCTTGTACTGACCGTTCTCGTGGAGACGGCCCAACAAGATGAGGCACGCCCCAAAGAAATAGAAACTCCGTTCTAGAAACAAGAATCCTATCTTAACGACTGGGCTACTATGGCTAAGCCATTAAGTAAGGACACGGTTCTAGACGCGAGGGCAACGCCCAAAAGTGAAAATTCCCTAGCCTTGTGATAGTCGTCCCGATCTGACAGCTCACTAAGACGAGGCACTTTAAGGGCCGATCGTGAAATTAGGGAAACGCGGAGAATCGTGAAATCCCGGCTAGTAACCAGATGAGTAATCCCTGGTGAAGTGTAGAGCTGATAGCGAAAGCGATTCCCGCGGGTTCCAGGGTAACGCCCTATGATGGCAGCGAAAAGGCTCCTACGGGTAATTACTACCCCTCGTAACGTGTTTTTGTTACTGATGATTTACAGTTGAGAATGCGCAGAATACTTTTCGGGCAGTGGAAGGAGTGAGGATCTCGTAAGCTGAGATATCGCTAGTCTTACCGAGAAAGTTAACCCAATACCAAATTCTGTAATATTGGTGGGAGCGCTAAGGATCTATTCGGATAAGTAAGCGCATTGGGAAAACATGGCGAAGATAACGCCAAAGGAGTTTGCGAGGAGGCAACTAAATAAAGGAAAGTCAGCAATAAAAGTGGCTTGAACATATCGAAATGTTTAAAGGGGGCTACAAAGTACAAACTTCGGTGGTCAAAATAATAAAAAAAAATTTAGTGACGCTTGATCACTAAGGAAAGAGCTATAAATCCTCGAAGCATGTCAACCTTCGGGGTGCCTCCGTTTCCAGCCTGCCGCCTTAGCTTGGCGAAAGCCCTCCTCATTAAGGTGGCCAGATCTTCATTTGAAAGTGGCAGTGACCTCATCGGGTTTGTATGCGTCGACCCCATGGACTTCCTCAAAGCAAGCGACCAAAATATAGGCAGTCTGCTCGACATGCCACAGGCTCCTATCAGCCGACTCTTGCTCCAGGGCAACTTTCTCCTTGGCCAGGGATGACTTCTCATTCTCCAACGCAGTAACTTTGGCCCTCTCCGCTGCCAAGGCGACAGACTGTTCTTCTTTCTGCTTTTGATGAGCCAGTAATAAGTTTGTACGCTCCTCCAGTAACTTTTTCTTCTCATTCCGCTCTCGCGCTAATTCTTCCAAAGCAGAGGAAAGAGAGGCAGCCTGACGTCGTCAAACTAGTGAAAAGGTTGGTGCGCAATGAGTTCTCCCTATCAAACTCGGCTTTAGAAAGAAAAGCGTCACGTTCTGCCGCAGACGCCAATACCTGGGAAGCCAATAAAGCCGAAACTTCATCCGAGCCATCACCCCCCAATGCCGCCAAACCGGTGTTACGGAAATCATACAGTCCAACTTGATGGGTTACAGAGCTAACCCCACCTATCGGACTAAGATCCGCCACAAAGTTGAAGGTGGTACCTCCTTCGCCATAACGATCCCGCAGAGGAATGCTCAAAGGAGCAAACGCCAGAGGAGAAGGAGGGTGAACCTGGGTGGACGAACCCCCTGGAGCAAGATAAGCACCATGAGGCTGATAGCCTGAAAAATCCTGCAAGACCTCTTGATACCCCGGATTAGAGGAATATGCGTGAGCGGGACCGCCGAAAGAATTGGGCGAAACCCCGAAGGTATCGCCTGTGCCCAAGTTCTCCAAAAATTCTGACGGATTCCCTCCCTAGGGAACAGCCGTAGAGTCAAACCCGTCCGCAGGTCTGTTCCCCATCCCGGTGTTAGAGGAAGATGGATTTCTGCCCTCATCTTCCGGCCGCTGTCTCTTCTTGGAACCAGTCAGCACGTATCCTATATTCATATCGCCTGAGGGGGAAACGGAGGTAGCGACAACGGTAGTGTCCTGCCAAGAACACAATATGAAATATAGAAAAGAGAAATCAAACGACGACAGACGTCAAAATACAGCATATCATGGCTAAAAGGCACCCTTACTGTATCAGTGTGGGGAAGAGGTGCTTCTGAAGAGCCTGCCGCGTCTGGAGAAGGTGTAAGAGTGGTAACGCTTCTCATTTTTCTCTTCTTTTTTCCTTTGGCAATGGCCTTAGGAGCCTTAGAAGAAGAAGAAGGCTGGGCAGGAGGAGCAGCGATGGTTACAAGGGGAACGCCTGAAGGAATGTCAGAATCCCTCACACCGACCGAAGAAGAGGAAACTTGAACAAGAGTAGCGGAAGTAGCCAGAAGATCGGTAGGATTGTCAGTCGCTTCCGTGGAAGTAGCTCTCTCCTTTTCTTCTCGCTCTTGAGCCCTTTTCAAGCGTCTCCTTACGCTCTCAGGTTTATAGTTGGGATCCGTCGCTGCGAAAGCACAAAATAGCTTCAGCATTAGTATCAGCGATAACAAAGAAAGGAGTGACGCGACACTCACGTTTAACACAAGATCGAATGTCCATTCTACAAGCCACTTGACGGATGTGAACGCTGATTTCCAGTTTGAGCAATGTGTTTAACCAGTCTTGCTCACGTTTCGGAAGGGTCCCTGGTCGGCTCCAGATGTTGTCATCCACATTTTGATTAAAACCAGATCGCCACCAGGAACCAAGATCTCCAGGAAGATCTATCACAAAAAACTCCTTTTTCCAGCCATCAACGGAAGACTCGATATGGAGGAGTTTCCAAGTAAAAGACTTCAGAGAGTCATCGTCAAAACGGGGCGATATCGTTATCACCCCCCGGTATTTCATCAGCTTAAAAAGAGACTTAAGCAGTAGAAGGGAAGGGGAAGTAATCCCTTTGTATTTGCAAAGTTCCAGAAAAGCATAAACACAACAATATGCATTTGGGGATAGTTGGGCCAGAGTTAGATCGCCGACAACAAGCAATTCTTTGACAAAAGAGTCAATGGGAAGCCGAAAGCCATAACGGAACATTTGCGCATACATGACCCTACGATTGCCCGTCAAAACGTTGTTCAGACGTAGTGACTCAGGGGCAACAGTGGTTTTATAATCATCAGGAATATCAGCATTATGGGCGGCCAAATGCTCACGGAGAGCGGCCTCAAATGTGATAACACTAGACGTAATATCCATCCTTTTCTCATCGGCAGATTTCGACTCAGTACGGCGAGTCTTAGCCATGGCAGAATTTAAAGAATTAAAAGATGAGGAAGACGATGGAGGAGAAAGGAAATACCTTCAGAGAAAAGCACTTCAAAGAGCCTTGAATAGTGGGGAGAAAATAAGACGGCTAAAAGAAAATATGAGAAAGCGGGATGATAAAAGAAAAGTGAAAAGAATAGATATTGGGTTTTATAACCCTAATGATCAAACGAAACGACGAATGCCACAGTCGTTGCGTGGAAGCGGCATAAGGAACAGACTCAGGTAATGAGTGCAATCCTAGAAAAGCGCTACAACGCCTCGATTTAGGCAAAGTTCTCAAGCACGCTAGCCCGTGGCGCTGGAAGAAATAGACACGTGTGCCTGCACAATCACGACTTTTCTAAGGAAAGGATAGCAAGCATTAAATGCTCTGAAAAGAAGGTATTATCTCTTGGGGAAAACAAGAGCGGTATCATAAGAAAGGAGATAACGCAAGATGGCGTTGATTAAAATAATAGCGTTGGGTTAGTGCGAAAAGGCGAAATGAAAATCAAATAGCAATGAAATACAAGTATCGTCGCACAACGAGGCGTTATTACAAGACAAGGAAACAAATAAGCGGAAAATCTCCTAAATAGAGCAACCTCGATTAATCATGGGCCCTCGCGAGCATCGCGATCACCATTCCTCTGCTTTTCTCCAGAATAAGGAAGATCTCTCTCACCTTCGCCCAAATCCTTTAGTCTCTTGGAAGCGTAATCGGCCAGCACTGACGAGTCAACAGTTCCCTGGCGATAGAGACTCATAAACTCAGCGATACAAATATCCATGGTCTTGTCCTTCCACCAGGCTATCTTTGAAGACACTTTGGCCAAATTCGCATCACGAGATGCTATCTCTTCGCGAAGGAAGATATTCTTTCTGTCAGCTACCACCAATTCCGCCTCCAGAAGGTCTATCTTAGCCTTCCCTTTTGATCTTTCTCGAGCGAGCTCAGCGCGACAGTCGTCCAACTCCGCCCGGGTCCGCTCTTGAAGCTGCGACAGCTCCGTTACCTTCCCTAAAGCAGCATCTAGTTCTCCCTTTAAATCAAGAGAAGGTTGAACCTTGTCACGGCGATCCTCGAAAAAGTAGTTTAACTCGCGGAAGCAGGCCAGCATGTCAGTCAGAAGACCTGAATGGCGAACGTCGGGAGGATGCCGCAAGAACTCTTCTTTGTCCTTCGAAGAAGTAAACATTTGTCCCACTATCGGGCCCACTGGTTCCTCTCGCGATGACTGGTCCGATACCCCTAAAGCACGGAGACCGTCGGTACCAAGGGAAGACAAGTCCAGCTGATAAGCAATGGGGCCTTGAAGACCTTAAGGGGAAAGGTTGGCGATATAAGGAGCAGAGCAATTTTTTGCAGAATCACCAATGCCCGAAATCGAAGAAAGAAACAAGGGCTGAGGCTTCCGTGGAGAAGGAGAGATGGGATTCGGAGTTGGTAAGCTCACATCTGGAATAAAAGAGCGAATAGGGGAGCCAGGACCGCCAGACACCAAGGGAGAGCCCACCGCTGCCGAAGCCTCGTTAACCTTGGGAGGAATGGCAGAGGGCACCTTGGTAACTTCCGTCACTGGCAAGGGACCCATAACGTGCGAGGCGTCAACCTCCTCGGAAGGAACCCCATTGATTTCCTCCACGGAAGGAACTAGTGGGTCAGATTTCTCTTTGCGAACTCTCTTTACGAGACGCTCCGTTTCGGTAGCGATCTCTTCGCTATCGTCCTCGGTTGACTCTGCTACAGGATCACCTTTTCTGGACCTAAGTTTCATTCGATGGGCAAGGGTGGCATGACGCAACTCAGAACCAGTATCCATGCTTCCGCTATCACTGTCAATCTCTTCAATGACGGGATTACTCGGGGCCACTCCCTTACCGCGAGACGGCAGCCAATTCTCAAGGAAACGAGAAGGTCGGGCAAATGTGTTGCGTGTCGCGACGGTTTTGTTTCTCCTTCCTCGCGGCGGAATAGGCGGACGACTAGAGCCTTCGGGTGGAGGAGAATGAGGTAATGTCTGAAGCGGCACCACGTTTAGAGGAGTGTCACTTTCCTCGAAGGATCAACCCTCAGCGTTACCTGCCAATAAAATATTTTAATATGACAAGTAAGTCGAAGCGATAAGGCGATAAAAGAAAAGACTCACCTACGACACACTCTGGCAAAGGCCTGAACCGAGCAAATTTCCGAATGCGGAAAGGCCCTTCTATTTCTAATAAGGCGTTAACATTGGATACATCCATACTAGATAGCACATCTGGTTCTCGCCAAGCGGCACTAGTAATCTTTCGGTTGAAACCACCGCGCCAAAACCGAGAGGGCAAGCGAATGGTGAAGAAGCCATTTTTCCAGTTGTCCACGTTCTCTTCAAAACCTTGAAAATTCCACCAGAAAAACCGAACAAGAGCACCATTCCATCTTGGGGTAATATCCACTAAGCAGTTATGGCACCTCAAGGTGAAAAATGTGCGGAACAGATCGAGCGATGGAGCGAAAATATGCTTCATCTCACACGAGCGAAGAAAGGCGTAAAGCCCACACCAGGAAGGCGGAGTTATTTGAACAGGATTGAAATCGTAGTGGTCTAGCAGTTTCAACAGAGAAGTATGAAGCGGAAGACGAAACCCGTAGGTAAACATCTTGAAATAAACCAACCGCAACGTCCCCCACATGGCATCAGTAAGCCGAGTATCCTTCAATGGGACAAAGGGGCGATATCCCGTGGGAAAAGTGATATCGTTCTCCTCTAACTCAGCCCTCAAAACCTCATTACAATCAAAAACACTACGAGCTCTCCTGACTTCGGGATCTAGAGGATTTTCGATAATTGCAGAAGGCCTAGCGCAAGACATAATGGAAGGGAAAGTAAAGCTATGACAATAGAGAAGCAAAATACCTGGAGCAGAGAACCAGTGAATCGGCCGTCGGCACTGGCGAAGCAATTGCAGTAAAATCCCTCGAGAAGAAAGAAGCACAGAAGAAAGGAAATACGAAAAATTTCGAAATATTAGCAGAAAATACTAAAAGAGAAGAGTAAACTCCTTATAAAGGTTAAACCTAAAAAAGGAACAGCCTGTGAAAACAAAACACGTGCAGAAGGGAAAAGGACGCGTGGACAGTCATCAATGTCTTTCGGGAGAAGACAGTTACTGACTGAAAACTGAAAGGCGGTTGCGTCAAGTGAAAGGCCTACTCTCGCGATAATCCTGGAAACATAAAGAAAGAAAAGCGGCAGAAGAGCGAAAAGAAATAGAAACGTCATTTTATTATTTGGGAAAGCCATACGGCATCTACAAAGAGGCATGGTATGCCCAACTATTCGCCATTAGACCAGGAGATGCCATAGCAGTAGACCACGTCATCATCGTCCTCACCTAAAAGTGATGGATCTTCGCCAGCGAAAGGGAAAGGTTCCTCAACCCTCTCTCCCACGCGAGTGGATGATCGATCTGATTCCTCCTTGACAGACGGCGACACCGCTTTAACAGCTGAACAGGCGGAAGGAGCCCTTGGCGGTGACTCGTCAGGAGGGAAAGATGTTTCTCTCCCCTTCGAAGAGAAAGAAGCAAGAGAATCGAAGAATGACTTAGATGCCTTCGCAGCATCTTTCTTCCGCCTCTTGCGGCACCGTCGGCGAACAGGTGGCCTCCAGGGAGGCGACGGAGGAGGATTATCCGAATCAGGAGAAGTCGGAGGAGTTGGTGAAGAATCTCGGGCGAACGTATCTAAAAAATGAGAATCAGCCATGAGATCACAGAATATTAATAGAGGAAAAAGCAACAAGGGGACGAAGAATAACGAAGGGGAGAAGATCCCTTAAATAGCCAGAAAATTGGGAAGAAAGGATCTTCGATCTTCTAACCCGACTCTTGAAAGAAGACACGTGTACAGCCTGAAGTGCAGATATGGATTTACAGTCACGCCTGTTGAGATTTTCCCCTGATCGAGGAAAACCGCAAAATTGCCCAATCAGTTGCCAGGACAACCGCGGCGTAGATTTAATGTTGAACAACCAATCAGAAAACTGCCCAGTGGCTGAACCATTTTCAGTTGGGCTAAGAATATCTCCAAGAAAGACAAAGGGCACATTAAAGAAGAAGAACAGTTGCAAAACGGCATACTAAAACCAGTTTATTTATTATGGCCTAGGGGCCGGAAAGTACATTTACATGCCAGGAAGAAAAGAGAAAAGGCCCAAAGGGAGCCATCGCTATCAGGCGTCGGAGCCCGCATCCTCAGGCACTTCGGGAAGGTCTCTTAGAGAATCCATGACCAGAATCAGATCATGGGAGGTGGCTCTCATCCCCTTCAGACAACACCCCAGCATATCCTTGCGCTGCTGCAGCATGGCGATCACCACTTGAATCCGAGCGATGGAGGCAGCCAGCTTTGACACGCTTTCCAGAGGGTTGAAATCCTCCAGAGATGTAGCTCCCAGCCTGGAATGAAGAGGGGTCAACATTCCTTGCAGCTCCAGGATGTCCTCAGAGGTCTTGACCAACATGTTCTCCAAGAACCCGACATCCCCATTATTGAGGTTCTTGAGAGAATGACCCTTGGAAAGGAGAAAATTCTTAGTCAAATGATCCATGATGTAAATTGCCAGAGATGAGGAGAACGTGGGTGGAGAAAGTTCCCCAATTTATAGGCCCCAAGAGAGAGGCCTTGGAAAGTACAAAGAGGTCCTCAAAAGGCGAGCCGTCTCGTCACCCCTAAGGACTGATAAGCCTAAAAGCGGAGTCAAAGGTTGATGCTCGTATGTCATCCGCGACATGAATGTTCGAAAGGATGCAAGATAAAATGTGGAATAACGCCAAAAGGCACGATATCAAGGGTAGCCATTACGTAACAGCCATATGGTTACCGGTATCCACAGTGTAAGGCCGCGTTGATGTCGCAGGTGGCCCTAGATGCGTAAAACCTCGTCGACATCGCAGGCATCTGATGGTATAAAGCCGCGCTAATCATAGGCAGCTGATGGCGTAAAACCGCGATGATATCGTTGCTTCCTTAAGCGAAAGAGGAGAACGGGGCCCGCGTGACCTCAAAACCCCTGTAAGTACAAAAGTTTACTAACTTCTCTATAAATACCTATCTCCTCCGTGTGTTTGCAGTACACTTGAAAGGATGATGGACCCGGAACGAATGCAAATCCACGACATGACCTGGTTGCAGTCTTTGGCGGTATCACAAGTGACCCGTCAGCAGCCCTTCTATGACATGAATAAAGTTGAGACTCCGTAAGCCCTGCCAAGAGGTCAAATAGACTAATATCGCCGGGCAAAAGCGATGCCCTCATGATCACAAGCGTAATAGCATCGTCTCTCGTGGACCTCTTAACGCCTCAGAAAAATAGGTCTCTAGATAAAAATGAAGGACGGAATCCGCTTGTTCGCTGGGAAGATTCAGAACTAAGTTCCAGCTCATCACTTAACACGGTTAACATCGAGCAGTCAGAGAAACTCGGAGATCCTGCAGACATACCGCCCCACGAAGGAACAAGTTTTCATCTAAGATTTCAGACATGGACAACCCTTGGTAAACACTCGGGCTCGTTTTCAGTTGGGCTTATGACAACAATCAAGACAGCCCTAACGGTGCTACCACACTTGCGGCTCCCGCCGGGATGATTTCCCATAAGACCCGTAAGATATCTTCATATCGCCCGAGAATAGGCGAAGGATTCCTAGGATGGTCGACATCAGCGGGGAGGGGGGGGGGGGGGGGGACTCACGCGACTCTACACGCACGGCACCATCCCATCCTAGGGACCCACGAGCTTATTGCTCCCGGCGGCCCGTATGATATCGCTCATGACGTCATCTGTCGGTATCGCTTGTGACGTCACCATCAGACATCGCCTGGATTGTTATCGCCAGGTATCGCCGAATAGGCCTATAAATACCCCTACTTTTCCAATCTGAAGGTACGATCGAGATCACTCAGACGAACCTCTGTTATTTTTGAAACCCGAACTGACTTAAGCATCGGAGTGTCTACGCCGGAGTCCCCCCTCCGGCGCTTTGCAGGTACATCCGGCACCGACCGCCACCATTCCGATCAGGCACGACTCCGAATCTTACAAGATCGACATTGAATCTTATCAGGTTGTTTATGGAGTTGAACCAGAATTAGGTCACTACCATGCTATTGTGGACTTACTGGCAAGGAATGGACACCTTCAACAAGCAGAAAAGGTTATTTCCAGCATGCCTTTCTCACCAAATGCCATTATATGGCGTACCTTCCTCGAAGGATGTAAAAGATACAGGAGTACAGAGTATGAAGCTGCAGTCATGTAATTGCATGTTAAATATCATTCAAGGCGATTGATACAAAAGAGTAAGTCATCAAATTTCCATGTTGAGTTACTTCATTCTTGGTGTCACGTGATTCTTAAACTTTAATGAAGCTTCACACCAAGTTACTTGGGGATTTTTAAACTTATAGGTTTTGTTTGAATCCATTGTGGGATTTTTCTTGTTCTGTAGGAGGCTAGAGGACTGATGCTGGTCCAAGGCTAGTACAAAAAATGGTAGGTTTTGGAGACTGCAAGACCTCCAAACTTGTGGCTAAAATTGTTGATGAGGAAGTTGCACATGTAGCTGTTGGTGTCTACTGGTTTGCCTCAGTCTGTTAGAAAATGGGTCGCGCCCCTTGCTCTGCTTTTAAAGGTTTAGCTGCGCTTGTGACAAGTTGTTTGCATCCATCTATTTTGATACAAGCAGAGTATTTATTCACAATTTTTTGGTAAGCATGCAAACTTGTTGCATGAGTACAAAGGACCCATTGATTATTCAGCTAGAGATGAAGCTGGGATTCCTCGTGACTGGTGAGAAAATAGCATCTTAATAAGATTCTCCAAGTTGAACTACAATTGTTTTAGATTTTGGTAGCAATTTTCTAATCAATTGACTTACACCTTTAGCAAGCAGGAAATTATATTCCTTGAAATACAATCCATCAAACTGGCTGGTTATATTGAGTTCTTAAATCATCCACTATGAGTTCTTAAAACAAACAAGGAAAGGATCTGAAATTGGGTTCAAATGTTCAGCTCTTTGTAGTATGTGAATGGCTAGATCTCTCAATCTTTCCCTTCGTGGGTGGGAAGTACAACTTTTTTGGGCCACTTTCGTCTCCTTGAATGGTTTGTGCACAACTGGTTTATGCCAATGATTAGCTTAGGTAATTAGGAGTGGGCTGAGAGTTCTTGTGCACAATGATACTATTAATAATTGTACTTTGTATTTATAGGATCAAATCATAATGCACATTGGCTAATTTTGCAGGTCTACGAGAGGCTTGCTTCTATCAGTTTCGTGGCAATCCTGCACGACTCTTCTTCTTCTACAATGATGGTCGTGTACAAACTGTTAGAATTCTTTGTCAGGATGGTGGCCGTAAAAACTCAACCCCAGATTGTGGTGTATGTATACTCAGCTACCAGTGATACTGGTAGTAACTCAACCTGAGTGAACTGCTACTGTCATCACCTTCCTGCCCAGTGGATGAGTCCTTGTGAGTAGCTATACCTGCCATCTCTAGCAATGTCAGACAGTTTTCTGAAGTCTGGTTAGTTTTGATGCCAAGCAGATAGCTTATAGTAGTTTCGTTAAACACCGTGGTATGGTAGTTTTCTCTAACCACAATCTAATTTATAACTTGTGTGTTTCGCACAAGGAATTTGGTTGTAAGAGGAGAAGAAACTGGAGTGTTTATCTCTTGCAAGATCAAGCAGATTTTCTATTGTTTGCAGTTATGTTTGCTGCAATTTTTCTGTACAAGTTTGCATATTAAAAAAAAATTCTACAATTTTTCTGTGCAAATTTTCTGCAGATTTTTTAGCATTTTTTTTGCAGGCTCATTTTTTTTAAAAAAACAAAATTCAATTTTAAAAAAAAAAATCAAATAAATATTAGTTGGACGGGACCCGTCCAAACCCGGCTAATTTAGATGGACGGGATTGGTCCGTCCGTTTATTAAATGGACTTGGACAAGTCCGTCCATTTATTAAATGGACAAATGGGATTGCACCATGGACGTCCGTCCGTCCCATATTGCCACCCCTACGTGCTCCTTTGCCATCTTTGCTGCATAACAAGTTTGATTCATCCCTTTTTTTACTTAACATTGTTTTTTTTTCTTAATATATTTTTTAGAACTCCATAAAAAAAAGTAATTATTAATGACATTTTTTATATGTTCATATAAATAATTAAATATAACTTAACAAAAATATTTTAAAATATTTTTGATTGTTTGACTATAATATCTTTAGATAACTATATTTGTAAAGAGAGTAAGCAGAATATTCTATTGTGACACTTATCTAATAAATAGTAAATATTTTATAATTAAAACTCTAATTAATATGACTAAGCATTTTTTTTCAAAATATAAATAAATTATATTTTATCATCAAATTCTAAAGCTTCACATATGATTAAATATCAATACACTTAAAAGCTTATCTTCGTTTCATATATGAAATTTTATCCTTCAATCATTAAGCCTAAATCAATATCCTTAAATTGTTAATTTAATAGAAAAATGTTCTCCAACTTAAGTGAGTACATTCACTTAATCATAACATTACTCACAAAAAAATTATATATGACATACATGCAACAATACTTAGATTAATTTTTTTGATTAATAAATTCATATTTTATTAATTATTTTTTTTCTAAATATAAAATTATTAATGAAATTTAATGAGTAATTAATAAACAAAATCTATAAAACTAATTCATACTATGTGATATCAATCTAAGATTAATAAAAAAAATCTATAAAATTAATTCATATTATATATAAATAAGATATCAATCTAAATATCAACTTAATGTGTATATGTAATACAATATATTTAGTTTGAAACGTAATAAGTAATTAATAAACAAAATCTCTAAAACTAATTCATACTATATGATATCAATATAAAAGTAATAAACAATATCTATAAAACTAATTCATATTATAATATATGATATCAACCGAAACATCAATGTAATGTACAAGTGTATATGTAGTACAACCTATTTAGTTTGAAACTTAATGAGTAATTAATAAATAAAATCTATAAAACTAATTCATATTATATATAAATAAGATATCCAATTGTCTGTCGAGAGCATCAAAAATAGTTGTAAAACAGATATGAATATGGGTGAAGAATGTTACAACTTATCACTGTCCACAAGGACTTGTAGATCGTGGTAAGAGGATCATCCTTAGAGATCTGGCTGGGAATTGTAGTTTTGGTTTGACTTTCTCGTCACTGAAATTGATTGGGTGTTTCCTGAAATTAAGACAAATAAAAAATTAAACAGTAAAAGCAATCTTGGTCAGGTGGATTGACCAAGATCAGTTGAATGTTGTGGAAGAGGAAATCTTGGTCAAGATTGTTTGGCCAAGATTCAAATATTGCAAATAAAGAGATGTAAATGATAAGAGAGAATTCCTGGTAAGTGCAACTCTGGAGCACTTATTCTTATGCTTCGATCACTGATTCATAGGTTTTCACGCTCCCCATTCATAACATTGTTATAGATTGAGAGGAACTCCTTTTCAATCTTACTTCCCTCCTCAAGTGATCATCCGGTGGGTACTCCCTCTCCTGATGATCCTAATCAATGGAGACCTTGCTGGTTAAAGGGTTTATCCAATTGATTGTTGGCTTGAAAGACTGCGTCTCCTCAATGACATAGGGGAAGACAATGTCTATACCAAGCTACTTCCCAGTCGGAACCCTAGATTGTCAGTCTGGTCAGACCTATATCTCCCAAACTCACTAATCTGCCATAGATTAGTTGTCTACTTGACCAATTTGGTTTCAAATCGTCCCCTCCTTGCCTGACTACAAATCTCTCATTAAAACCTAAGAGTGATCAAATCTTGATTTTAATGGAGACCGGTTTGTTAAAACAGAGTTTGAGACGATTATAAACGATGAGGTTATGGGGTTTATTTTGATCTCACGAAGCACAAGAATGGCTCAACAACCCTTACCAAGAATGGGGGTTTAGCTACTGAACACCATTATGGAAGAAAATAGAAATTCAATTGATAGTAAACTGGGAAATGAACTAAATCCGTAAAGATCCTTAATGGAAGATTACAAAGCAAAATTATTTTTTCTCGGAAGAAGATGGAGTCGAGAGATGTTTTTTCAGAGTTTAGTCACAACTTAAGAACTAATGCTTGCCGTCTCGACTCCTATCTCTTTTGAATTCAAAATTAAACTAGTTATTACAAAATCTAAAATATTGTTCAAAATATGAATTTAAAAGATTGTTTGTTTGTTGTTCAAATAAGGAGAAGATCCTTATTGGAATCCACGAATCCAACCAGCAAACGACTCCATCCTTCCAGCCTGCCACCCAACTGCCCAGCAATTCCTCGCTTGACTCTGTATCTCCACAATCAGCACGCCTCTAGCTGATCAATCTTGGCCAAGCCTGCGGCCAAGATTGATCGTTTATCTGGTACAAGCTTGAAGCTGATATATCCTCCATTCTCGCTGCCTCCTCGAATATTTGCACAAGTAGGGAGATTCTAATTAGTTTTGCCATCCAATTTGCCAAAATTAGATAAAAAAAACATAGGAATTAAATCATCAATCAATATCAATCTAAATATAAAATCTAATGTGCATATGTAATACAATCTATTTAGTTTGAAACGTAATAAGTAATTAATAAACAAAATTTCTAAAACTAATTCATACTATAAGATATCAATATAAAACTAATAAACAGTATCTATAAAACTAATTCATATTATATATATATGATATCAACTGAAACATCAACATATTGTACAAGTGTATATGTAGTACAACCTATTTAGTTTGAAACTTAATGAGTAATTAATACACAAAATCTATAAAAATAATTCATATTATATATAAATATGATATTAATCTAGATATCAATCCAATGTGTATATGTAGTACAACCTATTTAGTTTGAAACATAATAAGTAATTAATAAACAAAGTCTATAAAGCTAATACATACTATGTTGATATGTCTTGAAATTTTCCTATGGGACCTATTGTAATTTCAGATTTTTCATATAAGGGGTACTAGGGGGTTAGGGTGATTTATTCTGATTGTCCACATTCTCTACTTTCATAAACTAACTTAATTTCAAAATTAGTTAATTAATAGAGTACTTAATTAATAAATTATACATATAACAACTATTAAAAAATGACACAAAGAATGGAAATTAAATTTCTGACGGAATGTTCCGTCAAAAACACTAAATAGCGACGGACATAGCCGTCGAAAATGGAAAACCATTTTCGATTACTTTGTCCGTCGAAACAGATGGATTTTTTTGACGGCTTTTCTATCGAACTCTTTATTCGACGCCTATGTCCATCAGAACCTAAGAGGTTCATCAAGGATCTTTCTCCTAATTCCTGTCGAATTCCTCTAATATCGACGACTTTTCGGTCAAATTCCTCTAATATTGACGATTTTTCGGTCAAATAATTAACACATTTTCGACGAGTTTGGCGGTTGAAATACTTTCGACGGACTTTGCCCTCGAAAATGTTTGCGCTATGTTGGGGCGCCAACATTTTTTCATTAGCGCCCAAATGTTTCAACGGATGAAATGTGGTCGAAACACTTTCAACAGATAATTCCCTCGAAAGCGTTTTGACCGGTGCCGAATCAGTCAAAAATAAAATAAATACAATCTATCACAGTGAAATAAGAAATATTACAGTAAGCAATAAGAGGTTCGTTCCACAGGAATTTAAGATTAATCTCAGTTTCAAAGTATGACCAAAATATAACAATGGTAGAAACCAATAAAAAGGGAGGTTTTGTAAAAGTTAATTAACGGAGCAGAATGTAATAAAAACAATAGAGAAATAAATAATGAATAAGATCAGATGATGGAAAATTCCCAATAGAGACTCAACCAAGGTCATAATTCTCATGTATTGATCATTGATGCAAAGATGTTTAAAACTGAGTTTCACAAGGAGGCTATAGAAGTCATGTTCACTTAGACTTCATACTCTCCTCCTAATCAAGTTTCTTAAAGAGACCCTCTATTAAGAACCCTAACCTCCTTAGCAATCCTAAGGTTCATTTATAGGATTTAACCAAGTGGTTTATAAAAATAGGGAGAAACCTTCCCTATACCTAAGGGAGAGACACCTCGCCCCTATAAACCTAATTCTTCTCTTTTTTTCTAATTGAGTCTCGGCTGGCCACAAATTAGTTGCCTACGGATTCCTACTAACAATGTAGACCCAAAGTTATTAGGAAAAACCGTAATTATTCAGGTTTAAAACTTAAGTTGATCATGCTTAAATCAAACAAGAATAAATTGACAAGAAATCAAAAAGAGTAGAAATATAAAATTCAGAATTGATTAAGCTCGTTTAGACCTCACAATACTAGAATTATGAGCCTTAGAGTCTATACCAGGAATGAATGATTTAGCTAGACAAAGATAAAATTAAAATAGAATAAAAGTAATTGCATAAAACCGGAAAATCTCCTCGTTTCTAGGAAGAAGACGAGGAGAGCAGAAAATTAAAATAGTCCAGTTGCTGCCCAGTTACAGAGAAATGAAAAATAGAGAAAACTGGAGAAGAAGAGATGATGTCGATCTTTGTTGTTCTACCCTGTAAATAGCCTGGGAAAAATTAAATTCCTAGAGTCCTAGATAAAATAGAAAACTAATTGTTCTTATCCCCTGAGAAGTATTATAAAATTGAGACTTTTTTGGATAATTGTTTGTTGAATGCAGAGGTGCTGTTGTGTTGTGAGTCTTTTCTGGAAGCAGAAGGGTTTGATGACTCTTCCTGGTACGGCTAAAAGCTTCGCTACCACATGGTACAATCTCGGTTCCACAAAGAGCTTGAAGCCGTGAGATGAATGGAGCAAGGATCTAGTCCTCGACGAGAGGTTGGTAGGCGTACATTGATAAATGGATGATAGATGTTTAGGATGGAATATGGAGTAATAAGGCAACGGAATAATGAAGGAATGGTAGAGGTGTATTTGAAGGATACTTGTATTTAACTTGGAAGTGGAGAAAACCCTCCTTAAAACAATGGTAAGGCAACATTTCTATGTCACTAACAAGTATCTCTTGCCAAGACGACCCTTCCACCAACAAGGATGGACAACCCTTTTACTCTTGGAGGAGATGATAGTTCGGTTCTAGGAACCCTAGATTACCCGAAGCTACACTAAGCTAATATTGGTCTTATGAAGAAATCCCATTCAGAGGCTATTTATATAGGGAAAAACCCTATATTACCCTTAGACAAAGGGCCTTGGATCACCTAGAAGCTGGCTTGAAAGAGCTTGGAAGTGTCATAGTTAGAGTCGGGCGGTATACCGCTACGTTCGCTACTCCAATGCCCCTCCAAGCCGACGCTAGCGGCATACTGCCAGAAACTGTCTTGCAAGCTTTTGGCGATGCTCTTCCATGGCTTGCGGGGCCCACCTATGAGGTCCGTACGGGTTCAAGAGTGAGCATGTTGGCGTGCACACAAATCAACCATTGATCCTTCGCCTCCAAATTGCTCTCCTTGGCTCGAATGGTCTTCAAGAAAATGACTACCAACCCCTTGCTCTGTGTGAAGTATCGATGAGCTCCCGTGCTTGTATCACTAAAGCATGGAATGGATGAAACAAGTATCAAATTGTATTTTTAGGGGTGAAACAAGTGATTGTAATTGAATTCTGGGTTCTAACAAAAAATTTCAATCAAACTCAAACATTTATAAAATCTCATGTGTTTATTCCTTTTTCTAGGTTTAAACGGAGCAATTTCAATTTCAATTCAGTTTCAGAAAGAGTCTGCTAGTAACGTGTAGGAGTAAGACCCTGTGGAAGAAGATCGAAGAATATGGACCACGCCCATGTTATCAACGCGAAGGTTGAAATTTGTTAAGCTGACAAATAATAACCACTGAGTAGAAGAGTAGAACAAGTATGTAACAATTTTCCATCACATCACAACAAAACCATTGACATGTTATTGAGAGAAAAATGTCAGGATCCAAAATACATTGGAGGACCGAACTCAGTACTCCATAGTATAGATAGTGATACGATGATCGGACAGTATTCTGAAATCAACCACAATGATCACAATTTAAGTTCAGGATCTTTCCCAATGTCTGATAACTTTTGGGCGCGGCATCCGACGAAGAAGACGCAACAAAGTCCCTAGAGAAAGATTCCTGCCGGAGAGCGGCTAAAGCAGCCTTTCTCTTCTGCCTCCGCTCTTGCCATCTCTTCAGCTGCTCCTCAAGACAAAATTTAGCTCTCTCAGCTGCTTCAGCTCTCGAAACTGCCTGTTCTGTTCGATTCCTGAAGTCCGCAACTTTTGCTGTCGCAGCTTCCAGTTCCTTCTTCAGGGTTTCCACTTCATTCTTATTTCCTGCAGGAATTTGCTTGTCAGGATTTTTCAAAACAGATTGATTGGCCATCTCAGCTTTCATGATCAAGAACTTGTACTCTTCAAGTGAAATTGTTGCGTTGTCATTTTCTTCAGCTTCGGGTTTTGACACATTTTCCTGACAAAGTTCTGATCTTCCTCTATGAAGGGCAGATTTAAGAATTTCTATCTTAACCTGTGCTTCATTCTCTCTTTCTTTACTCTCATTCAGTTCAGATTTCACCATCTGCAGCTCATTTTTCAGCACATCCACGCCGCTCTGCAAGCGATTCACATCATCGTTTGAGTTCTGCAGGTCTAGACTTAACTGATTCAGTTTATTCTCCGATGCCCCGACATGAAGTTCTTGGCCAGAGTTTCCCATTTCTGTCCCTTTGAGGTTAAGCTCTTCCTGTAGTAAATCAATGAGTACAGATTTTGCCAGTAGCTCATTCTCCATATGCTTTCTCATCTCTTCCACCTTCTCTATCGCTGACTTGATCTCGGAATCTTTCCGCGACAAAACCATACCTTTCTCCGTTTCTGCTTGAATAGCATCCAGCTTTGACATAAGAACAGCTTCATTAAGCATAGAAGCATGTCTGAGGAGCTCTTCAGCTCTTTCAGTCTCATGCTTTAAGGCAACCTCCATCAATTCTATTTCTGTCAATGCCTTCAGATTTTCATCCTTTGCCGTGGCTAATTCTGTTTCCTTGCTGATCAGCTCTTCTTGACAAGCCTTTAATTCGCCAAGAACAACCGAAAGCTGTTTCTTTACGTTCTTCGTGTTTATCGATTGGTCGGCCACCTCCTCTGCCTTAGACTCAAGCTCATTAATCCGAAGTTTACGTACTCTGCATTCCTCTTTGTAGAAATCTCTCTCAACCTCAGAATTCTTGATCTGGGTAGAAAGGTCTTGAATTGTGTTCTGGAAGTACTCGAACTTTATTTCTAGTTGCAGGTAGGCAGAGTCCTTTGCCTCCATCTGTAGTTTACAATTAGCCAATTCCTTTATCAACCCTTCAGCATCCTTCTCTCTGTCCATCTCCTGCAGGAAATAAGGAAAAAACAGACGAAAGACCGCGATTACGGGTCATGATTTGAAATTCTCAATCATCGTATCCTGTTTTTTTAGGATACGAAATATAATTAGACCCATCAAATGACTTGCTAAACCATATTAGAATTCATTTCCAGAAACGATCAAGCAGTTGGAAAAATATGTAGATATGTAATCTATACTATGCAAGTTACGAATAAGTTTGTAGCTCAGTCGCACTTTTTGCAAATCAAGAGAGAGGTCTGAGTTTCAGTACCCTAGTCGATCTTTTTCTTGCAATAATCAGCCAAAACCAAAATTAGCCCAATAAACAAAATCTGCAGCACAAATGCAAAGTTAACAAAAGCAAAGGTAGACATGAAAACCCATTTTTCAACAAAAGACAAATCAAGATTTTGAAAAGAAAACCTGAAATTCGCAGGAAATTGATTGTCGGATTGGCAGGAAGACAGGGAAATGTAGGAAAGAAGGTACAGATATGAAGTTCGTGTAATAATTGAAGAGGAACAAAAACATTGTAATATTCTTAAAACTATTTTGGTGTTTCTGGATGATGGAGAATACGAGGGGATTCCTTTCCTATCCTTTGATTCAACAAGAATGTTTTTTTCTTCTTGTTTTCTTGTACAGATTTCTTGGTGTGTGTTCTTGTACAGTTTAATTTGGAACTATCTAGTGACATTTTATGTTGCAAAGTATGTTCTTCTGTTGCCAAGTATGATTTGCCTCTTTAATGTAATGAGTGGGATCAAACCGAAAGAGTCATTTCCTTCCCGATGTGATACTGTTGAAAAAAATATATAGCATTCTAGAAGAGAGAGAGGATATACGGAGATGACAAAAAAAGTAGTAATTATAATACCTAGGGGCAACTAAACGGAATCATCTTACTGTGAAAATATTTCACCAGACACAGCTCAATTGGGTGAGATTTTTGAATTAGATCATTTTTTTTTTGAAATCCGATAGGACTTTTTCACTAAAATTGTCAAGCACGTAAAACATGTATATTCCTATTTTAGTTCATTTTGTGTTAAAATTGAATAAATTTAATGTTAACATGTGATATGCATGCCAATTTTAACAAAAATTAAAAAGACCCATAGTTAGACTGTTGAAATTGTCTAATTGAAGTTCATTGATCTAATTGACAAAATTGAAACACCTTTAAGAAACTAAATATACTTCTTCTTTTTGTTTTTTATGGAAGACTTGAAAACAAATATATTCGAACAAAAGAAAAGAACAAGTAGTAAATTAACACAAATTAATGTAAGAATTAATAGAGTACATGTACCAAATATGTAATTAACCGTGGCATGTTCATGCGTGTGTAATAAAATTGTACCAAAAGGGTATTCGGTTCAGTCCAACCATTTAGACTGGATGTGCAATTGGACAGAACAAAACTGGTGGATTCGGCCAGTTCTTAATACAACTGGTGAATCGTTTGGGTTAATGCATAGCCGGGCCAGTCCAGTCATAAAATTACGTCGTTTTATTCTCTTTTTTTAAACCTATTGCATCGAAACGACGTCGTTTTATCTGAAAAGTAGAAATTTGACATTGAAAATTAGAAAAAAAATTGATATATTAATTAGGTATAAACTATGAAGTCTTCATATGAAAGAAAAAACTAATATTGCTAGTAAATATTCATATTAAAAAAAAATAGTTTCACTTTTCAAAATTGAAGGGTTCTTATGTCTAAATAATTTAAAATGACCAAATAGCTCAAGTCGATTAAATAAGGTTGGACGACTCATTTATTTCTGACTGGTTCTGCTCTGATAATGTTGTTTCCAAGGCAAGTTCCCTTTACTGCTGCACCCAACCCAAGTGCATCATGTAATGGTAGTTGGGTTTGGGCCTAATTCCTGGGCGACCTGTTTTAGGCCTCAGTTTTCTTTCAATGTTTGGGCTTGATATAATGCTTGGGCTTGCACTGCGCTTTTTAAGCCACCATCTTCTTGTTTATATATGCTTTTTTATTTTATTTTTTATCATTAAGCCTTCCACTCTATATGCGAGTAATTTTTAAAGGATTTATCTCGCTTAAATAAAATTAGAGATGATGATGGTATAAATATCCATGATATATTTTTTACCATATTTATATCATCTTCTTTTTTTTGGAAATATTCATATCATCTATTTTTTTATTATATTCATGTTTATATCATTACCACTCATTTTTATATTAGGCCAAATCATATTTATACCATTAACTATCCATACTTAATGGAAGAAAAAAAACTTCTAAAAAGCACTACTCAGTATTCATGGGTTCATAAATCGACCAATGTATTTCACCATGAACAAAAAAAATTACGTTTAAAAGTACATGAAGAATTTCGAAAATAAAAGTTTAAACAAACAATCAAAATCTACATGAATTAAATAGAAAAATATCCACAAACACACTGAAATTCAACAGATTACAAATCCTCATACTCATTATCAAATATACAACTAAAACAAGTCTAAATTGCAAATAATCATACTTGAGTTACTACGTTTGCTTCCTCATCATTTTCTAGATCGCACACGCTTAACGGTTGTGTGAGTAGACCGAGTTGCTTACACAGATGTTGCGCTGCTAGTGCTTGCTTAGTTGTCTGCTTTTACGATATACTTAGAGTTGAGATTTGTCACTTACAAACTATGTCATTTGGCTAGTTAACTATACAATTTTTTTAATTCTTTTAGTCAAAAATTTGTTTAAATTATAAAAAAAAATATTAACACGAACTTATAATTAAATCACTTATTATATATTTTAGTTTAAAGCATACTATATAAATGGATAATGTGGATAATTAAACATGCAAAACCATATTCATACCATTTACTGTGGATATAGATATTCATATCTATATCCACACCATTTACCAATTGATACTCCCTCGCCATAGTTTCATGCAGGGTAAAATGGGTTCCCAATCCTGTTATACTTGGCGCAACATCATGAACAGTAGAGTAATACTACTAGAGAAAGGTTCCTACTGGCCATATCGACGTATGTGATGAGTATCTTTGAGGTCCCCTTATCTGTGTGCGATGATATTCAATTGGCAATGCGACGTTTCTGGTGGGGTGATGACATGGGACAAAGGAAAATTAATTGGCTCTCTTGGGATAAAATTTGTCGAAGCAAAACCGTGGGTGGTTTGGGATTTAGGAAACTACATGAATTTAATTTAACAATGCTCGCTAAACAGGGTTTGAGATTAATACAACACCCCTACTCTTTAATTGCTAGAATCTTGAAAGCTCGCTACTTCCCTCGCCATAGTTTCATGCAGGCTAAAATGGGTGCCCAATCTTGTTATACTTGGAGCAACATCATGAACAGTAGAGTAATACTGGAGAAAGGTTCCTACTGGTGAGTCAAAAATGGAGATTCTATAAATACTTAAGGTGATCGCTGGAATTCAAAGAAACTAGCTTTTCTACTTTTATCACCTGCATCAATTCTTCCAAGCACAACCAAGATGAGTGAACTGGTAGAGACAGACAGTAGGCCGTGGAATAGAGATCTGGTTCAACAAATCTTCACCCCCCACGAAGCAACAACTATCTTATCGATCCCACTGAGTTTTCGGGATGTAGAGGACAAGTTATACTGGGAGCACACAAAAATTAGGGAGTATTCTGTCCGCTCAGGATACCACCTAGTGATGGACCTATTGAAAAATGATGTTGATCACCATTCAGCAATTAATACTTTCAGCATTGTTGGATGGTGGCCTAAGCTTTGGAATCTCTATATCCCACCCAAGGTAAAAAACTTTATATGGAGGCTGACCAGAGATATTCTCCCTACCAGACTGAAACTTGCTATAAGAGGTGTCAAGTGTTAATATAGAAAATCCGTATAATTAAGTGTATATTTAAATCCCTGTAAATTAGCTTGGGCCCCGTTTACCTGGGCAGATTCTCCCGAAAATTCTCCAGTTTTTTGAAAACTGGGAGAATTTTCAGAAAACGTGTTTACTTGGCGTTATTTTTATTTTCTAAATGAAAACGAAAATACTCTATTTGAAAAACGATGAACAAATTTTGAAAACAACAAAAAAGTTGTTCTCTATTTTTCTACTCCATTTGGCCTAAGTTTCCCTCAGTTTGAAAACACGCTTCTCAAACTGAGGATTAAATGAATTTTTCATTAATACCATTCTACCCCTCACTCTCTTAACGCAGCCTTCTTCATCTTCTTCCTCTCTTCTTCGTGCCCTACCTCACGCAGCCGTTCCTCTTCTTCTCCTTAGCCTTACGCCGGCCTTCTTCTCCTCAATCGCCTCCGTCCGACTCCTCTCTCGCCTCCGGCCTTCTTCTCCATCGCGATTCACGTTCTCCTTCTATTCGTCCATCGTTTTTTGTCCCGTGGTAGCTATTTCTGGGATTTGTGGGCTTCTTTGTCAAGCTCATTTTCATCACAATCAACAATATCATCGTCGGATCTGGTTAGGTAAATCCATGGAACTCCTGTCAAACTTTTTGCTATTTCGGAATTTTGCTCCGTTGGTCTCGACTTTTATATTTTATTCTCTTTTTTTTAGTTTAGAGCGTTGATTCTCTAGTTTTAGCTTGAATTATTGATTTTAGGTTGTTCTGTTCTTGTTGGCTCCTGGAATCAACTTGCTCAAGAGGAATTGGTGAATTTGTTGTGGTTCCAAAAGTTTTCTGGGTTTTTTGGTTTTGGGTATTTTGATGCATCTTGGCATGATCTTGATAAAGTTTTGCTCTTTCTAGTCTTTCGCAATTGGGTTTCCCTTGTTGTTTTTCTTGCTTTATTGAGATGATGTAAAGAATATGGTTTTCATTTGTGATATATTCATGTGCGTTTAATAACTTCTGTGGTTGATTAGGCAATGGATTGTTCAAATGTCTGTTATTGATAACTTCCGTTTATGGGTATAACTCATCTGCTTTGCTAATAACTTTTTCATTGTTGTGGATTCGATGTGAGCTCTTCTATTAGGGGTATTCTTGTATTGCGTCGATTTGTTGTTCAAAATGCTGTCTTAATGATGCTTAAAATGCTGCCGAAATGGTGCTTAATATGCTGCCGAATTGTTGCTCAAAATGCTGCCGAATTGTTGCTTGAAATGCTGTCGAATTGGACATAGTGATGTCATGGCTGGTGTACTTGTCGATGCCCTAAGTCTAGTAGAAATTGCTACACAAAAACAGGTGTATCCATTTCTATGATATCGTCGATGCCCTAAGATGCTGGTATTTCTATGCTGGATTAGTTTTTCGATGTGACTTGTTTTAGCATTAACTATAAGAGGAACTGCTTTTATGCATCTTGTATGCTCATTGACAATAGTTTGACATAGTGATCAAGTGATAAGCATCTATGGCAACAAGATATCTGCTGTTTCTAATTTGATTCCTTTTTGTCTGTGCAGTCAGTCATTTCAGAGGTTTGCGGTGAGGACATCAAGGAGGATTGAGGATATCTCAAACTTAGGTATCATTCTGTTTCTCAGACGGTGATTTAGAATTTTAGATCAGCTGCACCAGTTAACCTTGAAATTGCCTGTTTCTCAGCTGCTAAGAAGAAGCAAGAGCTTGCCGAGCAGATGAAGGAGGCGGCCAATGATGCGAATCCACGCATCCAGGTGCCTTTACCGCCAGCTGGTCCAATGACTCGAGCCAGAGCTCAAAAGCTTCAAGACCGATTGTCATCTCTCATTCACAAGGAGCTGGAATCTGAGATGACAAGTGAGAAAGCTACACTGAGAGAGAAGACAACAAGAGTGGTGAATCTTCTCACCTTCGGCTTGACCGATGTTCTGTTTGATAGAAACGGCATGGAGCCGATTCACGCAAACGACACTTGACCGTTTTCATCAAAACGGTATCTGTCCGTTTCGCAACAAACGGCACTTACCGTTTGGGTCAAAACGGCACTTGTCCGTTTCACTTAGCCGTTGCCGATTCTATCATCTGTCGCGCATGCCGTTTGCTATATCCGTTCTGCGTTCACTCGTTGTTGATAACGGATCCTGTCCGTTTCGCCTATCCTGGAGTTGACGCGCGTTGACTGTGCCGTTTTTAGCAAGGCTGCGACCTTCTAATTATTTTAGCTTAATTAATTAATTAGACACTTATATTAATTAGTTAAGTCTTTTACTTTATTTATTATTCCTATTATGGAATTAGGGTTTGCTTGTAACCTATATAAGGAGCCGCTTGGCCTCCTTAGAAACTTGGCTGTTATTTTGATAAATTGAGATATTCTCTTCAAATTTTGTACCCCTTGTTCAAGTTGGTTGAACCTTGTTCTTCTTGAGTCCGCAATACTTGAGTCGTATACAAGTAAATCTTGGAATTGTATTCTACTTGTTGTCTGTCTTCTTGTTCGGATTTAGGGTGGCTGTTGCTTAGCGTTCAGCAGACTTAAATTGTGCAAGTTCAGTAACATCAAGGATCCTCTCTTGCTCGGATCTAGGGTGGCTGTTGCTTAGCATTCAGCAGACTTAGATTGTGTAAGTGAGTTATCTTATTCCGCAGGGAAATCCGTCTTTGAACAACGATCAAATTTGGTGCTACGCATCCTAAGGAGCCAGGATCGTATCAGTTGGTAGCGGAGCTTAAGGCGTTTAAAGATTGGTAATTATCTTTATCTTTGTTTCAAGTTTTCATTGTTGAAATCGGTCATTCTTTCTACTCCATTCAAAACCGATTTCTTTACTGTGCTTGGTTCGTATATGTGCAAATTCTGGTCAGTTGTCGAAATTAAATTTTAAAGTATAGCTGTTGAAGTCCGATTTGGGTGATTTTGGTCTTGTTGGAAAGCTGTGCTTGTGAGGTTTCCGAATCAAAAAGAATCAGTCGATTCGGATAATTGAGTAAAAAGTTACAATCGTTTCACTGAACTGGGATTTGTGAATTCAAAAAAAAAAAAAAAAAAACAGTGCAAAGCTTGCTTTGATCCGTTTCAGTTGTTAGATCCAACATTCGTCCAACTTGGAATCCCATGTGCAATCATTTATTAAACATACTTTAAAAAGTTGGTACTTTTAAGCTTTATTCTAAAAGTAGAAGGCAACCCATCCTTCCACTTTGTCTTGTCTCGCACCCACTACCTTTTTGTTTGGAATATTCTCTGTTTTGTCTTCCACTTTCTAAAGGCAAATCTTAGTTTATTCTTTCACCCATGCAGTTTATTCTTTCACCCATGCAGCATAAACTTTACAATATTATATTGGAGATTAATTTTTATTTGAGTCCGTTAGAGTCAGATAGAGCTTTTCTTTGATTCGTTAATATTGTTTTCTACTCCACTTGTTATTTGTTTAATTGATTGATTTTGCAATTAATCAAATACCAAGTATCCCGTTTTGTTTGAAGCTAGTTTTCTTTGAGAGTCTTCTTGGAAGCTTTTTCTTGGATTCTTGAGTCTCACTAACGCTTGAACATTGCAGGGATTTTGTGTGATTTTGTGAGATTATTAGAGTGTTTAAACACGAGAGTAAACACGTGAGGGAGTGCTAGGAATAGTGCAATTTTACGTTTTTCTTTTGTGTTGTGATTTCAGGAGAGTTCAAGATGTCTCAAGAAGGAGTACAACAACCCGATATAGTGGCTATGTTAACTGCCATAACGGAACAGCTCCGAACTTTGAATGAACGGCAAGTAGCTGCCAATGAGCGGCAGATGGCTGCCGATGTAAGGATGGCTAGGGTGGAAGCGTTAGCTACCATAAACCCGAACCCTAGAGCAGCGGAGGCTCAGCGTGACGGCCATATATCTGATTGGTCCGAAGCAGATGACAACGGCCGTCGACCACGTGATGTGAATCGGCGACGTGAGCTGGCCAACGTTCCTCCCAGGCGACTTGCTAGACGTGGGCCACAAGTCCCGCAACCTGATCTGGTGGAAGAACCTGACGGGGGAGAAGGTTGGATATATGCTCGGGACGGACCGAGAGGGGGAAGAAGGGATGATCGGGATGGTAGACGAGAACGGGAAGAGGACCGATTTGATGCTAATCTTAGCAGCATCAAAATGAAAATACCTCCATTTGAGGGTACTGACGACCCTGATGCTTTCCTGACTTGGGAACGGAAGGTAGATGCTATTTTCTTATGCCACAATTATTCGGAAGGTAAAAAGGTACAGCTTGCAGCAGTTGAATTCAGTGGATATGTCAGTCATTGGTGGGAGCAGTTCAATCTGAAGAGAGCAGGTGTTCTTGCTGGTCTGATTAATGATTGGGGTGAGATGAAACAGGCGATGAGGCAACGATTTGTGCCGATGCACTTTCACCGAGAGCTTCATCAACGGCTTCAGACCTTGAAGCAGGGCAGCAAGGGAGCTGGTGCCTACTTTAATGAGATGGAGATTGCTTTAGCTCAAGCAAAGATTACTGAGGAACCTGAGGTAACAATGGCTCGGTTCATTGCTGGTTTGAATGCAGAGATTGCCGACGCCCTGGAGCTAACGCAATACAATACTCTTAAGGAGATGCTTCACATGGCCCAAAAGATTGAGAAACATAGGAAAGCTAGGAGTTCCTATAAGTCTACTGGGTCGACGCCTTGGAAGAAGACGTCTTGGACTAAGGACGACAAAACGGTCCCTGCCGTTTCGAAGGGATCTGCTAGTGTCGTTCTTCCTCCCAAAACGGCTACTCACAAACCTTATACTCCACCAGTGGATCGGCCAGCTACTAAGGAAATTGTCTGTTTTAAGTGCAACGGCCGAGGGCATAAGAAATCAGAATGCCCAAATAAAAGAGTCTTCATCATCAGGCCGAATGGAGAGGAAGAATCGGATGATGATAAGGGGGAATCGGAACCTGAGGGAGATGGTTGTGCCGATTCGGATGGTGACTGTCAGAACGGTGAGCAGGTTCATCTGCTTGTTGTCCGTCGGAATCTCAGTGTGCAAGCCACAGAGGAAGTGTGTGACGAGGAACAACGGACAAATCTGTTCCATACCCGTGGGGTAATAGACAAGAAGGGTTGTTCCATCATCATTGACAACGGCAGCTGCACCAATTGCGCGAGTTGGATGATGGTAGATAAACTGGACTTACCAACGATCAGACATCCGAAGCCATATCAGCTCCATTGGATGACAGACGGAGTCGGTGTCAAGGTAAATCGGCAGGTACTTGTCAATTTCCGTATCGGCAAATACCAGGATGAAGTACTTTGTGATGTGGTCCCAATGCAAACCAGTCATATTATTCTTGGCAGACCATGGCAGTTTGACAGAGATGCGACCCATGAGGGCAAACGGAATTTCTATAAGTTGGTAAAAGATGGCCGAAAATTCACCTTAGCCCCGTTATCACCAGCAGAAGTATATGCAGATAAGCAATGGCTTGCTAAGTCTTATGCTGAATATGAAATTACAAAGCAGCTTGAGAGAGAAAAAGAAGGTTTGCGTGTGCCAAATAAAGAGAGAAACAATGAGTGTGTGAGCTTTCAACATTCGCATGAAAACAGTAAGCATGCAGAGGGGGAGAGTAAACATTCGCACGAAAAGAGTAAGCGTGCTAAGAGTGGCATTGAGAGAAAAGGAGAGGCAAATCAAAAGAAATTGAGTGTATATGCCGAAGGGCGCGAAGTGAGGAGAGCCATGATTTTTCAACAAAATTGTTTTGACGCAAGCCGTCCTATTCTTCTAATCCATTTTCGCTCTTATTGTTTGACCTCCGATGGAACGGAACGGCTACATACCGTTCCGATTCGTATTTCTTCTCTCTTACAGGAATTTGGAGACGTACTACCCGAAGAGATGCCGCCTGGCTTACCTCCGATCCGCGGCATAGAACATCAGATCGACTTTGTTCCTGGATCGGCAATTCCACATCGGCCAGCCTACCGATCCAATCCAGAGGAGACCAAGGAACTGCAACGGCAAGTGGACGATTTGCTTGCGCGTGGATACGTTCGGGAGAGTCTGTCTCCATGTGTCGTTCCAGTCATTCTAGTTCCGAAGAAAGATGGATCTTGGCGCATGTGTGTTGATTGTCGAGCAGTCAACAAAATCACTGTAAAGTATCGTCATCCTATTCCTAGATTAGATGATATGTTAGATGAATTAAGTGGTAGTAAGTTATTTTCTAAAATTGATTCAATGAGTGGCTACCACCAGATTCGTATGAAAGAAGGGGATGAATGGAAAACTACTTTTAAAACTAAGTATGGTTTATATGAATGGATGGTTATGCCGTTTGGCTTGACTAATGCTCCTAGCACCTTTATGAGGTTAATGAACCATGTACTTCGGCACTTAATTGGCAAATTTGTTGTAGTTTATTTTGATGATATTTTAATCTATAGCAAATCTTTTGATGAGCATGTTTTACATCTTCGAGAAGTTTTTATAACACTTCGTGAGCAGAAACTATATGCTAAACCTAGTAAGTGTTCATTCGCAATGGAACAAGTTGGGTTTCTTGGTTTTGTTGTGAGTGCAGCTGGTGTCAAAGTGGATGAAGAGAAGATCCGCGCGATTCGGGAATGGCCGACGCCGAAGGCCGTTACCGATGTGAGATCGTTCCATGGATTGGCGAGCTTCTATCGGCGTTTTGTCAAGGATTTTAGCACCATTGCTATCCCTTTGAATGAATTAACAAAGAAGAATGTTGCTTTCAGGTGGGAACAGCCGCAGGATGAAGCGTTTGCTACACTCAAGGAACGACTCTGTGCCGCTCCCGTGCTAGCATTGCCCGACTTCAACAAGGCATTTGAGATAGAGTGCGACGCCAGCGGGTTGGGAATCGGTGCCGTTCTGATCCAAGAGAAACGACCGATTGCCTTTTTCAGTGAAAAGCTCAAGGATGCTCAGCTCAGGTATCCGACCTATGACAAGGAGTTCTATGCTCTCGTCCGAGCGTTGGAGACTTGGCAACATTACCTGATGCCGAGGGAGTTCATCATCCACACTGACCATTTGAGCTTGAAGTACCTCAAGGGACAAGGGAAGCTGAATCGGAGACATGCCGTCTGGATGGAATTTATTGAGGCTTTCCCTTATCACATTCAATACAAGCAAGGTAAAGAGAATGTTGTTGCTGATGCTTTATCACGAAGGTACGCGTTAATTACTTCTCTTAATGCCAAGTTGCTTGGATTTTCGCACCTTATAGAACTCTATGCTGCCGATTCTGATTTTGGTGATATTTATATACATGGCGTTTCTATTTCTAGTTCTAAATTTTATAAGCATGAGGGTTATTTGTTTCGGGGCAAACAATTGTGTATTCCTCATTGCTCTCTTCGTGAATTACTTGTGCATGAAGCCCATAGCGGTGGATTGATGGGTCACTTTGGCATGACTAAAACTTTAGATGTGTTACATGATCACTTTTATTGGCCTCACATGAAGCGTGATGTAGTGCGCATTATTGCTAGATGTATGACTTGTCGTAGAGCCAAATCTAAGTCTGCTGGTCATGGAGAATACATGCCGTTACCTGTTCCTTCTCATCCATGGACCGATCTCTCCATGGATTTTGTTGTAGGGCTGCCTCGGTCTAAAAATGGAAAGGACAGTGTCTTTGTTGTGGTGGACAGATTTTCGAAAATGTCTCATTTTATTGCATGTTCGACTACTTGTGATGCTACTCAGATTGCTGATTTATTCTTTCGTGAAGTAGTCCATTTGCATGGTGTTCCTTTGACTATTGTGAGTGATAGAGATACTAAGTTCCTTAGTCATTTTTGGCATGTTTTTTGGAAAAAGCTTGGTACCCGATTCTTATATTCCACTTCTTATCACCCACAAACGGATGGTCAAACTGAGGTTGTGAATCGTACGCTTGGTTCACTGTTACGCACGTTAGTTCGTAAGCATGTTTCTACTTGGGTTGATCATTTACCGTTTATTGAATTTGCTTACAACCGTGTTGTTCATTCTACTACTCATTACTCACCGTTTGAACTCGTATATGGCTTTAATCCTAGAACTGTTTTGGATTTAACTCCTTTACCGTTGAGCGATGTTGTAAGTTTAGATGGTGCACAGAAGGCTGATTTTGTCAAGCAATTACATGCTAAGGCAAAACAGAACATTGAGCGAATGAATGAGAAGCTGATGCAGAAACGGAACAATGGCCGCCGACTGGTGACGTTCCAGGTGGGCGATTGGGTCTGGTTGCATATACATGAGGAGCGTTTTCCTGACCAACGCCGCGGCAAGCTATCTCCTAGGGGAGACGGACCGTTCCAGATTGTTGAGAAGATCAACAACAATGCCTACAAACTGGCATTGCCGAGTGAGTATGGTGCCGTTAGCTCCACTTTCAATGTTTCTGACCTGGTCCTGTTTGATACAGATGATGAATATGGACTTGCCGATGATGCCGATTCGGATTCGAGGGCGAATCCTTCCGAAGGGGGAGCGAATGATGCGAATCCACGCATCCAGGTGCCTTTACCGCTAGCTGGTCCAATGACTCGAGCCAGAGCTCAAAAGCTTCAAGACCGATTGTCATCTCTCATTCACAAGGAGCTGGAATCTGAGATGACAAGTGAGAAAGCTACACTGAGAGAGAAGACAAGAAGAGTGGTGAATCTTCTCACCTTCGGCTTGACCGATGTTCTGTCTGATAGAAACGGCATGGAGCCGATTCACGCAAACAGCACTTGACCATTTTCATCAAAACGGTATCTGTCCGTTTCGCAACAAACGGCACTTACCGTTTGGGTCAAAACAGCACTTGTCTGTTTCACTTAGTCGTTGCTGATTCTATCATCTGTCGCGCATGCCGTTTGCTATATCCGTTCCGCGTTCACTCGTTGTTGATAACGGATCCTGTCCGTTTCGCCTATCCTGGAGTTGACGCGCGTTGACTGTGCCGTTGACTGTGCCGTTTTTAGCAAGGCTGCGACCTTCTAATTATTTTAGCTTAATTAATTAATTAGACACTTATATTAATTAGTTAAGTCTTTTACTTTATTTATTATTCCTATTATGGAATTAGGGTTTGCTTGTAACCTATATAAAGAGCCGCTTGGCCTCCTTAGAAACTTGGCTGTTATTTTGATAAATTGAGATATTCTCTTCAAATTTCTGCCCCTTGTTCAAGTTGGTTAAACCTTGTTCTTCTTGAGTCCGCAATACTTGAGTCGTATAGAAGTAAATCTTGGAATTGCATTCTACTTGTTGTCTGTCTTCTTGTTAGGATTTAGGGTGGCTGTTGCTTAGCGTTCAGCAGACTTAAATTGTGCAAGTTCAGTAACATCAAGGATCCTCTCTTGCTCGGATCTAGGGTGGTTGTTGCTTAGCGTTCAGCAGACTTAGATTGTGTAAGTGAGTTATCTTATTCCGCAGGGAAATCCGTCTTTGAACAACGATCAAATTTGGTGCTACGCATCCTAAGGAGCCAGGATCGTATCAGCCAAGAACTTTGATGTTAGATCATTATACACATCTTGATATCTGATTTGATTAATCTTTACTCGCTTCACACTAATTTGTTTTTTTCTATCTGTGCAGGCTTCTAAGAAACAGTAGTGTGTTGGACTTGAGAGGGAGATCGCAGCACACTTTTTTACTGTCTATAATTCGGCGACTCCCATCTATCTAACTCCATCAAAATTGATAATGAAGACTAGTTATGAGTTTTGACAATGAAAGTTTTAGTTATCATGTAATTAGGTGATAGTGCTGTAACAGAGTTCTTAATGGCATTGTTATGACAGCTTTCGGGTGTCTTACCAGCTAGTTGGATGCAATCTATTGCGTTGTTGATATCAAATTGTTTGAAAAGTTATGTAATCTTGTCTTGAGCATGCAGGTTGTGTAAAGGGATACGATAGTGTTATGGTTTGTTTAGACTTTGCAGAAGATTCAAATCAAGTGTGGTCTCCCCATGTCTTGTGTTCTTCTTGTTGCCATTTTGAACAATCAGGAATTCGCAATGGCTAGAACAGCATTTTAAAAACATAGTAACATGAAATTCAAATCTATGGAATGCTTACATAGATGAATAAAATTCTCTTTCAATGTATAGAAGAGCAGCATTTTAGTTCTGCATACAGACATTGAAGCAATTATAGTGCACAGTAAACGCGTTTTTCAGTTTTTCAAATCAGGAAAATAAAACCAGCGTGCGAAGTAAACAGGTTTTCCAGTTTTTCTGATCAAGAAAATTGTGCGAAGTAAACACGTTTTCCAGTTTTCAGAATGAAAATAAAATTCTCAAAATTTAGAGAAACAACAAATTTTCAAATTGAACATATATCCCAAGTAAACGGGCCCTTGCCTTCCTTCTTTGGCTTTATAGCCGTTGCTCCACTCTCAGGAGCTTGTATACAATGTAATTAACATATCAATATAATACAATTTCCTATCTCTATTCTACATGGTATCAGAGCTTCTAATATGGTAGCGGAGCTAGACTCCTAAAACTATTTTTTTTCTTTTTCCGGTCACCATCTCCAGCGAGACAGGATCCAAACTCCACCCATCTACTGCAACCCTCCGTTCATACACTTCTCAGTGTTAAAACTAAACAAGCTCCACCTCACTAGGATCTTGACTCGACGCATTGTCACGCACCTCCACGAGCTGTCAATCTTCTCTACACCAGTGACGACACGTGTCATCACCAGATTCATCTATCATTAACACGTGTCCACCCCCTATTGGTTTTGTTTCTGTTGATGTGTCAGTTTCTGGTTGGCTCTTGCCATTGACTTGACATGTGTCCTCATCAGATTCATCCACATGTCGGTCGTCCATTGGTTCCTTTCTGCTGACGTGTCTCTCTTTATTGACTTTGACTATCTAGTTCAACCCTTTGACCGACCGGTTCGCCCTATTTTTGTCCGGTTCTTGAGCGGGTCAGGCTGGTTCCCCACAGTTTCAGGTGTTCTCTCTCTGATTTCGAAGTCAAAATTCTCAAATTCTATTTATTTTTGTCATATTTTATAAATTTATCTTCAAAAATCTACTATGTTACACTCTATGGTGCAAGATAACGTCCCTCAGGTATGTAGATATTGCAAGAAAGAGGGTCATTTTATTGCACAATGTCGACAAAGAGATTACAATAATAATAGACGAGAACAAGAAGCTCACAATCCTACGGGATCATCCTCTCTACGTTATATACTCAATCTATTGTGGAGAACATCATAAATCAAGTCTTATCACGTGTAAATGGTAGATTACCTACATTCTCAGTTACACCAGGTAATTCTCCATGGCTAATTGACTCAGCATGTTGTAATCACATGTCATCTGATTTGTCATTATTTTCAAAAAAATCGCATGCAATTGATATGACACTCATTCACACTACTGATGGAGCACTTATGCAAATTAATCATGTCGGCTCTGTTCATACACCTTCACTTTCTATATCAGACGCTTATCATGTACCAAAATTATCGATGAATTTACTTTCGGTTGGGCAAATATGTGAACTTGGCTATGATGTTTTATTCTCATAAAAAAGGTGTTGTGGTGAAAGACCCATTGACCAACAAAGTTATTAGGACAGACTATAAAATTGGTCCTTTGTTTCGTTGTCCTCATTACATCTTCCATATACTTCTTCCACTGTTGTTGTTGCATCATTCATCAACACCACTCAGAGTTTGGCACTCACATCTTAGTCATGCATCCAAAAATAAAATAAAAATATTAGTTTCTACTGGTGCTTTAGGTAAAGTCTCATTGGATGATTTTGATTGCATGTCATGTCAACTTGGCAAACAACCCGCATTATCCTTTAATACAAGTGTTTCTCATGATCTTGCCCCTTTTGACCTAATTCACTCTGATGTTTGGGGACCATCTCCTATTACTACAATGGTTGGTTCTCGATATTTTGTTATTTTTGTGTACGATTTTTCTCATTTTACTTGGCTATATATGATGCGTAATATGTCTGAGCTACTTGGTATTTATCGTGAATTTTTTGCAATGGTCAAAACTTAATTTTCTTGCAACATTAAGATATTTCGTTCTGACAATGCTCTTGAGTATAAGCAACAATCATTTCTCAATCTCTTGCAACAAGACGGGACTTTACCTCACGCATCATGCCCAGACACCTCTCAACAAAATGGTCGTGCAGAGCGTAAGTATTGACATATTCTCGATACTGTTCACACTCTTCTCACTTCCGCCTCTATTCCTGAACAATTTTAGGGGGAAGCTGCACTTACAGCTATATACACCATCAATCGTCTCCCTTTTATCATCAATAATTCCTTATGAGAGACTATTTGGTAAGCCTCTTAATTATTCTGGGTTACGTCCTTTTGGTTGTGCTTGTTTTGTTCTTCTCCAAACTCATGAGCATAACAAATTAGAACCTCGATCTCGTTTATATTGTTTTCTTGGTTATGACATTGAGCATAAAGGAATTCGTTGTTATGATCCTATTAGTTGTCGCCTTCGTGTTTCTCGTCATTTTTTAGGAACATAAGATGTTTTCTAGTATTTCAAAATTTCATGTTGATCCATGTCCTACTTTATTTTTTCACCAATCTATCCACTGACTTGTTTCCTAAGCAAGACGATAGCCCATCACACCCTTCAGCAATCATCTCTGATGCACATTCCAATATACCACGTGCGTCTTCTACTACCGCGGTAAGTGATCCAAGTAATAGTAATCTTTCACGATATCCAACTCGCGAACGCCGTCAATCTACTAGACTTCATGATTTTCATGTTTATTATGCATAAGCTACTTTGCATGAGCCTCATACTTTTCGCGAGGCATCCTCTAACTCTATTTGGAAGAAAGCTATGCAATAAGAACTTGAAGCCCTTACAAAAAACAAGACATGGCATATTGTTGACTTACCTCCGACAAAATGCCAGTTGGGTGCAAATGAATTTACAAAATCAAGAAATTTTTTGATGGCATAGTGGAACGCTACAAAGCTCATCTCGTTGCTAGGGGATTCACACAGAAATACGACAATGATTATAAAGAAACTTTTGCCCTAGTTGCTCGAATTACTACAGTTCGTACTCTTATTGTTGTTGCTGCTACTCGTCAATGGAGCTTATTCCAAATGGATGTTAAGAATGTATTTCTTCATGGAGATCTTCAAGAGGAAGTCTATATGCAACCTCCACCTAGCTTGACTCTTCCTTCCACTAAAGTGTGTCTACTCCGCAAAGCCTTATATGGCTTGAAGCAAGCTCCTTGTGCATGGTTCTTCAAATTTAGCACATTCATCCACAACTTTGGATTCTCTTCAAATTCTCATGATTCCACCCTCTTCATCCGAAAGTCCAACCAAGGAACTATTATCCTCCTTCTCTACGTTGATGATATGATCATCACAAAAGATGATATCTCTGGCATTCATTATCTGAAACTCTCTCTTGGTCAACAATTTGAGATGAAAGATTTGGGCACTCTTAGCTACTTCTTGGGTATTGAAGTCACCAAATGCTCTGATGGTTATTTCCTCTCTCAAGCAAAGTATGCATCTGATCTTCTCTCTCGTGCCGATATAGCAGACACTAAAATTGTTGATACATCATTGGAAGCCAACCTCAAATTTTGTCAAAATGATGGCGAACCTTTAGCTAATGCTTCTATTTATCGGCAACTTGTTGAGAGTCTGATCTATCTAACAGTCACTCATCCAGATATTGCATAGGTTGTACATCTCTTGAGTCAATTCATAGTTGCACCTCGTTCCACTCACTTTGCCACTGTTCTTCGCGTACTTCGCTTTGTCAAATGGACTATTTTCAATGGTCTACATTTTCCTTCTTCCTCTTTTTTACAATTGCAGGCCTATTCTGATGCCGATTGGGCAGGAGATCCAACTGACCGTCAATCCACTACTGGTTATTGTTTCTTTTTGGGAGATTCTCTTATTTCTTGGCGTAGTAAAAAGCAAACTGTTATTGCTCGGTCTAGCAGAGAAGCTGAATATCGCGCCCTTGCTGATACAACATCCTAGTTAATTTGGCTTCGTTGGTTATTGACTGACATGGGAGTTCATCAACTTCACCCAATTCCTTTTTATTGTGACAGTCAAAGTGCTATTCAAATTGCTCATAATGACGTTTTCCATGAAAGAAAGAAGCACATCGAAATTGATTGTCACTTTATTTGTCACCATGTACGCGAAGGTATTCTTCAACTACACTCCTCATCCTCTAGTGATCAACTGGCTGACACCTTCACAAAAAGTCTCTCACTCAACCACTTCAAGGACTTATGTCGTAAATTCAAATTGTCACCTCGCCTCCCACCTTAAGTTTAAGGGGGGGGGGGGGGGGGGGGGGGGGGGGGGGTTGCTAATATAGAAAATTCCTATAATTAAGTGTATATTTAAATCCTTATAAATTAGCTTATCTTCCTTCTTTGGCTTTATAGTCGTTGCTCCATTCTCTATATAAGGAGCTTGTATACAATATAATTAACATGTCAAATATAATACAATTTCTAGCTCTATTCTACATGGTATCAGAGCTTCTACCATCAACCTCGACTCAAATTGCTCGTTGTGTAACAATACTCCAGAATCAACCATCCACCTCTTTAAGAATGTTCCCTTGCCACACTGCTTTGGTCGACATGTGGACTGCCTCCCATGAACAACAATGACAATCAAGGTTCATTTGATACCTGAATTAATTCCCTTTGGTCAAGTGTCGATGCACAAACCATGTCTGTCTTCGTAGTTAATGCCTGATCTTTGTGGTATGCACGCAATTTACTCATCTTTGAACACACAAATCAATCAGTGATTGACATCACCATGCGAGCGAAGTGACTAATGGAAGAGTTTCATACAGCTAACCAGAAACCAACAACATTTCCTCCACTTCCTGGCTCTTCCAATCATCTCAAGTGGAAAGCTCCATCTTTTGGACTTATGAAACTCAATTGTGATGCAGCTGTTGTCGATACAGGTGCATGACTGACATGTATTCTACGCAATGATAGAGTACACCATATATTCTCAGCAACACAATACTGCCCAGGGGAGTTTAAAGTTTCATTTGCAGAGGCCCTAGCAATCAGATTTGGTATTCAAATGTCAATTCAACTAGGCTATCTAACCTTGGATATTTCCATATATTGCCTAGAGATTGCAAATGCCATCAACCAAATTACATCTTCCAACAGTGTCATTAGATTAATTGTTGATGATATTCGAGCTCTCACTCAACCCTACAATCAATCTCACTCGTTCTCCTACGAACGTCGGGAAACAAATGTCGTCGCTCATTCTTTTAGCAAACTTGCTCTAGATTTAAAAAGTACTTTCTGTTGGCTTAAGGCGAGTCATCCTACCTTTATTTCTCACTTTTGTTTCAATTGCCCATACCCTTACCAAATATTTGAATTTTAATTTTTTTTAGTGAAAGTATAATTTAAATTTAAGTTTGAGATTCTATTAATATTTATGCTATCAAAAGATATTCAGTGAACTACATGACAATCGGATAGACTCGGGTTTAAAAAAAAACTCACGTATTCAGTGACGGATCTATTAAGGGACAAGGGTAGGCAACCGCCCACCCTGGCCCAATCCAAATTTTTTTTTTACTAAGCCCATTAAACCAAATCCCTCTACCCATTCTCCTCTACCAAATCAAATCCCTAGCCTCTGCCAAATCCCTCTGCCTCTTTTCTTACTGACCAAATCCCTAGCCTCTCCTTTCCTCGACCAAATCCACTGTCTATGATAATTACCACGATAAGTTCAGGTATGAACACCACATTCTCTTAGTCTTATGATTTCCAATTTCTTCCCTATTTGATTTGCTGCCGTGTCGTGACTTCAATTTTAAAGGAAAGCAAATAAGAACAGATTTCTAAATTGAGTACTACTGAAACCATTTTTGCCTCAGCCTCAGAGATTTGTAGATTTGTAGCAGTAGAGTACTACTGAAAGAAAAAGGTTACAAAATTGAGGATGGGTCTTTTCTTTTATTTTTTGTTTTTCTTGGAGACTGCTCGGTTATGTAGAAGAAGAAGGTGAAAATGGACAAAAAGCAATTTACTCCGTTTGGGATTTTTAATTTTTTTTAAGTGGTTTGGAATTTTTAATGGATTGCGACTAAATTGAGAATTAAAGTGGTGTTGGTTGACCTTATTATCCCCTCTACGAGAGCTGGCACTTGTCTGCTAATGATTTATTTATTTATTTATTATATGTATGCTTCTGTATAGATTTTTTTTGGGTACATTTTTATATATGTTTACAATTATTATATGTATGCTCATTGTATTAATATTTTTTTATAGATATGGATAAATATTTGATTAAACCATCTACTCAAGCACCATCGATATCATCAAATGTTGGTCTAAATGAAAGTGAAGAACGACTTGCGAAGAAGTCGAAGAGATTTTTAAAAGTTGATTTGAAAAATCTTCCTGCTGATCCAGGTATGCGACCTAAAATTTTAGCATACCATCCTAATGATCGGGATCAAATTCGTAGAGCTTATATGTTGAAAGGTCCTTGTCAACCACGAGACATAGAGTTTCCTAAAATATTAGTTGGAAGTATTCAACGACGTTTTAATAAAAAATTGTATGATGAATTTGGTAATTGGTTGGAGTATAGTTCGTCCAAAGATGTTGTTTTTTGTTTATGTTGTTATTTGATGGGTTCAGAGAATGGAGGGGGTGGTGTTTTTATTTCTACTGGCTTTAACAATTGGAAAGACATGAAATGACGATTACAGAAACATATTGGTGGTGTTAATAGTAGTCATAATAATGCTTGGAGAAAATGTAAAGCATTGATGAATGAAGAGCAACATATTGAAGTGGCTCTTTCTTAAAAATCTAGTCAAATAAAAATAGATTATCGGATTCAGTTGACTGTAGTAGTTGATTGTATTCGGTTTCTACTTCGTCAGGGACTAGCTTTTCGTGGTGATGATGAGTCTGAAGATTCAATTAATAAAGGAAATTTTCTTGAGCTTTTACAATTCCTTGCTAACCACAATGAGACCATTAGAAATGTTTTGAGTCATGCTCGTGGAAATCTTAAGTTGGTAGCACCGAGTATCCAAAAAGAAATTATTAGTGTTGCATCTAGTGAGACTACTAATATTATTCTTGAGGATATTGGAGATGATTTTTTTGCTATTTTAATTGATGAATGTCGTGACATATCAATTAAAGAGCAAATGGGTGTTGTTTTGCGATATGTGAATAAGAAGGGGCAAATTATTGAACGTTTTCTTAGTCTTGTTCATGTTACTGACACATGTGCTTGCTCTCTTAAGAAAGCCTTGGAGTTTTTATTTGCCAAACATAACTTGAGCTTGTCAAAGGTACGTGGGCAAGGTTATGATGGAGCGAGCAATATGCAAGGAGACTTTTTCTTATATGAGCATTGTGAAGAATCGACTGCGGAACCGTATGGGAGATGATATGTTAAATGATTGTTTGATTACTTTTGTTGAAAAAGATATTTTTGATAGTGTAGAGAATGAGAGAATCATACAAGGATTTCAAAAAATGAAAACTCGTAGAGAACAATTATAAGAAGTACGTATATTGTATAAATTCTAATGTATAATTAATTTTTTTCTATATTGTCTTCTTATTTATCTTTTTGTTAAGTTTATCTAAATATTTGTTATTTATTGACGAATACAAATACTCTTAAGCATTTGTTCAATTTTTTGTTCAGTTCGTTTACTTTCCCTTTAAAATACTCCAAAAAAGCGCCCCCGAACTTCCACCCCCTTTGGAAATAATTCCTGGATCCGTCGATGAGCGTATTTACATTGTAAAGAAAATGTTCGACTGCCTCTTTTATATCAACTTTTCACAAAAAGAAAAAATCTTTAAAAAAAGGACTTTAAATAATCATGTAAAATTATAAAATCCCAGCGTCCACCTGACGCAAACGCCAACAAAGTCTCCTTTTTTTTCTTTTTCTAAACGGATGTTGTCTCAATAATTAGTTTCGTTTTCGATTAATCTCATTTGAGCATTAATTATCAGATCTCAAAAGAAAAATAAATTTACTATATTTCTAAAATTTAAACTCGAGATCTCAATTAGGATAAATAAATCACTTACTACTTGATCATACTCAATATTACTAAAAATATTTTTCTATTATCCAAACTTTTCTTTTTTGCAACGTTTCTTTTATCCAAACTAATAATAGTAGTTGTCAGTTTGTCACTATTATTATTTTTGCCGTTTTTAAAACAGTAAAAAAAAGGTCAATCCTACGGCCCAAAATTAGTTTGGACCCATCAACATATTCGTAACAGGTTATTCCCACCGAAAGAAACCCTAATGCAATGCTAAAAAGATAGAAGCCCAGATTCGCACGTTCCATCACTTCAAATAAATAAAACAAAACAAAATAATAATATAATATTTTATTATTATAAGCCGCCCCCTCTCTTCCTTATCTCGGCACAACATAGCTCTCGTTCTTCTTCTTATCAGTATATCACTCTTTTCCAGACTCTGCAACAGACCCGAATCCAGCAAACTCAGAGGAAACCATGTCGGACGACGAGCATCACTTCGAATCTAAGGCCGACGCCGGTGCCTCCAAGACTTACCCTCAACAAGCCGGTACCATCCGCAAGAACGGCTACCTCGTAATCAAATCCCGCCCCTGCAAGGTCTGTTCTTTAGATCTGTCTCTGTTTTATGTCGGTTATTGCGTTATCAGTATTTTTAGATCCCAAGTTTTTTGTTACAGGGTACTAATAGCTAATCCTGTGATTGAAAAAAAGTCTCTTTTTTGAGACCCAGTTTAGAGATTTTGAGAAATCGCATGGACTAGATTATTTGGTGATGTGGGTATTAGGTAGATTCATGTTATGATATTTGTTTGGTGGTGTGTGTTAGTTGTTGAGTTGTGATGAGAAGTTTTTTTTTGGTTGTTTGTTGTGATAGGTTGTTGAAGTTTCAACCTCCAAGACTGGGAAGCATGGCCATGCTAAGTGTCACTTTGTTGCTATTGATATCTTCAATGGAAAAAAGCTTGAGGATATTGTCCCTTCCTCCCACAATTGTGATGTAAGTACTGTTATTCCTTTTTTTCCCTTTCCATCTTTTATTTGTTTCAAAAAGGAAAAATCTTTTAGAGGTTAAAAGGTGCTGACTTTGGCCTTTTTCTGGCTCTTTTGTAGGTTCCTCATGTTAATCGTACTGATTACCAGCTGATTGATATTTCCGAGGATGGATTTGTATGTGTTTTTTTTTTGTCAATTGCTCTGTTTGTTAGTGGTGATAGTGATAGTTTCTTATGAAACATGGTTTCCCTTCTGTATAATTTGTTTCAGGTGAGTTTGCTGACTGAAAACGGGAGCACCAAGGATGATCTGAGGCTCCCAACTGATGAAAGTCTTCTGTCCCAGGTAAAATAACTCTTTGATGAAATGGGTTGTGTGACCATGGTAGATTAAATTTGTAGAGTGGGTGTCAAATTCAAAAAGCTGCATAGACGGACACATTCTTATTGTTATGATATAGTCTAGAATAGGTGGAGGGTATATTTCCCAAACACTGCTTTGCAGTTTGCATGTCAGTTTTTTTCACTTTGGGCATGCATGCGTGTAGTATTCACTTTGTTTGTCTTTTGTGGCAAATAACTCCTGCTCTTTGATGGTGAAATGCAGCTCAAGGATGGCTTTGCTGAGGGGAAAGACATTGTTGTTACTGTCATGTCTGCGATGGGGGAGGAGCAGATCTGTGCTCTCAAGGACATTGGTCCCAAGAATTAAGTCCATCAGGCATTGGTTTGCAAATTGTAGTTCCAATCTATAAGTGGTAAGATTTCGGGAGGGGTGGTTGCTGCGTGCATTTTGAGAACTCAAATGGACTTTTAAATCTTGTGGATGGATTCCATGGTAGCCTGGATACCTAAAGAAAAATTGTCTGACATTATGTTTTTGTTTCCGTTCTTCACTTGTGCTATCTCGCTTTGTAATTCTTTATCTTACTTTGTTTTCGTACGAGAATTGGGCTGTCCCTTTTGGTGCTGGCATTACTTTTGTAAAACCATCGCCAAATTTATGATTCACAGGTTGGGTGGTAGTACATTTGTGTTCTGATAGCAATGGCTTTAGGTTTGAGTAAGTTCGCTCATCAAATCCAAACTCACGGCTGATTTTCCATCTAGTTTAGATTGCATGACATTTGGCAATTATTTTATTATGCATCCCTACTGTAGGTTAAAGAGATTGAGCATGATGTTATAAGGATGTTGTGCTGAAGTTTAGAAATAATTCGTTTATCATTTGCGGGGGAAGTTGTGCACATTTATCCTTGTGGTCAAGTGGTTAGAAACTCATCCACCTTCAACCTATGTTTTAGGTTATGCTTGTGGTTAATTGGTAAAAAATTTGTCCACTTCTAATTTATGCCTTAAGTACCGAGCCCGGGAGAATTATGTTTTGACAGTTGTAAACAGTGTTTGAATGGAAAAAAGAATGCTACATTTGGTTTTGACCTTTGGTTATTAAAAATCCTATTAATTAGAACAGGATTAGACATCAAACTACTCCATGAAGTTCAAGCCAGATTTAACTTTTCATGTTAATAGAATATGTATATACTTATTAATTAGAACAGGATTAGACCTGTGTTTATACTTATAGTCTAAAATACAAAAAACATAAAACATGAAATCAGGTTTGAGGTTTGACTAATCGATTTAAGAAATGATGCAATTAGGTTTCGATCGATGACTATGGCTTTCAACCTAGCTTAGCTATATGAAAAAGAAAAACTCGTGTTTATGGCAGCAACTTCACACCAGAGACTAACCTGATCTAAGTGAAACCTAACAACTTTTTACCATGGTAACCCTAACGGTAACGGAACCTAACCTCTCTTAAAAGAAAATCCATTTATATGTTCTTGTTACACTCTCATGGATAAATAACCACTTAAGATTTTACCAATTATTTATTTTAGTAAATCATAGGATCAAATTTGTACAAAGTTGATTTTGTTATGCCAAAACTAGTTGTGTTTTGAAAGCACCTCAACGCCCCCTCCATTAAAATTTGAGTAAATTATATAGTTTAGAAAATGTTTTTATTTAGAATTGAAGAAGGTTTAGCGAGAATATATATTATAAATTGCGCTAATTTATGTTTTTTTTTTTTTGAAGGGCGCTAATTTATGTTGTTACTTGGTTTAAATAAAAAACTATTAATAGAAAAATGTTAGTTTTTGCACTGAAAATACAAATAAAAAATAAAATTAGATATAAAAAATATAATTAAAGAGACATCTAATATCGTGAAATACTGTACTTGTAGTTCAACTGGTTGACGTTTTTATAATATATGTCATGAGTTCGCCCCTAGTATTGTAATGCTTATTAATTAATAACATAAAACCAATCTTGATTATATAAAAAAAACCTTGCACGCACACAAGATTGTAATTTAAGTGACTAATGTATCTATGAGTTATGAGTTCGATCTCTGTTATAATAATTAATAATATTAAAAAAAACCCTTAATCATCACTTTGTCTCCAGGAACAGAAGCCTCTTTCTCTCCTTTTTTTTTTTGTTCCACAATAACGTGGAAACTCTGTGTAGTTTCTTCTTTGATCGGTTCAGTCCGTCCTGGGGAGTGCATGGACGGTTGCACACAAACAAACATTCAGCTTCAGGTGATGCAACTGACATTTCATCATTTTTTTGCGTTAATCTATTGTTATTATTTTTCTCTTTAAGCTTGTCTTAGTTTGTTGATTGCTGACCAAAATTTCTAGTTGTATGATTGGAGCGTTAAATGTTTTATTTTCATCGTACTTTTCTCCCTTTTTAGGACGATGATACTGCTAATCCTTGTCTTTTGTACTCCTTTATGCATATATGGATGCTAAGAAGCAGATCATACGATTAGGAGTTGAAAGAACCAAGAATAGAGCTTTTTTGTCTCAAACCCGTTTCCCAGGCCTGGGATAAGGAATGTCCGAGATTCCAGCGCACCAGCCAGCTGTATCTTCTAGAAGGATTGATCTTGCGGACTCCTACTGGAGGAAGAAGTCCTACTGCCACAGAAATACTCTAGCGTTTCTATTAGGATATTTGAACAATTGTTATTATTATTATTTAGATATTATCCTTTTACTATTTTAGAATTTCAAAAAGACAATTTAGGTAATTATTATTTAAGGAAAAGGAGGCTGCGCATCTGCACATACTCCTTCTTCCCGAATATTTCTTTTTCTTCTTTCTGGACAGCAGCCATTAACAGAGCGTCAAAACTCTGTTTGCTTTCTTCTTTAATTAATTAATTTCCTTTTTATGCTTTTAATCTCTTTTATTTATTTATTATGATGATGCTTGGCTAAATTCTATTTGCCTTGTAGGGATTCGTTGCCATGATTAATTGATTGTGAGATCTAATTGTTCTTATTAAATTCCAGCTTATATCTCTATTTGTTTTAGTTGAATGTCAAGTTAATCTTATTTCTATTGAAGCCTGATCAATGATTACATTGCATTTCATCATGTTTTATTGTCCATTTACGTGCTATTTGGGCAGTAAATCTACTGATTTATCCTTAATTTCCCATATTCTTTGCAGTTCTGGTCTGGTGGTGAAATATTGAAGATTCTGGTTTTTTTGGAAAGCTGAAGTCGATTTTCCCAGTCTTGGCCTAGAGTTTGGCCAAGACACCTCCGCATTTAAAGCCAGATCGTCTTGGCCTAGACTTCGGCCAAGACTCATTCGCGATTAAGCAGAAGTTTCAGCATCCGCTTAGCCGTCTCTTCAGTGGGCCTTGCGAGCTGGCAGCAGTCCAGCGACAAAGAGAAGGATCAGGAAGATTTCATTTAAGAATCCCTTAGGGGATCTCCTTCTATCTTTGTATTTTTGTAATTTTCTAAATTCACTGAAACAATTTATTGTTACAATCTTTTTAGAGATTTTCTAGGAATTAGAGTTGGAGTAGGACAGAGGAGTTTGAGGGCTATTTAGCTAAACATTGTTCCTCCTCTGTTCGGATCGATCTTCTCTTCATCTCGATCTCCTTCGTTTCTCTTCTTTGACATTGTTACCTTTGCTCCGGATTTTATTTAAATCTCGGATTTTAATTATCTATGCAACAAAATATTTTTATCATTTAAATTATGAGTATGAGTAGCTAAACCATTATTCTTGGTAAGAGTTGAGGAACTGAAGTTCTTATGCATTCGTGAGATTAAAACCGCACTTAATAATCTCTTCATCCGTATTTATTTATTTCTTAAACTTAATTCATCGCTTACTCACTAGAGACAAAGTTTGATCATCTTTGTACTCTAGTAGGGAAGAGTTGCAACCGGTCTAGAAGGAAAGGGAGCACTGATGTGTTGTCGAAGCACATACAAAAATAATAATAAAACCTGCAGTCAATGTGCACAATAAATTGTGTATAATGGTAACAGGATCGAACACAGGGATTAAGGGACCAATACTCAAATCAATTTGGCAAACTAAGTAATCCAAGCAACAAGTAACCGAAGGGGGGGGGGGGGGGGGTTTGAATGGTTGTTTTGATTAATCTAATTATTGACTACGAACATAAATAACAATTAATAACAAAGAGTGATAGAAGTACTAAGAAATCAGAAGAGACAAGAGTTCTCAGTAAGAGTCTGAATCTAGTTGCATTTACGGTTAGCCGGTCATTGGCGCAAGCATCGTCTACCCCGAGCTGATAGACGCGCTATAAGGACCAGGTACGCTTAGGTCCCCTGCTTACCTTCGTAGTAGAAGTTATCCCAAGGTACGCTTATGGGGTAACCTTGACAGTCCGCCGTCCTCCAAGGTACGCTTATGGAGGCAACACTCAGATGCCCATGAAAAAGAGGTAAGATGCGTCTAGGGCGAGACACTCGGTACGCTTGAGGCTCTACCCTAACGACTTGTTCAATCCAACTGGGGATACCAGGTTTCCAGTCAGGACCAGTATGGTTATCTGCTTTACCCTGCAGCTTCGCGTTAGGTATAACTACAAGGACGATAGTAATTAATCTAGTTCAATTAATAGGTGATCAAGCTACTAATTAACCTAGGCAATTTTGACAAGTGATTATTAAACAAGAAGATACCAACACAGAATTTATGAAGTACAATTTGACCTTACGGCTTCCCTTGCAACCTTCAATCGACTCTTACCAAGAACAAGAAGATTTAGCCACACATATTAAAAGTAAAAACAAATAAATAACTAGATTGCATAATTAAATAAGAGAGATGAAGAAGAAATAAATCCTGATTATAACCGGCCGGAGCAACTGCTCCGGTTTATTGAAAAGAGAACAAAAGGTTGCCGAAGACAGTGGTGGGGCCTAAAGTCAGCGGGAGAAAAGAAGAGAGGAAGCTCCCCAAAAAACCTAATTACTAAAGTATTTATATTATTATTACAAATTAAACTCCTAATCCGATTTGAATTCAACTCCCCAAAGGACTTCTACTGCGATTGGGACTTCTGGCGCATTAATTGAGCAGATCCGATAATTTTCCTTTATTGCGCTAGTTTCCTTTTCTCGCTAGGACACTGCTGCTTTCCGCGAACGTCCAGCTGCTCGGCCTAGCTGCTCCAATGCATCCAGAAAGTGATAGAAAATGTTCATTTTCGTATTTTCCTCTTAATTTGCCCAGATCTGCAAAAAGTGAATAAACACAGCAACATAAGTAGCATCATGATCTAAAAAGGCACATAAAAGAGGGAAGAATTATGGACATAAAATGCTCTATCAAATATCCCCACACTACCCTGATGCTCACCCTCGAGCATTAAAATCAGAAAGCATCACCTCATCAGGAACACATAGCCTCAATCCATAACACACAGAGTTACTTACGCCACCACTTACGCCTCGACCAAGCAGTACGCCACCCTCCAACCTAGATGAACTCTGCACTACTCTAAAGGAATAACGAAACCAGAAGAGTAGCTTTCCTACACCAGCCTACTGCAAGCAATCCTCACAAGATACGATGTTTGTCACTCATGCTCAAAAACAGAGTTAGGTGTTTATCACTCATCAATGCTAATGATCATGCACAAAACTAAACTTGCAATAGCGACCCGAGTACAAAGAACACACGCATGGGCAATCATATGATCATAGAGACCTTGCAAGGGTAAAGAAAAATAAGATGTTGGAGAAGAAGGAGGTTCAAAGCAGAGAGAAGGAAGGATAGAAGTTTCTTAGCTGGAAAAAGGCAAGTTGGTGAGAAAGACCTTCTGGTGGCAGCGGCAAGGGCAAGACAGAGAACGCTGATGGAGAGTGGGGGTATAATCTTCCATGGAAAACGCCGTCGGTCTTCTGGTCTTTGAAGTGCTCCGATCCAGTTCTGATTTGTACTCCTCTTTTGCTCAAATGGTTTTTTTTTCTTTCTTTCTTTCTTTTTTTTTTTATTTTGATTTTGAGCAATAAGGGAGCATACATGATATTCTGAACTGTTGAGTGGGAGCAGCAAAATTTTCCTTGGGCGTCTGATCTTCAGTACGTGCATGCTGTGAACGGCTCGGCCTAGCAGCTGATTTCCATATTGCTTACTGGAATGCTCTATTAGTCTTTGATTATCTAGGTCGAGTCGTCAGGAATCCCCACACTAGAGCTTTTATCTCTCTGATGCGCTCCGTGGTAGTTGCCATATAACTGCTTTCAGCATCTCGATGTAGCAGTTGAAGGTTTACAGCTCAGTTCTCAGCAACTTTTCTATTTCCGGTTTCTTAATCTGCTCTCAGTGTCTCGGTCAAGCAGCTCAATACCCCCACGCTGAAGATGTCAATTTTCTCTGTCCCACCTTACCACTGCCGAAGGCATCTCTCACCTGCTAAGAAAAGAAAGGAATGGCTCAAGCAGTTAGAAGGGTGGTGAAAGAAGGGTATGAGTAGTATGGGTAAAGAGATAAAAAGCAAGAAAAAGAAAAAATAACAAAGAAAAGCGCAAAGTCCCTAATCATACCATCGCATTCCCATGTCTAATCATGTCTATACCCAAGGGGTCTCATGCAAATTCGGCCAGCACACAAATCATGCATCCACTCAGAAATAAAATGCGGCATGGAAGCTCAAACACTCACAAGTTAAAATTCATTGATTGCTAGCAGCTAGGGCAAGACGCAGTCATAAGAGCTAACAGGCAGTATGGTGTGCAAGTGGTTTTGGTGCAGTGGGTGAAGATTCTGTGTGAAGTGGGCCTACTCTGTGCATTCCATCTAAGGTGAGTTTAAAAAATAAAAGGGGTAGTGTAAACAGTTGAAAATCATTTGAGGGAAGTTCAAATCGGGCAAAAAATATGCATATGCAGGGCAAACAGTCATGCAATACTATAATAATCAAGCAGTCATGCAAAATATGCTAAAAATGCACACAAAATATATCGTAAAAGTATGAAACCATCCCCACACTAAAGCAAAACACCGTCCTCGGTGTGGAGAAAGGAATCAACAAACGCAGTTCAAAGAGAAATAGGGAAAGGGAAAGGAAATTGTTCACCGCGAAAATAAAGTACAAAATCAGCCCGAAGGCAAAGAGATAGAATAGTTTGGGGAAGAGAATCATGGACTAGCAGGAGGATGCAGCCTCGAGGCTAGCTCATCAGGAAGATTCTGGAGAAGGGAGATGACCGTCCGAAGTAGGGCATTCATCTCGGCGATGGCAGCAGCTGTGGGTGCGGCATCGGCAGTGTCAGGAACAGGGGAGGGAGGAGGTGAATCAGCAGTCAGGTCAGGCCACTCGAAGGCTCCACCATTCTGGGCACTCCAGACTCTCTTCGCGCCTCTAGTGTATCCTTTGCTGAAACACAAAACACGACCTTTCAAGCGCAAATGGCCCATACCGTTAAGGGTACGGGCATCAAGCAGTTTAAAACTAACAGGTATAAAAATATCACAGTTGGATACATCAAAACCATGTTGTTCAACAGCCAAGCGAGTGATAAGGGATCCCAGGATAGGATTACAATTGCAAGTAATAATAGCATTCAATTCATGTGCAATCCAGTAACCTAAATTGGCCTTATGGCCGTTATGCATACACCACAAAAAGAATAATTCCTAGACAGAGAGGGTGCCCGAGGACTGCATCTTGCCCGCGAAGGTGAGGGCAAGGAAACGATGAAGCACACGAAGGGCTGGGTCACGCAGCTGATGGCCTTTAGACTTACGGGAAGTATAGCCGATATTTGGATCGCCCGTAAGCTGTCTAAAGGCACTGGTGACATCAAACTCAGGAGGGTATGTAGCAAATGCACCAAGATACCAAGGGGCACCCAAATCAGATTGCTTGACAAAGCCAAGCATGACATTAAACTTATCAACAGAAAGGTGCTCCCAAATATCCATCAAACGAAAATTAACTACCCTCTCAGCCTCTAAATGCAAGCTACCCTTCCCTTTTTGTTTAAGCACGGCAGTGTCAAACCAAAAAGAAGCAAAGAATTCATGGCTCAATTCTAAGAACGTGGGATGCACAAGGTCAAACAAAGGACGCCAACCAATATTATCAATCAGCAAATTCACCCTAGCAGCTATTCCCATTTTTTCACAAAATTCGTAATCAAGTTGAGCAGAAGGGGAAACAAGCATACCGTGCAAAGCTAACAACCTATCATTGCTCTGTTTATCAGGAAATTCCAACCATCCATCCAAGTGAGCGAGATCAGGTGTTACCTGGGCAAGGGGCGCGGCTGCGCCTGCTCTGGCGTGGGCCGAACGAGCTGCAGGAGTGGGCATCACTGTCTTGGCCGAGCTGTTGGTGATGCGGGCTGACTTTCTAGGCTGGGAAGAGGCAGCTGGTGTAGCAGGGGCCTTTCGCTTAGGTTTGACTGGTGATGGCTCCTCGACATCCATAGAGGTGTCCTCGGTGGTCTCAGCAGGAGGGGGGACAAAAGCTTCATCTTCTGAGTCGTCATCGGAATCGATGGGCACGCGAAGCTGCACTTTCTTGGGCTTTCCTTCAGCGTAGCACACTGGCTCGATCAAGCGGCCACGGGAGGTCATGCTACGGCCCATGGGCAAACCACTAGGACTAGGGACAGATCCAGTGATCTGGACATCGGATGTCGGGGGTGTTGTCTTGCTCTGGTCGGCTGCTATCTCCGGGTTGTCTTTGGGAGTATCATTGGCAGCCTCCTCCGATTCCTCCTCGGAGCCATCTTCTTCACCAGAGGCATCACCTGACTCCTCTTCGTCTTCCCCAGATTCCTCATCGTCCTCCCCAGAGGCTTCATCGCCCGAGGACTCGCCAGACCCATCTGCAGCAGTAGAAGCGTCAACGGCCGCCGTGCCGGAGGCACCCGGCGGCGCTGTCGTCAGCAGAGAGGGCTGGTCGGTGGTGGCAGTCTCAACAGAGTCTACGGCGTCGCCAGAATCAGACTCGTATTCGCCGGAGGAAGTCTCATTGTCGGCTACAGGGGATTTTAGGGAAGTGGTGGTGGGAACAGATGGGGTTTTAGGGGTAGTCTGTTTCGGAGGTGAGGGCTTGGGAGGTGAGGTGATGAGTGGTCTGGCCGTTGGGGTTTTAACGACCTTTGGGGTAGATGGTGTCTTTTTGGTAGGGGAGACAATAGTAGTCGTCGGAGCAGCGACGGTGGTAGTTTGCTGCGACCGCTTCGGCGAAGACAGAGGGGTGGGCCGTGTTTTGGGTTTGGTGGAGGCTGCTGGTGGGGTACCAGTGGTGGCCGGGATGGTGGTGGCAAGAGGAGTGGTAGTGGCGACGGTGGACGGAGTGTCCTGCGGTTGCCGGGTTGGGGTAGCACTAGGGCGAGCGGCGGATTTCTTGGATCTAGCCATGGGTGAAGCTGGAGAGTTTGTGTGAGAGTGGGAAGGTTTGGGAGCACGGGAGAAGATGAAAGAAAAGTGGAAAGTGAAGAAGAAAAGGGAAGAAATGAGTCTCCCTTTATGGCTGCCAGCTGCTAGTCGTTGCTCACGTGCAGATGTGGCGGCTGGTGATTGGGGTCCATCAAATCCCAACTGAAAGTCTCCAACTGTCACGCTCCTGTCACCATCAAATCAGGAGTTTAAAATTCAAAAAGGGATTAATAAAAATAAATATGGGAAGAATATACAAGAAGGATGGAAAATTAAGGTGATTAGATCAGAATAAAATAGGAAAGGATTCGGATAAGGAGAAAATCATGGGGGTGGTATTTACAATTAGAGTAAAATAAAGATAAATTAAAGGAAAAAAATAATAGAAAAAAAATAAAAATGGAGAAACGCGGGTTACCTCCCGCAAAGTGCCGTGGTTATCGTCTCGGCCTAGACGCTGATAACCCGAATCAGAGTTGGTCAGGTGGTTCAGCAACATTCATCTCCTCAGCGACGAATGGCTTGAACCCCTCATAGAAAATCTTGAGACGATGTCTATTGACCTTGAACGTGATTCTAGTGTCCAAACTTCGAATTTCAACGGCGCCGTGGTCATGAACGGCTGTGATAACATAAGGGCATGTCCACTTGGACTTCAACTTTCTTGAAAACAATCTCAGACGGGAGTTATAGAGTAGGACCTTCTGTCCGACCTCGAAAGACTTATGAGAGAGGACTTTGTCATGGTAGGCCTTCGTCTTGCCCTTGTAGATGAGAGCATTCTCGTAGGCATCATCACGAAGCTCCTTTAACTCCTGAATTTGTAGTTTACGATGTTGTCCAGCCTCGTCAAGGTTGAAATTGGCTCTTCGAATAGCCCAAAAGGCTTTATGCTCGATTTCCACGGGTAAGTGGCAAGGTTTGCCAAAGACAAGCCGATAGGGGGTCATTCCGATAGGAGTCTTGAATGCTGTTCGATAAACCCAAAGAGCGTCGTCAAGCTTCAAACTCCAGTCCTTGCGGGATTGGCTGACCATCTTCTCCAAAATTGCCTTGATCTCTCGATTAGATACCTCAGCTTGACCGTTTGTCTGCGGGTGGTAAGTTGTAGAGACACGATGTGTGACTCCATACTGCTGGAGCAAGCCGTTGATAACTCGATTGCAGAAATGGGTTCCGCGGTCACTAACGAGGGCTCTCAGAGCTCCAAACCTGCTAAAAATACGAGAACGAAGAAAAGCTGCAACCACTTTGGAATCATCAGTCTTGGTCGCCTTGGCCTCAACCCATTTAGAAACTTAATCAACCGCTAAGAGGATATACACGTTTCTGTATGAGTTGGGGAAGGGACCCATAAAATCAATTCCCCAGATATCGAAAATTTCACAAGCGATTATACCTGTGAGTGGCATTTGGTTTCGGGCACCAATGTTACCTGTACTCTGACAGCGCGGGCAAGCTGCTCAGAACATGTGGCTGTCTTTGAATAGTGAAGGCCAGTAAAGTCCTGCTTCCAGGACCTTCATGGCTGTCTTCTTAGCTGCAAAGTGGCCTCCTTCTGTGGAAGAGTGACAGAACCTGAGGATGGAAGGGATCTCATCAGTGGTGACACATCGTCGGATAATTTGATTCGAACAAAACTTCCAAAGGTACGGGCTATCCCATATGTAAGACCTGGCTTGCCTCCTGATACGCTTCTGCTCCGAAGGGGTTGAATCTGCTGGAAGGTGACCTATGGCACAGAAATTAGCGATATCAGTGAACCAAGGGTAGTCAATGGCTTGGGCAAGACAAAGTTGTTCATCAGGGAAAGTGTCACGAATAGGAATAAGTGAATCATCCGCCTGGGTAGGCAGGCGACTCAGATGATCAGCTACAGAGTTCTCAGTGCCTCTCTTGTCCTTGATCTCTAAGTTAAACTCCTAAAGTAGAAGTATCCATCGGATAAGGCGAGGTTTTGCATCCAGCTTGGTCAAGAGGCAGCGGAGTGCGGCATGGTCGGAGAAGACAGTGACTTATGTTCCCAAAAGGTATTGACGAAATTTATCCAAGGCGAAGACCACGGTGAGGAGTTCCTTTTCTGTAGTGGTGTAGTTTCGTTGGGCAGCATCCATGAGTTTCGAGGCATAGTAAATGACATAAACCTCTCGGTCTTTCTTCTGTCCCAACACAGCTCCTAAGGCATTATTACTCGCATCGCACATGATTTCGAATGGAAGCGTCCAGTCTGGTGCGCGAATAATGGGGGCTGAGATCAGCTTCTGCTTGAGGAGGTCAAATGCGGCTTTACAGTTCTCGTCGAAGATGAATTTAACGTCTCAGCCAAGCAGCTGACACATCGGCTGGGTGATCTTGGAAAAGTCTTTGATAAATCTCCTGTAAAAGCCTGCATGGCCCAGAAATGAACGTACCTCACGTACACAAGTGAGGTATGGTAAAGACTCAATTACCTCGATTTTCGCCTTATCTACTTCGATTCCCTTGCGGGAAACGATGTGTCCCAAAATCAGTCCCTGGTTTACCATAAAGTGACACTTCTCATAATTGAGAACGAGGTTAGTTTCAACACATCTTTGTAAAACTTTTCGCAAGGTGATTAAACATTCAGGAAAAGAATTACCGTAAACTGTGAAATCATCCATAAATACCTCGATTCCTTTTTCAACGAGCTCGGAGAAGATACTGACCATACAACGCTGGAATGTAGCAGGTGCGTTGCAAAGACCAAAGGGCATCCTTCTGTAAGCGAATGTACCGAAGGGACAGGTGAAGGTGGTCTTGTCTTGATCGTCTAGGGCAACCGATATCTGATGAAATCCTGAATATCCATCGAGGCAGCAGTAATGTGTTTTCCCAGCCAAGCGTTCTAGCATCTGGTCAATAAATGGCAAGGGGAAGTGATCCTTCCTCGTGGCAGCATTTAATCGACGGTATTCGATACAAACGCGCCACCCGTTCTGGATGCGCATAGGAATCTGTTCGCCATTCTGTCCCGTGATGATTGTGATGCCGGTCTTCTTTGGGACAACTTGAACTGGGCTGACCCAAGTACTATCCAAGATAGGGTAGATCACACCAACGTCGAGGAGTTTCAATATCTCCTTCTTAATGACCTCCATCATAGGTGGGTTAAGACGGCGTTGTGGCTGGTGAACTGACTTGCTATCATCGTCTAGGTGTATCCGATGAGTGCACAGGGCGGGAGATAGTCCCTTGATATCCGAAATCATCCATCCAATAGCCCTCTTGAATTCCTTCAGTAGGGCAACTAGAGAGGTTTCTTCTTCGGTATCTAGTTTGCTCGAGATGATGATGGGCAAAGATTCATTGGCACCGAGGTAAGCATACTTCAGGTGCTCGGGCAAGAATTTGAGTTCCAGGTTTGGGGCCTGCACAATGGAAGGAGGGACCTTAGTGTATTCAGAGGGCAGAGGCCTTACCACCATATTAAATGGAGAATGAGGGGTAGTTTCCAAGACAGAAATGATCTCTCGCAGAGCTTGAGGGGTGACAAATTTGGATTCCAGATTTTGCATTTCCGCGAAGTTGACACTATTGGCTAGGGCAAGCTGCAGAGGGTCCATAGAAAATAAGTCAGCAATCTCTTCAACATCTGGATCAACAATATCAATAAAATTGAGACTAGAAAATTCAGAAGGGAAACGCATGGCATCAGTCATGCTAAATCGGATAATCCGTCCATCGAACTCGAGGGTAATCGATGCATCATAGACGTCTATCTTTGCACGTGCAGTCCTGAGGAAAGTTCGGCCCAGTAGAACGTCAGAGGGTTTAGTTCCTTGCTCGTTCTCCATGCTGATCACATAAAAGTCGACTGAAAAGAGGAGGTTGCCGACTTGGACTAGGACGTCCTCAATGATTCCTTCTGGATAGATAATTGATCGATCTGCCAGCTGGATGACAACTCTGGTTGGCTTCAGTGGTCCGAGTTCTAGCTGAGCGTATATCATCAAGGGCAAGACGTTGATACCTGCACCTAAGTCACACATAGCTTTGCCAATATCAGTACCTCCAAGCTTGCAGGGAATCGTAAACATTCCTGGATCTGCACACTTTGGAGGGATTTTTCTTTGAATAACAGCAGAAACATTAACACCCACACTAATTTTGTTCACGTTAGCCAATTTACTTCTGTTAGTGCATAAGGATTTCAGAAACTTAGCATAACGTGGAACGCTCTTAATAGCCTGCACAAGTGGAATGTTAATTTGAACCTTACTGAATAAGTCAAAATTTTATTTTTCTCCTTTTTCTTTTTTCTTTTTGACTAACCTGTGTGGGAAGGGAGGCTCAAGGACTTTGATGATGAATTCATCAGAGAATTTAGAACCCTCATTATTAATGGGTGTTCCTGGTTTTCTGGAAGTGTAGACCTTCTTTTCCTTCTCTGTTCTAACCTCAACTTCTTCAACCACGGGTGTGGGATCAGGGTGCTCAACTTCTTGGGCAAGCGGCTGGCGGTCAGGTAACTGTGTGCCACTTCGGAGATTAATGGCACAGGCTCCGTGCTTAGGATTTGCTTCAGGCTGTGGTGGCAGTCTTCCGCCATTTTTCAGCTCCCGCATCTCTGCGGATAGGGTTTGAAATTGTTTTGTCAATTCGACAACCAGATGTCGCAAACTAGGTTCCTCATCGTTTGGCGGAGGGGGTCCTTGCGGAGCTTGGTATTGATGCTGTTGATTGTTGTGATAGGTGGGCCGTGGTTTGAAATTCTGGAGGTTGAAGGGCGGTTGTTGTTGGTTCTGGAACGGATTTTGTGGCTGCATCTGGTTTTGCATAGGTTGCTGCTGGTTGTTGTTGCCGTAGCTTAGGTTCGGATGACGCCAACCATTGAGGTAGTTCTGAGTATATGAATGTTGCTTCCTAGGGGCTCCATTATAGTTCCCTATGGCATTCACATCTACTTCATCTGGAATATGCGGACAGGCGTCCGTAGGGTGGTCAGTAAAGTTGCGGATGCCACAGGCTTTGATCTGCACGGGCTGGCCGCTGGTGAAGTTTTGAATCATTCCAGTAAGAGTGGAGAGTTGGTTCTCTATAGCAGCGGATCGAGCGTCATGCATGGGGGGGGGCTTAATTGGTCCAATGGCACAACATTCTTAGTCATGCGCTCTAGAAGAATCTTTGCGTTTTCTGTGGTTAGGGCAAGCATATCACCGTTACTGGCAGCATCAATCAATTCTTTGCTTCGCCCCCGCAATCCTTCATGGAAGTACCCAAGGAGAGCGTGGCCAGGAATGTTGTGTGAGGGACAGAGAGTTTGCATCTTTTTGAACCATTCGTAGTACTGTCCAATGTTCTCATTCTCTTTCTAGGTGATGGAGACTAGCTGTTTCTTGGTTATATTGGCCATGGAAGTAGGATAATATTTTTCAGTGAATGCCTTGAACATATCGGCCCAGCAAGTAATGGATAGGGCGGGTAGCTCGTAGAACCAATTGCGAGCGTCGTCTTCAAGCGACCACATGAATGCTCTAAGCTTAGCTTGATTGATGTCTACCACTGGGGGTTTAGAGCTTCACAAACAGTATGGAGCTGCTGAAGATGTCGGAGGGCACTCTCTCTAGGGATGCCATGGAACTTGGGCAAGTAATGGAGGACTGAGGATTTGATAATCCAATCATGGGCAACAATAGGCCATGCGATGCACCCAGCAGTGGTTTCGGCAGTAGCATTCAGTTCCGAGATACAGGGATTGACGACAGCTTCGCCATCCCCACCGTTACCGTTGTCAGCCCCAGCAGGACGTTCAGGGTTTAGGTTGTTGTCAGCCATAGCGGGACGTTCGAAAGTTTCAGGGGGAAGGTCAGATGGATGAAGTGTAGGAGCTGCAGATTGATTTTGCTTAGCAAGTTTGCGGGCTAATCGTTCTGTTCTCCGGATCTCTGGATCGAAAGGTAGTAAATTTACGTTGGAAGACCTGGTCATACAAAAAGAAAAGAGCGTCAGTTGCGTTAATCCCCGGCAATGGCGCCAAAATTTGATGTGTTGTCGAAGCACATACAAAAATAATAATAAAACCTGCAGTCAATGTGCACAATAAATTGTGTATAATGGTAACAGGATCGAACACAGGGATTAAGGGACCAATACTCAAATCAATTTGGCAAACTAAGTAATCCAAGCAACAAGTAACCGAAGGGGGGTTTTGAATGGTTGTTTTGATTAATCTAATTATTGACTACGAAAATAAATAACAATTAATAACAAAGAGTGATAGAAGTACTAAGAAATCAGAAGAGACAAGAGTTCTCAGTAAGAGTCCGAATCCAGTTGCATTTACGGTTAGCCGGTCATTGGCGCAAGCATCTTCTACCCCGAGCTGATAGACGCACTATAGGGACCAGGTACGCTTAGGTCCCCTGCTTACCTTCGTAGTAGAAGTTATCCCAAGGTACGCTTATGGGGTAACCTTGACAGTCTGTCGTCCTCCAAGGTATGCTTATGGAGGCAACACTCAGATGCCCATGAAGAAGAGGTAAGATGCGTCTAGGGCGAGACACTCGGTACGCTTGAGGCTCTACCCTAACGACTTGTTCAATCCAACTGGGGATACCAGGTTTCCAGTCAGGACCAGTATGGTTATCTGCTTTACCCTGCAGCTTCGCGTTAGGTATAACTACAAGGATGATAGTAATTAATCTAGTTCAATTAATAGGTGATCAAGCTACTAATTAACCTAGGCAATTTTGACAAGTGATTATTAAACAAGAAGATACCAACACAGAATTTATGAAGTACAATTTGACCTCACGGCTTCCCTTGCAACCTTCAATCGACTCTTACCAAGAACAAGAAGATTTAGCCACACATATTAAAAGTAAAAACAAATAAATAACTAGATTGCATAATTAAATAAGAGAGATGAAGAAGAAATAAATCCTGATTATAACCAGCCAGAGCAACTGCTCCGGTTTATTGAAAAGAGAACAAAAGGTTGCCAAAGACAGTGGTGGCGCCTAAAGTCAGCGGGAGAAAAGAAGAGAGGAAGCTCCCCAAAAAACCTAATTACTGAAGTATTTATATTATTATTACAAATTAAACTCCTAATCCGATTTGAATTCAACTCCCCAAAGGACTTCTACTGCGATTGGGACTTCTGGCGCATTAATTGAGCAGATCCGATAATTTTCCTTTATTGCGCTAGTTTCCTTTTCTTGCTAGGACACTGCTGCTTTCCGCGAACGTCCAGCTGCTCGGCCTAGCTGCTCCAATGCATCCAGAAAGTGATAGAAAACGTTCCTTTTCGTATTTTCCTCTTAATTTGCCCAGATCTGCAAAAAGTGAATAAACACAGCAACATAAGTAGCATCATGATCTAAAAAGGCACATAAAAGAGGGAAGAATTATGAACATAAAACGCTCTATCAAGCACCCGTCGGCTAGACAAAGTAGGTGACTAGTCTCGCGCTAGACTAGAAGAAATAAGTGATCTAGGTCAAGACCAGATTGACGACCTAGGGTTTCCATAGGGAGACACCTTGGCCTAGGTACTGTCTTCCCCTATACCATTGAGGAAGCGAACAACCATTCAAGACAACAGTCAAACGGATAAACCCTTTAACCAGCAAGGTGTCCCTTGGCTAGGATTATCAGGAAAGGGAGCACCCGCCAGGTAATTTGAAGAGGAGGGAAGACAGAAGTAAACAGGAGCACCTCCACTTTATAGCAGTACTATGAATCAAGAGAGGAATACATTTGAGTCTATGATCGAAGCATAAGAACGGAAGCTCTCACATCGCCCTTACCTGGAATCCCCTTTTACTAGATTTATTTCAATCTTGACACCTGTCTTGGCCAAGCCTTTGGCCAATACTATTTTCGAACTATTTTTACTCTTTTCTGTTTTGCCTTTATTTTCAGATTCTACCAAACTCAATCCAGTGACGAGGAAGTCAAACCAAGAACTACATCTCCTAGAGGTCTCTGTGGACGATCCTCTTACCATCATCTACAAACTCTTGTAGACAGTGATAAGTTGTATTTCTATCCCCTTTTCCATACCTATTTCACTATTATATTTGACGTGTTCGACGCGCGATCAATCAACTACAAATAAGATTTGATTAATTACAGTCTTCTCTTGATACTTTGGAGTCTACATTGTAAAGAGAGATGCGAAGGCAACTATCTGATTGACAGATCAGAATAGAAAACGAATAGAGTCAGGTTTATAGGATTTTTATCCCAAACTTGGGATCGGTCTCTCCTTGTGAATTATCAATCATTTGATTAAATGCTATAGAGTGTCTCTTAGGATTTTCAAACTGATTAGGGGCTTCTAATAGAGTGTCTTTTTATTAGCCTTGTTTAGGAGGAGAGTAGGAGATTTAGGTGAACACCTGGTCTCTATAGCCGCCTATAAGTTCGGTCTTGAAAATACTTGAATCAATGATCAATCAGTTTAATTCATGTGCTTAGTCGAATCCTTACTGGGAAATTTATCACCTCTGTTTTCACACACATCACTACATTTATTACTTTCTGTTATTTATATTTCACAATTATTCACTACAACTCAATATTGGTATTTACCACTCGTTACATTCCTAATCATTTATAAAGAATATTAATTGTCACCGAATCCCTGAGGATGAACCTTTTACCACTTGCTACTGTTATAAAACTACATGTGCATTGGTAGATTGTATTTATTTTATTTTGACAGTTTCGGCAACCATCAAATTTTGGCGCCGTTGCCGGGGATTCATCGGTACTAATTGATTTTTCTTTTTGTATGACCAAGTCCTCTTATTAGCAATTAAGCAACCCAGAGATTAACAGAGACAAGAGGACTTCTCTGTCCATCTGTGGGGAAATGCGTAGCCCACAAACCACCTGAAATAAAGGAGGAAGTGTCTAGTCCAAAGACAATAAATCAGGACGCTTCTTGGGAGGCAACCCAAGTCTTTTAATTTAGTAATTTTCGTTTCAATAAAACTTCTGTCAATGGGAACTTTCTTATGGAATTCTGATTTTCTTGATAGCAAGACGCCTCTGCCCCAAGCCAAACAGACAGACCGCAAGACGCCTCTGTCCCAGGTCAAACAGCCAGACCCGAACCAGGCCTTATCCTAGACCTGGGATAAGAGACCAGGAGTAAGAATCGGAAGAATAGAAGCACTTCGCAACTCTACACTCAAGACTGCTTGTTCTACTTCGAGATCAACCACCCGACCCACCACAATCTTGATTGCCCCGGGTACTTTCCTTCCTTTCTTTTTCTTTTCTGTCGAGTCTTTTCCCTTTCTCACGCTTTGAGGACAAAGTGTCGTCTAGTGTGGGGGAGGAACTTTTATGTGAGCATGCTATTTTGATTGATTGTGTGATTGTGAGATTGAAGTCAGCTTGTTTGATCGAGTCAGTCCGTTTGAGTCGAGTTGTCATGAGTCAGTTGAAATTTCTTTTGATTTTTTCTGGTCTGATGCATGATTTTTGTTCTTAATTTTTGTGCATGTTTGAGTCTGTCATGTTGTGTATAGCATCAGACCCTGATTTCGACCTAGGTTGTATAGTTCACTGCTGAAACCACATTTTAGACACTTGTTTGATCGAGTCTATGCTTTAGTACCAGGGGAGTGAATGAGCGTAACATGTTCAATGCCTAAGGGGCATATTTCTTAATGAACTCAGAACATTAACTATCCACATGGTCTAAAGGATAGCTAGCTAGGGCTTAACTTTCGATTAGGGTGACAAGGCTTGCTACGCTATAAATTTGAGAGTGCTTTAAATTCCTTCTGATTGAATGTGTACCATTAAAAATGTGCTAGAATGTCATAAGAGTAGAGATAGCAAAAAGTGGAAGTTCTGGGTTCCCAAAAAGAACAAGCACTGCTATTTATTATGCCTGTAAAAATACAAAGGGCAAAGATTTGAAAAAGAAAAAAAAAATATCTGCTAATAAGTGATTTAAATGGCACAGGGGTCTAGAAACATATTTAGGTGGAACTGCACTTCGGTAAGACTCGAATTTGTAGTAAGCTTTGTCCCTTAATCAACAATAATTTAAAAAAGTTGGATGTCTTGATACCATGTGGATGAGGTATGTTTAGGGTATTGATTGGTCCTTGGTAGTCCAGCTTAGACTCGGTAAAGGAAGTGTCTTGGTAGTTTCAGCAGTGAGGTATGCAGCCAAAAGAAGAGATCTGGGTCTTGGTGTCTGTCGTGTTTTGATGTGTTTTGATTTGTTTTTAATTTTGATGCTTGAGGGCAAGCATAGGTTAGTGTGGGGGATTTGATTGGAGCGTTAAATGTCTTATTTTCATCTTACTTTCCTCCCTTTTTAGGACGATGATACTGCTAATCCTTGTCTTTTATACTCCTTTATGCATATATGGATGCTAAGAAGTAGATCATACGATTAGGAGTTGAAAGAACCAAGAATAGAGCTTTTTTGTCTCAAACCCGTTTCCCAGGCCTGGGATAAGGAATGTCCGAGATTCCAGCACACCAGCCAGTTGTATCTTCTAGAAGGATTGATCATGCAGACTCCTATTGGAGGAAGAAGTCCTACTGCCACAGAAATACTCCAGCGTTTCTGTTAGGATATTTGAACAATTGTTATTATTATTATTTAGATATTATCCTTTTACTATTTTAGAATTTCAAAAAGACAATTTAGGTAATTCTTATTTAAGGAAAAGGACGTTGCGCCTCTGTACATACTCCTTCATCTCGAATATTTCTTTTTCTTCTTTCTGGACAGCAGCCATTAACAGAGTGTCAAAACTCTGTTTGCTTTCTTCTTTAATTAATTAATTTCCTTTTTATGCTTTTAATCTCTTTTATTTATTTATTATGATGATGCTTGGCTAAATTCTATTTTCCATGTAAGGATTCGTTGCCATGATTAACTGATTGTGAGATCTAATTGTTCTTATTAAATTCCAGCTTATATCTCTATTTGTTTTAGTTGAATGTCAAGTTAATCTTATTTCTATTGAAGCCTGATCAACTACAAATAGGATTTGATTAATTATAGTCTTCTCTTGATAATTTGGAGTCTACATTGTAAAGAGAGATGCGAAGGCAACTATCTGATTAATGGATCAGAATAGAAAACGAATAGAGTTAGGTTTATAGGATTTTTATCCCGGACTTGGGATCGATCTCTCCCTGTGAATTATCAATCATTTGATTAAATGTTATAGAGTGTCTCTTAGGATTGTCAAACTGATTAGGGGCTTCTAATAGAGTGTCTCTTTATTAGCCTTGTTTAGGAGGAGAGTAGGAGATTTAGGTGAACACCTGGTCTCTATAGCCGCCTATAAGTTCGGTCTTGAAAATACTTGAATCAATGATCAATCAGTTTAATTCATGTGCTTAGTCGAATCCTTACTGGGAAATTTATCACCTCTGTTTTCACACACATCACTACATTTATTACTTTCTGTTATTTATATTTCACAATTGTTCACTACAACTCAATATTGGTATTTACCACTCATTACATTCCTAATCATTTATAAAGAATATTAATTGCCACCGAATCCCTAAGGATGAACCTTTTACCACTTGCTACTGTTATAAAACTACATGTGCATTGGTAGATTGTATTTATTTTATTTTGAAGGTTTCGGCAACCATCACTGTAATTGAGATTTCAATCCCACTTGATCTTTCTTCACATCAGATTGAAAGAAAGAACTACATACAATTCTGGTTTTTTCTTTCAATAAAAGAAAAGATAGGTTCCTTGATATGCTGATTGTATCAACTTAGGAGTTTGGATTTGGACCCATCAATTTGTTTTTGCATAAGTTGCTTAATGCGAAAAGTTTCTGTTCGCTTATACTTTTCCGCTATTCGAACGTTCTTGGGTATGATCCTGTTTTAACCTAGCTATGAATTTTGTGATGTTTGTGTTGAATTTTAAGAGTAATAAGTCAATGAGGGTTGATGTGCAAGACGGCCATGCTCATGATTTGGTGCGATTCGACCTCCTTTTAGAAGATCGAAATGTGTGAAATGAATGGGAGGATCTAGCCTTGAGTTTATCACACACAAAATCAACAACAAACACAAAATTAGATGGAGTAGATGCAACGGAATATCAGACAAACAAGAAATACACAAGATGAACGATAATACCCAGAAGAAGGCGAAGGAGGATAGAGATGGAAGCTTGAGTAACACTTGATTGAAGTAATAACGATTACATACAAGGTTGAAGACTTGTTGTTTTACTTGCAAAGAATTAAGGTGTCTTCAAACCTAATTCTTACAAGGTGAGTTTACATGTGTTTAGAGGGAGGAGTGATCTCTAAATCAAGCAATAAACACTCAAAATAAACTGAGGAAGAAAAGAAAGAAAAAAACTATTTATACTATTACACAAAATAGGTAGGAAACACAGAGATTTTCTGAAGCTGTTGGTTTCCGGGCGTCATGACGCCCAAAACAGAATGGTCAAGAACCTGGGCAGCTCCTCTGGTGTCATGACGCCGGCTTTGGGCGTCATGATACCGGCTATTTCGGCAGAATCGGCAGAATACAAAATGTTGGTTTTTCGCGGAGGAAATAAAGCGGAACCCTAATGAGAGAGAGAGAGAGAGTATCGAGATATGGAGATTGAGTGTGGAGGCAAAAGCAGAAAGCAAAGATTTTTATTTTTTGATATTCGAAATCGAGAATTTTCCTCTTCCTTTTTTTTTATTTAGTGAAACGAAACGAACAAAGTATGGAGATTTTTTAAAAAGGGTTAAGTGAATTTTTGACACCTGCACTTTAATTAACTGACTGAAATGACATCTCCTTCGGTCAAACGATTTAAAATGCACCTCCACTTAAAAAGTATGACACTTTTGGCACTCGGCATTGACGTCGTCTAACGTCCACCGTTAAATGTTGATGTGGCACACCACGTGTCATGACACGTCACCAACAAGATGACATGGCATGCCACGTGGCGTGCCACATCAGCAGTTAACAGTAGACGTCTGACGACGTCAATGACGAGTGCCAAATGTGTCATATCTTTAAAGTGGAGGTGCCAAATGAGTCAGTGAATGCAAAAATGTAAAAATTCCCAAAAAAAAATGTAAAAACTATAAAAGAATTTAATCTAAAAATCCAAAAAAAATGTAAAAATTCCAAAAACAATCTAAACAATCTTTAAAAATGTAATTTTTTTAATTAAAAAATTAATTAACCTAAAAATCCAAAAAAAAAATGTAAAAAATCCCAAAATAATGTAAAAACTCAACAAAAAAAAATTAATCTAAAAAGTCCATAAAAAATGTAACAAATCCAAAAAAAATGTTAAAATTCCAAAAAAGAATAATAAATATAAAAATCCCTGAAAAAATGTAAATATTCCAAAAAATATAAACGATTCCTAAAAATGTACAAATTTTTTTTGGAATTTTTACATTTTTCCTAGATTTTTATATTAATTTTTTTGGTTTTGTTACATTTTTTTCTAGAATTTTAGCTTAAATTTTTTTTTGAATTTGTTACGTTTTTTAAATTTTTTTTGGAATTTTTTAATTAAAGTCAAGTGTTACTAAGGGTCAACACTAATTAATTTTTGATTTTGTTTCCTTTTTTAGCATTTTTAAAAAAATATCCCACTATTTATTTAAATATTTTTTAGTAAAGTAAATTCTCTTATATTTGTCATATTTTTCCTATTTTTTTATAAAAAATTGAATTATTTTACCACTTTTTAAAAAATTTTAAACTATTTTAAATGTCGTAACTTTTAGAAAACTTTTGTTTTTATAGCACACGATTTGTAGCTATAGAGTCTAAACAATATTTTATAATCCGTAAAGTTCTTAACATAGTTTATCGTTAATTTTTGATTTTTTTTGGAATTTTGACATTTTTTTTTGGAAATTTTTCCATTTTTGCATTGACTGACTCATTTGACACCTCCACTTGAAAGATATGACACATTTGGCACTCGTCATTGACGTCGTCGGACGTCCACTGTTAACAGATGATGTGGCACGCCACGTGGCATGCCATGTCATCATGTTGGTGACGTGTCATGACACGTGGCGTGCCACATCAGCATTTAACGGTGGACGTTGGACGGCGTCAATGACGAGTGCCAAAAATGTCATACTTTTTAAGTGGAAGTGCTTTTTAAATTGTTTGACCGAAGGAGGTGCCATTTCAATCAGTCAATTAAAGTATAGGTGCCAAAAATTCTCTTAACCTTTTTTAAAAACGTATATAATTTTTGTATTTTTGGTACTGGTTTTGTTTTTTTGATGTGAGAGATTCTGCATAGAGGGGCAGGCGCGCTTTGTAGATTCTTTTGACGTGCCACCTGGTGTTGATGAGTCGGATTTTTATCATGGACCCCACCCTACCTACATTTTCCTTAATTAAAATTAAAATTAATTCAATTGTTCCTGCAAGATTTTGAAGGTGGCACGGTGAATGGTCGACATACCTAAACTAAAACTTGGGTACATCATGATGTATTTACGTTATGATGTTGAATGATAATACGTGTCCAGAATAATGGTATTTTTATAGTATTTTAAACACATGTCATTATTGATGTAGGTACATCATGATGTACTCAAGTTTTTTTTTCCACATACCTAACAAGTATTTGAGCAATGACACGTGTCAAGTCATTCACTGTGTTACATCCGTGTCTGGTCCGTGTAAAGGGAAAATTAGAAAGTATCTACGCAGGTTTGTGCTTAGTTTGACCGTTCAGCTAACAGAGGATTGTTTTATTCTACCGATGCTTAAATGAATAGGATTGATAAATCGACAAGATTAATATTTTTCTATGTTAATATTTTTTTCACACATAGTAAATAGTAATTACTCCATAGTAATTCTCACTATGGAGTAAAAACGTCAAGGTATGTTTGATGAACTATTAGTAGTCGTTTGTGTGTTGTAGTTATTAATGTCCCTATCGAAGGTGATGAGAACGTGTATTCAACATGTATGTAGGAAAAATATCTTCAAGTGGAGAACCGTGAGCAAAAATGCGATTCAAAACCAATAACCAAAAAGAGATTAAATGCCTTTGAAAATGGATAGAGACTGAAACACGGATTTGGGTTAGAAAGTAGATAGAAACTTATACGGTCCATGATATGTGATACTAGGCACCAGAAAACCATGCCCCGGAATCTAACCTAAAATTCCCTGGTCGAACTTAAAACAGCAAATTTGGGTGGAAGAAGAATCTAACCTAAAATTACCCAGTCCAACTTTCATTCCAAACTCATCTTTTGAAGACTAGATTACCATTATAGTCCAACACATACAAGACCGATAAAATCTTCTCCGTTGGCCATGAAAAATGCAGCGGACTCACTGCTGGCAAGCAGCAAGCTCACCACTGCATATTATTTACCTTAGCAGAACCAACTCAATGCAGCAAGAAATTAGAGCATATTCATATTTTAAGGCTAATAACATATGTAGCTTCAATCATTAAATAGATGTTTGGCTAGTTGTCCCGAACAAAGATGTATGCCAAGAGGACAGAGATTGCAGAAAAAACAACGTATTCAAAATTAGATGCCAACGCCAGTGACTAGCATTTTAAAACAAGACAGACGCGTTACTGACCATAAAAGCAAAGAAAATTAACATATAGCATTCTTTGAATCTACTTTCATGCAAACAACTAGACTCCAATGGATCCTCATCCATGGCAAAACCCAAAAAAACACCCTCAAAGAGGAGCTGTGATCGTACCAGCAACTTGGTCAAGGTCCCTTTGGCCACTGGATGTAATTCTCCTCCCGCTGGCATGCAAGGAAGATAAATATTGTCACAAAAGGCACAACGCTAAGCAACATTCGCTAGTAAACAAAGAGAGTGAGCAGGATTCATTCTCAAACAAACTGCTTAAGCTTACATGGCATCAGTATCTAGGTATCAACTAAAAAGGCCTTAATCCCAACTAAATGATCAGCTCAAGCAACAATTTGTGTCATTTATGGCTCCATCAATGTTATCAGCTACAAGTATCTACTTTCTCATTTTACACGCAAATCACCCTACTATTCTCAAGTATTTACACATCCCTCTATCCTTTCTTATCTACTCACTCATCTAAGCATAAAAAATGAATTGCTAATCAACATGAAAAAAGAAGACAACAACAATGCAGAAGCATGCAAAAAGATGAGTAGACTAACCCCTTCGTGTCATGGTCAACAATGTTCATTTTTTCCAATTGCTGAAGAATGTGGCGAGCAATGGAGCCACTGCTCTTGCCGAAGTGAGGTGGCCGGCTGCCATTCCTCTTGCTCCCTCCATAAATCCTTTTAAAGGCACCAACACCCAGACCACCCCTCAAGTAGATTTTCCTCGCCATGGATGCTGCAACAACAGAACAGCAACTCCCACATTAGCTAAAACCTAAACAAACAGAAAACATCCCATTCTCAACACACACAAAAAGGAAACACGTACCAGCCCTAATGTAGTACCAATCAGGATCATAAGGGGCAAGCTCCTTTAATGTTCCAGTCTTGACAATATCAACCCAAGGTGGAAGTTCAATCTAACGACACAAACAGTCACGGCAAAAGCATATGATGAGTATAAAATTGCATTGACGAAAAGGTAAAAGAGCAAAGAAAATAGATAAAGATGGATCGATCAATGTATACCTTGCCGGAGCGTTTGAGGCTGTTGGCGTAGGCTTTGACGAATTCGTGGGGGGAGACATCTTTGACCTTTCTACCAGTGCGTGCTGCCTCCATTTCTTCTTTCTTCTTCTCTCTGGTTTGGCTGTCTTCTGCTGCGCCGCGGAGGAGCTTGGGGTGTTCGCTTGTGAGCAGGAGCAGAGAGAGAGTAAGGTTAGTGGTGATAGACTAGGGTTTTGGTCTAAAAAGACTTCTGGTGCATGAATTTACTTATATGCCCAAGATTGCTTTCATGATTTACCAGTTCGTAAGTGTTATTATCTTTTAGGCTAAAGAAGTTGGGCCATAAAGCCAGCCCACCTTAAGAAGGATTATAAAGCTGGGCCGAGTAGGCGTTGATAGAAAATGACAAGTGCTGACATTTCATTCCTGAAATGAATAGTAGTGTTCGTTGATGGATTGTACTTTTCTTCTCTTTTTTAGAAAATTAATTTCTAAGGAATGGAATGTTTTTTCATAGGTTTTGTTTTTATATTTTATAATTATCATTTTTAATAATAAAATAATGTTACTAAATTAAAATGATTATTTACGTCATCAATTATTATTTAGGTTTCGATCACATAAAATTTAATGAAAAAGTGAATCAATATTAATAATAGGATCAAATTTGTACAAAGTTGATTTTGGTATGCCAAAACTAGTTGTGTTTTGAAAGCACCTCAACGGCCCCTCCATTAAAATTTGAGTAAATTATATAAAAAAATTATATAGTTTAGAAAATATTTTATTTAGAATTGAAGAAGGTTTAGCGAGAATATATATTTTAAATTGCGCTAATTTATGCCGTTACTTGGTTTAAATAAAAAACTGTTAATAGAATAATGTTAGTTTTTGCACTGAAAATACAAATACAAAATATAATTAGATATAAAAAATATAATTAAAGAGATATCTAATACCGTGAAATATTGTACTTGTAGTTCAACTGGTTGACGTTTTTATAATATATGTCATGAGTTCGTCCCTAGTATTGTAATGCTTATTAATTAATAACATAAAACCAATCTTGATTATAAAAAAAAAACCTTGCACGCACACGAGATTGTAATTTAAGTGACTAATGTATATATGAGTTATGAGTTCGATCTCTGTTATAATAATTAATAGGAGTTATAGTATAAAAACTCTTGAACTATACTCGAAAAACAGAAACCTCCCCTGTACTAAAAAAATTCAAATCGGGGTCTCTGCCGTCAGTCAAACTAACTTTCTGTTAATTGTGACCTTTGACAGGAGGTTGCTAAAAAAAAGAAACTCGTTGTTCCAGGTTTCAAAAAATTTCTTTCCTTTTTTCATTTCTTAATTTCTTTCTTTCTTTCATTTCCTTTCTTTTTTATTTCTTTTTTTATTTTTTTATATTTTTTAGAGCACTATATAAATTTTTTACTTTATTTAAAATTATTTCTACAAATTAAAAATCCTATAAATTAAATAAGTTGTGTGATTTCTATCCTATAATTCCATCTTTTTTCATTCAATTTTTTCATTTTAAATTCATTTTTATTATATTTGGAGAAGTAGCCAGGAGATTAAAAATCAAAAGATCCACAAATTCATTAACCAGAATTTTTGTTTAATATGCTAATAAATTACATTTTCACTAATAAATTCAGATCTGGAAAAAAAGCATAAGCATCTCTGCCAAATCAAAAATCCAACCACCCATCACCGCCAATCACCCGATCTCCACAACCATCATCACCAACCACAGTCACCAACCACATCCATCAACCGAGCCGACACCACCTCACCGTCGCCACCACAACCATCATCACCACCGCCACAGTCGCCAACGGTCAGCTTTTGATTTTCGTTGAAGAGAGCAAATAGATAAACGGTCAGATCTGCACATACCCTATGAATGCCACCACGAGACGTGACCTCGACAAAGATGTGGTGAAGGTCTAGAGCTTGTCCTCCCACAGTAGGTTCATTGTCTTAGACATGGAAATCGATCTGAATCTAGACCGGGACTGCTCTCTCCACGACGGAGAAGGAGGCCGGGAGTTTCTGAAATTTTCCAACGCACAAAAAAAATGAGAAACAGCATATGCTTTAAGCAAATACAAGACTAATACAATGAACATCAGGAGATCGATCGTGAGAAAGTAAGGCAGATGAAGTTGATACCTTCTGGGAGGAGGAGAATCTGCCTGCAATGTAATTATGGAGGATTAAATTTCTTCAAATGATTAAAAGATAAAATAAGAAAAAAGATGGGAAAAAACAGAAGAGAGGGCAGAGAGAGGAGGAAAAGGCTTACCATTTGGGTACGACAATGGAGGAATCTTCAGAAGTGAAAGCCGAAAGCTTTTTCTAGGGTTTTTGTTATTAGAGAGGGACGGTTTTTGTTATTAAAGAAAGAAATTCTTCAATTAATTATTTTTTTTTACATAATTAACCTGTTGTAACCTGTTGTACCAGGTAACTTTAACAAACTATTAATGGATCCACACTTCATTGACTTTAAGTGCAAGAAGGTGGAATAAAAATTTTAAAATCCAGAAGAGGTATCTATTTTTCGCGATAATATAGGAGTTTAAATACTATAACTAGGGGTGGTAATATGGGACGGACGGACGTACATGGTGCAATACCATTTGTCCATTTAATAAATGGACGGACTTGTCCAAATCCATTTAATAAACGGACGGACAAAACCCGTCCATCTAAATTTGGACGGACGGGACGGGTTCCCGTCCAATAATAATTCTTTTTGGGAATTGAATTTTTTTTTTAAATTTTTTTTTTGAAAAATTATTATTTTCGAAAAATAAGAGTAATTTTTTTAAAAATTAATATTTTTTTTAAAAATAAAATAAAAAATTATTATTTTCGAAAAATAAGAGTACTTTTTTTGAAAATTTTTATTTTTTAAAAAAAATTTGAAAAAAAAAATTTTTTAAGAAATTAATTATTTTTAAAAAAATTAAATAATAAATGGACGGACAGGAACCCGTTGGGTTTGTCCCGTCCGTCCGTATATATAGTTGGACGGGTCTAACCTAACCCATTTATTAAATGGACATGGACGGACGGGACGGACAAATGGACAATTTTCCATATTGCCACCCCTAGCTATAACCCCTAAATTATAAGGTAATTAAGCTTTGCAATATGAAACGTATACTTGTTTAAAATTGTAATTTAAACTTTTCTAATAGGCAATAATAGGAGTTACAACTTACAAAAAACCTAAAAAGGTCCGAGAAACAGGAAGGTAACTGAAAAACAAAAGCTTAAAGCATAAATTTAACCCTACTTTATTGGGACACGAGAATGAAACATAAAGTATATTCGTTATCTTTTTAAGTATAATTATACAGATTAAAATAATAATTTCAATTATAAATACTATAGTTTTAAAAATCGAACCAGATAGTAAATCGGAAATGAAAATTTTCTGATTTAATTGAGTTTAACCGGGTTTGACCGGATTGACTCATTGGACCATTTTAAATCGTTCATAAATCGAACCGTTCAGAAATTGAAATAAATTGAGCCGGAAAAAGAAAGAAAAGGTAGAGAGAGGAGAGAGAAAATATTTATTAATTATAAAGGGAGAGAAATTAATTTTTTTATTAAGTTGATAGTATATTAAATTTGTAACTTTTATATTACTTTTAAATTTCATTAAAGTAGAGGGTATTTAGAATCCATCTAAAAATGAACACAATGCTAACCTACTCTTGAAGTGGACAGTTTAACAACCCCCCCCACCCACACACACGTATATATATATATATATATATATATATATATATATATATATATCTACCAATAAAAACACAGGGTCCGGTAAGAAATTTATAGTCACCGGTTTGACAATTTTCTATTTCTTTTTTCTTTTTTTTTTTAATATATATGGGCTTCTGTTTAGGCGAGGGGAACTAAGAGGCTACGAGAACTGGAAACTAGAGAGAGATTTTAGTGAGACATGGAGAGATTGAAGAAAGGCTTTTGTTGTATATTTCTCTTGTCTTTTACAAAAGAAGGGGAAGCGCCCTTATATAGAAAAACTTAAAGAAAAAATCCAACAAACAAGACGCCGGCAAAAAAGAAAACCTATCCTAAAGGAATCTAAAAAGACATGGTCTTAATTTAAAGTATAATACACGACAAAAGGCAAAAAGCAAAAATAATTACATTCTGCCAAAAGGCAGGCTGTTGGTGGACAGCTGTTTCTGTAAACGTCATGGCTTACGTCTTTTGATGAATTCTTTAGAGATCTCTGTGTGTGTCTGGAATAGTATCTTCATCACCATTGTTTCCAGCTTCTGTCATTTCTTGATCTTGAAGATCTTCTATTAGGTTGACTATATGTTCTTCATCCAAGAGGCGTCCATCTCCTGAATGTGGTAGAAACATTCTCCATTCTCTGGTGCTGTAGATTTGAATGAAATATCCTTCTCCTAAGAGATGATATCCCATCCATTCTTCTGGTGTGTATAGGACTTTGGGATCTTGAGCAGCTCTGTAGATCTCTGTATTGTCTAGTTCTTGAAAATCATATGGTGATAGAGAAATCATTTTGATATCTTCAAAATCATCTCTGTCTCCATCTGTTGAGAACACGTATACTCTTTTCTTTGCAGGGATAATTTCAAAGCCTCTTGCTACAGGGAGTGTAGAGTCAATGATACATGTTAACTTTTTTCTAACTGCCATATTCCCTGTGATTAGAAAGAATTTTTCCCCAAATTCTTCTAAATAGCTTTCAATATTTCCCTCTTCTTCTAGCTTGAATGTAATCTGATCTACCATCCCCATGTGAAATAAAGAGAGAATCTTTTGAAAAGGCATATCAATGATATTAAGATCTACTTGTAATTTAAAAAGTCCCGCTGTTCCTCCTCCTTTGTGTCTAGTAATTTGTCCCCCCCTTATAAAAAAGGGTTTCTGTATTACTTTTATTCCTTTGAATTTCCAATCTGTCTCTTTAAAATGCATTCTAACTAAGTCTTTCTGTGCATTAATCAAATCTTCTAGATGTCTGCTCTCTGTTTTTTGTTTTATTATTTCTTCTCCCTCAGGTCATTGATCAATCAACGGTTTTAAGGTGAACTGTGCTGGCATGCCTAATAACCTAGCTCGAAGTTGAGTGAAACTCCGATTTTTAGGCTTATTTTCTTTTATAAATTGATCTAGCTGTTGTATTTTGGTGTTTAGAATACTTACTGTGGTGTTGTTCTGTTTAGATTGCCTTTCGGCTTCATTCTTTTTCTGTTCCAGGAAAGCTTTTTGTTTAGCTGTCTGTTGCTGTATTTGTGCCATCTGTTCTTCTAGCTTTCTATTTCTGTCTTCTAGTCTAGCTATTAGCTGACTAGGATCTTCTCGGGCTACTTCTGAGTAAGGTCTAACTGTTTCGGGCTCAATATAGAAGTTTGGACCTAATTGGGCCTTTGCCTCTTCTAAAGCCTCGGCAAAACTGTGATAGCCCACAAAAATGGGATTTTGACACATAATAAATTTTTTTACTGTGTTAAAACTGTGAAAAACTCCTGTTTTTAATCCCCTATATATCACGTAATGTGAAAAAGATTTCCTCTGTATTTTGGGATTTTTCTCTGAAAAGTACATGCTTAGAGCATTCAAGCATTGTACCTTAAACTGTGTCGCTGTTGGAACTGTCTGTATATGCCAGATATTATCTAGCAAGCACTGTTGTTCTCTGTCAATGTTTAATCCCTCAAAGGGTTTAAACTTTCTATTTCCTCCTTCTGGAAATTCTGTGAGATACATGGTTCCAAATCTAATCTCCTTCTGTGCTCCCCTTATCTGAAAGGTTTTGTTTGTCTGTGATGATGAAGTCTGTATTTCTGAGGACGATGATCCTCTTTCTGTAATTGTGACTGGTATGGCTAAATTGTTTCTGTACATAATGGTTCTGTCTGTCAGAGATTTTGCTTCCTCTGATTTCTGTTCTGTCTTATCCTTGGGTTTTATAACCCTTTTCTTCATTTTTGCCTGTATCATTTAAAAAACTTTTTAATATTTCTAGATAATAAATCTGCTAAGCTGTTGTTTTTTCCTTTTATATGTTCAAAGCAAATTTCATATCCGTTTCCCTGTATCAAATTCTGTAGATTAACCCATCGGGTTCTGTTTATCTTTTTGCTATTCTCATTTTTTAGAAATTTTACTATGGCTTCACAATCTGTTCTCACTGTAAACTCATTCTGTAAATATATCTTGAATTTATCTAGTGCATTTATTAATGCCTGTATCTCAAAGTCTAAACTAGTCCAATTTTGTCCTGTTTTGAAATTACCACTTGCATAAGCAGCAATTCTTTCTGTATCTTTATCTGCATATTTATTGGGTTTGCAGATCATGACTGCTCCCCATCCTTCTTTGCTACCATCACATTCTATAATGATATAATCTGTTGTTAACGGTAGTTCTAATGGCTTAATTTTTCTGACTTGTTCTTTTATCTTCTTTACTAATTCTAAGTCTTCTTTGTTAAAGTTTCTTTGACCATTTTTTGTTGTTTTACTGTATAATGGCCCTACTAATTTACTTAAGTTAGGAATAAACTTCCTGGCATAATTTAGTATTCCTAAAAAAGCTTGTATTTGTTTTAATCCTTCTAATTTATCTGGAAAATTTAATATTTTTTCAGCTATATGCGGCTGTAATTCTATCTTTCCATCTCCTATTTCTAATCCTAAAAAGGATATCTTTCTTTTATATAATTCCATCTTTCTTTTACTTACTACTATACCATTTCTTTCTATTTCTTGAAAAATTTGTTTTAAATGTTCTTCATGTTCTTTAATTGAATTACTTGCTACTAAGATATCATCTATGTACACTAAACAGAATTCATATTTCAAAAATATTGAATCCATAAATCTTTGAAAAACTGATGGTGCATTTTTTAATCCAAAAGAAAGAACATTCCATTCAAAATGTCCTTCTGAACATGTAAATGCAGTCCACTGTTTGAACCATTCTTCTAATTTTAGCTGATTATATCCTGACTTTAGGTCAAATTTACTAAAGATCTTTTTATTCTGTATTAATCCTATTAAACTGTCTTTATTAGGAATATTATATGCATCATCTATAGTGTTATCATTCAATCTTTTGTAATTATAAACTATTCTAGCTTTTCCTCTTTTAATTTCACTATGATTTCTAACTATAAATGTTGCTGATCTATGTGGACTAATCGATCTTTTAATTAATCCCTGATTTAACATTTCAGGAATTTGTTTTCTAAATTCTTCTTTATCTAAAGGGCTATAATCTATATTTGCTGTTACTATCCTTATATCAGGATTTTTAATCTGCATTTTAACTTCATAATTTACTTTACTTTTAGTAATATCTTCACCTATTAATCCTATTTTTTCTAATTTCTGTATAATGGGATAATTTTTACTGTTTCTGCTATCTGGTCCTTTTTCTAATTCCAAAGCTAATTCTTTTCCTAGCATAGTATATGTTTCATTTTCTATATATTCTATTCTTTTTACTTCTGGTTTTAAAATTTTTAAGGTGGGTTGTCCACCACGCTTCTTTGCCAACTCTGCTGTCTGTATATATTTATTTGTCGGAAAAGTGTAAACATTTTTACTTACTGTTATACTATTTCTTGCTATAGTAACACTACCATTTAAACTGCATATGAAGTTTAATCCTAATAGAAAATCATTACTTCGTGTTTGTTCAGGTGCTATGTTAATCTGTGGAATGTCATATTTAACACTATAATTTTTTGCAAAATCTATAAACTGTATTCCTAAGGCTTCTACATGATGTGTGATTACCATAGTTCTTTGTTCTGCTGTTTTTGTAATAACCTTGTATTTTAATTTCTTATGATACTTTATTGGTATCAAACTGTATCCTACCATACTCTTTGAGCTTGCTGTATCTAAAATAGCATCTAATTCTACAAATGTATTTGTATCTAACCATAGTCTACATTTTAGGGTTATAAGGCTTGCTATACATTTGCTAATGGTAAAAGATGATTCTTCTTGAATTTGTTCTGTGAGATAACTAGATTCTACTTCTTTCTTTTTCTCATTTTGGTTTTCAAGTTCTTTTATCCTATGTTTTAAGAGTTCTATTTCTACATCATGTCTTTTAATTTGTTCTCTAAGTGTTTCATCTATTATATCCCTACGATTATTTTCTATGACTTTTCCTGTTATATCTGTTTCTATCTGGAATAATTTTCTTATGCACATAAAACATATTTCTTTAAAGCAGTTATTACATTGGTATCTTCTATCTATAACTGGATATAACCTACAGTTATAACAACTTATATGGTTATTTCCTCGGTTCCTAATCCATTCACCCTAAACAAATAAAACACGTACATTTTCTGTCTCTAGGCTTTTTAACATATTTATTTTTATTTTTCCATGGTTTGTCCTTTCTATAAGATGTGCTTTTTCTAAGGAATTTTTTCTTCTTATCATAGTATCCATATGCTTGAGGCGTGTAAATTGCTGTTTTATAAAACGCCCAAGCTTGACGCTTAATCTGTTCTTGCATTGTAGCATCTTTACACTTATCTTCTAATTTTTTAAACACATAAGTAATTCTAGGTCCTATTCCTAAATCTACTATATGACCACAGTCTCTGTTCCATTCTTCGTGCATTAATCTGCCTAAATCTCCTGGAAGCTTGATGAAATATTTATTACATAAATCATCATCCATAGCTTTACCAGTTTGAGCTAATAATCTGGCAAAATCTGAGCTAAATTCTTTGATGTATTTAAAATCTGTGATACTAAGTTGTTCTAAGTTTCTTACTGCCGTATCTTGTATAAACGTATTTTCTTTTGCTGGGTCTACTCCTAATAGTAGAATTCTAATTTGACTTGTAAAATTATATGGGTTGTCTCCTAATGATTTAATAGTGTTTATTCCTTCTGGGTCTTTTAACTTTTTACTTTGCCAAATCCCTAATGCTGTTGCTCCTAAGGTTGTTTCTAAATAAGAGAACATATCTATATCGTCTCGTTTATTGGTTTCTCAATTTCTAACTACTGTTTGTTCCCATATTAATATCTCATCTGGCCATAACTGAGGACTCTGTTGTTCTATTACTAACATGTTTGAACTGTAAAGTTTTCCTATTGGCATTCTTGCCCCTCTACCTTTAATATGTGATTCTCCTTGGTATACTGCAGTAGCAGGCGTCCAAGGTTCTCTACCTAACATTTCTGTTCCTGATGTTCCTGGTGTTACGAACTCAGGTTTAGGTCTTTTGACTCCCCTAGGATCTATATTTTGATCCATGTAACTTACTTCTGGTTTATAAAAATCACTAATTAATATTTTTCCATTAATTATATCTGTTACTAATGGTAAGTTAAAAACTTCGTTTAATTTGTTGTATGCTTCTTCATATTCTAATCCTAATTCTGTCATACATTCTATCAACATATCATCTACTTGTTCTTGTATGTTAATTTCTGTAAATTTTCTATTTACTATTTGATCAAATGTTTTATGAACTTCTTCTGTTTTGAAGCCAGCTATTTCTTCTTCTTCTTGATTTATTTCTTCATCTAATTCTTCGTATAGACCGTATCCTATAAAATCTTCTATATTTTCATCATCTGCGTAGTTTTCTACAATTTCTTCCATATTTTCATTATCTGTGTCATATATAGGTTCTCCTAATTCTTCATTCATCATGCTAACCTCTTGATCACTGTCATCTTCTTTAATAGGTTCTTTCTCTGTATAATTATTAAATCTCATACTAAAGTTACCATCTTTATCTTCATATATTACACTTTTTTCTGGTACTAAAATTTTTTCAGTATTATCTGTGAATTCTTTTAGTGGCCATTCTAATCCTGCTAATTCTTCTGGATCTATCTTAACTGGATCTATCATTCTTATTCCGTGGCTAGCTAAATTTTCTACGATTCCTTCTATGCTGACCTTAAAATTCATACCTGATCTGTTACTTGCTTTTCCTAGAATTCCTATGCTGACTACTAAATTATTTCCCTTATAATCTTCATAACCTTTTGTTGCTAATCCTATCTTTAAATTCTTTAAATCTCTAATATCTTTTAATATGGCTGGTGAACAATAAAATAGTGCACAATTTTGACTAAGGTCTACTTCCATTCCTGCTATGATTGCTTTTTTGACATCTGTTGTCCAGGATTTATCCATAATTAAAACTAAAACTTTAGTTCCTAATTCTTTTCTTCCTAATCCTTTTATTCCTATTACTACTAACCCAACATGTGCAAACATTTTTCCTGTTTTCTTAATTTTATTTATCATTTCTGGAGTAAATAGATCTATAGTCTCTGAGGTATCTACTACTCTAAGGCTTTCTTCTCTATTACTTCTAATTAATACTGTGTTTATGTTTAGGGGACCTACTCTGTATAGAGTTCTTGGGTTTAATGCATCTAATTGTTCATTATTGTATATTTCTAAGCTTCTTTCTACATCTATTTCTTCTTCTAATTGAACTACTGTTTGTGAACTGTTACTTCCTGATCCTCTGCTAAATACTCTTCCTAAAAATGAGTCATTATTAACTTCTTCTCTAGATGACACACTTCTACGGGATTCTTGTAGTGTTCTACTAGGTCCACTGAAAGGCGTAAAATTATTCATTTCCTGGGTAGCCAATGATTGTATTTTGTTGGTTTAATACTTATTTTATGATTATTATCTAATTTTAATTTTTCTAATGCTTTTGTTAAACTTGAAATTTCTTGTAATTCTTCTATTGGTTTTTTATCTGTACCCTTAATTTTTTTAAATTCTGTGATAATATGCTCGTTTTGGCTCTTAATATAATCTAAATTTTCAAATATGCCTTTTATAAAACGACTATTTTCTGTTACTGATCCTGTTATACTATCAATCTGTTTACTAACACTTTCTTTTTCCAATTCTAGATGATTTCCTAGGCTTATAACTAGATCTGTTAGTCCGTTTAAATGAGCGTTCTGACTATGAAGTTTATGTTCTAAGTTTTTATCTAGTCGATAAATAATTTCACTTGTTTCTGTTGGTATTTTATATTTTTCTTTTGAAATTTCTAGATCCAAGTACTCGATGCGTTTAAACTTTTGATTCGCAATTTTCTCAAACTCAAACAAACTTTTGAAAGATTTATCAGATTATAAGAAAAGTTTCCAGTTTTATAGTGTTAGTTCCTCTTTAAAAGATTAAGCCCAAATAATAAATAATTTAAAGACATAATACGTATAAACAAAATTTGGAATTTAGAACTTGAACATTTTCTTTAGAAATTGACTCACCCTAGCGGGTTCGTGGCTAAAGCAGGCTTTACTCCTTGTCTGGATACCCTTACCACGCCTGCCTCGGTCTTTTGTCAGATTGCCAAAGAGGAACATCTGGGCTCCGCTACCAATAAAAACACAGGGTCCGGTAAGAAATTTATAGTCACCGGTTTGACTATTTTCTTTTTTTTTTCTTTTTTTTTTAAATATATATGGGCTTCTGTTTAGGCGAGGGGAACTAAGAGGCTACGAGAACTGGAAACTAGAGAGAGATTTTAGTGAGACATGGAGAGATTGAAGAAAGGCTTTTGTTGTATATTTCTCTTGTGTTTTACAAAAGAAGGGGAAGCCCCCTTATATAGAAAAACTTAAAGAAAAAATCCAACAAACAAGTGGCCGGCAAAAAAGAAAACCTATCCTAAAGGAATCTAAAAAGACATGGTCTTAATTTAAAGTATAATACACGACAAAAGGCAAAAAGCAAAAATAATTACATTCTGCCAAAAGGCAGGCTGTTGGTGGACAGCTGTTTTGGACAGCTGTTTCTGTAAACGTCATTGCTTACGTCTGTCTGTTGATGAAAACGTCATGGCTTACGTCTTTTGATGAATTCTTTAGAGATCTCTGTGTGTGTCTGGAATAGTATCTTCATCACTATTGTTTCCAGCTTCTGTCATTTCTTGATCTTGAAGATCTTCTATTAGGTTGACTATATGTTCTTCATCCAAGAGGCGTCCATCTCCTGAATGTGGTAGAAACATTCTCCATTCTCTGGTGCTGTAGATTTGAATGAAATATCCTTCTCCTAAGAGATGATATCCCATCCATTCTTCTGGTGTGTATAGGACTTTGGGATCTTGAGCAGCTCTGTAGATCTCTGTATTGTCTAGTTCTTGAAAATCATATGGTGATAGAGAAATCATTTTGATATCTTCAAAATCATCTCTGTCTCCATCTGTTGAGAACACGTATACTCTTTTCTTTGCAGGGATAATTTCAAAGCCTCTTGCTACAGGGAGTGTAGAGTCAATGATACATGTTAACTTTTTTCTAACTGCCATATTCCCTGTGATTAGAAAGAATTTTTCCCCAAATTCTTCTAAATAGCTTTCAATATTTCCCTCTTCTTCTAGCTTGAATGTAATCTGATCTACCATCCCCATGTGAAATAAAGAGAGAATCTTTTGAAAAGGCATATCTGTGATATTAAGATCTACTTGTAATTTAAAAAGTCCCGCTGTTCCTCCTCCTTTGTGGATAGTGATTATCCCTCTTTTATTGAAACACTTTAATAAGTATCAAAGTTACGAAGGTAATATAAGTATTGCCTAATAAAAAATAATCTCTCTCTCATCACCACATTCAATTTCTTCTCTTTTTCCTCTTCTCTCTCCCTCACCACTTTCTCTGCGTCATTTCCTTCTTCTTCTTTTTAATTTCCTCTCCTCTCATTCTCTTGTTCTTTTATAAAAAATGGTTTCCAAGAAAACTATATTTGATATTCGATTCTATAAAAAACTATTTGTCTCTCTTTTTTTATTCATCCTCTATTTCGATTTTTATTTGTTGGTATATATTTCTGATAAAAAAAAAGTGGATAAAAAAAACATGAATCAAATTTTGTCATCCATTGTGCAAATTATACAAATTTTCAGGTTCTATGTTAACATTTTTTTTAATTAATAAAAGAACATGAGAAGAAAGGAAAGGGGAAAATGGAAAAGGAAAAATGAGAGCAGACAAGATGAAAGGAAGGGTAGAGAGGAGAGGAGACAAGATGCACAATGGATGACAAAATTTGATTCATGTTTTTTTTATCCACTTTTTTTTTTGTAATCAGAAATATATACCAACAAATAAAATCTAAAAAGAGGATGAATAAGAGAAGAGAGAGACAAATAGTTTTTTATAGAATCGAATATAAATATAGTATTCCTAAAAACCAATTTTTATAAAAGAAGAGGAGAGGAGAGGAAATTAAAAAGAAGGAAATGACGCAGAGAAAGTGGTGAGGGAGAGAGGAGGAAAAAGAGAAGAATTGAATGTGGTGATGAGAGAGAAATTATTTTTTTATTAGACAGTAGTTATATTACCATGAAAACTTTTTAAAAAAACCATGAAACTCAAGTGCTCATCTCGATCTTCTAGCCCTGGTGGCAGGGGTCTTTCCCATCAATTCAATGGCTTCCAGTAAGTCTTTTTACAAATCGTTAAAGTTTTAAGGTTTTTTTCTTTTTTTAAGATTTAATTAAGGTTCTTTATTTTGTCATTATCTCTCTGCAAGTTGTCCATTCCGGTGTTTTGGTCCAGTAGGGTTTCCTTATTGGTTTTATCTGTATTATTGCATTTTCTGCCCAATCCGGTTAGTTAAGATCATAGGGTCGCTGGATAGGTTTTATTTCAATTTGAAATTGAAATTGCCTCCTAGTTTGTAGGTGATTAATTCCTATCTGATTAACTTCCTTCAATTCTCTCCGTCATAGTTATTTAAATTAGATGGGTCCGCTCTATTTGCACACTTTCCTTCACAACGCATACGTCTTCTGTTTCAGTTCCTGGTCTAGTAGCTTTGTTCTTATCCTTCCTCTTTGCCTCCTCTATACCCTTTTCCTCCTGAAGAGATTAGACAAACCCTTAGGACCTTCTATGGAGAGAGTTGAGCGAGCAAGGTGCTCTGGTGGTGAGGGACCTGTTAGGAGTGGGGATGAGTACGTGGTGCTGGAAAATGTTGTAGGACAGGCTGAGTTTCTTCTGTTGGGTAAGGTGTTGGGCGATCGAGGTTTCTCGGGGGGCGCGACTGCGGCTTTCATTAACCGCATGAGGGCTTTATGGTGTCACGTTGGTGACATGCAGGTCACCACAATTGCTACTAATTTGTTCCTGTTCCATTTTGAATTGGAAACCGATTTGGTTCGGGTTCTTGATAGAACCCCTTGGCTATGGAACAAGAGCCTGGTGGTGTTGAAGAGAGTCACGGGGGAGGAACAATTCCATGAGGTTGAGCTTAATGAGGCTGTTTTCTCGGTACATCTACATGATATACCGCTAAATTTGCGTACCATGGAGAACCTTAGGATTATGGGCAATAAGGTGGGTGTGTTTGTTACGATGGATGAAGCGGAGCTGGGGAATTACAGAGGCTGGGTGCGCCTTTCGGTTGCTGTGTGGCTTGAGCTCCCCCTAGTCACTGAAGTTATCCTAAACTCTTTTAATAGAGAAGTGATTATAAGGGTTGAATACGAACATCTTCCTAATGTTTGTTATTACTTGACACACTTGGACACATTTTTCAAAATTATCGCACTCATTTTATGAATGATCCGCTAGGAAAAGAGCCTTTCCCATTTGAGAAAGCTTTTAAGTTGGAGAATCGGGAGAGTTCGGTTCAAAAAACTCTAAAATCGGGTGAGTTTCGGATGAACTCGGCCTCATGGATGTCGGGGTCGCAATCTCAACCAGCGCGTAAAGAGGTGTTGCCGATTAGTAGCACCAACTCTAGGCAGATTGCAGGGGATTCGGCGAGAGGGAGCGATACTAATCTATTAGTGGATCAGCTAGTAGCTTGTATGAGGAGAGTGGTCATTAAGGGTGGGTTAGTGGACAGAGTTAAGGAGAGGAAGCAGTTAATTTCTTTTGAACACATGCTACTCCAGTCGGTTAGAAACTATGCTGATAAGGGGAAGGTAGCATCTGGAACTAATACTGGAATGATGTCGTGGATTAATGGTGAGGGGAGCGGTGAGGGAAATGTGGGTACTGGTGGAATTAGTGGATTAGGAAATGTTGTGTGTGGGGTGGGCTAGCAAGCTGCTCCAAGCCTGGCAGGGGGTGCAACGGAGAGTGATGGGTCGTTGTTGGCTAGGCAAGCCCAGGGAAGAGGCACGCTGGATGGGAGTTGGCTGGGGGCTTTGGAGGGCTCGGGATGGAGACAGGCCGGTCGGGTGGAAGTGGGCCGCTGATTGGCGCTGGCCAACCTGGAGTGGAGTGCGCGAATGAGCCGCCAGCATCTGAGGCCCAGACGCGTGGGTCTTCTGGGCCGCTGGTTAGGGGACCAGGCCAGAGCCAGTTTCTAGAGCTGGCAGCGGGCCTGACAGGCCAGCAACGTTGCAGCATGACCCAGTAGAAGGAAATGGTAGGAAATGTTGAACTTGGGCTGGGTTTGGGGAATTTCTTTAAGGCAAACTCGGTAAAAGAGGAGGAGGAGGACCTAGAGGAAGACCCGGAACTCCCTCAGCCTCAAATTTCTGGCCCAAATGGAATTGGGGATAGTCCTACTGCTTCTAAACTCACTAGAGAGGCTCAGCGCAATGTGGAAATAGGGACCAGGCGAAACAGAAAGGGGCGTGGTAGGGGGGCCAAGATAATTCACACGGCTCTGAAGAGTATACCGAGATACCCTAGGCCTTCGGATAGAAATAAGGGGGGTAAGAGACAGTTGGACGACTTAGATGACGCAGAGATTGAGGGCCCACCAATTGATGCGCGCAAGAAGAAAAAGATGGCGTTTGGAGAGGATGATGAGGTCACAGATCCGGTGGCGGTTGCTGAGCAACCCAGCCCAGTGCCATGAGCCTTTTATGTTGGAACTGTCGTGGGCTTGGGAACCCTCAGGTGAGTGCAAACTTTTCGAAGTTGCTAGGATTAGAGTTCCCAACCTTAGTTTTTTTGTCTGAAATGAAATTGTATGCGAATGAACTTCAAAGTCTTAATAATAAATGGTTGTTCCCTTATTTTCTTATTGCTGATTGTGAGGGTGATAATAAGAGAGGTGGCTTAGCCCTTATGTGCAAAAATGATATTTTTGTAAATGTGCTACAATGCGATGCCCATTGCATTGATGTCGAGTTCCTTTCTGGCCTGACTAATGACCCTCCGTGGAGGTTTACGGGTATCTATGGGTGGCCTAATTCGGCAGATAAGCAAAGAACGTGGGATTTACTTAGGAGTCTTAAGGAGAGGAGCGCTCTTCCATGGCTCTATGCTGGGGATTTCAATGAAGTATTGTGGGGACATGAGAAAGTGGGGGGTCTGGATAAGCAGTTCAACGATATGGATGTTTTCCGAAGAGCCTTAGACTATTGCGTCTGATTGAATTAGGGTTCTCGGGACCAAAATTCACTTGGTGTAACAACCAACGGGGCAGCGATACAATTCTGGAAAGGCTTGATAGGGGGTGGCTAACGAGTTATGGATAAACATTTTTTTGGATAACATGGTCACACATCTCCCCCGTTTCGGGTCTGATCATTGCCCCATCCGAATTCAGGTAAGCCCTAGTGCCGATAGAAGTCCGAGAGGTAAAGTGTTTAGATTCGAAGCGGCCTGGCTTAGGGAGGAGTCGTGTCTTGATGTTGTTAGAGAGATGTGGAGTGGGTTGGAGCAATATGGGAGTGGGCTTCCTTTAGACCAGCGATTGTAGCGCTGAGGCCTCGAACTGTCTCGGTGGAGTAAGGAGGTGTTTGGGAATATACACAGATCCATCATTTAGAAGAGAGAACGGTTGGGATGGCTCCAAGATCAACCTCCCTTAGAATCAACCTTAGATGAGATTGAAAAGGTTGGTACGGAGATTGTAGAGCTTATCCATCGGGAGGAGGTAATATGGAAACAACGCTCAAGAGTCTTGTGGCTCGAAGAGGGGGATAGGAATACTAAATTTTTCCATGCGCGAGCCTCACAAAGGAGGAAAAAGAATACCACTGGGCGAATTCAGGATGAGTCGGGGAGGTGGCGGGAGTCTCGTGAAGAGGTAGAAGTGGTTTTCCTAGAGTTTTATAAGTCTCTATTCTCTTCAGGTGGAAGTACTATCTCTTCGTCTATTTTACACGTTATATCCCCCTCGTGTCTCCCAGTCTATGAGTCAGAGTCTTGATCGAATTTTTACTAAGGACGAAGTTTTTAAAGCCCTCAAGCAGATGCATCCCACGAAGGCCCCCAGGCCGGATGGAATACCTCTGCTCTTTTTTCAAAAATTCTGGTCGTTTTTAGAAAATTCGGTTTGCAAAGCGGTTTTAGGAATCTTGAATGATGGGGAAGACACTGGTTACCTTAACCATACATTTATAACCCTAATTCCCAAAATAGCCAGCCCCTCAAAATGCTCCCAATTTCGCCCGATTAGTCTTTGTAATGTCGTCTTCAAATTGGTAACAAAAGCCCTTGCGAATCGCCTGAAGCAAATCTTACCGAATATAGTATCAGAGAACCAGAGCGCCTTCGTCCCGGGCAGACTCATTACTGACAATGCATTGATAGCCCAGGAGATTTTTCATGGGATGAATACTAAAAGGTCTGGTCAGGGGTGGATGAGCGTAAAATTGGATATGAGCAAGGCATATGATAGGGTGGAGTGGAAGTTCTTGGAGGCTATCTTGTTACGGTTGGGGTTCTCAGACAGTTGGACATCTTTGGTGATGCGCTGTGTCTCCACGGTGTCTTATGCCATCCTGCTTAATGGTACCCCGGGACCCACCTTCTACCCGGAGAGGGGGCTCCGCCAAGGGGACCCACTATCCCCATATCTTTTTGTGCTATATGCTGAAGGCCTTTTGGCGATGCTTCAAGCTGCAACCTCGACGAATAGGATTCATGGGTACAAGGTTTGTCCGAGTAGTCCGCAGGTTAGTCATCTGTTTTACGCGGATGATAGTTTGATCTTTACGAAGGTAGACGAAACTGAGGCTGGGGTCATCTGTACCATTTTAAAGGAGTATGAAGCGGCCTTTGGTCAGAAGATCAACCTCGAAAAATCGGAGGTGAGCTTCAGCAAAGCCGTCACCCATGATACCAGAGCTCGGGTGAAGTCCAGACTAGGAATGGTGGAGACAGATTCTCATGCCAAGTACTTGGGTCTCCCGGTGTCATTTGGCCGAGCTAAGAAAGGAATGTTTGCGTCTATTCGGGATAGGATCTGCAAAAGACTAGGGGGGTGGAAGGAAAAAAAGCTGTCCCAAGCGGGGCGGGAAGTGCTGATTAAATCGGTCATTCGGTCTATCCCAACGTATATGATGAGCTGTTTTGAGATCTCTGTCTCCATTTGTGACGAGATTGAGAAGGCGACGAGAAGATTTTGGTGGGGTGGGAATTCGGAGGAGCATAAAATGCACTGGGTATCCTGGGAGAAGCTATGCAGGTCTAAGAAGAAGGGCGGTTTGGGGTTCCGGAGGGTGAGGGAATTTAACTTAGCGATGCTTGCCAAACAAGGATGGCGACTTCACAAGTTTCCAAACTCTCTGCTATCACAGATCTGGACAACTTGGTACTTCCCGCATTCAGACTTTCTAGAGGCTGCTGTAGGACTGCGCCCCAGTTATGTCTGGCGGAGCTTCCTGGCGGGTAGTAGGGTCCTTCACAAAGGATGCTATTGGCGGGTGGGGACGGGGAGCGGATTCGGATCTGGAAAGTCCCATGGCTCCCATCGGTTGCAGATGGGATGGTCTCAGCACCGGTTAGGGGTCTTGATGGGGAAGTGAAGGTGGTTGAGCTCATTGATAGGGATAGACAGTGCTGGAAGACGGATCTGGTAGAGCATATCTTTCTGCCACAAGAAGTATCGGCTATATTAAGCCTACCGCTTAGTCGGAATGAGGCGAATGATACTCTTGTGTGGAAGGGAACTACCAATGGGAAGTACTCTGTGCGTAGTGGCTATCACTGCCTGACATCGGTACCATCAAGCGAGAGCTCGAAAATGCACTGGGTATCCTGGGAGAAGCTATGCAGGTCTAAGGAGAAGGGCGGTTTGGGGTTCCGGAGGGTGAGGGAATTTAACTTAGCGATGCTTTCCAAACAAGGATGACGACTTCACAAGTTTCCAAACTCTCTGCTATCACAGATCTGGACAACTTGGTACTTCCCGCATTCAGACTTTCTAGAGGCTGCTGTAGGACTGCGCCCCAGTTATGTCTGGCGGAGCTTCCTGGCGGGTAGTAGGGTCCTTCACAAAGGATGCTATTGGCGGGTGGGGACGGGGAGCGGATTCGGATCTGGAAAGTCCCATGGCTCCCATCGGTTGCAGATGGGATGGTCTCAGCACCGGTTAGGGGTCTTGATGGGGAAGTGAAGGTGGTTGAGCTCATTGATAGGGATAGACAGTGCTGGAAGACGGATCTGGTAGAGCATATCTTTCTGCCACAAGAAGTATCGGCTATATTAAGCCTACCGCTTAGTCGGAATGAGGCGAATGATACTCTTGTGTGGAAGGGAACTACCAATGGGAAGTACTCTGTGCGTAGTGGCTATCACTGCCTGACATCGGTACCATCAAGCGAGAGCTCGAAAATGCACTGGGTATCCTGGGAGAAGCTATGCAGGTCTAAGGAGAAGGGCGGTTTGGGGTTCCGGAGGGTGAGGGAATTTAACTTAGCGATGCTTTCCAAACAAGGATGACGACTTCACAAGTTTCCAAACTCTCTGCTATCACAGATCTGGACAACTTGGTACTTCCCGCATTCAGACTTTCTAGAGGCTGTTGTAGGACTGCGCCCCAGTTATGTATGGCGGAGCTTCCTGGCAGGTAGCAGGGTCCTTCACAAAGGATGCTATTGGCGGGTGGGGAACGGGGAGCGGATTCAGATCTGGAAAGTCCCATGGCTCCCATCGGTTGCAGATGGGATGGTCTCAGCACCGGTTAGGGGTCTTGACGGGGAAGTGAAGGTGGTTGAGCTCATTGATAGGGATAGATAGTGCTGGAAGACGGATCTGGTAGAGCATATCTTTCTGCCACAAGAAGTATCGGCTATATTAAGCCTACCACTTAGTCGGAATGAGGCGAATGATACTCTTGTGTGGAAGGGAACTACCAATGGGAAGTACTCTGTGCGTAGTGGCTATCACTGCCTGACATCGGTACCATCAAGCGAGAGCTCGAAAACCAGTAGTAGTTGGTGGAAATTCTTGTGGGGGCTTACTATACCACCGAAGTTCAAGAATTTTATGTGGAGACTGGGATGCGACTTGCTCCCAACTAGGGCAAACCTGGGACAGAGAGGTTTGATGCTAGACCCGGTGTGTCCTTGTTGTACTGGCGCGATCGAGTCGGCCTCGCATTTACTATTGACGTGCCCTTTTGCTAGGGAGGTGTGGGGAAAGTTTGCTTTTTGGAATAAGGTGCAGGGATTACATGACGATAACTAGGTGGAATGACTAGCAGGTTTGAGGATAACATTGGGCGTAGCTGAGCTTGAGCAGTTAGTATCCATTTTATGGTCTTTATGGACCTCTAGGAATAACAGGTTATTCCGACAGTGCGAGGAAACGACCCAAATGGTAGTTATCCGCGGGGGGAAATTGTTGTCCGACTTCAAAAAGGCTCGGTGCCCACAGCACGTGCCTGCCTCCTCGAGAGCCCCGCCTGTTACTCCAAAATGGATGCTTCCTCCTACAGGGGTGGTCAAGGTGAACACTGATGCTGCGATAGGAGCTACAGGTACTGGACTGGGATTCATAGCTCGGGATGCTTAGGGCAGCACGGTCTTTGCAGGCGCCATTTACCTGCCTTATAAAATGGATGTGCAAATAGCGGATGCGCTTGCTCTATGAGATGCCATTACGCAGGCGAAGCAATGGGGTTGTGAAGATTATTATGGAGTCGGACTGCCTGCAGAACATTATGGCCTTGAACAGTGGAGATTTTCCTTTAGACTATGCGGGTTTAGTTCTAGAAGAGGTAGTACAGTCGGCCGTTAACTTTCAGAGCTGTTCTTTTATGCATATCCGTCGGTCTGTGAATATCCCAGCACATGAGTTAGGTCAAATGGCTTTGATTTTCAGTTTAGGAAATGTATGGAAGGCGATAGTGTCTTTTGTACTTACTGATATGATTTAATTTTATTGGAGGTACCATTCAAAAAAAAAAAAGTATATAGTGAAATGTCATTAACCCATTTAGTTGATTAAACTAAAAAAAAGTAATGTTTTCTTCTTTTGGCACGCTGACACTCTCCTAAGCAGAGGTTGGTAAAATCTAAGATTTTAATTAGAAACGAAATGAATATAATAAAACCATAAAAATTTATAAAATATAATTATGTAATAATTATATATGTATGCATGGATTTGTTAACTATTATCATCACAACAATATAGTAAATAACACATTTTGCATATTTTAATTAACTTGTAAAAAGTTTTATACTTCTGCAGTTGGTTTAATTTGAAATTGAGCTTGAATTTAAATTCACTTGTTTGGGGAGTGAAGATTAATGTTTCAACTACCCTACATTTTTTTAAATTTCACATTTCAATTTTTTTAAATTTTTTTAATTTTTTATTAAACTATTTATGTAAACTAGTTAAATTCAAAAAATCGTACAAGTTTAATAATTTTATTCACAATTCAACTCGTTTTAATAAGGTGAAAAAGAAAACTTATAAAATCAAAATTTTAATAAGGAGACTTTAACTTAATAAGAGATTTCTGATTCAGTTTTGTGAAAGCCACTTAATAATTAGAACGACTTTCTTTATAAGCTATGAATGTATCTCTCAACTCACTGGGCAAGATTGATATATGTTCGTACTACCAGGCGGACCCATTCGAAGCACTACATCATAGCCTTCCCTCTCAAAACACACACGCACACAAACGTGATGAAGTTGTTGGTGATCAAAAGCTTCACTTCTCTCCTAATTGGATCACTTTTCATAATATTATAGATAGCTTAAAGCTTAATTATTTGGTCTTGGGTGTGCGAACCACAAAAACATAAAAGAAAAAAGAGAGTATTGAAACTCCCTCTCGAGAAAAAATGTACGAGCTCAGGCTCAAAGTTGATAATATTATTCTATTAAAAAGAAACCGATGACCTTTTATTACTCTAATAAACGATAGCGGAACTGGTGGTTCCATGAAATTGTAAAATGAACCCGATAAATTGATGAGACGAGTATATAAATAATAGCTCAGGACTAGTGCACGGGATCTGGTGGTCATAAATATTCGAACGATGTTAACGCTGGATGGTTAATCTTGAAGCTGAAGGTGGGCCAAACAGGTGGATCACTAATTAATACTCCCTCCGGTCCGAAATGTATGACGTTTTAACATTTGCTTTTACTGTTCCGGAACGTATCTTAAGACGGCCGGAACAGTCACTATTTGAGACAATTTTGCCCTGAATTTTTTCTCAGAAGTACGTTAAGGATTAACGTACGTTCGAAAAAAAGTACGGAATTTTTTGGGGTCAAATAGTGCCTCATCCGGCTTCCTCGATATGCGTTCCCTACTGAATATTGGGATGCGAGGAAGTCATACATTTCGGACCAGAGGGAGTATTGAGCATGAATTGTGATGAGTGATTAAAAATTGACATTTTTTTTATCTAACATACATTTGGCGATGACAAATGTATGGACTACATTTTAAAGATGGCATCACTAAAAGAAAGTGTTCCTAAACCTACTACTTAGGGACTTCTAAATCGTAATACAGGTTGGTCCATCGGTAATTAATAAGTAATTAACTTTTAAGACTAACAGAGTTTAAAATTTGTTAGGTAGAAATTTACTCTTTTTCTATTTTATTCAAATTTAAAATAATCGGTTTTTAATATTGTGATAAAATTACCTAATGTTCCGAAAAAAAGAAAAAATTATTAATTAATTTATTATATCTTCACATCTATTATCTATATAAAGCCCTCACATCCTTCCCTCAAAACACACAAACAGAAAACATTACTTCTACAAAGTACAAACAAAGTACAAAATGATGAAGTTTTTTGTGATCAAAGCTTGCCTTGTCTTCCTTCTCTTTGGCTCACTTGTCAAAGATGTCAAGATTAGCGTTGAAGCACAACCACCACCACCAGCTCCCTGCAATATTCCTTCAACACTTGCCTCCGCCGCTGTGGCTCTAAATGCCACCGGCGCTGCCGGTTGTATTATCAGACAAGGGGGGTCGGCGACAATTACTCCCTCACCCTCACGCACATGTTGCACCCTCCTGGGCACCTTTTTCCGGGAAGCGGTTCAAGCACAAGCCAACGGGGTCTCGTGTCAGTGCATAATCAAGACTCTCACTGATCTGGGTCTGGTTCTCGGTTTTCGTCTTAACATCAATCTTGCTTCCGCAGTAATAAGTTGCAGCCTTCCTATCAACTCTATTTCTTCTCTTCAGGCGTGCCTTCCTGCCTAAGTAATGCTAGGATGCATTGTACCTAATTATGTATTATGGTAATAAATAAATAAGCAGCCAGCTGCTTATAAAATAAAATAAAATAATAATAGTAATAAGCAGAGCCATCCAGAATAATTAATAATTAAGGAGCTTAATTTACAAATATATTATAGATTGATTAATTATAATAAGCTCTATCTAATGTAATTAGTCACTATTATACTCCCTATGTCCTTTAATAACTGATGCTTTTCTATGTTTTGGAGTACTTGTCATTTTATCTTTTCCGAAGTATATATTTTGTACAAATGACAATTTTTTTTTTGAATCAACCCAATTTGATGATGGTGTGGTAATTTGAGTGGAAATTAGAAATAAAAATGAAACAATGTAAAATAAAATAAGATTAAAGATCATTGTCTTATGCTTTTCTATTATTCTAAAACGTCTGTTATTAAAGGATAGAGGATAGAGGGAGTAGTAGCTAGCTAGCAATGTTGTTGTATAAGTACTTATTTAGTTTGAGTTTAGTTTGTTGAAATAATATAATATTAAAAATCCTTATTAATATAAGTACATGGTTTTTTTTTACATTATACATATAATTAAGGAGCTTTATAATTATATTAGAGATTGATTAATTATAACAAGCTCTATCTAATATAATCATCTTGCCTGTTGTTGTATATATCAACCACTACTATATCTAGCTACTAGCTAGCTAGAAATTGAGTTGTTTCTATGGTGACGTGCTGGTCCAACCTGATCCCGTGGTACAGAATTGAGTTCTTTCTATGGTTGACGTTGCGTGAACGCTTGGTGATCAGGGTTTTCCTATGGAGGCGAAACATGCTAAATATCGAGGATAATAATTGTCATATGTGTGACGGGCATGGAGAAACCGTTCATCATATTTTACTTCATTGTAGTACGGCAGCGAGGTGTGGGGATGCAGTGATGCTATGGATGGACACGACTTGGTGCTGTCCTAGGACAGTTGGAGACGTGGGGCATGTGGGGTAGTCTTGTGCTAAGTAGGGGTGAACAGGTGCGTGTTGGAGAAATAAAGATCACCCGAGTCTCTTAATGGAATGATACTGTCCGCTTTGAGCCCAAGCCCGCACGATTTTCACAAAAGGTCTCGTTCCATTAAGAAAATCCACTCCTCTTATATTTAGTCTTTATTTCTCTTTTCTTTCCGATGTGGGACTTTAGTTCGCACACCCCAACAATCTCCCCCTCGAACTAAGTACCACCAAGCCCACCATCTGAGCCCGACAATCTCCCTCTCGAACGAAGCCCTATATAGTCCTCAACAGGACCCACCGATTTCAAATTCCTCTCGGAGATTCACTGTACTTAAAGTTCAACCTCAAACCGAGTAAGCCCACCAATCAACTTGCACAAAGTATGGAAATCACCCATCATACTTCGGGCTCAATCTATTGGCCCATTAGTTTGGAGATTCGTTGTGTGCCGCTACTGAACCAGACCCTGTGCACTGGGTCTGGGCCATCATCAACATACTCGTCCCACCAATCATCAAACCATTAGCTCCGCTACCATTTGTTGGAGAAATAAAGACCCACCCGAGCCTCTCTTAATGGAATGATACTGTCCGCTTTGGGCCTGAGCCAGCACAGTTTTCACAAAAGGCCTCATTCCATTAAGAAGATCCACTCTTCTTATATTTAGTCTCTATTTCTCTTTTCTTTCCGATGTGGGACTTTAGTTAGCACACCCCAACAATCTCCCTCTCGAACTAAGTACCACCAAGCCCACCATCTGAGGCTGACAATCTCCCTCTCGAACGAAGCCCTACATAGTCCTCAACAGGACCCACCGACTTCAAGTTCCTCTCGGAGATTCACCGTACTTAAAGTTCAAACTCAAACTGATTAAGCCCACCCCAATTTGGCCCATCAACTTGCACGAAGTATGGAATTCACCCATCATACTTCGGGCTCAATCTATTGGCCCACCAATCAACTTACACGAAGTATGGAAATCACCCATCATACTTCGGGCTCAATCTATTGGCCCATCAGTTTGGAGATTCATTGTGTGCCGCTACTGAACCAGACCCCGTGCACTGGGTCTGGGCGATCATCAACATACTCGTCCCACCAATCCATCGGATCTACTCCACAAGCCTATCGAACCATCAGCTCCGCTACCATTTGTTGGAGAAATAAAGACCACCCGAGTCTCTTAAAGGAATGATACTGTCCGCTTTGGGCCCAAGCCCGCACGATTTTCACAAAAGGCCTCATTCCATTAAGAAATCCCACTCCTCTTATATTTAGTCTTTATTTCTCTTTTCTTTCCGATGTGGGACTTTAGTTCGCACACCCCAACAGTGCGAGGGATGTGGAGGGTTTTATTTTATGCAGTGGTGTGGAGTCTCTGGCTTCAGAGAAACATGGTGGTTTTTCAAAATGCTACTCCTTGTACGAGACGCGTTGTCAATTGCTCCTTCTCGCTTTGGTTCAGGTGGTTGAGGAACAAAGATTCTATGTTTTCGTATAGCTTGAGAATGATGCTTCTGTCTTCTTCTTGGTTCTTGACTTGGGGTAGTGCTAGTCGGTAGTCTAGGTCTGTTGTGTGTTTGTAGAGTGGGTTTGTTGTTTCTTTTATTTTGATCAGGCTCTTCCTCTGTTGAGGTAGTGCCACTCTTGTATATTCTTTTTCCCCCTTTCTTGCCTTTTGGTGCTAATAAAATCTTCAGTTTATTAAAAAAAAAAACTAGCTAGAAATTATATTTAAGTATATCGTTTATAAAGCGCATGCATGTTTTTTTTAAACATCCTATAAGTAAATAAGTGATTGACGCTTTATTCCATGTGTTTTTACCACTGTAAAACTCCCTTTTTGTGGCAGAAACAATTCTTTCGACGTCAATTTGGGTTATTTTGGCAAATCTTGGGTAAGACTAGTTTTTGGAAGAATCGGGTGCTGGAGCGAAAGGTTGGCAATCTTAGCCGCGTGTCTTGGCTAAGATTGCAGAATAGAGACGTGCACACCAGGGACTCAAGGAAGCAAGATCAGATCGGAAGACCAGCTGGCGATTACATCCGCTAGAAGAAATATTTGATGTAATCCTATTTGAACAAAAACACTTTGTTATTTTATTATTATTATCGCTTTAGGATTTAAAAACAATTGGGATTTCTATCCCTACTTTTTAGTTAATTTGAATTGAGGAGTTTGGAAAGAAACGTGAAGGGCGGGGACTCTAACCTTATTTAAGGTTAGGGAAGGCTATCAATTACGTAACTCTCCATTCTCCTCTCTTCTGGGTTTTTTGTAAACATTCGGCTGTGGTATTTCCTTTAGGAATATCGCATTTTAAATTAAATTCATGTTCTTCAATTATTTCTCTTTTCCTTTGATTATGATATCTAGTAGCTAAACACCTAGTTCTTGGTAAGGGTCGAGTGAGCATGTTTGTAAATCGTGAGACTATTGGTCTTAAGTATCCTATCAGTCGTATTCGATTCAAGTTCCGTTTTAAAAAACCGATTCCCGTCTAGGCCAAGACTTGATCGATCTTAGCCAAGACTACGAATTTGCAGTCAGTCACCAAGGGGACGAGCGAAACCGAAGTGATGAAGTAGACGGCTAACCTCGCGGGGGTTAGTGAATTTGAATCGATATAGGCCTAACCAGATTGACGACCTAGGGCTCCGAGTTGGGAGTAGCTTGGCCTAGACTCTGTCTTTCCCTACGCCATTGAGAAAACACATGTGCCTCAAGCCAGCAGCCAATTGGATAAACCCTTTAGCCAGCAAGGTGTCCACTGGCTAGGATCACTCGGAAAGGGGGTACCCTCCAAGTGATTTGAATAGGAGGAAAGTAGGATTGGAAAGGGGTTCCTCCCAATCTATAGCAGAGTTATGATAGAGAAGGAGAAAATATTTTAGTCTATGATTGATTACACAAGCAAAGTGCTCACGAATTCGCCCTTACCAGGAATCTACCCCACGAAAGTTCCAACCAATCTCAACCAACAATCTTAACTAAGATTCACTTCTGCTTAAGGTTGTTTCCGATAAAATATTTTTTGCTTATTCTCTTTTATGCTTTGTTTATCTTAACTGCAGAAACAACAAACCCTCAACTCCAGTGACGAGGAAGTCGAGTCAAGACTACAATACACCACCAAGATCTTTGTTGACGAACCTCTTATCGCAATCTACGAGTCCCTTGTGGACAAGTGATAAGTTGTATTCCTACCCCATTTTCTATATCTTTTTACAACTAAATTTGATGCCCTCGACTCGCAATCAAATTTTGGCGCCGTTGCCGGGGATCTTCTGACGGTGTATTTTGTAGTTTTGTTTTTTTTTTATTTCTGTCTTTCGCAGTTGATGACCAGGTCCTCAAAGGAAGAACTACTACTGATCGCGCGTCGAAAACGTCAAATATAATAGTGAAATAGGTATGGAATTGGGGGTAGAAATACAACTTATCACTGTCTACAAGAGTTTGTAGATAATGGTAAGAGGATCGTCCACAGAGACCTCTAGGAAATGTAATTCTTGGGTTGACTTCCTCGTCACTGAGTTTTGATTGGGTGGAATCTGAAACTAAAGACAAAACGGAAAGAAGTGAAAACAGTTTAAAATAGTATTGGCCAAAGTCTTGGTCAAGACTGGGGTCAAGATTGTCGTAAATCCGATAGAAGGAAATTCCAGGTAAGGGCGATGTGAGAGCTTTGTTCTTATGCTTTGATCACGGAATCAAATATATTCGTCTCTATGCTTATAGTACTGCTATAGAGTGGAGGTACTCCTGTTCACTCCTGTCTTCCCTCCTCTTCAAATTACCTGGCGGGTGCTCCCTTTCTTGATAATCCTAGCCAAGGGACACCTTGCTGGTTAAAGGGTTTATCCGTTTGATTGCTGTCTTGAATGGCTGTTCGCTTCCTCAATGGTATAGGGGAAGACAGTACCTAGGCCAAGGTATCTCCCTATGGAGATCCTAGGTTGTCAATCTGGTCTCGACCTAGATTGCCTATTTCTTCTAGTTTAGCTCGAGACTAGTTGCCTACTTTGTCTAGCCGACGGGTGCTCCCTTTCCGTCTAGACCGGCTACAACTCTTCTCTACTAGAGTGCAAGGATGATCAAACCTTGTCTCTAGTGAGTAAGCGATGAATTAAGCTTGAGAAATAAATAAATACAAGTAAAGAGATTATAACGCACAGTTTAATCTCACGAATGCATAAGAACTTCAGCTCATCAACCCTTACCAAGAATAGGTGTTTAGCTAATCATACTCATAATTAAAAAGACAATATATATTTTTGCATAAATAATAAATCCGAGATTTAAATAAAATCCGGAGCAAGGTTTTTAACAATGTCAAAGAAGAAGAAAAGAGAAGAAGAAGGTCGGAATTCGATTCCGGACAGAGGAGGAACAATGTTTGGCTAAATAGCCCTAAAACTCCTCTGTCCTACTTCAACTAAACTTCCTAGAAAATCTCTAAAAAGATTGTAACAATAAATTGTTTGAAATTGGAAATAAGATCGCAAATACAAAAGAGGGAGATCCCTTAGGATTCTTCATAAGATAGGCTTCAGATCCCTCTGGATTTGCGAATAGAAGCGGCCTGTCAGCAACCAAGGCCCACGCGAAGCGAAGCCCAAAAGGGGTGCCAACGCTACTTCTCAACTGACTTGTATCGCGAAAAGAGTCTTGGCCGAAGTCTAGGCCAAGACGATCTGACTGGTGCGCTGCTTGAGATGCGAACGTGTCTTGGCCGAAGTCTAGGCCAAGACAGGAAAATCAGCTCCAGCTATGAAAATCGGAAACTCCAATATTTTGCCAACAGACCAGAACTGCAAGGAATAGGGGAAATCAAGGGGTAATTCAGTAGGTTTACTGTCCAAATAAACTAGTAAATGGACAATAAAACATGATGAAATGCAATGCAATCAAATTCCCCACACTTAAACTATGCTTGCCCCCAAGCATACAGACTCAAAGACTCAAAAATAAAAACATAACAAAACAAAACAGACACCCTGAACCCCTCGGACTTTCTTAATTTCAGACTGCTTCACTGGATCTGCCAAGACACTTCACTAAGATATCCAATGCTAGAATAACAAGGAATAATCAATACCCCAAACATCCACCTTCCACATGGTATCAAGACACCCCACTAGAGTAGATTGATAAGGTGTAGGGCAACAGAGTTCACTAAAATTTGAGTCCCACCGAGTGTCGTCTATCCAAAAGTGCCTGAAGACGGGTGTCATTTAAATCACTTTGATAGATTTTTCTCTTTTTCTTCTTTTATTTTCTTTTATGTCCTAGCAATTTTTTTTTTGACAAATCAAGTGTCCTATGTATTTTTACAGACACGGCACATAGACAGAGCTTGTCCTTTTCTGTGGGGACTTCCACCTTTGCTATGTCTGCCCTATGACGTTCTAACACCTTTATTTGTCTCACACTACAACAGATAGAACGACACACTCAAATCAGCAAGACCCTATCACCCTAGAAGAGTTAAGGTTCTAGCTAAGCGTCCTTACGACCATATGGATGGTTAATGTTTGGGAAACATTAGATAATATGCCCCTAAGGCATTGATCATTTACGCTCATTTGCTTCCCTGTTACTAAAGCATTGTATCCCCTAGAGAAGTGTCTACATGCAGTCCCACCGAAAGACTAAGCAATCTAAGCAAGAAAACAGGGGTTTGGATGTGCACTCACAAAACAGACTCAAAACATGCAGAAAAATACCAATAAAAATCATGCAATTTGACAGACTTTAAGCTGGACAAACTGACTTAAAGAAAACAAAAAATTAAAACACACAAAATTGACTCAATATTCACAATAACCGTTCAATATTCACAACAAAAAAAAAACAAAAACACAAGACATATAATCATCCTCCCCACACTTAAAAGACACAATGTCCTCATTGTGTGGAGAGACAAAAAATAAAAGACATAACAGAAAAATAAAAGGAATGACAGAAACGACCTGGGGGCAGAGGCAACTCAAGTTGCAGGGGTCGGGGGATCTTGGCCTGAATCTTGGCCTAGATCAGCGGCAGGAGGGTTGGTTGACTTTGGATCTCTTGGAGCAGGAGGAGGCATGGACTGATGTGGTGGCTTGGCGGGCTGTGCTGGGGGTTTGGGATCCTCCTCCTCATCAGAGGACTCGCTATCAGAGCTCAAATTATTGTATAGAGCTTTGAGGATCGTCATGTGGCCCTGCAGATGTTGATAGACGTGGAGAACGTTGGTCCTGGTGAGTTTCATCTGCTCGAGGAGGACATCTTGTTGATCATTAAGTATTTGGGCCCAACGAGGCACCGCCGCACTTGTGGATGCTTGAGTCTGGTCTTGGCTCTTGTCTTGGCCAAGACGATCCAGGATGATCTTCTGCTGCTCAAGGATGAGCAGCTGGCGAGCTTGGAATTCTCTGGCCCACTCTGGAGGCTCGTTGATGTTGCTGGCAGGGGGGTCTTGGCCTAAGTCTTGGCCTAGATCAGCTGCAGCATCAGGAATGGTGGTGTCTTGGCCAACGTCTTGGCCAAGACCCGGGGCAATATTGCTCTTTGCTTCATCTCCAGGGATATGTACTGGACGCAGCTTGTACCTCCCTCCATTTTTCTTCGAGAAAATGTGCTCCCCAACTGGTGTAAAACCTGTATTACACGCAACAAACTCTCCTTCCAAATGGAAATGTCCCATTTGGTTGAAGAATCTAAAATCCAGTATTTTGGGGGAGCAATATTTATGCAAATCAGCAGAAGCTAAATCAAGACCAGCTGTTTGAATAGCAAGCTAAGTTATCAAGGACCCAAAAATCAGTTTAGTTTTAGACTCACGGGCATGCAACACTTGGACCAAGTATAAGCCTAAGTTGACTTTTTTCTGGTGCAAAATGCACCAAAGCAAAAACAGTTCAGACTTGGCTAAATTCCCAGAAACCTTTGTCTTCCCCGAAAGGTTGATAGACAAGGCTCTATAGAGCATCCTAAGCGCAGGGTTCAAAATGGCATGTGCCTTAGAGTTCCTATCAAACCTAGCATCTGGATCACCAGTGATCTCCCTAAAAGCAGCATTATTATCCCAATCAGTGGGATAATCAAAAATTGCTTCATCTCTATATGTAAATCCTAACAATGAGTTGAAAGCATCAACAGACAAGTGACTCCATTTATCACACAATCAAAAATTAATCACATCAGGCGCAGCAAAATCAGGTTTGTCTCTACCCCTAACATACAAGGTTTCCTCGTCAAACCAGAAAGATGTGTGAAACTCAAGGCAGAGTACAGTGTAGGCATCGCACTCAACAGACATAAAAGGGACCCATCCAATTGCAAACACATATTCCCTAATTTTATTTCCTAATGCCATTTCATCAAGAAAATCAAACTGTAATCTAGCAAATGCGGGAATATCACAGGAATGCATATTACGCAATTTGGCCTTAAGGTCTGGTGTATCAAATTTCAACCAGCCTTTGAATGTGTGCAGGGGAGGAAGAGAGGATACCTTAGCAGTCTTGGCCTGAGTTTTGGCCAAGACTAGATCGTCTTCATCGTCCTCAAATGGTTCTTCCTCGACCACCTTTTTCTTCCCTTTGCTCTTGGCAGTGGAAGGAGCGGCACTTTTCTTAGGGTTTGGGGGCGGTGGCGATTGAATTGGGGTCTTCGCCGGCTGCTTAGTTGGCGTTTTCTTATGGGCCACTTGTTTGATGCGCCCCGATTTCTTTGGTGGAGCAGTGCCTGGTGTTGTCGCCGGAGGTGGCGGTGGTGGTGTGGTAACAGTGGCTGCGCCGGCAGTGGGCTTAGGTTTTCTTGCAGCGGAGGTCGGAGCTGGTTTCGAAGCTCCGGCGGCTGACAGCTTCTTCAATAGCCTGCTCTCTTGTCTGCTCTCTCTCTCCAACAGACGGAGGCGCGGTGGGTTTCATCCTTTTTGCGAGAGGAATCTCGTCGTCGGAGTCCTCGTCGCTCACGACCACAGCTCGGTCGGTTCCCTTGACGCTTTCCTCCGATTCCTCAGGCAAATCGTCTTCGGAGGACATGGAATCCTCATTCTCCAGCGTTTCGAGTATTCATCGTGCGGCTGAGATGCCGTCGGACGACATGACAGGCGGCGGAGCTCCACGGAGGTCGTCGCTGGCCTCTGGCATGTCGATGGGCGAGGATGGATTAGGTGCAGTCATGGTTGCGAGAGAAGAAGGAAGAGATAATGGTGGGTTTAGGTTTTGGAGTTTGGGTTTTGCTGGAAAGCTCGTGCGATTTGGGAAAGAAGAAGGAGAAGGGACTGTTGCTTTTTTAGCTCAGGTGAGGGGGCGAATTTTTTTGTTGGTTCGTGGGGAGATCGTGTCAGAGTGGGAGAAGGAATATGCAGAGGTGGTAGTTTTATTTTCCCACGCTGCAATTAATTCCTTTAATTTGCTTTTGAATTTGTCCGTTCAAAAAGCAAATAAAGGCTTTAAAAGACGGCGCTGACACGTGTCCCACTAATTCTCAAAAAGGGGTAGTCCGCTCACAACAGTCTAGCCCAAAGGCTTGGCCTAGATATCGGCCAAGACTGCTTCACTTTCCCCACACTTAATTTCCTGCACAAAATCAAAAACAACCCAGCGAAATCAAATGTGACAAAAATAAAATAAAAATAGATATGTCCTAAAAATAAAAGAAACAAGGGCTGCCTCCCTTGTAGCGCCCTTATTTTAAGTCCTAGGCTTGACTCTGAATTTTCTTCATTTGTTTTCTGGTGGCATGTCCACTTTTCAGAAATTTTCCCTTCCTGGAAACTTTCAAAGAATGGCTTCAATCTTTGCCCATTCACTTTGAGTTCGGCTCCTGTTTTCTCGTTTCTAATATCTACTGCACCATGTGGGTAAATATTAGTAATAACAAAAGGGCCTTCCCATTTTGTTTTTAGTTTTCCAGGAAATAATTTAAAACGGGAATTATAAAGGAGGACCTTCTCCCCTGTGTGGAGAGGTTTCCCAGCAATTCTCTTGTCATGGTAAGCTTTCATTCTGATCTTGACAATCAGCTGGTTGTCATAGGCTTGGTCTCGCAACTCCTCTAGCTCATGGAGTTGTAACTTTCTCTCTTGTCCAGCTTGGTCATAACTCAAATTGCACTTTCGTATGGTCCAATACGCCTTGTGTTGCAACCCCACTGGCAAGTGGCACGCCTTACCATAGACTAACTTGTAAGGCGTTATCCCAATTGGACCTTTGTAGGCCGTTCTGCAGGCCCACAACGCGTCATCTAACCGCTGGCTCCAATCGCGTCTGTCTAGGCCTACTGTCTTGGCCAAGACAGATTTCACCTCTCTATTCGAAACTTCAGCTTGGCCGTTCGATTGAGGATGATAGGCTGTTGATACCCTATATGTGATGCCATATTTCCTGAAAAGGGAAGACAAAATCTTGTTGCAGAAGTGTGTTCCTCGATCACTAATGATCCCACGAGGAATTCCAAATCTATTCAAGATGTTAGATTTAATGAAGGAAATAACAGTTCTAGCATCACCATTCTTGGTGGCTTTCGCCTCTATCCATTTAGATACATAATCTACAGCTAATAGAATATATCTATTTCCAAAAGAAGTAGGGAAGGGTCCCATAAAATCTATGCCCCATAAATCAAAAATTTCACAAGAAAGAATAAAGTTCATAGGCATTTCATTTCGGGAACTTATATTCCCTACTTTTTGACAAGCAGGACATGTTTTACAAAACAGGTAACTGTCCTGAAAAATATTAGGCCAATAAAAACCGGCCTCTAAGACCTTTAGAGTTGTTCTTCTAGCTCCAAAATGGCCTCCACACGCTTGAGAATGACAAAAAGTCAAAATAGATGAAGTCTCATTTTGAGGGACACACCTCCTTAATAATTGATCAGTACATATTTTCCATAAATAAGGGTCATCCCAGACATAATACTTACTGTCGTGTTTGACCTTTACCCTCTCATAGGTAGTCATATCTCCATAGTGTTTACCTGTTGCTAGGTAGTTCGCAATTTCAGCATACCATGGTCGAGGGCTTGGCGTAGGTCTTGGCCTAGACTCCGGGCTAGACAGTGAGACTGAAAAGAGTTTTTCATCAGAAAATTCTGCTCTTACTGGCTCCAGATCTCCTTCTGCTAGGCAGCGGCTCAGGTGGTCTGCCACAAGGTTTTCCCTGCCGCTCTTGTCCTTAATTTCCAGATTGTGTTCCTGCAAGAGAAGAATCCATCGGATTAGTCTAGGCTTGGCCTCATGCTTGACCAAGAGGTATTTTAATGCCGCATGGTCTGAAAATACAATAATTTTTGTGCCCAATAAATAAGATCTAAATTTCTCCAAGGCAAAAACTATTGCGAAAAGTTCTTTTTCAGTAGTGGTATAATTTCGTTGGGCATCATCTAGCATTTTTTATGCATAATAGATCACATGTGGATCTTTTCCTTTCTTTTGCCCAAGAACGACTCCCACAACAGTGTCACTTGCGTCACACATCAGCTCGAATGGCAAGCTCCAGTCCGGTGCTTGGATGATCGGAGCTGAGGTCAGTCGCTCCTTCAACTCATCGAATGACTTTTGACATGCTTTATTGAAGTCGAACTCTACCTCCTTTTGAAGCAACTTGCACATCGGTTCAGCTACCTTCGAGAAGTCTTTTATGAACCTGCGATAGAAACCTGCATGTCCAAGAAAGCTTCTAACCTCACGCAAGCATGAGGGGTAAGGCAAGTTCTTGATAACGTCAATTTTCGCTTGATCTACTTCAATGCCCTTTTTTGAAATCACATGGCCAAGGACAATTCCTTGGTCTACCATAAAATGGAATTTTTCAAAGTTTAGGACTAGACAAGTATCAACACATCTCTTTAAAATATTTTCTAAATTATGTAGACATTGTTCGAAATTGTTACCGTAAACGGTAAAATCATCCATGAACACCTCGATGCTCTTCTCTACATATTCAGAAAATATACTTACCATGCACCTTTGAAAGGTGGCAGGCGCATTACACAGCCCAAATAGCATGCGTTTGTAGGCGAACGTTTCAAATGGACAAGTGAACGTTGTCTTTTCTTGGTCTTCGGGTGCAACGGGGATTTGGTGAAACCCCGAGTATCTGTCCAAGAAACAGTAGTGAGACTTCCCAGTGAGTCTCTCTACCATTTGGTCGATAAACGGTAATGGGAAATGATCCTTTCAAGTGACTTGATTCAGTCTTCGGTAGTCGATGCATACCCTCCATCCGTTTTGGATCCTTGTTGTCCTTTGGGCTCCATCTTCTCCTTCGATGACTGTAATCCCTGTTTTCTTTGGGACTACCTGTACAGGGGACACCCAATTACTATCTGAAATAGGATAAATTACACCCGAATCAAGCAACTTAATTATTTCTTTTTTAACTACTTCCATCATCGGAGGGTTTAATCTCCTCTGGGGTTGCCGAATAGGTTTCTTATCCTCTTCCACATGTATTTTGTGGGTACATATGTTGGCCGATATCCCTTTGATGTCTGCCATGGTCCAGCCAATGGCTTCTTTGTACATCTTCAAGACTGCCACCAATTTTTCTTCTTCATCTTCCGTTAATTTGGCTGAAATTATAACGGGTAGGGTGTTGTCTAGGCCTAGATAGGCGTACTTCAAATGGTCTGGCAGAGCTTTTAGTTCCAACAGTGGTGCCTGCACAATAGAAGGCAGAAATTTAGGAACCGATGGCTGCACATATTGACAACTAATTATTTTCCTTCTTTTGTTGGCAGTCTTGGCCGATGTCTTGGCCAAGCTCGAGGCCAAGATCAAATCCGTATCTTCCTGATCGGCCAAACTGTCCACAATTTCTTGGAGTTCCTTCTGATCTCCAGTCCTTTCCTCTAATTCTTCCAGTGTTTGAGTGGAAATTCCCCTGCTTAAAACATACTCAAGGGGGTCGTTAATATAAATGTCAGCGATTTCTTCAGTAATCGGATCTAAAACATCAAGAAAATTAACACAATGTAAATCATTAGGATGTTTTAAAGCCTCAGTAATGCTGAATTTAATTGTCCTTCCACAAAATTCTAGAATTATGCTTCCCTCATAGCAATCAATTTTTGCTTTAGACGTCCTTAGGAATGGCCTTCCTAATAAAATATCAGTGGTGCAAGAGGGTAGTTGAACATTCATTTCAACTATATAAAAATCCACTGGATAAATAAAATCATTTACCATAACCAAGACGTCAGTGACCACTCCTTTTGGTCTGATGATAGTTCGATCGGCTAGCTGAATTACCAAGTCGGTCTCCTTCATTGTCCCTATCTTCAAGGTCTCAAACTCACTTAGGGACATCACATTGATTCCAGCCCCTAAGTCACAAAGGGCTTTTTCAATGATTTTGTTCCCTATTTGGCACGGGATTGTGAAGGTCCCTTGGTCCTTACACTTCTCTGGAAGCTGTTGTACTGCCGAGATATTGTGTGTTAAATTCACCCTCTCTACACCTGTAATCTTCTTTTTATTGGTGCACAGTTCCTTAAGAAATTTAGCATAAGAGAGGACTTTTGCAATTAAGTCCAACATAGGAATATTCACAGCTATTTTTCTGAAAACTGCCATAAAGTCTCTCTTTTCATCTTCCCTCTTCTCCTTCGAAGATCTAGGAGGGAATGGTGGAGGAATTTCTATAATTTCTTCCTTCTGGTCAGTCTTGGCCTGAGGCTTGGCCAAGACAGGTTCTGCTTTTTCTTGTCCTGCGATAACTTCAGTATTGACCTGTGTCTTGGTCAAGACTACTTCTACTTCAGCTTCCTCTTCCTCATCTTCATCCAGGCCTTCTGACTGGATTCTTCTCACCTCCTCATCTGATTTCGCTCCTTCCCTCTCTGGTAGCACAGCTCCACTCCTCAAACTAATGGCACTAACATTGTGTTTCGGATTATCTACGGTTGTGGAAGGCAATTTCCCTTGATTTGCCATCTGATTAATCTGCTTTTGCATTTCATCCAAGGTAGATTGAGTTGATTGCATCAGGTTCTTCTGTATTTCCATCAAGTTTTTGATGGTATCCTCCATAGATGGCCCAGTAAGTTGCAAAGGCTGAGGTGCTGGCGGCAGTTGAGGTACAGCGGCTTGACCAGGAGGTTGGCCAGGATTAAGGTGTGAAGGACGGGGGATGAAGTTTTAGAAGTTAGGTTGTTGTTGCTGCTGAGGGGCATTCTGATTTGGGTTTTGGTTTGGAGGGATTGGATCTCTCCACCTAAAGTTCGAATGTGCTCTCTATGAATACTGATTACTCCCTTGTGGGAAGTTTTGCATACTTCCTTGGTTTTGGCCATAGACCGCATTTACTTGTGTTACATCATCAGGAGGGTGTTGTACCATGTAGCAATTGTTTGTTTGATGATCCTGCTGCTGGCAGATTCCACAAACAGAGGCTACCTGCTCTTGGCTAGGATTCCCCGTGGTCATTGCACCTGAAATATTGACAGAAATATTCTTTACCATGTCAGTCAATTCAGCCAATTTTTGTTCAACATCAATAGAACATAGACTAGAAGGAGTTGAGTTTCTTTCAGAGGAGGTATTATTTTGGCAGTTGTCTGCCATGGTCTGAAGTAAAATCTTTGCTCTCGTTACAGTCAAGTCTTGTAGTGCCCCACCCGCTGCTGAATCAACCTTCTCTTTTGTAGGTAGGAGCATTCCATCATAGAAATATTGGATCATGGTTTGATCCGCAACTCCATGTGTAAGGCAAACTTCTTGCAATTCCTTGAACCGCTGGTGATATTCGCTCAGTCCCTCATTGTTCCTTTGCTGGATGGCAGCCATATTTTTTCTAGCCGACCCTGCTTTTGTTGCATTCCAGTATTTATTGAGGAATAGGGTGGACATCTCGGCCCATGTGTTGACTGTGTTGTGAGGTAGGCTGTAGAACCAATTCTGCGCAGCTCCCTCAAGAGAACAAGGAAAGGCTTTTAGCTTCGCTCTCTCCATGCTCACACCCGCTGGCTTCATCATGTCACACTGGACGTGTAAATTCCTCAAGTGTTTGAATGGGTTCTCATTTGTATGACCGTAAAACCTAGGAAGGTTGGCCACCATGTTGGTCTTGATTGACCAATCATTTACCACTGGCGGCAAAGCGATACAGGAAAAGGTTTCCTGTTCTGCTGATTTGTTCAGCTCCCTCATTATGGGTTCTTGCTGAATTTCTGCCATGTCTAGACCAAAGAGTTCGTCTTGGTCTGAATCTAGGCCAAGATCGTGGTCGAGACTGCGATCTGTTTCGGAGCTAGAGGCTTCTGATCCTCTTTCCTCTTGGGCTACTCTTAGTCGAGCTTGCCTCCTTAGTTGTGCTTCGGTCCGGGTGAGATTGGGATTGCAAGGTAACAAATCTTGTTCTCTACTTGAGGACCTGGTCATCAACTGTCATAAAATAAAAATAGAACAAAAACTACAAATACCGTTAGAGATCCCCGGCAACGGCGCCAAAATTTGATCGCGCGTCGAACACGTCAAATATAATAGTGAAATAGGTATGGAATTGGGGGTAGAAATACAACTTATCACTGTCTACAAGAGTTTGTAGATGATGGTAAGAAGATCGTCCACAGAGACCTCTAGGAAATGTAATTCTTGGGTTGACTTCCTCGTCACTGAGTTTTGATTGGGTGGAATCTGAAACTGAAGACAAAACGGAAAGAAGTGAAAACAGTTTAAAATAGTATTGGCCAAAGTCTTGGTCAAGACTGGGGTCAAGATTGTCGTAAATCCGATAGAAGGAAATTCCAGGTAAGGGCGATGTGAGAGCTTTGTTCTTATGCTTCGATCACGGAATCAAATATATTCGTCTCTATGCTTATAGTACTGCTATAGAGTGGAGGTACTCCTGTTCACTCCTGTCTTCCCTCCTCTTCAAATTACCTAGCGGGTGCTCCCTTTCCTGATAATCCTATCCAAGGGACACCTTGCTGGTTAAAGGGTTTATCCGTTTGATTGCTGTCTTGAATGGCTGTTCGCTTCCTCAATGGTATAGGGGAAGACAGTACCTAGGCCAAGGTATCTCCCTATGGAGATCCTAGGTTGTCAATCTGGTCTCGACCTAGATTGCCTATTTCTTCTAGTCTAGCTCGAGACTAGTTGCCTACTTTGTCTAGCCGACGGGTGCTCCCTTTTCGTCTAGGCTGGCTACAACTCTTCTCTACTAGAGTGCAAGGATGATCAAACCTTGTCTCTAGTGAGTAAGCGATGAATTAAGCTTGAGAAATAAATAAATACAAGTAAAGAGATTATAACGCACAGTTTAATCTCACGAATGCATAAGAACTTCAGCTCATCAACCCTTACCAAGAATAGGTGTTTAGCTAATCATACTCATAATTAAAAAGACAATATATATTTTTGCATAAATAATAAATCCGAGATTTAAATAAAATCCGGAGCAAGGTTTTTAACAATGTCAAAGAAGAAGAAAAGAGAAGAAGAAGGTCGGAATTCGATTCCGAACAGAGGAGGAACAATGTTTGGCTAAATAGCCCTAAACTCCTCTGTCCTACTTCAACTAAACTTCCTAGAAAATCTCTAAAAAGATTGTAACAATAAATTGTTTGAAATTGGAAATAAGATCGCAAATACAAAAGAGGGAGATCCCTTAGGATTCTTCATAAGATAGGCTTCAGATCCCTCTGGATTTGCGAATAGAAGCGGCCTGTCGGCAGCCAAGGCCCACGCGAAGCGAAGCCCAAAAGGGGTGCCAACGCTACTTCTCAACTGACTTGTATCGCGAAAAGAGTCTTGGCCGAAGTCTAGGCCAAGACGATCTGACTGGTGCGCTGCTTGAGATGCGAACGTGTCTTGGCCGAAGTCTAGGCCAAGACAGGAAAATCAGCTCCAGCTATGAAAATCGGAAACTCCAATATTTTACCAACAGACTAGAACTGCAAGGAATATGGGAAATCAAGGGGTAATTCAGTAGGTTTACTGTCCAAATAAACTAGTAAATGGACAATAAAACATGATAAAATGCAATGCAATCAACTACCTTTGAATCCAGAACTCACAAGGACTGAAACCCAAATCAGAAAGAAATCTAAGAGGAAATTCGTTGGTGAATTTTCTGGAACTCAATCAGAAACTGATTCCAGCAACAGTCTAGGCCAAGATCAGGGCCCAGCTGAGAATCCAATACCAAACATGGAAGAAAACCAAGAAGAACAGACGATGAGAGAAAAAAATAGGGGGGCAGAACGAGTGACATACTCCTGTATTAATCTACCCCCGATGGCTAATGATTGGTCCATCAAGACAAACATCATTGCCAACTTAACCAAATTTCATGGCCACTCAAACGAGAATCCGTATAACCATTTGAGGAACCTTCACCTCCAATGCGATACCCTCAAACCAGTAGGAGTAACAATCGAAAGAGCCAAACTGAAGTCATTTCCTTGGTCTCTCGAAGACTCAGCTAAGAATTGGTTCTATAGCTTGCCCCACAATACCATTACAACCTGGGGAGATATGTCTGCTGCCTTCCTAAATAAATATTGGAATGCGACTAAGGCAGGGGCAGCAAGAAAAAGTTTAGTATCCATTCAACAGAGAGGAGGAGAAAGCTTGAGCGAATACCATCAAAGGTTTAGGGATCTTCAAGACATTTGCCCTACACATGGAGTGGGAGACCATCTCCTGATCCAATACTTCTATGATGGAATGTATGTAAATGATAGGGAGAGGCTAGACTCAGCCGCTGGAGGAGCACTGCAAGATCTTACACCAACGAGAGCAAAATTACTTCTCCAAACAATGGCTGACAACAGCCAAAATAACGCCTCATCCGAGAGAAATTCTACACCTTCTTCTTTAAATGCAATAAATATGGAAAACAAGCTTGATAAGATTACTGACATTTTGATGAATCTCTCTACAGGTACCCAACCCCAGGCACAAACTACAGTAGCAGCAGCCAATCCCATGCCCTTGGTTTGCGGGGTTTGCCAACAGCTAGATCATCCAACCCATAGTTGTTATGTGGTGGAACAGCTGGGAGATCCATCCCCAACCTCAGTCAATGCGGCATATGGTTACAACCAAGGACAATCTAACAATCAAGGGCAACCTAGGTTCCCACATGAAAGCAATCAATACTCCTGGAGACAGCATCCCAATCTAAGGTGGAGACAAGATCCGCCTCAGCCTAGCCAACCAAATCAGCAACCAAACCAACAACAACAATACTTACCACAACAATACAACCAACAGCCACAACAGTCTCCCGTAAATTTCCAACACTTTGTACCCAGACCACCAGGAGCAAATCAATCCAATGCCCCTGTCCCACTTCCTACACCTCAACCGCTTAAGATTACCGGAGTACCTATCGAGGACACAATGCAAAAATTCATGCAAGCAACTCAATCCAGCCTTGTTGAAATGCAAAAGCAAATAGGTCAGCTCACCCAACAGATCCAGCAAACAGGAACAAGTGGAAAATTACCTTCCACCACCGAGGATAACCCAAAACACAATGTAAGTGCTATCCATCTAAGGAGTGGAAGTGTTCTACCTGAATGAATGGGTGTGAAATCAGATCGAGAGATTCACAACCAATCGTATGAAGACGAGGATGTGGATGTGGATGAAGAAATACAAGAATAAACTCAAGCAGAAGTTCAGCCGGAGCCAATCTTGGCTGAGACTGAAACACATACTGATATTCCAGTTCAAGCAAAACAGCCGATCTTAGCTAAGACTGATGCTAAGGCTGATGAGCAGATTATGAAACCTCTGGAAACAGCAAATATCCCACCTCTCTATCCTCCCAAGTCCTCTAAACAAAAGAAATTAGACGAGGCTAAGGACTTCATGAACATTTTTGGCAAAGTGGCCGTGAATATTCCTATGCTAGACTTAATTTCAAAAGTACCTTCTTATGCAAGATTTTTGAAAGAACTCTGTACTAACAAAAGAAAACTTGCAGGTATTGAGAGAGTGAATCTTATGCAGAACGTTTCTTCAGTACTTCAGAGTAAACTACCGGAGAAGTGTGGAGATCAGGGAACCTTCACCATCCCTTGCAAGATTGGGAACAAAACGGTGGAGAAAGCTCTTTGTGACTTAAGAGCTAGGATCAACGTAATGTCCTTAAGGGAATACGAAGAATTACAAATGGGACCGATGAAAGAGACGCAAGTGGTGATACAACTAGCTGACCGAACCGTGATCCATCCTAAGGGTTTGGTAGAGGACGTTCTCGTCCAAATCAATAATTTTATATACCCTATGGACTTTTATATTGTTGAGATGGACTCAGATTTACCTTCTTGTGCCACTGATGCGCTTTATTCCATGTGTTTTTACCACTGTAAAACTCCCTTTTGTGGCAGAAACAATTCTTTCGACGTCAATTTGGGTTATTTTGGCAAATCTTGGGTAAGATTGGTTTTTGGAAGAATCGGGTGCTGGAGCGAAAGGTTGGCAATCTTAGCCGCGTGTCTTGGCTAAGATTGCAGAATAGAGACGTGCACACCAGGGACTCAAGGAAGCAAGATCATATCGGAAGACCAGCTGGCGATTACATCCGCTAGAAGAAATCTTTGATGTAATCCTATTTGAACAAAAGCACTTTGTTATTTTATTATTATTATCGCTTTAGGATTTAAAAACAATTGAGATTTCTATCCCTACTTTTTAGTTAATTTGAATTGAGGAGTTTGGAAAGAAACGTGAAGGGCGGGGTCTTATTTAAGGTTAGGGAAGGCTGTCAATTACGTAACTCTCCATTCTCCTCTCTTCTGGGTTTTTTGTAAACATTCGGCTGTGGTATTTCCTTTAGGAATATCGCATTTTAAATTAAATTCATGTTCTTCAATTATTTCTCTTTTCCTTTGATCATGATATCTAGTAGCTAAACACCTAGTTCTTGGTAAGGGTCGAGTGAGCATGTTTGTAAATCGTGAGACTATTGGTCTTAAGTATCCTATCAGTCGTATTCGGTTCAAGTTCCGTTTTAACAAACCGGTTCCTGTCTAGGCCAAGACTTGATCGATCTTAGCCAAGACTACGAATTTGCAGTCAGTCACCAAGGGGACGAGCGAAACTGAAGTGACGAAGTAGACGGCTAACCTCGCGGGGGTTAGTGAATTTGAATCGATATAGGCCTAACCAGATTGACGACTTAGGGCTCCGAGTTGGGAGTAGCTTGGCCTAGACTCTGTTTTTCCCTACACCATTGAGAAAACGCATGTGCCTTAAGCCAGCAGCCAATTGGATAAACCCTTTAGCCAGCAAGGTGTCCACTGGCTAGGATCACTCGGAAAGGGTATACCCTCCAAGTGATTTGAATAGGAGGAAAGTAGGATTGGAAAGGGGTTCCTCCCAATCTATAGCAGAGTTATGATAGAGAAGGAGAAAATATTTTAGTCTATGATCGATTACACAAGCAAAGTGCTCACGAATTCGCCCTTACCAGGAATCTACCCCACGAAAGTTCCAACCAATCTCAACCAACAATCTTAGCTAAGATTCACTTCTGCTTAAGGTTGTTTCCGATAAATTAGTTTTTGCTTATTCTCTTTTATGCTTTGTTTATCTTAACTGCAGAAACAACAAACCCTCAACTCTAGTGACGAGGAAGTCGAGTCAAGACTACGATACACCACCAAGATCTCTGTGGACGAACCTCTTATCGCAATCTACGAGTCCCTTGTGGACGAGTGATAAGTTGTATTCCTACCCCATTTTCTATATCTTTTTACAACTAAATTTGATGCCCTCAACTCGCAATCAATAAGTATATTGTTTATAAAGCTAGAAATCACAATATATGAGCAGAAAATATAAATTAAGTCCAATTTTTATGATTGGGCTCCTCAGAAATCCTCAGAGGCAGTCGGTACATATTATTGTGGCAACCTAATAATTATCCTCCAATTGGAGCTCCCAAGTTACATCCAGTTGAAAGAATCTAAGCTGCACACTTCCATTAGATAAGAGTTTTCTTTGCTCGAAAAATGATTAAACGTGTGATGAACCGAAAAAGAAAAAAAAAACATAAACGTATATGCAGGCGTCATCGTTAGCATACCCTTTGATAAGATTGAATGTCGATCTTGTAAGATTCGGAGTCGTGCCTGATCGGAACGGTGGCGGTCGGTGCCGAATGTACCTGCAAAGCGCCGGAGGGGGGGCTCCGGCGTAGACACTCCAATGCTTAAGTCAGTTCGGGATTCAAAAATAACAGAGGTTCGTCTGAGTGATCTTGATCTTACCTTCAGATTGGAAAAGTAGGGGTATTTATAGGCCTATTCGGCGATACCTGGTGATAACAATCCAGGCGATGTCTAATGGTGACGTCACAAGCGATACCGACGGATGACGTCATGAGCGATATCGTACGGGCTGCCGGGAGCGATAAGCTCGTGGGTCCCTAGGATGGGATGGTGCCGTGCGTATAGAGTCGCGTGAGTCCCTCCCACTGATGTCGACCATCCTAGGAATCCTTCGCTGATTCTCGGGCGATATGAAGATATCTTACGGGTCTTATGGGAAATCGTCCTGGCGGGAGCGGCAAGCGTGGTAGCACCGTTAGGGCTGTCTTGATTATTATCATAAGCCCAACTGAAAATGAGCCCGAGTGTTTACCAAGGGCTATCCATGTCTGAAATCTTAGATGAAACTTGTTCTTTCGTGGGGCGGTATGTCTGCAGGATCTCTGAGTTTCTCTGACTGCTCGGCGTTAACCGTGTTAAGTGATGAGCTGGAACTTAGTTCTGAAGCTTTCCAGCGAACAAGCGGATTCCATCCTTCATTCTTATTTAGAGACCTGTTTTTCTGAGGCGTTAAGAGGTCCACGAGAGACGCTGCTATTACGATCGTGATCATAAGGGCATTGCTTTCGCCCAGCGATGTTAGTCTGTTTGGCCTCTTGTCAGGGCTTACGGAGTCTCAACTTTATTCACGCCATAGTAGGGCTGCTGATGGGTCATTTGTGATACCATCAAGGACTGCAACCAGGTCATGTCGTGGATTTGCATTCGTTCCGGGTCCATTATCCTCTCAAGTGTACTGAAAACACACGGAGGAGATAGGAATTTATAGAGAAGTTAGTAAACTTTGTACTTATAGGAGTTTGAGGTCACGCGGGCCCCGTTCTCCTCTTTCGCTTAAGGAAACAACGATATCATCGCGGCTTTATGCCATCAGCTGCCTACGATTAGCGCGACTTTATACCACCAGATGCCTGCGATGTCGACGAGGTTTTACGCATCTAGGGCCACCTGCGACATCAACGCGGCCTTACACTGTGGATACCGGTAACCATATGGCTTTTACGTAATGGCTACCCATGATATCGTGTCTTTTGGCGTTTTTCCATATTTTATCTTGCATCCTTTTGAACATCCATGTCGCGGATAGCATACGAGCATCAACCTTTGATTCTGCTTTAGGCTTATCAGTCCTTAAGGGTGACGAGACGGCTCGCCTTTTGAGGACCTCTTTGTTCTTTCCAAGGCCTCTCTTTGGGGCCTATAAATTGGGGAACTTTCTCCACCCACGTTCTCCTCATCTCTGGCAATTCACATCATGGATCATTTGACTAAGAATTTCCTCCTTTCCAAGGGCCATTCTCTCAAGAACCTCAATGATGGCGACGTCGGGTTCCTGGAGAACATGCTAGTTAAGACCTCTGAAGACATCCTGGAGCTGCAAGGAATGCTGACCCCTCTTCATTCCAGGCTGGGAGCCACGTCTCTGGAGGACTTCAGTCCTTTGGAGAGCGTGTCAAAGCTGGCTGCCTCCATCGCTCGGATTCAAGTGGTGATTGTCATGCTGCAGCAGCGCAAGGATATGCTGGGGTGCTGCCTGAAGGGGATGAGAGCCACCTCCCATGATCTGATTCTGGTCATGGATTCTCTGAGAGACCTTCCCGAAGTGCCTGAGGACGCTGGCTCCGACGCCTGATAGCGATGGCTCCCTTTGGGCCTTTTCTCTTTTCTTCCTGGCATGTAAATGTACTTTCCGGCCCCTAGGCCATAATAAATAAACTGGTTTTAGTACGCCGTTTTGCAACTGTTCTTCTTCTTTAATGCACCCTTTGTCTTTTTTTTCTCGGAGATATTCTTAGCCCAACTGAAAATGGTTCAGCCACTGGGTGGTTTTCTGATTGGTTGTTCAGTATTAAATCTACGTCGCTGTTGTCCTGGCAACTGATTGGGCGATTTTGCAGTTTTCCTCGATCAGGGGAAAATCTCAACAAGCGTGACTGTAAATCCATATCTGCACTTCAGGCTGTACACGTGTCTTCTCTCAAGAGTCGGGTTGGAAGATCGAAGATCCTTTTTCCCAATTTTCTGGCTATTTAAGGGATCTTCTTCCCCTCGTTACTCTTCGTCTCCTTGCTGTTTTTTCCTTTATTAATATTCTGTGATCTCATGGCTGATTCTTACTTTTTAGATACGTTCGCTCGAGATTCTCCACCAACTCCTCCAACTTCTCCTGACTCAGATAATCCTCCTCCGTCGCCTCTCTGGAGGCCGCCTGTTCGCCGACGGTGTCGCAAGAGGGGGAGGAAAGATGCTGCGAAGGCATCTAAATCGTTTTTTGATTCTCTTGCTTCTTTCTCTTCGAAGGGGAAAGAAACGTCTTTCCTTTCTAACGAGTCACCGCCAAGGGCTCTTTCCGCCTGTTCAGCTGTTAAAGCGGTGTCGCCGTCTGTCAAGGAGGAGTCGGATCGATCATCCACACGCGTGGGGAGAAGTTTAAGGAACCTTTCCCTTTCGCTGGCGAGGATCCATCTCTTTTAGGTGAAGATGATGATGACGTGGTCTACTGCTACGGCATCTCCTGGTCTGACGGCGAATAGTTGGGCATACCATGCCTCTTTGTAGATGCCGTATGGCTTTCCCAAATAATAAAATGACGTTTTTATTTCTTTTCGCTCTTCTGCCGCTTTTCTTTCTTTATGTTTCCAGGATTATCGCGGGAGTAGGCCTTTCGCTTGACGCAACCGCCTTTCGGTTTTCAGTCAGTAACTGTCTTCTCCCAAAAGACATTGATGACTGTCCATTCTGCACGTGTTTTATTTTTACAGGCTGTTCCTTTTTTAGGTTTAACCTTTATAAGGAGTTTACTCTTCTCTTTTAGTATTTTTTGCTAATATTTTGAAATTCTTCGTATTTCCTTTCTTCTGTGCTTCTTTCTTCTCAAGGCATTTTACTGCAATTGCTCGCCGGTGCCGACGGCCGATTCACTGGTTCTCTGCTCCAGGTATTTTGCTTCTCTGTTGCCATAGCTTTACTTTCCATTCCATTATGTCTCGCGTTAGGCCCTCTGCAATTATCGAAAATCCTCTAGATCCCGAAGTCAGGAGAGCTCGTAGTGTTTTTGATTGTAATGAGGTTTTGAGGGCTGAGTTAGAGGAGAACGGTATCACTTTTCCCATGGGATATCGCCCCTTTGTCCCATTGAAAGATACTCGGCTCACTGATGCCATGTGGGGGACGTTCCGGTTGGTTTATTTCAAGATGTTTACCTACGGGTTTCGTCTCCCGCTTCATACTTCTCTGATGAAACTGCTAGACCATTACGATCTCAATCCCGTTCAAATAACCCCACCTTCCTGGTGTGGGCTTTACGCCTTTCTTCGCTCGTGTGAGATGAAGCATATTTTTGCTCCGTCGCTTGATCTATTCCGCACGTTTTTCACTTTGAGGTGTCACAACTACTTAGTGGATATTACCCCAAGATGGAATGGTGCTCTTGTCCGGTTTTTCTGGCGGAATTTTCAAGGTTTCAAAGAGAATGTGGTCAACTGGAAAAATGGCTTCTTCACCCTTCGCTTGCCCTCTCGGTATTGGCGCGGTGGTTTCAACCGAGAGATTACTAGTGCCGCTTGGCGAGAACCAGATGTGTTGTCTAGTATGGATGTATCCAATGTTAACGCCTTATTAGAAATAGAAGGGTCTTTCGCATTCGGGAATTTGCTCGGTTCAGGCCTTTGTCAGAGTGTATCGTTGGTGAGTCTTTTCTTTTATCGCCTTATCGCTTCGACTTTCTTGTCATATTAAAATATTTTATCGGCACGTAACGCTGAGGGTCGATCCTCCAAGGAAAGTGACATTCCTCTAAACGTGGTGCCGCTTCAGACATTACCTCCTTCTCCTCCACCCGAAGGCTCTAGTCGTCCGCCTATTCCGCCGCGAGGAAGGAGAAACAAAACCGTCGCGACACGCAACACATCTGCCCGACCTTCTCGTTTCCTTGAGAATTGGCTACCGTCTCGCGGTAAGGGAGTGGCCCCAAGTAATCCCATGATTGAAGAGGTTGACAGTGATAGCGGAAGCATGGATACTGGTTCCGAGCTGCGTCATGCCACCCTTGCCCAACGAATGAAACTTAGGTCCAGAAAAGGTGATCCTACAGTAGAGTCAACCGAGGACGATAGCGAAGAGATCGCTACCGAAACGGAGCGTCTCGTAAAGAGAGTTCGCAAAGAGAAATCTGACCCACTAGTTCCTTCCGTGGAGGAAATCAATGGGGTTCCTTCCGAGGAGGTTGACGCCTCGCACGTTATGGGTCCCTTGCCAGTGACGGAAGTTACCAAGGTGCCCTCTGCCATTCCTCCCAAGGTTAACGAGGCTTCGGCAGCGGTGGGCTCTCCCTTGGTGTCTGGCGGTCCTAGCTCCCCTATTCGCTCCTTTATTCCAGATGTGAGCTTACCAACTCTGAATCCCATCTCTCCTCCCCCACGGAAGCCTCAGCCGCCTTTGTTTCTTTCTTCGATTTCGGGCATTGGTGATTCTGCAAAAAATTGCTCTGCTCCTTATATCGCCAACCTTTCCCCTCAAGGTCTTCAAGGCCCCATTGCTTATCAGCTGGACTTGTCTTCCCTTGGTACCGACGGTCTCCGTGCTTTAGGGGTATCGGACCCGTCATCGCGAGAGGAACCAGTGGGCCCAATAGTGGGGCAAATGTTTACTTCTTCGAAGGACAAAGAAGAGTTCTTGCGGCGTCCTCCCGACGTACGCCATTCACGTCTTCTGACTGACATGCTGGCCTGCTTCCGCGAGTTAAACTACTTTTTCGAGGATCATCGTGACAAGGTTCATGATAATAATTTGTCTTCGGCCGAAGGATGTATGGCGGAGCAGCTCTTCTCAGATCAGTGTGCGCGACGGTTCACAGTACCTGCAATGCGCCGGAGGGGGTCTCCGGCGGAAACACTCCGATGCTTAAGTCAGTATGTGTACTGAAATTGGCAGAGTTTAGGCTAGTCAAGTCCGCTTACCTGCCTCCTTTGTGGGGGAGGTATTTATAGATGAAAAGGGCGTTCCCGCCCAAGTAAACGGGTACGGAGCTATCGCTTGCGTTAGGGTCTGTTGTTCGCCCTTATCGTGATACGCTACCTTGGCGGTAGGTGCATAGGTAGATATCGCCACGGTAGGATAATAGCCAGAGCGTTAATCCTGACGCGTGGTTTCCTCTGGGGTGAGATAACTCCTTGAGCCAAGCATGAGGTCCGTGAGAGGAGCCGGTAGGGCCCCGTTAGCCTTTGTAGCGTTAGCCTTTGGGGAAGGTAGCAATCTTGTCCCTACCGTGGTGGTGCGAAACAGTAGCTATGCCTCTTCCCACCGAGTGATAGACGAAAATACCCTTTCTTTTAGGTGAATTGTTATCATAAGCCCAACTGAAAATGAGCCCGAGTGTTTACCAAGGGCTAACGTTCCTTCTCTTACGGAGAGTCCCTCTAAGTACCGGGGCGGTTTTGCCTCAGAAGATGGTCCTGACGATTTTTTGTCAGAATCTATAAATCAGAGGTTTCTCTGTGTCAGTTTCTTCGCATTTTTCACGTTCTTTCTTTTCATATTCCGCCATGGATGAACTGACTCGCAATTTCCTGATCTCTAAAACTCTAACCCTGAAGAATCTTACTGAGGGTGACATCGGCTTCCTGGAGAGGATGATCACCAAGACCTCCGAGGATGTCCTGGAGTTACAGGGGGTGATAACCCCTATTTTGTCTAGACAGCTGGGAATAACTCTGAAGGATTTTAATCCCCTAGAGAGTTTGGCGAAACTAGCCACTATCAGTGCCCACCTTGATATGGTGGCCTCGATGCTTCAGCAGAGGAAAGATCTGCTGGCCTGCTGCCTAAAGGGCATGAGAGCTTGCTCTTCCGAACTGACCTCCGTCGCTGACGCTTTAAGGGAGGTTCCCGTTGTGCCAGGGGAAGATGATGCGGGGTCCAATATCTAACCGCTGGCTTTGCTTCTTCTCGTTGTTTTTCTTATGTTTCTTGTACATATTTGAACGCTAAGGCCACCTGGCCATAAATAAATAACTGTCTCTGCTTTTTCCCAAGTCTTCTCTTTTTTCTTGCTTGGTTGCTTGCTTTATTGGTTGGAAATATTTGTCATGAGCCCAACTGAAAATGGGTCTTCCTCGGGACATTGTATTGCAGTGGTCATGTTCCGGGAATTAGCAATGAATGATCTGTCTTGACTGTTACAGGGTCGTCTTTTCAGTGGCAGGTGGTTGGGCGGTTCTTTGGTGCCCTTTGATTGGTGCGTTCAACGAGCAGATGTGCCTGTGACGGATCGGATTCTGCAATTGCAGTTATTTTTCCCAAGCGTCTTAATTGATTTTTCAGGGATCGAAGTGCTTACTCGGCTATATAAGGGAGTTTGGTTTCCTTTTCCTGTTCATCTTCATCCTTTTCCTTCTTTTTTGCTTTTGCAGGTCACATGGCAGATTTTTATTTCTTAAGTTCCATGGATCGCGACTCCTTGCCGACTCCCCCGACTTCGCCGGACTCAGATCATCCCCCTCCTTCACCACCATGGAGGCCTCTTGTTAAGGTCTAAGCTCGTCCAGGGCATGTTCACGCCCATGGCCGCTTAACCTTAACGAGAGCTTACAGATAATCTTTGTAATCGGGTTGGGGGAGTGAGTAATCAGTCCCTTTATGCTTTGGGCTCGGTTATTCATTGGAAGGCGTTTGAGTCGGCCTTTGTGCGGGCGGCCCCCTTGTCTGCGACCTTTTGGCCCTTGTCTGTAATCGTATGCTTATTCTATGAAGTGATGTCTTTCATGATTGTATGCCCTATGGTCTATGTGCTTGCCTTATGTTATTCCTATGATAACCTATAATGGCCCTATTACGGCCCTAACCCTATGTTTCCTGGTGATGCAGGTCTAAGGTGTGTGTGAAAGGCTGGTTCCGTAGAGAGAGTGCATGAACGCCGCACGAACTCAATCCCTTGGGCTTCCAAAGGATTAGTCTGTGACAGTTGGTAGCGGAGCGATTTTGATTTCTTTGTAATGGCAAAGACTTCGAAAGTCAGGTGCACAGAACTAGAGAATCGCGTGGATGCGATCGACGCGTGGATACAGAGTCAGAGGACTCTAGGTATTGGCTCCTCACAGCCACAAGTAACACTGGAACAGATACTTGAGAGGGATAAACGCATTGAGATGCTAGAATCCCGTCTGACCCAATACGATGAGTTGTTTAAAGGCGAGAGCGCCGATAATGATTTCTCGGTTGAAGAGAATGTGGACACGTTTCGCCTCTTTGCGGAACGGGTGCGACGCGTAGAGGCGCTAGAAGCACAATTAACAAGGAGACTCTTAAGCTTCGAAGGTCGAACCCCAGAGAAAGAGGGTGGCCCTCATGAGAATCTTGATGAGCTGCTAGAGAGGGCAGACATTAGAGAACTGAATGTGGCACTCACCACCACTGGTACTAGGGTGGATGAATTGCAAGATAATCTTAAAGAAGCGTGGGATATGTTTCGCGAGACCGACAAGAAGGTGGGACTGCTGGACGCCTCCCTGATTGAGATACAGGGCAAACTCACGGAAAGTGGGCAAAGGAATTCTCCTGGCCCTTTGGCGATGGGGATGACCGAACTAAACAAGTGCAAAAGTTTTCAACCAAAACCTTATAATGGAATGAGGAGTGCAAAAGAGATAGATAATTTCTTGTTTGACATAGAAAACTACTTCAATATGTGCCAGGTTCTGTCAGATGAGTTGAAACTGACGGTGGTAGTAATGTTACTATCCGACGATGCTAAAGTATGGTGGAGGACTCGCGCTAATAGCATCGTCACATGGGAAGAGTTTAAAGTGGAGTTAAGGAAGTCGTTCTGCCCAGAGGATGTGGAATATGCCGCTCGTATAAGCTTGCGCGAACTAGTGCAAACGACCTCTATGAGAGAATATGTGAACAGATACTCCACGCTTATGCTCGATATTAAGGAAATGTCGGAGGCCGATAGAATGTTCAATTTTACTCAGGGGTTAAAGCCTTACCCCAGGAACGAAGTCCGCCGGCAGAATCCTAAGACCCTGAATGATGCAATCACAATAGCGGAGAGAGTAGAGGATAGATCGGATGTGGGGACAAAACGGAAGTTTGGAGGATCGAATGGACCTGATGTTAAGTCGAACAAGTTTACTAGGCCTAGTACTGGAACTAGTGAGAATCGGTTCCCAGCTAGGAACTCAACAAACTTCCAAGGCCCTAACAGGTTCGGCAATAGAGTCCCGCGACCTATTGCGTGTTTCATCTGTGAAGGTCCTCACAAAGCGGCTGAATGCCCTACCAAGGTTGCCTTAAGCGCGCTGCAGACAGTTCGGGGATCTACGAGCCCTGAACCTGAGAAGGCGTTGGCGTTAACCCAGGGGGAACACCCTTCAGAGAGGAGTTTCTTATCGGCCTTGAAGAAGCAGTTGGCCACACAGGAGATGGCGAAGGGCTTAATGTATGTGACTGTCCAAATGGGACGCTATTCTATGGAGGCCCTTATCGACACGGGTGCCACCGATAGCTTCCTCTCGGACTCCTTTGCAAGAAAACTTGGAGTGACGGTTGTCCCAGATGGGGGAAAACTGAAGGCGGTGAATTCGGAAGCAAGGGAGACGGAGGGAAGTGCGAAAAATGTTGACATACAGATGAGCTCTTGGAAGGGCAAATCAGATTTTGTGGTGGCCGTTATCGACGATTTTGATGTGGTCCTTGGCTTGGACTTCCTTCTTTTGGCTAAAGCCGTTCCTGTCCCATCAGCTCGTTGCCTCTTACTGATGGGTGAAGAACCGGTGGTAATCCCAGTGACGATAAGTCCTACGAGAGAGAAAAGACTACTCTCTGCTATGCAGCTTAAACGCGGCTTAAAGAAAAAAGAGGCAACCTTCTTGGCTATAGCCTCCTGGAGTGATGATAGTGTATTGGCAGAATGCCCATCCATAGTTAGTCAACTGTTGGAGGAATACGCAGAGGTGATGCCTGACCAGTTGCCCAAAAACTTGCCTCCGCGTAGGAATATTGATCATGAGATTGAATTAATCCCCGGTGCCAAAGCCCCAGCGAAGGCAGCCTACCGGATGGCCCCTCCTGAGTTGGCCGAGTTACGAAAACAATTGGCTGAATTGTTGGATGGTGGGTTCATTAGACCAGCAAAGGCCCCGTATGGAGCTCCGGTGCTTTTCCAGAAGAAACACGATGGTAGCCTTCGCATGTGTGTGGATTATCGAGCATTGAATAAGGTGACGGTGAAGAATCGGTATCCGCTTCCCTTGATAGCCGATCTATTTGATCAATTAAGCGGGGCGAAGTTCTTCACGAAGTTAGACTTGAGATCAGGGTATTATCAAGTTAGAATAGCTGAAGGCGATGAAGCTAAGACAACGTGCGTTACGAGATATGGTTCCTTTGAATTTTTAGTAATGCCCTTCGGGTTGACCAACGCCCCTGCCACCTTCTGCACACTAATGAATCAGGTTTTTCGAGAGTACCTTGACAAGTTTGTGGTCGTGTATATTGATGACATTGTGATTTATTCAACCACTTTGGAGGACCACTTGGAACACCTGAGACTTGTGTTCGACAAACTCAAAGCGAACCAACTTTACGTGAAAAGGGAGAAATGCGCCTTTGCCCAAACCAAGATTAACTTCTTGGGTCATGTCATTGAACGGGGTAGGATTCGCATGGATATGAGTAAAGTACAGGCGATTCAAGAATGGCAACCCCCGAGCGGGCTGACAGAACTGCGTTCATTCTTGGGTTTAGCCAACTACTATCGTCGGTTTATTGAGGGATATGCTAGAAGGGTTAGCCCTCTTACGAACTTACTGAAAAAGGGAGTGAGATGGGTGTGGTCTATGGAGTGCGAAGAGGCATTCAGAGATATCAAGCGAGCTATGATGGAAGATCCCGTTTTGGCACTCCCAGACCCGACACAACCTTATGAAGTTCAAACTGACGCGTCTGACTTTGCGCTAGGTGGGGTGCTCCTCCAAAACCAACATCCTGTAGCTTTTGAGAGTAGGAAGCTGAATGATGCGGAAAGGAGATACACGGTGCAGGAAAAAGAGCTTCTAGCTATTATCTATTGTGTCACCAAATGGCGTCACTACCTATTGGGTTCTGACTTCATAGCGAAGACAGATAATATGGCAACTAGTCATTTTCTCACCCAACCGAAGCTTACTGCCAAGCAGGCTAGATGGCAGGAGATTTTAGCAGAGTTCGATGTGAACTTCGAACATAAGGCTGGGAAGTCTAACCAAGTCGCGGATGCCTTAAGCCGGAGAAGTGACTTGGCTTCAATGCGTATAATGACTCAGGCTAGTGTAAGCAAAATCAGTACCCCACTGAGAGGAGAAATTAGAGAGCAGATGAAGTCAGATTCAATTGCACAGGCGCTATTGACACTCGTGAAAGAAGGTAAAACTCGAAGGTTTTGGGTGGAGGATGACCTGTTAATGACGAAAGGGCAGTTAGTCTATGTGCCAAAAGGAGGGGATTTAAGGAAGAAATTGCTTCGCGAATGTCATGATACCTTATGGGCAGGACACTGCGGGTGGCGTAGAACCTTGGCGCTTATTAGGCAGGCCTACTTTTGGCCGGCAATGAGAGATGATGTTCGCATGTTTACGAAGACTTGTTTGATTTGTCAACAGGATAAGGTAGATAGACAGAAGTCTGCAGGTCTACTTGATCCATTGCCAGTCCCCAACCGGCCGTGGGAGAGTGTATCTATGGACTTCATTACTTGCCTCCCAAAAGTGGGGAATCTTTGTGGAATCTTTGTGGTAGTAGATCGATTCTCGAAGTATGCGACTTTTGCTCCGGTATCTAAGACTTGCACTGCAGAGGAAACGGCGCGATTGTTCTTTAAAAACATTGTGAAGTATTGGGGTATCCCAGAAAGCATTATTAGCGATAGAGACCCTCGATTCACTGGCACCTTTTGGAAGGAATTATTCAACTTGCTTGGCTCTAGGCTGAATATGTCTTCAGGATTCCATCCTCAGACTGATGGGCAAACTGAGAGAATGAATGCGATTCTAGAAGAGTATCTAAGGCATTTTGTTCATGCTAATCAGAAGAACTGGATTGAACTCCTCGACGTGGCACAATTCTGCTTTAATTCCTTGAAAAGTTCGGCGACTAACAAGAGCCCTTTTGAACTAGTTACAGGCCAACAACCGTTGTTTCCACACACGGTGAATGAGTATCGGGGGAAGAGTCCCAGTGCCTTTAACTTTGCTAAGGAATGGAAGCAGAACGCTGAAATAGCCAAAGCCTTGTTGGAGAGAGCTTCCTGCCGAATGAAACAATGGGCGGATAAAGGGAGGAGGGCCCTCGAATTTCAAGCGGGCGATAAAGTAATGGTGAGACTGATGCCAGGACAGATTCGAGCGCTCCAACGACAGGATCGCCACCTTCTACGACGATATGAGGGCCCCGTGACGATTATTGAGAAAATAGGCAGAGTCTCATATCGGGTTGACCCACCAGATTGGATGAAGAAGTGCCACCCAGTGTTTCATGTGAGCCATTTAAAACCGTTTCACGCGGATGAGGAAGATGCTAGTAGAAATCAGCCAGTCAGAGCTGAAGTCCGGTTCAAGGTGCAGCCTCAACCAGTAAAGGTAGTTGAAGCTATCCTGGCCGAACGCAAGGTGGCAATCAGGCGGCAAATTCAAAATGTGAAGAAACAGATCCACCAACGACAATTCCTCGTCAAGTGGAAAGACTTGGGCAATGAAGAAATCAGTTGGGAAAGCGCAGAGGACTTGGTAGATGCACAAGAATTGATTATGGAATTTCTCGAAGACAGGTCGACGAGGGCGTCGACGAACTGAGTGGGGGAGAGTGTTAAGGTCTAAGCTCGTCCAGGGCATGTTCACGCCCATGGCCGCTTAACCTTAATGAGAGCTTACAGATAATCTTTGTAATCGGGTTGGGGGAGTGAGTAATCAGTCCCTTTATGCTTTGGGCTCGGTTATTCATTGGAAGGCGTTTGAGTCGGCCTTTGTGCGGGCGGCCCCCTTGTCTGCGACCTTTTGGCCCTTGTCTGTAATCGTATGCTTATTCTATGAAGTGATGTCTTTCATGATTGTATGCCCTATGGTCTATGTGCTTGCCTTATGTTATTCCTATGATAACCTATAATGGCCCTATTACGGCCCTAACCCTATGTTTCCTGGTGATGCAGGTCTAAGGTGTGTGTGAAAGGCTGGTTCCGTAGAGAGAGTGCGTGAACGCCGCACGAACTCAATCCCTTGGGCTTCCAAAGGATTAGTCCGTGACACCTCCGGTCCGCCGAAAGGGTCGTAAGAGGCAGGGGAAACAGACTTCCAAGACGCCCTTTGCGACTTTGGCTTCTTCTGGTTCTGCTATTCAAGAAGGTGGCAAACGTTTTTCTTCCCCTGATTGCTCGCTGAACGAGGATTTTCCCACCAGTGCTGGTGCGGGGTTGGCAGATTCGAGTGTCAAAGAAAAATCATGCCCGTCAGGGTCCTGCCCAGAAAGGGAGGCAGACCAGCCTGTCCCGAATGCTGACGGGAAGATGTCATTCCTTGATGATGACGGGGTTTATCACCATGGCATTTATTGGTCTGATGAGGATTAGCCATTTTGCGTTGTACCCGCCGATTGGCGTTTTATGAATAAAATGATGCTTTCTGCCTTTTCAATTTTGTCGTTATTTCCGTTAGCCTGCTGGTTCTTGGCGATAGCTAACGCAAGCGGTTGGCCTGACTAAGGCAATCGCTTCGCGGTTACTCTGACTGGGTCAATACTGTCTCGCCCTTTTGGGGAGTCTCGACGAATAATTTCTCTTTTTTCAAATTTCTTTAATGCGCTTCCACGTTACCAACTTCTTTTACACGCGTCTTCGCCCGATTGGTGACTCAATTAATGCGGTGGCATTTTTATCCTTTAAGAAGGGCCATTCTCCAATTTCTCAAAACTTTTGCCCTCACTTCGAATTTTCCTTTTTGTCTTCCTTCGTCTTCTTCCCCGAATACCTCTTCGGCCGCTCGTCACTGTCCGCCGATTTCTCTGCGATTCTTCTCCTTTAAGGTATCAATTCGTCCCTTCTCAGATTTCCTTTTTTGTTGGTTTGCTATGGCTAGGAATAGACCTCGCCAGATTATCTCTAGGCCCATGGATCCCGAGGTCGCCCAATCACCGAGTATTTTTACCTGCGATGTGGTTCTGAAAGCCGAATTGGAGGAACATGGTATTACCTTTCCTCCTGGGCATGAGCCTTCTATTCCCGGAAGTGATATGCGGCTTCATAATCCAGGGTGGGGCCACAGTAGGCTTCTTTATTTTAAAATGTTCCTTTATGGTTTCCGCTTTCCCGTTCATGAGTCGATATTAACTCTGCTGCGGGAGTATAGCCTTAATCCTGCCCAGATAACTCCTTCCTCTTGGTGTGCGGTTTATGCTTTTCTTCGCGCTTGCGAGTTGAAGAACATTTTTACCCCATCTATCACTTTGTTTCGCAAATTCTTTAGCATGATTTGCCACAATTGTTTAATCGAGATTACTCCCCGGTGGGATGATGCGCTCGTGCAGTCATTTTAGCAACGTTTTCACGGCTTCAAGAAGGGTGTAGCTGATTGGAAGAGTAGCTTCTTTGTTCTGGAGCTACCGTCACGTTTGTGGCGTATCAATTTCAATCAGGAACTAAAAGGTCCCGTTTGGACAAATCCCGCGATTTTGTCCAGGACTGAGTTGGACCAGGCTAACGCTTTGTTAGACGAGAATACCCACTACCGCATTTGTGCGTTTGCTCTGTTCAAACCTCTGGAAGAGTGCGTTATGGGTGAGCCTATTTCTTTCCATATTTTCTTTACTTTGGCCCTCGCACGCTTTGTTTGCTATAAGAAGCTAACGGTCGATTCCCAGGTGACACTGGTACTCCTCTGAACGTAATGCCGCTTCAAACTTTACCGGCCTCCCCTTCAGCCGAGGGCTCTAGTCGGGGTGGCATTCCTCCTCCGAGGAAGAGAACTAAGACGGTTGCCCGGGGAGGGCGAGGCCCGTTAGCTCTGTGCGAACTTCTCGTTTTGTGGAAAATTGGCTACCGGAGCGCCGCAAGAGGACGGACTCCAGCCCTGTCGCAACGACGGTAATTACTAGCAATGATGAGGATGAGGATGCTAAGTCAAACCTTTGCCACGTTTCTTCCCTTGCTGCTTCCCAGCGTCGGAAAAAACTTCGAGTGGCCACTAGCGGACAAGCTACCGGGACATCTCCTGTGGATGTGGCAACTGTTTCTACGCCTGCTGTTTCATCTGAGGTAGGCGCCTCTCAGCCAACGGGAGCCGCTGAGGCGTTGGAAAAAACTTGTTCTTCTGAGGGAGAGGGCTTACCGATGGAATGTCCTCCTCCCATATCTGATGCTCCCGATTCTCCGATTGCTCATTGTATTCCTGACGTAGTGGTCACACCTCCTGTGGCGGATTCAACTGCTGAGCTACCGCCTATGGTTACTCCGTAGCTGTTTTTTACTCCTTTCAAGAGTACTTTTTCTCAGGGCTCTTCTCCACCTCCCTCGATCAATCTTGCCTGTGGCGATCCTGACGGGGTCCCAGCCTATCGTATGAATCTTGCAGGGTTCTGCTTTGATGCCCTTCGCGCTGTCGGGGTTCCCCAACCTTTTTCTCGAGATGAGTTTACTGCACCCTTGATAGGGGAGATGCTGAGTTCCAAAAAAGAGAAAGAGGAATTTCTTCAACTCCCTCCCTCGGCACGCTTTCGCCATGTTCTGAATGATTCTCTAGACTTCTTCCGTCATCTGAATTATCAATTCGAAATTAACGATCGCGAGTCACGTAATTTTTCCAGCGCATTGTGTGTTGCAAGGGTGCAGCTTGAGAAGGCGGTGGAGCACTCTAGGTTGCTGACGCGTCTTTGTGAATCGTCCCAAATGGAATTGGACAGAGAAAAATCTATCGGGAAAGCCAAGATAGAAGTTCTGGAGGCGGAATTGGCATTAGAAAAGAAGAAAAATATCTTTCTCCACGAAGAGATACTTGCTCGAGATGAGGGGTCTGCTAGGGCGTCATTAAAGGAAGAGTTATGGAGGAAGAGGGTTCTGGAGGCCTTCATTTCTGTATTTGTGGCCCGTTTCAAAGGTAACCCTTCGGATCCAGTCCAGGTATCTGATTACATATCTATCGTGATGGATTAGCAAAGGTGACAACGGTTCTTCTGACCCTTCGAGGGAGAAAGCCTAACGCTAGCGATGGTGCCTGGGCCTTTCCTTGTTTTTCTTGTTGTTGTCTCTTCTTTTGTTATTTCTTGAAAACCATTCGAACATTGTTTCTCTTGCAATAATGCTAACGCTTTGTATCCTTTGTCGTACTGTATGATTCATCATGATATTACCGTTATTCCTTCTTTATCTTCTTTGTATCATCGTGTCGTTTGGCAAGGCCAGCGCTACTTTTTTATGTTTTTTAATCAATCCCCCTGTCCCTCATTTAATGCGACTTGAAGGGTAATGATGAAAGAAGACACGTGTCCTTCCACAGAGAGGCGTTTGGAGCAGGCGTCTCCTAGGGAGTTGCGAATGCAGCAGCGTTTCGTTCTTATTTCAAATTTGCACCTTCTGGCGCGTGCCTTACTTTATGACGCGCTACTTCGCCACGTGTCTGCTGCTGACTGGTCACCCTTTCAGGGTTATATCTATTGTCTCTTCTACCCCCTTTTTCTTTTTCCATCTTTCCCTTATACGCTATTGCGTCTTTGGATAAATACTTTGCGCCGCTCTCTCTTTCTGGTTCAAGACTCCTCGCATTCTCTTTCACGAAGGTATAAGGTACACGTCCTTTTTCTTTTCTCTTTGTTTCTTCCTTGTTAGCCATGGCTAGAACTAAAAAATCCTCTGAAGAAGGAGACCCTCAAAGGTCCTCCGGGGAAGAAGTAATTGATACTACTCCCACTTCTCTATACACGCTGCCCTTAATTAACCGTAGACTTGCTGGGTTTTCTGCGCGATTTCCCAAGGAATATCCCGCGCATCCTGCTTCTGAGTCGCTTCGACTGAACAGCATTTTGCCCGGAAATAGTAGAATGTTGTATGCTAAGCTCTTCGATCATGGGTTTCGTCTCCCTCTTGACCCGCTCGTAAAATTGTTGTTGGTTGATTCTGATTTGGCTCCGGCTCAGTTGAGTCCTAACGCAATTTGCGTTGTTAGTGCTTTTGCCGCATTGTGCCGTTTCAAGGGAATAGAATCTCCCACTTTAGCGTTGCTTCATGACATTTTCCAATTGTATTCCCGTAAAGGGGTGATATTGATATCGCCTCGCTACGAAGACGGTTCTTTGAAGCCCTTTACCTGGAAACTTATGGGCATTGAGTCTTCTATTCCTCACTGGAAAGAGGAATTTTTTATTGTTGATCTGCCTGAGCCGTTATGGAGGGCTGGCTTCAACGAAACAATTAAAGATGGGGCTTGGGGTCATCGGAAACCCCTTTCCGACCCGGAGGATGGCTGGTTGAAGACGCTGCTTCAATTTGATTTTAGTGTTGATGCCCGAAAAGTGGCCAACGGGTTACCCGTGGAACAGTACAAGAAGGGTGAGCATTTAACCTTTTTCCTTTGCGTTGTCAAGAAGTACTAACGCTAACGTTTTGTGACTGTGCAGTGCCTCCGCCTGGTTGGGAGCCCGAGTATTTCCGGAGGAGAAGGAAACAGGAGGCGAAAAAGAAAGCTGCTGCTGAAGCTAGGGCTGCTGCTGCTGCTAACGCCGAGGTGGGGGAGGCCACTGCTACCGCTAACGTTACGGGCACTCGGGTTGTAAGACAGAAAAGGCCTAGGAAAGCACGTGCTGCCCCATCCGTTTCGTCCCAGACTGTTGTCTCTTCAGAGGCTACGGTTGATCCGATTCCTGTTGGGATTCCTCTTGTGTCCTCCACCACTCAGGTGAGCATTTTTCTTATTTTTAAAACTTTTGTCTTTCTTTTTGCACGGTTTCCTTATCACGTTCTGCGTTATTTAGGAAGTCGTTGCTGCTTCTGCCCCCTCTACCTCCTAGAGAGATATGGGTATCGCGGATGTCCTTCGCGAGCGTCAGAAGAAGGCTCGCTATGATCTTCAGAATAGCCCTTCTTCCTCGGCCGCCAACCGTAGTTCGAGTGTCCCTGGGGGCGAGGGTGCGTCTGCTGATCTATCTGAACCTGTTGATTTTGGCGGTCAACCCCATGTGCCTCCTGGTTCTCCGATTCATTCTGCGCACACCCCAACGGGCTATGATTCTGATGCCCTTAATCCTGAGGTGCCCAGAGGTAATGAGGTCTCAATGCCTAACGTGGAGGGCTCCACTAGCCGGCCAACTTCTCCTGGTGCGTTGTTCTTTGTTCCGATGCCTCATCCAACTATTGCGAGGGGTGGCCCCGCCCCTGCCTTAATGGCTGGTATCTCTCCATACGAGCCTCCTCTCCTGCCAACTCATCACGTTAGCTTACGCTCCTTTAGGGACAGTATTATGCAGTTTCCTGCCGATGCTGATCATGATACCGTGATTTCCTCTACCGCTTATCTGGTGGCAGAGATTTTGTCTCTTCCAAGAGAGAGGGGTGCCTTTGTGGCTCGGGGCGAGCAGGGGCGCATCAATTTCCTTCGCTCTCAGGCGTTTTCTATGCTTTGCCATCTTCACTATATGGATGAGGAGAATGCGAGAGCTGTAGCTAACGGGCAAGGGGAGATAAACAGGCTGCTGGAAGAGCGACAGCGTCTTGAAAATGCCCTTGCTGCTGCCAACGAAGGTATGGAGACTGCTCGGGGAGAGGCTACCGTGGTTAAGCAAGAGCTGGAGGCCGCTAAGTTGGCTTTGGAGGAGGAGAAGCGACAACGTGCTGATCTGGCCATACGCCTCTCTCAGGAGGAGAATAGCCTGCGTCTGGAGAGACAGAGAAACACTGAGCTATCTGCCGATTCCTCCCTTAACGCTGAGAAGAACCGTTGGTACTTGGAGCAGGGTGGGGGAATCATGTCAGAAGCCGTGATGCATCATTATGGAGTTGAGGAGCTCCGTATTGACGATCTCTCTGCGTATTTTGACAAGAGAGCCTCAACCATTACTGATAGCAGTTTCTACCAGTGGAAGGCTGCTCAGCAAGGAGGGGTCAACGCGCCGCCCAATCTTTAGACTTTTTGTTGTTTAGATGCTTTACATTTTTGTGGCTGACGGGCCCATCCTTATTTTGTACTTTAAACGATGTCGGCCTTGACTTGGCTAATCCACTCTTTTTGGATAAAAGTTCTTTATCTGCTTTCCTTCATAATGTCGTTTGATCACTTGTTCGCATGGGACGTTTGGCGTTAGGTTTCCATAGACACATAGTTTCGCGTTGTATCCCGTTTGCTTTTTATCAGCTGCATTCAAGTAGCATTACCATTATATCCTCCGATAGCATTTCTGAGAGTAAATCAGCGTTGCTTCCGCATCTGCTGCACTCATATTCTTGCCGTCCCTTGTTGTCAGAGGGGGCTTTATGTCTGTCTCAACGTTGTTGTTGCAGTATGGACGTCTCTCCGTCATCGTTTCACTGGGTATCAACCGCGCGGCTACTAGTTAGGATTTCTTTTGTTTCTTTTCGCCACAGATTGGCTCCAACATTACTTCACCAGGTATCAACCGCGCGGTTACTAGTTAGGATTTCTTTGTTTCTTTTTCGCCACAGATTGGCTCCAACATCGCTTCACCGGGTATCAACCGCGCGGCTACTAGTTGGGATGTCTTTGTTTCCTTTCGCCACAGATTGGCTCCAACATCGCTTCACCGGGTATCAACCGCGCGGCTACTAGTTGGGATGCCTTTGTTTCCTTTCGCCACAGATTGGCTCCAACATCGCTTCACCGGGTATCAACCGCGCGGCTACTAGTTGGGATGCCTTTGTTTCCTTTCGCCACAGATTGGCTTTGGGGAGTGCCTCGTCTTAGTGAGCTGTCTGATCAGGACCAGCCATCACAAGGATAGGATTTTTCACCCCCAAGCGTTGTACCTCACGTCCGTGGAATCGTGCCTCATCTCAATGGGTCGTCTATGTGAGCACGGTTACCACAAGGATAGGATTTTCACTTCCAGGACGGAGTTGGTCTCTCCTTGGGGCGTGCCTCTCCTTATGGGGTTACCATAAGAATAGGATTTTCACTCCCAAGGATTCCGGGGCGTGCCTCATCTTAACGGGTCGTCTATGTGAGCACGGTTGCCGCAAGGATAGGATTTTCACTCCGGGAAGTCGTTTGGGGTCGTGCCTCGTCTTACTGGGCCGTCTATGTGAGCACGGTTACCACAAGGATAGGATTTTCACTCCCAAACGCCTTGTTATGCCAGGGCGTGCCTCGTCTTAGTGAGCTGTCTGATCAGGACCAGTCATCACAAGGATAGGATTTTCACTCCTGGCATTCTTCGCTACCTGCATATTACCAGTAGCAAACGCACAGTGAATATCTCAATATTCATTTATTAGAATAACTTTGATGTTACCCGATTAGCTCCTGGCGTGGTATAGCCTCAGCCGAGCGATGTTCCAAGAGTTCTGCAGGGGCGTTCCCTCGAGCGTTTCCAGATGGTATGCTCCTTTTCCCACAATACGGGTGACACGATACGGTCCATCCCAGTTTGGACTGAGTTTTCCCATACGTTGTCTTGCTGCCCGCCTGTCTCTGATCACTAAATCTCCGGTTTTGAGCAATCGCTCCCTCACTTGCCGGTTGTGATATTGTGCCATTTTCCTCTTGTAGTGCAGGGTTTTCAGGAGGGTTTCTTCGTGTGTTTCTGGTAGAGTATCGAGGTTAGCTCGTAACCTTTCTTCGTTGTTTTCTTCTTTGAAGTGAGCCACCCGGAGGCTCATCATGCCAATCTCGACTGGTGTGACAGCCTCGGTTCCGAATGCTAACGCGAACGGGGTCTCCCCCGTGCTGGCCTTGACAGTCATGCGGTAGGCCCATAACACATATGGCAATTCGTCTGGCCATTTCTTCTTGGACCCTTCCAAGTTTCTTTTGATGCCACTGAGGATGCTGCGGTTGGTTACTTCCGCCTGGCCATTGGTTTGGGGATGTGCCACAGAGGAGAATTTTTGCTCTATCTGGAACTCTGCACATTGATCCCTAAAGAACTGGCTTGTAAATTGTGTCCCGTTGTCGCTAACTAGCACGCGTGGTACTCCAAATCGCATGATGACTTGGTGTTTGAAGAAACGCCAAATTTTTTCGGCAGTGATGGTAGCTAACGCCTCAGCTTCGGCCCACTTTGTGAAGTAATCTACCGCTACGACCACAAATTTTAACTGAGATCTGGCCTTTGGAAACGGGCCCAGGATATCAATCCCCCATTTTGCAAACGGGCACGGTGCGACTATTTCTGAAATTGGCACAGCAGGCTTTCGAGGAATCTTAGCATATTCCTGGCATTTCTGACAGGTTTTCACGAAGTTATGACAATCCCGTCGAATGGTGGGCCAGTAAAATCCCGACCGAAAGACTTGGGCTGCCAGAGTACCGCTAGCAATGTGCATGCCACATATCCCTTCGTGAATTTCACGTAACACATGTAAGCCTTCTTGCTCCGTTATGCATTTAGTGGCCGGATGGGAGAAACATCTTCGTATTAACTCTCCGTTATAATATGTGCATCGTGCTGCCCGTTTTAGGACTTTCTTTCTCTCTGTCTGGTCCCCCGGTAGTTTATCATGTTTCAGATATTCTATCACTGGGATCCTCCAATCATTTTCTATTTCTTCCACACAGAGCGATGCCTGCTCTTCCATGAAAGAAGGTGTAGGCAGTTCTCCATAGCGCACGTCACTGGGTATTGAGGCTTCCGGATTGGCTGCCATCTTGGCGAGGCTATCAGCCTCTTCATTGTTTTCTCTAGGAATGTGCTCAAAGGTGACCAGGGTGTTTTTTTCCTGTATCTCTGACAGTTCATGCTTCACTTTGGCTAAGTATTGGGTCATGATGGGTTCTCTGGCTTGGGAGTTCCCCAGAACCTGATCCATTATTAGCTTGGAATCTCCTCGGATCTTTAGACGTGTTCTGTCTTCCTTCTCCACACCGGGGGTGGCTCCGATGGAGAAACTGTTTCCAATTCTGAGTCCTGCTAGCAGTGCTTCGTATTCAGCCGCATTGTTGGACAATGGCTGCAGGATTCTGATGGCGTATCGCATCTCCAGGCCGTTTGGTCCAACTAAGAAAACTCCTGCGCCAGCTAATTCTTGATTTTTTGCTCCATCTACGTGGATGACCCACGTATCTGTATATGTCTCCGGAGACGGTAGGCATGGACTTTCTGCTTCTTCCTCCAACAGATCTATCTTTGTGTCCCTTGTGAATGTGCACTCAGCTATGAAGTCAGCTAACGCTTGGGCTTTAACGGCCAGTCTAGCTTTGTATTGCAGCCCGTATTGTTCGAGCTCGATAGCCCAAATTAGCATTCTTCCTGAAGATTCAGGTTTTCTGAAGATTCTTCTCAACGGCTGATCCGTGAGTACAATGACGGGGTGGGCTTGGAATTATCGATCCATCTTTCGCATGGCTTGCACTACAGCGAGTGTTATCTTCTCGATAGGAGCGTATCGCAGTTCGGTATCTTTCAGTTTGTGACTCACGAAGAATACAGGACGATGCACATACCCTTCACTTCGCACAAGGACAGCGCTGACTACCTTGTCAGCTATTCCCAAATATAGATATAGTTCATCGCCGGGCTCAGGCCTCGTCAGCACTAAATCTGATGATAGGTAAGCTTTTAGTCCTGCAAACGCTTTCTCACATTCCTCTGTCCATCCGAAGGGAGCCTTGTTGCGGATGACTTTGAAGAAAGGCAAACATCTCTCGCCTTGCTTAGATATGAATCGCCCCAACGCAATGATGCGCCTGGTTAACTTCTGTATCTCTTTGACAGTTCGCGGGGATATCATATCCTGGATGGCTTTTATCTTTGACGGGTTGGGTTGGATGCCCTTCCGGCTGACCACATAGCCCAAGAATTTTCCCGTTTGGAATGCAAACATGCACTTCCGCGGGTTTAGCTTCATCTTGTACTTTCTCATCACATTGAAAACTTCTTCCAAGTCAGCGAGGTGTTCTCTGAAACTCTGAATTTTGATCAGGATGTCGTCTACGTAGGCCTCTACATTTCTCCCGATTTGATTTTCAAAAACTTTGTTTGCCATACGCTGAAATGTTGCACCAGCATTCTTTAGCCCAAACGGCATTGCAGTATAGCAGTATGTAGCCCTAGGAGTGATGAAGGCAGTTTTTTCTTCGTCCTCTACGGCCATAGGAATTTGGTGATATCTGGAATTCGCATCTAGGGAGCTTAGATAAGCATACCCAGCGGTTTGATCGACTAACTGATCTATTCGCGGAAGGGGATAGCAGTCCTTGGGACAGGCATTATTTAGGTCAATAAAGTCGATGCACATACGCCAGTCCCCGTTAGGCTTTGGGACTAACACAGGATTAGCTAGCCAGGTCGGGTACTGGACTTCTCGAATGAACCCCGCCTCTGTGAGCTTTAGCAACTCCTTTTCGATGGCTGCTATCTTTTCCGATGAAAAAGCACGTCGTCTTTGTTGAACAGGCTTGGCGTCAGGACTAACGTTCAGCCGGTGTTCTGCGACCTCCCGAGAGATTACGGGCATGTCTGCTGGTTTCCACGCAAACTCTCCCTTGCATTTCCTCAACAACCGGATTAATTGCGCGTTCTCTTCAAGGCTTAGTTTCTCACTGGCTAAGAGATTCGTTTCACTATCCTTACCGATAGGGATTGATACCATCTGATCTAGCGACTGAGTGCGCTTTTCTTCTTTATCATCGAAAGGGTCGTCTGCCACGCAAACGTAGCGGTCACAACTCCTTTGAGTCATAAGTAAGTAGCATTCGACTGCCAGCTTTTGGTCCCCTTTGATTGAGACCACGCCGTTCCATGAGGGATATTTCATCCGCAGGTGTTTTTGAGATATGGCCACTCCAAAACAATTAAGGAATGGTCACCCCAAAATGGCATTATACGGTAACGTTAGGTCTACGACCAGAAATAATAGCTCTTCGGAGCGTTTGGATGTGTCTTCCCGGAAGTACACCTGCAGGGATGTTATTCCGGCTACCGGAATCGGTACTCCATCAATCCCAATAATTGGCCTCGTGCAAGACGATAGCTCACCGTCAGGTCATTTCATTAAGTTGTACGCTTCCAATGAAAATAGATTCACTGCACTCCCGTTATCGACAAGGGTCCTTCTTACCCCATGACTTCCAATGACGGGCGTTACAACCATCGCGTCATTATGCGGGAAGACGATGCCTTTTTCGTCCTCCTCTGAGAAAGACAATATCATTCTGTCTAAGGCACTTATCGCCTCGATTTTCGTTTGCGCGCTCTCCCGTTTGCGCTTTTCTCCAGGGTTGGGCGTTTGCGGCATAATTTCCTCGCAATAGGGTGCTCCCCCCGCAATGATATTTATCATGGGCATTTGGTCACTATCGATAGCGAGTGCTTCTCTATTTGGCCCGAGGGGAACTACGTTAGCCCCTGTAGCGTGCGAGGGCGCTTGCCTCTGCTCAGTTGTATTTCCAGTTGGGTTGTTTCTGGCTTCCTCCCTTGCCTTTATGGCAAATTCCCCAAGGTAGCCCTCTTCGACCAATCGCTCTATAGCCGATTTTAACTCTCTGCATACATCTGTTGAATGTCCCTTGACCTTATGGAATTTGCAGTATGCATTTTCTCTTCCTCCCATGATTATTCCTGGTTTCACGGGAGCTGGGTAACGGATAGGCAAATTTCTCTGTTGGACTATTGCTAAGATCTCCGCCCTTGGGAGTATGAGAGATGGGAGGTCAGGATCGTATATCCGGCCCTTTGGTGGGTCCGTTTGCTTCCGAGTGGGGGACCCTCCGGGTCTTCCTTTCGAGAAGTTGCCTCTCTGCCGGCCAGGGGTTTTGGTGTTATGTTCTTTCCGCTGGCCGTGATCCTCGGTGAGTTTAGCGTCAGGGGCATTGCTGTTCAGGACGTTAGGGGCCACATATGGGTCTGTCGGCATGCCTCGGATCCATTCTCTATTTTCTTCCTCTTCCATTCTTGCATAGTTATGCGCTTTTAGCCTCAATGCATCCAGGGTCGTTGGGGGGTCCACCGTTAGCGTATCTTTCAGTTTACTGTATCGACAATTGCGTTTCAGGGCCTCAATCGCAAAATCGATAGTGACCGCTGGCGTTAGGGACATTTCAAGATCAAATCGACCTAAGAAGTCGTTCAACGATTCCTGTGGTTTTCGATGGATATCGAACAGCGCAGCTGCTGACTTTCTGATAGGAATAGTCGTGCTAAACCGACTTTTGAATTTTTCTTCCAACTGAGAAAAATTATCGATAGACCAGGCGGGGAGCCCCTCGAACCATAGACGTGCCACTCCTGACAGCGTCATTACGAAAATTTGACACAATGCTGCATCACTGCGCGTTTGGAATTGCACGAAATCCTTCACCTTATTGAGGTGAGAAATGGGATCTTTCGTGCCATCATATGATTCTGCTGGGAGTTTCACATGTCGATGGACTCTGTGGTGCCTGACACGGTAACTGAACGGATGACCAACGTTAGTGTCGGGGTCCCTACGAGGAGGACGCTGATGTGGAATTTCAGCGTCGTATCTGGGATTTTGAGGGTCATATTCCTGATGTCTCCTAGGAGAACGGCTACGGCTCCTTGGAGTTCGAGCTCATCGACTTCTGCTGCTAGATCTCTCGCTATATCTAGGAGATGGATCTCTCACTATATCCCCCCGTCGATCATCCCAGGGCTCTCTATACTCGTCACGCTGGCGGACTGCTTCGGGGATAGAGATTCCTCCCCTGTATTGTCCAGAATGGTCGGCAGGTCCACGCGTGAATGGTGGGACGTTTATGGGGGCCAAAGGGAAAGGTAAGGAGGATGGGAGTGCCCTAGACTGTTGGGGCGATAAGGGTCGTTCGTTGACAATGGACGGGGTGAAAACTACTTGGGAGGACACACCAGGTCTTGAGGCATGAGGAGTAAATCCATCAGCCATCTCTGTCAGCTGGTCCAGTTGAGCTTGGAGAGCAGCTATTGAATTCGCGAAAGGGTTGTCCGCTTCTCCTATCATAGATCTTCCCGCTTGGGGGGTAGGATGGCTGGTTCCTGCTATATGGGAGAAGGGAGAGCAAATCTGGAATGTAACTTCTTCCGAACTTGACCCAGGAGGAAGATCTAATTCTCCTGTAGTGACTTCCTGCCCTGGAGTGGGGGCATCAGAGGTAGCGAAGGGAAACAAGCGTCTGCGGGTGTTGTATGGGATGTTGGAAGTTCGGGACAGCGCTGGATCTGACTCTGAGGCCATAATCCTTCTAGCTTCGGGGAGGAGGAGCTTGGTTATTAAGGATGCTCACTTAATAGAACCAAAACTCTCAACGAGAGCACCAATTTGATAATAATTTATCTTCGGCCGAAGGATGTATGGCGGAGCAGCTCTTCTCAGATCAGTGTGCGCGACGGTCCACAGTACCTGCAATGCGCCGGAGGGGGTCTCCGGCGGAAACACTCCGATGCTTAAGTCAGTATGTGTACTGAAATTGGCAGAGTTTAGGCTAGTCAAGTTCGCTTACCTGCCTCCTTTGTGGGGGAGGTATTTATAGAAGAAAGGGGCGTTCTCGCCCAAGTAAACTGGTACGGAGCTATCACTCGCGTTAGGGTCTGTTGTTCGCCCTTATCGTGATACGCTACCTTGGCGGTAGGTGCATAGGTAGATATCGCCACGGTAGGATAATAGCCAGAGCGTTAATCCTGACGCGTGGTTTCCTCTAGGGGTGAGATAACTCCTTGAGCCAAGCATGAGGTCCGTGAGAGGAGCCGGTAGGGCCCCGTTAGCCTTTGTAGCGTTAGCCTTTGGGGAAGGTAGCAATCTTGTCCCTACCGTGGTGGTGCGAAACAGTAGCTATGCCTCTTCCCACCGAGTGATAGACGAAAATACCCTTTCTTTTAGGTGAATTGTTATCAGTTTAACCTTCTCTTGATTTAAAGGGAGAACTAGATGCTGCTTTAGGGAAGGTAACGGAGTTGTCGCAGCTTCAGGAGCGGACCCGGGCGGAGTTGGACGACTGTCGCGCTGAGCTTGCTCGAGAAAGATCAAAAGGGAAGGCTAAGATAGACCTTCTGGAGGCGGAATTGGTGGTAGCTGACAAAAAGAATATCTTCCTTCGCGAAGAGATAGCATCTCGTGATGCGGATTTGGCCAAAGTACCTTCAAAGATAGCCTGGTGGAAGAAAAAGACCATGGATATTTGTATCGCTGAATTTATGAGTCTCTATCGCCAGGGAACTGTTGACTCGTCAGTGCTGACCGATTACGCTTTCAAGAGACTGAAGGATTTGGGCGAAGGTGAAAGAAATCTTCCTTCTTCTGGAGAAAAACGGAGGAATGGTGATCGCGATGCTCGCGAGGGCCCATGATTAATCGAGGTTGCTCTATTTAGAAGATTTTCCGCTTATTTGTTTCTTTGTCTTGTAATAACACCTTGTTGTGCGACAATACTTGTATTTGATTGCTATTTGATTTTCATTCCGCCTTTTCGCGTTAACCCAACGCTATTCTTTTAATCAACGCCATCTTGCGTTATCTCCTTTCTTATTATCGCTGATACTAATGCTAACGCTATTTGTGCTTTCGCAGCGACGGATCCCAACTATAAACCTGAGAGCGTAAGGAGACGCTTGAAAAGGGCTCAAGAGAGAGAAGAAAAAGAGAGAGCTACTTCCACGGAAGCAACTGACAACCCTACCGATCTTCCGGCTACTTCCGCTACTCTTGTTCAAGTTTCCTCTTCTTCGGCCGGTGTGAGGGATTCTGACATTCCTTCAGGCGTTCCCCTTGTGACCATCGTTGCTCCTTCTGCCCAGCCTTCTTCTTCTTCCAAGGCTCCTAAGGCCATTGCCAAAGGAAAAAAGAAGAGAAAAATGAGAAGTGTCGCCGCTCTTACACCTTCTTTGGACGCGGCAGGCTCTTCAGAAGCACCTCCTCCCAACGCTGATACGGTGAGGGTGCCTTTTAGCCACGATATACTACCTTTCTATGTCTGTCTTTGTTTGATTTCTTTCTTTTCTTTATTTCATATCACGTTTTTGGCAGGACACTATTGCTGTCGCTACCTCCGCTCTTCCCTCAGGCGATATGGACTTGGGTTATGCGCTGACTGGCTCAAAGAAGAGACAGCGGCCGGAAGAGGAGGGTAGAAATCCATCTTCCTCTGCCGCCGAGGTAGGGAATAGACCTGCGGACGGTTTTGACTCTACGGCTGTTCCCCAAGGAGGGAATCCGTCAGGATTTTTGGAGAACTTGGGCACAGGCGAGACTTTCGAGGTTTCGCCCAATTCTTTTGGTGGTCCCGTTCACGCATATTCCTCCAACATGGGATATCAAGAGGTTATGTCAGATCTTTCAGGTTATCAGCCTCATGGCGCTTATTTTGCTCCAGGGGGTTCGTCCACACAGGCTCGCTCTCCTTTTTCTCTGGCCTTCGTTCCTTCAAGCGTCCCCCTACAGGCCCGTTATGGCGAAGGAGGTACCACCTTTAACTTTGTGGCGGATCTTAGTCCGCTAGGTGGGGCCGTTACTGTGACCCATCAAGTTGCACTGTACGATCTGCGTAACACTGGTCTGGCGGCACTGGGGGGTGACGGCTCGGATGAGGTTACGGCTTTATTGGCTTCCCAAGTACTGACGTCTGCGACAGAACGGGAAGCCTTCCTTTCCAGGCCCGTGGTTAACAGGGTGAACTCATTACGCTCCAACCTTTTTACAAATATGATGCAGTTCCATTACTGGGCGGAGGAAGCGCAGCATCAGGCTGCTTCTCTTTCCTCCTCTTTGGAAGAATTAGCACGAGAGCGGAATGAGAAGAAAAAGTTACTGGAGGAGCGTACGAACTTATTGTTGGCTCATCAGAAGCAGAAAAAAGAACAGTCTGTCGCCTCGGCAGCGGAGAGGGCCAAAGTTACTGCCTTGGAGAATGAGAAGTCATCCCTGGCCAAGGAGAAAGCTGCCCTGGAGGAAGAGTCGGCCGATAGGAGCCTGTGGCATGTCGAGCAGACTGCCGCTATTTTGGTTGCTTGCTTTGAGGAAGTTCACGGGGTCGACGCGTACAAACCCGATGAGGTCACTGCCGCTTTCAAACGAAGATCTGGCCACCTTAATGAGGAGGGCTTTCGCCAAGCTAAACCGGCAGGCTGGAAACGGAGGCACCCTGAAGGTTGACATGCTTCGAGGCTTTACCGCTCTTTCCTTAGTGATCAAGCGTCACTAAATTTTTGTTTATTATTTTGACCACCAAAATTTGTAGCCCCCTTTAAACATTTCGATGTGTTCAAGCCACTTTTATTGCTGACTTTCCTTTATTTAGTCGCTTCTTTGCAAACTCCTTTGGCGTTATCTTCACCATGTTTTCTTAATACGCTTACTTTTCCGAACAGATCCTTAGCGCTCCCACCAAAATTACGGAATTTGGTATTGGGTTAACTTTCTCGGTAAGCCTGGCGATATCTCGGCTTACGAGATCCTCACTCCTTCCACTGCCCGAAAAGTATTCTGCGCATTCTCAACTGTAAATCATCAGTAACAAAAACACGTTACGAGGGATAGTAATTACCCGTAGGAGCCTTTTCGCTGCCATCATATGGCGTTACCCTGGAACCCGCGGGAATCGCTTTCGCTATCAGCTCTATACTTCACCAGGGATTACACATCTGGTTACTAGCCGGGATTTCACGATTCTCCGCGTTTCCCTATTTTCACGATCGGCCCTTAAAGTGCCTCGTCTTAGTGAGCTGTCGGAACGGGACGGCTATCACAAGGCTAGGGAATTTTCACTTTTGGGCGTTGCCCTCGCGTCTAGAACCGTGTCCTTACTTAATGACCTAGCTGCAGCAGCCCAGTCGTTAAGATAGGATTCTTATTTCTAGAACGGAGTTTCTATTTCTTTGGGGCGTGCCTCGTCTTGCTGGGCCGTCTCCACGAGAACAATCAGTGCAAGAAAAAGACTTTTCACTCTCAAAGATACCGGGTGGTGCCCTCACTTAATGAGCCATCTGATCAAGATCGGTCATCACAAGGATAGGACTTTTCACCCCCGGGGGCGTCCAGGATCTTTCAATCCAACGCTAATTCTAGGTATGATGGGTAGTGCCCTCACTTAATGGGCCATCTGATCAAGACCGGCCATCACAAGGATATGACTTTTCACTTCCCCAAAATACCCCCTTTTTTATCTGCACAAAGGCAACCACAAACTTCCACGAAAGCTCTCTCATCGAGCGTTAGTCATGGTTAGGGTTGACATAAATCAAAGGTGCAGATAAAATCAAATTCTAGAGTAATATAACTTCAAGCGAGCGATATTCCAAGAGTTGGATAAGGGTGTACTATCGAGAGTCTCCAGATGATAGGCTCCTTTCCCGACAACGTGGGTGACGCGATATGGTCCATCCCAGTTTGGACTGAGTTTTCCCATGCGTTGCCCTGCCGCTCGCTTGTCTCTGAGCACCAGGTCACCGGCTTTCAGCAACCGTTCTTTGACGTGCCTGTTGTGATAACGGGCCATCTTTCGTTTGTAATACTGCGTTTTCAGAAGGATTTCCTCTCGGACTTCTGGTAACGCGTCCAGGTTAGCTCGTAACCTTTCCTCATTCAGTTCCTCCCGAAAGTGAGCCACCCGTAGGCTCATGGTTCCAATTTCCACTGGTGTAACAGCTTCGGTCCCGAAGGCTAACGCGAAAGGTGTTTCTCCGGTGGTAGTCTTAACGGTCATGCGGTACGCCCACATCACGTATGGTAGCTCATCGGCCCATTTCTTTTTAGACCCTTCTAGGTTTTTCTTGATGCCGCTAAGGATGCTCCGATTGGTTACTTCCGCTTGTCCATTAGTTTGCGGATGAGCCACGGAGGAAAAACGTTGCTCGATTCCAAATTCTGAGCACTGGTCTTTGAAGAACTGGCTGGTGAACTGTGTCTCATTATCGCTGACAAGAATACGAGGTACGCCAAACCTCATGATAACTTGATATTTGAGGAAACGCCAAGTTTTTTCTGCCGTGATTGTGGCGACCGCTTCAGCTTCTGCCCACTTAGTGAAATAGTCTACCGCCACTATCACAAATTTCAATTGAGACCTTGCCTTTGGGAATGGGCCTAGGATATCGATCCCCCATCTAGCAAAAGGACAAGGGGTGATAATTTCAGATATTTCAGTGGCGGGCCGCCGAGGAATCTTGGCAAACTCCTGGCACTTAGGGCAGGTTTGCACATAGTTGTGGCAATCTCTTCGGATGGTGGGCCAGTAGAATCCGGATCGGAAAACTTGTGCCGCTAAGGTACCGCCTGACACGTGCATACCACATACCCCTTCATGGATTTCGCGCAAGGTGTGAAGACCCTCTTGTTCAGTTATACATTTGGCGGCAGGGTGAGAAAAACACCTTCGAATCAGATCCCCGTCATAGTACGTACAGCAAGCTGCCTGTCTCAGTACCTTCTTCTTTTCAGCGGTATCCTCAGGCAGTTCCTCGTGTTTCAAGAATTTAATTACGGGAATTCGCCAATCGCTCTCACGCTCCTCCACACATAAAGACGCTTGCTCTTCCATGAAGGATGGTACCGATAACTCATGATAATATACGCCCTTGGGTATGGACGCTTCCGGATTCGCGGCCATTTTGGCTAGATTGTCAGCTTCAGCGTTTTCCTCCCTGGGGATATGCTCGAAGCTGATCTGCATGCCCTCTTTCTTTATTTCTAACAATTCTCGCTTTACTTTGGCGAGATATTGAATCATGATGGGTTCCCGGGCCTGAGAGTGTCCCAAGACCTGGTCAATTATCAACTTGGAATCACCACAGATTTTTAGACGTAGGTCTCCTGTTCTTCCGGTATCGTGCCTCCCTTTAGAGGAAATTCCTTTCCCTATTCTGAGCCCGGCTAGTAACGCCTCATACTCTACCGCGTTATTAGATAACGGTTGTAGGATTCGAATGGCGTATCGTATTTGCATATCGTGCGGCCCATTTATAAAGATTCCAGCTCCAGCCAGCTCTTGGTTTTTGGCTCCATCCACATGGACGATCCAGAGGTCCGTGTAGGTTTCCGGGAACGGGAGATCCATATCGCCCCATTCCGCTTCAGGTACGCCGTCCAAAGGATCTTCTGTAAAGGTACATTCCACTATGAAATCAGCCAGGATTTGAGCCTTTACGGACGGTCGAGACTGATACCTCAATCCGTACTGTTCTAATTCGAGTGCCCAAATCAACATTCTCCCTGAAGATTCAGGCTTTCGGAATATTCTTTTCAGAGGCTGGTCCGTGAGCACGATAACGGAATAAGACTGAAAATATCGATCCATTTTGCGGGTGGCTTATATAAGAGCGAACGCTATCTTTTCGATTCGGGCGTATCGCAACTCCGCATCCTTTAGGACGTGGCTCACAAAGTAGACCGGGCGATGAGAGTGGTTATCGTCGCGAACGAGGACGGCACTGACCACTTCATCTGCGGCGCCAAGATACAGATATAAGGTGTCGCCTACTTCGGGTCTCGTCAATAATAAGTCAGACGATAGGTAATCCTTTAACCCGATAAATGCCTCCTCACATTCCGGGGTCCACCCGAACGAGGCTTTCTTGCGTATGACTTTGAAAAAAGGGAGACACTTTTCTCCTTGCTTGGAAATGAATCGCCCAAGGGCAATGACTCGCCCTGTTAGCCTTTGCACCTCTTTGATGGTTCTTGGCGATATCATGTCTTGTATGGCCTTAACCTTTGAGGGGTTAGACAGGATGCCTTTTTGGCTGACCACGTAGCCCAAGAATTATCCTGTTTGAAATGCAAACATGCATTTTCGGGGATTTAACTTCATGCGGTACCTTTTTATCACGTCAAAGACTTCCTTTAAGTCTCGTAGGTGATCTTGAAAGCTTGCGCTCTTCACCAATATATCGTCAACGTATGCTTCCACATTCCTCCCTATTTGCTCTTCGAATATCTTGTTGGCCATACGTTGGAACGTAACCCCGACGTTCTTCAGCCCGAACGGCATCGCCGTATAACAGTAGGTGGCCTTTGGAGTGAGAAACGCAGTCTTTTCTTCATCTTCCCGGGCCATGGGGATCTGATGGTATCCAGAGTTGGCTTCTAGTGAGCTTAGATAAGCGTATCCAGCGGTCTGATCAACTAACTGATCTATGCAAGGAAGCGGGTAGCAATCCTTAGGGCAGGCATCATTTAAATCTGTGAAGTCGATGCACATGCGCCAATCCCCATTGGGCTTAGGAACAAGGATAGGGTTCGCTAGCCAGGTGGGATATTGAACTTCGCGGATAAACCCTGCGTCAAGGAGCTTTGCTACTTCCTTATCTACAGCTAACGCATTTTGCTGTACCGGCCTGGCATCTGGGTCCACATTGAGTCGATGTTCGGCTATTTCCCGCGATATACCTGGCATGTCGGAGGGTTTCCACGCGAAATCTCCTTGGCATTTGTTCAACAGCCGGGCCAGTTGAAGGTTTTCCGCTGGGCTGAGTTTTTCACTGATCAGGAAACTTGCTTCCTCTATATCGATTGCCGGAATGGGTACCATTTTGTCTAGAGGTTGAGCGCGCTTCTCGTCACTCTGCTCATAGGGGTCCGCTGCTATAAATACATACCTATCGCAGCTTCTTTGAGTCATGAGCGAGTAGCATTCCGCCGCCAGCTTTTGATCTCCTTTTACGGATACTACCCCATCCCAGGAGGGGTATTTCATCTTTAAATGCTTCTGAGATATCACCGCTCCAAAGCGGTTGAGGAAAGGTCGTCCGAGCACGACATTGTAAGGCAAATTCAGATCCACGACAAGGAACAACAGGTTCTCTGATCGCTTGTAGGTGTCTTCTCGGAAATATATGGGCAAAGTAATTACCCCCGTGACAGGGATTGGAACCCCATCAACGCCGACTATAGGCCGTTTGCTAGGTGTTAACTCATTATCAGGTCGTTTCATGAGATTGTAAGCTTCCAGCGAAAAGAGGTTCACCGCGCTCCCATTATCAATAAGAGTCCTTCGGATTCCATGACTGGCGATGACAGGCGTAACCACCAAAGCATCATTGTGCGGATAGACGACGCCTTTCTCATCCTCTTCGGAAAAGGATAATACCATTCGATCCAATATGCCTATCGCATCTCCTTTTTTTGTCATGCCATCACGTGTGCGTTTCTCTTTTCGCGGCTGCCGATTGCTCTAATTCGTCCATATAAGGGGTTCCTCCCGCAATAATGTTAATCATAGGGATATATTCGTCATCAACCGCAAGAGTTTCCCTATCTTTACCTCTGGGAGCATCATCCTTTTGCGGAACGCGAGGAGGAACTGGTGGTTCGTCTGCTGTCCTTTTCATGAAATTATTTCTGGCATCTTCTCTTATTTGGGTGGCAAATTCTCCTAAATATCCTTCTTCTACCAGACGTTCTATCGCCGATCTTAACTCTCTGCACGCTTCTGTGGAATGGCCCCTGGCTTTGTGGAATTTACAATAAGCATTCTCCCTTCTCCCTAGAAGCACTCCTGGTTTCGTAGGCGCGGGGTAGCAGATGGGAAGATTTCGCTGTTCTGCTATTGCTAAAATCTCTGCCCTTGGTACGTTAAGAGAAGGAAAATCTGGGTCGTACGTCCGGTTCTTGTAAGAATCCCCGTGACGTCGAGAGGGGGAACCACCGGGTTTTCCCTTCGAAAAATGACCCTTCTATTTGTTGGAGGCCTTGGGGATATGGTCCTTCCTCCTGGCGTAATCGTCGATAAAATGGTCGTTGGGTAGTAGCTTCGCGGGAGCAGTAGTAATTTGAGATGTCCCATGCGGCGCGTTATACGTCTTATCTCTATTTTCTTCCTCTTCCATTTTTGCGTAATTGTGGGCTTTAAGCCTCAACGCATCTAAAGTCACTAGAGCATCCACCATGAGCGCGTCTTTCAGTTTTCCATAGCGGCAGTTCCTTTTCAGAGCTTCTATAGCAAAATCAATGGTAACGCCCGGCGTTAAGGACATTTCCAAATCGAAGCGACTAAGAAATTCCTTTAAGGTTTCTTGAGGCCTTCGTTGTATGTCAAATAATGCGGCGGCAGATTTCCTGATTGGAATTGTCGTGCTAAATCTGCTCCGGAATTTAGATTCTAATTGTGAGAAATTATTAATGGATTCACCAGAGAGACCCTCAAACCAAAGACACGCCACACCCGATAATGTCATAACAAATATTTGGCATAACGCCGCATCACTGTGGGTCTGAAACTGAACAAAATCCTTCACTTTATTAATGTGCGAGATGGGATCCTTGGTGCCATCATAAACATCAGTGGGAAGCTTCACGCACCGACTGACCCTGTGACGCCTTATACGACGGCTAAATGGGTGGCCCGATGTATCATTAAGAATTTCACGCGCCTGACGCGGAGGAGACATTTCGGCCTGACGCCCCCTATTTCGTGGTTCTGGCGTAAGATGTCGTCTAGGAGATCGACTGCGGCTCTTGTGCGAACGACTTCGATACCTTCGACTACTGGATCTTTCACTGTACTCGGGTGATAAACTTCTGTTGGCTCCTTCCCTCCGTCCGTCCCACCGGTTCCTAACCCCCACAAGCTGCCTGTCTCCTTGTAGGAGGAGACCTTGCGGCATTTGTGGTACGTAAGCCTCTACTCTTCCCTGAGTAAACTGCTCAACACTAATCGGAGGATTTCCCGTGGATAAAGGCATCTGGAGGTTTTCTGGAAACAACGGTGATAAAGGTCGATCAGCGACAATAGATGGTGTGAACATGACGCGGGGAGGGAGACTAGATCCAGAAGCACCAGGCGTGACTCTTGCAGCCATTTCAGTCAAATATTCCAGCCGAGAACGAAGGGCCGCTATTTCCATTGCAAAAGGATGTTCACGGTTGAGCACAGATCCTCCCGAAAGAGGAGTGGAGAAATCAGATCCCGCTATCTGAGATGACAAGATGTCTGTCTGCGAGGAGGCCAGTCCCCCAGCAATTCCAACAGAGAGGTCCAGAGATCCTGAAATAATTGGTTGTGTAGTCATAGAGAGATCAGCAGTAGCAAAAGGGAATAACTGTCTGCGGATTGAGAAAGGGATATTAGAGGATGATGATCGGATTGGCTCCGATCCAGTGATCATGACCGTTCCAATCTTCCGACTAGACGGAGCTTGGCTATTAAGGACGCTCACTTAATATACCAAAGCTCTCAACGAAAGCACCATTTTATAAGATTGAATGTCGATCTTGTAAGATTCGGAGTCGTGCCTGATCGGAACGGTGGCGGTCGGTGCCGGATGTACCTGCAAAGCGCCGGAGGGGGGGCTCCGGCGTAGACACTCCGATGCTTAAGTCAGTTCGGGATTCAAAAATAACAGAGGTTCGTCTGAGTGATCTTGATCTTACTTTCAGATTGGAAAAGTAGGGGTATTTATAGGCCTATTCGGCGATACCTGGCGATAACAATCCAGGCAATGTCTAATGGTGACGTCACAAGCGATACCGACGGATGACGTCATGAGCGATATCGTACGGGCTGCCGGGAGCGATAAGCTCGTGGGTCCCTAGGATGGGATGGTGCAGTGCGTATAGAGTCGCGTGAGTCCCCCCCCCCCACTGATGTCGACCATCCTAGGAATCCTTCGCTGATTCTCGGGCGATATGAAGATATCTTACAGGTCTTATGGGAAATCGTCCTGGCGGGAGCGGCAAGCGTGGTAGCACCGTTAGGGCTGTCTTGATTGTTATCACCTTTAATTTTATTTGACAAATAACATAATTAATAAAGGTCTCATAACTTTCTAGATTTTTGAGTTTCTTCTCACCCATTAGCTGCCTGCTAACTTTCAGAATTAAGGTCCATCCCTTGAGCACCCTATCGCTGAGCACGATAGGAAAAAAATAATAAATATTTTTTAAAAAAAAACGAGGGATACTACATATGGGTGTAACATGCACTACTTGATAAAATATAATGGGTTTGAGAATATATGTAGTTTAACCTTTAAAAAAATGTGTGGAAAAAATGATAAATTCATGTCGTTGTAATAGCAGGATTTTTCGTCAAGTCGAGGACTCGATACAGGAGGTGCTCATCAGGAGTGGGAAGTTGCTGTCAGAGTTTAAGGAAGTAGGAAGACTGAAACAACCACCACCTGCTCCTACGAGACAACCCCGCCCATCGAAATGGCTTCCCCCACCAACGGGGAAGATAAAGATCAATACTGACGCGGCAGTAGGGAATATGGGAATGGGGCTGGGCTTTATCACGCGCGACGATAAGGGAGGACTGGTCTTCTCCGGGGCCATTTTTCTTCCCCACAGGACAGATGCGCAAACAGCTAAGGCCCTAGCACTTAGAGATGCCCTCATACAGGCGCGCCAATGGGGATGTGATAAGATTATCATCGAATCGGACTGCCTAATGAATATCTCCGCCCTTAATTCTAGGGACCTCCTGATAGGTTCCAATCCCCTTGATAGGCCTGGATGCCGCTTGGACGCACGGATCTAGTCTCGTTTCCTCGGTTGGTTTTGGCTTTGATAACAATCGATGAAACACCAAGGGTACAATAGTCTTCTCACCCAAAGTCAAAGTCGGATCTCTGTACACCTTGACTGGCGACGGCACCCGGCTACCGCCCGCGTTAGGCCGTGAAATCCTAGGATGGTCGACATCAGCGGGGGGGACCACACGACGTCATCCTATCCCAGGCGGCCCCGACAACACCTCACTGGCGATATCCCGTCGGCGATATCTTATCCGGCTGACGTATGCTGACGTCATCTTGGGCGTTATCTTCCCTCGATAACGCCCACCCCAGAGTAACATCCTTTCTTCGGCTATAAATACCACTCATTTTCAGATCAAAGGTAAGATCAAAATTACTACTCAAATCTCTGCCAAATTTCACAGCCATACTAACTTAAGCATCGGAGTGTCTACGCCGGAGTCCCCCCTCCGACGCTTTGCAAGTACGACGGACTGCCGCTACAGTGACTTCAGACGGCCATAATCTCCACCTCGCTTCCCCAGAAGTCCGAATCTTATCAGGCTTAGACTCGGAGTCGTTTGAACGATGCGGATGAAAGGTTTATAAATAAGATGCAGCGGATATTTGGTGGAAAAAGGGAAGGTTTTTATATATTTATACTCAAAGGTTTACAAAGGAAACAATGTTAGAAAGCTTCCCTTACAAATGATTCAAGGGTTTCTAACAAGAAGGACGATTTCACTACTAGAGTGAAGGACTCGGCTAACTTGAAAGAGAAGATTGGATCTATGATCCTCCTAGAGCTAGTCTAAGGAAATGGCCTAAGGCTTTAAGAGAAATAACTCAAAATCAAAAGCAAAGCTATAAAAGAGGCTAAGTCCTTCTATTTATAGCGATTGCTTATTACAAGGGAAAGTCCCTATACACCCTTGGACAAAGGGGCTTCTTACTTAGATGAGGTGGCCTTGATGCGGGCCCGAAGTGGAAAGGCGCCAATGGGCCTTAGGCCGAGTTGGCCGAAGATCGAGAGCTAGGCACGGGTTGAAGGTCGATAGCTCATGCTGGCCAAGGCACTGGTCAAGGCTGAGGGCTTGTGTGGGCTAAGGCGCGGGCCAAGGCGCTGGTCGAAGGCCGAGGGCTCGTGCTGGCCAAGGCGCGGGCCTGCAAGAGTGAGGCTTCGGGCGTTTGCTCGCGAGGGTCGGGCTCGGGTGCGAGTAAGTTGCGCGTGGTCTCATTGGCATGGACGTAAGTGCTCCAACGGGCCCTTGACTCGGTGTTAGCCTCTTCGGTGCGCAAGGTCTTTAGGAGCAATGCAACTATGTTCTTGCTCCTTGTGGGATATTGATGGTCAATCTTCGAGGACATATCATTCCCTTCCTCTCCGTGGGGATTCGACCTTGAATCTGTTGCGTTGCTCCCCTCAAGTTCCTCAGCTTCATCACCTACAAAATATGGACGAAGATCATTCACATTGAAAGTATGCCTAGTGTTGCCATAAGAAAGGGGTATGTCAAGTATGTATGCGTTGTCACTGATTTTCTCTAAAATGAGAAAGGGTCCATCGGCTCTTTGGCTAAGCTTTTTGGTCCGGAGGTTTGGGAAACGCTCCTTCCACAAGTGTACCCATACCCACTCGCCGAATTCAAAGGACTCGGTGCGGTGCCCGGAGTCTCTTTTCTCGATGATCTTAGCATTAAGGGCCTCGATGCGCTCCTTAGCTTTCTCATGCATTTTTCTTACCATCTCCGCCTTGGCTTCTCCATCTAAGCTATCACAAGTAGACATAGGAATTGGGAGCAAGTCTATGGGGGTAAGAGGGTTAAACCCATAGACCAACTCAAAAGGAGAATATCGAATGGATGTGTGCATGGTGTGGTTGTAGGCAAATTCAATAAAAGGAAGGCAATCCTCCCAAGCCTTGGGAGTTTGCTTAATCATAGTGCGTAATAAATTACTGAGGGTCCTATTGACCACTTCGATTTGACCATCCGTTTGAGGATGGTACGAAGTAGAAAATATGAGCTTAGTTCCTAATTTTGCCCAAAGCACACGCCAAAAGTGAGCAAGAAACTTGCTATCCCTATCACTAACTATCGTGCGAGGCACGCTGATCGCGTGTCGAACACGTCAAATATAAGTGTATAATAGATATGGAAATGGGGGTAGAAATGCAACTTATCACTGTCTACAAAGACTTATAGATTGCGGTAAGAGGATCGGTCCACAGAGACCTCTAGGGAAATGTAGTTCCTGGTTGACTTCCTCGTCACTGATTTTGGTTGGATGAATCTGAAATTAAAGACGAAAACAAAGGAAATAAAACAGTTCAAAGTAGTCTTGGTCAAAGGCTTGGCCAAGGCAGGGGTCAAGATTATAAGATATCAAATAAAAGGAAATCCTTGGTAAGGGCGATGTGAGAGCTTCTGTCCTTATGATTCAATCATTGATTCAAGGGTATTTGTCTCTGAATTCATAGTACTGCTATAGAGTGGAGGTACTTCTGTTCACTCCTGACTTCCCTCCTCTTCAAATCATCTAGCGGGTGCTCCCTTTCCTAATAAGCCTAGCTAAGAGACACCTTGCTGGTTAAAGGGTTTATCCGTTTGACTGCTGTCTTGAGTGGTTGTTCGCTTCATCAATAACACAAGGGAAGATAGTACCTAGTCAAGTTATTTCCCTATGGAAACCCTAGGTTGTCAATCTGGTCTTGGTCTAGATCGTTTATTCCTTCTAGTCTGGCGCGAGACTAGTCACCTACTTTGCCTAGCCGACGGGTGCTCCCTCTCCTTCTAGGCTGGTTACAACTCTTCTCTACTAGGGCACAAGAATGATCAGGTCTTGTCTCTAGTGAGTTAGCAGTTTACTAAACTCAAGGAATAAATGAATATGAATTATAGAGACTCTTAAGGGTGGTTTGATCTCACGAATATATAAAAACACAGCTCCTCAACCCTTACCAAGAATAGATGTTTAGCTAGACGTACTCATAGATGGAAGAATAGAAATATTTAATTGCATAATAAAATTGAATCCGAGAATTCCACACTTGGAAAATTCCGGAGCAGGAAAGTAATTCAATGTCGAAAAAGGGAAAAGAAGAGAGAGTTCTGAGAGGCAAGACAAAATCCGGCTAAATACTAGCTAAAGCCCCCTTGTCTTTCTCTAACTCTAACTCTTCAAACAAATCTAAAAAGATAGTAATATTTTCTATCTGGGAAATAAATCGCAACAAAGAGGGAGATCCTAAATAGGATTCTTCAATAGATTGCCATCAGATCCCTCTAAAGTTGCTGGATAGCTACGACTTGCCAGCTCACAAGACCCAGATGAAACGCGGCCCAAAAGGCTGCTGACGCTGTCGCTCGAGATGGCCTTTCGCGATATGAGTCTTGGCCAAGCTTGCGGCCAAGACGAACTTGTAATCGTTTCTTGCTGCGCGATGAGGTCTTGGCCAAGATCTAGGCCAAGACGATCTAGTAATCAGCTCCAGTGTTCCACCAAAATGCTCCGTTCTAGAACCAGAACTGTCAAAGCATGAGGAATAAAAGGGATATCAATAGATTTACTGCCCAAACAACATGTAAATGAACAGTAAAAACATGATTAAATGCAATGCAATCACACGCCATGCAATTTCACAACATCACGGAAGAACAAAGTAGCAACATGGGATGCATCACAAGTAGAATGACATGGTATAAAGTGAGCCATCTTGGAAAACCTATCAACCACTACAAAAATGGCATCTTTGTCGTGCTTAGTCCTAGGAAGGCCCAATACAAAGTCCATGGAAATATCAACCCAAGGGTGGGATGCTACGGGTAATGGCATGTAACGCCCATGATTCACACTTTTCGTTTTGGCACGCTTACATGCAAGACACCCATTTATCACACGGGTAACCAACTTAGTCATTTTAGGCCAAAAGAAATGTTCCCTAAGAGTGCTAAGTGTTTTCACAATGCCAAAGTGACCCGTTAGACCCCCTCCATGTGCTTCCCTCACCAGTAATTCATGAGTACTACACATAGGAATGCAAAGCCTACCCTTGCAAAAAAGGAAACCCTCATGCAAAGCATAATGATCAAACGCCCCATTAACATAAGCAAGAAACGCATCTTTAAAGTCCACATCTTCAGCATACAAAGTAGTAATATGCGAAAAGCCTAAGAGACGTGAATGTAAAGATGTAAGGAGAGTGTACCTTCTGGATAAAGCATCGGCCACTATGTTCTCTTTGCCTTTCAAATACTTGATATGGTATGGGAAGCGCTCGATAAATTCCATCCAAGCCGCATGCCTCTTGTGGAGCTTGCCTTGGCCCCTGAGGTACTTAAGGCTCAAGTGATCCGTGTGTACCACGAATTCCCTTTGGATCAAGTAGTGCTCCCATACATTCAATACCCTCACAAGCGCGTACAACTCTCTATCATAGGTGCAATAGTTCAGTTGTGCCGCTTTGCGTTTCTCACTAAAATAGGCCACCGGTTGCTTGTCTTGCAAGAGGACGGCCCCAATCCCGATGCCACTCGCATCACATTCGACCTTGAAGGTCTTTTCAAAATTCGGAAGGGCTAGGATCGGGCTAGATGTGAACCGATCCTTGAGTGTGGCAAAGGCCTCTTCTTGCTCCCTTCCCCAAACAAAAGGCACATCTTTCTTGGTAAGGGCATTAAGTGGCACGGCTATGGTGGAGAAATCCTTTACGAAACGCCTATAAAATCCCTCAAGACCATGGAAGGAACGGATCTCACTCACGCTTGTGGGCCTTGGCCATTCGGCTATGGCTTTCACCTTATCTTGGTCAATCTTAAGCCCCTCAGTGCCTACAACAAAACCAAGGAAATGCACTTCTTCCAAGCAAAATTCACATTTTGTCAACTTGGCATACAACTTGTGTTCGCGAAGGGTTAGGAATACTTCGCAAAGGTGTCCTAAGTGCTCTTGTGTCGTGGTGCTATAAACTAAGATGTCATCAAAATACACAACAACAAAACGACCAATAAAAGCTCTCAAAACATGGTTCATTAACCGCATGAATGTGCTAGGTGCATTTGTGAGCCCAAAAGGCATTACAAGCCATTCATAAAGACCAAATTTTATCTTAAAAGCCGTTTTCCATTCATCACCCTCATGCATTTTGAATTGATGGTATCCACTCACAAGATCAATCTTGGAAAACATTTTAGCACCACACAATTCATTAAGCATGTCATCTAGCCTAGGGATAGGGTGAGAGTATTTTACTGTAATTTTGTTTATGGCACATCAATCCATGCACATCCTCCATGATCCATCCTTCTTAGGCACAAAGATTACGGGCACGGCACATGGAGAAAGACTCTCTCCCTCACGAATCCCTTGGCCATCAAGCCCTCAATTTGCTCTTGGAGCTCTTTCGTTTCCATTGGATTTCACCGATAAGTCGGCCGGTTTGGAAGTATGGACCCGGGGAGAAAGTCAATCCTATGCTCAATCCCTCGGGTAGGTGGAAGGCCATCGGGAATTTCCTTGGGGAAATCATCCGGGAAATCTAGCAAAAGAGGGGAAACAAATTCGGAAATATGAGGGTTAGTGTTAGAAGTGCTTAAGGCCAATGCCTTAAAATGGACCAAAATACAAGGCTTGCGCATGATAAGCGCATGCCTTACATCCCTACCCTTAGCCATGAGACTCACTTTTCTCTCATTCTTTGCCCCTCTAAGGACCTCACCCGCTTGCTCATTCTTTTCAAGCGATGTTTTTCCTCTCCTTCCTTCCTTTTTCTCTCCACACAACTTACTCTTTTCTCTCGGGGCATGCTCAATATTTTCATGCCCGATTTTTAGCTCACACACCCCACTTTCCTTCTTCTCTCCACTCCACTCATTTCTTTTCTTTTTAAGGGTTGCCGAAATCTCAAAAGTGGCGCATGACTTTTCCAATTTGAGTTGGTCCTCGTAGACTTGGCTCGGGGACAAAGGTGAGATCAAAAACTTTTGGCCTCCATGTTCAAGCTTATAATCATTCTCAAACCCATCATGGATGGCCTTGCAGTCGTATTGCCAAGGTCGGCCTAATAGCAAATGGCTCGCTTGCATTGGTGCTACATCGCACAAGCGTTGGTTCGAATACCCTCCAATGTTAAAAGGCACAAGCACTTACCTTTGCACCTTAACTGCACTTCCATCGGTGTTGCTACCCGAATTTTGACTTTTCGTCACAACTTTACGTATTTTATCATTTTATCACATTAATAGCCCATCTAAGTCAAATTTCTGTCAATCTTTGGTCTTAGACTATTTTGTTTAATATTCCGGGTTGTTTTGTGTCATTTAAATTTTTTTCGTACTTTCGACTGTCTTTTCGCGCGTACTTCTAATCAGTCCCGAGTAGACTTTCTTGGACTATAGATCGAGCGCGTAATCTCTTTAGTTGATAATTACATACTTTTTTCTCTTTCGCGTCATCTAGTTTGGTTTCGTTCAATTTTTGTCGTAAAGACATTTATTTTGCGTCCGAACGTTTGACATTTCAGACGAGAAAATAAATGCGTTAAATCAAACTTTTTCTTTATTTACTGTCTACTAGTTAGTTTATCTTATTTTTCTACACCTATTGGTCCTCTTGGTTCGGGCATACATTCATTTCTTTCATGCCACAGTTCGAGCCAAAATATCCCGTTCGTATCAAATAGTTGGATTAACCACACATAAATGCATGTTAATCCTCCACATCCTCGCCAACGATGCATGATCATCCAAAACTCCTAGCTTGGCCCCTAGGGAGGCTCCTTGGCCACACAAACCCTACCCTTGCCCTCCACGCCGGCCACCTCACCCTATTCCTTTCTTTCGGCCATTTTCAACCACAAGCTTGCCCAAACCGACTCCAACTTTTCTCTATAAATAGAGACCTTGCATCAACAAAAATTGGGCACCTAATCTCACTCTTAATCTCCATTTCTTGCACAATCTTCTTGGCCATAAGCTCTCCTGGAGAGGTAAGCTTTCTTACTCTAACTTTTCTTTAATTTTCGTTTATGCTCTTAATGAAGTAATAAATTGCTCAAACTTGGTTCAAATGCTTTATTTTCATGCTAATTTCATTTCCCTTACCTCAATTTAACCAATCGTTGTCTGAATTAATTAATGGCCGAAATACATTTTAATTAAGTTTACTATTCACATGTGAAAATCACCACTGTCCATCATTTTTTTTCTTGCTGTTTTGATTGATTCGAGTTACTGCCTTGGTTGTTGTTATTTTTGGTCTAAAAATAAGTGTTTTTAACGAGTTTGAATCCTCCTTAGTCGTCGGCGACGTGAAGAAGAAGGAGAGGAAGAAGAAAGGTTTGGTGCGGGAAAGAGAAAAGGAGAAAGGTGATGGGCTTGGCTTTGCCAAGCCCATTTGGTTTTAAAATTAAAGTTTGGGCTTGGCAAATTTTTTTATGTCCAAAAATCAAAGATATGGGGCTCGACCTATTTATTTTTCGTAACCTTTTGTGCTTAATGTTCGTATGATTTTTCGTATGCTCGTATGATATAAAATGTTCGTATGAAATAAATTGTTTTATTTCCGTAACATGCAATGTTAAATATTTTCGTATGAAATAAATTGCTTTATTTTTGTAATATGTGTAATTATTCATATGTTATTTTCGTAATTTTTACCATGTTAATTATTTATCAATATGTTCGTATGCTCACATGCGTTAAATAATTTTGTTTGCTTGTTTGCCATGTTTAATTAATTGCTTGCTTGCTTAAGATTAATTACTTAATTAAACGTTTGTTTACTTGTTTATTATTTATTTTCATTTGAATTATTACTAATGTTTTCACTTTGTAAGGTAGATCAAGTTCACGCAACGCAAGTACACTTTTCTTATCCCTTTTATTTATTCAAAGCTTTCCGCATATTTATTCGTATGCATGATATTTAGAAATGTTAGAACTCAGATATTCGTATGCATGCTTATTTAGAAATGATAGAACTTGATTTGCTTCGTGAGCATTGGCCCGATGATGATAAAGAGGGCTCTCACTTTAGTAAAAGAAAAAAACCCAACGATTAATCAGTCCCGACCAGAAATGATTAATCAATCCCGAATGGTCCCGATCAGAAAAACAAAAAATACTAAAGCGGTGAATACCTCTAAGGGCCCAATTACGTGTTTATTTTAAAATGTTTTCTCAAAACACCTCGCATACCGGTAACCTTTTTAGGATGTGACTCGGGTGCCTAACACCTTCCCGTGTCCATAATACGACCCCGAACCTTTGTTCTCGGGTTTAGACCCATTGTGCCTTAGTTTTTATTTATTTTTATGTCATGACGATTAGGTTCCCTAAACCTAGAAAAATAGGGTGGCGACTTCATTTTTGCATGATGTGAGACGAGACCAATTTCTCGCCTCGCATTCCCGTCCTGAACCGCTTTTCGCATGAAAGCCGAAAAAAAGGGGTGCGACAGTTTGACGACTTCACTGGGGACTTTAGGGTCGAAGCCGATTTTTTTTTAGGGTGTTTATTTTTTTATTTTATTTACTTACTTTAATAAACTCTTTTCATGACTATTTGTTATATGCTTTGATGAACTGTCACACGCATCTCATGCATAGGCCCTACACCCAAGGGTCGCCCACCAAATAAGTTTAGGAGAGGATTAGTGACACCCTGGGACTCAAGTCTTGGATAATGTTCATGAAACTCAACCCGCTCGAACCCCTAAAGCTAGTCTAAAGGTTGCCCGATTTTGCAAGGAATCGGTTGACACTGGACGACACTTTAGGGACCATTCTATGGTATCGTCGGGAACCTTCAGACCGTTAGAGTCTAGTCGACGACAAAAGCCCCAGCATATGCATCATGTTCGTGCATTTACCATGTGTTTACATGTTTATATTGTCCTCACATTTCATTTTTTTCTCTTTCACTAACGCAAGAATTTTACTTTTCAATTTTATGTGGCGGTTCACACCCCACTTTCATCAAATTTTGTATTTTCGTCAAAATTTTGAGTGGAGGTTCACATCCCACTTTCGTCAAATTTTATGTGGCGGTTCACACCCTACTTTCGTCAAATTTTGTACTTTCGTCAAATTTTATGCGGCGGTTCACACCCCATTTTTGTCAAATTTTATGTGGCGGTTCACACCCTACTTTTTGTCAAATTTTATGTGGCGATTCACACCCCACTTTCGTTAAATTTTATGTGGCGGTTCACACTCTACTTTTCGTCAAATTTTATGTGGCAGTTTACACCCCACTTTCGTCAAATTTCGTGTGGCGGTTCACACCCCACTTTCGTCAAATTTCGTGTGGCGGTTCACACCCCACTTTCGTCAAATTTCGTGTGGCGGTTTAAACTCCACCTTTTCCAAAAAATCGTGTGGCGGTTCAATACCCCACATTTCAAAAATCGTGTGGCGGTTTAAACCCCACCTTTTAGAAAATCGTGTGGCGGTTTAAACCCCACCCTTCCAAAAATTGTGTGGTGGTTTAAACCCCACCCTTCCAAAATCGTGTGGCAGTTTAAATCCCACCTTTTTCAAAAAAATTGTGTGGTGGTTCAAGAACCCCACCTTTTTAAAAAAAAATGTGGTGGTTAACACCCCCACTTTCTTTCGTCAGTTTTGTACGGCGGTTCCCACCTTCATCAATCTTGATCGCATGCATGAAAGGAAGCTTCGTCATAGTCGAGCCTACGACTATAAACAAGGGCTCTTTGTGGGAGGCAACCCACGTGTTCTTTTCAATATTTCGTCAGTTTTAATTTTAAAATTCAGATTTTTTTCCCCCATGGACTTGCTATTTAATTCCCTCTTTCATTTCAGGTGCAATAAACTTGGGGGAAAGAGAGTGAAGTGACGACCAAAAGAAGGTGTTAAAAAAATGTCAAAGCGCATTTTTCAGGGAAGTTCAATTTCCTTTAGTTTAAGCCTTTTTGCAGTATTTGTACAGTCTTTTTTTTTTCTTCATTGGGGGCAATTTTGAATTTATCCTCTAAAAAAATATTTCATTCAAAGTGTTTTAGTGGTAAAAAAAAAATTCAAAAAAAATCCACACTATCCTCGTGATTTTCGAACTTTTCATAAATTGAGCATGTTCATCATTTTATTACATCATGGATAACTTGTACGTTCATTATAAATTGTATGACATACATGGTCTGGTCTGTTAACTCTTATATCCATGACATGTTTTAGACGTAAGCAGTCACAAACATAACCCTGTGAGCATTTTGGGCCTTCACGCCCTATTTCTTTCGTGAGTGTAAATGCTAAACTAGGTGCTAGTTAGATTTGCATAATATCCAGGGTACATGCACCATCAGACATGGGATAGCAGTAAGATGACATTGGACTTTGCTTTTGTTCTTCTTCCACATTTTTCATTTTTTTAAACTTTTTTTTGCCCTCAAACACATACTTTGTACACCATGTACGACTCTATCAAACACCCAAAAGCCTCTTATTTTCTCCTAACCAAGTGAGTAGTGCTCGACTGGGACCGCTAAATTGGAGTTACACATCAAGCAAGGGAATGACAAAGGAGCCCTTAAAGGATCGTTGACAAAAATCAACGTCAGAAGAAGGCCGAATAAATCAAGACTTGAAGGCCTCTGCCGAAGACAAAAATGAGAACGGACCAGACAAAAAGGATTGTACTTGCTTTGTTTGCTCAAAAGATAATCAATAAAAAAAAAACACAAGAAAGTGTTCAAAGAACACAATCAACAAAAAAATAAAAAAATAAAAACAGCAGAAGCAAGTACAAAAAAAAGGGGTCAAATATCAATGGCAAAATGATCTCAAAAGGAAAAGAGGTCGTTCCCCGCAAATATTGAAGAACTTGGGCACAGTGCCCTCAAAACAATCCAGAAAGAACATCTCCAGTAAAGATTCAAGATTTTGTGCACTTTGCCCTCGCCACAATCAAATCGTCGAGCATCGTTCACCGCAATTTATCCTCATCACAATCGGCCGTCGAGCACAAACTCAGTAAAACCTTTCGCAAAAAAAAAAACACAATACTTTTCCTTTTCTACAAATTCCTCCTTTTTTCTCCCTCGCAAAGTCCTCTTGATTATTAGCAGGCCCATGCATGTGCATCTTTCACTCTGATTGACATTGCAAATTTAATTTATGTGCTATGCTTACTGCATTTTTAGGAGTGTAAACACATAGCCCTATTTTTTAGCGTGAGCGCAAACACTAAATATATGGTGAGGATTGCTTAAGGCTATATATTGTGGGAAAGTCTTGTTCTTGAGGTCCTTATTTCCTGAACAAGACGCAGACGTTATCTAGACTTGAATCAGTCATGTTTATATAACGAAAATTGAATGAACAATTCCTTCAAGGAAAAAAGAAAAACATACTTGAATTAGTTTTCTCTTAAACAAAGAGGTCATTTTCGTTCTAAACAAAAGGCTTGGGGGCAAGCCGAGGTTTAAATGTAGGAATATGCGATATTTCTCATGTTTATCAATTGCTCTTTCTTTTTCCCATATGTTGCTGCTTTGCGTTTGTTTTCCTCCTATTTGCAGGATACAGATGTGCTTCGGTGGAACTTCACGCCATAAATTGGGTCTTCGATGACAACATCGTTGTAAAGCCCTCGCCATTGGGTTTTCGATGACAACATCGTTGTAAAGTCCTTGTCAATGGGTCTTCGATGACAACATCGTTGTAAATCCCTTGCCATTGGGTCTTCGATGACAACATCGTTGTAAATCCCTCGCCATTGGGTCTTCGATGAAGATATCATTGTAATGCCCTTGTCTTGGATTTTCATCAAAATCCAATCAACATCGAATGGAGAATGTTACCACTCCTCAATCATGGGTCGTCGATGACAAAATCGTTGTAATGCCCTCGTCATGGATTTTCATCAAAATCCAATCACCTCCGAATGGAGTACATTACCACTCACAAATCAAATTTGTGTGGCGGATCACGCTCCCTCACGTTCAAATCAACTTCAGTTTTCACGGTAAGTTCGAGGTAAGACCTCCTTTCCCTTTACACTGTTCTACATGGCCCAGAAATACTCTTTGTTTTCACCAATTACTCGTATCCGGTCGATATGTGGGCGGTTGGTTGTATATTTGCTGAGAGGGTAACCAGTAAGTCATATATGTATTAAGGTTTCTCCTATTCCTATTCATGGAGTTGTCAGTTTACATATATGACTTCTTACTAGTCACAATCTCAACAAATATACAATCAATCGCCCACATATCGACCGGATACGAGTAATTGGTGAAACCCAAGAGTATTTCTAGGTCCCTACGAAAAATAACAGAACAAAAAAATCAAGAACAACTTATTGTAAGTCAAACTATGATAATATATACTACGATGCCCATCTTATAAGAACCAAGATTCGTATACCTCACCCGACATTTGATTGATAGGAGGATCAAGTGTCATTGCCAGTCCAAAATCAGCGATCTTCACTACTACACCTTTATGGATATCTAACAGAATGTTCGTGGGTTTTAGATCGCTATGGATAACCTGATGAGAGTGGCAGTAGGCAACACCAAGAAGGATCTTTCTAGATTCATCCGTTGTTTTCGTGATGTTACGTAGTAAACTGGCAACTCCATGAATAGGAGAAACCTTAATACATATATGCCTTCTTACTACTTTCAGTTGTAGTGGTTACATCTGCTTTTTTACTTTCTACAAAAAATGTTGTGCATGAATCCTGCTGGCAGAGGATGCGCTGGATCATGAATATTTCAATGCTAGATGTATACATTTTGTTCAAACTTAGAAATGCAAGATTAAAGTGTGTAGAATTGGCATTGTATTGGTTGAATAGCTGCATTCGTTTCATTGTTATGTACCGGTTGAGCGGATGCCAGAGTTTCTAATGCATTGTTCTATAATAATACAAGAGAAAAGAAGAAATAACTTGAGGAAGAAAAGACCTTCCATAACAGTTATGTACAGGCTGTTATTGGTCTTTCATGTTTCTTATGTACCGATTGAGCGGATGCTAGAGTTTCTAATGCATTGTTCTATAATAATACAAGAGAAAAGAAGAAACAACTTGAGGAAGAAAAGACCTTCCATAACAGTTACGTACAAGCTGCTATTGGTCTTCCATGTTTCTTATGTACCTTTGTTTTGACTACTGGTAGACAACAGCCAAGCTGCTATTAGCTGCAGTGTAACCACCATCAATGATAAGATTATGTGCTTTTACATAGACTGATTCGTCGCTCGCCAGAAACAATGCAGCTTGTGCCACATTTTCTGGGCTCCCACGCAAGAGGCTTCCCCTCTCACCCACAAGCTGGATCACTTCCTCCACTTTGATATCTCCTCTCCGAAGGACTTGCTTGTAGGCACTGACCAGCATGTCCGAGGCCACACCGTGAGGCGAAATGCAGTTGACACGAATCCCGTGCACACCTAACGCTTGCTACTCCTCATCAGTCCAAGCATAGCCCCTTTTGAGCATGTGTAAGGATGTGAAGCCAATCCCCCCATCACGGCTGCGGAGCTGCACGTGCAAATGGTGCTCCCTTGTCTCCGGCCTTCGACCATGACACGTGCGGCGTGCTTGATCCCATGCACATTACCATTCCCATTGATTGAGAAAAGCTTTCTTACAACCTCCATATCAACATCAGTGATGCACCCTGAAGGCCCACCAATTGCAGCATTGTTGAACATGATGTCTAGTCCACCTTTCCATGTCACTGCAAGTTTCACAGCTGCTACTACATCTTCCTCTTTGGAAACATCACAGTGTATGTATCTTCCTCCTATCGAATCCGCCAATGTCGCGCCGAGATCATCCAACACATCAGCAATCACAACATAAGCTCCATTCTCTGCAAATGCTCTTGCTGTTGCTGCACCAATCCCTCTTGCTCCAGCAGTTATGACAGCAACTTTTCCTGACAGCCTGACAAAAACCAAATTCAGTTTACCTAAACTTGAGCATTAGATTAAAGATCCTATGAAAGGAACAGAGATTATTACCTCTTAGGTAGCAGGTTTTGGACATGATCATGCATGTGAATATCATTATTATGCTCCATTTTCTGCATAAATTGTTTGATTGATGCATGGATTTTGTGATTTGTAAATGTATATATATATAGGAGGGAGTGGTTTGCTTCACTGGTGAGAGGAGAGAGAAAGTGTTACATATTTTTTCTTGGGCTACTCTTGCATAAATTCTAAGGTGCACTTTGTATGGTTTATACTTTACTCTTACACTCTTTTCATTCCTTACAACTACTCCAAAACTACAATTTGTCATCTAATTCTCAACAACACTAGTACAAGCTGAAAAAATGAAGAAGTATGCTAAAATTTGAATTTGAATTTTGCCTTTTTTATGTTTACTCAATAAGTATAATTTGACAAAGAGTTGGTGGGAGATTTGTTAATGTTTCATTTAGGCTCGATCGAATTCCAAAATTAAGCTAATTATGTTGAGAAAGCCGTTCATTTTCAGAATCTAATAATGTTCGAATGTTATATATGAAATAGTCAAAAAAAGATATTTACGATTTTTTTTTTTAAAATGTGTAATTTTGAACTCAAACCGTAATTTTCTATTTTGTGAAATACTAATACAAACAACAAATTTTAATCATTTCTAAATATAGTAGTATATGAAATAAATTAGAAATCCTCTAAAAGAAAAGGAAAAGAAAACGGGCCTTGGTTTTGGGTATAATGTTAGGGTCGGGCCGGGTCGGGTGTGAAAAGCAGATGACGGACTAAAAATCACCCGAGACTATTGTGCTTTGTATGGGAATCAAAGTGCACGGAGTAAAAGAGGGGAAATTTAATAAGGGAAAGGGAAGGGAAGGAGAGTAAGGGAAGTTTTAAAAAAGTTCCCTTGTATGGCTGCATATATACAAGGGAAAAGGAAGTAAATTTTAATATTGGTGTATGGCAACATGGATGGAAAGGAAAGGAAAGGAAATTTAATTGTTTTTACCACTTTACCCTTATTGTCAATTCAGATTATTCTAATTAAATTTTTCATTTTTACCTTATGAAACACATAAGAAACAATCATCCAAAAATACTCTTTTACCTTATGAAACACATCAACAATCATCCAAAATGAAGATAAGACAAAACTTTAGGCAGAATTCATTCTAATAATGTTTAGTAGATAGAATCTACAAATGGTCTCAAAAGATAACATAGAGCTATAATATCCACTATCAATGTCTTCAATATTATTGTTCATTGTCGGAGTACCATCCTTCATTTTTGCCCAACGACTTGCTTTCTCCTTCGCAGTCTCAGCATAATCACCTATTGCTCTATCTTTCGCATAAAGCGAAAGTAACTTATCGTAGTGAAGAATTTCAGCATTCATGAACTTCTTTGCATGAGGATGTGCCTGTAAAAGAATAAAATGAGAAGAGGCAAATATATTAAACAATTTCCTATAAATGTTATGCTAAAAATGTCATATTAAAATTTAAACGTGTTTTTACCTCGATTAATTTTTCCCAAACCTCAGGCTCTGCATCAAACTTTTTGGTTATAGGACTCCAAGAAAAACCAATTGTATGCTTGAAAATATCATAAAATTGTGTGAATTTTTTTTTGATATACTTGATGCGGTTTTTCACCTTTTCCTTGTCAACTTCAAGAACTCTTGTTTTTTCACGAACTTCTTTAACTACATCATTCAGCCCTTGAGTAGTAAAAACACCATCAATTTTTGCACCATTTCTGTCTTCGTACACAATAGCGTCAATTAAAACTTCATCCATGTATTTTGTCCACCGCATTAAGTCTCTTTTTCCGACATCCTTCTCTTGTATTGCCATTATGTCTATTGCAAAACATGTACAAAAAATCATATATAAGGGACCTATCTATATGGAAGTGTGCAGGTGTAGAACAACTTATGAAGTTTAGAAAGTAACAACTACCAAAAGAAGTCAGGAAGTAAACTATTCAATTAGTGCTAAGATTCATATAAAATAAAAGCCAATTACTGATAAATATTTCATTGCAACAACTCACAATAATCAGTTCTTCACAGTTTATATGACTGAATGTTTCCGCAAGATTCTCTTAGCTGATCAACAGGACTAAGAAGCATTTTCCAATTAGTATTCACCTAACTTGGACATGTACTCGTTTTGGAAACCCATCTATAAAAGTATATGTGTTGCAAATACGTAAAACAGTCTAGGTCTTCTATGATCATGTAATTGAGCCAAGGAACAAACAAATTTGAGTCATGGGACATCAAAAATCAGATACAGCAGCAGGATTGACCAGGAAGATCATATAATCTTTTGTTACACAAGGCGTGTCTATCATATGGGAATGAATAAATAGAACAAATGCAAGATCAAAAATATAGGTGACCCAAAGACAGAAGGAAATACCTGGATATGAAGCTGCACAGATTACCTTCAGTAGGAGAAACACATAAATCGATTGGATACCATGGAGTAGAGATGGAAAAAGAAGCAGCTGTTATTGAAGAAAAGAAAACTTTGGAATAAAAAAACGTGAAAACCTAGCCAGGATAATATTAGAATATTTTTTTATTTCCTTTTAGTTACTTTTTTTTTCTCCCATATGTGGGAGGAAATATTTTGTGGACCCTGAAGGAAATTTTTACAATAATTTATTTACTCGGTATTCCCTTACTTTACTTTTAATTCCCTTGTATTTTTTTTTCCCATGGAAATTTCCTTACCCCTCTGATCCCTCTTCCCATACATAGGCTTGGCGAACAAGGGAACGACATCAGAAGCTTTGGTTACTGAAGAGAGTAGACGAAAGGAAAGAGAAATTGAGTAAGCGAAGGAATCGGAGATGGAAGCTACCGGATCATCGAAGCCGATGATAGCGACGCAGGAGGAGATGGTGGAGGCGAGAGTACCCATCGCTTACAGAGATCAGTGTGCTCACCTCCTCATCCCGCTCAACAAATGCAGACAAACCGAGTTCTACCTACCTTGGAAATGCGAGGACGAGCGCCACTCCTACGAGAAGTGCGAGTACGAGCTTGTCATGGAACGGATGCTTCAGATGCAGAAGATCCGCGAAAAAGAGGCCAAGCTCAAGCAGGGCGGCGCTGCTTCCGTTTCATTCCCTCTCATCCCCAAAACTGCAAATGCTTAGCAAACGTAGACCCATCAATTGGATTCCTTTTCTCTTCTGTTTTTGGTAAGTGGGCTCTGCTCTTTTGTCTATTTCTGTTGGTTGTCGGGTTTCTTTTCGATAATTCCGTGGGTGTTCAGTGCTGAATTCATTGTTTGTCATTTCCCTCTACTTGTGTGTGATGAATTTGGAATTCATTTAGGTGCTTTTGATTGGAAAGTTTTAGCTTGATGAGTTCTTAGATGACCTTTGTTGTTGGTATAAGTTATGATGTTTTCTGAGTGTTTTTTTAAGCTTTAATTTTGGAGTGGTTTATGCCTTTGATTATTTAGGATTTTATCCTTCTAGCTTGCTTCCATCAGCAATTTGTTCCTGGAATCTTAGGTTACAAGACCATCCAACTTCTGTAACATACCTCCAATAATTATTCTAATCTTGTATTATTGTTGTAACTGTAGTCTAGACATGAACTTACATTTGACTTGTGGGTTGCTACTTGCTACTTTTACTGTTAGTGGTTTCCTGTTTCCTGGGTGATCAACTGGTTGTGGTTATGTTGTACTATCACCTATAGGTATAAGACTATCAAAAACAAGAAGTATGAAAAAATCATGGAAGGCTGTTTCGACTGTCTTTTGGTAGACTCATGGATCACTAATCCTCTAATGGAGTTGGTGGTTAAGTGCTCCTTTATAAATCAAATGTGCAAGATTGTTCACCACTTGCTGTGGTCTGTTAAGACATTTTGTTTCCTTTTCCCTGTGATGAGCTACTGAGAGAAGGAGCAGTACAAATGTATTGGAAAAAAAAAAGGAAATTCAACCACCTTTGACTTGTTTTATCTTCGAAGCTAAGCAGTCGAAGAATTTACTGATACTATTAGAAAGCTCCTGTGGGGGTCCCTAATGCTAACGCTTTCTTTCATAGTCCATATGCTAACACTTATTTTTCATCCTTAATAAGAGATTAAACTATCACAGACTTCACAGTTACTCCCCCTGTCATTGTCAAGGACAACATTGCCATGTATGCCGGTGCTGCATAGTCACTTAAACATAGTAGCAAAAATGTTTTGGACAACTTAATCAAAACCTTTGAGTCAATCCCAAGTTTCCAAGAGGTTTTAAATTCTGTGTTACTAAATAACAACTAAATATTCAAATCTTAAAAACAGACAAATAAATAAGCTAATGAAGTCCAATTTAGTACTGATATAGAAGGCTCAATAAACTCCTTTTTATCAAAGTTAGCCTGTGCAGTGAAAGGAGACGTACATATGCTTTATTTTTGAAATGTTGACAAACATACATGATTTTTCTCACTACCTAAGAATTATTCTCTGGCCAAAGACCCAAACCCAGCTTAAGAGAATTTATGCATATGATCAAATATTCCCAAGCTTCACATGATTGATTGAAACAGATAAATGATATTTATGTTAACACTAGACCATGGTCACTCTTACTCGAGTAGTGAGTAGCAAGTAGACACATGTGCATCTTACAGAAACTGCTCAATTGTTAGAAAGGACATGTTCCAGAGTATAAGGAGATTATTTCGGTCCTGAAAAAATATCAAAGATTTAAGTTGCTGAATGAAGCTACTTCACTAAAGAATCACTGAAGGGTTCTAATTCCGTCTTTAAACTGACACTGGGGTCTTAATGCCAACAATGGTTCATTATGTTATGTGTTTCTGAATCTCTAATGCTCCTTGAAATCAGTATATGATTGGGGATAGATGCAAGAAAGACATCATTTCTGGGAAGGAAATGAATAGAAGGCCTACTAGCATTCATTCATCTGTTTAAATTTTTTGAAAATGGCTGTCTACATGTATTATTTGCCTGCTATCTTCTCGTCCCTTTGGGAAAAAAAAGAGGCTTAAGGTCACTATTACCTCGTGTTTGTCCCTTTTTTTCCATATAGCACCATACGTTTCATAAATGCCAAATACCCTATGTGTTTGTAATTTTTGTCTCAAATAGCCTCCTGGATTTGTATTTCATGAAATCCTGTAGGGGCTAGTTGAGCCGAAAAATACAAACACATGGGGATATTTGAGGCAGACCTTACAAACACAGGGGAGCTATTTGGGAATTACGAAATATAGGGTGCTATATGAGAAAAATGGACAAGCATAGGGGGTGAAAATGATAAAAATCAGGAGGAGTTTGTGTCATTTTAGTACTACATTTGAGTGGTGCAAAATGGTTACTGATTGTGTGGTGATCAGAATGGATTTCCTGTCACTTTTTTGCCATAATGACCTTGTTTATGATTTTTATGTCTCTTAAGCTGTTAGCAAAACAATCTTTATCTTATTTCTTCTTCAATCAGTTATATAATATTTCTTTTTATTATACTACTTGGGCATTAATATGTGAAGTACATTGTAAGCCTAGTTATTGCAAATCTGAAAACTAAGACATACCTTGAACTAAGAAGAAAAAAAATAGAACATCCAGATTTGTTCTATTTGTTGTTCGCATCACTGTCTCCCCAACACATGATATAAGGCTCCTCATCAATGCCTAATAGAAAACTCTCGAAGATTGTGCATGAAGTTTTAAGTAGCATAGGTCCTTGTTGTCCTGGACAGGAATGGTAGAATGATTGCTTTTAGGAAAATGTTAGAGTTGTTACAATCCATATTCCACATCTTCAACGACACATACTTCCCAAGGACACCACTGCCAACAGCATTTTCTGTTGAGGTGCTTGTGTGTGGATATGGGATCTTCTTGGTTTAGCTCTCAAGTTGAGAATTGAGATAGAGTGCTGATGCAGGGAAGTTTAGTTGTTTCTTTGACAGCACTGTCGGTGAGGGAATTTATATTGTTTGGTTTGAGTTTAGAGGGTTGATTTTATATGAATCTGCCTTTTATCAGGCATGTCATTGATAGGATTGCGCTTGAATCTTAGAATTGAATTGAGGATTTAATGTTTAATTTGAAGGGTCTTTGAAGGTTATGTCATGTTATTATGCCAAAGATGTTTTCAATGAGAAAATAGAACAAAAGTGTGAAAATGAAAATCCTAAGCACCAGTGCTTCCTGGTTTTAGGAGTGACACTAAAGTTTGTTGTCAGAGAGTACATGATGCAATGTTTTTAGGTAAAAGCGTACCACATACACATAAGATACTTGCATGTGTTTAGAACTCGCGTCTAGAAATTGTATTTTTGTGGCATTGGCCCTCAAATTTGAGAAACTTTACAAAATTTCAAGTTGGTAACATGATGTTTTATGCTGGTAACGGTGAACATAAAAAACAATAAGCATCCTTCTCCAATCTTCTGGGAGGCTAGTTGTTGGCGTCGATGCAGATTTCTCTTTCGTTTATTTTTTTCCTTTTCGGGAGGATTTCTGAGTATTCTAGTCTTTTTCCATCCCTGTAATTACTCCATCACTTTCTTCACGTCTGACTTTTTCTTCAGGTATTTACTTATTCTTCCCATGACATAATGACAGGAAGCTTTCCGAGACAGATGGATCTTGTGATGCTTGTGGCTGCTGTTGGCGAAAATCAATTTGCAACTGTTTACATGGAGACCTGATGTAATAGACTCCTTTCCTTGACCTTTTTACAAGTGCTACAACTTTGTTCAAGTTTGTGGAATAAGTTGTTTAACTGGCATTAGTCGTAGTCCTTTCAATATTTGAATATTGGGCAGTGGTAATTGCTGTTTTGCCCATTGGGACTTGAAATTAGGGCTGTACAAGAACCGGCCCGGACCGGGAACCGACCCGGAACCGGCCTTTTTTTGACCCGGACCGGACCGACCCGGGGCTTCTTTTTTTTTTTTTGACCCGGACCGGAACTTCCAGTTCGGTCCGGTTCTTCATCCCTCTAAATCCGGGAACTGACCCGGAGAATCGGTAGAACCGGAAGTATATATATGTACAATAATATCAAAGTTTCCATTTGGTTCAATGGTTAACTCATCACCTTTTGTATTAAAGGGGAGAGGTTCAAATCCTCTTGGCTCCCACTTTTTTTTTTCTTTCTAAACTTAACTCATTCTCTTTCTTTTTTCCTTCTAAATTATATTAAAATTTCTCATGTATGTATATATTTTTTCTAGTAATATAATTGTAAACTCAATTAAAAATCCTCATTTTTTTCTTTTTATTTGTTATTTTAAATACAAAATTGTATTAAGGATGTTATATGAACTAAGAAATAAATTTTTAATAGTCATTTATATAGTTAAGATGACACATACTAGTAATATATTATTGTAAATTGTAATAGCCATTTATATAGTTAATGTGTATAAAGTAAGACCATTAATTATTAATAATATAGTTTAGGGATTATTATCAATTGTCATAAAATTAAAATTGACTAATTGTTTAGAGTTTTATGCTTTTAATTTAAATTGTATTAATGTTTAAATTACTAATGTATTATGCATTTTTTCTTTTTTTCTTTTAAACTCAATTAAAAGTCCTCATTTTTTTTCTTTTTATTTGTTACTTTAAATACAGAATTTTATTAAGAATGTTATATTACCTAAGAAAAAAAAATTAATAGTCATTTATATAGTTAAGATGACACATACTAGTAATATATAGTTGTAAATTGTAATAGTCATTTATATAGTTAATATGTATAAAATAAGACCATTAATTATTAATAATATAGCTATTAATTATTATCAATAAATAATTAAGGTTTCAGTTCTCCAACCTTTAAAATCCGGGAACCGGTAGAACCGGAAATATATATATATATATATATATGCACAATGATATCAAAATTTCCATTTGGTTTAATGGTTAACACCTCACCTACCATATTAAAGGGTAGAGGTTCAAATCCTCTTGGCTCACACTTTCTTTTTTCCTTCTAAACTTAACTCCTCCTCATAAAAAAAATAAAAATAAAAAAAATCCGGGTCGGAACCGGCCCGGTCCGACCTGGAAAATTCAGAACCGGCCCGGTCCGACCTGGAAAATTCAGAACCGGCCCGAACCGGACCGTGTACACCCCTACTTGAAATAAATAGATAACTTCACTTCTAAGTAAACCTGTCCCCAAGGGGGGGACCTTTCTCCATATTTCACTTGTTTTTCCATTCATATCAAGGATTAGTTCCTCTTTGGTTTCATCCTTGGTTCCATAATTATGGCATCCTAATTTGTTTCTTTGGAAATCATTCAAGAATCTATTTTTTAACAGTAGAACATATATTAAGGTTGTGATCGAATGATAAAAGATTTCTCGACACTTAACCCAAGTCTCATCGATCATGCTTGGCGAGCCATTCTTTTTAGAGCTAGACTATATGTGAGGAGGATCGATCACATGCTTAACACATCCTTCCAAGGCAAGAAAAAATTCCATGACAATTACAATTTTTCTGGTTATGGATGGCCATTTTCAAGTTTTAGAAATAAATTTTCCTTCATTTTTCTACAATGATGATGACCTATGGTGTGGATTTTTGTTCATTTGAAAAACATGAGAGTGAATTGTCAAATCTAACTTCTTGGATTTTTGTTCATTTGCAAAACATTTGAGTGAAATTCAAGGCGAAACTAAAAGACATTCCTTTAAAATTAATGCCCTTTTGCTCTCAAAATTTAAATCTCTAATCTATATTAAGACTTTTTTCTTTCCACATGCATAAAACAAAAAACTTCCAAAAATATTGTAAGTTCAAGATTTCAAATTGAAGAGCTATTTTTTTTATAATTAAGGATTATAAGTCAGGAAATTGAAATTTAATATGGAACTTTTTTTATCTGAAATATCGTTGAGTTACAAATTGTTTGATAAATTATAAGAACACATATCGCATTTATTTTGCTTTTTATAAGTTGACAAATGAGAAAAACTAGAAATTGCAAATTGTCGCAACCCCCTTTTCGTTGAAAATGAGTAAAGGTTTGGGACGGGCCACAATGCGAGACAAGCGTTGGACTTGTCTTAACATCATGCAAAAATGAAGTCGCCACCCTAATTTTCTAAGGTTTAGGGAACCTAATCGTCGTGGCATAAAAATAAAAAAACTAAGGCACAATGGTCTAAACTAAAGAACAACGGTTCGAGGTCGTATTTATGGACTTGGGAAGCTGTTAGGCACCCAAGTTACATTCAAAAAAGGTTACCGGTATGCGAGGTGTTTTGAAAATATTAAAAACATGTAATTTAGGCCCTTAAAGGTGACGTTACATCTTAGCATTTTTCGTTGGGACTTGTTATTTCCGTTTGGGACCGAGGGATAGGCAGGGACGGATCCAGAAACTATTTTTTTTTTGGAGTATTTTAAAGGGAAAGTAAGCGAGCTGAATGAAATATTGAACAAGTATTTATATCCGTCACTAAATAATAAATATTTAGATAAACTTAACAACTTCATTTTTGGACGAACTATACTCCAACCAATTACCAAATTCATCATACTATTTAGGATTAAAATGTCTTTGAATACCTTCATTTAATATTTTAGGAAATTCTATGTCTCGTGGTTGACAATGACCTTTCAACATATAAGCTCTACGAATTTGATCCAATTAGCATATTAATATCAAATATTTGTTTTGTACAAGTAGTATATATATATATATAATGCCTCATTAAATTTTTTAAGAGTATTTTAAAGGGAAAGCAAGTAAGCTGAACGAAAAATTGAACAAATGCTTAAGAGTATTTGTATCCGTCACTAAATAACAAATATTTAGATAAACTTAACAACTGGATTTTTTGACGAATTATACTCCAACCAATTACCAAATTCATCATACCATTTAGGATTAAAACGTCTTTGAATACCTCCATTTAATATTTTAGGAAATTCTATGTCTCGTGGTTGACAAGGACCTTTCAATATATAAGCTCTACGAATTTGATCCAATTAGCATATTAATATCAAATATTTATTTTGTACAAGTAGTATATGTATATGCCTCATTAAAAAAAATTTTTTCATGCAGCCGAAACCCTATACAAATTTTTTTTCATCCAGCCCAGGGTGGGCGCTTGCCCACCCTCGGCTGGGCTGGATCCGTGCCTGGGATTGCCGATGGGATGTTTGGTGATGATGAATTGCAGTCGGCAAACCTAGCTAGGAAGAAATGTGAGGTAATTTTGGATATTCAGGCATTAATTGTCATTAATGCATGAATTTGGATACGAACGGGATATTTTGGTACGAGCGAATTCGTACGAAAGTGAAAAATAAATCCGAGCCGAGGAAACCACGACGTGCAGAAAAATAAGACAAGAAAACTAGTATACGGCGAATAAATGCAAAACTTGATTTAACGTATTTATTTTCTCTTTCGGAAACACTAAAAGTTCGGACGTAAAATAAATGTCCTTACGACAAAAATTGAACGAAACCAAACTCGATGGCGTGAAGGAGAAAAATAGTACGTAATTATCAATTAAAGAAATTACGCGTCCGACCCACGGTCCTGGGAAACTTGCTCGGGACCGATAGAAGTTCGCGTAAAGACAGTCGAAAGTACGAAAAAAATGAGAAGGCACGAAATGACACGCAATATTAAACAAACTAGCCTAGGACCAAGAATCGGCAGAAATTTGACCTAGACGAGCTATTAAATGCGGTAAACGCTAAATATGCAAAATTGTGACGAGAAAAATCCAAAATCGGGTAGCAACACAAACATAAAATTGTTGTCTTATTTGCCACTTTTTCTTGCCTTTTTAATTAGTATATTATTATTTTTCTTTGACAACTTGTATTGTTGTTGTCCTTGACCTAAAAATGGAGATAATGTTGGCAATCATGTGATGCAATTTTGTTTTAACACCTTTGCTAGATTCTTGGGAAGCTATTCAATTCCAATTCCAATTCCAATTGCAATTGCAATTCCAATTATTCAAACTTTACACATAAATAATACCAACTCAACTCATCTTTTAGACAATTTGTTCACTACTACTAATTAACTTTCTCACCCAACCAAAACCTAAGAGTTGTTGAGTATCTTTTACACTTTACTACTATTTTAAAAGGATTTTTTTGGATTCAAACGTTTGACATAAAATCTTATCAATTTGCCCTTTTTTTTCTCATACCTACCTTTAAAACCATGTGCCAATAATGTGCTCTAGAAAACAAAAGGAAATGGTAAGTTTGTAATTCAATTGATTAGTACATATTATCTCTGTGATGTAAATTTATTGGAAAAATAACAGTCACCCAATATCTCGTAATGGAATAATATTGTCCATTTTTAGTCTAAGCTCACACGATTTTTATATTTACTTTTTATTTCTCTTATTTTTCCAATAATGGACGTTTTAGCCCAAAAATGTTGTCCTTTTTTAATGGACGTCATTGGCATTTGTGTTCACTTTATTTGTGTTTTGTCAAAATTACAATCAAACGACCAGTCATTTTTAGTTGAACAACATGTCATACGAGGCAAAAAAAAGGAAATGAAAAATAGAGTTGGGCGAGATTTTAAATTTTGGGAAACATCAGAAACAGAGTGTCAGTAGGCTACTGACACCCACCTTCTCCATCTTCTCCTTCTCTCTTCCTTAGCTTTCCTCCTTCTTTCTCAATCATCTGCCTGCACCAATCCGGTCATCAAGCAAAAAAGCAGCAGCACAATTATGCAACAATTAAGCTCCGCAATTAAATCCAACAACAATTCAACCAAATAAAAATTAAACCCAAACCAAAAGTTAAACCAGCCAAAAATTAAATTAAAACCCAGCCAATCAAACCATCTTCTTCCTCCAGCACCGGCGGCAAAACAGAACAAGCTACAGATCTGGAAAAATATGACACAATCATATTGGATCCGAACCAGTCCAATCCATATCCTACACCACAGATCTGAATTTGTGTCTTCCCTCAAATTTAAATCTGGATCTGGACGAAAGAGACCGGTGGTAGAGAGTAGTAGCTCCGGTGATGGTTGGAAAAGAAGCGATCGGACGGTGATGATGGTGTCGGCGAAGTGGCGGTGTGGCTGTATGGTGGTGCCGACAGTGGTTGGTGATGGTGATGATGGTGTCGGTTTGGTTTTCCAATGGTTGAAAAAATAAAGAAATTTATGCAGTGGAGGATTGGAAGAGAAATGGAGGAGAGATGATGGTGTGGTTGTATGGTGGTGCCGACGGTAGTTGGTGATGGTGATGATGGTGTCGGTTTGATTTTTCAATGGTTGAAAAAATAAAGAAATTTATGCAGTGGAGGATTGGAAGAGAAATGGAGGAGAGATGATGGTGTGGCTGTATGGTGGTGCCGAAAGTAGTTGGTGATGGTGATGATGGTGTCGGTTTGATTTTCCAATGGTTGAAAAAATAAAGAAATTTATGCAGTGGAGGATTGGAAGAGAAATGGAGGAGAGATGATGGTGTGGCTGTATGGTGGTGCCGGCGGTGGTTGGAAGAAAGAGTGGTTTATGCAGTGGAGGATTGGAAGAGAAATGGAGGAGAGAGAGGAGGCTGAAAGAAGGAAGAAGAAGGTAAGAAAGGACCCTTGCGTGGTGTGGCCTACAGACAAAAAGCTCGCGTGCACTGACGACGCAGTCAGAATCCTTAATTCACGTGATTCACTCCCTCACGTCCATTATTTATGGACAGAGGGAGTACTTTTAATGCTTCTTTTAGGAATTAGAGATGAAATCTTATATTTTTTAACCTATAAGCTCAAGTAAATTACCTATAAATAATTAGTTTCAATGTTATACTGTAAACCAATTACATAAGAAATTAATATTACCATATTTTTTACTAATTAAGATGTAATTTTTTTTTTAATAAATAGAGAGATTAATATATTAAGAAGTCATGAAGAACATGACAGAAGGGGTACAAGCGTTGCTGCACACAGCAGAACAACAACTCACGCTGCTGCACACGGCCGACCAACTCGTTGCTGCATACAGCAGAACAACAACACACGCTGCTGCATATAGCACAACAACACGCTGCTGCACTCAGCAGAACCACAAACGCTGCTGCACTCAGCAGAACCACAAACGCTCGACCAACCAAAACTCCAAAAGAGCTAAAAGAAACTGACTCGCTAGCTAACTACCCGAACTACCTCTACACCAGACCAGAGTGTCATGTGTCCTCCGTTCCGAAGCCACGCCGGAGAGTGCAGCATGTCAGTCATGGAATAGGCGAACGTGTGATCCTTGCTTTTCAACCACCAATGCCACAGGGAGAAAATCATATTCTCACATCGCGAACCATTGTATCCCGACTGGCGGAAAACCATCGCGTTAACATCAACCTTTCTTGGTTCCAATAAGCCTAATACCTTATTAATCAAATCAATCGTCTCCTTCTTAGGAATATCCATAACTGCCCACATTTCTCCACCTTCTTCTTTCAACTCAAACCCAATAGACTCCAACAATTCGACCCCTCCTGAAACATCAGTCACCGCCTCCTTAATCTTTGGATTCCCCAATCTGATTCTTCTAAACTTTGCGTTTTCCGGCTCCCAAACCAAATTTCTCAACTATCTAACCATAACCTCCACAGACCCCTCTGGCGGTTCCCCTGATACATACACACCAACACAAGCCTCCAGTTCGCTCCCACTACACTGCTCTACCACATTATCTTGAGCAACACCACCACCATTACTGTTCTCACTACTTTTATTGACACAGCTTTCTATATGCACAACAGACACCTCTTCCTCCGACCTATACGACTGCCCACAAACCGGACATTCAAACACATTCCCATTTTGAGATATTTTACCTGTAGTGATCAACGAGCCAAACGGGTCGAACCCATTTTCCGCATTGCGATTTTGAGCGGAGTTGTCGTTGTTGTTAACAGAAACGGCCGGTTTGGTCTGATCAGAGCTGGAGTTCTTCTGAGGCGAAGGCTTGGACTTGGCGGGAGATGGGTTTTGGTTAACCGGCTGTGAATATCGGGTTTGGATAGGATTAGCGGGAGCGGGTGAAGAAGAAGAGGAGGAGGAGGTGCCACCCAAAACTCGACCTTGGCCCTTGAATTTTCCGGAGGAAGATGATGACATCTGGGTATTCACTTTCTTCATGAAACCCTTAAACTTGTCTCTCATGTCATCCATTTTGATTTCCGGATTAAGAGAGGAGAAAATCAGCAAAACCAACAAGGATTCAACAAGAATTGAAGCAAATAAAGTGAACTTTTGCGCAAGAAAATGAAGAAAAAGTCAATGGTTCACTGACTTTGGAAGCTGAGATTAGAAAGAATTTTTTTTTGGATTGGAAAATTTAGAATATTCTTTACATACATTAATTTACACGATCGCCAGCTCAACACGGTTCCCTTGTAAAGCAGCCCACTAATATTCTGACACGTGTCATACCTGATATGGGCCTACAGCCTGATTGCCCAACCCTTTGGTGGATTTTTAAAGTTGTAAGGCAAGGCCAATTCTGTTATTCACCCACTTGTACTGCCTAACAGATTATTACGAATAAGAGAAGTTTAGAAATATACTTTTTTCTCTCTTTCTTTTGGGCAGTGGTTGGATTCGAACTTGAATCTGAATATTTATTGGTATTTTTATCAGTAGCAAAACAACCAGTAATTTACATATCCATTTCGTCGAATTCAAAAGATGAAATTTCTTGATTTTTGAAAAAAATCTTACTTTTCTAAAGAGTCGGGATAGACATTGCCCAACCCGAAGCCTGCAGCTAAACTAAATTTGAAAAGATCATGCCTAATTTCAACTTGGCCAGCCCAGTAAGCAAGTGTGTATGTATTTTTTGAAGAATTCGGCTAAAATTCCTATTTACAGGATTTTTTTTATTCTCTTTACTTAAAATTAAATTGTAAATCGCAACGACCATAGTTTTAAAAACCGACCTAGTTGACCCGTTGAACCGGATTCAACCGGATTCAACCGGGGTTCGATCGAGGTTCGACCGGATTGACCCGTTGGTACAGTGTGAACCGTTCACTCAGAGAACCGTTCGAGCTTAGATGATTGAACCGGTGTCTATAATGGGTCGGCCTATGCTTGAAATGGGTCGGGCCATCAAAATTTCCATGTTGAAAAAAATTTTAAAAATTTAAAAATTAAAAAAATTAAAAAATAAAACGACGTTGTTTTGGTTTGATATCGACCCAGCCGGGTCGATAGCGGGTCGACCGGTTTTTCCCGGTTCGATTGCAGGTCCGGTTCAGAAACTGAATCGACCCAAAATCCTTCTTGGGTCACCGGTCTACTGGTCCGACCGTCGGGTCGGTCCGGTTTTTAAAACACTGGCAACGACTGAGAGTTAGGGTGGGTTTAAAATTTAAATCTATAAAGATTGTAAAAAAATATTGGTATATATCTTAACAATTTATACTTTTATTAATAAAAAATATTACTATATTTAATATATATGATTGACGCTTATTTCCATATGTTTTTACTATCTTAAACCATCTTCGTTATGGTAAAAACAATCTCTTTTACGTCAATTTGTGGTCTTTTGAAGGAAGTCTTGGGCAAGAGTAGATTTGAAGGAAACGGGTGCCTTGAGCGACAAAGTGATAATCTTAGCCGCAGGCTTAGCTAAGATTGCAGAGATAGAGGCGTGCCCATCATGGATTCACGGAATGCAGATCAGGAAGCCAGCTGGCCGTTACATCTCTTGGATAAAATCTCGGATGTAATCTTATTTGAACAAAAACAATCTCTTAGTATCTTATTTATTATTTAGTTTCGAATTTGAACAATTGGGATTTTTCTTATCCCTGTCCTTTAGTTATTTGAAGTTTTGAATTAGGAAAGGAACGTGATTGGTGGGGACTCTAACCTTGTTAATAGGGAAGGCAGTCAATTACGGGATCTTCCTTCTTCCAACTTCTAGTTCTTGTAAACATTCGCTCTGTGATAATTCGGTTTGAATATCATAGATTTTATTTTAATTCATGTTCATCCATTATTCTCTTCTTTAATTATTATGTCTAGTAGCTAAACACCGAATTCTTGGTAAGGGTTGAGTGAGCGTACTTGTGATTCGTGAGACCGATCGTTCTAATTATCCTCTCATTCGTAATCAATTCAAGTTCTGTTTTAACAAACCGGTTCCCGGTTAGTGAACTTGAATCGATATAGGCCTAACCAGACTGACAATCTAAGGCTCCGAGTTGGGAGTAGCTTGGCCTAGACTCTGTCTTTCCCTACGCCATTGAGAAAACACATGTGACTTAAGCCAGCAACCAATTGGATAAACCCTTTAACCAGTAAGGTGTCCACTAGTCAGGATCACTAGGAAAGGGGGTACCCTCCAAGTGATTTGAATAGGAGGAAAGTAGGATTGGAAAGGGATTCCTCCCAATCTATAGTAGAGTTATGAGAGAGAAGGAGAAAATCTAAAGTCAATGATCGATTGACCAAGTAGAGTGCTCACGAATCCACCCTTACCAGGAGTTTACCCCAAGACAGTTCACAATCAACTTCAGTCTGCAATCTTAGCTAAGATCACCTTCTGCTTAAGATTGCCTCTATTTATTTTATTATTGCTTGTTCTCTTTTATGCTTTGTCTGCCTTAATTACAGAAACAAAACCCCCCTCAAATCCAGTGACGAGGAAGTCGAGTCAAGACTACAAAACCCCAACAAGATCTCTGTGGACGAACCTCTTATCATGATCTACGAGTCCCTTGTGGACGAGTGATAAGTTGTATTCCTACCCCATTTCTATATCTTTTTTACAGCTAAATTTGATGCCCTCGACCCGCAATCAATATATCTATGGTTAGAATTTATAAAAAAAATTAAAATTTCATACTTACATCAAATTAAAATTGGAATTATTATTTAAAAGTTGCCGGTCAAAATATTAGTATATATGTATCATTATTAATTATTTTGTTAATTAACTAAAGATTATATATATATATCTAATTTTATTCTAAAATATATATATTATTCCCTTCGGGGTAAAATAAATGACGTTTTTCTACTGAAAACTCGGTCCAAAATAAATATCGTTCACACTTTCCAAAGCATAAATTGCATCCATTTGACTTGTTTTACCCATACTCTCATCTCATCTTCCTCCTTTCCATTCATGACATGTTCGTAAATTTGTGAGTAAACAAGAGATAAAATTAGTAAATTAATTATTGGCTTAATTTTACTTACTATTCTAAAGAGTCATCTATTTTGCACTATTTTATTTATTAACGTTGCCCAAAAAAAAAAAATCTGGCTCCGACTATATTATTTTTCTTTTTATGTAGCTTCGGTGCGTGCTTGATAAGACAAGAGGAATCCAAATAGTAATTGTAAAATTTCAACTTTTAACAAACGAATTCTTTCCCCTCAAGAAACATAATTAGTTTTCTTAAAAAAGAAATTATAAAAAGGTTAACTTTAGGCATATTTGAGCAAAGAAGTAGGGGAGTGGTCTTCAGTCTTGCACGCGGTCCCGACGAGATGGGCGCTTTTTTTTCTTCTACTCCCTCCTCCCCCGCTGGAGGTGGCGGCACTAGCACCTCAAGACACTTCGACACGGCCGTCAAGAACACGTGCTGGGAAAAGGCAGATAAAATACCAGGTCGAGACCCTGATAGATGGCGCAAAGACGCTGTCGGCAATGTTGTCTGCAAGCGCCTCCACGGCTGCTATGGCTGTCAGTGCTTCGATTACGATCATATCCTTCCACTTGCCAAAGGTTTCTGCTTTTTAACCCTTTCTTATTTCTAAAGTTCACTCCTTTCGTGCTCATACACCCTGTCATTTACCGATTTCTGTTTCTCTGTTGTCTGCTTAATTCTTTTTCGCCATTCTTGGTTAAATGGGTCAGTTTGATTTTTTTGCTAATTTTGGGGCTTCTACTTGGATAATTTAGTTGGTAGGTTTCCATTTTGAGATGGGTGCTTAAGGGTATTGAAAAAATTGCAATTGGCTCTTTTAGTTTCTTTTGAATGCTGTTGAGGTAGAATAGTTATTCACAATGTTGATGAAATAGCGAGAGAAGAAACGCAGTTCATTTTGAGAGTAGATTGTTTTTTGGTTGTGGTGTTCATCTTGTGTGGTTTTTTGGGTGTGATTGTGTAGGTGGTGACTCTACAGCAGCAAATTGTCAATTACTTCAAACGAGGGTTAAGATGTTAAAATTAGACAAAATTTTGGAGAAAGATACATTGAAAACATACTCTTGCGATCTCAAGTTCACAGGTATGGTTGCTCATTTTGTCATTCCTTCGTCTTCGTGATGAATAGTTTGCAAGTTCAGTTTGTTTATGCTGCATATGTGAGATTGATCATTTCGTTGATTTGAAGTTTTATTTTGATGAGGGTATAGTTGTGATGGGATATTCACGTGGATAAATTTCTTGTGATATTCTCTATTTAATAGTTTCAGATTTCAAAAATTGTTCGCTAAACTAAAGCACTTCTAGTGTGCTGAGTGTGTTGTGGAAAATTAACAGCCTTTCTTGGCAATAGCAGTAATACTTTCAACAATGACTTCCTCTCCTGGTAGTTTGTGTATCCTGCCAACCTCATTAGGAACTTAAAGCTCTTCATGAAAATTCCTTATAGAACCAAGGAAAAACCAGCGGCATTCCTTGTTAGATTGATGTCGCCTATCATTTAATTTGTTGCAAGGGATATAAGGATAATAATAGTTATTTTCAATGAATTGCTTGTATCTCGGCGAATCTGTGCTACCCTGTTTGGCTAATAAGTTGCAACATTGACTATTTTCCCCCCTGTCCTGTTTCCCTGTCCATGAAAGGAATTCTTGCCTTCCCCTCAGTCCATTCTTTCCCTACAATGGTCATCCTGCAGTTTGTGTCGACTTGGACACTACTTCTTCCTCCTATTGTTGGAGTATTTATTGGAAAACTCATTGTTTTTCCAATGTGCAGATAAGGAGCTTGACGTAGTTGAAATGGCAGTTTATGGAGACGTGATGCGATCAGGACACAAGTGCCGTTGTAAAACAGTTGCTGAAGTGCTTGGTCATTTTAAGCCCAAAGACACCACAGCTGCTTGCAAATTGCCCCATAGTAATGATAGATATTCATTTGTCTGGTTTCTCGCCTGATTGCAACGGAATCACCCCTTCTGGTAAAAGGTTCAAATGATATATAACCTCGAGGAGAGTACAACAATGGCGTTCCTGAGTAGTGTAATTTAGGATAAGCGTATCAATTCTTTCTGTTGTACAATAGCTTTTTGGTGGAAGAAAAAAACGTCCGTTGGTTTATCGTTTTCAGATTTGGTCGCTCCGAACATCTTACTGCTAGGCTCTGTGACAAAATTTGGCAATGAAAAACTGCATTTTTGCTGGTTGATTTAAGCATGGGACATTTACTAAGATGCCTAGAAGGGATTGAGGTCTCCTATTCAGTTCCAAGATTATTGTAATGGATTATATCAAGTTCAACAATAATTGAACACATTATATTTACTCTTGAAAGATTGTCAACTTAAAAACCATAGTTCAGCCGTACATGATCTCTTAAAACTTAAAAAGCATTCTGAAAATTGAGAATTTTCAAAATTGGAAAACGTGCATGCACTTGTGATAACGGACAACCAGATAAAAATTATAAATTGAAAACAAAATTTACACTAAAAATTGAAAACTACCTCATTTTCTTAATAACTATTGCATAAAAACAGAAAACGTTTAGTAATTAGCTTGCTCTAAATAATAACTATTTCTTATATTGACAATAATTTTATCTATTTTATTATAAGGGAGGTTTAAAGCCTTGAGATAACCTTGATATCTCATTTTCCAGGTCATTATGGATTGAACTCATTTCATAAAAAGTCATGTACATTAATTAGGGTCTGTTTGACAGTTCAGTTTAATGGGGAAATGGTCAGTGGAGAAATATTCAGTAGGAAAACAACATCTGAGAAACGGAGGATGTTGTTTGGTAAAATAATTGTAAAAATTCAGTGAGAAAACGATATCTGGGAAACGGAGGGTGTTGTTTGGTAGTCCAGTTTTCCAAAACTATGGTTTGGATGTAAAATGACCATAAAGGGCATAATTCATTTTAAGTGTTTAATTTTTTTTTATTTTTTTATCTTTATATATATTTTTAATCAATTTATTTATAATCTAACATCTAATAAAATTGATCTATATACCATAAATAAGACATTGTGCCTTACACTTTGCATTGCTTAAAAACTAAATTAAAATAAAATAAAATTACGTATTAAGCATTAAGCTGTTAGCAATTGAGTTACGAACATCACTCATCGGCAACATTTGACTATTATTCGCTTCACTTTGCATACTTCCTTCACTCATATGCATAAATTAACTATATATTATAAATTATAGATATTAAGAGAAAAAAATGACTTATTTTTTCTTTTATTATATTTTTACAAAGGGAGTAGAGCTAGGATATTGAGTTCAAAATTTATAAGAGTATTTTAAAAATAAGTGTATATGCCTACCCTATTTATTTAGTGAAATTATTATCATTATTATCATTAATTAGTCTTAACTATTCAAACATTAAAAAAAAACTAGGTCTTAACTCATGTGTGTACTAAAGGGTGTTGGTTTAGGATTTATATTAATATTCTAAATATATTATGTTTGAGTTGTGAATAGGGTTGGCAATGGAGCGGGTAAGGCACTATCTATACCCGCACCCGCAAATTTGCGGGTAATCCATACCCGCACCCGCACCCGCGCGGAGCGGGTATGAGAAGACAAATTGTATCCGCGGATTACCCGCGGATACCAGCAAATTTTTTAAAATTTAAATTTTCATGTTTAATGTTTTCAAACACCCTTTTAAAGTCATTTAAATTTATGGTTTGTATTATACTTTGTATTGGAAAATAGTTGAAAAATTACTTTAGTGGATATGTAAACTTTAATTTATGGTTTGTGTTTGACTAGGGGATTTACTAAGGTTTACAAATTTTATGATATGTATATATATTTTGCGGGTATTATTGCGGGTATCCATACCCGCATTTTGCGGGTATTTAGTGCGGGTATTGGAGCGGGTAAGCACTTTCCATACCCGCATCCATACCCGCACTTTGCGGATGCGGGTAAATCCATACCCGCAAAATACCCACAAACTGCGGGTAATACCCACCCACAATTGCGGGTATCCGGCGGATATCCATACCCGCGGGTGGAAATTGCCAACCCTAGTTGTGAAGTAGAAATTGTTTTAAAATTTTGATTCGGAAAAAAATTCGAAATAACATATTATATAAAAAAAGCTCACACAAAACATTTAATTTTTGAAATATACTTAATAAAATAAATATATATAAGGCCTCTTTTATAATTTCTTCTATAATTTGAATAAACGTTTTAACCTTTTATTTTTTATTTACAATTTGATTAAATTAAGTTATATTTGCAAGATTGAACCGAACTGGTCTAATTTTATCAACACTTGTATTACTGCTGATCTTTAAGTTTTTTAGCGTTGTAAATTAAACTGGAAAAAAACAAGACCATACAAAATTTACTAACACATTGCTCATACAAAATTTCCTTTTCTATTATTATCATGCTCTTTGATTGATTTCTCAAGCTCTGACACTTTACTAACACATTGCTCATACAAAATTTCCTTTTCTTTGGCTGCAGATTTTGCTTCTTCAACCTCTTGCTCAATCTTTCTCTCTACTTCACCAAGCTGTTAACGCCAACAAAAAGGACAAAATTTAACTGTTAATTTATGATACCGAGATAGGAAATGGGTTAAACATATAATAAGAGGGGGAAAAGAACAAAACCTTGTGATGTTCATTTTGCTCAGCCCTGCCCTGAAATAGTGAAAGGTCATACAGTTTAAGTTCTAGCTGTTTATGGATATCCAAGGACTTTTTGTGAAGAGGCAGGAGCTCCATGATCTGCAATTTCAATGTGAAGGTGGTCACAAAAAGAGGCAGGAACCTTACGCAACTTCAAAATACTGTGGATAAACAAGCCCACAAGTAAATCTGTAGCACAAAATAAATAAATAACTTGATCAAATATAACTCAAGAAATTTCCAGACACAATCTGCGCAGGAAGTGACAATAAAATAGAATCCTACCACTTGAGAGACTAAGCTACGAAAACTAGCACATAATTTAGCTAGTGAACAAAATATTAACATGGACAGTACTAGCATAAGTAACTCAGTGACTGTAGTTGTCATGACAGGACTTCTGCTAGTTGCATCAGTCGCAACTGATACCAGCAGTCCTCATCTTGGCCTTTCTATGACGCAATGCAATTGTAAGATGCCTAAGAATAGACAAGTACCCAACAGCTTACGCTATCAAAGTGTGCACCTAACACTACAAATGAACTATTGGCCGTCAACTCAATCTCAAATCAATCCTCACATTCTTTGAACTAATAATAAACGAAATCAGAAATACAAAAGATTCCAACTTTCAAGGACCAATTATTCAGTCTGCCTACTCTAGTGCATACAAGTCCAAGTACTACCAGAGATTCACAGACTAGCCATGACAATAAACAGGTCTCGCATCCAACCAACAACACAGCAGTGAAATCATTAGAAAACAGCTCAGAACGAGAGAAAATCATGATAAATTGAGCAAAGAAAACTCAAACTGACAATCTTAGGGGATATAAGATATTAGTATATCCGTCTGATTTCAAGGTAAATATATCAAATTACTCATGTGAAGTCCTTAACGCCCATATCCACTTTTAGAGAAAATCATTCCTTGAATGCAAATTGTTAATAAAGAAAAATACAGGGAAAGTAACGAAATCAGTATAGATAGGATAGTCTCACAATCAAAGACAAGCATTCTTCATCATCTACAACTACAAACAAACATACTATTTTAGTAAACAGCACCCAACTTACTGATACCATTCATCCAAAATTGATAAGAGATTGAAAAATCTACGAAACTTCAATTTGAGGATAAAGTCAAAGACCAAAGCAAAAGAGTAAACAATCACCAAGGACAATTTTAAGTTTAACATTTTCCAGCTCATTCCCAGGAACCAAACAAGACGTACAACAATCAATTTCCAAAAAATGAAATTAGATTCTGCAAAACCAGAATCTAAAAAGGAGTAAAAATTGCAAATCCAAGCAGCATACGATACCATATAACTTTCTATCAAAAGTTAAGAATCTGTACAAATCAAGTATACATTCCACGGGCCAACGCTGATCTACTGTTCGTATCAATTACGTGCATCCACAATTCACAAGAATCAAGGAAGTGGTTGGATACTGATTCGACTTAGACCTAAAACCCACATCCCACAAAAATGACAATAACCAAATCAATTCAAAATAACAAACAAACAACCACTTTCCAGCAATATCAAAGAAAATAGAAGAGAGTAGCTCGCATTATACCTCTTGTATCCGAGAACTGAAGAAAGGAGGAATGGAGAAGGACATCGTGCGCGATGGAGAAGAAGAAGACTTGAAGAAACGGACCGTCAGGAGATGAGGAAGCTCGCCGTGAGGAAGAAGAAGAGAGGAGGAATGGTGAGTGGCTGAAACCCTAGAATTTGAGAGAGAGAGGGGGGAGAATGAGGGAAGCGTAGATGAATTTTCAACATTAATATATGTGGTATGGATGTAATTATCAAAGAACTCTGAGGTTATTTTTGTCCAAATAATTTCGAGCCTCCATCCAGCAAAATGGCCAAAATGCTCATCTCCAGAATGGACCAATTGGGCCCATTCCCTAAACTGAAGTTTTGCTGGGTTGGCCACCCAAAAATGGTCATTTTCATTTGTTGAATGGTGTTTACTAAACACCATGCAACTCATTTCAGTTTGGGAATGCTGGGTTGGCCCAACCCAGTAGGGGTGTAAGTGGGCCGGTTTGGGCCGGTTCTAGGGCTGGAACCGGACCAAACCGGAAATTTCCGGTTCTGGTTTGTCAGAACCGGACCCAAACCGGGAAATTCCAGTTCTGATCTGTCAGAACCGAACCGAACCGGAATTTTCGGTTCGGTTCGGGTCGGTTTCCGGTTTTTTAGTTTTTTTTTTCAGTTTTTTTTTTCAAGTTTTTTTTAAAATATTTTAATGTTGTGGGTATAATAATAATAATACAGCAAAACCTTCATAGCTCTATACTGGTACAACCCAGCAAAGTATGCATAAAACTATATATATACCCAACTCATTTAAAAGGAAATAAATACAGCATATATGGCATGCATTGCAGCATTTGTGACCACCTGACAATAGCATGCAAGAATCCTTAACCAAGAGCAACGTTATTTCTTCTAAATCTGAAATCCAAAACATATCATTTTCCAAATAAGCTTCACCTTCAGAAGATCAATAAATTCTATTATTACATTCAAAGAGGAAAAAGAAGAAGCAAGCAGAGAACTAAGAGAACCAAGCAGTCAGCCAAATAAAGACAGCTGCTCACGAAGTTCACTACGACTACATAAGAATGACCATGAAAATGGGCGCTTCCAAAACATAGGTCATGGTGATGCAGTATAAATAATGACATAAAAGTATGATCAAACCACAGTAATCCCAACTAATTTGAGACCTAACAATATCCTATAAAAACACTACTACTATGAACCATGACTATCTATCACCAATTCTCTAACAGAAAAATTCATCTAAATACAACAGAAATGGCGCAGGAGTTTAATATCTTTGAATTATTGTCAATTCTTAATGCTATCCTAATATGAAAATCTCAAAACTAATCGTTTCCTTCAATCCAAATAATTATAGTGGTGGTAGTAGTAGTAGTATTACTTATTTAATTAGGAGTAGGATTACATATTCTATCCTTTCATAATACCAACACTAATCATTTCCTACAATGCGTCAGGTTCTCAAACATCAAAGATAATTACTATTTTTTATACACTTTTAGCATGATAATTAATAATATAACTAATTAATTAATAAAAAAACTATAGTTGCTGTAAGGTAAAAATATTCTAACTTATACTAGTACTATATAGCATAATCATGATGTATTACAATTTTAACAGTTGATTGATGTTTTGATTTATTAGGGTCTTGGTCGGTCTTTACTGGTCTAAAACAAAACCATCTATTTCCAAACTGAAAAATAATAATAAGAAGAAAAAATAAGCCCAGAAAATGATTTTGCTGTTAGAGAAAAGGAAAGAAGAGAAATGATAAAAGAAAGTAGCGTGATGATATCATGAGCCACCATCAAGCAATCAGCCCAGCAACCTTAGATTCATTCTCTGTACAGTGCCACGTTTAGGACTCATTCTCTGTGCTGTCCCAGTTTCAGCTTCAATTAGCTCTAGCATCAGCATCACATCTCCTTATCAAAATAAAACAAAAAATAAAAACAATATTATGATTTATGTGGCTTACATTGATGGATTCACTGTTGGTTGTCATCGTGGTGATGGAGGTGAGGCGAGGTGACAACGGAGACGAGGTGACAACGGAGACGAGGGATGACGAAGAATGAAAATAGCGGAGGTGAGACGACTGCCGATGAAGACAGGGAGGGTCCGAGAGTGAGGTGAGACGACAGCGGACGCGGAGACTGAGAGTGAGAGGGGTGAAGAAAGGATTTGTCAAATGATTTGTTGATTTGTTGTCGTCGATTTGTGAAGAAAGGATTTGTTGATTTGTTGAGAGGGGTGGAGACGAGCGGCGGAGACAAAGAAGAAGTTAGGTCAAGTGATTTGTTGATTTCGTCGATTTCAATTTGGAAAGGAAAATGAAATTAATGTAAAAAATTAGAAAAAAGGATTTTGAGGGGAAAGGGGATTCGAACCTCTTCCCTTTAGGGAAAACAATAAAAATTTTATCCACTGAGACACAGAACTAAACATTGATATATCTAATATATATATATATATATATAAACAGATTATATCATCATTGAATGTGATGGTAGTAAAGAAGGATGGGGAGCAGTTATGATCTGCAAACCCAACAAATATTCAGAAAAAGAAACAGAAAAGATTGCCGCTTATGCCAGTGGTAATTTTAAAACTGCACAGTTCAAAGTACAATGCTTAAATGCCTTAAGCATGTATTTCTCAGACAAAAATCCTAAGATTCACAGAAAGTCTTTTTCACATTATGTGATATACAGAGGATTGAAAACAGGAGTCTTTAACAGTTTCAATACAGTTAAGAATTTCATCATGTGTCAAAATCCCATATACGTGGGATATCACAGTTTTTCAGAGGCCTTAGAAGAAGCAAGGGCCCAATTAGGCCCAAACTTCTACATAGAACCTGAAACAGTCAGGTCCTATTCCTAGTTCTGTGATATGACCACATTCTTTGGTCCATTCTTCATGCATTAATCTTCCTAAATCGCCTGGAAGCTTGATGAAATACTTATTACATAAGTCATCTTCCATAGCTTTTCCTGTTTGTGCTAATAGTCTAGCAAAATCTGAGCTGAATTCTTTTATATATTTAAAGTCTGTTATACTTAGTTGTTCCAAGTTTCTTACTGCTGTGTCTTGTATAAAAGTGTTTTCTTTGGCTGGGTCTACTCCTAGTAGTAATATTCTAATTTGACTAGTAAAATTATACGGATTATCTCCTAATGCCTTTATCGTATTTATTCCTTCTGGATCTTTCAGTTTTTTGCTCTGCCAAATTCCTAATGCTGTTGGTCCTAATGTTGTTTCTAGGTATGAAAACATATCTATATCTTCTCTTTTATTGGTTTCCCAATTTCTAACGACTGTTTGTTCCCAGATTAATATCTCGTCTGGCCATAACTGAGGACTTTGTTGTTCTATTAATAACATATGTGAACTGTAAAGTTTTCCTATAGGCATTCTTGCTCCTCTTCCTCTAAGATTTGATTCACCTTGGTATGCTGCCGTGGCAGGTACCCATGGTTCTCTACCTAACATTTCTATTCCTGAGGCTCCAGGTGTTACGAATTCTGGTTTTGGTCTTTTAATTCCTCTAGGATCTATGTTCTGGTCCATAAAGCTAACTTCTGATTTGAAAAAATCACTCATTACTGTTTTTCCATTAACTATGTCTGTTACTAATGGTAGGTTAAAGACTTCATTTAACCTGTTATAAGCTTCCTCATATTCTAATCCTAACTCTGTCATACATTCTATTAGCATGTCATCAACTTGTTCTTGTATATTAATTTCTGTAAATTTCTTGTTTATTATTTGGTCAAATGTTTTATGAACTTCTTCTGTTTTGAAACCAGCTATTTCTTCCATTTCATTTATTTCTTCTGTTTCTTCATACATTTCTTCATATAATCCATACCCTATGCATTCTTCTATATTTTCATTTTCTGTGTCATATATTGGGTTTTCTTCATTTTCTGTATCATATATTGGTTCTCCTAATTCTGCATTCATCATACTAATTTCTTGATCACTGTCATCTTCTTTTGTTGGTTCTTTTTCTACATAATTATTAAATCTCATGCTATAGTTTCCGTCTTTATCTTCATAAATGACACTCTTCTCTGGTACTAGTATTGTTTCAATAGTATCTATGAATTTCTTTAGTGACCATTCTCGTCCTGCTAATTCTTCAGGATCTATCTTTACTGGGTCTATCATTTTTATTCCACGACTTGCTAAGTTTTCTACTATTCCTTCTATATTAACATTGTAATTCATACCAGATCTGTTACTAGCTTTTCCTAAGATTGCTATACTAACTACTAAATTGTTTCCCTTGTAATCTTCATATCCTTTGGTATCTAGGCCTATTTTTAAATTTTTTAAATCTTTAATATCTTTTAATATTGCAGGTGCACAGTAAAAGAGCGCACTATTCTGACTAAGATCTACTTCCATTCCTGCTATGGTTGCCTTTTTAACATCTGTTTTCCATGATTTATCTAGAATTAGAACTAAAACTTTAGTTCCTAATGCTTTTCTTCCTAATCCTTTGATACCTATTACTATCAGTCCTGTATGTGCAAATAATTTACCTGTTTTCTTTATTTTATCAATCATTTCTGGGGTAAATAAATCTATTATTTCTGCTGTATCTACTACTCTAAGACTTTCTTCCCTATTACTCCTAATTAACGTTGTATTCATGTTTAGAGGTCCTACTTTGTATAGGGTTCTGGGGTTCATTGCGTCTAACTGTTCGTTATTATATATTTCTAAGTTTTTGTCTACATCTATTTCTTCTTCTAATTGGACTACAGTCTGTGAGCTATTGCTTCCTGATCCTTTACTAAATACTTTATTTAGAAAGGTGTTTCCACTAATTTCTTCTCTGGAAGACATACTTCTTCGAGGCTGTTCCTGTATAGTTCTACTACTTCCACTAAAAGGTTTAAAATTACTCATTTTCTAGGTGACCAGTGATTATATTTTATTGGTTTATTAATAATCTTAATAGTTTTTTCTAGGTTTAGCCTTTCTAAGGCTTTGGTTAAACTAGAAATTTCTGGTGAGTCTTCTGTTGGTTTTATACTTTTATCTTTTTTATTTTCTGTGAGGATATATTCGTTCTGGTGTTTAATAAAATCTAGATTTTCTACTATAAGACTTTTAAAACGACTGTTCTCTGTTATTGATTCTTTAATACTTTCTATCTGTTTATGAATATTATCTCTTTCTATGTCTAAACGAGTTGCTAAACTTATAATAAGGTCTGTTAGACTGTTTAAATGAGCGTTTGAACTGTGGAGTCTATGCTCTGAATTTTTATCTACTCTGCAAGTAATTTCGCTTACTTCTGTAGGTACTTTATACTTATCCTTCAAGATCTCGAGGTCTAAGTATTCGATTCTTTTTAACTTATGATTAGCAATGGTGAAAGCTTTTTTGGAGATGTAGAAAAAAGATTTATCAATTTATGAAAATGTTTCCAGTTTTAATAGTATTAGTTCCCTTTAAAAGATAAGCCCGATTATAAGCAATAAAAAGTTATAAAAATAAAATTTTCTTTAAACATAAACTAGGTATTGATAATAAAGCAAGATTATAACTTAAAGATCTAACTCACCCTGGCGGGTTCGTGGTTATAGCAGGCTTTACTCCTTCTGTGGATACCCTTGCCACGCCTGTCCAAGTCTTTTGTCAGATTTTCCAAGAACGTCTTGCTCCGCTACCAATAAAGAGGGGGTGTCCGGTGAAAGAAAAGAAGGGGAGTGGTATATACGCAGCGGTTAGTTTGTTTTTGAGAGAGGGAGAGAAAAGTTTTCTCCGACGAGGGTAATGTACAGTCGCCGGTTCGACTCTTTTTTTTTTTTTTTTTTTTTTTATTTTTTTTTTATATATGGGCTACTGTTTAAGTACGGGGAACTAAGGAACTATTTGGGAACTGGAAACTAGAGAGAGAATTTAGAGAGACATAGGTTGAATGAAAATTGCTCTCGTTCTATTCTTGTGTGTTTCTTTACAAATGAAGGGGACGATCCCTTATATAGAGAAACTATAAGAAAAAGGCCAAACATAATGGCCGACACTTTCTAAAAAGAAAGCAAAAGGAGAGGTCCTAAAGAAAAGAAAGGAAAGCTACAATTATTAAAGTAAAGTTACAATAATTATGTCCTGCCAAAAGACAGGTGACTGTCTTTCTACTTTTAACAGCTGTCTTCTGTGATCGTCATTGCTTACGATTCTTTTCTGTAGACGTCATTGCTTACGTCGTCCTTCTAGATGTCTCTGTGTGTATCTGGAATAGTGGGAATAGTGTCATCACTATCGTTTCCAGCTTCTGTCATCTCTCTGTCTTGTAGATCTTCTATGAGATTGATGATATTGTCTTCTTCAAGAAGTCTTCCATCTCCAGAATGTGGAAGGAACATCTTCCATTCTTTGGTGCTGTAGATCTGGATAAAGTATCCTTCTCCTAAGAGATGGTAACTCATCCAAGTTTCTGGTGTGTAGAGGGCTCTAGGACTCTGTGCTGCTTTGTATATTTCTGGATTTTCTATTTCTGAAAAATCATATGGATCCAAAGCAATCATTTTGATGTCCTCTATATGATCTCTGTCTGTGTCTACTGTAAGAACAAAGATTCTCTTCTTTGCAGGGACTATTTCGAATCCCATTGCTGCTGGGAGAGTAGAATCTATGATGCATCTTAGTTTCTTTCTAACAGCCATATTTCCTATAATCAGGAAGAACTTCTCTCCAAATTCTTCTAGATATTGTTCAATTTTGCCTTCTTCTTCTAATCTGAAAGTTATCTGTTCCAACATTCCCATATGGAAGAATGACAGGATTTTTTGAAAAGGAAGGTCTGTGATATTTAAATCTACTTGGAGTTTGAATAATCCGGCTGTTTCTGTGTCTTTTAGATATCTGGAGAATGGTCCTCTGTTTAAGGCAAAGGGTTTTTGGATGACCTTTACTCCTCTAAATTTCCATCCTGGTTCTCCAAAATGCATTTTTACTATCTCTTTCTGTGCATTGAGTAGTCCTTCAAAATGGCTACTTTCTGTTTTCTGTTTGATTATTTCTTCTCCTTCAGGCCATTCTTCAAATAGTGGCTGGAGGACTCTACTAGCAGGCATGTCTAGAAGTCTGGCTTTAAGCTGTGTATTGCTTCTGTTTACTGGGGCTTTTTCCTTTTTAAGGAATTTGTCAAGCTGTTGGACTTTGCTGTTTAAGCTTTTCATTATATTTTCTCTTTGTGAAGCCAGTGTTTCTATGGATTTAGTCTGTTTTTCTGCTTTTTCTCTCTTTTGTTCGAGGAAAGCAATCTGTGTAGCTGTCTGTTGTTGGAGTTGGGCTAGCTGCTCTTCTAACTTTCTGTTTCTATCTTCTAGCCTTGCTATGAGCTGGCTATTATCTTCTCTAGCTACTTCTGAATAAGGCCTGACTGTTTCAGGTTCTATGTAGAAGTTTGGGCCTAATTGGGCCCTTGCTTCTTCTAAGGCCTCTGAAAAACTGTGATATCCCACGTATATGGGATTTTGACACATGATGAAATTCTTAACTGTATTGAAACTGTTAAAGACTCCTGTTTTCAATCCTCTGTATATCACATAATGTGAAAAAGACTTTCTGTGAATCTTAGGATTTTTGTCTGAGAAATACATGCTTAAGGCATTTAAGCATTGTACTTTGAACTGTGTTGCTGCAGGAAGGGTCTGTATGTGCCAGATATTATCTAGCAAGCATTGCTGTTCTCTATCTATATTCAATCCTTCAAAGGGTTTGAATTTTTTGTTACCTCCTTCTGTAAATTCTGGAAGGTACATTGTACCAAATCTAAGATCTCTGTTTGTTCCTCTAACTGGAGAGGCTCTCTGTGTGGATGGAACCATTTTCTGTATATTAGAGGATGATGACCCTCTTTCTGTTATTGTGACTGGCATAGCCAGATTGTTTCTGTACATGATGGTTCTGTCTGATACTGATTCTTGAATGTCTGGCTCCTGTTTGTTTTCTGTCTGTTCCTTGAACATCTGTTCTTTGGGTTTAATCACCCTTTTCTTCATTCTTACCTGTATCATTTAAATAGTTTTTCAATATTTCTAGATAATAAATCTGCCAAGCTGTTATTTTTTCCTTTTATATGTTCGAAACAGATTTTATATCCATTTCCCTGTATTAAATTCTGTAAATTTACCCATCTTGTTCTGTTTATCTTTTTACTATTTTCGTTTTTTAGGAACTTAACTATTGCTTCACAATCTGTTCTGACTGTAAATTCATTCTGTAAATGAATCTTAAATTTATCTAGAGCATTTATTAATGCTTGAATTTCAAAATCTAGGCTTGTCCAATTTTGTCCTGTTTTAAAATTACCACTGGCATAAGCGGCAATCTTTTCTGTTTCTTTTTCTGAATATTTGTTGGGTTTGCAGATCATAACTGCTCCCCATCCTTCTTTACTACCATCACATTCAATGATGATATAATCTGTTATTAAGGGTAACTCTAATGGCTTAATTCTTTTAACCTGATCTTTAATTCTTTTTACTAGTTCTATATCTTCTTTGTTAAAATTTCTTTGTCCATTTTTTGCTGTTTTACTATAAAGAGGTCCTACCAATTTGCTTAAATTGGGGATAAACTTTCTAGCATAGTTTAGTATGCCTAAGAATGCTTGTATCTGTTTTAAGCCTTCTAATTTTTCTGGAAATTTTAGAATGGTTTCTGCTATGTGAGGCTGTAATTCTATTTTTCCATTTCCTATTTCTAATCCTAAGAAGGATATTTTTCTTTTATACAATTCCATTTTTCTTTTACTTACTACTATGTTGTGTTTTTCTATTTTCTGAAAAACCTGTCTTAGATGATTTTCATGCTCTTTGATATTATTACTAGCTACTAAAATATCGTCTATATATACTAAGCAAAAATCAAATTCTAAGAAAATAGAGTCCATAAATCTTTGAAATACTGCTGGTGCATTTTTTAATCCGAATGAAAGAACATTCCATTCGAAATGTCCTTCTGAACATGTAAAGGCTGTCCATTGTTTAAACCATTCTTCTAACTTTAATTGATTGTATCCTGATTTTAAATCAAATTTACTAAAGATCTTTTTCTGTTGTATTAGTCCTACTAGGCTGTCTTTATTTGGGATGTTATAAGCATCATCTATTGTATTATCATTTAACCTTTTATAATTATAGACTATTCTGGCTTTTCCTCTTTTGATCTCACTGTGATTTCTAACTATAAAGGCTGCTGTTCTATGAGGACTATCTGATCTTCTGATTAATCCTTGTTTTAACATTTCAGGAATTTGTTTTCTAAATTCCTCTCTATCTAATGGACTGTAATCTATATTTGCTGTTACAATCCTTATATCAGGATTCTTAATCTGCATTTTAACTTTATATTCTACTTTGTTCTTGGTAATGTCTTCACCTATTAATCCTATTTTTTCTAATTTCTGTATTATCGGGTAGTTTTTACTACTTTTAATATCTGGTCCTTTTTCTAAATCTAAGGCCAATTCTCTTCCTATCATAGTGTATGTTTCGTTTTCTATATAATTTGTTCTTTTTGTTTCTGGTTTTAAGAATTCTAAGGTAGGTTGTCCACCACGCTTTCGTGCGAACTCCGCTGTCTGTATGTATTTATTTGTTGGAAATGTATAAACATTTTTACTAATGGTTATACAATTTCTAGCTATTGTGATACTACCATTTAGACTGCATATAAAATTTAATCCTAGTAAAAAATCATTACTTTTTGTGTTTTCTGGTGCTATGTTAATCTGTGGTATTTCGTACTTTATGCTATAATTTTTTGCAAAATCTATAAACTTGCTAGATAATATCTGGCACATACAGACCCTTCCTGCAGCAACACAGTTCAAAGTACAATGCTTAAATGCCTTAAGCATGTATTTCTCAGACAAAAATCCTAAGATTCACAGAAAGTCTTTTTCACATTATGTGATATACAGAGGATTGAAAACAGGAGTCTTTAACAGTTTCAATACAGTTAAGAATTTCATCATGTGTCAAAATCCCATATACGTGGGATATCACAGTTTTTCAGAGGCCTTAGAAGAAGCAAGGGCCCAATTAGGCCCAAACTTCTACATAGAACCTGAAACAGTCAGGCCTTATTCAGAAGTAGCTAGAGAAGATAATAGCCAGCTCATAGCAAGGCTAGAAGATAGAAACAGAAAGTTAGAAGAGCAGCTAGCCCAACTCCAACAACAGACAGCTACACAGATTGCTTTCCTCGAACAAAAGAGAGAAAAAGCAGAAAAACAGACTAAATCCATAGAAACACTGGCTTCACAAAGAGAAAATATAATGAAAAGCTTAAACAGCAAAGTCCAACAGCTTGACAAATTCCTTAAAAAGGAAAAAGCCCCAGTAAACAGAAGCAATACACAGCTTAAAGCCAGACTTCTAGACATGCCTGCTAGTAGAGTCCTCCAGCCACTATTTGAAGAATGGCCTGAAGGAGAAGAAATAATCAAACAGAAAACAGAAAGTAGCCATTTTGAAGGACTACTCAATGCACAGAAAGAGATAGTAAAAATGCATTTTGGAGAACCAGGATGGAAATTTAGAGGAGTAAAGGTCATCCAAAAACCCTTTGCCTTAAACAGAGGACCATTCTCCAGATATCTAAAAGACACAGAAACAGCCGGATTATTCAAACTCCAAGTAGATTTAAATATCACAGACCTTCCTTTTCAAAAAATCCTGTCATTCTTCCATATGGGAATGTTGGAACAGATAACTTTCAGATTAGAAGAAGAAGGCAAAATTGAACAATATCTAGAAGAATTTGGAGAGAAGTTCTTCCTGATTATAGGAAATATGGCTGTTAGAAAGAAACTAAGATGCATCATAGATTCTACTCTCCCAGCAGCAATGGGATTCGAAATAGTCCCTGCAAAGAAGAGAATCTTTGTTCTTACAGTAGACACAGACAGAGATCATATAGAGGACATCAAAATGATTGCTTTGGATCCATATGATTTTTCAGAAATAGAAAATCCAGAAATATACAAAGCAGCACAGAGTCCTAGAGCCCTCTACACACCAGAAACTTGGATGAGTTACCATCTCTTAGGAGAAGGATACTTTATCCAGATCTACAGCACCAAAGAATGGAAGATGTTCCTTCCACATTCTGGAGATGGAAGACTTCTTGAAGAAGACAATATCATCAATCTCATAGAAGATCTACAAGACAGAGAGATGACAGAAGCTGGAAACGATAGTGATGACACTATTCCCACTATTCCAGATACACACAGAGACATCTAGAAGGACGACGTAAGCAATGACGTCTACAGAAAAGAATCGTAAGCAATGACGATCACAGAAGACAGCTGTTAAAAGTAGAAAGACAGTCACCTGTCTTTTGGCAGGACATAATTATTGTAACTTTACTTTAATAATTGTAGCTTTCCTTTCTTTTCTTTAGGACCTCTCCTTTTGCTTTCTTTTTAGAAAGTGTCGGCCATTATGTTTGGCCTTTTTCTTATAGTTTCTCTATATAAGGGATCGTCCCCTTCATTTGTAAAGAAACACACAAGAATAGAACGAGAGCAATTTTCATTCAACCTATGTCTCTCTAAATTCTCTCTCTAGTTTCCAGTTCCCAAATAGTTCCTTAGTTCCCCGTACTTAAACAGTAGCCCATATATATAAAAAAAAAAAAAAAAAAAAAAAGAGTCGAACCGGCGACTGTACATTACCCTCGTCGGAGAAAACTTTTCTCTCCCTCTCTCAAAAACAAACTAACCGCTGCGTATATACCACTCCCCTTCTTTTCTTTCACCGGACACCCCCTCTTTATTGGTAGCGGAGCAAGACGTTCTTGGAAAATCTGACAAAAGACTTGGACAGGCGTGGCAAGGGTATCCACAGAAGGAGTAAAGCCTGCTATAACCACGAACCCGCCAGGGTGAGTTAGATCTTTAAGTTATAATCTTGCTTTATTATCAATACCTAGTTTATGTTTAAAGAAAATTTTATTTTTATAACTTTTTATTGCTTATAATCGGGCTTATCTTTTAAAGGGAACTAATACTATTAAAACTGGAAACATTTTCATAAATTGATAAATCTTTTTTCTACATCTCCAAAAAAGCTTTCACCATTGCTAATCATAAGTTAAAAAGAATCGAATACTTAGACCTCGAGATCTTGAAGGATAAGTATAAAGTACCTACAGAAGTAAGCGAAATTACTTGCAGAGTAGATAAAAATTCAGAGCATAGACTCCACAGTTCAAACGCTCATTTAAACAGTCTAACAGACCTTATTATAAGTTTAGCAACTCGTTTAGACATAGAAAGAGATAATATTCATAAACAGATAGAAAGTATTAAAGAATCAATAACAGAGAACAGTCGTTTTAAAAGTCTTATAGTAGAAAATCTAGATTTTATTAAACACCAGAACGAATATATCCTCACAGAAAATAAAAAAGATAAAAGTATAAAACCAACAGAAGACTCACCAGAAATTTCTAGTTTAACTAAAGCCTTAGAAAGGCTAAACCTAGAAAAAACTATTAAGATTATTAATAAACCAATAAAATATAATCACTGGTCATCTAGAAAATGAGTAATTTTAAACCTTTTAGTGGAAGTAGTAGAACTATACAGGAACAGCCTCGAAGAAGTATGTCTTCCAGAGAAGAAATTAGTGGAAACACCTTTCTAAATAAAGTATTTAGTAAAGGATCAGGAAGCAATAGCTCACAGACTGTAGTCCAATTAGAAGAAGAAATAGATGTAGACAAAAACTTAGAAATATATAATAACGAACAGTTAGACGCAATGAACCCCAGAACCCTATACAAAGTAGGACCTCTAAACATGAATACAACGTTAATTAGGAGTAATAGGGAAGAAAGTCTTAGAGTAGTAGATACAGCAGAAATAATAGATTTATTTACCCCAGAAATGATTGATAAAATAAAGAAAACAGGTAAATTATTTGCACATACAGGACTGATAGTAATAGGTATCAAAGGATTAGGAAGAAAAGCATTAGGAACTAAAGTTTTAGTTCTAATTCTAGATAAATCATGGAAAACAGATGTTAAAAAGGCAACCATAGCAGGAATGGAAGTAGATCTTAGTCAGAATAGTGCGCTCTTTTACTGTGCACCTGCAATATTAAAAGATATTAAAGATTTAAAAAATTTAAAAATAGGCCTAGATACCAAAGGATATGAAGATTACAAGGGAAACAATTTAGTAGTTAGTATAGCAATCTTAGGAAAAGCTAGTAACAGATCTGGTATGAATTACAATGTTAATATAGAAGGAATAGTAGAAAACTTAGCAAGTCGTGGAATAAAAATGATAGACCCAGTAAAGATAGATCCTGAAGAATTAGCAGGACGAGAATGGTCACTAAAGAAATTCACAGATACTATTGAAACAATACTAGTACCAGAGAAGAGTGTCATTTATGAAGATAAAGACGGAAACTATAGCATGAGATTTAATAATTATGTAGAAAAAGAACCAACAAAAGAAGATGACAGTGATCAAGAAATTAGTATGATGAATGCAGAATTAGGAGAACCAATATATGATACAGAAAATGAAGAAAACCCAATATATGACACAGAAAATGAAAATATAGAAGAATGCATAGGGTATGGATTATATGAAGAAATGTATGAAGAAACAGAAGAAATAAATGAAATGGAAGAAATAGCTGGTTTCAAAACAGAAGAAGTTCATAAAACATTTGACCAAATAATAAACAAGAAATTTACAGAAATTAATATACAAGAACAAGTTGATGACATGCTAATAGAATGTATGACAGAGTTAGGATTAGAATATGAGGAAGCTTATAACAGGTTAAATGAAGTCTTTAACCTACCATTAGTAACAGACATAGTTAATGGAAAAACAGTAATGAGTGATTTTTTCTTAGAAAAAAGATTTATCAATTTATGAAAATGTTTCCAGTTTTAATAGTATTAGTTCCCTTTAAAAGATAAGCCCGATTATAAGCAATAAAAAGTTATAAAAATAAAATTTTCTTTAAACATAAACTAGGTATTGATAATAAAGCAAGATTATAACTTAAAGATCTAACTCACCCTGGCGGGTTCGTGGTTATAGCAGGCTTTACTCCTTCTGTGGATACCCTTGCCACGCCTGTCCAAGTCTTTTGTCAGATTTTCCAAGAACGTCTTGCTCCGCTACCAATAAAGAGGGGGTGTCCGGTGAAAGAAAAGAAGGGGAGTGGTATATACGCAGCGGTTAGTTTGTTTTTGAGAGAGGGAGAGAAAAGTTTTCTCCGACGAGGGTAATGTACAGTCGCCGGTTCGACTCTTTTTTTTTTTTTTTTTTTTTTTATTTTTTTTATTTTTTATATATATATGGGCTACTGTTTAAGTACGGGGAACTAAGGAACTATTTGGGAACTGGAAACTAGAGAGAGAATTTAGAGAGACATAGGTTGAATGAAAATTGCTCTCGTTCTATTCTTGTGTGTTTTTTTTACAAATGAAGGGGACGATCCCTTATATAGAGAAACTATAAAGAGGGGGTGTCCGGTGAAAGAAAAGAAGGGGAGTGGTATATACGCAGCGGTTAGTTTGTTTTTGAGAGAGGGAGAGAAAAGTTTTCTCCGACGAGGGTAATGTACAGTCGCCGGTTCGACTCTTTTTTTTTTTTTTTTTTTTATATATATGGGCTACTGTTTAAGTACGGGGAACTAAGGAACTATTTGGGAACTGGAAACTAGAGAGAGAATTTAGAGAGACATAGGTTGAATGAAAATTGCTCTCGTTCTATTCTTGTGTGTTTCTTTACAAATGAAGGGGACGATCCCTTATATAGAGAAACTATAAGAAAAAGGCCAAACATAATGGCCGACACTTTCTAAAAAGAAAGCAAAAGGAGAGGTCCTAAAGAAAAGAAAGGAAAGCTACAATTATTAAAGTAAAGTTACAATAATTATGTCCTGCCAAAAGACAGGTGACTGTCTTTCTACTTTTAACAGCTGTCTTCTGTGATCGTCATTGCTTACGATTCTTTTCTGTAGACGTCATTGCTTACGTCGTCCTTCTAGATGTCTCTGTGTGTATCTGGAATAGTGGGAATAGTGTCATCACTATCGTTTCCAGCTTCTGTCATCTCTCTGTCTTGTAGATCTTCTATGAGATTGATGATATTGTCTTCTTCAAGAAGTCTTCCATCTCCAGAATGTGGAAGGAACATCTTCCATTCTTTGGTGCTGTAGATCTGGATAAAGTATCCTTCTCGTAAGAGATGGTAACTCATCCAAGTTTCTGGTGTGTAGAGGGCTCTAGGACTCTGTGCTGCTTTGTATATTTCTGGATTTTCTATTTCTGAAAAATCATATGGATCCAAAGCAATCATTTTGATGTCCTCTATATGATCTCTGTCTGTGTCTACTGTAAGAACAAAGATTCTCTTCTTTGCAGGGACTATTTCGAATCCCATTGCTGCTGGGAGAGTAGAATCTATGATGCATCTTAGTTTCTTTCTAACAGCCATATTTCCTATAATCAGGAAGAACTTCTCTCCAAATTCTTCTAGATATTGTTCAATTTTGCCTTCTTCTTCTAATCTGAAAGTTATCTGTTCCAACATTCCCATATGGAAGAATGACAGGATTTTTTGAAAAGGAAGGTCTGTGATATTTAAATCTACTTGGAGTTTGAATAATCCGGCTGTTTCTGTGTCTTTTAGATATCTGGAGAATGGTCCTCTGTTTAAGGCAAAGGGTTTTTGGATGACCTTTACTCCTCTAAATTTCCATCCTGGTTCTCCAAAATGCATTTTTACTATCTCTTTCTGTGCATTGAGTAGTCCTTCAAAATGGCTACTTTCTGTTTTCTGTTTGATTATTTCTTCTCCTTCAGGCCATTCTTCAAATAGTGGCTGGAGGACTCTACTAGCAGGCATGTCTAGAAGTCTGGCTTTAAGCTGTGTATTGCTTCTGTTTACTGGGGCTTTTTCCTTTTTAAGGAATTTGTCAAGCTGTTGGACTTTGCTGTTTAAGCTTTTCATTATATTTTCTCTTTGTGAAGCCAGTGTTTCTATGGATTTAGTCTGTTTTTCTGCTTTTTCTCTCTTTTGTTCGAGGAAAGCAATCTGTGTAGCTGTCTGTTGTTGGAGTTGGGCTAGCTGCTCTTCTAACTTTCTGTTTCTATCTTCTAGCCTTGCTATGAGCTGGCTATTATCTTCTCTAGCTACTTCTGAATAAGGCCTGACTGTTTCAGGTTCTATGTAGAAGTTTGGGCCTAATTGGGCCCTTGCTTCTTCTAAGGCCTCTGAAAAACTGTGATATCCCACGTATATGGGATTTTGACACATGATGAAATTCTTAACTGTATTGAAACTGTTAAAGACTCCTGTTTTCAATCCTCTGTATATCACATAATGTGAAAAAGACTTTCTGTGAATCTTAGGATTTTTGTCTGAGAAATACATGCTTAAGGCATTTAAGCATTGTACTTTGAACTGTGTTGCTGCAGGAAGGGTCTGTATGTGCCAGATATTATCTAGCAAGTTTATAGATTTTGCAAAAAATTATAGCATAAAGTACGAAATACCACAGATTAACATAGCACCAGAAAACACAAAAAGTAATGATTTTTTACTAGGATTAAATTTTATATGCAGTCTAAATGGTAGTATCACAATAGCTAGAAATTGTATAACCATTAGTAAAAATGTTTATACATTTCCAACAAATAAATACATACAGACAGCGGAGTTCGCACGAAAGCGTGGTGGACAACCTACCTTAGAATTCTTAAAACCAGAAACAAAAAGAACAAATTATATAGAAAACGAAACATACACTATGATAGGAAGAGAATTGGCCTTAGATTTAGAAAAAGGACCAGATATTAAAAGTAGTAAAAACTACCCGATAATACAGAAATTAGAAAAAATAGGATTAATAGGTGAAGACATTACCAAGAACAAAGTAGAATATAAAGTTAAAATGCAGATTAAGAATCCTGATATAAGGATTGTAACAGCAAATATAGATTACAGTCCATTAGATAGAGAGGAATTTAGAAAACAAATTCCTGAAATGTTAAAACAAGGATTAATCAGAAGATCAGATAGTCCTCATAGAACAGCAGCCTTTATAGTTAGAAATCACAGTGAGATCAAAAGAGGAAAAGCCAGAATAGTCTATAATTATAAAAGGTTAAATGATAATACAATAGATGATGCTTATAACATCCCAAATAAAGACAGCCTAGTAGGACTAATACAACAGAAAAAGATCTTTAGTAAATTTGATTTAAAATCAGGATACAATCAATTAAAGTTAGAAGAATGGTTTAAACAATGGACAGCCTTTACATGTTCAGAAGGACATTTCGAATGGAATGTTCTTTCATTCGGATTAAAAAATGCACCAGCAGTATTTCAAAGATTTATGGACTCTATTTTCTTAGAATTTGATTTTTGCTTAGTATATATAGACGATATTTTAGTAGCTAGTAATAATATCAAAGAGCATGAAAATCATCTAAGACAGGTTTTTCAGAAAATAGAAAAACACAACATAGTAGTAAGTAAAAGAAAAATGGAATTGTATAAAAGAAAAATATCCTTCTTAGGATTAGAAATAGGAAATGGAAAAATAGAATTACAGCCTCACATAGCAGAAACCATTCTAAAATTTCCAGAAAAATTAGAAGGCTTAAAACAGATACAAGCATTCTTAGGCATACTAAACTATGCTAGAAAGTTTATCCCCAATTTAAGCAAATTGGTAGGACCTCTTTATAGTAAAACAGCAAAAAATGGACAAAGAAATTTTAACAAAGAAGATATAGAACTAGTAAAAAGAATTAAAGATCAGGTTAAAAGAATTAAGCCATTAGAGTTACCCTTAATAACAGATTATATCATCATTGAATGTGATGGTAGTAAAGAAGGATGGGGAGCAGTTATGATCTGCAAACCCAACAAATATTCAGAAAAAGAAACAGAAAAGATTGCCGCTTATGCCAGTGGTAATTTTAAAACAGGACAAAATTGGACAAGCCTAGATTTTGAAATTCAAGCATTAATAAATGCTCTAGATAAATTTAAGATTCATTTACAGAATGAATTTACAGTCAGAACAGATTGTGAAGCAATAGTTAAGTTCCTAAAAAACGAAAATAGTAAAAAGATAAACAGAACAAGATGGGTAAATTTACAGAATTTAATACAGGGAAATGGATATAAAATCTGTTTCGAACATATAAAAGGAAAAAATAACAGCTTGGCAGATTTATTATCTAGAAATATTGAAAAACTATTTAAATGATACAGGTAAGAATGAAGAAAAGGGTGATTAAACCCAAAGAACAGATGTTCAAGGAACAGACAGAAAACAAACAGGAGCCAGACATTCAAGAATCAGTATCAGACAGAACCATCATGTACAGAAACAATCTGGCTATGCCAGTCACAATAACAGAAAGAGGGTCATCATCCTCTAATATACAGAAAATGGTTCCATCCACACAGAGAGCCTCTCCAGTTAGAGGAACAAACAGAGATCTTAGATTTGGTACAATGTACCTTCCAGAATTTACAGAAGGAGGTAACAAAAAATTCAAACCCTTTGAAGGATTGAATATAGATAGAGAACAGCAATGCTTGCTAGATAATATCTGGCACATACAGACCCTTCCTGCAGCAACACAGTTCAAAGTACAATGCTTAAATGCCTTAAGCATGTATTTCTCAGACAAAAATCCTAAGATTCACAGAAAGTCTTTTTCACATTATGTGATATACAGAGGATTGAAAACAGGAGTCTTTAACAGTTTCAATACAGTTAAGAATTTCATCATGTGTCAAAATCCCATATACGTGGGATATCACAGTTTTTCAGAGGCCTTAGAAGAAGCAAGGGCCCAATTAGGCCCAAACTTCTACATAGAACCTGAAACAGTCAGGCCTTATTCAGAAGTAGCTAGAGAAGATAATAGCCAGCTCATAGCAAGGCTAGAAGATAGAAACAGAAAGTTAGAAGAGCAGCTAGCCCAACTCCAACAACAGACAGCTACACAGATTGCTTTCCTCGAACAAAAGAGAGAAAAAGCAGAAAAACAGACTAAATCCATAGAAACACTGGCTTCACAAAGAGAAAATATAATGAAAAGCTTAAACAGCAAAGTCCAACAGCTTGACAAATTCCTTAAAAAGGAAAAAGCCCCAGTAAACAGAAGCAATACACAGCTTAAAGCCAGACTTCTAGACATGCCTGCTAGTAGAGTCCTCCAGCCACTATTTGAAGAATGGCCTGAAGGAGAAGAAATAATCAAACAGAAAACAGAAAGTAGCCATTTTGAAGGACTACTCAATGCACAGAAAGAGATAGTAAAAATGCATTTTGGAGAACCAGGATGGAAATTTAGAGGAGTAAAGGTCATCCAAAAACCCTTTGCCTTAAACAGAGGACCATTCTCCAGATATCTAAAAGACACAGAAACAGCCGGATTATTCAAACTCCAAGTAGATTTAAATATCACAGACCTTCCTTTTCAAAAAATCCTGTCATTCTTCCATATGGGAATGTTGGAACAGATAACTTTCAGATTAGAAGAAGAAGGCAAAATTGAACAATATCTAGAAGAATTTGGAGAGAAGTTCTTCCTGATTATAGGAAATATGGCTGTTAGAAAGAAACTAAGATGCATCATAGATTCTACTCTCCCAGCAGCAATGGGATTCGAAATAGTCCCTGCAAAGAAGAGAATCTTTGTTCTTACAGTAGACACAGACAGAGATCATATAGAGGACATCAAAATGATTGCTTTGGATCCATATGATTTTTCAGAAATAGAAAATCCAGAAATATACAAAGCAGCACAGAGTCCTAGAGCCCTCTACACACCAGAAACTTGGATGAGTTACCATCTCTTAGGAGAAGGATACTTTATCCAGATCTACAGCACCAAAGAATGGAAGATGTTCCTTCCACATTCTGGAGATGGAAGACTTCTTGAAGAAGACAATATCATCAATCTCATAGAAGATCTACAAGACAGAGAGATGACAGAAGCTGGAAACGATAGTGATGACACTATTCCCACTATTCCAGATACACACAGAGACATCTAGAAGGACGACGTAAGCAATGACGTCTACAGAAAAGAATCGTAAGCAATGACGATCACAGAAGACAGCTGTTAAAAGTAGAAAGACAGTCACCTGTCTTTTGGCAGGACATAATTATTGTAACTTTACTTTAATAATTGTAGCTTTCCTTTCTTTTCTTTAGGACCTCTCCTTTTGCTTTCTTTTTAGAAAGTGTCGGCCATTATGTTTGGCCTTTTTCTTATAGTTTCTCTATATAAGGGATCGTCCCCTTCATTTGTAAAGAAACACACAAGAATAGAACGAGAGCAATTTTCATTCAACCTATGTCTCTCTAAATTCTCTCTCTAGTTTCCAGTTCCCAAATAGTTCCTTAGTTCCCCGTACTTAAACAGTAGCCCATATATATAAAAAAAAAAAAAAAAAAAAAAAAAAAAAAAAGAGTCGAACCGGCGACTGTACATTACCCTCGTCGGAGAAAACTTTTCTCTCCCTCTCTCAAAAACAAACTAACCGCTGCGTATATACCACTCCCCTTCTTTTCTTTCACCGGACACCCCCTCTTTATTGGTAGCGGAGCAAGACGTTCTTGGAAAATCTGACAAAAGACTTGGACAGGCGTGGCAAGGGTATCCACAGAAGGAGTAAAGCCTGCTATAACCACGAACCCGCCAGGGTGAGTTAGATCTTTAAGTTATAATCTTGCTTTATTATCAATACCTAGTTTATGTTTAAAGAAAATTTTATTTTTATAACTTTTTATTGCTTATAATCGGGCTTATCTTTTAAAGGGAACTAATACTATTAAAACTGGAAACATTTTCATAAATTGATAAATCTTTTTTCTACATCTCCAAAAAAGCTTTCACCATTGCTAATCATAAGTTAAAAAGAATCGAATACTTAGACCTCGAGATCTTGAAGGATAAGTATAAAGTACCTACAGAAGTAAGCGAAATTACTTGCAGAGTAGATAAAAATTCAGAGCATAGACTCCACAGTTCAAACGCTCATTTAAACAGTCTAACAGACCTTATTATAAGTTTAGCAACTCGTTTAGACATAGAAAGAGATAATATTCATAAACAGATAGAAAGTATTAAAGAATCAATAACAGAGAACAGTCGTTTTAAAAGTCTTATAGTAGAAAATCTAGATTTTATTAAACACCAGAACGAATATATCCTCACAGAAAATAAAAAAGATAAAAGTATAAAACCAACAGAAGACTCACCAGAAATTTCTAGTTTAACCAAAGCCTTAGAAAGGCTAAACCTAGAAAAAACTATTAAGATTATTAATAAACCAATAAAATATAATCACTGGTCACCTAGAAAATGAGTAATTTTAAACCTTTTAGTGGAAGTAGTAGAACTATACAGGAACAGCCTCGAAGAAGTATGTCTTCCAGAGAAGAAATTAGTGGAAACACCTTTCTAAATAAAGTATTTAGTAAAGGATCAGGAAGCAATAGCTCACAGACTGTAGTCCAATTAGAAGAAGAAATAGATGTAGACAAAAACTTAGAAATATATAATAACGAACAGTTAGACGCAATGAACCCCAGAACCCTATACAAAGTAGGACCTCTAAACATGAATACAACGTTAATTAGGAGTAATAGGGAAGAAAGTCTTAGAGTAGTAGATACAGCAGAAATAATAGATTTATTTACCCCAGAAATGATTGATAAAATAAAGAAAACAGGTAAATTATTTGCACATACAGGACTGATAGTAATAGGTATCAAAGGATTAGGAAGAAAAGCATTAGGAACTAAAGTTTTAGTTCTAATTCTAGATAAATCATGGAAAACAGATGTTAAAAAGGCAACCATAGCAGGAATGGAAGTAGATCTTAGTCAGAATAGTGCGCTCTTTTACTGTGCACCTGCAATATTAAAAGATATTAAAGATTTAAAAAATTTAAAAATAGGCCTAGATACCAAAGGATATGAAGATTACAAGGGAAACAATTTAGTAGTTAGTATAGCAATCTTAGGAAAAGCTAGTAACAGATCTGGTATGAATTACAATGTTAATATAGAAGGAATAGTAGAAAACTTAGCAAGTCGTGGAATAAAAATGATAGACCCAGTAAAGATAGATCCTGAAGAATTAGCAGGACGAGAATGGTCACTAAAGAAATTCACAGATACTATTGAAACAATACTAGTACCAGAGAAGAGTGTCATTTATGAAGATAAAGACGGAAACTATAGCATGAGATTTAATAATTATGTAGAAAAAGAACCAACAAAAGAAGATGACAGTGATCAAGAAATTAGTATGATGAATGCAGAATTAGGAGAACCAATATATGATACAGAAAATGAAGAAAACCCAATATATGACACAGAAAATGAAAATATAGAAGAATGCATAGGGTATGGATTATATGAAGAAATGTATGAAGAAACAGAAGAAATAAATGAAATGGAAGAAATAGCTGGTTTCAAAACAGAAGAAGTTCATAAAACATTTGACCAAATAATAAACAAGAAATTTACAGAAATTAATATACAAGAACAAGTTGATGACATGCTAATAGAATGTATGACAGAGTTAGGATTAGAATATGAGGAAGCTTATAACAGGTTAAATGAAGTCTTTAACCTACCATTAGTAACAGACATAGTTAATGGAAAAACAGTAATGAGTGATTTTTTCAAATCAGAAGTTAGCTTTATGGACCAGAACATAGATCCTAGAGGAATTAAAAGACCAAAACCAGAATTCGTAACACCTGGAGCCTCAGGAATAGAAATGTTAGGTAGAGAACCATGGGTACCTGCCACGGCAGCATACCAAGGTGAATCAAATCTTAGAGGAAGAGGAGCAAGAATGCCTATAGGAAAACTTTACAGTTCACATATGTTATTAATAGAACAACAAAGTCCTCAGTTATGGCCAGACGAGATATTAATCTGGGAACAAACAGTCGTTAGAAATTGGGAAACCAATAAAAGAGAAGATATAGATATGTTTTCATACCTAGAAACAACATTAGGACCAACAGCATTAGGAATTTGGCAGAGCAAAAAACTGAAAGATCCAGAAGGAATAAATACGATAAAGGCATTAGGAGATAATCCGTATAATTTTACTAGTCAAATTAGAATATTACTACTAGGAGTAGACCCAGCCAAAGAAAACACTTTTATACAAGACACAGCAGTAAGAAACTTGGAACAACTAAGTATAACAGACTTTAAATATATAAAAGAATTCAGCTCAGATTTTGCTAGACTATTAGCACAAACAGGAAAAGCTATGGAAGATGACTTATGTAATAAGTATTTCATCAAGCTTCCAGGCGATTTAGGAAGATTAATGCATGAAGAATGGACCAAAGAATGTGGTCATATCACAGAACTAGGAATAGGACCTAGAATCACATATGTCTTTAAAAAGTTAGAAGATAAATGTAAAGAAGCCACTATGCAAGAACAGATGAAAAGACAAGCATGGGCATTTTGTAAAACAGCCATTTACACACCACAAGCCTATGGATATTATGATAGAAAAAAGAAATTCCTTAGAAAGAGTAAAACTTATAAAAAAGATAAATCTTGGAAAGACAAGGATAAATATGTTAAAAAACCTAGAAACAGAAGTTGTACATGTTTTATTTGTGGAGATCCAGATCATTTAGCTAATAGATGTCCAAACAAAAATAAAAATATAGAAAGAACAAATTTAATAGAACAATTAGGAGAATACGAGATAGAGAATATAAAAACAGATTCAGATAATGAATCAGTATATAGTATAGTGTCAGAAGAAGAACCTGAAAGTAGCACCAGAATTACATACACTTATATGAATACGGAAGAACAGGAACAAAGTATAGAATGTTTACATGAATGGATTAGAAACAGAGGAAATAACCACATGAGTTGTTTTAACTGTAGGTTATACCCTGCAATAGATAGACGATATCAGTGTAACAATTGCTTTAAGGAAATATGCTTTATGTGCATTAAGAAGTTATTCCAAATAGAAACAGATATAACAGGAAAAAATACAGAAAATAATACTCAGAAGGGTGTATTAGACGAAACACTTAGAGAACAAATCAAAAGGCACGATGTAGAAATAGAATTATTAAAATATAGAGTTCTAGAACTTGAAGCAAAAGCTGAAAAAAGAAAAGAAGTAGTTGAAACAGAAGTTAGTTATATGACAGAACAAGTGCAAGAAGAATCATCTTTCACTATTAACAAGTGTATAGCAAGCCTAATCACACTAAAATGTAGATTATGGCTAGATACCAATACATTCGTAGAATTAAATGCTATTTTAGACACAGCAAGCTCCAAAAGTATGATAGGGTATAGCTTAATACCTAAAAAATACCATAAACAATTAAAATACAAGATAGTTACCAAAACAGCTGAACAAAGAAATATGATAAACACACAAGAATAGAACGAGAGCAATTTTCATTCAACCTATGTCTCTCTAAATTCTCTCTCTAGTTTCCAGTTCCCAAATAGTTCCTTAGTTCCCCGTACTTAAACAGTAGCCCATATATATAAAAAAAAAAAAAAAAAAAAAAAAAAAAAAGAGTCGAACCGGCGACTGTACATTACCCTCGTCGGAGAAAACTTTTCTCTCCCTCTCTCAAAAACAAACTAACCGCTGCGTATATACCACTCCCCTTCTTTTCTTTCACCGGACAGTGATCAAGAAATTAGTATGATGAATGCAGAATTAGGAGAACCAATATATGATACAGAAAATGAAGAAAACCCAATATATGACACAGAAAATGAAAATATAGAAGAATGCATAGGGTATGGATTATATGAAGAAATGTATGAAGAAACAGAAGAAATAAATGAAATGGAAGAAATAGCTGGTTTCAAAACAGAAGAAGTTCATAAAACATTTGACCAAATAATAAACAAGAAATTTACAGAAATTAATATACAAGAACAAGTTGATGACATGCTAATAGAATGTATGACAGAGTTAGGATTAGAATATGAGGAAGCTTATAACAGGTTAAATGAAGGGTGAGTTAGATCTTTAAGTTATAATCTTGCTTTATTATCAATACCTAGTTTATGTTTAAAGAAAATTTTATTTTTATAACTTTTTATTGCTTATAATCGGGCTTATCTTTTAAAGGGAACTAATACTATTAAAACTGGAAACATTTTCATAAATTGATAAATCTTTTTTCTACATCTCCAAAAAAGCTTTCACCATTGCTAATCATAAGTTAAAAAGAATCGAATACTTAGACCTCGAGATCTTGAAGGATAAGTATAAAGTACCTACAGAAGTAAGCGAAATTACTTGCAGAGTAGATAAAAATTCAGAGCATAGACTCCACAGTTCAAACGCTCATTTAAACAGTCTAACAGACCTTATTATAAGTTTAGCAACTCATTTAGACATAGAAAGAGATAATATTCATAAACAGATAGAAAGTATTAAAGAATCAATAACAGAGAACAGTCGTTTTAAAAGTCTTATAGTAGAAAATCTAGATTTTATTAAACACCAGAACGAATATATCCTCACAGAAAATAAAAAAGATAAAAGTATAAAACCAACAGAAGACTCACCAGAAATTTCTAGTTTAACCAAAGCCTTAGAAAGGCTAAACCTAGAAAAAACTATTAAGATTATTAATAAACCAATAAAATATAATCACTGGTCACCTAGAAAATGAGTAATTTTAAACCTTTTAGTGGAAGTAGTAGAACTATACAGGAACAGCCTCGAAGAAGTATGTCTTCCAGAGAAGAAATTAGTGGAAACACCTTTCTAAATAAAGTATTTAGTAAAGGATCAGGAAGCAATAGCTCACAGACTGTAGTCCAATTAGAAGAAGAAATAGATGTAGACAAAAACTTAGAAATATATAATAACGAACAGTTAGACGCAATGAACCCCAGAACCCTATACAAAGTAGGACCTCTAAACATGAATACAACGTTAATTAGGAGTAATAGGGAAGAAAGTCTTAGAGTAGTAGATACAGCAGAAATAATAGATTTATTTACCCCAGAAATGATTGATAAAATAAAGAAAACAGGTAAATTATTTGCACATACAGGACTGATAGTAATAGGTATCAAAGGATTAGGAAGAAAAGCATTAGGAACTAAAGTTTTAGTTCTAATTCTAGATAAATCATGGAAAACAGATGTTAAAAAGGCAACCATAGCAGGAATGGAAGTAGATCTTAGTCAGAATAGTGCGCTCTTTTACTGTGCACCTGCAATATTAAAAGATATTAAAGATTTAAAAAATTTAAAAATAGGCCTAGATACCAAAGGATATGAAGATTACAAGGGAAACAATTTAGTAGTTAGTATAGCAATCTTAGGAAAAGCTAGTAACAGATCTGGTATGAATTACAATGTTAATATAGAAGGAATAGTAGAAAACTTAGCAAGTCGTGGAATAAAAATGATAGACCCAGTAAAGATAGATCCTGAAGAATTAGCAGGACGAGAATGGTCACTAAAGAAATTCACAGATACTATTGAAACAATACTAGTACCAGAGAAGAGTGTCATTTATGAAGATAAAGACGGAAACTATAGCATGAGATTTAATAATTATGTAGAAAAAGAACCAACAAAAGAAGATGACAGTGATCAAGAAATTAGTATGATGAATGCAGAATTAGGAGAACCAATATATGATACAGAAAATGAAGAAAACCCAATATATGACACAGAAAATGAAAATATAGAAGAATGCATAGGGTATGGATTATATGAAGAAATGTATGAAGAAACAGAAGAAATAAATGAAATGGAAGAAATAGCTGGTTTCAAAACAGAAGAAGTTCATAAAACATTTGACCAAATAATAAACAAGAAATTTACAGAAATTAATATACAAGAACAAGTTGATGACATGCTAATAGAATGTATGACAGAGTTAGGATTAGAATATGAGGAAGCTTATAACAGGTTAAATGAAGTCTTTAACCTACCATTAGTAACAGACATAGTTAATGGAAAAACAGTAATGAGTGATTTTTTCAAATCAGAAGTTAGCTTTATGGACCAGAACATAGATCCTAGAGGAATTAAAAGACCAAAACCAGAATTCGTAACACCTGGAGCCTCAGGAATAGAAATGTTAGGTAGAGAACCATGGGTACCTGCCACGGCAGCATACCAAGGTGAATCAAATCTTAGAGGAAGAGGAGCAAGAATGCCTATAGGAAAACTTTACAGTTCACATATGTTATTAATAGAACAACAAAGTCCTCAGTTATGGCCAGACGAGATATTAATCTGGGAACAAACAGTCGTTAGAAATTGGGAAACCAATAAAAGAGAAGATATAGATATGTTTTCATACCTAGAAACAACATTAGGACCAACAGCATTAGGAATTTGGCAGAGCAAAAAACTGAAAGATCCAGAAGGAATAAATACGATAAAGGCATTAGGAGATAATCCGTATAATTTTACTAGTCAAATTAGAATATTACTACTAGGAGTAGACCCAGCCAAAGAAAACACTTTTATACAAGACACAGCAGTAAGAAACTTGGAACAACTAAGTATAACAGACTTTAAATATATAAAAGAATTCAGCTCAGATTTTGCTAGACTATTAGCACAAACAGGAAAAGCTATGGAAGATGACTTATGTAATAAGTATTTCATCAAGCTTCCAGGCGATTTAGGAAGATTAATGCATGAAGAATGGACCAAAGAATGTGGTCATATCACAGAACTAGGAATAGGACCTAGAATCACATATGTCTTTAAAAAGTTAGAAGATAAATGTAAAGAAGCCACTATGCAAGAACAGATGAAAAGACAAGCATGGGCATTTTGTAAAACAGCCATTTACACACCACAAGCCTATGGATATTATGATAGAAAAAAGAAATTCCTTAGAAAGAGTAAAACTTATAAAAAAGATAAATCTTGGAAAGACAAGGATAAATATGTTAAAAAACCTAGAAACAGAAGTTGTACATGTTTTATTTGTGGAGATCCAGATCATTTAGCTAATAGATGTCCAAACAAAAATAAAAATATAGAAAGAACAAATTTAATAGAACAATTAGGAGAATACGAGATAGAGAATATAAAAACAGATTCAGATAATGAATCAGTATATAGTATAGTGTCAGAAGAAGAACCTGAAAGTAGCACCAGAATTACATACACTTATATGAATACGGAAGAACAGGAACAAAGTATAGAATGTTTACATGAATGGATTAGAAACAGAGGAAATAACCACATGAGTTGTTTTAACTGTAGGTTATACCCTGCAATAGATAGACGATATCAGTGTAACAATTGCTTTAAGGAAATATGCTTTATGTGCATTAAGAAGTTATTCCAAATAGAAACAGATATAACAGGAAAAAATACAGAAAATAATACTCAGAAGGGTGTATTAGACGAAACACTTAGAGAACAAATCAAAAGGCACGATGTAGAAATAGAATTATTAAAATATAGAGTTCTAGAACTTGAAGCAAAAGCTGAAAAAAGAAAAGAAGTAGTTGAAACAGAAGTTAGTTATATGACAGAACAAGTGCAAGAAGAATCATCTTTCACTATTAACAAGTGTATAGCAAGCCTAATCACACTAAAATGTAGATTATGGCTAGATACCAATACATTCGTAGAATTAAATGCTATTTTAGACACAGCAAGCTCCAAAAGTATGATAGGGTATAGCTTAATACCTAAAAAATACCATAAACAATTAAAATACAAGATAGTTACCAAAACAGCTGAACAAAGAAATATGATAAACACACAAGAATAGAACGAGAGCAATTTTCATTCAACCTATGTCTCTCTAAATTCTCTCTCTAGTTTCCAGTTCCCAAATAGTTCCTTAGTTCCCCGTACTTAAACAGTAGCCCATATATATAAAAAAAAAAAAAAAAAAAAAAAAAAAAGAGTCGAACCGGCGACTGTACATTACCCTCGTCGGAGAAAACTTTTCTCTCCCTCTCTCAAAAACAAACTAACCGCTGCGTATATACCACTCCCCTTCTTTTCTTTCACCGGACAGTGATCAAGAAATTAGTATGATGAATGCAGAATTAGGAGAACCAATATATGATACAGAAAATGAAGAAAACCCAATATATGACACAGAAAATGAAAATATAGAAGAATGCATAGGGTATGGATTATATGAAGAAATGTATGAAGAAACAGAAGAAATAAATGAAATGGAAGAAATAGCTGGTTTCAAAACAGAAGAAGTTCATAAAACATTTGACCAAATAATAAACAAGAAATTTACAGAAATTAATATACAAGAACAAGTTGATGACATGCTAATAGAATGTATGACAGAGTTAGGATTAGAATATGAGGAAGCTTATAACAGGTTAAATGAAGGGTGAGTTAGATCTTTAAGTTATAATCTTGCTTTATTATCAATACCTAGTTTATGTTTAAAGAAAATTTTATTTTTATAACTTTTTATTGCTTATAATCGGGCTTATCTTTTAAAGGGAACTAATACTATTAAAACTGGAAACATTTTCATAAATTGATAAATCTTTTTTCTACATCTCCAAAAAAGCTTTCACCATTGCTAATCATAAGTTAAAAAGAATCGAATACTTAGACCTCGAGATCTTGAAGGATAAGTATAAAGTACCTACAGAAGTAAGCGAAATTACTTGCAGAGTAGATAAAAATTCAGAGCATAGACTCCACAGTTCAAACGCTCATTTAAACAGTCTAACAGACCTTATTATAAGTTTAGCAACTCATTTAGACATAGAAAGAGATAATATTCATAAACAGATAGAAAGTATTAAAGAATCAATAACAGAGAACAGTCGTTTTAAAAGTCTTATAGTAGAAAATCTAGATTTTATTAAACACCAGAACGAATATATCCTCACAGAAAATAAAAAAGATAAAAGTATAAAACCAACAGAAGACTCACCAGAAATTTCTAGTTTAACCAAAGCCTTAGAAAGGCTAAACCTAGAAAAAACTATTAAGATTATTAATAAACCAATAAAATATAATCACTGGTCACCTAGAAAATGAGTAATTTTAAACCTTTTAGTGGAAGTAGTAGAACTATACAGGAACAGCCTCGAAGAAGTATGTCTTCCAGAGAAGAAATTAGTGGAAACACCTTTCTAAATAAAGTATTTAGTAAAGGATCAGGAAGCAATAGCTCACAGACTGTAGTCCAATTAGAAGAAGAAATAGATGTAGACAAAAACTTAGAAATATATAATAACGAACAGTTAGACGCAATGAACCCCAGAACCCTATACAAAGTAGGACCTCTAAACATGAATACAACGTTAATTAGGAGTAATAGGGAAGAAAGTCTTAGAGTAGTAGATACAGCAGAAATAATAGATTTATTTACCCCAGAAATGATTGATAAAATAAAGAAAACAGGTAAATTATTTGCACATACAGGACTGATAGTAATAGGTATCAAAGGATTAGGAAGAAAAGCATTAGGAACTAAAGTTTTAGTTCTAATTCTAGATAAATCATGGAAAACAGATGTTAAAAAGGCAACCATAGCAGGAATGGAAGTAGATCTTAGTCAGAATAGTGCGCTCTTTTACTGTGCACCTGCAATATTAAAAGATATTAAAGATTTAAAAAATTTAAAAATAGGCCTAGATACCAAAGGATATGAAGATTACAAGGGAAACAATTTAGTAGTTAGTATAGCAATCTTAGGAAAAGCTAGTAACAGATCTGGTATGAATTACAATGTTAATATAGAAGGAATAGTAGAAAACTTAGCAAGTCGTGGAATAAAAATGATAGACCCAGTAAAGATAGATCCTGAAGAATTAGCAGGACGAGAATGGTCACTAAAGAAATTCACAGATACTATTGAAACAATACTAGTACCAGAGAAGAGTGTCATTTATGAAGATAAAGACGGAAACTATAGCATGAGATTTAATAATTATGTAGAAAAAGAACCAACAAAAGAAGATGACAGTGATCAAGAAATTAGTATGATGAATGCAGAATTAGGAGAACCAATATATGATACAGAAAATGAAGAAAACCCAATATATGACACAGAAAATGAAAATATAGAAGAATGCATAGGGTATGGATTATATGAAGAAATGTATGAAGAAACAGAAGAAATAAATGAAATGGAAGAAATAGCTGGTTTCAAAACAGAAGAAGTTCATAAAACATTTGACCAAATAATAAACAAGAAATTTACAGAAATTAATATACAAGAACAAGTTGATGACATGCTAATAGAATGTATGACAGAGTTAGGATTAGAATATGAGGAAGCTTATAACAGGTTAAATGAAGTCTTTAACCTACCATTAGTAACAGACATAGTTAATGGAAAAACAGTAATGAGTGATTTTTTCAAATCAGAAGTTAGCTTTATGGACCAGAACATAGATCCTAGAGGAATTAAAAGACCAAAACCAGAATTCGTAACACCTGGAGCCTCAGGAATAGAAATGTTAGGTAGAGAACCATGGGTACCTGCCACGGCAGCATACCAAGGTGAATCAAATCTTAGAGGAAGAGGAGCAAGAATGCCTATAGGAAAACTTTACAGTTCACATATGTTATTAATAGAACAACAAAGTCCTCAGTTATGGCCAGACGAGATATTAATCTGGGAACAAACAGTCGTTAGAAATTGGGAAACCAATAAAAGAGAAGATATAGATATGTTTTCATACCTAGAAACAACATTAGGACCAACAGCATTAGGAATTTGGCAGAGCAAAAAACTGAAAGATCCAGAAGGAATAAATACGATAAAGGCATTAGGAGATAATCCGTATAATTTTACTAGTCAAATTAGAATATTACTACTAGGAGTAGACCCAGCCAAAGAAAACACTTTTATACAAGACACAGCAGTAAGAAACTTGGAACAACTAAGTATAACAGACTTTAAATATATAAAAGAATTCAGCTCAGATTTTGCTAGACTATTAGCACAAACAGGAAAAGCTATGGAAGATGACTTATGTAATAAGTATTTCATCAAGCTTCCAGGCGATTTAGGAAGATTAATGCATGAAGAATGGACCAAAGAATGTGGTCATATCACAGAACTAGGAATAGGACCTAGAATCACATATGTCTTTAAAAAGTTAGAAGATAAATGTAAAGAAGCCACTATGCAAGAACAGATGAAAAGACAAGCATGGGCATTTTGTAAAACAGCCATTTACACACCACAAGCCTATGGATATTATGATAGAAAAAAGAAATTCCTTAGAAAGAGTAAAACTTATAAAAAAGATAAATCTTGGAAAGACAAGGATAAATATGTTAAAAAACCTAGAAACAGAAGTTGTACATGTTTTATTTGTGGAGATCCAGATCATTTAGCTAATAGATGTCCAAACAAAAATAAAAATATAGAAAGAACAAATTTAATAGAAAAATTAGAAGGCTTAAAACAGATACAAGCATTCTTAGGCATACTAAACTATGCTAGAAAGTTTATCCCCAATTTAAGCAAATTGGTAGGACCTCTTTATAGTAAAACAGCAAAAAATGGACAAAGAAATTTTAACAAAGAAGATATAGAACTAGTAAAAAGAATTAAAGATCAGGTTAAAAGAATTAAGCCATTAGAGTTACCCTTAATAACAGATTATATCATCATTGAATGTGATGGTAGTAAAGAAGGATGGGGAGCAGTTATGATCTGCAAACCCAACAAATATTCAGAAAAAGAAACAGAAAAGATTGCCGCTTATGCCAGTGGTAATTTTAAAACAGGACAAAATTGGACAAGCCTAGATTTTGAAATTCAAGCATTAATAAATGCTCTAGATAAATTTAAGATTCATTTACAGAATGAATTTACAGTCAGAACAGATTGTGAAGCAATAGTTAAGTTCCTAAAAAACGAAAATAGTAAAAAGATAAACAGAACAAGATGGGTAAATTTACAGAATTTAATACAGGGAAATGGATATAAAATCTGTTTCGAACATATAAAAGGAAAAAATAACAGCTTGGCAGATTTATTATCTAGAAATATTGAAAAACTATTTAAATGATACAGGTAAGAATGAAGAAAAGGGTGATTAAACCCAAAGAACAGATGTTCAAGGAACAGACAGAAAACAAACAGGAGCCAGACATTCAAGAATCAGTATCAGACAGAACCATCATGTACAGAAACAATCTGGCTATGCCAGTCACAATAACAGAAAGAGGGTCATCATCCTCTAATATACAGAAAATGGTTCCATCCACACAGAGAGCCTCTCCAGTTAGAGGAACAAACAGAGATCTTAGATTTGGTACAATGTACCTTCCAGAATTTACAGAAGGAGGTAACAAAAAATTCAAACCCTTTGAAGGATTGAATATAGATAGAGAACAGCAATGCTTGCTAGATAATATCTGGCACATACAGACCCTTCCTGCAGCAACACAGTTCAAAGTACAATGCTTAAATGCCTTAAGCATGTATTTCTCAGACAAAAATCCTAAGATTCACAGAAAGTCTTTTTCACATTATGTGATATACAGAGGATTGAAAACAGGAGTCTTTAACAGTTTCAATACAGTTAAGAATTTCATCATGTGTCAAAATCCCATATACGTGGGATATCACAGTTTTTCAGAGGCCTTAGAAGAAGCAAGGGCCCAATTAGGCCCAAACTTCTACATAGAACCTGAAACAGTCAGGCCTTATTCAGAAGTAGCTAGAGAAGATAATAGCCAGCTCATAGCAAGGCTAGAAGATAGAAACAGAAAGTTAGAAGAGCAGCTAGCCCAACTCCAACAACAGACAGCTACACAGATTGCTTTCCTCGAACAAAAGAGAGAAAAAGCAGAAAAACAGACTAAATCCATAGAAACACTGGCTTCACAAAGAGAAAATATAATGAAAAGCTTAAACAGCAAAGTCCAACAGCTTGACAAATTCCTTAAAAAGGAAAAAGCCCCAGTAAACAGAAGCAATACACAGCTTAAAGCCAGACTTCTAGACATGCCTGCTAGTAGAGTCCTCCAGCCACTATTTGAAGAATGGCCTGAAGGAGAAGAAATAATCAAACAGAAAACAGAAAGTAGCCATTTTGAAGGACTACTCAATGCACAGAAAGAGATAGTAAAAATGCATTTTGGAGAACCAGGATGGAAATTTAGAGGAGTAAAGGTCATCCAAAAACCCTTTGCCTTAAACAGAGGACCATTCTCCAGATATCTAAAAGACACAGAAACAGCCGGATTATTCAAACTCCAAGTAGATTTAAATATCACAGACCTTCCTTTTCAAAAAATCCTGTCATTCTTCCATATGGGAATGTTGGAACAGATAACTTTCAGATTAGAAGAAGAAGGCAAAATTGAACAATATCTAGAAGAATTTGGAGAGAAGTTCTTCCTGATTATAGGAAATATGGCTGTTAGAAAGAAACTAAGATGCATCATAGATTCTACTCTCCCAGCAGCAATGGGATTCGAAATAGTCCCTGCAAAGAAGAGAATCTTTGTTCTTACAGTAGACACAGACAGAGATCATATAGAGGACATCAAAATGATTGCTTTGGATCCATATGATTTTTCAGAAATAGAAAATCCAGAAATATACAAAGCAGCACAGAGTCCTAGAGCCCTCTACACACCAGAAACTTGGATGAGTTACCATCTCTTAGGAGAAGGATACTTTATCCAGATCTACAGCACCAAAGAATGGAAGATGTTCCTTCCACATTCTGGAGATGGAAGACTTCTTGAAGAAGACAATATCATCAATCTCATAGAAGATCTACAAGACAGAGAGATGACAGAAGCTGGAAACGATAGTGATGACACTATTCCCACTATTCCAGATACACACAGAGACATCTAGAAGGACGACGTAAGCAATGACGTCTACAGAAAAGAATCGTAAGCAATGACGATCACAGAAGACAGCTGTTAAAAGTAGAAAGACAGTCACCTGTCTTTTGGCAGGACATAATTATTGTAACTTTACTTTAATAATTGTAGCTTTCCTTTCTTTTCTTTAGGACCTCTCCTTTTGCTTTCTTTTTAGAAAGTGTCGGCCATTATGTTTGGCCTTTTTCTTATAGTTTCTCTATATAAGGGATCGTCCCCTTCATTTGTAAAGAAACACACAAGAATAGAACGAGAGCAATTTTCATTCAACCTATGTCTCTCTAAATTCTCTCTCTAGTTTCCAGTTCCCAAATAGTTCCTTAGTTCCCCGTACTTAAACAGTAGCCCATATATATAAAAAAAAAAAAAAAAAAAAGAGTCGAACCGGCGACTGTACATTACCCTCGTCGGAGAAAACTTTTCTCTCCCTCTCTCAAAAACAAACTAACCGCTGCGTATATACCACTCCCCTTCTTTTCTTTCACCGGACACCCCCTCTTTATATATATATATATATATATATATATATATATATATATATATATATATATAAATATTTCCGGTTCAAACGGTTCTACGGTTCGGTTTTGGGTTTTATATTTGACAGACCCGAAACCAAACAGGAAATTTCCGGTTCTAGTAAAATAGAACCGCCCCGAACCAGAATGTTACGGTTCGGGGCGGTTTGGGACGGTTCACTCCGGTTCCGGTTTGGTTTCCGGTTCGGTTCGGTTTCTTACACCCCTACAACCCAGACTCCCAAACAACATCTTAATCGTGTTACATCTTTGTGCTAATTATTGATTTTTTTTGTTTTAGTCAAACTAGAAGTGTTTTATTTACTATTGAATTTTTTTAATATATACTTGATAGTATTAAAAGATAGTAACACAAGATGTGAGGTTGAAAAGAAATTAGAATCTGAACTTAAAAATGGTAAAATTTAGAAGGATCAGAAGTCGATTCACGTTAGTTTTAACCGACCTAAAAGGTAAATCAATATTTATTATTGAGTTCAATCTAAAGATAAAATCTAGAAAATAAAAATAAAAATCCCAAAAGATAAAATCTAATTTTTTTTCTAATTAAAGTTAATGGCTAAAATTGAAAGTTGTTTAATTCTTTTAGGTACAAGAAAGTTCTAGTAAAATTAATTTTCTCTTGAATTGACCACAACTCTGACAAGGCCACAAACGCTCAAAATGACTACTCCCTCGATTGGTCGATTACACACAAATAAGGCCGCACTTGCTCAGTTGGCCCAGGAAAAGGAAGACAAGAGCCGATGAGCTCTTCTTCACCGCCTCGTTCCCCTCACCGTTCTCGAGCTGAGCATAACAATGGCGGAGAGGAAAGGCCAAGGTTCTTCGACAAAATGGTGAAGAACTTGTGCTGGGCGAAGGCAGAAGTAGTACCTGGCCGACACCCAGAAAGATGGCGTAAAGACGCTGCTGGGAACATTGTTTGCAAGCGTTTCTGCAACTGCCAGGGCTGTCTCTGCTTCGAGTACGATCACATCATTCCATTCTCTAAAGGTTTCATCTTTCACACTCCAACTCTTTAGGAGGTTCACTTATTTGGTTTGTCTACTTGAGAAATTTTAGTTGCTGGAGTCCAATTTTAAAATGGGTCATGAGGGTTTTGCCTATTAGAGTGAACTAATTTGTGCTTCGATTCGATCCATTAGAAAACAGGGTGTTTTTGTTATGCCGTGGTTTATTTATAGAGATGGCAAAGACGGGTTTCTCTTATGTTTGTTTCCCTTCTTTTTCTAAGGTTTGTGTTAAACGTGCTAGTGGTTTTGGAATTGTTTTGTAGGTGGTGAATCAACAAAAGATAATTGCCAAATACTTCAAACAAGAGTCAACAGGTTTAAATCAGACAAACAAGTAAATGACGCGACTGAGCTGAAAGGTTACTCTTGTGATGTCAAGTTCACTGGTATGCGCTTTGTTCTATTTGCTTCAATTTTTACATTGAAGAATGTATTTATGTATTTCTTTATATTAGTTCATCAATGTCTTCATGCTTTGCTTGATTTATACTTGGAAATTTGTGAACAATTGAGAAGTTGCGGAACCACTAAATTGTGTTGGGGAAGTAATAAAAAAAATTCGGATTGAAACGCGCATTGTTGCTTATTCTTGTTGATAAGGTGTGGAACCATCTGCAATTCATTGCGGTATACCCTTCTACTTGAGGGTTGAAAATTATTATTTGTATTTTAACATTAAGGAATGCTCTTGTGAGATATCTTGTGACAATCATGGAAGTGCTCCCAATAAACTATTCAACATAGTTTAGGTATATGTCCTGACATAGGGGTATTGAACCCTGCTTTTGCTTTTAGATGTGCTTGCTGTGATGAGGTATTAATGTCTTTACATGGGGGTGCTGAATTTTAGGTTTTTCAGTTGTGAAGATCTGAATGTTTATTAGTTGAGAGTCTAGCAGTGATACATCTTTTAGACTAATTTGACGTGAGATGGTAACAATTTAATATGGCATAAATGTCTTCAAACTAAGTACCATAGAAGCGCATTAGTTTAAGCTACTGGGGTTGGTCCAGTAGTGAGGAGTCAGGGGATCTCTTAAGAGGTTAGGGGTTCAAATACTGTAAACCAACAAAAAAGAGCACATTAGTTTGGCATTACAGACACTTATGGTCTCAACTGTTTGCCCATACAAGAAATATCGGTGCTGAAGCCTTCCAGAATCAGAGCATAAAATATTAGAAAATTGAAGCAATCTACTGTAAAATAATAATTTTCCGTATTAATCCAAGAGTGCATGAAGTGCTTATGGTTTACAAATGTAAGGACTGGGACCATTAGGTTAGTCCTGAAAAGCCAATAATGTCAAGATTTGGTACTGATCATTTGTAGTATTACAAACTTTGTTAGCAGTCCCCTTGGTTTACCTCTCTTTGCTAATCTGCAATATTCCTTGATATGGTGTAGTTGAGTTCAACTTAGAATGCCACATTGCCACAGCAGATGGCGTGCTTATCATGGCTTGGCAGGGGTGCATTGATATCAGTTGTAGTTTTCTGTTTGTGCTTTGGATTCAACCCTACCATCTCATTTGATATTTTGGTTAACGCCTTTTATTTTGCTGTCTAATCTCAGTTTATAATTTAACTTCCGGTACCCTGTGCCTCACTGTTGCTTTCACTTATCTCAAAATGGCAGCTGACAATTCAAGTTTACAATTAACTTTCGGTGATGAATCTACTAACCAAACATGTCAGAATTAGCTCATGGTGTTTCCTATATTGAATACAAGTTTCTCATGGTAGTTTCATGTCATTCCATGACAGATACGGCTCATAGTGTTGCATAAACCATTCACTTGAACACGCTAACTTTGTCACATTGCACACACCAACCAAGTCTAACTAGGTCTAGCATAGAACGGTCATCTCATCTGTGAGCTTTGTTTTGTATCTCTGCTTTTGTAACAGCCTTCTGTTATTAGAGTCATCATTAAGAGAACATGTTTCATTTGCAGATAAGGAACTTGACGTTATAGAAATGGCTGTTTACGGGGATGTTATCCGGCCTGGAAACCATTGCCGTTGCAAAACTGTTGCTGAAAATCTCGGCCACTTCAAACCAAAGGATCGCACACCTGCTTGCCAATTGCCTTATGATCACGAGTCTCCTTTGTAGCAACTACGGATTAATAATTTCCGCCGGGGATTCACTGCCAGAATCACATGGATTTCCTGCATCATTTTTTTTCTTCTTTCATTCATTTGACAAGAATTGCTGCTGACTGGAAATAAATCTCAGCACTACCTGACTGATATCAGTGATATGTAACCATGTTTTAATCCTATTAATTGAGATGGGCCCTTGGTTGTTGTACTGAGCGTCTCTTCATTAGTTGCCTTACAATGTGGTTGTGCTGGTCGATAGCAATAGATGCACTTTGTCGCACCCGACCGGCGCGACGTGCATAACTCCTATTTTTTTTTTCCGCCTATGTTGTTTACACTTGACATTTTGACTCTGAAATCATCACATCTGATCTTGGTCGGTTTCGTTTGGCAGGTAGGTTGATTGCAGTCAGATATGCATGCAGTACATGCAAATAGATATATTTTGTATGAACCACAAGTATCTGACAGTACCGGAGTAAAGTATTCTCCACTCCTGTGTTACTGGGTATAAAAAGATTGAAACGAAGATTTTTTACTTACTTGATGAAAGTATCGAGGCATTCATTTGTGTCAAACATGAATAAAATGATTTTTTTTTTGGGTGAAACAACATAGTACGACATTGTTGGAATAGATCTAGTCTAGGCCTCTGGTTTGTTGGACACTAAATGATGACAAGCTTTGGTCAATGGACATTTTGCCACCTACAAAATGATAGATTCTAGACAATTTCGATTGGAGACAGATTCTGACCAGTTTAACTCATCAAACGCGGTAACGAAAAATCTAATCACTTCAATCTGTAACAAAGAAACTTGGAGAGAGGGTGCAATTTTGATTTTGACACACATGACGGAACTTACATGTACCGTACCGCATACTTCAATTCGGATTTAGATTTAAGTCTTAGAAAAAAATCAAGTCCACATGGAGTACTAATTAAAACTAAAATTAAAACTATCTATATTTTAAACATTTGACATTCATAAAAGAATTTTTAGTACTATTTTTCAGAAATATTAATGTGCTCATGTTTTATCAGTTTAATGGCAAAAAAAGGTTAGAAGACTCTGAACTTTAATGTTTTATTTAATGGGAACCCTGAACTATTTTTTTGTTTAATCACAACCCTACCGTCACGATTTGCTGACATGACACCGTTATGTGCTGCGCCATGTACTCACTCGATGTCACGTCAACAAGACACGTCAGTAACTTGTCACATCATCCCAGCCACGTCAAGAAGCATGTCGGGGGGTAATTAAATAAATAAAAAGTTAAGGGTTGCGATTAATCAAAACATTATAGTTCAAGGTTGTTTTATGTCATTTTCCCTAATTTAATCAATAACCCAAATTCCTCTTTTCCTTTCTTTTTATATACAACAATATAATGATAATAATAATAATAATAAAAATAAAATTGGAATTAATGCTTCATTACTAGAATTAGAGGTAATTATGATTAATCTGGAATAAGGTTGCCTACAAAATAACTTAACAATTAGAGGTAATTATGATTAATATGATTAATTATGATTATTAATAGAAAGGCAATAAAGGTGGAGAGAATCTAGAAAATTCTCATTCGTTTAAATTTTCTGGAAAAAAATCCACCGAGCAAGAATGAATTGAAGACGGAAAAATAAAAAAGAAATAAAAACAGAAAGTATAATAAAATAAATATGGCAAAAAGACATAAAACAACCCTAAACTTCAATGTTTTTATTTAATTACCCCCTGGTTTGATGACGTGCCTTGCTTCTTGATGTGGCTGGGATGATGTGGCAAATTACTGATGTGTCTTGTTGACGTATCATCGAGTGAGTACATGACGTGACACATAACGGTACCAAATCAGCAAAACGTGACGGTAGGGTTGTGATTAAATAAAATGAAATAGTTCAGGAGGTAATTAAACAAAAAAATAGTTGAGGGTTCCCATTAAAGTTCAGAGTCCTCTAACCCCTTTTTGCCGTAAAAAATTGAATTCCTTTGAATTTCATAGCACGGAACCGACAAGTCATCTACAAAATAATGATCTTTTGTGATTTTGTGCAAGACGGGTGATGGGGGCTGGGCATTTAATGACCAAATTCAGAAAATAAAACAATCTCTTTTTTTGGTGAATAACAATCTTTTTTAACGAACCAGTCAAACATAAAGCTAAACAGAGCAGAAAGGAAGTTTCCATTTTCTTCTCAAGGAAAATGTACAGATTTGAATTTCAAGTATTATTATTATTTATGGTCGATATGTCAATATTATCACAACACCAATCTTGTAGAGAAAGAAAGAAAAAAAAATTCAAATTTTTTTATAATTCGGCAACACTCGAACAATAATAATTTTTTTTAAAAAGTAAAATCAATTGTTTTGATAATAATAGAAAATCCCAAGTCTCAACCAGAGAAGACCCACATTTTAGAGTACATCACTTAAGTCTGTCTCTAGACAAAAATATTGTGATTTGAGTCTTTAAATTATAGTTATGACATAAATTATGAATTCAAATCTCGGTATTACAATGATAATTAATGACATAACCAACAAATACGATACAGTTACAAGAATAAATCAATTCAGAATAAACTTATTTGAGTATTAATAGCCAACTTTTTAAGGATACAACTTCGATTTCAAGACCAACTCAAAATTACATACTCAATAATACAATCATTTTGAACCAAGAGAGCAATTGATCACATATTTTATATTTAGTAATTCTACTAGTTAATTAGTAATTACATTATGTTAGTAGATAATTTCCAAGATAACTTATATCTTATCTCACATAACTTCCATTATTCTAAACTCTATAAGAATACCTCGATTATATAAATATAATTTGTGTAACTTTTATCAATTCTATTCTCTATCTATTATTTCAACTAATCATAAATGTACATAAAATATGCATAATAAAAATATATGATTCATTGTTGATTAAAAAACCGAATGTCAACTTTAAAAGAGAACCCTAAAAAATTAGAAATTTCTTTTTTTAAGAGTTGCAACTAAAATTGCGCATCTATAGGTCAGACTTTAGGAACATGTAAATCTTGAATTTGAGTCTTTTAACTAAATTTCTTTATATATTATAAATAATAATAATAATAAAAGAAACTTCAAAGAAAAAATTAGAAAAAAAGAAGTAGAAAGAAGGTAAGGTGGAGGAATAATTTATGTGACAGTTTGGTAATCACTAGTACTAGACAGTCATTATAATTTACAAAATGGTCCCATCCCCTACCTATTTCAATGCAATGGCCATAAAGTTAGCACTCCCACCGTCATCAATTCTTAAACAACTCTATTTAAGTAATCTCCAACATCCCAAAGTATGGTTTATTTTTTTTAGAGCAGAAAAAAAGGGTCAATGGCATCAATAATTAGTAGCAATAGAGAAACTTTATTTAGATGTGCCCATTTAAAGGGCTCAATCTTATCATCTAGTATAAAAATTACTACTAAGTAATAATATAAGAAAATATTATAAAAAGTAGAGTTATTGTAAAATGGCCTATATTATAAATTATAATATCATATAGTAGTGATAATATAATAATGTATATCAGTATAGTAATGAGTTAAGTAATAACTTAAGTAAATTATATATATTATTATTTATTTTTTCTAATAGATAGGAGATTATATTAAAATAAAGGATCCAAAATGATCAAAATGAATATAAGGATTTAAACAGGGTTTGTACAGCCATACAATAGGCTGCCCAATAAGAAACTAAATCATAAATTTTAGTTTTGCTCACCTATAAAGCACAGAGTACAATTTCACAAATAACGCACAAACCATACAACCCCGCATAAAACGCACAAACAAAACACAAAAGCCATAAAAACGTATGAAAACACAAATTAACTACGGAGGAATAAGACTTCACTCCGTTCATTTGCTAAAAGTATTATGGACCCATAAGGCCACCCAACTCACAGATCCCCATGGCAATTAATCAAAGTGAAGAAAAATATTGTCGGAAATGGGAGCTGGGAATTGGAAAAGGTCATGGGATGAGTAAACAAAGTCTGAAAAATAAAGTTCAAGAAAAAAGAAAAGTGTTCATAATGTGGGTTCATACCCCTTCCCTTTTCTTTTTTAAAAATTGTCATTTTTAACAACTAGTATATAATACCATCTTTGTTAATAAATATTTGTAATATTACAAAACTATTTATTATTTATTGAACACTCCCTAGAATTTAAAATCAACCAAACAAAAAAGATAATTTTTTTTTAAAATCACTCCGCTAGTAATTACTTTCCCAAAGAAATACATTCCCAACATGAGAGACATTACCAAAGGCTATTTAAGTGTTTTGTTTTCCTCCTTTTATCATCTCCTCTTTGTTACTTTTAATTATGATTTTTAGAATCTGACTGAACCAGTAATTCGATTTTTCAATCTGGCTTATGCTAAAAAAAACCTGCAAAAAATTAAGATTGAACCTATAAATTAGCCCGGTTGAATTATAAACTGGTGAACCGCGGGAACCAAAGGGTTCACTTTCTTACCTTTTTTTTAGTTGAATAACTCGATTTTATCTATATATTTCTCCAATTCTTTCGGTTAAAAAGAAAAAAACCTAAGAAATGCAATTAAAATTTAAAAGGGAACCTAAGAAATGCATTGAAAGTTTAAAAGGACGTAACTTTTGATCTAACAATTGGATTAAACTCAAAATTTATGGAAAGATTCATGACAAATATTAACTAGCTTGATGGTTGATGTATAAACCAATAGCTCGAAATTGACTAAAAATTGGGTTTGAATTTTTTTTTTAAAAATCTTATTAAATTTTATATCATTTTATATAATCAATTTACACGTATATATATATATATTAAATATTATTAGTCTAGTTGAACTCCAATTCGACTTTAATTAAACTCCGATTAAACTAATTTTTAAAAGTTTTATCTCTCCGATTCTATGTCCTGATGTGGTTCTGAAAATCTTGGTTTCAATTAAACTACTCCTGCCAGCTTCACAGCTGCACTCCCTCTTATTAGGTCAAGTGTGAATTGCATTCAATGAAGACCCACCTTCATTTCTTCCTAACCAAAAAGAAAAAGAAAAAACACGTCACCAACTCAACTCCACCGAAACTCAAAACTAACCGACCTCGTTCAAATAAACCCCCATCGCATCTGACGTTCATATCGCATAAATGAGTTTATTTTATTTTAAATTTCACGCAGACGTAGATTATTACGTCAATTAAATAATATATAATTAAATTTAACGTCTGATTATACACGACGTTACCTATAAAAACCAAATTAATATAAAAATATAAGTAGAGAGTCAAATTGAACAATAACAAAATAAAATAAGGTATCAAATCAATACGAAAATTAAGTAAAAGTGTCAAAAATATCATTATCTCGTCCAAAAATTATACATTACTTTTTATGTCGTTTTTCCAGTTTTTTAAGAAATTAAGGCAAATATTAGTTGTCAATTATGTAGTGATTATCAAATATTTGCTAGCAGTATGTTTTAAATTTTCAGCCAACCAAGGTTTTTTCTTCCAAAAATGGTTGTCATTTTCAAAAATTTCAATCAAATTGTAACAATTTTTTTACTAATTATGGAATAATTAAGGGTATTTAAGGATAATTACGTGAACAATTATTCTTAAATATTTTAAAAAATAAAAATTGATAACTAATTCCCTCATTCTATTTTCTCTAAAAATAACAAAAGGAATATTCAGTGCTACATTTTAAATTCTTACACAAATTTCAAATTAATAAGACGCTTTACCTAAATAAATAATTGTTTAAAATTTCTAATAGCTTTGGAAGCTGTAAATAAATTTTCAATTTATTAAAAAAAAGAAAACTTTTCAATGGGTGGCATTTTCATCCTCTAAGTGGTAGTGATGAAAGTTGTAGAGCACCACGATGAGGTAGCTGAGGCCGATGAGCATACCCTTTTAAAGTAAAAACAGAGAATTGAATACGTTAGATGTTAGTCTTACCAAATTAATTTAAAGAAGAACATTATTACCTATGAATTCATAAAGAAGACAGTAGGGAGACACAAATATATAAACCAATTCCACGAAAGACAATTTATCGTTTATATATTGGTTCGTGTCAGGTCGGTCTATTAAAAACTAAAATATTTTTAATAAATTGATACCGAAGAAGCACTATACATCATACCGTGAAATATAATAATTAAAAGATAAGAGTATCGTATCATTCGGACCGATTATTCATTCACGATACGGTATATATCAAACGTTCAAACTTTATTTAAAATGAGAATTTAAAAATATTTCCCTTGATTTCTCTATACAAAGAGTCTTGTGAAGTATGAACACTCCGCAAATCGCGCAGAATTGTGAGACATGGAAAGGAAATCTCGCAAAAGGTAAAACACGAAACAGGGGTGAGTCAATAATTACAATTATTAGCAGAAAGTGATGTACAAAAACTCTCTTTTTTCTCAAAATAAAGCCTTAATTTTTTGTTTGGGTAGTATAAAATCCCAAAACTTATTTATTTTCTCCCCTTTCTGTTCAATGTCCATGCAGAGACTAAAAAGCTTTCCTCCATTTTATTATTGACCCGACTGACTGACTGACTTACAGCAGACTGACAAAGCTTCGAATCCGAGTCGACCCGGATTGTTTCGGGGAACTGGGATATGGGTTGTGTGAGCTCGAAGCAGGGGGTGTCAGTGACGCCGGCGTTTGATAATTCGGGGCGGTTCAACTCCGGGCGGATCCGGGTCGGGTTGGAGGGTGAGAACGGAGGCAGCGACAAGGCGTACAGTAACAATAATGGGAATGGGAATGGGAAAGTGAGTTGTTGCGGTAGCGAGTTGGGTGAGTCAGGGAGGGCGAGTTCGAACGCGGAGTCGTTGAGCTTTCGGTTGAGGAACTTGTCGAAATATATAGAAGGAGAGCAGGTGGCGGCTGGGTGGCCGGCTTGGCTGAGTGCGGTGGCCGGGGAATCCATTCAAGGCTGGGTTCCACTCAAAGCTGATGCCTTTGAGAAATTGGAAAAGGTTTTTTACTGACATTTGATTTTGTTATGGTTAAAAGTTTGGATTTTTCAGAACCAAATATGTTGGAAATAGAAGATGGATGTTTTCTTTTGTCATTTAGTTGATTTTTTTTTGTTTATTATGAGTTTTTGTTTGCTTCTGTTTGGTTGATTGGAAGGGCTCTGATGGGGAATGTTAGCAGATTATTTTTTATAATTATTATTATTGAAGTAAAAAAGAAACAAAATTGCGAGTTAATTTTGCATTTGTTTTGGGGTATTTGCTAATATTAGCTCCTCTGTCATTTTCTTTCCTAATGACTATAGTTTTGCTGAAAATGGTGTTGATTGACTATGGTTTTGATTTTATTTATTTTTCTGTGGTTGCTGTGGTGAAGAATGCATCCAGAAGCTATTTTCTAGTCTTTTGTAGCTCTCTTTTGGTTTTCCAAGTGTAACTTCTGTTGTGGGTTTTTTCATGTATGAACAAGATTCTTGGTTAAATGTACCCAATTTTTTTCATGTACAGAGAAATCTCTTTCTACTTGCTAGAGTTGAGTGTTCTGCAGATGCAACATTCATGTAACTTCAGCTGAATGATGAACTTATAAGAATTTCCATTCCTTTTACAGATTGGACAGGGTACTTATAGCAGTGTGTTTCGAGCACGTGAGCTTGAAACTGGGAGGATAGTTGCTCTGAAGAAGGTGCGATTTGACAATTTCGAGCCAGAGAGTGTAAGGTTTATGGCCCGTGAGATATTGATTCTACGTCGGCTTGATCATCCCAACGTCATGAAATTGGATGGATTAATTACCTCCCGACTATCTTGTAGCATATACCTTGTCTTTGAATACATGGAGCATGATATAACTGGACTCTTGTCTTGCCCTGATGCCAAGTTCAGTGAGACACAGGTTTGTTAATTTTTCTTTTTTGATATGCTTTGATGAAACTCTATTTTTGTTCGTAACAAGACAGCATGAGATGTGAAGTCTCTTTTGGTGATGTAGCATCTAAAGTTTAGGCTATCTAGAAAAAATGTAGTGAATTCGTTCCCTTGAAAAGTTCTAGCTCCTCCAACTTTGCTGCTGCTGAGTGAGTTTACTTTTCCTTAGTTCTGTGACTAATACTATTTATAAACTTTATTTATAGATTAAATGTTACATGAAGCAATTGTTATCTGGACTTGATCACTGTCACTCGAGGGGTGTGATGCATCGGGACATTAAAGGATCAAATCTTCTTGTGAACAACGACGGAATATTGAAATTGGGTGATTTTGGGTTAGCAAATATTTGCAGTTATGGGCACAGGCAACCTTTAACCAGCCGTGTTGTGACATTATGGTACCGACCTCCTGAACTTTTGCTGGGTTCAACTGATTATGGGGCTTCTGTGGACCTCTGGAGTGTTGGCTGTGTATTCGCGGAACTTCTCCTTGGAAAACCTATCCTTCAAGGGAGAACAGAGGTAATCATCATCACATGGAAGTAAATGGTTGAATGTAGTTACTTATCAAGTCACTTAAGAAAAGCATTCTCGTGGAAGATATTTATGTTGAACTGTATGTAGTTTCTATGAGGGGACTGTTTGCTGTATATCTTTCATAATTTTGACTCCAAAAGAACTAAAAAATCGCGCAGATTGACTCTTTGAATGTTTTTGATTGCTATAAGCTCCCGAGTTTCATGAATGGATTTAGATTTCTATTAGCAAATCACCAGTGCTATGGATACCCTTCTTTCTGATACAATTTTTCAGTGCATGCTTTTATGTGAATACTCTTGTTTCTCCATTAGGTTGAGCAGCTGCACAAAATTTTCAAACTCTGTGGGTCGCCACCAGATGAATATTGGAAAAAATCTAAACTTCCCCATGCAACTTTATTCAAACCACAGCAACCTTATGACAGTTGCCTTCATGAGACCTTCAAAGATATTCCAATGACGACTGTGAACCTGATAGGAACCCTTCTTTCTGTAGAGCCATACAAGCGCGGGACTGCCTCGACTGCTCTTACATCTGAGGTGATTATTATAACTTATACAAGTTTATATTCTGGTCAAAAGAGCTGGCCTCGATTCATATGGCCACAGGAATGAAATTTCTTTTAGAGAAAGTTACTTCATTAAGTTGTTGTAACATCTTGGTTCTATTCTTGTCCCTCACTCAAAGTTCATGAGTTTATATTTTCATTCCCTGAACCCATAGCATTTCAGTACCCATGCACTCACACTACAATATTATTGCGCCATTTCTGGAAATTCTATTATTGCTTTGCTTTCCTCTGCCAGGATTATTCTAATGGGATTTCCCATACCTAATTTTCAGTATTTCACTACAAAGCCTTATGCATGTGATCCATCAAGCATACCAAAATACCCACCGAGCAAGGAAATTGATGCTAAACATCGTGAGGACGCATTGAGGTGAATTCACTTTTTTCCATCCTGAGTTTTGGATTATTTAGTGAAGCTATTCATAGTTGTTGTCATGATTGAACATGTCAACTAGGCTGGTCTTTCTATATTAGTGTTTTAGGAGGTTACTGACTTGTACCACTCAATACTTATAGAAATCATTCTTCATTACATTTTGTTCCATCATGGAGCAGATGTCCCTTAAACAAGGAAATGAAAGTTATATCCTACATCAGAATGGTATCGCTCTGTGCAAGAGCATAGTCTTGTCTATTTGGTGATAGCTACAAGTAGCAGAACTGTTTTTTCCTTTTGCATGTATCAGTCTCAACTTCTGTCAATTTGTGTATCTTTTGAAAATGGAGCATGATAAATTTATAGTAAACAAGTCCATGGATTATCAGAGTTTTAGTTCCATAATTTTCACTGACGTTTGATGTATATTCAGGAAAAAGATCACTGGGAGATGTCGTGGTATTGAAACAAGGAAGTCATCTAGAAAGCCTTCTGGAAATGCTAAACCAGCACCAGCGGAGGTCTCTCTCTCACTAACTCCCTCTCCCCCACACACACTTGCACGCGTTGAGACCTGCTGATTCACTCTGACCACCTTCTTTCTGCCTTCCAGGATCTGTCAACTCGAATGCAACGAATTCCAAAAGCAGGAGATTCCCAGAAGCCGTCACTTGATAAATTGGAAGAGATTCTCCATATGAAGAATGCATCCCAAGGAGACATTCCCTTTTCTGGCCCTCTACAAGTTTCAAGCTCGAGTGGCTTTGCTTGGGCAAAAAGACGGAAGGATGATGCATCCAGGAGATCCCACAATAGGTCTATTTCAAGAGGTGATGTAAATAATGGATCTGACAACTCTTCTGCACTGCAAGAAAGGAATCATATTGATCCAAAACGGCAAGAAAATGTAGACATCATACCTGGTGGCCGTATCAATTCCAGAGGCCATGATTCTTATGAGTTTAATAAGCGTGCTTTGCAGAAAGAATGGAGCCAATTTGAACGTACAGATTCCTTTGATACTTCAGAGGAGTACCATTCACAAGAACTTTCGTGGGCACTCTATCAGAGAGAGGAAATGGGAGCCAAAAGAAATAAATTGGTACGTGTGTAAACACTCGAACCACATCTAACTTTAGTTTCCAGTCCGTTAAGTACAAAGAAATCTTTTACCATCTCAATTATTATCAGAAGCAGCATGTTACCTGAATATAAATCTACTACTAATTAATACTATGACTAATTTTCAACATTGAAATTGAGAACTGATGTCCATATTAGCTTGTGTCTTTGAGTGGATAAATTACCATCCATCCGTGTTTGTTTTTGTTCTCTTTTCGCTTTCTGAAGCCTGCCATTGACTTGAAAGCTACTTCGTGAAGAATCCTAATTGGTGTTGTATTTTGGTTTTCAGCTCTTTTATTGATAGGAACAGAGAGGAAAACTTGTTCTCTTTTCTCTCTTTTTTCCTGTTTAGTATTCGATATTCTCATTCTTTTGTATACATAGAACATCAGTGGAGTTTCAAAAGCTTTTAGAGTTAAATGTTTTTTAGGTTTCAATAGATTTAATGTTTTTGAAAGTATGGGGAACAGTGGAAATGGTGATAATAAGAGGAGCAGCTATAGGGTTATAGTCGCACAAAATGGTGGTTGTTTCAAACTTTCAATAAGTTGAGGAGGAACTGTTATTAGGTATGAACACGACTATAATTATGCCATAATGGACATTCCATGGGCAAAAACTTTCAAAATTCTTCAATGTCCCAATGTTTTGCTACCCACAATCCTGAAACATAATTGTCAAAGTAAAATGCAAATGTCATAGGCTATTGTATGCGATTTTCACAGAATTCAGCAAAGGTTTTAAAAATGGAAAACAAGAAAGAAAGCATTGTCATCTACAACCGATGTTTTTTTATCCATGAGCACTTTCAACTTCTTTCTGTTTAGTTATGAAGCATGAAGTGAAGTGCACAGAATAGGAGCTTTCAATGACAGTTTCACTGCCTCTGTTGATTTACCTAATTCTATTTCGGATTTGATCAGGGATTTCAAGATGGAGGGGACAAGGTTGATTTCTCTGGACCTCTCTTATCTCAATCACATAGGGTAGATGAACTCTTAGAGAGACAGGAGCGCCACATTCGTCAGGCAGTTCGAATGTCATGGTTTCGTAAAGGTATGGTAATGATGATATAATAATCACATCTTTCATCCTAGGTATAGATTGTGTTATGCCAATTAGTACCAGCTTGGTCTTTTCTACGCAATTTTGTGCATTTTCCTAAATTATTCCAATTTATGTTGGATTTTAGCTCCATTCCCCTCTATCCCCTGTGTTCGTATTTTAGCTCCATTCGCCAGGACAATATGTCACTGATTGTAGTGCAACAAAAGATATAACATCTCTGACAATTGGTTGTGGGCATGTTTCTAAGCCATCATTGAGTATCATTTGCGATTATGATTGTTCATTATGGTTATTAAGGTACTGTACTTGTTGTAACTTCATGTTACAAATGGGGTTGCCATCATTATGACTCCATCCATCATGATATGTATATATATTGATGGTTTTTAACTTTTTACTCATGGAGTTTGTCCTAAGAGTCAAGTGAGGTGATCAAAATTGACTAATAATATGGTTCTTTGTTTTACAGTTAAGAAACCCGGAAAGTCATAATGAACAGCTCTTGGTCGTGCAAATGGAAAAAGAAACGAAGAGCCCTTCCAACAAGAGGCCAAGTAATCCACCCTCAAGTGGAATCAAGGGAAATCAGGTGCAAACACCCAGCACACCACTAGTTTCGCGGTGAATGAATTCTGGAGGAACGCTAAAGATGAAAAAAAACAGAGAGCACAAGACTGAAAGAGGAAGAAAGAGAGGTTTATAAGGATGCTCTGGTTTGCTAATTTGTTTATGTTTCTCATTTCCTGCCATCAGCAATCATTTGATATATATTTGTCTACTCTTTCTAGTATTAGCTTCTACTCTTCTTGGTTGGTTCTGACATGCCATGTCTCACTCCAGCTCTCTATATATATGTATAAAAAGAAAGGATGATAATGCTCTTGTTATTTATGTGTATGGTTATTATATATGGTTCGTAAAAGCCTCGTGGCATCGGGTTTTCTCTTTTCATTCTTATCATTTCAAGGTTTTTTTGCTGCTTCTGTTTATTGGATCTGTTCGTGTAAAACACTGGGAATGACTTGTTTTTGTTCTCTGTATGGCTGTTGTTTAAGCTTCTTGGTGGTGTAAATGTAATGGCTGTTGCCTTGGCAATGTCTTGGCCTCTCTCTTTAATCAGGCATATTGTTTCATTCAACCATGGCTGGATAACGAGCCGAGTGGAGGAGATGATGCTCATGGAGACAAGAGTTCTACTCAGACAAGTTGCAGCCTTCTTGAGGAAGAAGTGAACGATATTTCGTTTGTATGTTTGATCTTGTATACTGAGTAATTTACTTGTTGGGAGCACTTTACTCGTTAGTGGACCTGCCGGGTGCGCACCAGATTAGTTTTGCCGTAGTCAGGTTAGGGATAACCATTGCAGTTTTGTTGTCTTATTCATACATTTAGGTTACGTTATTTTTCTGGTGTAGCATATAACCTCTCTTGTATATGCAAAAAAGGAAAGGCCTTTTGTAAATACAATAATTAGAAATGTTGTATTGTATGTAATCAGATGATGATAGGAGGAGCATGCGCAGCGTGAGCCCTGTAGGACCTCATCAGAGGTCAAAAGCTCTTTTGCCGTTTCCTTGCATAATTGAGTTGAAAAGGCTCTTTTCTTTTGTACCCCATCCATTGTTTCTTGTCTCTTGATGCACAGTTTAAGCTAATTGCTAAAAATGACGATTTAGTCACGGTCACTTGAGTATTTTGTTTTTTATGTAAGATAATTTACTCATTTCATCCATAGATCAAGTTTGAATCAAGTCTAAGCCTAAAGAAAAATAAATAGATCAAGTTTAATTCTTTTTGTTTAGGCTCGTCATGAATTTGAGCCGAGTATAATTTTACGCTCTAAGTCTGAGCTCACGTTCGGGTTTGCTCGGCTCATTTGCATAGGACCATAGATCTTTTACAAAATTCAACAAATTCTCACTATTGAAACAAACAAAAAATGTGCATTTTTTTTCCTTCGTTTCAACTTTCAATTGTGCCAAATCATGAGCTATTTGCTATTTAATAGAAAAAAATGTCAATTTTGCAAAAATCAATGAGACTAATGGACGAATGAGTAAATTGGGTATCAGAAATTAATGGAGTGATCAATAGTTGGAAGGAAAATTGTCCAAAAATAGAAATCTCCACGACTAAAATCGTCTTTTATGCTTTTGTTTTCTCTCTTTTTAAGAAATCTGGGTCTGGGCTTTCTAACTGGTTTTGTGTTTTTCTTTTGGGTCCTGACCCATTGCTCTAAAATACTTAAAATGATCTTTGGTCCATACTGTTTAGCTTGTTTCCACTTCAAGGAAGCCATCTCCATTTCTCTTCAACATCAAGTCATTCCATACTTAACAGTTAACAGTCACTACCTTGAACAGTTCTTGGTGATGTTGGTTTTGCAACAAACTATTCTTTTTTTTTCTTTAAAAAAAGTATAAATTCATACTAATTACATGCAAAACCTAGCTATTACAATCATACTAATTCGTCTTAATTAATTAATTAATTGACCTTGATATTGGGAAATTCATAGAATGATAACCCTGCTTTTAGCAACCTTATCATCTTCTCATAAAGAAAATAAGAATGTGTAGTCCTCCTCTAGGTTGCCCATCATCTTCTCATAAAATTGATGGCTACCACACTTTTGGCTAAATACCAAACTCATGTTTGTCCACAACACAAAAGTTAGAAGAATTATGGCCTAGCTTGTACACGGCTTAAGGCACCAGGAAGTCCCTCCAGTTAATAATTTCATTTTTTTCAATCCATTTTTCAAAAATTGTTCGTTTCAGTCCCTTCTGTTATGTCCGTTAGCACTACGAAGTCCCTCCCGTCAGAAAAGGACTAAACGGAGACCAACGTCCGTTAAGTCCCATTATTTTATTAATATGTCTGAAAAGTGCACTGTTTATGGGCCCCATCCCGTCAGAATTTATTCAATTTTTTAAATTTTCCAAAATAAAATTATATTAACAAAATAAATAAATAAACTAATAAAAATATGGCAATTAATTAATTTTGTTAAGTTAGTTTATTTATTTATTTATTTTGTTAATATAATTTTATTTTATTTTTATTAGTTTATTTATTTATTTTGTTAATATAATTTTATTTTGGTAATTTTAATTAATTTCTTGGAAAAATTATTTAGTAAGTTTAATTTTGTTAAGTTAGTTTAATTAAGAATGGTAATTAAAATTATTTAGTTTAAGTTTGTTTTTTTAGTTTAATTAAATAAGATAATTTAATTTTGTTATTTTAATTAATTTTGTTAAGATAATTAAATTTTGTTATTTTAATTAATTTTGTTAAGATAATTTATTATTTTTTTAATTTAATTTTGTAATTTTAATGAAAATGGAAGGAAATTTTAAAAAATTGAATAAATTCTGACGGGATGGGGTCCATAAACAGTGCACTTTTCAGACATATTAATAAAATAATGGGACTTAACGGACGTTGGTCTCCGTTTAGTCCTTTTCTGACGGGAGGGACTTCGTGGTGCTAACGGACCTAACAGAAGGGACTGAAACGAACAATTTTTGAAAAATGGATTGACAAAAATGAAAATATTAACTGGAGGGACTTCCTGGTGCCTTAAGCCGCTTGTACACTGCTTTGTGATTTGGTAGCAAACGCGCATCAAATCACACAACGAACGTGATATTTAGTGGTAGATTATGAGGGTGAACATAAAAATTTATTTATTTTTATTTTTTTAAGAATTATTACGTGAAAATTGAAAATTTAGGGAGTGTAATTCCCACAACTCTCCACCACTCGTAATACTATTTTGTGATCTAGTAATAAAAATGTATCGCATTTAAAAGATTAAATTGCGTAACAGAAATGATAATGCATTATAATCTAATAACAAAAATACGTCACATTTAACAGACAAAGCCTAAAGGAGTTAGGATAGTTAAAAACTTTGCAATGTTACTATATATATATATCAAGAAAAGGCACATCATCTTGTCTTACAATTAACTAGAATTTAAGATAATCTTGGCCTCATGGGGCTCATCAATGTCAATCAACATTTATCGGTTGTTGCTTGGCAAGAGGACATGAACATGACACCATTAGAGATGGTAATAAATTGAAGTGGATCATTTGGAGAGACTCCTATCTATCACTATATTGATTGATAAAAATGGAAAGCAACAAATGGGCCATTGTGTCACTACCACAGAAAATAAAAAGAGGATATGGTTTGGTTTTTTTCTGCTCATTCTTTGTATCCTTATGCCCTTTAGATTTTTGAAGAAAGTGAGAGGTCACTTTAGGTCAAAATCTTGTATGTTTTCTTTGCCATGGAAGCATTCTATAGAACATTTTTTTGAAAAGAAAAGGAAATACTAATTATTTTACATACATCGCTTCACCCCAGCTGAAACCGTTTTAATAGTCATGCGATATTCAAGTGTTTATCGTTTTCTTACTTTTAGCGTAGATAAAAATTGTAAATTTGGGGACTCAATTTGATATCCTATTTTTTATTTTATAAGAAGTGTCATTAAGCTACAAGCGCGTAGTCTTAATTATTGGAAAAAGTTGTTTTTATTTTTGCTATAAAAAAAAACCACTTTCTAATTATCATTTTTAACGGCTACATTAACAAAAATAAAATAAAAATGTGACTATAAATATTAAAATTATCACTTCTCCTAAATCGATCACTTTATTTAACTCAAAATCAAAATTATCCCTCAAAAATTATGATTACCTAACTCAACCATAAAATAAAAATATACCAACATGGCATTTACAAAAAAGAAATGTTTTGTTAATATTTTATTTAAATTGCACCTCAAATCTGAAGCTTCTTTAAGTGCCTGTTTGAGATTTTGGTTTGGTACCAGGAAGTTGGTTTACCAAACCAGAAAGTCAAAATAGGTGTTTGGTAACACCTATTTTAAACCAACTTCCGAAGAAGTTGGTTTATAAAACCAAAGAAAACATTGGTTTGGCCACTTGATGAGAATGCTGCAGTTGGCCAAACCAATGGTTCAAGCAAAACAACTTCCCGTGTTTTGTGATTAATGAATTTTTGGAAACCCAAAAATACCCCTGGGTATTTATTTCATCGCACGGATTTTTTCTTCTACTTCCTCAAGTTTTTTCAAGAATTCTCTCTCTCCTCAAACCCGACCTCGCCTCAAAATCTAATTTCCTCTTGGAAAATCACTCAAATCTTCTCCGAATCCTCTCAAAATTTGACCAAACATTACCTACATCCATTCAAACAAAACCCAACAATTTATTTCAAATCCATCCGTAAAATCACGAACGATTGCAAAACATTTCAATCCCTAATTCTTCTTCTCTTCCCTCACGCAGCCGCTCGCCTAGCACCGTGCCCGATCTTCTTCTTCGCCGTGTAGCAGCCTCACGCCGGTTATCTAGGTTTGACAGTGTTCTCTAGGTTGGTTTCCCTGGTTATCCTACCGTTTTCCTCTATTAAAATCGTATCCCCAATATCATCTCTGTTTCGTTTGTGCTGGACAGATTATTCTGTCCAAAAGTCAGTTTTGTGTCTGTTTTCGTTTTGATTTTCTGTGCGTTTCCTCCATCAGAATGATCTGAAATTTTCTGTACTTATTCGTCTATCTGAGTAGAGAAAATGTCCTTTTTGAGTCGGCTGCTAACTCAGTGATCTTTGCACACTTTTCGGCCTTGGAAGAAAAGTGTGCAGAAATCGCGCGAGAAAAACAGCCTTGTGTTGTGCGTCTTTTTTGAGTGTCTTCCACTTGGAATTTCAATTTTCTTTCTTCTACAAAGTTTTAGATCGGAATCTTCTGAGTCTGTCTACAAATTGTCATGAATTTTGGTCCACGTTTGATATGTTTTAAAGGCAGAAGCCGAATGCCTGCTGGGTGTTCTTGATTGTTCATCTTGTATTCATTTGGTTTTCGTGTTTGATTTTGTGGGAACCCAAAAAAAAAAATTCCGAAAATCTTGTGTTTGTGTGGTTGATTCAGATATTTTCTGTGGTAAATGTTTGCTAATTGTTGGAGCTCCCTAAGGTGGCCATGAGAGCCATGTGGGCTTAGTTGTTGTTCAGATATTTTCATTTGGTTTCTGCTCAACTGAAGTGGTTTTCTTTCTCATGAAGGAATTAAGAAAGTTCACAATTTCTTGGAGATACTGATCCAACTTTTCCTTGTGCATGGGTGTTATTTGACTTTTCTCTAATTTTAAGAAGGAAGAGTTACCAATTATTAGAGAGAAAAAGATACCCTGTGTGGAAGTTATCTTATGGAGTTATCCTAGTTTAGGAAGAGTTTAATCGGATTTTGTTTGAAGCCCTACCAGGAATAAGGTTGGTGTTTAGAGCAAAAGGCAAGTTCCTGGAGGTTCTCAAAATGATTAATTAAGGATATCATAGTATTCTCTCCTTTATTTGCTGTATATTTGTGGTGTCTGTGGGGATGAAGGTTGTCTTAAAAATCTTACCTCTTAGAATTAACAATCTTCAAACACCTTCACCGCTTGTCCCTTCCCTTACACTCCATGGCCCTTGCTCTGCTGTACAGAATTCTATGTTTGGCCTACTGTATTGCTGATGGCTGGCTTATATTGTTTACATGTACATGCACACAACTCACGCGCATTCAGTTCACCAGATTTTTTATCAACGCATTGCAGTTTACTCTTGATATGTACCTCTAATTATTTTCTCCATTTAATTTTGATTTGTATTGCAGATCAAGAGGATGAGTAGTGTGCTTCTAGTGATGGATTTGAAGTCCTTCAACAACTTCTGTTTCTGTTGTTTCCAAATTGAGCATGGCCACAGAGCAAATTGATCATGAGCTGTATACATTTCTTGGATTTTTGCTTCCTTTGCATGTTTGTAATGTTCTTTGACCTTTTCCTAAGATAGCTACTGTGCTTTCCTGATGTGACCTTAATAAGATTTCACCACCAAAAATAATTCATCACAACAATTTCTCTCCTGCTATACATTTTTCTTTTCCTTCATTTGCAAAAGTATTGATTTTACCAAGTCCTGGTTTTTGTGATTTTGGATTACCACTTCCAAAGTTGGAACAGTCAAATTCAGAAAAATCTGTCATTGCTGCGTATCTCGCTACACTGGTCGGGCAAAATAAGTATCCAAAATGTTAATTATTTGTTTACCAAAATATATTGATTAAAAATATCTATATAGAGTTTACAAAATTTTTAATATAATGTTTTAAACCATGATATTAATAACTTATATTTTTAATGGCATTAATAAGTTTAATTTATTTATGATATTAGATAAATATCAAATTATAAATAAATTGATTAAAAACAGATAAAGATACTAAAAATATCAACCATAGTTTTAAAACAGTTTTTACCAAACACCAAAAACAACTTCTGGTTTCCCCACACAACTTTTAACAAACATTTACCAAACAGCTAAATTCTGTTCTGAAAAAGTCAGAATCTGACTTTTTTTCACTCAACTTTTTTCCAATCAACTTTTTTCCACCGAACCGGAACGCCAAACAGACCCTAAGTCGATCGGGTGACTGGTCCACTTCCATAAAATTCCAGTCACGCTACAGTATCATATATATATTCTTATAGTAATTAGTCTTTGTTTTTCTTTTTCAACAAATGGTTCATCTTGCATGTGCACTACATTTCTTCAGTCCAGTGCTCATCATATTACAAACTTAATTGCGCCGATCAAGGTCAGATCACACACTTAATTTGTACGAGGAAACTCAGTTAATCCTTTCCAATTTTTATAGTTATTTATTTAATTATAATCATACATACTAAAATAATTATTAATTTCAGTTATAAATAATTTTCAATAATTATTCCACTTTAAATTGACCAATTTAAAATTAACATATTTTAAATTAATTAAATTAAATTTTATAACTTACAGAAAAGATAAAAAATATAATTAAAAAATATCAACTAACAATATTAAAAATGAAAAGTAAATAACTAAAAAAAGAAATGACTACTAACAAAAATCGGATGGAGTACTTGTTGTACCACTTCACCCATATTCTCGTATTCTACATGATCCCAAATGGAGTTGATTGTTTATAAAACGCAGCAATACAAGTACACAAATTAAGACTTTTTCTTTTTAATAAACAAAATTGAGATTTAAATTGGATTAAATTTTTAGTGATACTTTTATCACTCAGACAAACAATAAACGATAGACTGTATGATTATTCGCCAAATAATATATGCTTATATTTACATATGGGCTTCTAGGATAAGAAAAAGAACAATTTTCATTACGATGAAAAAAAGGGTTAATGATATTGTTGGCTGCTCCACTCCCTACTTATTTTCATATGGATTTGATCTCTCTATTGTTAAATGTTTATTAATTTGGTCATTCCCCTGGTACCGTTAATACATCACTATTAAATGTGTACAAGTGATATTTTTATATTACTTTTAATGACAGTGACACTCCACATCAGTTGGCAAATCAGTAAATATTTACAAAATTATATAATATTAAAAAAAATTCAAGAAAAATAGGAAAAATATTTAAAAAATTAGAAATAATAGAAAAAAACATAAAGTTTTAAAACTTGATAATTAAGAAAGTATAAAAAAATCAGAAAATTGAAATAAATATGAAAATATAAAAAAGAAAAATCTTTAAAAAGCTGAAAATTAAAGAAAAATTGTATTTGCTACAGTCAGTGGTAAAATTCCATTTCCTCATCCGTGGAATAATCTCATGAAATCAAACTCACCACTTCCGTTATACAAATTCTTAGAGAAAATTTAATGAAAAAATTATGTATATGTAGTAGTAATAACCATGGTTGGTTGTAAGAATCAGACCGAATCGCCTGGTCCAATTGAAAAAATCGTGATCCGATCATAGGTCCGGTTCTTATAACCCCTAAAGACCTTATTATTTATTTCATGCCAAAATGTCATGAACCGATCCGATCCGACCATAAAATATTAACCTGGAGCAAGTTCTGGCAGTTCCAGTGGTTCTTTCTTTTCTTTTTTTCCAATTTTGATTCAATTATTTAACTAAAATTTTGGAATTTTTTACTTAAATTCAACATTTTCCATTTTCCTTTTTGTACACTAATTTAGATCTATATTATTCCTTTTTTATTAGATACTCATTTATTTTCATATAAACTAACATTTATATGCCAACTTTTAATTCAATTTACAATTAATGCATATTAAGGAAATATATTTTCAAACTTTCTATACATAGATAAAATTAATTAACATTAAAGATTCAAAATCTCAAAACTGACAAATATATATTAATTAATTGATTTATAATTAATATATATTCTATTGTAGTATTTACGTTTAGGAAATTAATAAATTAGTATTCATTTATGGATATAATCCGATTTTTCCTACATATTTAATATATTTTATCAATATAAAACTTTAATATACATTTAATTTAAAATCATGAAATTAATTTAAAAGTATGTCATAATATTATCATTCTAACTTCATATTTAATTAATTAATTAATTTATAATCTGAAAGTTAATAAACTTAATTAAATTGAAGGAAGTTCCTTTTTCATCCAATTTTTGCGACATAAATATATTTATTAAAATATAAATTATTCATTAACTTATATTTTAGTTTTTTATTAATAATATCTAAAATGTTATTTGATATATAACTTATTTGTAGGACTATTTTGATACATTTTAGTAGAAGTATTTTGATATTTTGTATTTGTATGAATTATTTATGTATATACTATATTGTATAAAATTAAGAACACACTATATTATAGTTCCAATTCGTAGTTTTTTAAAATTTCAGTCTGACCGCAGTCCGATCCCAATTGGACTTTAAAACCATGAACCTCTCGTCTTACCGGTTTTAAACTCGGTCTGATTTTTACAACCTTTGTAATAACACTAGATATCATACTATTGGTCACAACTGATTTGATTTTTGCACAAATTATCCTAATCAAAGGGAGAAAATTTCAGTGATTGATTATATTTTCACAAAGATTAAGAAAATGTGCACTAATAAATTGTACTTTTTTCATCAACTTTTCAGTATTATCCTTATAAAAGTAATCAGATTAACTAACTATCTATAAAAAAAATTGTGTAGTGTGAGGGGTAATGCTGGAAAATACAAAATTAAAAAGGAAACATGATAAGTATTTTGAGAAAAAAAAAATATGACAAGTAAAATGGGCCGGAGAGTAATAACTAAAGATAATTTTGGCTTTTGAAATTGGAGTGAGATCCTTAAAAAAAGAAGAAGAAGAAGATGATGATATCTTGAGGAGAAGCAAGAAATGATCAAATTTATCACGGAGATTGGTGGCCATCTCCTTGAGGACGAGGCACTGCTTCAGCACAAGATATTACAGACAAAGGATGACATCCACTAACTGGAGGGGAAGGTTGGTGCATTGCGACTGAAGAAGGCTGGAATTTTCATTGAGGATGATGATGATGAGGCTATTGAAGCAATTGACAGCATTGGTGGTTGCCTCACCCACTTGGCTGCAGCCATTGCTCACTTGGAGCACAAGAGGGATGTACTCCAGATGGCTCTGAGGGCTGTTAAGTCTGCTAGCCAGGAGCTTCATGGGTTTGAAAATACTTTGCCCTGGCATTCCCAATGTTTAAGTTTATGTTTTTTTATTTTATGTTGATGTTGAATGTTTTCTCCACCCGGTTTAATGAATACTCTGTTACCAACATGACCAATCTGTTTAAGTTTATATTAATGTTGTTTATGTTCAAGCAATAACGTTCCAAAACTTGAGCAACATCAACCAATTCTTTATTTAAGACACAATCCAAGCATCATGTTGTCTAAGTTGTATATGTTTTGGTGCATTACGTTCAAGCCTTTCTTAATTCAGATTCGCATCCACAAATGAGCAAAGATGTTAAAAACTATACCAACATCAACCAATAATGAAAAAATGATAAACCACTGGAAAAAACTGGAATAAATAAGTATCCAAGCAATGAATATAACATATCCAATTGTATTGTTTCTAAACCCCTAAACAAATGACAAATCTAATTATACCATTCAACAAAACCAATCCCACATCGTTTAATGCTTATGGCATGTCCAATTTCAATTTCATTAATTCAACCAAAACTGTATATTCTTGGTTACAAGTTGAAATAAATGGAATGGAAATCCTGGCCACGCTAAATTCAACAACATTTTAGCTACACCAAACACCCTAATTTTCAGTAGAACTCAGGGACAAGGATACACAACATCTGAATGAAGCTCTCTTCATAGAATGGGTCACCTTTACGGCCAAACATACCTCAAATTGGTAACTTATTGAGATTGAAATCTCTGTCCGCATTAACTATTGTTGTTTGTAAAACAACTTTATTTGAGGGTAGATTTAAATCAGGAAGAAGATAATCCTTTGGAGTATTCTCACCTTGCTCGCTTGATTTCTGTAGCCCATGATGGAAACCCAGAATCCCATCTTCTTCACTAGCCATAGGGCACAATACTTCATCCGCTTCATGAACAATCAAACCCTCCACATCTGCATCTTTGGAGGCAGCTTCCATTTCTTCAAACACAATATCATCTTCCCTATCGTAGGTATCCTCTACAATCAAATCCATATCACAACTTGAATCTGCCGCAGAAGTCACCGCGTCGACATCATCTTCAACCTCAGCCACTCCAATTGAATCCGATACAAACATTTGCAGCGAATCATCAAATTGCACACAACTATCGTCCTGTGAATCATCCCAGTAATCAACTCTCTCCATTGGCCGAGTAGAAATTAAAACCCTAATTTTGCAAAGAAATGGAATGTACTTGATAAACAAGAGAGACAGATTTGATTGACTAGCTCCATGCCTTTTCCCTTTCTCATTCCTTGAATAAATAGATGAGTAGACAATACTTACATGCTAATTTACAGTGATTTCCTATGATTCTAAGGCTGATATCTTGCAACTAATAACTATGCAATCTACTTATAGAAAGTATAAATATATATTGTAACTGTTAAGTCAATGGTTCTATATATGGTAACATCCCCCCTCAAATTGATGCTGGCTGATCAAGAAGCATCAATTTGCCACTAAGAAGCTGATGTCGTTGTCTTGTAAGAGACTTGGTAAACACATCAGCAATTTGCGAAGCTGTAGGAACATGCGGAAGAGAGATGACATGATTAGTATAAGCTTCTCGAATAGAGTGACAATCGACCTCAATATGTTTGGTACGCTCATGGAAGACTGGATTAGTAGCTATTTGAATAGCACTTGTATTATCGGCATGAAGAGGAGTAGGAGCAGATTGAGGGAATCCAAGTTCCGCCAATAAACCTCGGAGCCAAGTAATCTCAGAACATGCAGCGGACATAGCACGATATTCAGATTCAGTCGAAGATTTGGAGACCCGTTCCTGTTTCTTACTCTTCCAGGATATCAATGAATTTCCAATAAACATACACCAACCGGTGATAGAACGGCGAGTGTTTGGACAACCAGCCCAATCCGCATCACTGTAAGCACTGAGTTGCATAGATGAGCCAGCAGGAAAGAATAAACCACGAGATGGGGTTCCCAAAAGATATCGAATGATGCGTCGAACTGCAACCAAGTGATGATGTCGTGGAGAATGTAAGAATTGACTAACCTGCTGGACAGCGAAGGAAATATCAGGTCTTGTAATAGTCAAGTAGTTTAGGCTGCCTACTAATTGTCTATATAGAGAGGGATCATGAAGTAGTTCGCCTTCATCGACATGATACTTGGCATTCATTTCAAGCGGAGTGTCAACTGAGGAGGATTCCTGAAGACCAGACAAAGAGACTAAATCTTGAGTATATTTGTGCTGATGTAAAAATATACCAGCAGAGTTTGAGTGAACTTCCAATCCCAAGAAGTATTTGTTAGCCCAAGGGGTATTCGAACCTATTTTGATGATGTAATAACACACAAATTAATTCGTCTCTAATTCAATTTTAAGTAAGAATGTATTTTTCAGTTTGCGATCAAGACTTAAAGAAAGCAACAATTCATCATATCGCAAGCGTGAAGATCAAGTGTTTTTGAGCTTATTCTTGTAAGTAAGATTTCATTCAAGCACTTGATTTATGTTCAAATACCTCAGAGTTTAAGTGTCAAAAGGTTTTGTGTCAAACTAGTTTTGAAAAACGATTTAAGTATTTCGGATCAGACCTTAAACGTGAATCACGGTTATGGCCAAACGTGAATCACGGTTTGCAATTTCAGCTAACCGTGATCACGGTTAGCCTTACCGTGAATCACGGTTAAGGTGTGTCAAAACGATTTTAACTTCAGTAGGTAGCGTGAATCACGGTTAAGGGTTAAACGTGAATCACGGTGAGATATTTTCTCTAACCGTGATCACGGTTGATCTTAAACGTGAATCACGTTTATCTCAAGTCCAAAACACATTTTACATCCGAGAGTAACGTGAATCACGTTAAGGGGTTTAACGTGATCACGGTTAAGCAACCGTGATCACGGTTAGACCTAAACGTGAATCACGTTTGTGTAACGGCTAGTTTTTTTCAAATGGCTTGAGGAGCTCGTCCTAACCGTAATCACGGTTACTCCTAACCGTGATCACGGTTAGAAGCAGACAAGTTCCAACAGTCACTTTGTCCACTTAAAACGGTCATTTTTGTTCCCATCCTCTCTTGTCCGAACTTCCCTCTGCCAAACACTATATATACTCATCTTAGATGAGTTAGATAGTAATGTTGAACATATAGAACAACAAGAGAACATTTGAGAAAGCTCATTCATACAAATTCCATTTTACAAACTCCAAAAGTCAAAACACTCTTTACACAAGCTGTCCTCAACGATTTCAATCTTGTCTTGTGTCATTTTGGGAGTTCTTTCGAAGTTTTCTTTCTGAGGTAATTTGTTCATTTATTGGTGTTGAATTTAATCATACAATTATTCATTTTGTGTACACCAATTGTTTGTTGCATTTTGAGATAATATCTTTGTTAAGGTTTGAAAAGTGTACCTAACACTTTTGGGTTAAGGGTAGTGTTCTCATCCCATTGAAAGAGAACATAGGTTGGTGGTTGAGCCCTTGAAAAACCATAGGTTGTAGTTTAGCCCGTGAAAAACTACTTGTAAGGTTGTTGGTGAGCCCGGTAAAACCAATTGTAAGGTTGTTGAGCTGAACCCGTGAAAAGCTCTAGTGAATAGCAAGGATTGCTTTCAGAAATCCTAAGAGGAGGACTCTTAGGTAGTGGAGTACAATTCAGTTGTGAATTGGAACCACTATACATCTTGTGTTGTGCTTTCCTTCCTTCCCTTGTATGCTGAAAGTTTGAAGATTCTAAAGGGATTTAAAAGGGACTATTCACCCCCCCCTCTAGTCCATATATTGATTTATCAGTATTTAAGCTGACCAAGATCTTTCATATGAAAGGAAGCATGGAGATGATGTTGTAATTGAGTAATCAATAAAGAATCTGTCCCTGTGATAACAATATCATCTACATATACCAAGAGAAGAACAATCCCAGTTGAAGTTTTATGAAGGAATAAGGAAGAGTCATAAGAACTTTGGACAAACTGAAATGCAATTAAAGTGGAACGGAACTTCTCAAACCATGCACGGGGAGCTTGTTTTAAACCATACAAGGAGCGTTTCAACTTACAAACTTCAGAAGTATGAGAAGAAAACAGACCCGGAGGCGGCATCATATATATATTCTCTTTGAGATCACCATGAAGAAATGCATTTTTGACGTCCATCTGTTGAAGTGGCCAACCTTGGGAAGCTGCAATAGCGAGTACTGTGCGTACAGTAGTCATTTTAGCCACTGGAGCATAGGTCTCCTCATAATCCACCCCATACTCTTGTCGATTACCAAGAGCAACCAACCTGGCTTTATAACGCTCAAGACTCCCATCTGACCGGAGTTTCAGTGAGTAAACCCACTTACACCCAATAGGTTTGACCGCTGGTGGGCACGGAACAATGTCCCAAGTGTGATTATCTTGAAGAGTACTAAGCTCCTCTTGCATTGCTTGTTGCCAACATGCATGCTTAGTTGCCTGAGAATAACAAGCGGGAACCGAAATAGAGGATAATATCGCACTAAATGAGGTCTGTAAAGGATCATACCGAGGAGGAGGACGTGAGACCCGTGTAGAACGTCGCAAAGTTGGTAGAACAGGAGGAATTGGATGATCTAAGACAGAATCAGACCGTGGTGCGGGGACAGGAACAGGTTGTGAGTCTGAAACCTGATCAGATTGTGGAAGGGGCCGTGGTCGTCGGTCATATACACAACCCGGTTTGAACCTGCCAGAAGAAGAATCCAAATCCAATGCACCAAAGCTAGGAAGAAGTGCAACATCATCAAAGGACTGATCACTAGTAGGAAAGAAAGACTGACTTTCAAAGAAGACAACATTGCGTGAAATACGAAGCTTCTTAGAAGAAGAATCATAGCAAAGAAAGCCTTTATGGTGAGTACTGTATCCCATAAATGCACACTTGACAGATTGAGCAGCAAGCTTATGACGTTCATGAGCAGGTAAATGAACAAAACAGACGCAACCAAAGGTGTGCATGTGCTCATAATGTGGATGATTGTGATATAAACGAAAATAAGGAGACTTAAAATTTAAAGTTTGAGAAGGCAATCTGTTGATAAGGTACACTGCAGTAGATAAGGCTTCAACCCAAAACTGAGATGGAACAGAAGATTCAAGTAACAAAGTACGGGTGACATCTAAAAGATGACGATTTTTTCGCTCTGCCACACCATTTTGCTGTGGCGTATATGGACAAGAGCGTTGTGAGAGAATACCTTTAGTACGTAAAAAATCATGGAAAGCAGTAGCCATGTATTCTCCACCAGAATCAGAATGAAGGACTTTAATAACAGCTGAAAACTGAGTTTCTATCAATGCAACGAAAGACTTGAATATGGAAAAGACCTCAGATTTGGAGCGAAGGAAGTAAATCCAAGTGAATCGGCTGTAGTCATCAATGAACGTCACAAAGTATTTGTAATGTGCATGAGAAATAACAGGGGATATTCCCCACACGTCACTATGAATTATATCAAATGATTTAGTTGCACGACTACCAGCAATAGGAAACAGAAGAACTTTGCTCTTTCCCAATTTACAAGTTTCACAATGAAAGGGAAGACTTGAAAATTGACTTTTATTGCCTAACAGACCAGAGTTGAACAGACAAGACAAGACATTAGAGTTTGGATGGCCCAAACGTTTGTGCCACAACTCATTCTTATTGACAACAACAGAACAAGCTAAGGAAATAGAACGAGGAATAGAAACATTCAGAGGAAACAGACGTCCGACCTTAGGCCCCTTCGCGATCACTGTCCCCGATACCTGGTCCTGCACAGAACAACCATCACGAGAGAAATGGACATCATAGTTATTATCTACTAACTGACCGACCGAAAGAAGGTTATCGGAGAGACCAGGTGCGAGATAAGTATTACGAAAAATTGGAGTAATATCACCAATAGCAGTAATGGGCAAATGATTTCCATTAGCAACCTGAATCTGATCTGAACCATGATAGGGACGAATATTTTTCAGCAAATCTGTTGAACCAGTCATGTGATTGGATGCTGCAGAATCAACAAGCCAAGACTTAGATGGAGTATGAGCATTACCTTGAAGATTCATGGCTGATAGAGCTGAAACAATCATCTGTTGCACCATAGCAGGAGTGATAACAACAGCCTGTGGATCTGTAGATGGAGCTGAGGGCCCACTGTGCACCTGATCAGTAGAATAATGTCCAACAGTGGCTTGAAAGGCAGTGGTTTGGCGATTTTGAGGGCGAATTGAACATTCTCTAATAATGTGCCCTTGCTTTTTGCAATAATTTCAAAATTTCTTGGCACAGTTCTTAGCAATATGCCCATATTCCTTGCAACTAAAACACTGAACTTTACTCATAGGTTTGCCCCTACCCTGCGCTGCAAATGCCATGTGAGTTGTAGGTAATTGCTCCTGCGCAAGAGTGACTTGGGTAAGAAGACGTTGTTCCTCACGAATCAGTTCACTAAAACACTCATCTAAGGAAGGAGGAGGAAGGCGATGCATGAGATTAGAACGAGTGTTTTCAAAATCAGGCCGGAGCTTCATTAAGAACTGATCACGCTTGCTGACTTCATGAACAACCAATACATGAGTAAGAGAATTAATAGGCACATTAGCATAGACTATATTAGAAAATTCAGCCCATAAATTTTGAAAGCCAGAATAATATTCTTGGACAGATAAACTCCCCTGAGAATAATTGGCAATGTCATGCTCCAATTGAAACCTCCTTGCTGCATTTGTTTGATTATAGACCTTCTTTAAATAATCCCACATACCTTTAGCAGTGTTGTATGGACGCAGATTAAGAACCAACCTAGGCTCACAGGATGCTAGAATCCAAGACATCACCCTAGCGTCCTTGATCTTCCACTGGACCAATTGGGTAGTATCTGTTGGAGCTGGAACAGTGCCATCAACATGTCCCCATAATTCCTTTCCAGTAACATATAATCGAAGTTGAAATTCCCAAGTCAAGTAATTTTTTCCAGTAAGCTTAACACAAAATTCAGACCTATCATTGTCCATTGCTTGGAGGAGAAACAAGTAACAAATACCGATGAGAAGCCAAGAAGACAGAAAGATTACCAAGATATCTGAGTGGCCTTTCCAACCCAACTTGAACAGCAGCCACAAAAAATTGCCCAGAAAACAGCTACAACAACAAAGAGAAATTCGCAAATGGCTCCAAAAAAAATATAACAACACCAAAAAATTTCAAAGACCAAGCTCCGCTACCATGATAAACAAGAGAGACAGATTTGATTGACTAGCTCCATGCCTTTTCCCTTTCTCATTCCTTGAATAAATAGATGAGTAGACAATAATTACATGCTAATTTACAGTGATTTCCTATGATTCTAAGGCTGATATCTTGCAACTAATAACTATGCAATCTACTTATAGAAAGTATAAATATATATTGTAACTGTTAAGTCAATGGTTCTATATATGGTAACAGTACTGAGGCAAAGTGAGAGTGGTGGTTACCGGATTTGTGGTGGTATTAATAGGCGAATCATCTTCAGTTCCCCCCCCCCCCCCCAAAAAAAATTGATTTCCAAACGCCAACAAAAGCAATTGATGTGATCGTTGAGCTAAGCCGAAGCTGCCATCATCAACAGCAAACGTAGGTAGGGGTATCATCGTCTTCTCCAATGTTGGTAGTCGGGAATGTCCTTTGTTTCCATCCTGCTTTTGAGCTCCAGAATGTCATTTGTTAATGACTAGAGGGAGTATCATATATTTAATATACTTTATTAAGTAAGTAAAAGGGAAAAGAAAGAAAATTTGGACAAAAATGAAGAAAAAACAAAGAAAATTCTAGATACACATTGCATTCAAATTGATGTTTTTAAGTGTTTTTAAATGCGGTCCATTTTTCCTATTATTTGAGTTTTTAAAAAAAATTGTTGTTTAAATTGATTTTGGAATTCGGTAATATTGAAATTATCGAATTTCGTACTGAAATTATTTAGGTAATTCGGCAACGATACCTTTTAATAGCTAATATGGTACGATATCTAATTTTAAAAGTTTGATATACCGAATACCGAATATCGAATAAATTCTACCAAAATACTACGATACCGACTAATAAACACCCATATTTTTTGTGTTAATAAATTTATAGAGTGTTTTCCTAATTTTAATAAATGGTTTTAAAGTTTTATCATCATAATTTATAAATGTTAAATCCTTTTCAATTTGAACAACAATGAAGACACTTTTCTAGTTAGTAATATCTACTTTAAATCTTTCAATATATAAGAATGAACCCACATTAGGTAGACCAACCAATAAATAAATTAGATACCAAATTAGTTCGATTTAAATACAATCGAGCTGAATGAACCACTCAATCTCGATTAGTTAAATTAATTGGACTAAAAAATTATTTTACTTTTAAATTTTAAGTAAAAATATAAGCACATTTTTAATTTGGATGATCCAATGATAAACCTCGCCAAATTTAATCAACTTTTAACCAATTAACTCGTTCCTTTTAAAATGATTGAATACTCGATTCGGTTTCAAATTTAATAACAGATAAAAAAACACACACAGAATCACTATTTCACCGTTCTCTAGTGTAGAAAAAGAACAAGAACAGAAACAACAACCTCATGCTAAATTGCTACCGTTGTACACAGATGTATAACCACTTTTTCTTCCACCCTCTTCTCTCTCCCTGTTGTCTGTCTGCAATAATAATAAAAAATTCCACGTGTCTCTCCACATAGATCCCACGCCAAAAATTCTAATTACCCAGTCGAGCCAGCCACCATCTCTAATCTATCAAAATCGATCTTTCACTTAAATTTTTCTTTCTTTTTCTTTTAATTTTTTTTCTGTTTATGACACAAAACTACCAGCTTCTTCTTCTCTCTCCTTTTTCAGTCCACTACGCTTCTTCACCCCGTCTCTAATCATCATTTACCTGCCTAATTATGCTCCTCATTCGTCATTAATGCATCTATTGATCCTTTATTTCTTCTCTGCTTCGCCTCACCTTCTTGCATTTGAGTCACCGGAGGTACGAAGGGTCAATTTGGTGGTTCTTCTCGTGATTTTGAGGTTGGAGATTCTTCGGATCTGCTCTGGTTCTTTGCTGCTTTTTATCCCCCCATTCCTCGTCTCTCCACCAATCCAACGGTTTGGATCCGATCAAAGTAGCAACAGCGCCATCTCATGGCGCTGTTCAGACGCTTCTTCTACCGGAAGCCGCCGGATCGGCTTCTCGAGATCTCCGAACGCGTTTACGGTGTGTAATCCTCCTTTTTGTTCCCTCATTGTATCTAATGCCGGTTAATTCTCCTTTTGCTGCAATGCAATTGCTTAATTTCGTCAAATTGTTAGGGTTTACTCTTGTCAATTGTGCAAAATGTTGAACTTCTTTAGTCATAATTAGTAATAGCATTCCTGTCATTTTGCAATTAGCTTTCGAATTTTCTGCTCATGTGCGCTTGTAGTTGGTGCTTGTTATCTTGCATCTGCCTGGGGGGTTATGGAAGTGGTTTGGGACATTGATGAGTTGAATTATCGTGTGTTTTTGTAGTGTTTGACTGTTGCTTCTCCACTGACGTGTTGGAAGAGGATGAGTATAAGGTGTACTTAGGTGGCATTGTAGCACAGCTACAAGACCATTTTCCAGATGCTTCTTTCATGGTATTTAACTTTAGAGAAGGGGACCGGCGCAGCCAGATTTCGGATATTTTATCACAGTATGACATGACGGTTATGGATTACCCTCGACAATATGAAGGGTGTCCTCTGTTGCCATTGGAGATGATTCATCATTTCCTTCGGTCAAGTGAAAGTTGGCTGTCCCTAGAAGGTCAACAAAATGTGTTATTAATGCATTGTGAACGTGGAGGATGGCCAGTGCTTGCCTTCATGCTTGCCGGTCTTTTACTCTACCGCAAACAGTATAGCGGTGAACAGAAGACGCTTGAAATGGTTTACAAGCAAGCTCCTAGGGAGCTTCTTCATCTTTTGTCTCCCTTGAATCCACAACCTTCTCAATTGAGATATCTTCAGTACATTTCTAGGCGCAATTTTGGTACTGATTGGCCCCCATCAGATACGCCTTTGCTCTTGGACTGTTTGATGCTTAGATCCCTTCCTCTATTTGAGGGTGGGAAAGGCTGTAGGCCAGTTGTTCGTGTTTATGGTCAGGATGCTTCTAAACCAGCTAATAGGACATCTAAGCTTCTGTTTTCTTCTTCAAACACAAAAAAACATGTTCGTCACTATATTCAGGTACTTCCTAGTTCATATTGTTGGAAAATGAATGGGAACTGTTCACATTTTAGCTGCTTCTTATGAATTCCAACTGCAGGAAGAATGTATGCTGGTGAAAATAGATATTCCGTGTCGTGTTCAAGGGGATGTAGTTCTTGAGTGTATTCATTTGGAGGAAGATCTGGTTCGTGAAGAAATAATGTTCCGGGTTATGTTTCACACAGCGTTTGTGCGCGCACATATCCTTATGCTAACTCGTGATGATACTGAGACTCTTTGGGATGTCAAGGACCTTTTCCCAAAGGACTTCAAGGCAGAGGTATATTACTGTTATTCTTTTGTTGCTGCTGTTTCCTGAAGTGTTGGAGTTGAATGAATACCTATATCTGTGTCAGGTGCTTTTTGCTGATGCTGATGCTGTGTTGCCTAAACTCACCAGTGTTGTGGAAACTGAAGATGTGAATGAGCTAGAAAGTGCTTCACCTGAGGAATTTTTTGAGGTTGAAGAAATCTTCAGCAATGTAGTTGATGCACAGGAAACCAAGGGAGAAGTTGATACTCATATAATCGTTAAAAACCCGGCTGTTGATGTGGATCCTCCCTCATTCCAAGACTGTGCACAGGAAACCAAGGGAGAAATTGATACTAATATAATCCTTGAAAGCCCTGCTGTTGATGTGGATCCTCCCTCATTCCAAGACTGTGCATCCGATGATGGACATCACAAACAGGATGTGAAGCTGGATTCTATTGCTGATGCGGTAAAGGACATCACTGTTGATGATGTGAGGTACAAAGTGGATGAAAAGGTGGATCCTGATTTTCAAGAAGTGAAAGATATTGCTGTGGATGATGGGGAAATCAAGTCAGACCCTGTCGTAGTTAATACTGAAGCACGGTTAGACAATGAAGTGAATAAAGTGACTGTAGATTCTCCTGGAATTTTCAAAGAAGTGGGAGATAAAGCTGATGGAGGAAACACTGCTTCAAAGAAGAAGTTAGAACCCAAGTTTCCACCACTGAAAATGAGTGTGGATTCTGGTCGGAACAAACCTGAAAAAGCAGTGCCACCTTCACTTAGGAGGCAGCCTATATCGAATGCTAAGCCTGCTGCTGATTCATCTGTGGCAAAACTGAAGACTAAGCAACAAGAACCTCAGGTGACTAATGGAAAAGTAGCAAAGCCGAATACGGTACCTCGGTGGGTTCCCCCTAATAGAGGCTCTTTCACCAATTCAATGCATGTGTCATACCCACCATCAAGATATAATAGTGCACCTCCTGCGCTTGCCTTTTGTGTGTCTCCTAAGGATTCTCATGTGCATGGAAAGACTTCTTCCATTACCTCAGCTCCGGGTGATTTAGTTTCAAGTGAAGTTACTTCCTCTCCAGCTATATCTTCACCATCTGGTGGCTCACAAGAAGCTGTTGTCCCTTCTGTTGCGCCTCCCCCACCCCCTCCACCTCCTCCTCCTCCTCCTCCTCCTCCTCCCCCTCCCCCTAGATTTCACTCTACCTCTTTGGATACTTTTCAGCCAAAGTATTCTAGCGAAGCACTTACTCCTCCACCTCCTCCTCCACCTCCTCCTCCTCCACCTCCACCACCATCATTTTCGTCTATTGTTAATGTAGTTTCCGCATCAGCCTCATCTCCTCCTCCACCGCCCCCACCCCCGCCACCTTTTTCATCCACTATTAAGGGGGTTTCCGCATCTGCCCGACATCCTCCTCCACCCCCACCACCACCACCTCCTACTTCCACTTCATTAAGTAGGCAACCTATTCAATTAGATTCACAAAATGCTTCACCGTTGCCACCACCAGCTCCCATTGGGACAATGCTGCCTCCTCCACCTCCTCCTGCCCCTTGGAGGTCTGCCTATACTCTTGCTGCCCATTCTACAAGTTCACCCTCTGCACCTACTCCTCCACCTCTTCCACCCTTTATCAGTTCATCGGTTACTTCAAAGATTGGCAATGTTGGAATTCCCACCCCACCTCCCCCACCTATTATTACACGTGGTGCTCCACCACCACCTCCTCCTAGTCATGGACTTCCATCTCCTCCCATTCCAACCCCACCGCCACCACCTCCTCTTGGTGATGGAGCTCCACCCGCGCCATTGGTTGGACATGGAGTTCCACCTCCTCCTCCACCACCACCACCTATGCATGGAGGCCCACCACCACCACCACCACCTCCACCGCCTCCACCAATGAGCCACGCCCCACCTCCACCACCTCCTCCTTTCCAAAGAGCACCACCTCCACCTCCTCCTCTAGGGCGAACCCCGCCACCACCACCACCACCTCCTCCTATGGGTGGAGCGCCTCCACCACCACCACCTCCTCCTATGGGTGGAGCGCCTCCACCACCACCACCTCCTATGGGTAGAGCCCCTCCACCCCCACCACCTCCTATGGGTAGAGCCCCTCCACCCCCACCTCCTCCTATGGGTAGAGCTCCTCCACCACCACCTCCTCCTCCTATGGGTAGAGCTCCTCCACCACCACCTCCTCCTATGGGTGGAACCCCTCCGCCCCCACCTCCTCCTATGGGTAGAGCCCCTCCACCACCACCACCTCCCAGTGGTGGAGGACCTCCTCCCCCACCGCGTGCCCCCGGTCCTCCTGCTCCACCTAGACTTCCAGGTGGTGGACCGCCTCCACCTCCACCCTTTAAAGGAGCTGCCAGTGATTCTAGAGGCATAGCTGCAGGAAGGGGACGTGGGTTTTCTCGTCCTGGGATGGGAGGTGCTATGGCACCCAAAAGATCTTCCTTGAAGCCTTTACATTGGAGCAAAGTTACAAGGGCATTACAAGGAAGCTTATGGGAAGAGCTGCAAAGACAAATCGACCCACAAATGTATAGTAACTTTTCTTGCCAACTGGATTTTCTTTTATATCAAGTGACATATTTTCCATGTCATATATTATGTGCATTGGCAGTTTTAATTTAGCATAATACTCTCTTTGATTTACTGATGTTGGATTCATATGCCATAGTGCAACAGAATTCGACGTGTCTGAGCTCGAGCGTCTTTTCTCTGCTACAGTCGCAAAACCTGCTGATGCAGGAAAAGGTGGAAGAAGAAAGTCTACTGGATCAAAAACTGACAAAGTTCACCTGGTAATAAAAAATATCAACATTCTGCCAATATCTTTTTAACATTGGCTGTTTGAAAATCAAATGAAAAGTCATTCGAGTTTCTTGTGTGAAATGTATTTTCCATCCTACTCCTATTGCTGAAAAACTTCTCATTTAGCAAAGGTTGCAAATTTCCTGATTTTAACCCTAATTTTCCCATTGGTTACACCATATACATTATTGCAGTTTGGCCATTGTGAATGTTAGGGTTGACATTTGGAATTTTAAACCATAGTTGTCGAGATGGAATATTTTGCCAACTTTATAGTTGCCTTGCTGTCTATTTTCCTTTATTCCCATTCATGTGCCAGTCTATGATTTTTTTTGGAACTTACGTGTCAGTATGTGATTTGTTACGTAAAACATAGTATTTGTTCGTTAAAAATATCAAGTTGTAGTTGTTGTTTGTCAAATATTCTTAGTTTTAGCTGCTACTGTGATTGCAAGTATCAAAGTACAAGAGTGGAAGCCATTCGAAACTTTTAAATCTCTGAGCATTTGACAGAAAATATGATGTGGGATAGTGGTAAAATAAAAGGTTCTAGCAGAATCTAGCGAATCCATTATTAAGATGCAAAGGGAAAATTAAATTGCAGGTGTGACATGACGTACTAACGTGACAGTAGGTGGTTAACGAGGGTGCTAGATCCTGCTAGATGAACCATTTTTTGCATGGTTGCCTGTTGTCAGTTTTTCATATGGTTTATTGTCGCATGATTGCTGTCACAAGGCTGAACAGCTGACTTAGTGCATTTGAGTGTATGGCATGCAAGCTTTCTTGGACTTGTTTATTTTGCATGAGGGTGCTATGACAAAGTCTTGATTATTCCGACTTTCTTTATTATACTACCACTGAATCTGTTTCTCTAATGTCTTTCAAATTCTATTAATTTTGTGTGTGTGTATTGTAGGTTGACCTGAGGAGGGCCAATAACACTGAAATTATGCTCACAAAAGTAAAGATGCCACTTTCAGACATGATGGTAAGACATCATCAAAGTTTCTGCAACGAGTTCAATTCAGATTTTTAGTTACTCTGGAGAACATTGGCTCTAAGCTTCAAAGTGTTTGGGAATGTGCTGAAGACTTTAAATTTCTTTATGCCAGCTCTTGTGTATGTTTCTAAAGGGTATGATACTAGTGTTGTGTGTTGGAGTATTCTCCTAGAACTTGGATCTACCTGCACAAATATTTTTAAGTTTTTTTCCTGGGAAGAAACAATATAGAAGTCCGCTGAGAAGTGCTGTTTAATCTTGTAGAGACTTCAATGTGTGCAGCATTCAAGAATTTGTTGAAAGATGTCCTCTTTTGACGAAATTCTTGTGGGGTGGGATACAGTTTTAGCCTTTATGGATAGTGTTTCTAGGTTTTGCAAGGCATCTCGTTGTCTGATATTCAGTGGATTTGGGGCACCTTACTCTTTTGGTTCCATTGTAGATGACATCCCATCCTCCTTGCCCGCATAGATCCTACCTTCAAAGAAAATTTCTTCCCGAAGATTTTTGTACCACAGGAAAGATATCTGTGTTAATGTGAAAATGAATGAAATATATTTGCTTTGCTTTAATGCTTGTAGGAAACTGTGATTTTGAGAGTTAGAAGCGTGGAACTTTTAAGCTTATGGTGGGGTTTATTTAAAATACGCATGTTGATTTAGGTGCTTTAATCTCTTGTTTGGCCTTATGGTTTATTGTTTCAATCAGCGAGAAAAACTATGATTCTGTGGTGTTTGGATTTCGCCCTGAATATGGAATATTTTTCCCTTAGAAAATTTGTCTTGTAATTTCTGTTAAGATAGAACACTTATATGTATTTTATCCTTTTCCTGTTTCTTGAAGTGGTCTTCTTTGACACTACTATTTTTGTTTCATTTGGGAATGGTGCTTCATCTTAATTTGTTTCATTTATGTACTAACTCCATACTTCCCTGCATAGGCTGCAGTACTAGCAATGGATGATTCAGTATTAGATGTTGATCAAGTGGAAAATCTTATAAAATTCTGTCCCACCAAGGAGGAGATGGAACTTCTTAAGGTGAACTTCTACTATGTTGGGATGTTTAGTTGTATAGTACTTCTTGCCTTTTGTTAGCCATTGATTCTTGAGCCAATATTAGATGTTTGATTTGCAATGTATGTCATAATAATAGGGGTACACTGGCGACAAGGACAATCTGGGAAAATGTGAACAGGTGTGTGAAGCTTATTTATTGACTAAAGCTATTCATATTCAATGAAACATAATGTGGAGAACTTTTGTCAATTGTTAAATTTGTCTATGCATCTCTAGACATGCTTTTGGGAAATTCTTAAAATTGTTTTGGCGGTGTTTTGGTTATTTAAAGATATGAACATCTCCGAATGATTTCTTTTTCTCGAAGAAACAGGATTGAATTGAAAAATGGCTTGAGTCTCAATGAGGGATGGGGATGGTGGGGGAAGTCTGAAATAAGATCAGATGTTGTGATTCATTAATCATGTCTTTATAATTTATGGCTTCAACTACTGAAATGGGGCCATACTGAGGTTAGGTGGATGTGCTTCTTTCCTAGTTCATTATATGAGTGACCGATTCTTTTGAGTCATTGAATATTAGTGTTCAAATTTTGACATTTTTGCATGGGGAATTAATGTTGTAGGATTGCTATTACCTGTAGGATGTAATGTTTGATCTGAATGCCGCTCGTATCATAACTTTACTTGATAGTTGATCAAAGAATATGATCCTTTTTGTTTTGTGCTTTTATCATTCAGTTTTTTCTGGAGCTGATGAAAGTGCCACGCGTTGAGTCGAAATTAAGAGTGTTTTCTTTCAAGATTCAGTTTGGTTCTCAGGTTAGGTGGTATCTACATTGGTAATCTGACTTTTAAAGATTTTATTATTCTATTTAGGTTGTTGGCTTTTTTCTAAACGTATCGAATCCATGTCTTCTTCCACAGATTTCAGAATTTAAAAAGAGCTTAAATACTGTTCACTCTGCTTGTGATGAGGTATGCTACAATTGATGAGGAAGCCTTGAGTTCAATTTCCTTGTTCTGTTGACTTAATTTGCTCTATTGGTTGCTCCCTAGGTTCGGAATTCCCTCAAGCTGAAGGAAATTATGAAGAAAATTCTTTACCTGGGGAATACGTTAAATCAAGGAACTGCAAGAGGTAAGAGCTGCTCTCAAACATGGGAGACTAGAAATTATAATGCTTTCTCCAGGTTCATATATTCCCTTCATGATTGTGTTAGTGCTATTTTTCTGATGTGCTTGTAGAAATTTATATTTAAGAGAAAAAAATCAGATGCCAAAACTTGTGGTCCTTAGCTGTTGAGCATGACAAAGATTATTTGTTAATATTTCATCTTTGCAACAATCCCTCTTGTTTCTTAGGGTATCACATTAGGGCTTCATCAAAGTGAAGCTGCCCCGTGGAGACTTTATGCCTTCCCTAACACCATTATTCACTCCTCATTGGTTCATCCCTTTTAGGACTACCAGTTTATATCTTTGGGATCTCTGTAAGTCAAAATTAGGGGTTAACGAGTGTTTGGCTAACCAGGGCCTTAGTCCAGTGAAGGTAACACTAAAGCGGTTCTTTCTTTTGTGGATGCAAGTGCTCACTTGGTTTACATGTGGATAATTGCTAGTGGAGGATTTGGATTTTTAGTTAAGAATACAGTACTGCTGTCTTTGTTCAAAGTTTCAAAAAAAAAATATTACTATGCAGTTATTAAGTTTTTGGTTCCTTCCTAGACTTGGTATGAGCTAATTTGCCTCCTTCAGTGCTCGTGATTTTTGTTGAATTTTCTCTAAGTCAGCATGTGAAAAAATTTGCACCTCGACCTTAATGTGATATGAAGTATCAAATATTTCCACTTTGTATAGGTTCTGCTGTTGGGTTCAAGTTGGACAGTCTTTTAAAGCTCACTGATACACGTGCTTCGAACAGCAAGATGACACTTATGCATTATCTTTGCAAGGTATGGCTAGTATGTGTTATGGTTTTTTTTTTTTTTGCCAGAATGGTCTTAAACAATTTTTTTGTGGCTAAATTGTGGATTATTTAATTTGAACCAAGTTGTAAACACTTTATGTTATGCGAAACCACTGGTTGTAATTGAGATGATAGAATTAGGGAGAAAATCATTTGCTCCTTCAGCATCCCACCAGGTTTTTGTGTACATGATTATCTTTTGCCGTTCAGAATGACGATGTAGTTTTATTGATATGTAGTGTATTGCCTTTCTAATCTTGCGTTGGGGTACTACCCTTTTATTCTCTGCATTTTCTAAATCCTTCCAGTTTTGCATTTGTGAACATTTCAATGACAGAGATTAGTTTAAATCATCTAAAACTTGCATTTCTTGTTTTCCAGGTGCTTGCTGCTAAGTCACCTGCACTTCTGGATTTTCACCGGGACTTTGTTAGCCTTGAACCTGCAACTAAGGTTCCCTTGCCTCCTTTTTCTTTTTATAGTTGACGCTTAACAATGTATTTGGATATTTAGACTGGAGTCCTGATTTTTTGCAGATACAACTGAAGTCTTTAGCAGAAGAAATGCAGGCTATAATCAAGGGCATAGAAAAGGTGAAGCAGGAGCTGGGAGCGTCAGAAAATGATGGTCCTATATCTGAAGGTTTTCGTAAGGTACCATGTGTTTCTTGTTTCTCATCTGACATTTTGTTTGGATTGGTATCTCGTTTTTTGTCTTGCCGCTTTGAAGCTGTTGATTAAATTTTCATTTAATTCTTTTTTTTTATCATTTCCCCCCTTTTTTCAGTGAGTCTAGTAGGTATCAATTTCTTATAGATTAGTTTCTCCACCTATTTTTTATTCCTGGAAGTTCCATTCAACCTAAACTGAATTGATCTGCTAGAGTTGGATTTCCTGAAAATGTGAGAGCTTCTTCTTTTTTGTGAAGGGAAATATGTGAGTGCTTGTTAAATTGCCCTTTGGATACACTGATTTGCTGCCTGCCTTTTCTTTTTACCTCAGTTTCATAAATTTCTTAAACGTTTTGTATCAATTGTATCCTGAGAAGTGGAGGAATAGTTTTGTTTGTTAGATTGCCGAAAGAATGTGTAGATGCATCTAGGAGTATGTAATGTTCCTAAAGATTCAGATAAGAATTTAATATGGGCGTGAAGTCTCTTTCTATTTCACGGGGAACTCGTTCATCTAGTTTCAGATGTGTTATTGTGTAAATTTATGAAATTCAATGTCTGTTTTTCAGTAATTATCACTACCTCACTATCTTTCTTTTTAACTTTGCTTACATATTTCTGCTGATTGTAGACATTGAAAGAATTCATTTCTGTTGCTGAGGCAGATGTACAATCTGTGACAAACCTGTATGCTGTGGTGGTAATATACCAACTGCTCCCTTGACGATGTTTTTGTTTTTATTTATTTGTTTGTTTGTCTCATAAAGCACTTCTTGTTGTGGACAGGGTAGAAATGCAGATGCACTAGCACTCTATTTTGGAGAGGATCCAGCTCGTTGCCCTTTTGAGCAAGGTTAGTTGGTAGCATTTGATTTCTCTAATGACCGTGCTCTAATTTACCATTGTTAAATATTCAAGGGGTGTCTTCAACTGCAAGTCTGGATGTCTGTTTTTCTGGATATTGTACTTGGTTGACTTTTCTGAGTCATGGTCTATAATTGGCACTTTTATGAATATGGATCAATTTGTCTGTTGGGTCTCTTGTGAAGGAAAAAGAGAGAGTAGAATGTGATCAAATTTCCCACAAGAAGACGAGAGTTGAGAATGATTTTAATAAATGAAGTTGAAGTGGGGTATAAGTTTTCCTTGTGGTAGACATCTGTTGTGATATTGGGGAGACGATGTGGGAAAGGAAATAGAGTACGTAGGAAAAAAGAATGAAAAAAGAGGGAGAATCGAGGAAGCAAAGATTCACCGTTAAGCTATATTATTGTAGTTTAGTTTATATATTTTCAATCATTTAGGTGGCAATCTAAATTGACATACTTGTTAATGCTGTGGTGGGCAATGCAGTTACTGCAACTCTCTTAAATTTTGTGAGGTTGTTCCGGAAAGCACACGAGGAAAATGTGAAGCAGGAGGAAATGGATAGGAAGAAAGCTGAGAAGGAGGCTGAAATGGAGAAGGGAAAGGGAAAAAGGAGTGGTGAATAGCTATGAATGGTCTGTTATCTTTCTCCCGGCATTGAAATTTTGAGCTCTCCTTGCGCGATATTGCAGCCTTCTGCTGAAATGAGAATTAAAAGTAAAAAGAGCTTCCAAGGATTGCTCAGAGGTATGCAGTCCTCTGCCCCAGTGTTCGATTGTGTACTGCAAAGATGATGCCCTAAAAGGAACCAACGGAAAGATGCAAGGGTTATTCCGTGAGGCTTTTGTAGCTCTTCACTATGCTAAGTGTTTCAATCAGATGATTATCAGCATCGTTCATCAGGTTGGATATCGCAGACTATGCGATCTCGTTGTGCATATTGGGTGGTTGCGATTACAGACTGAGTAACACAGGTTCTCTGAATGATTTACGAAGATGGGCATGAGTTGCGATCATGACCCCTCTGGGCATCATTTGCAGAAGAAATTTTGTAGATTGGTGGAGACTTACTCTGCGGTAGATGATTTGGTTTCCAGCTTCAGTGATTCGTTTGGCTTAAATTTTTTCACCACCAGAGCGGATACCCGAAGCCAAAATCGAAGCCGAAACGCAGAGTTATACTACTGAACAATAGGACCCGTGTACAAAGCTCTAACCCCTTCCCTAACTGTAGAGTTCTATTCTTTTCTTGTAACATAGGAAAGCTTTTTTTCCCCCCAATTTTTTTGTTCTTTCCTTTTTGCCACTAATTGAGACTAACTTAGCCCGCACAAAAATTTGTTGTATAGGTAATCAGAAAACGGGTTTACTCCTAGTGTAATTGTAATATAAACATTGAAAATATAGTTTGCAGTTTGGAAACTCCCTTGTCTATTACTTCCTGCAAAATAAATAACGAACAAAGATTTTTGATCTTATTTTATTCCATATTATTTCATTTTTACTCCTAATTTTTACTCAAATTACTACACTATCATCCAACTGGATTAATGTATAAAAAAATTTGTCATTTGCACAAAATATATGATTTGGAAAAAATAAAATGATAAGTATTATGAACCGTAAGAATTCGTAGAAAAAAGTCACTTATTGTGCACTAGATGGAAAAAAAACAAAGTGTTTGAATGGTAACTGGTGACTGTATTTTTATGTATGAAAATTATCGCCATGTCGCTGTGCATTATAACCACCACATGAAAAATAATAAAAACAATACTTCCTCTATTAATAATTAATAATTATAATGATAATTAAATACGATATTTTTTTTAAGATTATGAGGTAACATCTTAATTACTTTTTTTTTAGATAAAAAAAACAAATAATATAAAACGAGTAATATATAATAATAATACGGTCACATATAATAATAAAACAACTTTAATCACCACTGGTTCTCTTCCAGAATCCATAATAATCCAAACTGAGAAAACTGAGAAAACAAACAAGATTGTTTCTAGGTTTTTCTAAGAAATAAACTTATATATATACTATAGATTGAAAAGAATCAAAATCTATATATAAATATATACACTCCTAATCCATGAATCTTCTCCAGAAGCGATGGCGCTTCCAAGCCATTTCAGCCATTTGATCAATGGGCACGTTCTTGGTCTCCGGCAACAGGAAGTATGCGCACAAGCCCATGACCACAATGCAAGCACCAATGAAGAAGAAAATGAAAGCTCGCATCTGACACATCATTGACAAGAAGAACTGACCAATAATGGCAGTACAGGCCATGTTCATAGCAACTGCAAGTGAGAACCCAACAGTTCTTGTCTCCAGCGGAAATGTTTCGCTTGGTATCAGCCACCCAATTGGACCCCATGACCATGCAAAAGAGCACACATAGAGACATACCAACACAACCACCAGTATTCCTAAAACCTTTGATAGCTCCCCTGTTGGTCCCAACTTCCCTAGGAAAATCCCTCCAATTGCACCCTGCATCATCAAATCTCAATTCGTCAAGAAAACCCCAACAGTTATTTCCTACGGCAAAGATGTAAGTGTTCCAACCGATGACTATCAGCAGCGTTCATCAGGTTGGATATCGCAGATTATGCGATCTCGTTGTGCGTATTGGGTGGTTGCGATTGCAGACTGAGTAGCACAGGTTCTCTGAATGATTTACAAAGATGGGCATGGGTTGTGACCATGACCCGGGCATCATTTGCAGAAGAAATTTTGTAGATTGGTGGAGAGTTACTCTGTGGTAGATGATTTGGTTTCCAGCTTTTGTGATTCGTTTGGCTCAAATTTTTTCAGCAAACCGAAGTTGAAACGCAGAGTTTTACTGTACAATGGGACCGTGTACAAAGCTCTAACCCCTCCCCTAACTATAGAGTTCTTTTCTTGTAACATAGGAAAGCTTTTTTGCCCCTCAATTTTTTATATCTTTTGCCACTGATCGAGACTAGCTTAACCCACACCAAAATTTGTTGTATAGGTAATCAGGTTCAGATAGAGTAAATTAGGAGACGGGTGTTACTCACTCCTAGTGTAATTGTAATATAAACATTGAAAATATAGTTTGCAGTTTGGAAACTTCTTTAGCTACCTTCACGAATTATCCTATTTTGCCTTTTTTATTTATGTTTCCTTGGGAAAAAAACAAGTGTTTGAAGTTGGTTAGCAATTAGTTTTATAGCTCAATGTTTGAGTTTTGTTGTTCTGTATTTTTATCTATGAAAATTATAATCACAACATGAAAAATAATATTATAATATATATATATATAAAACAACTTTAATTGCCGGTTCTTTCTCAAGCATCCATACTAAAATAATAATCCAATCTCAGAAAATTCAGAAAACTAGGAACAAAACGTTTTTTAAGAAATAAACTTATCCCCCTAATCCATGAATCTCCTCCAAAAGCGATGCCGCTTCCATGCCATTTCAGCCATTTGATCAATGGGCACGTTCTTGGTCTCCGGCAGCAGGAAGTATGTGAACAAGCCCATGACCACAATGCAAGCACCAAAGAAGAAGAAAATGGAAGCTCCCATCTGACACATCATTGACAAGAAGAACTGACCAATAATGGCAGTACAGGCCATGTTCGTAGCAACTGCAAATGAGAACCCAACAGTCCTTGTCTCCAGCGGAAATGTCTCACTTGGTATCAACCACCCAATTGGACCCCATGAACATGCAAAAGAGCTCACATAGAGACATACCAACACAACCACCAGTATTCCTAAAACCTTTGATAGCTCCCCTGTTGGTCCCAACTTCCCTAGGAAAATCCCTCCAATTGCACCCTGCATCATCAAATCTCAATTCCTCAAGAAAAACCCAACAATTATTCCAATGGCAGAAGCGATTTGAATATGTGGTGGGAAAAAGCATAATTCATTCGCAAACAGACCCTAATCATGTTGGGAGAACAACCCTTTTGGTTCTGATAACACATCGCGGAACTAATTAATTGATGTACATAGAAGTTAATTTATCTGATTGCAAATTCTACTTATAAGTTAAGGTCTATGACCAACTAATTAAAAAAGAGAAAGAAATGAAGTATAAGGTTATTACCTGGGTAGCCAACATGATGAAACAGGATCCTATAAGCAGCCCCCTCCTCCCAAACTTGTCCACAGCGTAGATAGCCAGAAATGTGCTCAACACATTGACAATACCGGTGACAACAGCAGAAATAAGTGAAGCATCGCTCGCGAACCCGACGGTTTGGAACAGGATAGGTGCATAAAACATGATAGCATTGATTCCTGTGAACTGTTGAAACACTTGAAGGCTCATTCCTACCATAAGAGGTGGCCAGTTAGATCGGTTCCTAAAGACCTCCGAGAACGAAGCATTTGCCTCTTTAGCTCTCCGGCAGGAAGCTTGGATCTCCTGGAACTCGAGACCTACATCTTCGGTCCTTCGAAGTTTCTTGAGTACTCTTTCCCCTTCCCCTTCTTTCCCGCGCTCAACTAGACTAGTTGGGGTATCAGAGATTATTATTGAGCCTATGAATAGGATCAAAGCTGGCACACCTGCAAGGCCTAAAGACACTCTCCATCCGTTAGGATGGAGCTTTGATGTGCCGTAGTTGACAAGATTGGCAAGAAAGATCCCAACCGTAATCAAGAGTTGGAATGCAATGTTCATCGCCCCTCGGGATTCCGGTGGTGCTATCTCTGATAAGTATAAAGGAACAGCCTGCAGCCCAAACAAAAATGAAAGCGGAAGTTGAGAGAATTTTAAACAGAGATATTCATATCTTAGGTTAGGATGATAGAGAGAATTCATTACCTCATTGCCAAATCCGACGCCGAAGCCAAGCAGAATCCTGCCAAGGATGAGGAGCCCGAGGGAGGGAGCAGCAGCACTGCAGGCAACTCCTGTCAGGAAGAAGACTGAAGCAGCTAGGATGGTTACTTTTCGACCAAGCTTCTTGCAAACCCAGGATGCGATAAGACTTGCCAAAAGGGCAGCCCAGTAGAGTGAGGATGTGAAAAGCTGAAGCCATGGATCGTTGAATTTGCAGTAGTTATCTTCCCTTGCGTGCAGCTTTCGTTGGTACACATGTGGAAAGAACTTTATCAGAAAGTCATTCATGCCTGTCACACCACCTGAGCACACAACACCATCATGTACACAAAACATTAGTAATTATAAATACAACCCTTAATTAAACCATTAATCAATGCCAATTGTGAAAATAGTTTAATAACAAAAGAGAAAAGACAATTGAGAAAATTAAACACAATTAAATTTGGTGTGGATTTTTTTTTTTTTTTTTTTTTGGATCAATAAACATAAGAACGTGGCAATGGCATAATATTTACTTAAAACAAAAATTAATACAAAAAACGTACGTGCTAGAAAATATTTATGGCGATGGTAAAAAAAGAAAAGACTTAGCCAATTGATTGACATATTAGGAGAAAAAAATAATTAGAAAATTATATATACCTGAAATTCCGATGTCATAACCAAACATTAAGCCACCACAAGCAGCGAAAGCAATGCGAGACCACACATAAAGACCGCCGCGTCTCCTGCCGGGCTCAACCCCTCCGTTCTCAATGTCGTCTCTGTTCATCTTTCTAATTAATTTCTATCTCTTTATTTTTCCCCAATTCAAGAAGAGAGACTACAAGCTAGTTAGATAGATAGAGTCTTGAGGTGGTGTGTATATATATACTATAGCTACTATACGTACGTACTTCTTATTATTAAATAACTAATTTTATTATTTTACTAATACTAATATCAGTCGGAGTTAGTTAATTAGTAGGCCTTAAATAATTAATTTTATTATTTTACTAATACTAATATCAGTCGGAGTTAGTTAATTAGTAGGCCTTAAATAATTAATTTTATTATTTTACTAATACTAATATCAGTAGGAGTTAGTTAATTAGTAGGCCTCTTCCTAGTTCCTTGTCCGATGTATCCATTTAACATTATAACTCTAATGCTTTTATAATATGTGCGGCTCTCGTTGAAAATAGTCCATAAATGGATTAAACCAGTAAGAATATGACACATGTTAAATATATGCTAAGTCTATCATATATTCTCTTTAATTTATTAATAAATATTAATCAATAAATAATTTGTTCTGTTAGTGATCGTCAATCAAATACAATTTATAATGCCTGAAATTATGTGCACAATGGATTATGTGTATAGTGATAGTCAGGGTCGAACACAGGGATTGAGAGAGACTGATTCAAGATCTTGAATAAAATCACAGGACAAAAACACGAAAAGTAACAAACATGGGGTTTTACTTGACTAAACGAGTCAGCCAAGAGAGTTTGGGAGCTAACAATTTCTAATTGAGAAAGCGGTATTCGGGACCTTGAGTTGTCAATTCGGGGTCCCGAAGGAGAAAATATAGCAAATCAATGAACAAGTCAAGATAATAAGACAGAGAGTGAAATAAGCACAATAAATCAGATAGAGAAGGATCTTAGCAAAAGGCATTCTTGGGTTGCATTCGGGGGCCCGATTGTCATCAGCACAGAAATATTCTACTCAAGTATGCATAGAAATGACATAGGGACCAGATTCCTCGGATATCCCCTACTTTTCTCTTAAGCGAAACTACCCCCCGTTTCCACATATGAGGTAGTCTTGACAGCTCGCCATCCCTCCAGGCACGAATGCGGGAGGACCATATTCAGACTGCCCATGAAGATAAGAAAAGACAGATCTAGAGCTAAAAGTCCCTCAGTTTGTCAGGCTCGTGACCTCGTTCTAATTAACTACTTATCCTAGCCAGTCGAGACCACTTCAGTGCAGCTACTACTAGATAGAAGCTAACAAGAACTAGAGTATTTTCTAAGAGTAAGAAATTTGCTAAGATGAAATGATTCTAAGCTAAGAGAGAGATGTCCTAAACTACTCATTGGATGCTCCTTATAAGCTAGAGCTCCAAGCACAAAATATCTTCAGTCCAAACTAGGGACAAAATGCATTTAAAGAAAGCCTATTATAATGGATCCATGCTCCCTAAAGCACAAAGCTGGAAAGCAAGGTCTGATTTGTCCAGCTTTGGCAGATTTGAACTGGGCTCAAGGTCTGGAATGGTCAGAAGGTAGGTATTTTGTGATCAGTGCAGAACTGTCAGAACAGTGTCAGGGGATCACATGGGGGCTTTGGCAAGAGGACACGTGAGAATGTTGTTCTTTGCCCTTCGGGGGCCCGAATGGAGAATCCGATTCGGGACCTTGAACGCTATTCTGGAGTCGGGACCTCGACTTTGGTCTTGAAGCTCGAATTCGCCCAAAATGCTCCAAAAACGCATGTTTTTTTTGCATAAACTCCCTTTTTAGGCCTAGATCTGCAATAGTAATGAAAACAAGGATAAATTAGTTTCCTTATTAATTAGCTAAATTAGTTTAGATTTATTTTAATTACTTAATTAGAAGTTCTATTAGGAGAAGGATTCTTATTGTAGAGATTTTAGGGTTTCTCCTATTTAAAGGAGCCACTCTCTTCATTATTTGGTAGATTATTTTGAAATAAAAACCAGAGAGTTTTCTCAATTGTTCTTCGCGAACCTTGTCCCTCATTGAGTCCGGATACTCGATTAGGATAGCAAGTAAAACCCGAAAATCCATTCCATTGAGTCGTCGCCCAAGGTTGATATTCACAGGTTGAATATAGGTCGCGGGATCGAATCAAGAACCTCACTTGAAATCGATTAGGTTGGTTGACACAGGTTGTCCTCAGGTCTAAGCTCGTACTTGTTGAGTTTATTTTCCGCATTCGAAATCCAAGCCTAGAACTAGATCGGGAATTACTTGTTACGCATCCTACGCAACTAGGATCGTATCAGTTGGTAGCGGAGCAAAGGCGTTCTACGGTTTGGTATCTATCCATCTATCCTTTACTGTTTTAATTGTTTTCTTTGTTGAGATTGATTCTTCTTCTACTCTGATCTAAAATCAATCTCCTTGCGTCCCGTGTGTTAGTTATTTGTGTGTTGAGTCGATCTAGGATTTCTAGATCTTGTTTGCGTCTTTGTGTGTACAAATCGCAACGATTTGTAGGGCCTTTTAAATACAAAAATCCAAGGTGTCTTTAATTTAATTGTTATTTAGTTTCATTCAAGAGTAAAAAAAAAAAAAGAAGAAGAAGAAAAGGGTCGGAAAAAAAAAAAAAAAATCAAAACTGAACAAAAAAAAAAAATACAAAATACTACAGATTTTTGTGAAGTTACTGTAAAAAGAATCATTGTATTTGGTGGTCAGAATTGAAAGATATTGAAGTTGCAAGTTGTGGACTTTAAGATCGTGCGCACAGTTTATTCGCGAATTTGCGTATTGTTCGAGTTGTTCGAGTCTACTTGAGCCTTTTCTTGATTCCTATATATTAAACTCTACTCCAGTAGCGTACTTGCTTAATTGATTGATCGTTGCAATTACGCGAGTACCTTACATCCAAATTATTTTTGAAGCTAGTTGTCTTTGAGAGTCTTCTTGGAAGCTTATTCTTTGAAATTCTTGAGTCAATTAACATTTGTGCTTAGGGATGGCAATTGGGCGGGTATGGGCAGGTATGGGTATGTTAAACTGGGTATGGGCGGGTATGGGTAAATATCCAATTCATACCCAAAACAAAATATCCATTATTACCCATACCCAATATGCCCCATACCCAATTGGGCATATAATGGATATCCAATTCACCAAATTATTTTATTTTTTATAATTAATAAAAAAATTATTATTTAGATCCGTTTTCATTAATTATGCTCGTTTTTTACCATTTTGGTTCGTTTTTACCGTTTTGGCTCGGTTTTTACCATTTTGGCTCATTTTTTACCATTTTGGCTCGGTTTTTACCATTTTGGCTCGGTTTTTACCGTTTTTGCTCGTTTTTTACCGTTTTGGCTCGTTTTTTACCGTTTTGGCTCGGTTTTTACCATTTTGGCTCGATTTTTACCGTTTTGGCTCGGTTCTTACTTTTTTTTTTATAATTAAAGAAAATTTTGGCTCGTTTTTTACCGTTTTTCTCATTTTTTTATCGTTTTGGCTCATTTTTTTACCGTTTTGACCATTTTGGCTCATTTTTTGATCATTTTGGCTCATTTTTTTTACCCTTTTTCTCATTTTTTGATCATTTTGGCTCGTTTTTTTACCATTCTGGCTCTTTTTTTACATATTTAATAAATACATATCTAATAAATAATTAGAGAAGTTTAATAAATGAAATAGCCGTCTCTACTAAATAATTCTGCACCCATCATATTTACCATACAATTTACATTGCTGTAATTTAATTTCTCGACTACAATAATTGAATTCCAATGTAAATGAAGGATCAAATATTACTGGATTTGGTTTTTCTTTTTCTTGGTAACCACTGATTTGGGTAGAATTAAATGTACTAGTGGCTAGAATTAAATTTGATAAAATATTATCCTAAATCATTGAAATTCAACGCAACTTTATCTTAAAGATGTCATGAGCAATATTATGTCACCCATACATGCATGAACAAGTCTCTAAGCAATACTCTTATTTATTCAATGAATTACATGCTTGCACTTGTCATAACAAAGAGAGACAGCCAAAGCTGGTAAAGTTTAAGTTCTTCCAACACTATGTACTAAACTTTTTCTTTTCTTGGGTCAGCATTAGACAAGTTCTTGATAGCCACTTAAAATCCATTCCAGGATTTATCTTTTTGGATTCTTCTCTCTTTTTCACTTATTCTGAATCTACAGGTAATAACTTGCACAAACAAAAGAAAAACATTTTGAAACTAGTTAGAGCTCCAACTGCAGAAGAGCATCTCATATATTACACAAATTTTCCAACAGTCATAAGCAGATTGGAGTTACTATGCAAGTTTACATGATTATGAACTTCGAAGAAAGGCTTGGAGTTTTCATAAAATGAAAGGAAACAAAGATATAACCAGGAATAAGGGTGAATTGACTTACTGCATGTGCATCATGCTTGTCAATGCCTAGTATGGATGTGACAACTTTAAGGAAAATGTCCATCCCCTGCACGGCTTGCTTTCTCGTCACATGTATGAAACACAAACCCAAGAACAATGACATAATCTCAAGTAAATGAAAAATTGCATCACTAATAAGCAAACAAAACAAGAGAAACTTTAACCAACTAACCTCTGCCTTCAATTGTGATGTAGCATCCTGTCTCTTGCATGCTGCAATTCAAGTTATAAACCAACGCATCATTGCTAGAAAATAGCCATCAAAGCTAGTTCTAGAGATTAATGAAAAGAAAGTTAATTCTCACCTCCACGAGAGTGAGCTATCTTCACAATCTTTTCAAATCCCATCTCCAAATCTAGAACCTGCACAAAGGGTGGCTTACCAAGCTCCATCTCATGTCTTAATCAGCCATCAACAAACAAATACCTAGTTAGTCTTTAAAATCACAAGCAATCATCTCATTAGAATATCTACAAAGTAATAACTAGTTAGGTGATAGACAGACACACTTGAAGTAAGAGCGTACGAAAGTTTCTTCACCCTGCAGTACTACCCAGTAACACCAAAATCAAACAATGAAAATCAAAGTACGGTAAGACACAATTAAGGACGTTTAAGCACCAATTAACCAAAACAAAAACAGATCATAAGCACCCAATTGAAGTTTTATTAAGTACCGGTTGAAGAATGGAGAAACGTTGTTGTAATGCCAGTTTGTTAGGAACACAAAAACTATGGACGAGCCTCCACAGTTGAAGATAAAATCCTACCAATTGAATACGGATTAAAAAATAAAATAAAAAACTCTATAGATTCTAAATTAGGGCAGAGTAATTGAGGAAATTACCGGAGCAATCGGGACAAAGGTGAGACGGAACGAATTTTCGCGGAGGAATGAAGCGATGAAATTGATGAAAGATGGTTTCTGATCGTCTCTCCACGCACTGCTCATCATACAAACTCCAGCACCGGCTGCAACAATTTAAAAATTGAAATCCTCCGCAATTTCTCGAGAGCCAAACAAGAGAGTGAAACGAAAATCTACCTGAGTTAGAGCGGATAGGTTGGCTGTGAGTCGCCAGAAACTGGAAAAAAATACATATACCCGTTCGGGTATAGGTAATACCCGAACGGGTATCATACCCGGTTATACCCGAACGGGTATGGGTAATACCCAAAGCATACCCAGTCAAACCGGGTATGCTTTGGATATTACCCGGTCAAATAGTTATGGGTATGGGCGGGTATCCGGGTATGGATACCCGTTGCCATCCCTATTTGTGCTGGAACAATTGCAGGAAATTTTGGCTGATTTTGTGAGCTTATTAGAGGGCTTAAACACGAGAGTAAACACGTGAGGGAGTGCTAGGCTTAGTACAATTTTACGCTATTTGTTCGTGTTGTGAATTTCAGGAATTAAAGGGATGCCTAATCATTCGACCGATGACGTGGAGGGACCCAGGGAAATTAGGATGTTGGAAACTGTCCTCGAACGTCTAGCAGCAGTAGATGCCCACCTCCAATCATTTTCAAACAGGGTTGAGACAGTTTCGGCCAAAATGGATGAAAGGCGACCTAGATCTGAGAACAGAAAGGATGCCAATCTGGGAAAAACAAAGATGAAATATTCTTCTTTTTACCCTAGCGTTGTACGAAGCAGGCCGTCGGTATTGAGGGAACCGACTTGGACGAAGCAAGAAAAGAAGGGGAGACCAATCCCGTCGGTGCCTCCTTATGATTATGGAATTACACCTACAACTTCAAGTGTACCCAAGGGAAAGGCAGAAGTGTTTGTTGAACAAAAAGAAGGGTTATTTCACACTCGTTGCCTAGTTGGAGGAAAGATGTGCTCATTGGCTATCAACGATGGGAGTTCGGCGAACTATGCAAGCGCATTGCTTGTAGACAAGTTGGACCTTCCAACTATTGAGCACCCAAGACCTTACTTGCTGCAATGTATGAACAATGGTAGAGAGTGGGAGGCAACTAAGCAAGTTTTAGTTTCATTCTCTATTGGGAATTATAAAGAGGATATCCTTTGTGATGTGATACCAATGTGGTCGAGTCATATCGTTCTTGGTCAACCATGGCAGCAAGGTAGAAGAGCCACTCATGGAGGGAAGAAAGACCTTTACAAGTTGGTAAAGGATGGCCGAAAGTTCTCACTAGTTCCACTAACACCTCTTGAAATCCGTGAGGATCAAAAGCGACTAAAAGGGAAGTATGTCGAATGGGAAGTCGCTAGAAATATTGAGAGAAAAAGAGGAGAGTTGAGTGAAAAGAAAGAGAGCAATACCGAGGAAAACAACCCCCATGAAAAGAGTGAGCATGGGAAGAGGGATAATGAACAAAATAGCCCCCATGAAAAGAGTGATCATGGGAAGAGGGATAATGAACAAAACAGCCCCCATGAAAAGAGTGAGCTTGGGAAAAGAGATAGTGAGGAAAACAGCCCGCATGAAAAGAGTGAGCATGCGTTAGTTGGCATTGAGAGATCAAAAGGAGAGGAAAAAGAAAAGAAATTGAGTGATTATGCCATAGGGAGAGAAGTGAGAAACACACTTTGTGTGTACAAAACCTGTTTTGGCGCAAGCCACCAAGAGCTGAATTTTTGGCCATTGCGCCTTGATTCTTCTAATCCTAATGAATTCGTTTCTTGTCCTATTTATTATTATTCTCTAGTGCAGGTAGATAAGAGTTCAATTCAAGAGAAGAAAACCCTTCTCCAATCGCCAACTCGAAAGATTGCACAACAAGACAATTCGGTAAATAGTGTGGTAAACGCTCACCGCCAAGGTATTGTGTGTCTGTCTTTCTCTAATGAAAAATCAAGTGAATTTTCACATGTATTTAAGTTTTATAACCATTCTCCTATGTGTGAGATTCATGATATATTTGTGCTTAAGTCTACAGAGCTTGAAGGGGCTCTTTTCAGACACAATCGCTTATATAGGTTGCATGATCTTTTGCGAAATTTTGATGAGCATGATGTGTTTAATGGTTGTTTGATGAGCTGTTGTGATTTAATTGATATTACTGATTTAATTTATAGGAATGACATGTCTTCACATGATGTTCCTTTGAGTCTTATTAGTAGTATTGATAAAAAGTCACTTAGTGGAAAATCGCTTGAGATTACTCCTAAGTTTAATCCTTATGCTAATGATTCTGATTTTTGTGAAGTCTATAATGATTATTTATTTGACACAAAATCTATGTTTTGTATGTATAAAGGAGATCATGACAAGCGCTTGTTTTGGGTGTGTAGATCGTTACACAATTTGACTGTGTGTTGGTCCTATCACAATAGGTTGATGCGTCATCATGGAATAACTATTACTAGCGTGTTCTTTAAGGATGTTATACTTTCACATGTTGTTCCTTAGAGTGTTGTTGGTAATTGTAGGGGGGAGTCACTTAGCGACTCATTGAGAAAATTGTGGAGGAAGTCGAGCACGAAGATGCTAAATTGGACACCTTGTCAACCAGAGTGGGGAGTTTCTAGCCGCATGGATAAAAGAACGTTTGGTTCTGTATGGCATGTCTTAGTTTGTAAGTATATGTTTGCATGGGAAGAATGTCTTCCTTTTATTTTATTGTCTTACTACCTGTGTACACATATCACTATTTTTGGTTTGTTAAAACTCATGTGTCGTTTGGTTCATATGATATCACTCGGTTTGATATTGCTGCCTTTGAAAGTATTACTTAGCATAGGTGGCAGTAGGAAAATCGAGGTGATGTGGATAGCCCATGGACAAGCCAAGCACTATGTTGTACGATTGAGTGTCAAGATGACATTTATGAGGAACCATGGAAGGAGGCGCGAGTCCTTCAAGATATATACTTGGGTTTGGCAGTGCTTACGCCGGAAACGGTCTCCAACCCAAGTACCAGCAGACATGGCCACTTGGGGCAATGGTCCTACACAACGTGTTGTCATATTCAATGACATCGCAACCAAGTTGAACTTAAAGGGTTGGTATGGTTCCATTTGTGATTATTTTGATGTTACTAACTTAAGGTATTGTCTTGCAGGTTTAGTTCTGGATTCGAGGACGAATCCTTTCCAAGGGGGAGAGAATGATGTGAATCCTAGTGCATCAGAAGGAATACCCTTGAAGCCTAACAGACCACTGATTCACGCGAGGAACAAGGAGTTGCAAAGGAAGTCATCACAGTTCATCTACAGAGAATTAGAATGCGAGGAAGTCCCACATCTTGTGAGCTGTTTCAAGTGCACACAAATTGTGTGTGTTGCGGATTACACCTGTTGGCAACCAAGGTAGCGTAAGAGATGGCGAATGTACATTGAGTGTGGAATTACCGGACTTCCTGGGATAGATTATGTTGATCAAGATTCGAGGACGAATCTTTCCGAAGAGGGAGGGAATGATACGATCCCAAGATGTATCATACATAGCACATCGTATGTTCGTAATACGCAGATGAACAAGCAAATGGAGTCCGATTTGAGAGAACAGAGTCTTGATGGAAACTTCAAGATGTTAGCTTCCCTTTGGGACATGTTTCAGATCAATCGGACGGATGGATCAAAAGTTATGCTTGTCGAGATTTCCCTGTGCAGAATGGACGTGATTACGCCCTATCCCGGCGTAATTACACCAAGACCAGTAGCATCGAGCTCCAGCTGATGTAATCACGCCACACACTCGACGTAATTACGTCCTAGCAGTTCCAGATTGCGCCAAAAAAGGGAATTATGGATTTATTATGGTTTTTCCTGATTTGGTGATTTCTATGCTTTGTTAATTATGGATTTAGTTAATTAGTTTCCTTATTAATTAGCTAAATTAGTTTAGATTTATTTTAATTACTTAATTAGAAGTTCTATTAGGAGAAGGATTCTTATTGTAGAGATTTTAGGGTTTCTTTTATTTAAAGGGGCCACCCTCTTCATTATTTGGTAGATTATTTTGAAATAAAAACCAGAGAGTTTTCTCAATTGTTCTTCGCGAACCTTGTCCCTCATTGAGTCCGGATACTCGATTAGGATAGCAAGTAAAACCCAAAAATCCATTCCATTGAGTCGTCGCCCAAGGTTGATATTCACAGGTTGAATATAGGTCGCGGGATCGAATCAAGAACCTCACTTGAAATCGATTAGGTTGGTTGACACAGGTTGTCCTCAGGTCTAAGCTCGTACTTGTTGAGTTTATTTTCCGCATTCGAAATCCAAGCCTAGAACTAGATCGGGAATTACTTGTTACGCATCCTACGCAACTAGGATCGTATCAGTGACCCTTAAGAAAAGACTTTTCCACATTAGCCTATTCACCAACAGTCCTCACATGGATCAGTGTTTGCACTCACACTCATAAGGCTAGGTGTATAAACACTCAAGTATGCAGAAAACGCAGTACAAAACCAAGTTTGCATATCAATCCGAGTACATTAGACACATGCATAGGCAATCTAGCAATCAAAAGACTCCGCATCGGGGGCAAGAAGGGGAAGCAAGGAAAATAAATGATAAGAGGAAATGGGAGGAGTGGAAGAATGAAGTATAATGAGAAGAAAAAGTGGAGAAGAGGGAGAGTAAGGAAGTGAAATGAGGAGGTGGTGAAACCAACTCAAACCTGGAGGCGAAAGCTAGACTAGATTCTTCTTCTTCGAGGGGGATCTTTGCTTACTTCGTTCGAGACCAAGGCTCGGGACCTTGAATGAACGCTGGCTTTTGATTTTCCTCTTCTTCTTTTTCATGATTCGGACTTGCTCTCTTCTCTTTTCTGTTTTTCTATTTTTCCTTTTTCTTTCTTTCCTTTTTTTTTTTTTTGAATTGAGAGAGGGAGACATCTGGATTGTTTGAGGATTGAAACCTTGTTCTTCGGGGGCTGGATATTCTGATTTCACTTCCCCACACTTGTGTTTTGCTGTGGATGAGAAGTGATTTTTTTCGTTCTGCTCTGCCCTTGATTTCTTCGTTTAGCTTCGAGGTCTTGAATTTGTGCCAGCATTCGGGGTCTTGAATTTGGGGGATCCCCACACTTTGCTTTTGCTGCTTCATTTGTCTAGTCTAGCCTTCTATAGTCCTCCCAATAACACCGCTCACCTGCCAAGAGAAAGATCAAAGAAAATTCAAATGGTTAGAATGGAGGAAAACAGGGGTATCGGGGTCAAAATGAATGGAAAAAAAATGAGAGAGAGCAATTTTATACGAAGACTTAATCTTTTTGCTACTTTCCTATGTCTAAACATGTCTACACCCATGGATATCATGCAAACCCAGCCAGTACCTAGTCATGCATTTATCACTCAAACAATAAATATAGACATGAAGGCTCAAATGCTCACAAGGTGCCTAATTCTTGACTACTGGTGTGTAGGTCTTGAAGCAGATATAAGGTGCAACAGGCATAAAATGAAATATTCGGGACCTCGACTATGGACAACATTTTCATTCTATGTGCACAAGTCAGGTGTGTCCATCATTGGGGGTTTTTAAAAATTAGGTAGCAGAATAAAGATAAAAAAAATGAAAACTAAAAGATTCATGCATAAACTTAGGAAAAATAAACTAATAAATAAAACATGCATAATATAAGAAATACTAGCAGTTCAAACCCCTCCCCACACTGAAGCATCGCATTGTCCTCAATGCGAGAAGGGTACAAAATAGGTAGCAGTTCAAGATAGAGTAGAAAAATAACAGAACATAAAGTAGTTTTGAGAATGTTTGACCAGCCCACGCAGGGGCAATGAGAAAGATTGTTCAGGATCAAGAAGGAGGGAGGTTGCGGGGTGCGACTTCAATCGTGAGGGCTCGAATTTCCACCAGGATTGCGCGGTTGGTACTCAGGATGGCGTTGAGGAGTCAGTGTATGGTGGCATCAGTGGGCACTCGTTCGGGACCTTGAGGAGGGGCGGCAGAACTGGTTTCGCGGCCTGGAGTAGCGTCGGGAGTGCGAGTCTGGGCTCGGGGCCTTGAAGGATCAGGGTACTCAAACTTCCCCTCGATCTTGCCTTTATTATCTGCATGGAAACTCAAAACACCATCAGATACACAAAGAAATCCCATCATATCCAGGGTCTTGAGACCTAGGATCTTGAAGGATTGTGGATGCTGGTGCAGGTTCAGATCCTTGGGTTTCAAGGTATACAGATGCGAGACCAAGCTGGTGACGATGGATACGAGGACAGGAGAGCGACCCAGGGGGCATTCACGACGTTGTGGACTGAGGTGGCGATCCAGAACCCGAGGTTGACTCTCTTCTGGTGGTGTATAGCCCAAAGGAAGAACAACTCAAATTAAGCTAGCTGGCCCGGGGTCCCGAATTTTCCTGAGAATGCGATGGAAAGGAAGCGTTGCAGGATCCTGAGTGCGGGGTGATCGTCAGTCAAATGAAGATTTATAATGCCCAAAAACGTGTGTGCACAAGAGATAATGTGTACAGTGGTAGTCAGAGTCGAACACAGGGATTGTGAGAGACTGGTCTAAGGTCTTGAATGTATTCGGGGGATTGTGAACGAGTTAGCCAAGGTAGATTTCGGGAGCTAACAATTTCTATCTAGGAAAGCAGTATTCGGGGTCCCGAATGTCACGTTCGAGGTCCCGAATGGTAAAATAAGTAAATTAGTAAACAAATCCAGAAAGGGTAAAACAGGGGGGAAATACACGCAAATAATCAGATAGAGAGGGATTCTTAGCAAAGGTATTCTTGAGTTGCGTTCAGGACCAGATTGTCATCAGCTCAAGGGTATTCTATTCAAGACATCATAGAAATGACATAGGGACCAGATTCCTCGGATATCCCCTACTTTTCTCTTAAGAGAAACTACCTCCCGTTTCCACATATGAGGTAGTCTTGACGGTTTGCCATCCCTCCAGGCATGAATGCGGGAGGGCCGTACTCAAACCGCCCATGAAGCTAAGAAAAGACAGATCTAGAGCTAAGAGTCCCTCAGTTTGTCAGGCTCGTGACCTTGCTCTAATCAACTACCCACCCTATCTATTCGAGACCACTTCAGCGCAGTCAAGACTAAACAGATGCCTACTTATTTCATGCAATTTTCCTTCCGTATTCATCACATAAATTGCAGCATTTACACAAGATAATCATCAGCTGATCAGACCTCAAGTTAAATCATGCAAAGATGTAATTAAAACGATGAATAATTGAATATGGCATCAAGAATGTATTAAGCGTATTTAGGCCTCGAATCTGTCCTTGCAACCCTTGAATCACCCTTGCTAAGAATTAGAGATTTAGCTACTCATGCTTGAAATTAAACAAATAATAATTGAAGAAAGCATAATGAGTAAATAAATAGATTAAAGGAAGAAAACTTTGTTACTAAAATCCGTTTGAAGCCCGGCGGCAAGGTTGAAGGTGCTAACAAGAACTAGAGAGATAAACTAGAGAGAAGTCTAAGGAAAACTAATTCTACTAATTCTGAAAATTACACTATGAAGTGAGAGATAGAAAAAAGGATGCCCTAAACTAATCTTAGATGCCCTTTATATAGTAGAGCTCTAAGCACAAAATATCTTCAGCCTAAAACTAGGGACAAAATGCATTAATTGAAAGCCTAAAGAAGTGGATCCATGCTCCTTAAAGCACAAAGCTGGAAAAGCATAAAGCTGTCTGATTTTCCCAGCTTTGGCAGGTCTGGACTGGGCTCAAGGGCTGACTTGGTTAGAGCGGTAGGTATTTGGTGGTCAGTGCAGACTGCATGAACAGTGTTAGAGGAGGCACATGGAAGCTCTGGCGAGGTGACACGTGGAAATGTCATTCTTCGTCCTTCGGGGTCCCGAATGGTGAATCCGATTCGGGACCTTGAACGCTGCTTGGGCTCGGGACCTCGACTCTGGGTCTTGAAGCTCAAAACTGCACAAAATGCCCCAAAAATGCATCTTTTCGCATAAACTCCCATTTTAGGCCTAAATCTGCAAAAGTAATGAAAACAAGGGTAAATTAGCAGAATCATGCCTTAAATGGGTGAGAAAATGGGGAGAAAATCGTGCATAAAAACATGCTATCAAATAATCCCCACACTGCCCAATGCTCGCCCTCGAGCATTCACAAAATTTTAAAACAGTCCCAAAACAGAACAGACACACCAGACCATAACACAGAGAATAAACATGCTTGTCAGGATTCGGGACCCCGAATGAAAACAGACCCCGCCTAGATACACCTGCATCAAATCAGAAGGATAACGACCCTTGAGAAGAGACTTTTCCACATCAGCCTATTCACTAGCAGTCCTCTCATAGATCGGTGTTTGCACTCACGCTCGTGAACAAGGTTAGGTGTTTAAACACTCAAGTATGCAAAAACGTAGCACAAAACCAAGTTTGCAAGTCAATCCGAGTATATTAGACACATGCATAGGCAATCTAGAAATCAAAAGACTTCGCATCGGGGGCAAGAAGGGGAAGCAAAGAAAATAAATGACAAGAGGAAATGGAAGAAGCATAATGAGAAGAAAAAACGGAGAAGAGGGATAGTAAGGAAGTAAAATGAGAAGGTGGTGAAAACCATCTCAAACCTGGAACGCTCCCTTGGCAGAAGGAATCGAGATGGTGAGACAATGTTGCTGAGGGCGAAAGCTAGACTAGGCTTTTCTTCTTCGAGGGGGATCCTTGGCTTCTTCATTCGGGACCTAGGCTCGGGACCTTGAATGGATGCTGGCTGCTGATTTTCCTCTTCTTGGCTTTCAAGGTTTGGTCTTGCTCTTTTCTCTCTCTTTTTTATTTATATTTCTGTTTTTCTTTTTTTTTTCTTTTTTTTTCGAGAGAGAGAGAGAAAGAGAGATCTGAATTGAGGACAATTCGATGCGAGGACTTAATCTTTTGGCTGCTTTCCTATGTCTAAATGTGTCTATACCCATGGATATCATGCAAACCCAGTCAGTACCTTAGTCATGCATTTCACTCAAGCAATAAATATAGGCATGAAGGCTCAAATGCTCACAAGGTGTTAATTCGTGACCACTGGTGTCTAGGTCTTGAGGCGGATATAAGGCATAACAGGTAAAGAATATCACTTTCGGGACCTTGACTAAGACAGCACATGATCTCGAATGGGAGTGTCCAGTCGGGGGCCCGAATGATGGGGGCAGAAATGAGCTTGGCTTTCAAGGTCTCGAATGCCGCTTTGCACTCTTCGTCAAATATGAAGTCCACATCTTTGTGTAACAGTTGGCACATTAGCTGGGCTATCTTGGAGAAGTCCTTGATGAACCTCCTGTAAAATCCTGCATGACCAAGAAAAGATTGCACCTCTCGAATATTCGAGGGGTAAGGCAAGGTCTCGATAGCTTGAATTTTAGCTTTGTCCACTTCGATGCCCTTGCGGGACACGATGTGGCCTAAGATAAGCCCTTGGTCTACCATGAAATGGCATTTCTCAAAATTAAGAACAAGGTTAGTGTGCACACATCTTTGCAAATTTTTCTTTAAATTTGAGAGGCATTCGGAAAAGGAGTTACCATAGACCGTGAAGTTGTCCATAAATACCTCGATGCACTCCTCTACAAATTCTGAAAAGATGCTGACCATGCACCTCTGAAATGTGACCGGGGTATTACACAACCCAAAGGGCATGCGTCTGTAGGCAAAGGTCCCGAATGGGCAGTGGGAAATGGTCTTTTCGGGTAGCCTCGTTCAAGCGTCGGTAGTCGATGCATACACGCCACCCATTCTGGATTCGGGAGGGAATCGGTAGACCCTCGGGACCTGGAATGATGGTGATGCCTGTTTTCTTCGGGACCACCTGAACAGGGCTGACCCATGGGGAATCCGAAATGGGATAGATAACCCCGACATCAAGCAATTTCAATACCTCTTTCTTGACCACCTCCATCATGGGGGGGTTCAATCGTCTTTGAGGCTGTCAGATTGTCTTGCTGTCTTCTTCGAGATGTATGCGGTGAGTGCACAAGGACGGTGACAGGCCCTTGATGTCTGCAATCGTCCAGCCGATGGCCTTTTTAAAACTCTTGAGGAGGCCCACTAATACAAGCTCTTGAACCTCTTCCAATTTATTGGAAATTATGACTGGGAGGGATTCTTTTTCCCCGAGGTAAGTGTATTTCAAATGTGAGGGCAGTGTCTTGAGTTCAAGGTCGGGAGCTTGCACTAGAGAAGGAATGAGTCGCTCATGACCTGCGTAATCGGGAGCCTCACTCGGGGGCTCGACTGCGAGGATAGCATTTTCTTCGAGAGCTGCTGCGACTGAGCATAGTTCAGTGGGGACTGCAATGGATGATGTCATCTCCTTCAAGGATTCGGGGGTGAGACTTCGGTCGAGAATCGGCTTCAAGGGCTCGATAGAATTCAGATCAGCAATGTTCTCCACAAAGGGGTCAATCACGTCAATAAAATTGACACTTGAAAATTCGGAGGGGTACTTCATGGAATCCAGCATGTTGAAGCGGATGATTTCCCCACCGAATTCGAGGGAGATGAAGGCTTCATAGCAGTCAATTTTCGCACGGGCAGTGGCCAAGAAAGGGCGCCCCAAAAGTACATCCGAAGATTTGGTGGTTGTTGGGTTCTCTATGGAAAGAACATAGAAATCTGCTGGAAATAGGAATTCACCCACTTAGACAAGAACATTCGTGATTATGCCTTTGGAATATACAACCGAGCGGTCTGCAAGTTAGATGACAAGTGTGGTTTCCTTTAAGGGCCCGAGTCCAAGGCTGTTGTAAATGGTCAAGGGCATAACATTAATTCCAGCTCCCAAATCACACATAGCCTTCCCAATATCGATGGTGCCAATTCTGCAAGGGACCGTGAACATGCCTTGATCCTTGCACTTGGGCGGAATTTTGCGCTGGATATGGGCGGACAAGTTAGCTCCCACACTTATCCGATTCACCTCGGTGAATTTGTTCTTGTTTGTGCAAAGTTGTTTCAAGAACTTTGCATACCGCGGCATATTCTTGATGGCCTTGAGAAGAGGAATGTTGATAATGACCTTGTTGAACATATCAAAGATGTCCCGATCCTCTTCATCTTTCTTCTTCTTGACCAACCGTTGAGGGAACGGGGGCTCGAGTACCTTGTTAATGAATTCTTGAGAGAATTCTTCTTCAACGGGTTACTTTTTCTTACATCGAGACTTCTTGCTGGAAAAGAAGTGGTCGAGAGTTGCGTCATTGAATCAAGATTTCTTTGGTTGTTCAGTAGGCTCAGCGGGTTGTTCTGGAGGTGGTTGTGCGCTGTTATCGCATTCGGGGCCTTGAATGATAGTATCAGCTTCGGGACCTTGATTATCCCTTGCAGAGTCGGGGTCTGAATGGACACGAGAAGGTATCTCGAGACCACTGCGGAGGTTCATGGCTCATGCCTCGTGGTTCGGGTTGTTTATAGGTGTTTCTAAGAAATAAACTTATATATATACTATAGATTGAAAAGAATCAAAATCTATATATAAATATATACACTCCTAATCCATGAATCTTCTCCAGAAGCGATGGCGCTTCCAAGCCATTTCAGCCATTTGATCAATGGGCACGTTCTTGGTCTCCGGCAACAGGAAGTATGCGCACAAGCCCATGACCACAGTGCAAGCACCAAAGAAGAAGAAAATGAAAGCTCGCATCTGACACATCATTGACAAGAAGAACTGACCAATAATGGCAGTACAGGTCATGTTCGTAGCAACTGCAAGTGAGAACCCAACAGTCCTTGTCTCCAGCGGAAATGTTTCGCTTGGTATCAGCCACCCAATTGGACCCCATGACCATGCAAAAGAGCACACATAGCGACAGACCAACACAACCACCAGTATTCCTAAAACCTTTGATAGCTCCCCTGTTGGTCCCAACTTCCCTAGGAAAATCCCTCCAATTGCACCCTGCATCATCAAATCTCAATTCGTCAAGAAAACCCCAACAGTTATTTCCTACGGCAAAGATGTAAGTGTTCCAACCGATGACTATCAGCAGCGTTCATCAGGTTGGATATCGCAGATTATGCGATCTCGTTGTTCGTATTCGGTGGTTGCGATTGCAGACTGAGTAGCACAGGTTCTCTTAATGATTTACAAAGATGGGCATGGGTTGTGACCATGACCCGGGCATCATTTGCAGAAGAAATTTTGTAGATTGGTGGAGAGTTACTCTGTGGTAGATGATTTGGTTTCCAGCTTTTGTGATTCGTTTGGCTCAAATTTTTTCAGCAAACCGAAGTTGAAACGCAGAGTTTTACTGTACAATGGGACCGTGTACAAAGCTCTAACCCCTCCCCTAACTATAGAGTTCTTTTCTTGTAACATAGGAAAGCTTTTTTGCCCCTCAATTTTTTATATCTTTTGCCACTGATCGAGACTAGCTTAACCCGCACCAAAATTTGTTGTATAGGTAATCAGGTTCAGATAGAGTAAATTAGGAGACGGGTGTTACTCACTCCTAGTGTAATTGTAATATAAACATTGAAAATATAGTTTGCAGTTTGGAAACTTCTTTAGCTACCTTCACGAATTATCCTATTTTGCCTTTTTTATTTATGTTTCCTTGGGAAAAAAACAAGTGTTTGAAGTTGGTTAGCAATTAGTTTTATAGCTCAATGTTTGAGTTTTGTTGTTCTGTATTTTTATCTATGAAAATTATAATCACAACATGAAAAATAATATTATAATATATATATATAAAACAACTTTAATTGCCGGTTCTTTCTCAAGCATCCATACTAAAATAATAATCCAATCTCAGAAAATTCAGAAAACTAGGAACAAAACGTTTTTTAAGAAATAAACTTATCCCCCTAATCCATGAATCTCCTCCAAAAGCGATGCCGCTTCCATGCCATTTCAGCCATTTGATCAATGGGCACGTTCTTGGTCTCCGGCAACAGGAAGTATGTGAACAAGCCCATGACCACAATGCAAGCACCAAAGAAGAAGAAAATGGAAGCTCCCATCTGACACATCATTGATAAGAAGAACTGACCAATAATGGCAGTACAGGCCATGTTCGTAGCAACTGCAAATGAGAACCCAACAGTCCTTGTCTCCAGCGGAAATGTCTCACTTGGTATCAACCACCCAATTGGACCCCATGAACATGCAAAAGAGCTCACATAGAGACATACCAACACAACCACCAGTATTCCTAAAACCTTTGATAGCTCCCCTGTTGGTCCCAACTTCCCTAGGAAAATCCCTCCAATTGCACCCTGCATCATCAAATCTCAATTCGTCTAGAAAAACCCAACAATTATTCCAATGGCAGAAGCGATTTGAATATGTAGTGGGAAAAAGCATAATTCATTCGCAAACAGACCCTAATCATGTTGGGAGAACAACCCTTTTGGTTCTGATAACACATCGCGGAACTAATTAATTGATGTACATAGAAGTTAATTTATCTGATTGCAAATTCTACTTATAAGTTAAGGTCTATGACCAACTAATTAAAAAAGAAAAAGAAATGAAGTATAAGGTTATTACCTGGGTAGCCAACATGATGAAACAGGATCCTATAAGCAGCCCCCTCCTCCCAAACTTGTCCACAGCGTAGATAGCCAGAAATGTGCTCAACACATTGACAATACCGGTGACAACAGCAGAAATAAGTGAAGCATCGCTCGCGAACCCGACGGTTTGGAACAGGATAGGTGCATAAAACATGATAGCATTGATTCCTGTGAACTGTTGAAACACTTGAAGGCTCATTCCTACCATAAGAGGTGGCCAGTTAGATCGGTTCCTAAAGACCTCCGAGAACGAAGCATTTGCCTCTTTAGCTCTCCGGCAGGAAGCTTGGATCTCCTGGAACTCGAGACCTACATCTTCGGTCCTTCGAAGTTTCTTGAGTACTCTTTCCCCTTCCCCTTCTTTCCCGCGCTCAACTAGACTGGTTCGGGTATCAGAGATTATTATTGAACCTATGAATAGGATCAAAGCTGGCATACCTGCAAGGCCTAAAGACACTCTCCATCCGTTAGGATGGAGCTTTGATGTGCCGTAGTTGACAAGATTGGCAAGAAAGATCCCAAACGTAATCAAGAGTTGGAATGCAATGTTCATCGCCCCTCGGGATTCCGGTGGTGCTATCTCTGATAAGTATAAAGGAACAGCCTGCAGCCCAAACAAAAATGAAAGCGGAAGTTGAGAGAATTTTAAACAGAGATATACATATCTTAGGTTAGGATGATAGAGAGAATTCATTACCTCATTGCCAAATCCGACGCCGAAGCCAAGCAGAATCCTGCCAAGGATGAGGAGCCCGAGGGAGGGAGCAGCAGCACTGCAGGCAACTCCTGTCAGGAAGAAGACTGAAGCAGCTAGGATGGTTACTTTTCGACCAAGCTTCTTGCAAACCCAGGATGCGATAAGACTTGCCAAAAGGGCAGCCCAGTAGAGTGAGGATGTGAAAAGCTGAAGCCATGGATCGTTGAATTTGCAGTAGTTATCTTCCCTTGCGTGCAGCTTTCGTTGGTACACATGTGGAAAGAACTTTATCAGAAAGTCATTCATGCCTGTCACACCACCTGAGCACACAACACCATCATGTACACAAAACATTAGTAATTATAAATACAACCCTTAATTAAACCATTAATCAATGCCAATTGTGAAAATAGTTTAATAACAAAAGAGAAAAGACAATTGAGAAAATTAAACACAATTAAATTTGGTGTGGATTTTTTTTTTTTTTTTTGGATCAATAAACATAAGAACGTGGCAATGGCATAATATTTACTTAAAACAAAAATTAATACAAAAAACGTACGTGCTAGAAAATATTTATGGCGATGGTAAAAAAAGAAAAGACTTAGCCAATTGATTGACATATTAGGAGAAAAAAATAATTAGAAAATTATATATACCTGAAATTCCGATGTCATAACCAAACATTAAGCCACCACAAGCAGCGAAAGCAATGCGAGACCACACATAAAGACCGCCGCGTCTCCTGCCGGGCTCAACCCCTCCGTTCTCAATGTCGTCTCTGTTCATCTTTCTAATTAATTTCTGTCTCTTTATTTTTCCCCAATTCAAGAAGAGAGACTACAAGCTAGTTAGATAGATAGAGTCTTGAGGTGGTGTGTATATATATACTATAGCTACTATACGTACGTACTTCTTATTATTAAATAATTAATTTTATTATTTTACTAATACTAATATCAGTCGGAGTTAGTTAATTAGTAGGCCTTAAATAATTAATTTTATTATTTTATTAATACTAATATCAGTCGGAGTTAGTTAATTAGTAGGCCTTAAATAATTAATTTTATTATTTTACTAATACTAATATCAGTAGGAGTTAGTTAATTAGTAGGCCTCTTCCTAGTTCCTTGTCCGATGTATCCATTTAACATTATAACTCTAATGCTTTTATAATATGTGCGGCTCTCGTTGAAAATAGTCCATAAATGGATTAAACCAATAAGAATATGACACATGTTAAATATATGCTAAGTCTATCATATATTCTCTTTAATTTATTAATAAATATTAATCAATAAATAATTTGTTCTGTTAGTGATCGTCAATCAAATACAATTTATAATGCCTGAAATTATGTGCACAATGGATTATGTGTATATTGGTAGTCAGGGTCGAACACAGGGATTGAGAGAGACTGATTCAAGATCTTGAATAAAATCACAGGACAAAAACACGAAAAGTAACAAACATTGGGGTTTTACTTGACTAAACGAGTCAGTCAAGAGAGTTTGGGAGCTAACAATTTCTAACTAAGAAAGCGGTATTCGGGACCTTGAGTTGTCAATTCGGGGTCCCGAAGGAGAAAATATAGCAAATCAATGAACAAGTCAAGATAATAAGACAGAGAGTGAAATAAGCACAATAAATCAGATAGAGAAGGATCTTAGCAAAAGGCATTCTTGGGTTGCATTCGGGGGCCCGATTGTCATCAGCACAGAAATATTCTACTCAAGCATGCATAGAAATGACATAGGGACCAGATTCCTCGGATATCCCCTACTTTTCTCTTAAGCGAAACTACCCCCGTTTCCACATATGAGGTAGTCTTGACAGCCCGCCATCCCTCCAGGCACGAATGCGGGAGGGCCATATTCAGACTGCCCATGAAGATAAGAAAAGACAGATCTAGAGCTAAAAGTCCCTCAGTTTGTCAGGGTCGTGACCTCGTTCTAATTAACTACTTATCCTAGCCAGTCGAGACCACTTCAGTGCAGCTACTACTAGATAGAAGCTAACAAGAACTAGAGTATTTTCTAAGAGTAAGAAATTTGCTAAGATGAAATGATTCTAAGCTAAGAGAGAGATGTCCTAAACTACTCATTGGATGCTCCTTATAAGCTAGAGCTCCAAGCACAAAATATCTTCAGTCCAAACTAGGGACAAAATGCATTTAAAGAAAGCCTATTACAATGGATCCATGCTCCCTAAAGCACAAAGCTGGAAAGCAAGGTCTGATTTGTCCAGCTTTGGCAGATTTGAACTGGGCTCAAGGTCTGGAATGGTCAGAAGGTAGGTATTTTGTGATCAGTGCAGAACTGTCAGAACAGTGTCAGGGGATCACATGGGGGCTTTGGCAAGAGGACACGTGAGAATGTTGTTCTTTGCCCTTCGGGGGCCCTAATGGAGAATCCGATTCGGGACCTTGAACGCTATTCTGGAGTCGGGACCTCGACTTTGGTCTTGAAGCTCGAATTCGCCCAAAATGCTCCAAAAACGCATGTTTTTTTTTGCATAAACTCCCTTTTTAGGCCTAGATCTGCAATAGTAATGAAAACAAGGATAAATTAGCAGAATCATGCCTTAAATTGGCGAGAAAATGGAGAGAAAATCATGCATAAAAATATGCTATCAAATAATCCCCACACTGCCCAATGCTCGCCCTCGAGCATTCACAAAATTCAAAACAGTCCCCAAAACAGAACTAACACACCAAACCATAGCACAGAGAATAAGCATGCTTTCCAACAGTCGAGACCTCGAATGAAAACAGATTCTACCTAGATGAACACCCGCAACAGATCAGAAGGATAACGACCTGATACGATCCTAAGATGTATCATGCATAGCACATCGTATGTTCGTAATACGCAGATGAACAAGCAAATAGAGTCCGATTTGAGAGAACAGAGTCTTGATGGAAACTTCAAGATGTTAGCTTTCCTTTGGGACACGTTTCAGATCAATCGGACGGATCAAAAGTTATGCTCGTCGAGATTTCCCTGTGCAGAATGGACGTGATTACGCCCTATCCCGGCGTAATTACACCAAGACCAGTAGCATCGAGCTCCAGCTGATGTAATCACGCCACACACTCGACGTAATTACGTTCTGGCAGTTCCAGATTGCGCCAAAAAAGGGAATTATGGATTTATTATGGTTTTTCTTGATTTGGTGATTTCTGTGCTTTGTTAATTATGAATTTAGTTAATTAGTTTCCTTATTAATTAGCTAAATTAGTTTAGATTTATTTTAATTACTTAATTAGAAGTTCTATTAGGAGAAGGATTCTTATTGTAGAGATTTTAGGGTTTCTCCTATTTAAAGGAGCCACCCTCTTCATTATTTGGTAGATTATTTTGAAATAAAAACCAGAGAGTTTTCTCAATTGTTCTTCGCGAACCTTGTCCCTCATTGAGTCCGGATACTCGATTAGGATAGCAAGTAAAACCCGAAAATCCATTCCATTGAGTCGTCGCCCAAGGTTGATATTCACAGGTTGAATATAGGTCGCGGGATCGAATCAAGAACCTCACTTGAAATCGATTAGGTTGGTTGACACAGGTTGTCCTCAGGTCTAAGCTCGTACTTGTTGAGTTTATTTTCCGCATTCGAAATCCAAGCCTAGAACTAGATCGGGAATTACTTGTTACGCATCCTACGCAACTAGGATCGTATCAGTTGGTAGCGGAGCAAAGGCGTTCTACGGTTTGGTATCTATCCATCTATCCTTTACTGTTTTAATTGTTTTCTTTGTTGAGATTGATTCTTCTTCTACTCTGATCTAAAATCAATCTCCTTGCGTCCCGTGTGTTAGTTATTTGTGTGTTGAGTCGATCTAGGATTTCTAGATCTTGTTTGCGTCTTTGTGTGTACAAATCGCAACGATTTGTAGGGCCTTTTAAATACAAAAATCCAAGGTGTCTTTAATTTAATTGTTATTTAGTTTCATTCAAGAGTAAAAAAAAAAAAAGAAGAAGAAGAAAAGGGTCGGAAAAAAAAAAAAAAAATCAAAACTGAACAAAAAAAAAAAATACAAAATACTACAGATTTTTGTGAAGTTACTGTAAAAAGAATCATTGTATTTGGTGGTCAGAATTGAAAGATATTGAAGTTGCAAGTTGTGGACTTTAAGATCGTGCGCACAGTTTATTCGCGAATTTGCGTATTGTTCGAGTTGTTCGAGTCTACTTGAGCCTTTTCTTGATTCCTATATATTAAACTCTACTCCAGTAGCGTACTTGCTTAATTGATTGATCGTTGCAATTACGCGAGTACCTTACATCCAAATTATTTTTGAAGCTAGTTGTCTTTGAGAGTCTTCTTGGAAGCTTATTCTTTGAAATTCTTGAGTCAATTAACATTTGTGCTTAGGGATGGCAATTGGGCGGGTATGGGCAGGTATGGGTATGTTAAACTGGGTATGGGCGGGTATGGGTAAATATCCAATTCATACCCAAAACTAAATATCCATTATTACCCATACCCAATATGCCCCATACCCAATTGGGCATATAATGGATATCCAATTCACCAAATTATTTTATTTTTTATAATTAATAAAAAAATTATTATTTAGATCCGTTTTCATTAATTATGCTCGTTTTTTACCATTTTGGTTCGTTTTTACCGTTTTGGCTCGGTTTTTACCATTTTGGCCCATTTTTTACCATTTTGGCTCGGTTTTTACCATTTTGGCTCGGTTTTTACCGTTTTTGCTCGTTTTTTACCGTTTTGGCTCGTTTTTTACCGTTTTGGCTCGGTTTTTACCATTTTGGCTCGATTTTTACCGTTTTGGCTCGGTTCTTACTTTTTTTTTTATAATTAAAGAAAATTTTGGCTCGTTTTTTACCGTTTTTCTCATTTTTTTATCGTTTTGGCTCATTTTTTTACCGTTTTGACCATTTTGGCTCATTTTTTGATCATTTTGGCTCATTTTTTTTACCCTTTTTCTCATTTTTTGATCATTTTGGCTCGTTTTTTTACCATTTTGGCTCTTTTTTTACATATTTAATAAATACATATCTAATAAATAATTAGAGAAGTTTAATAAATGAAATAGCCGTCTCTACTAAATAATTCTGCACCCATCATATTTACCATACAATTTACATTGCTGTAATTTAATTTCTCGACTACAATAATTGAATTCCAATGTAAATGAAGGATCAAATATTACTGGATTTGGTTTTTCTTTTTCTTGGTAACCACTGATTTGGGTAGAATTAAATGTACTAGTGGCTAGAATTAAATTTGATAAAATATTATCCTAAATCATTGAAATTCAACGCAACTTTATCTTAAAGATGTCATGAGCAATATTATGTCACCCATACATGCATGAACAAGTCTCTAAGCAATACTCTTATTTATTCAATGAATTACATGCTTGCACTTGTCATAACAAAGAGAGACAGCCAAAGCTGGTAAAGTTTAAGTTCTTCCAACACTATGTACTAAACTTTTTCTTTTCTTGGGTCAGCATTAGACAAGTTCTTGATAGCCACTTAAAATCCATTCCAGGATTTATCTTTTTGGATTCTTCTCTCTTTTTCACTTATTCTGAATCTACAGGTAATAACTTGCACAAACAAAAGAAAAACATTTTGAAACTAGTTAGAGCTCCAACTGCAGAAGAGCATCTCATATATTACACAAATTTTCCAACAGTCATAAGCAGATTGGAGTTACTATGCAAGTTTACATGATTATGAACTTCGAAGAAAGGCTTGGAGTTTTCATAAAATGAAAGGAAACAAAGATATAACCAGGAATAAGGGTGAATTGACTTACTGCATGTGCATCATGCTTGTCAATGCCTAGTATGGATGTGACAACTTTAAGGAAAATGTCCATCCCCTGCACGACTTGCTTTCTCGTCACATGTATGAAACACAAACCCAAGAACAATGACATAATCTCAAGTAAATGAAAAATTGCATCACTAATAAGCAAACAAAACAAGAGAAACTTTAACCAACTAACCTCTGCCTTCAATTGTGATGTAGCATCCTGTCTCTTGCATGCTGCAATTCAAGTTATAAACCAACGCATCATTGCTAGAAAATAGCCATCAAAGCTAGTTCTAGAGATTAATGAAAAGAAAGTTAATTCTCACCTCCACGAGAGTGAGCTATCTTCACAATCTTTTCAAATCCCATCTCCAAATCTAGAACCTGCACAAAGGGTGGCTTACCAAGCTCCATCTCATGTCTTAATCAGCCATCAACAAACAAATACCTAGTTAGTCTTTAAAATCACAAGCAATCATCTCATTAGAATATCTACAAAGTAATAACTAGTTAGGTGATAGACAGACACACTTGAAGTAAGAGCGTACGAAAGTTTCTTCACCCTGCAGTACTACCCAGTAACACCAAAATCAAACAATGAAAATCAAAGTACGGTAAGACACAATTAAGGACGTTTAAGCACCAATTAACCAAAACAAAAACAGATCATAAGCACCCAATTGAAGTTTTATTAAGTACCGGTTGAAGAATGGAGAAACGTTGTTGTAATGCCAGTTTGTTAGGAACACAAAAACTATGGACGAGCCTCCACAGTTGAAGATAAAATCCTACCAATTGAATACGGATTAAAAAATAAAATAAAAAACTCTATAGATTCTAAATTAGGGCAGAGTAATTGAGGAAATTACCGGAGCAATCGGGACAAAGGTGAGACGGAACGAATTTTCGCGGAGGAATGAAGCGATGAAATTGATGAAAGATGGTTTCTGATCGTCTCTCCACGCACTGCTCATCATACAAACTCCAGCACCGGCTGCAACAATTTAAAAATTGAAATCCTCCGCAATTTCTCGAGAGCCAAACAAGAGAGTGAAACGAAAATCTACCTGAGTTAGAGCGGATAGGTTGGCTGTGAGTCGCCAGAAACTGGAAAAAAATACATATACCCGTTCGGGTATAGGTAATACCCGAACGGGTATCATACCCGGTTATACCCGAACGGGTATGGGTAATACCCAAAGCATACCCAGTCAAACCGGGTATGCTTTGGATATTACCCGGTCAAATAGTTATGGGTATGGGCGGGTATCCGGGTATGGATACCCGTTGCCATCCCTATTTGTGCTGGAACAATTGCAGGAAATTTTGGCTGATTTTGTGAGCTTATTAGAGGGCTTAAACACGAGAGTAAACACGTGAGGGAGTGCTAGGCTTAGTACAATTTTACGCTATTTGTTCGTGTTGTGAATTTCAGGAATTAAAGGGATGCCTAATCATTCGACCGATGACGTGGAGGGACCCAGGGAAATTAGGATGTTGGAAACTGTCCTCGAACGTCTAGCAGCAGTAGATGCCCACCTCCAATCATTTTCAAACAGGGTTGAGACAGTTTCGGCCAAAATGGATGAAAGGCGACCTAGATCTGAGAACAGAAAGGATGCCAATCTGGGAAAAACAAAGATGAAATATTCTTCTTTTTACCCTAGCGTTGTACGAAGCAGGCCGTCGGTATTGAGGGAACCGACTTGGACGAAGCAAGAAAAGAAGGGGAGACCAATCCCGTCGGTGCCTCCTTATGATTATGGAATTACACCTACAACTTCAAGTGTACCCAAGGGAAAGGCAGAAGTGTTTGTTGAACAAAAAGAAGGGTTATTTCACACTCGTTGCCTAGTTGGAGGAAAGATGTGCTCATTGGCTATCAACGATGGGAGTTCGGCGAACTATGCAAGCGCATTGCTTGTAGACAAGTTGGACCTTCCAACTATTGAGCACCCAAGACCTTACTTGCTGCAATGTATGAACAATGGTAGAGAGTGGGAGGCAACTAAGCAAGTTTTAGTTTCATTCTCTATTGGGAATTATAAAGAGGATATCCTTTGTGATGTGATACCAATGTGGTCGAGTCATATCGTTCTTGGTCAACCATGGCAGCAAGGTAGAAGAGCCACTCATGGAGGGAAGAAAGACCTTTACAAGTTGGTAAAGGATGGCCGAAAGTTCTCACTAGTTCCACTAACACCTCTTGAAATCCGTGAGGATCAAAAGCGACTAAAAGGGAAGTATGTCGAATGGGAAGTCGCTAGAAATATTGAGAGAAAAAGAGGAGAGTTGAGTGAAAAGAAAGAGAGCAATACCGAGGAAAACAGCCCCCATGAAAAGAGTGAGCATGGGAAGAGGGATAATGAACAAAATAGCCCCCATGAAAAGAGTGATCATGGGAAGAGGGATAATGAACAAAACAGCCCCCATGAAAAGAGTGAGCTTGGGAAAAGAGATAGTGAGGAAAACAGCCCGCATGAAAAGAGTGAGCATGCGTTAGTTGGCATTGAGAGATCAAAAGGAGAGGAAAAAGAAAAGAAATTGAGTGATTATGCCATAGGGAGAGAAGTGAGAAACACACTTTGTGTGTACAAAACCTGTTTTGGCGCAAGCCACCAAGAGCTGAATTTTTGGCCATTGCGCCTTGATTCTTCTAATCCTAATGAATTCGTTTCTTGTCCTATTTATTATTATTCTCTAGTGCAGGTAGATAAGAGTTCAATTCAAGAGAAGAAAACCCTTCTCCAATCGCCAACTCGAAAGATTGCACAACAAGACAATTCGGTAAATAGTGTGGTAAACGCTCACCGCCAAGGTATTGTGTGTCTGTCTTTCTCTAATGAAAAATCAAGTGAATTTTCACATGTATTTAAGTTTTATAACCATTCTCCTATGTGTGAGATTCATGATATATTTGTGCTTAAGTCTACAGAGCTTGAAGGGGCTCTTTTCAGACACAATCGCTTATATAGGTTGCATGATCTTTTGCGAAATTTTGATGAGCATGATGTGTTTAATGGTTGTTTGATGAGCTGTTGTGATTTAATTGATATTACTGATTTAATTTATAGGAATGACATGTCTTCACATGATGTTCCTTTGAGTCTTATTAGTAGTATTGATAAAAAGTCACTTAGTGGAAAATCGCTTGAGATTACTCCTAAGTTTAATCCTTATGCTAATGATTCTGATTTTTGTGAAGTCTATAATGATTATTTATTTGACACAAAATCTATGTTTTGTATGTATAAAGGAGATCATGACAAGCGCTTGTTTTGGGTGTGTAGATCGTTACACAATTTGACTGTGTGTTGGTCCTATCACAATAGGTTGATGCGTCATCATGGAATAACTATTACTAGCGTGTTCTTTAAGGATGTTATACTTTCACATGTTGTTCCTTAGAGTGTTGTTGGTAATTGTAGGGGGGAGTCACTTAGCGACTCATTGAGAAAATTGTGGAGGAAGTCGAGCACGAAGATGCTAAATTGGACACCTTGTCAACCAGAGTGGGGAGTTTCTAGCCGCATGGATAAAAGAACGTTTGGTTCTGTATGGCATGTCTTAGTTTGTAAGTATATGTTTGCATGGGAAGAATGTCTTCCTTTTATTTTATTGTCTTACTACCTGTGTACGCATATCACTATTTTTGGTTCATATGATATCACTCGGTTTGATATTGCTGCCTTTGAAAGTATTACTTAGCATAGGTGGCAGTAGGAAAATCGAGGTGATGTGGATAGCCCATGGACAAGCCAAGCACTATGTTGTACGATTGAGTGTCAAGATGACATTTATGAGGAACCATGGAAGGAGGCGCGAGTCCTTCAAGATATATACTTGGGTTTGGCAGTGCTTACGCCGGAAACGGTCTCCAACCCAAGTACCAGCAGACATGGCCACTTGGGGCAATGGTCCTACACAACGTGTTGTCATATTCAATGACATCGCAACCAAGTTGAACTTAAAGGGTTGGTATGGTTCCATTTGTGATTATTTTGATGTTACTAACTTAAGGTATTGTCTTGCAGGTTTAGTTCTGGATTCGAGGACGAATCCTTTCCAAGGGGGAGAGAATGATGTGAATCCTAGTGCATCAGAAGGAATACCCTTGAAGCCTAACAGACCACTGATTCACGCGAGGAACAAGGAGTTGCAAAGGAAGTCATCACAGTTCATCTACAGAGAATTAGAATGCGAGGAAGTCCCACATCTTGTGAGCTGTTTCAAGTGCACACAAATTGTGTGTGTTGCGGATTACACCTGTTGGCAACCAAGGTAGCGTAAGAGATGGCGAATGTACATTGAGTGTGGAATTACCGGACTTCCTGGGATAGATTATGTTGATCAAGATTCGAGGACGAATCTTTCCGAAGAGGGAGGGAATGATACGATCCCAGGATGTATCATACATAGCACATCGTATGTTCGTAATACGCAGATGAACAAGCAAATGGAGTCCGATTTGAGAGAACAGAGTCTTGATGGAAACTTCAAGATGTTAGCTTCCCTTTGGGACACGTTTCAGATCAATCGGACGGATGGATCAAAAGTTATGCTTGTCGAGATTTCCCTGTGCAGAATGGACGTGATTACGCCCTATCCCGGCGTAATTACACCAAGACCAGTAGCATCGAGCTCCAGCTGATGTAATCACGCCACACACTCGACGTAATTACGTCCTAGCAGTTCCAGATTGCGCCAAAAAAGGGAATTATGGATTTATTATGGTTTTTCCTGATTTGGTGATTTCTATGCTTTGTTAATTATGGATTTAGTTAATTAGTTTCCTTATTAATTAGCTAAATTAGTTTAGATTTATTTTAATTACTTAATTAGAAGTTCTATTAGGAGAAGGATTCTTATTGTAGAGATTTTAGGGTTTCTTTTATTTAAAGGAGCCACCCTCTTCATTATTTGGTAGATTATTTTGAAATAAAAACCAGAGAGTTTTCTCAATTGTTCTTCGCGAACCTTGTCCCTCATTGAGTCCGGATACTCGATTAGGATAGCAAGTAAAACCCAAAAATCCATTCCATTGAGTCGTCGCCCAAGGTTGATATTCACAGGTTGAATATAGGTCGCGGGATCGAATCAAGAACCTCACTTGAAATCGATTAGGTTGGTTGACACAGGTTGTCCTCAGGTCTAAGCTCGTACTTGTTGAGTTTATTTTCCGCATTCGAAATCCAAGCCTAGAACTAGATCGGGAATTACTTGTTACGCATCCTACGCAACTAGGATCGTATCAGTGACCCTTAAGAAAAGACTTTTCCACATTAGCCTATTCACCAGCAGTCCTCACATGGATCAGTGTTTGCACTCACACTCATAAGGCTAGGTGTATAAACACTCAAGTATGCAGAAAACGCAGTACAAAACCAAGTTTGCATATCAATCCGAGTACATTAGACACATGCATAGGCAATCTAGCAATCAAAAGACTCCGCATCGGGGGCAAGAAGGGGAAGCAAGGAAAATAAATGATAAGAGGAAATGGGAGGAGTGGAAGAATGAAGTATAATGAGAAGAAAAAGTGGAGAAGAGGGAGAGTAAGGAAGTGAAATGAGGAGGTGGTGAAACCAACTCAAACCTGGAGGCGAAAGCTAGACTAGATTCTTCTTCTTCGAGGGGGATCTTTGCTTACTTTGTTCGAGACCAAGGCTCGGGACCTGGCTTTTGATTTTCCTCTTCTTCTTTTTCATGATTCGGACTTGCTCTCTTCTCTTTTCTGTTTTTCTATTTTTCCTTTTTCTTTCTTTCCTTTTTTTTTTTTTTTGAATTGAGAGAGAGAGACATCTGGATTGTTTGAGGATTGAAACCTTGTTCTTCGGGGGCTGGATATTCTGATTTCACTTCCCCACACTTGTGTTTTGCTGTGGATGAGAAGTGATTTTTTTCGTTCTGCTCTGCCCTTGATTTCTTCGTTTAGCTTCGAGGTCTTGAATTTGTGCCAGCATTCGGGGTCTTGAATTTGGGGGATCCCCACACTTTGCTTTTGCTGCTTCATTTGTCTAGTCTAGCCTTCTATAGTCCTCCCAACAACACCGCTCACCTGCCAAGAGAAAGATCAAAGAAAATTCAAATGGTTAGAATGGAGGAAAACAGGGGTATCGGGGTCAAAATGAATGGAAAAAAAATGAGAGAGAGCAATTTTATACGAAGACTTAATCTTTTTGCTACTTTCCTATGTCTAAACATGTCTACACCCATGGATATCATGCAAACCCAGCCAGTACCTAGTCATGCATTTATCACTCAAACAATAAATATAGACATGAAGGCTCAAATGCTCACAAGGTGCCTAATTCTTGACTACTGGTGTGTAGGTCTTGAAGCAGATATAAGGTGCAACAGGCATAAAATGAAATATTCGGGACCTCGACTATGGACAACATTTTCATTCTATGTGCACAAGTCAGGTGTGTCCATCATTGGGGGTTTTTAAAAATTAGGTAGCAGAATAAAGATAAAAAAAATGAAAACTAAAAGATTCATGCATAAACTTAGGAAAAATAAACTAATAAATAAAACATGCATAATATAAGAAATACTAGCAGTTCAAACCCCTCCCCACACTGAAGCATCGCATTGTCCTCAATGCGAGAAGGGTACAAAATAGGTAGCAGTTCAAGATAGAGTAGAAAAATAACAGAACATAAAGTAGTTTTGAGAATGTTTGACTAGCCCACGCAGGGGCAATGAGAAAGATTGTTCAGGATCAAGAAGGAGGGAGGTTTCGGGGTGCGACTTCAATCGTGAGGGCTCGAATTTCCACCAGGATTGCGCGGTTGGTACTCAGGATGGCGTTGAGGAGTCAGTGTATGGTGGCATCAGTGGGCACTCGTTCGGGACCTTGAGGAGGGGCGGCAGAACTGGTTTCGCGGCCTGGAGTAGCGTCGGGAGTGCGAGTCTGGGCTCGGGGCCTTGAAGGATCAGGGTACTCAAACTTCCCCTCGATCTTGCCTTTATTATCTGCATGGAAACTCAAAACACCATCAGATACACAAAGAAATCCCATCATATCCAGGGTCTTGAGACCTAGGATCTTGAAGGATTGTGGATGCTGGTGCAGGTTCAGATCCTTGGGTTTCAAGGTATACAGATGCGAGACCAAGCTGGTGACGATGGATACGAGGACAGGAGAGCGACCCAGGGGGCATTCACGACGTTGTGGACTGAGGTGGCGATCCAGAACCCGAGGTTGACTCTCTTCTGGTGGTGTATAGCCCAAAGGAAGAACAACTCAGATTAAGCTAGCTGGCCCAGGGTCCCGAATTTTCCTGAGAATGCGATGGAAAGGAAGCGTTGCAGGATCCTGAGTGCGGGGTGATCGTCAGTCAAATGAAGAATTATAATGCCCAAAAACGTGTGTGCACAAGAGATAATGTGTACAGTGGTAGTCAGAGTCGAACACAGGGATTGTGAGAGACTGGTCTAAGGTCTTGAATGTATTCGGGGGAGAAGAGCATAGAAAGTAACAATCGGGGGGGGGGGGGGGGGGGGGGGGGGGGGGTTTACTTGGCTAAACGAGTTAGCCAAGGAAGATTTCGGGAGCTAACAATTTCTATCTAGGAAAGCAGTATTCGGGGTCCCGAATGTCACGTTCGAGGTCCCGAATGGTAAAATAAGTAAATTAGTAAACAAATCCAGAAAGGGTAAAACAGGGGGAAATACACGCAAATAATCAAATAGAGAGGGATTCTTAGCAAAGGTATTCTTGAGTTGCGTTCAGGACCAGATTGTCATCAGCTCAAGGGTATTCTATTCAAGACATCATAGAAATGACATAGGGACCAAATTCCTCGGATATCCCCTACTTTTCTCTTAAGAGAAACTACCTCCCGTTTCCACATATGAGGTAGTCTTGACGGTTTGCCATCCCTCCAGGCATGAATGCGGGAGGGCCGTACTCAAACCGCCCATGAAGCTAAGAAAAGACAGATCTAGAGCTAAGAGTCCCTCAGTTTGTCAGGCTCGTGACCTTGCTCTAATCAACTACCCACCCTATCTATTCGAGACCACTTCAGCGCAGTCAAGACTAAACAGATGCCTACTTATTTCATGCAATTTTCCTTCCGTATTCATCACATAAATTGCAGCATTTACACAAGATAATCATCAGCTGATCAGACCTCAAGTTAAATCATGCAAAGATGTAATTAAAACGATGAATAATTGAATATGGCATCAAGAATGTATTAAGCGTATTTAGGCCTCGAATCTGTCCTTGCAACCCTTGAATCACCCTTGCTAAGAATTAGAGATTTAGCTACTCATGCTTGAAATTAAACAAATAATAATTGAAGAAAGTATAATGAGTAAATAAATAGATTAAAGGAAGAAAACTTTGTTACTAAAATCTGTTTGAAGCCCGGCGGCAAGGTTGAAGGTGCTAACAAGAACTAGAGAGATAAACTAGAGAGAAGTCTAAGGAAAACTAATTCTACTAATTCTGAAAATTACACTATGAAGTGAGAGATAGAAAAAAGGATGCCCTAAACTAATCTTAGATGCCCTTTATATAGTAGAGCTCTAAGCACAAAATATCTTCAGCCTAAAACTAGGGACAAAATGCATTAATTGAAAGCCTAAAGAAGTGGATCCATGCTCCTTAAAGCACAAAGCTGGAAAAGCATAAAGCTGTCTGATTTTCCCAGCTTTGGCAGGTCTGGACTGGGCTCAAGGGCTGACTTGGTCAGAGCGGTAGGTATTTGGTGGTCAGTGCAGACTGCATGAACAGTGTTAGAGGAGGCACATGGAAGCTCTGGCGAGGTGACACGTGGAAATGTCATTCTTCGTCCTTCGGGGTCCCGAATGGTGAATCCGATTCGGGACCTTGAACGCTGCTTGGGCTCGGGACCTCGACTCTGGGTCTTGAAGCTCAAAACTGCACAAAATGCCCCAAAAATGCATCTTTTCGCATAAACTCCCATTTTAGGCCTAAATCTGCAAAAGTAATGAAAACAAGGGTAAATTAGCAGAATCATGCCTTAAATGGGTGAGAAAATGGGGAGAAAATCGTGCATAAAAACATGCTATCAAATAATCCCCACACTGCCCAATGCTCGCCCTCGAGCATTCACAAAATTTTAAAACAGTCCCAAAACAGAACAGACACACCAGACCATAACACAGAGAATAAGCATGCTTGTCAGGATTCGGGACCCCGAATGAAAATAGACCCCGCCTAGATACACCTGCATCAAATCAGAAGGATAACGACCCTTGAGAAGAGACTTTTCCACATCAGCCTATTCACTAGCAGTCCTCTCATAGATCGGTGTTTGCACTCACGCTCGTGAACAAGGTTAGGTGTTTAAACACTCAAGTATGCAAAAACGTAGCACAAAACCAAGTTTGCAAGTCAATCCGAGTATATTAGACACATGCATAGGCAATCTAGAAATCAAAAGACTTCGCATCGGGGGCAAGAAGGGGAAGCAAAGAAAATAAATGACAAGAGGAAATGGAAGAAGCATAATGAGAAGAAAAAACGGAGAAGAGGGATAGTAAGGAAGTAAAATGAGAAGGTGGTGAAAACCATCTCAAACCTGGAACGCTCCCTTGGCAGAAGGAATCGAGATGGTGAGACAATGTTGCTGAGGGCGAAAGCTAGACTAGGCTTTTCTTCTTCGAGGGGGATCCTTGGCTTCTTCATTCGGGACCTAGGCTCGGGACCTTGAATGGATGCTGGCTGCTGATTTTCCTCTTCTTGGCTTTCAAGGTTTGGTCTTGCTCTTTTCTCTCTCTTTTTTATTTATATTTCTGTTTTTCTTTTTTTTTCTTTTTTTTTTCGAGAGAGAGAGAGAAAGAGAGATCTGAATTGAGGATCGAGACCTTGTTCTTCGGGGGCTGGATATTCTGATTTTACTTCCCCACACTTGTGTTTTGCTGGGAAGTGATTTTTCATTCTGGGCTGCCCTTGAATTCAGTTTTGAGGTCTTAAATTTGCGCCAGCATTCAGGGTCTTGAATTTTTGCGGGATCCCCACACTTTGCCTTTGCTGCTTCGTTTGTCTAGTCTAGCCCTCGATAGTGCTCCCAATAACATTGCTTCACCTGCCAAGAGAAAGATCAAGGAAAATTCAAATGGTTAGAATTGGAGAGGTCAAGAAGGGATTCGGGGTCAAGATGAAAGAAATAGAACAAAAGAAAAAGAGAGAGAACAATTCGATGCGAGGACTTAATCTTTTTGCTGCTTTCCTATGTCTAAATGTGTCTATACCCATGGATATCATGCAAACCCAGTCAGTACCTTAGTCATGCATTTCACTCAAGCAATAAATATAGGCATGAAGGCTCAAATGCTCACAAGGTGTTAATTCGTGACCACTGGTGTCTAGGTCTTGAGGCGGATATAAGGCATAACAGGTAAAGAATATCACTTTCGGGACCTTGACTAAGATAGCATTTTTATTCTATGTGCATAAATCAGGTGTGTGTCCATCATTGGAGTGTTTTCCAAAAACTAGGCATAAAAACTAGAAATTAATTAAAAGCTAGAAATTAATTCATGCATAAACTTAGGAAAAATAGACTAGAATGTAATTAACATGCATAATTAATACTTAGCAGTTTTAAACTCCTCCCCACACTTAGGCAGCGCATTGTCCTCAATGCGGGAAGGAGACAAAAGAGATAGCAGTTTAAACTGAAAGCAGAAATGGAAATTGTTCAACATAGATAATCAGCCCGCGCAGGGGCAAAGGGGTGTGAAAATGTTCGGGATCAGGGGTGAGGTGGGACGAATGCGGTGATTTGCTCGCGAATTTCTTTGAGGATGTCCCGATTAGTTTCCAGGATGTCAGTGAGTAGGCGGATGATAGCGTTGTTGCTCGGCATCTGTTCGGGGTCTGGAGCATTCCCTTCGGGGCCAGTGGAAGCGTTCGTCTTGGCGGAATGAGGCTCGGGGGCAGCAGACTGGGCTCGGGGCTGAGATAGGTCCGGGTACTCGAACTTGCCTTTGATTTTTCCTTTGTTATCTGCATGAAAGCTCAAGATACCGTTAATAACACAAAGGAATCCCATCGTGTCCAAGGTCTTGAGACCAAGGAACTTGAAGGAATTCGGGTGTCGATACAAGTTAAGTTCCCGGAGTGTGGTGTATAACTGCGAGGCCAGGCTGGTGACAAGGGACCCAAGAACAGGAGAGCGACCCAGGGGGGTATTGGCAACGTTGTGAGCAGAGGTAGCGATCCAGTAGCCAAGGTTGACGCGCTTCTTGTGATACATGGCCCATAGGAAAAAGAGCTCCGATTGAGCAAGCTGGCCTGAGGTTCCGAACTTACCCGCGAGGGCGATGGACAGGAAGCGTTGCAGGATTCGGAGGGTGGGGTCTTGAATGATATGAGCCTTGGTTTGGCGGGAGTCGAACTTGACATCGGGATCGCCAGCGAGCTCTCTAAGGGCTCTGTGGTTGTTGAATTCGATCGGGACAGTGGTCAAGGCGTTCAGATATTCATCCCCTTGAGTGCCCTCACGACTGACAAATCCGAGGAATACATTGAAGTCGTTGAGGGATATCGGGTGCCATTTGCTAGCGAGCCTGAAATTGATGCAGTTCCCGGCAGACAGATCGGGACCTACCCCACCCTTTGGCTTGAACAGATCGACCTTGTACCAAAAACTTGCAAAGAACTCAAGGCTGAGCTCTAGATAAGTAGGCTGATCCATATAAAACAAGCTTTCCCAACCTATACCACTAACCAACTCCCGAATTCGGGACCCAACACCCATCTTGTCATAAAATTCCATATCTAGCTTCGGACACGGAGCTACCCCCTTGAAGTTCATCAAGGCCACTTTATCCAGAGAGTGTTTATCATTGAAAATGAATAATTCGTTAAAGGAATCAAGGTTAGCCGTTACCAGGTAACTTGGTTTGGATCCCGAAGCAGGCGAGGGGTCCTCGAGAAAGTCATCCTCCTCGTCAGTTCGCTGGGATTTCCTGGGGGTGTCCGCAGCTATGCCCTTGCCCTTGGGTGTGGCGGGTAGCTTCCGTTTCTTGCTGGTCGGGGTTTTGGACGGCGGGGCCTTGGCGGTGGGAGTTTTGGAGGCACTCTTTGCCGCTCTGGCCAGCGTTTTAGAGGCTACCTTGGCGGGGGTCTTGTTCTTCTTCTTCGGGGGCGGACTGAGAGGTTTGGGTGGGTCGATCTCCCCTGCTCCTTCGCTCGCGGCTCCTGCGCTTTGGCCCTCTTGAACATCTTCGGGACCTTGAGCAGTATGCTCAGGATCCTGAGCGTCATGCTCAAGAGGCCGCTCCTTCAGCTCGACCTCCCTTTCTCCTTCCTCTCCGCTATCTTCTTCCTCAGCCGTTTGCTGGTCGTCGGAGTCCCATGGGAACTGCTCTTCATTCTCCTTCTCCACCCTCCTGGCCTCTTGGAGGCTAGAACTGGTCTGGGCCTCCTCCTCCTCCTCGGTGTCAGAGGGAATGACATAGCCGATTGGCTTGACGTCGAGTGGGACGGAGTTCACTGGGTTGGGAAGAGGAGAAGTCTTCTTTTTACTGCCGACAATGGTGGTCGGAGGCACGCGGTGGACTTTGCCGGATCTGGTCATTTTTGGGAGTGAAGTGGTGAATATGATCTCGTCAAGATCTATAGTGGCCTCGGAGGAGTCAGATCCGAGCGGTTCGGTGGCTATGGGTGAGTGATCGGTGGTGGTTTTTTGGCTGGTTTTGAGTAGAGAGAGGAGTAGGAGTAGAAGAGTGAGAAGTGGTGGGTTTGTTGAGGTTTAGGCTTGTGCGGCCCATGAGGAAGAAGAGAGGATTTTGTTTTTGGAATGGAGAGAAAAAAGATGTTACGTTTTGATTTGATTGGGAGAGATGAGGAGTTTTGGTTGGGTGACGGGTATGGTCTGACGGTTAGGTGGCGTGGGTGAGTGGGTTGGAAGATGTGGAAAGGTGGAGAGAGGGATGGGAACTGATCTCTTTGGGTTCCGTCTGCCATGTGTCGCGATGGGAGAGGAGGTGAAGTGCCAAGGGCAGCGTGCGCCTGCACCTGCACGGGATTAGGGGAAATTAAATCAGCTTTTAGGATTTTGAAAATAGGAGAGAGGGGAATAAAATCAAAAGAATTAAATAGGGGTTAATAAAGTAGGGGACAAGACATTAAATTGGAGAGAGAGAGAGACAAGGGAATTAATTGAGAGGGAAAGAAGACAAAGAAAATTCAAATTTCACCTAGGTAACATAAAAAGTGCACATAAATTTTTTGAAAAGCTAGAGTTGACTCTAATAAAAATAAAAACCAAGGGACAAAAGGGAATAAAAATAGACAAAATTAAATAAGACTATCTAGGGAAGATAAGAAATATGCATGGGGAGGAGAGAAAAAGAATGTCGGTTTTGAAATTTAAAGACAGGAAAATTAAAGAGAGATGGTTAGAAATTCGGGGGTTGTCCCCACACTTGGCCTTGATTATCGTCTAGGCCCAGACGTTGTGGCTTCATTCAAGGGCGTTGATTGCTGGGTCCTTGACCCTTGCTTCTTCGGCAGTCGAGGGCTTGAATCCTTCATAGAAGGGTTTCAGCCGATGACCGTTCACCTTGAATGGCTCCCCATTGTTCAGATTCTGGATTTCAACAGCCCCATGATCAAACACTGCTGTGATTTGATATGGTCCCGTCCATTTGGACTTGAGCTTCCCCGAGAAAATCCGTAGTCGTGAGTTGTATAGTAAGACTTTCTGCCCAACAGTGAAGTTCTTGACTACGAGATGTTTGTCATGCTGGGCCTTGGTCTTGCCCTTGTAGATCATTGAGTTTTCATAGGCGTCCCCCCGAAGTTCTTCAAGCTCTTGGATTTGCAAGCATCTGTCTTTCCCGGCCAAGTTTAAGTCCATGTTGACTTTCTTGATTGCCTAAAAGGCCTTGTGTTCAATCTCGACTGGAAGGTGACACGGCTTGCCGTTGACCAATCGATAAGGCGTCATGCCGATCGGGGTCTTGAATGCAGTACGATAGGCCCATAACGCGTCTCCTAGCTTGAGGCTCCAGTCTTTCCTTGACTGATTCACGGTCTTCTCGAGGATAGCCTTGATCTCCCGATTCGAGACCTCAGCCTGCCCATTGGTTTGGGGATGGTAAGCTGTGGATACTCGGTGAGTCACCCCATACTTATTAAGTAGTGAAGCGACTGTTCGATTGCAGAAATGCGTCCCCCGATCGCTGATGAGAGCACGTGGGGTCCCGAATCGGTTAAAGATGTGGGTCCGGAGAAAGTCAGCAACCACCCTTGAATCGTCTGTTTTGGTGGCCTTTGCTTCAATCCATTTGGAGACATAGTCCACGGCGAGCAGGATGTATGTATGCCCGAATGAATTCGGGAACGGTCCCATGAAGTCAATGCCCTAAATATCGAAGATTTCGCACGCAAGGATGCTGTTCAGGGGCATTTGGTTTCTAGCTCCGATGTTTCCCATGGCTTGGCATCGAGGGTAGGTTGCGCAAAATAGATAACTGTCCTTGAAGATTGATGACCAATAAAGACCGGCTTCAAGGACCTTGAGTGCGGTTTTCTTTGCAGCGAAGTGTCCCCGTTCTGTTGTCGAATGACAGAACTGGAGGATTGATGGGACCTCATCCATGGTGACACAGCGCCTAACAATCTGGTATGAACAGTGCTTCCATAAGTAGGGGTTGTCCCAAACGTAGAACTTGGCTTGCTTGCGGATCCGGTTGTGTTCCGCACTCGAGGCCTTGACTGGAAGCGCACCGGTGGCACAAAAATTAGCTATGTCCGTGAACCAAGGGAATTTTGCGGTGTCAACTAAGCACAAATGCTCATCTGGGAAGGTCTCCCGAATGGCTACTTGGGAGTCGTCTTCTTGGTTCGGGAGCCTACTGAGGTGGTCTGCTACGCAATTCTCGATCCCCTTTTTGTCCTTGATGGCGAGGTTGAACTCCTGAAGTAGGAGGATCCAGCGGATAAGCCTAGGCTTCGCATTGGCTTTTTTGAGCAGGCATTGAAGGGCGGAATGATCAGAGTACACAATTACTTCGGTGCCTAAGAGGTACTGCCGAAATTTGTCAAGGGCATAGACAATTGCCAAAAGCTCTTTCTCTGTCGTCGTATAGTTTTGTTGGGCTGGATCCAACAATTTGGAGGCATAGTAGATGACGTACGTCTCCTTGTCTTTCTTCTGACCCAGAACGGCTCCCAACGCCTGATTGCTAGCGTCACACATGATCTCGAAGGGGAGAGTCTAGTCGGGGGCCCGAATGATAGGAGCATAAATGAGCTTGGCTTTCAAGGTCTCGAAAGCTGTCTTGCATCTTTCATCAAATATGAAGTCCACATCCTTGTGTAACAGCTGGCACATTGGCTGGGCTATCTTGGAGAAGTCCTTGATGAACCTCCTGTAAAATCCTGCATGACCAAGAAAAGAACGCACATCTCGAATATTCGAGGGGTAAGGCAAGGTCTCGATAGCTTGGATTTTAGCCTTGTCCACTTCGATGCCCTTTCGGGACACGATGTGGCCCAGGATAAGCCCTTGGTCAACCATGAAATGACATTTTTCAAAATTAAGCACAAGGTTAGTTTCCACGCATCTTTGCAGAATTTTCTTTAAGTTTGAGAGGCATTCGGAAAAGGAGTTACCATAGACCATGAAGTCGTCCATGAATACCTCGATGCATTCTTCCACAAAATCTGAAAAGATGCTGACCATGCACCTCTGAAATGTAGCCGGGGCATTGCATAACCCGAAGGGCATGCGTCTGTAAGCAAAGGTCTCGAATGGGCACGTGAAAGTGGTTTTCTCCTGGTCTTCAAGGGCTACTGGAATCTGGTGGAATCCCGAATACCCATCCAGGCAGCAATAATGCGTCTTGCCCGCAAGGCGCTCTAACATTTGATCTATGAAGGGCAGTGGGAAGTGATCTTTTCGGGTGGCCTCATTTAAGCGTCGATAGTCGATGCATACACGCCAGCCATTCTGGATTCGGGAGGGTATTGGCAGACCCTCGGGACCAGGAATGATGGTGATACCGGTTTTCTTCGGGACCACCTGAAATGGGGTAAATTACTCCGGCATCGAGCAACTTCAGGACCTCCTTCTTAACTACCTCCATCATGGGAGGGTTCAAACGCCTTTGGGGCTGCCGGATTGTCTTGGAGTCCTCTTCGAGATGTATGCGGTGAGTACACAAGGACGGCGACAAACCCTTGATGTCGGCAATTGTCCAACCGATGGCCTTCTTAAAACTCTTGAGGAGGTTCACTAACTCAATCTCTTGATCCGCTTCCAGCTTGTTGGAAATTATGACTGGGAGGGATTCTCTCTCCCCGAGGTAGGCATACTTCAAGTGTGAGGGCAGTGCCTTAAGTTCAAGGTCTGGAGCTTGTTCAAGAGAAGAGGGGATCCGTTCATGATTGACGCATTCTAGGGACTCACTCGGGGGCTCGACTGTTAAGATAGCATTTGCTTCGAGGGCTGTTGCAACTGTGATTAGTTCAGTGGGAACTTCAATGGACGAGGTCATCTCCTGCAAGGATTCGGGAGTAAGACTTCTGTCAAGAATCAGCTTTAGGGGCTCGACGGAGTTCAGCTCGGCGATGTTTTCCACAAGAGGGTCTACCACATCAATAAAATTGACACTCGAAAATTCGGGAGGGTACTTCATGGAATCCAACATGTTGAAGCGGATGATTTCCCCGTCGAATTCAAGGGAGATGGAGGCCTCGTAGCAATCAATCTTTGCACGGGCCGTGGCCAAAAATGGGCGTCCCAAGAGTAGATCCGAAGACTTGGTGTTTGTTGGGTTTTCCATGGAGAGAACATAGAAATCCGCCGGAAATAAGAATTCACCAACTTGGACAAGAACATCCGTGATTATGCCTTTGGGATACACGACCGAGTGGTCGGCGAGTTGGATGACAAGAGTGGTTTCTTTCAAGGGCCCGAGTCCGAGACTGTTGTAGATGGTCAAGGGCATAACATTGATTCCAGCTCCCAAGTCGCACATTGCTTTCCCGATATCGATGGTCCCGATCCTGCACGGGACCGTGAACATGCCCTGGTCCTTGCACTTGGGTGGAATTCTGCGCTGGATATGGGTGGACAAGTTAGCCCCCACACTAATTCGATTCACCTCAGTGAATTTGTTCTTGTTGGTGCATAGCTGTTTCAAAAACTTAGCATATCGAGGCATGTTCTTGATGGCCTTGAGGAGTGGAATATTGATGACGACCTTGCTGAACATCTCAAAGATATCCCGATCTTCTTCTTTCTTCTTTTGGATCAGTAGTTGAGGAACGGGGGCTCGAGGACTTTGTTTATGAACTCCTGGGAGAATTCTTCCTCTTCCACGGGCTGCTTCTTCTTACAGCGAGATTTTGTACTCGAGAAGAAATGGTCAAGTGCTGCGTCGCCAAATCGGGACTTCCTGGGCTGGTCAGTAGGTAGTTCACATTCGGGGGCTTGGACGGCAGTCTCAGCTTCGGGGGCTGGGATGTCTTTTGCAGGCTCGGGGTTTGGATGGACACGAGAAGGGATTTCGAGACCACTGCGGAGGTTCATGGCACACGCCTCATGCTTCGGGTTAGGTTCCGTCTGCCCTGGAAATCTCCCTCCATTTTTCACCTCTTTCATTTCCGCCATGAGGGTCCGAATCTGTTTTTCCAGCTCTGCGATTTTCTTCTTATCGTAGGAGGGGTCCTCATTCGGGGGCGCTTGCATGGTGAAGTTCTGGTCCGGGGGGGGGGGGGGGGGTTGCCTCTGATATTGATAATTCTGAAAATTGGGCCTGGGCTTGAAAGTTTGCATGTTGAAAGGAGGGGGGTGATTTCCGTATGGGTTTTGTCCGTACTGATGGCTGGGCCCGGCCTGCTGGTTGTTGTTCCACCCGTAACTAGGCTGCTTCCAGCCTTGATTGTGATGTTGACCATACGGGGCATTGAATCCTCCTGCTGCATTGACGGGTATTTCTTCGGGGATAAAGGGGCAAGCATCCGTGGGGTGGTCTGAGAGCTGACAGATCTGGCAGGCCTTGAGCTGGACTGGATGGCCCGAAGCCATGTTCTGCAATATGCCCGTGATGGCTGCCAATTGATTTTCCATAGCGGCCGAACGGGCGTCTTGAATGCTAGTAGAGTTGTTGAGCTGGAGGTTGTTCTTGGCCATGAGCTCAATAGTAGCCTTGGCGGCAGTGGGAGTAAGTCTGGTAATGGAACCATTAGCAGCAGCGTTCAACAAGGCCTTGTCTTGACCGTTAAGGCCTTCACAAAAGTACTGCATGAGGGCATGTTCGGACAGATTATGTGAGGGACACAAGGCTTGCATCTTTTTGAAACGCTCATAGTATTGCTCAAGGTCTTCCGAGTCTTTTTGGAGGATGGACACGAGCTGCTTCCGGGTTACCATTGCTATAGACACGGGGTAGGATTTATCCGTGAAAGCCTTAGACATCTCGTCCCATGAATTGATGGATTGCGGCTGCAAATCATAGAACCAGTCAAGAGCGTCGTCCTTGAGGGACCACATAAAGGCACGGAGCTTGGCATGCTCGACAGTAACGTTGTGGGGTTTCATGGCATCGCAAATGGAGTGTAGCTGCTGGAGGTGGCGATGGGGGTTCTCCTTGGCCAATCCTCGGAAGAGGGGCAGATGATGCATGGTTGCAGACTTGAGTTCCTAGTCGTTCGGGACCACTGGCCAAACGATGCAGCTAGTCGGGGCCTCGGGGGCGGCATTGAACTCATCGATGCTCTGGATCGGTGGGGGGAGTGGTGGAACATTATGCCCTTCAGGGCCGTGATTATCCATGTCGGGTCCTTCTGGATGGACCGGGGGTAAGTTCTCGGGGCCTGGATGGTCTTCTAGGTCGAAAAGTCGCTCGAGGTTCCGAACACAAGGGTTGGAATCTCCTCATGCCAGTCGCCGAAGTACTCGTTCAGTTCTCCCTAGCTCGTGATCAAGGGGTAGTAATTCGGGTGCAGATCTCCTGGTCATACAAACAAGAAAATTAAATCAGTCTTGAAACAATCCCCGGCAACGGGACCAGATTCCTCGGATATCCCCTACTTTTCTCTTAAGAGAAACTACCTCCCGTTTCCACATATGAGGTAGTCTTGACGGTTTGCCATCCCTCTAGGCATGAATGCGGGAGGGCCATACTCAAACCGCCCATGAAGCTAAGAAAAGACAGATCTAGAGCTAAGAATCCCTCAGTTTGTCAGGCTCGTGACCTTGCTCTAATCAACTACCCACCCTATCTATTCGAGACCACTTCAGCGCAGTCAAGACTAAACAGATGCCTACATATTTCATGCAATTTTCCTTCCGTATTCATAACATAAATGGCAGCATTTACACAAGATAATCATCAGCTGATCAGACCTCAAGTTAAATCATGCAAAGATGTAATTAAAACGATGAATAATTGAATATGGCATCAAGAATGTATTAAGCGTATTTAGGCCTCGAATCTGTCCTTGCAACCCTTGAATCACCCTTGCTAAGAATTAGAGATTTAGCTACTCATGCTTGAAATTAAACAAATAATAATTGAAGAAAGCATAATGAGTAAATAAATAGATTAAAGGAAGAAAACTTTGTTACTAAAATCCGTTTGAAGCCCGGCGGCAAGGTTGAAGGTGCTAACAAGAACTAGAGAGATAAACTAGAGAGAAGTCTAAGGAAAACTAATTCTACTAATTCTGAAAATTACACTATGAAGTGAGAGATAGAAAAAAGGATGCCCTAAACTAATCTTAGATGCCCTTTATATAGTAGAGCTCTAAGCACAAAATATCTTCAGCCTAAAACTAGGGACAAAATGCATTAATTGAAAGCCTAAAGAAGTGGATCCATGCTCCTTAAAGCACAAAGCTGGAAAAGCATAAAGCTGTCTGATTTTCCCAGCTTTGGCAGGTCTGGACTGGGCTCAAGGGCTGACTTGGTCAGAGCGGTAGGTATTTGGTAGTCAGTGCAGACTGCATGAACAGTGTTAGAGGAGGCACATGGAAGCTCTGGCGAGGTGACACGTGGAAATGTCATTCTTCGTCCTTCGGGGTCCCGAATGGTGAATCCGATTCGGGACCTTGAACGCTGCTTGGGCTCGGGACCTCGACTCTGGGTCTTGAAGCTCAAAACTGCACAAAATACCCCAAAAATGCATCTTTTCGCATAAACTCCCATTTTAGGCCTAAATCTGCAAAAGTAATGAAAACAAGGGTAAATTAGCAGAATCATGCCTTAAATGGGTGAGAAAATGGGGAGAAAATCGTGCATAAAAACATGCTATCACGGGGTCTTGAATGTCATGGGCTTTGGTGTTGCGAGAGTCAGACACTGCCTTTGAGTTGCCAGTTAGCTCCCGAAGAGCCTCATTGTTGTCAAAGTCAACTGGGATGGTGGTCAAGGCATTCTGATATTTATCCCCTTGCACTTCATCGCGGCGGACGAAGCGAAGATACACATTCAGATCATCCAGGGACATGGGATGTCATTTACCTGCCAACCTAAAGTTAATGCATTTCTTGGCAGCGAGATAGGGACCCTGTTCCCTTTGGGCTTCAATTTGTCAGCATTATACCAAAAACTAGCAAAGAACTCCAAGGTGAGTTCCATATATGTAGGCTGATCCATCAGAAACAAACTTTCCCATCCTATCCCCCGAATCAACTCCCGGATTCGGGACCCAATACCCATCTTTGTGTAAAACTCTAAATCTAGCTTAGGACATTGGGCTACCCCTTGTTGTTCAACAAACTGACCCTATCTAGTGATGGCTTATTAGGGAATTCGACAAAAGCATTTAAAGCATCAAGGTCAGCTGTTACCCGTTGGTAGCTTCAGGGTCCCGAAGCGGAAGTGGGTGACGGGGTCTCGAATGGTAAGTCCTCTGCCATTTTCTGGGCTTTCCTTGGGGTCTCTGGAACTTTCTCCTTGGCCTTTTCTACTGTGGAGAGCTTTCTCTTCTTGGCGGCCGCAACCTTAGAGGTTGGGGTCTTTGCCGCCTTGCCCGGCATTTTCGAGGCCGATTTCGCCGCCTTGGCCGGCGATTTCTCTTTTTCCTTCTCAGGGCTGGGCTGCTTAGGTGGAGCAACCTCAGCCTCAGTTGTTTCGGTCTCTATCTCCTCAACCTCCGCGTCTTCTGCTGGGTTGACCGGAATAGCTTCTGGTTGCTCCTCGAATTTCTTCGCCGTCGTGTTCTTTTCTGCCGCCGTTTTCTTTCCAGATTTCTTCTTAGCCTTGCTACCGACGGTTGTGGTTGGTGGGAGATGGACGACACGCCCAGATCTTGTCATGGTGGACGTCGGTGGCTTAGAGCTGATGACTTTGATGTCAGGATCGGAATTAGCGTGGCTCTGGATCTCCTCCGATCCGGCGGAGCCTGATTGGAAAGATTCGGAGGAGGTGGAGGTGGGAGGAGATGGGAAGAGGATGGGCTGAAACCGTGATGGTGGCTGGTCGGCGACTGGTGGTTGTGAAGTTGTGGAGGGAGGAGTGGATGAGTGAGATGTAGTGGGTTTGTTTAGGTTTAGGTTGGTTCGTGCCATGGGGGAGAAGAAAATATGGGAAATGCTTTTGTTTTGGATTTTTTTGAGAAAATGGAAAATGATGTTTGATTGATGGGAGTGGATAGGAGAGGAGGGTATGCAGGTTGGGTAATGTGAGAAGGAGTGATGAGGTGGCGTGGGGTAGTGGGAATAGTATGGATTTGGAAAGGTGGAGAGAAAGAGGAAATCTGATTTCCTCGGTCTCTATCCTCCACGTGGCGCGCTGGGAGAGGATGAGAAACTCCCAAGGTAGCATGCACCTGCACCTGCGGAAAGGAGAGAAAAAGGCAATCAGCTTTTTGAATTTTTTAAAATAGGGAAAGTGGTAAAGACAAAGGGAATTAAATGGGTGTTAAGACAAGAGAATTAAAAGAAAAGGAAATGAGAAAAACTAATAAATATTACCTAGGTACCATAAAAAGTGCCAATAAAGAAGGGGAAAAAAGCTAAGTTGACTCAAACAAAATAAAAAAGAAAGGGACAAAGGAATTAAAAGGGGTGAAAGAGACAAAACTAAATAAGACTACCTAGGGAAGATAATAAATGTGCATGGAAAAGAGAAAGGTATGTTGGACTCGGATTCGAAAAACTTGAAAATTAAAGATAGAGAGAGGTTTAGAAATCCGGGGGTTGTCCCCGCACTTGGCCTTGATTATCGTCTAGGCCTAGACGTTTTTCCTTCATTCGGGGGTCCCAAGTACTGGGTCTTCCACCCTTAGCTCTTCAGTCGTTGTGGGTTGGAATCCCTCATAGAATGGTTTCAATCGGTGGCCATTGACCTTGAATGGCTCACCATTGTCCAGATTCTGAATTTCGATAGCCCCATGGTTGAACACGGCAGTGACTTTGTATGGTCCCGTCCACTTGGATTTTAGCTTCCCTGAAAAGATTCGCAAGCGGGAGTTGTACAGTAAAACCTTTTGGCCTACAGTGAAGGTCTTGACGATGAGGTGCTTGTCGTGTTGGGCTTTGGTCTTGCCCTTGTAAATCATGAAATTCTCATAAGCATCCCCCCGAAGCTCTTCAAGCTCTTGAATCTGTAGGCAACGGTCCTTGCCGGCTAGGTTCAGGTCCATGTTGACCTTCTTGATGGCCCAGAACGCTTTGTTCTCAATCTCGACCGGGAGGTGACATGGCTTGCCATAGACCAACCGATACGGTGTCATACCGATCGGGGTCTTAAATGCGGTGCGATATGCCCACAGCGCATCTCCCAGTTTGAGACTCCAATCCTTCCTTGATTGATTTACGGTTTTCTCCAAGATAGCTTTAATCTCCCAATTCGAGACCTCGGCTTTCCCATTAGTTTGGGGGTGATAAGTCGTAGATACTCTATGGGTCACCCCATACTTGTTGAGTAATGAGGAGACCGTTCGATTGCAGAAGTGTGTCCCCCGATCGCTGATGAGAGCTCGAGGGGTCCCGAATCGGTTGAAAATGTTGGTCCGAAGGAAATCAGCTACTACCCTTAAATCATCCGTCTTGGTGGCCTTGGCTTCAATCCACTTGGAAACATAATCCACTGCAAGTAGGATGTATGTGTTCCCGAATGAATTTGGGAAAGGGCCCATGAAGTCGATGCCCCAAATATCAAAAATTTCACACGCAAGGATGCTGGTCAAGGGCATTTGATTCCTTGTCCCTATGTTCCCCGTAGCTTGGCATCGAGGGCAAGTGGCGCAAAAGTAATAGTTGTCCTTGAAAATCGACGGCCAATATAGACCGGCCTCCAAGACCTTGAGTGCGGTCTTCTTCGCGGCAAAATGCCCTCCTTCCATGGCTGAGTGGCAGAACTTGAGGATCGATATGACCTCATCCATTGTGACACAGCGCCTAATAATCTTATCCGAGCAATTTTTCCACAAGTAGGGGTTGTCCCAAACATAGAATTTTGCTTGCTTCCGGATTCTGCTTTGCTCCGCGCTCGAGGCCTCGATTGGGTAGACACCGGTGGCACAAAAATTCGAGATATCCGTGAACCATGGAAATCTCGCAGCTTCAGCTAGGCATAAATGTTCATCCGAAAAAGTTTCTCGGATGGCCATTCGGGAGTCATCTTCCTGATTCGGGAGCCTGCTCAAGTGGTCCGTGACACAATTTTATGTCCCCTTCTTGTCCTTGATAGTAAGGTTGAACTCTTGGAGTAAGAGAATCCAGAGGATAAGCCTAGGCTTCGCGTCTGTCTTCTTGAGTAGGCATCGAAGGGCGGAATGGTCGGAGTAAACAATCACTTCTGTACCCAAGAGATACTGCCGAAACTTGTCAAGGGCATAGACAATCGCCAAACGCTCTTTCCCCGTCGTGGTGTAATTTTGTTGTGCGGGGTCCAGCAACTTGGATGCATAATAGATGACGTAAGTCTCCTTATCTTTTTTCTAGCCCAGAACAACTCCCAAAGCCTGGTTGCTAGCATCGCACATGATCTCGAATGGGAGTGTCCAGTCGGGGGCCCGAATGATGGGGGCAGAAATGAGCTTGGCTTTCAAGGTCTCGAATGCCGCTTTGCACTCTTCGTCAAATATGAAGTCCACATCTTTGTGTAACAGTTGGCACATTAGCTGGGCTATCTTGGAGAAGTCCTTGATGAACCTCCTGTAAAATCCTGCATGACCAAGAAAAGATTGCACCTCTCGAATATTCGAGGGGTAAGGCAAGGTCTCGATAGCTTGAATTTTAGCTTTGTCCACTTCGATGCCCTTGCGGGACACGATGTGGCCTAAGATAAGCCCTTGGTCTACCATGAAATGACATTTCTCAAAATTAAGAACAAGGTTAGTGTGCACACATCTTTGCAAATTTTTCTTTAAATTTGAGAGGCATTCGGAAAAGGAGTTACCATAGACCGTGAAGTTGTCCATAAATACCTCGATGCACTCCTCTACAAATTCTGAAAAGATGCTGACCATGCACCTCTGAAATGTGACCGGGGTATTACACAACCCAAAGGGCATGCGTCTGTAGGCAAAGGTCCCGAATGGGCAGTGGGAAATGGTCTTTTCGGGTAGCCTCGTTCAAGCGTCGGTAGTCGATGCATACACGCCACCCATTCTGGATTCGGGAGGGAATCGGCAGACCCTCGGGACCTGGAATGATGGTGATGCCTGTTTTCTTCGGGACCACCTGAACAGGGCTGACCCATGGGGAATCCGAAATGGGATAGATAACCCCGACATCAAGCAATTTCAATACCTCTTTCTTGACCACCTCCATCATGGGGGGGTTCAATCGTCTTTGAGGCTGTCAGATTGTCTTGTTGTCTTCTTCGAGATGTATGCGGTGAGTGCACAAGGACGGTGACAGGCCCTTGATGTCTGCAATCGTCCAGCCGATGGCCTTTTTAAAACTCTTGAGGAGGCCCACTAATTCAAGCTCTTGAACCTCTTCCAACTTATTGGAAATTATGACTGGGAGGGATTCTTTTTCCCCGAGGTAAGTGTATTTCAAATGTGAGGGCAGTGTCTTGAGTTCAAGGTCGGGAGCTTGCACTAGAGAAGGAATGAGTCGCTCATGACCTGCGTAATCGGGAGCCTCACTCAGGGGCTCGACTGCGAGGATAGCATTTTCTTCGAGAGTTGCTGCGACTGAGCATAGTTCAGTGGGGACTGCAATGGATGATGTCATCTCCTTCAAGGATTCGGGGGTGAGACTTCGGTCGAGAATCGGCTTCAAGGGCTCGATAGAATTCAGATCAGCAATGTTCTCCACAAAGGGGTCAATCACGTCAATAAAATTGACACTTGAAAATTCGGAGGGGTACTTCATGGAATCCAGCATGTTGAAGCGGATGATTTCCCCACCGAATTCGAGGGAGATGAAGGCTTCATAGCAGTCAATTTTCGCACGGGCAGTGGCCAAGAAAGGGCGCCCCAAAAGTACATCCGAAGATTTGGTGGTTGTTGGGTTCTCCATGGAAAGAACATAGAAATCCGCTGGAAATAGGAATTCACCCACTTAGACAAGAACATTCGTGATTATTCCTTTGGAATATACAACTGAGCGGTCTGCAAGTTAGATGACAAGTGTGGTTTCCTTCAAGGGCCCGAGTCTAAGGCTGTTGTAAATGGTCAAGGGCATAACATTAATTCCAGCTCCCAAATCACACATAGCCTTCCCAATATCGATGGTGCCAATTCTGCAAGGGACCGTGAACATGCCTTGATCCTTGCACTTGGGCGGAATTTTGCGCTGGATATGGGCGGACAAGTTAGCTCCCACACTTATCCGATTCACCTCGGTGAATTTGTTCTTGTTTGTGCAAAGTTGTTTCAAGAACTTTGCATACCGCGGCATATTCTTGATGGCCTTGAGAAGAGGAATGTTGATAATGACCTTGTTGAACATATCAAAGATGTCCCGATCCTCTTCATCTTTCTTCTTCTTGACCAACCGTTGAGGGAACGGGGGCTCGAGTACCTTGTTAATGAATTCTTGAGAGAATTCTTCTTCAACGGGTTACTTTTTCTTACATCGAGACTTCTTGCTGGAAAAGAAGTGGTCGAGAGTTGCGTCATTGAATCAAGATTTCTTTGGTTGTTCAGTAGGCTCAGCGGGTTGTTCTGGAGGTGGTTGTGCGCTGTTATCGCATTCGGGGCCTTGAATGATAGTATCAACTTCGGGACCTTGATTATCCCTTGCAGAGTCGGGGTCTGAATGGACACGAGAAGGTATCTCGAGACCACTGCGGAGGTTCATGGCTCATGCCTCGTGCTTCGGGTTGTTTATAGGTGTTTCTAAGAAATAAACTTATATATATACTATAGATTGAAAAGAATCAAAATCTATATATAAATATATACACTCCTAATCCATGAATCTTCTCCAGAAGCGATGGCGCTTCCAAGCCATTTCAGCCATTTGATCAATGGGCACGTTCTTGGTCTCCGGCAACAGGAAGTATGCGCACAAGCCCATGACCACAGTGCAAGCACCAAAGAAGAAGAAAATGAAAGCTCGCATCTGACACATCATTGACAAGAAGAACTGACCAATAATGGCAGTACAGGTCATGTTCGTAGCAACTGCAAGTGAGAACCCAACAGTCCTTGTCTCCAGCGGAAATGTTTCGCTTGGTATCAGCCACCCAATTGGACCCCATGACCATGCAAAAGAGCACACATAGCGACATACCAACACAACCACCAGTATTCCTAAAACCTTTGATAGCTCCCCTGTTGGTCCCAACTTCCCTAGGAAAATCCCTCATTGCACCCTGCATCATCAAATCTCAATTCGTCAAGAAAACCCCAACAGTTATTTCCTACGGCAAAGATGTAAGTGTTCCAACCGATGACTATCAGCAGCGTTCATCAGGTTGGATATCGCAGATTATGCGATCTCGTTGTGCGTATTGGGTGGTTGCGATTGCAGACTGAGTAGCACAGGTTCTCTGAATGATTTACAAAGATGGGCATGGGTTGTGACCATGACCCGGGCATCATTTGCAGAAGAAATTTTGTAGATTGGTGGAGAGTTACTCTGTGGTAGATGATTTGGTTTCCAGCTTTTGTGATTCGTTTGGCTCAAATTTTTTCAGCAAACCGAAGTTGAAACGCAGAGTTTTACTGTACAATGGGACCGTGTACAAAGCTCTAACCCCTCCCCTAACTATAGAGTTCTTTTCTTGTAACATAGGAAAGCTTTTTTGCCCCTCAATTTTTTATATCTTTTGCCACTGATCGAGACTAGCTTAACCCGCACCAAAATTTGTTGTATAGGTAATCAGGTTCAGATAGAGTAAATTAGGAGACGGGTGTTACTCACTCCTAGTGTAATTGTAATATAAACATTAAAAATATAGTTTGCAGTTTGGAAACTTCTTTAACTACCTTCACGAATTATCCTATTTTGCGTTTTTTATTTATGTTTCCTTGGGGAAAAAACAAGTGTTTGAAGTTGGTTAGCAATTAGTTTTATAGCTCAATGTTTGAGTTTTGTTGTTCTGTATTTTTATCTATGAAAATTATAATCACAACATGAAAAATAATATTATAATATATATATATATAAAACAACTTTAATTGCCGGTTCTTTCTCAAGCATCCATACTAAAATAATAATCCAATCTCAGAAAATTCAGAAAACTAGGAACAAAACGTTTTTTAAGAAATAAACTTATCCCCCTAATCCATGAATCTCCTCCAAAAGCGATGCCGCTTCCATGCCATTTCAGCCATTTGATCAATGGGCACGTTCTTGGTCTCCGGCAGCAGGAAGTATGTGAACAAGCCCATGACCACAATGCAAGCACCAAAGAAGAAGAAAATGGAAGCTCCCATCTGACACATCATTGACAAGAAGAACTGACCAATAATGGCAGTACAGGCCATGTTCGTAGCAACTGCAAATGAGAACCCAACAGTCCTTGTCTCCAGCGGAAATGTCTCACTTGGTATCAACCACCCAATTGGACCCCATGAACATGCAAAAGAGCTCACATAGAGACATACCAACACAACCACCAGTATTCCTAAAACCTTTGATAGCTCCCCTGTTGGTCCCAACTTCCCTAGGAAAATCCCTCCAATTGCACCCTGCATCATCAAATCTCAATTCCTCAAGAAAAACCCAACAATTATTCCAATGGCAGAAGCGATTTGAATATGTGGTGGGAAAAAGCATAATTCATTCGCAAACAGACCCTAATCATGTTGGGAGAACAACCCTTTTGGTTCTGATAACACATCGCGGAACTAATTAATTGATGTACATAGAAGTTAATTTATCTGATTGCAAATTCTACTTATAAGTTAAGGTCTATGACCAACTAATTAAAAAAGAGAAAGAAATGAAGTATAAGGTTATTACCTGGGTAGCCAACATGATGAAACAGGATCCTATAAGCAGCCCCCTCCTCCCAAACTTGTCCACAGCGTAGATAGCCAGAAATGTGCTCAACACATTGACAATACCGGTGACAACAGCAGAAATAAGTGAAGCATCGCTCGCGAACCCGACGGTTTGGAACAGGATAGGTGCATAAAACATGATAGCATTGATTCCTGTGAACTGTTGAAACACTTGAAGGCTCATTCCTACCATAAGAGGTGGCCAGTTAGATCGGTTCCTAAAGACCTCCGAGAACGAAGCATTTGCCTCTTTAGCTCTCCGGCAGGAAGCTTGGATCTCCTGGAACTCGAGACCTACATCTTCGGTCCTTCGAAGTTTCTTGAGTACTCTTTCCCCTTCCCCTTCTTTCCCGCGCTCAACTAGACTAGTTGGGGTATCAGAGATTATTATTGAGCCTATGAATAGGATCAAAGCTGGCACACCTGCAAGGCTTAAAGACACTCTCCATCCGTTAGGATGGAGCTTTGATGTGCCGTAGTTGACAAGATTGGCAAGAAAGATCCCAACCGTAATCAAGAGTTGGAATGCAATGTTCATCGCCCCTCGGGATTCCGGTGGTGCTATCTCTGATAAGTATAAAGGAACAGCCTGCAGCCCAAACAAAAATGAAAGCGGAAGTTGAGAGAATTTTAAACAGAGATATTCATATCTTAGGTTAGGATGATAGAGAGAATTCATTACCTCATTGCCAAATCCGACGCCGAAGCCAAGCAGAATCCTGCCAAGGATGAGGAGCCCGAGGGAGGGAGCAGCAGCACTGCAGGCAACTCCTGTCAGGAAGAAGACTGAAGCAGCTAGGATGGTTACTTTTCGACCAAGCTTCTTGCAAACCCAGGATGCGATAAGACTTGCCAAAAGGGCAGCCCAGTAGAGTGAGGATGTGAAAAGCTGAAGCCATGGATCGTTGAATTTGCAGTAGTTATCTTCCCTTGCGTGCAGCTTTCGTTGGTACACATGTGGAAAGAACTTTATCAGAAAGTCATTCATGCCTGTCACACCACCTGAGCACACAACACCATCATGTACACAAAACATTAGTAATTATAAATACAACCCTTAATTAAACCATTAATCAATGCCAATTGTGAAAATAGTTTAATAACAAAAGAGAAAAGACAATTGAGAAAATTAAACACAATTAAATTTGGTGTGGATTTTTTTTTTTTTTTTTTTTTGGATCAATAAACATAAGAACGTGGCAATGGCATAATATTTACTTAAAACAAAAATTAATACAAAAAACGTACGTGCTAGAAAATATTTATGGCGATGGTAAAAAAAGAAAAGACTTAGCCAATTGATTGACATATTAGGAGAAAAAAATAATTAGAAAATTATATATACCTGAAATTCCGATGTCATAACCAAACATTAAGCCACCACAAGCAGCGAAAGCAATGCGAGACCACACATAAAGACCGCCGCGTCTCCTGCCGGGCTCAACCCCTCCGTTCTCAATGTCGTCTCTGTTCATCTTTCTAATTAATTTCTATCTCTTTATTTTTCCCCAATTCAAGAAGAGAGACTACAAGCTAGTTAGATAGATAGAGTCTTGAGGTGGTGTGTATATATATACTATAGCTACTATACGTACGTACTTCTTATTATTAAATAACTAATTTTATTATTTTACTAATACTAATATCAGTCGGAGTTAGTTAATTAGTAGGCCTTAAATAATTAATTTTATTATTTTACTAATACTAATATCAGTCGGAGTTAGTTAATTAGTAGGCCTTAAATAATTAATTTTATTATTTTACTAATACTAATATCAGTAGGAGTTAGTTAATTAGTAGGCCTCTTCCTAGTTCCTTGTCCGATGTATCCATTTAACATTATAACTCTAATGCTTTTATAATATGTGCGGCTCTCGTTGAAAATAGTCCATAAATGGATTAAACCAATAAGAATATGACACATGTTAAATATATGCTAAGTCTATCATATATTCTCTTTAATTTATTAATAAATATTAATCAATAAATAATTTGTTCTGTTAGTGATCGTCAATCAAATACAATTTATAATGCCTGAAATTATGTGCACAATGGATTATGTGTATAGTGATAGTCAGGGTCGAACACAGGGATTGAGAGAGACTGATTCAAGATCTTGAATAAAATCACAGGACAAAAACACGAAAAGTAACAAACATGGGGTTTTACTTGACTAAACGAGTCAGCCAAGAGAGTTTGGGAGCTAACAATTTCTAATTGAGAAAGCGGTATTCGGGACCTTGAGTTGTCAATTCGGGGTCCCGAAGGAGAAAATATAGCAAATCAATGAACAAGTCAAGATAATAAGACAGAGAGTGAAATAAGCACAATAAATCAGATAGAGAAGGATCTTAGCAAAAGGCATTCTTGGGTTGCATTCGGGGGCCCGATTGTCATCAGCACAGAAATATTCTACTCAAGTATGCATAGAAATGACATAGGGACCAGATTCCTCGGATATCCCCTACTTTTCTCTTAAGCGAAACTACCCCCCGTTTCCACATATGAGGTAGTCTTGACAGCTCGCCATCCCTCCAGGCACGAATGCGGGAGGACCATATTCAGACTGCCCATGAAGATAAGAAAAGACAGATCTAGAGCTAAAAGTCCCTCAGTTTGTCAGGCTCGTGACCTCGTTCTAATTAACTACTTATCCTAGCCAGTCGAGACCACTTCAGTGCAGCTACTACTAGATAGAAGCTAACAAGAACTAGAGTATTTTCTAAGAGTAAGAAATTTGCTAAGATGAAATGATTCTAAGCTAAGAGAGAGATGTCCTAAACTACTCATTGGATGCTCCTTATAAGCTAGAGCTCCAAGCACAAAATATCTTCAGTCCAAACTAGGGACAAAATGCATTTAAAGAAAGCCTATTACAATGGATCCATGCTCCCTAAAGCACAAAGCTGGAAAGCAAGGTCTGATTTGTCCAGCTTTGGCAGATTTGAACTGGGCTCAAGGTCTGGAATGGTCAGAAGGTAGGTATTTTGTGATCAGTGCAGAACTGTCAGAACAGTGTCAGGGGATCACATGGGGGCTTTGGCAAGAGGACACGTGAGAATGTTGTTCTTTGCCCTTCGGGGGCCCGAATGGAGAATCCGATTCGGGACCTTGAACGCTATTCTGGAGTCGGGACCTCGACTTTGGTCTTGAAGCTCGAATTCGCCCAAAATGCTCCAAAAACGCATGTTTTTTTTGCATAAACTCCCTTTTTAGGCCTAGATCTGCAATAGTAATGAAAACAAGGATAAATTAGCAGAATCATGCCTTAAATTGGCGAGAAAATGGAGAGAAAATCATGCATAAAAATATGCTATCAAATAATCCCCACACTGCCCAATGCTCGCCCTCGAGCATTCACAAAATTCAAAACAGTCCCCAAAACAGAACTAACACACCAAATCATAGCACAGAGAATAAGCATGCTTTCCAACAGTCGAGACCTCGAATGAAAACAGATTCTACCTAGATGAACACCCGCAACAGATCAGAAGGATAACGACCTGATACGATCCTAAGATGTATCATGCATAGCACATCGTATGTTCGTAATACGCAGATGAACAAGCAAATAGAGTCCGATTTGAGAGAACAGAGTCTTGATGGAAACTTCAAGATGTTAGCTTTCCTTTGGGACACGTTTCAGATCAATCGGACGGATCAAAAGTTATGCTCGTCGAGATTTCCCTGTGCAGAATGGACGTGATTACGCCCTATCCCGGCGTAATTACACCAAGACCAGTAGCATCGAGCTCCAGCTGATGTAATCACGCCACACACTCGACGTAATTACGTTCTGGCAGTTCCAGATTGCGCCAAAAAAGGGAATTATGGATTTATTATGGTTTTTCTTGATTTGGTGATTTTTGTGCTTTGTTAATTATGAATTTAGTTAATTAGTTTCCTTATTAATTAGCTAAATTAGTTTAGATTTATTTTAATTACTTAATTAGAAGTTCTATTAGGAGAAGGATTCTTATTGTAGAGATTTTAGGGTTTCTCCTATTTAAAGGAGCCACTCTCTTCATTATTTGGTAGATTATTTTGAAATAAAAACCAGAGAGTTTTCTCAATTGTTCTTCGCGAACCTTGTCCCTCATTGAGTCCGGATACTCGATTAGGATAGCAAGTAAAACCCGAAAATCCATTCCATTGAGTCGTCGCCCAAGGTTGATATTCACAGGTTGAATATAGGTCGCGGGATCGAATCAAGAACCTCACTTGAAATCGATTAGGTTGGTTGACACAGGTTGTCCTCAGGTCTAAGCTCGTACTTGTCGTGTTTATTTTCCGCATTCGAAATCCAAGCCTAGAACTAGATCGGGAATTACTTGTTACGCATCCTACGCAACTAGGATCGTATCAGTTGGTAGCGGAGCAAAGGCGTTCTACGGTTTGGTATCTATCCATCTATCCTTTACTGTTTTAATTGTTTTCTTTGTTGAGATTGATTCTTCTTCTACTCTGATCTAAAATCAATCTCCTTGCGTCCCGTGTGTTAGTTATTTGTGTTGAGTCGATCTAGGATTTCTAGATCTTGTTTGCGTCTTTGTGTGTACAAATCGCAACGATTTGTAGGGCCTTTTAAATACAAAAATCCAAGGTGTCTTTAATTTAATTGTTATTTAGTTTCATTCAAGAGTAAAAAAAAAAAAAAAAGAAGAAGAAAAGGGTCGGAAAAAAAAAAAAATTCAAAACTGAACAAAAAAAAAAAATACAAAATACTACAGATTTTTGTGAAGTTACTGTAAAAAGAATCATTGTATTTGGTGGTCAGAATTGAAAGATATTGAAGTTGCAAGTTGTGGACTTTAAGATCGTGCGCACAGTTTATTCGCGAATTTGCGTATTGTTCGAGTTGTTCGAGTCTACTTGAGCCTTTTCTTGATTCCTATATATTAAACTCTACTCCAGTAGCGTACTTGCTTAATTGATTGATCGTTGCAATTACGCGAGTACCTTACATCCAAATTATTTTTGAAGCTAGTTGTCTTTGAGAGTCTTCTTGGAAGCTTATTCTTTGAAATTCTTGAGTCAATTAACATTTGTGCTTAGGGATGGCAATTGGGCGGGTATGGGCAGGTATGGGTATGTTAAACTGGGTATGGGCGGGTATGGGTAAATATCCAATTCATACCCAAAACTAAATATCCATTATTACCCATACCCAATATGCCCCATACCCAATTGGGCATATAATGGATATCCAATTCACCAAATTATTTTATTTTTTATAATTAATAAAAAAATTATTATTTAGATCCGTTTTCATTAATTATGCACGTTTTTTACCATTTTGGTTCGTTTTTACCGTTTTGGCTAAGTTTTTACCATTTTGGCTCATTTTTTACCATTTTGGCTCGGTTTTTACCATTTTGGCTCGGTTTTTACCGTTTTTGCTCGATTTTTACCGTTTTGGCTCGATTTTTACCGTTTTGGCTCGTTTTTTACCGTTTTGGCTCGGTTTTTACCATTTTGGCTCAATTTTTACCGTTTTGGCTCGGTTTTTACTCTTTTTTTTATAATTAAAGAAAATTTTGGCTCGTTTTTTACCGTTTTTCTCATTTTTTTATCGTTTTGGCTCATTTTTTTACCGTTTTGACCATTTTGGCTCATTTTTTGATCATTTTGGCTCATTTTTTTTACCCTTTTTCTCATTTTTTGATCATTTTGGCTCGTTTTTTTACCATTTTGGCTCTTTTTTTACATATTTAATAAATACATATCTAATAAATAATTAGAGAAGTTTAATAAATGAAATAGCCGTCTCTACTAAATAATTCTGCACCCATCATATTTACCATACAATTTACATTGCTGTAATTTAATTTCTCGACTACAATAATTGAATTCCAATGTAAATGAAGGATCAAATATTACTGGATTTGGTTTTTCTTTTTCTTGGTAACCACTGATTTGGGTAGAATTAAATGTACTAGTGGCTAGAATTAAATTTGATAAAATATTATCCTAAATCATTGAAATTCAACGCAACTTTATCTTAAAGATGTCATGAGCAATATTATGTCACCCATACATGCATGAACAAGTCTCTAAGCAATACTCTTATTTATTCAATGAATTACATGCTTGCACTTGTCATAACAAAGAGAGACAGCCAAAGCTGGTAAAGTTTAAGTTCTTCCAACACTATGTACTAAACTTTTTCTTTTCTTGGGTCAGCATTAGACAAGTTCTTGATAGCCACTTAAAATCCATTCCAGGATTTATCTTTTTGGATTCTTCTCTCTTTTTCACTTATCCTGAATCTACAGGTAATAACTTGCACAAACAAAAGAAAAACATTTTGAAACTAGTCAGAGCTCCAACTGCAGAAGAGCATCTCATATATTACACAAATTTTCCAACAGTCATAAGCAGATTGGAGTTACTATGCAAGTTTACATGATTATGAACTTCGAAGAAAGGCTTGGAGTTTTCATAAAATGAAAGGAAACAAAGATATAACCAGGAATAAGGGTGAATTGACTTACTGCATGTGCATCATGCTTGTCAATGCCTGGTATGGATGTGACAACTTTAAGGAAAATGTCCATCCCCTGCACGGCTTGCTTTCTCGTCACATGTATGAAACACAAACCCAAGAACAATGACATAATCTCAAGTAAATGAAAAATTGCATCACTAATAAGCAAACAAAACAAGAGAAACTTTAACCAACTAACCTTTGCCTTCAATTGTGATGTAGCATCCTGTCTCTTGCATGCTGCAATTCAAGTTATAAACCAACGCATCATTGCTAGAAAATAGCCATCAAAGCTAGTTCTAGAGATTAATGAAAAGAAAGTTAATTCTCACCTCCACGAGAGTGAGCTATCTTCACAATCTTTTCAAATCCCATCTCCAAATCTAGAACCTGCACAAAGGGTGGCTTACCAAGCTCCATCTCATGTCTTAATCAGCCATCAACAAACAAATACCTAGTTAGTCTTTAAAATCACAAGCAATCATCTCATTAGAATATCTACAAAGTAATAACTAGTTAGGTGATAGACAGACACACTTGAAGTAAGAGCGTACGAAAGTTTCTTCACCCTGCAGTACTACCCAGTAACACCAAAATCAAACAATGAAAATCAAAGTACGGTAAGACACAATTAAGGACGTTTAAGCACCAATTAACCAAAACAAAAATAGATCATAAGCACCCAATTGAAGTTTTATTAAGTACCGGTTGAAGAATGGAGAAACGTTGTTGCAATGCCAGTTTGTTAGGAACACAAAAACTATGGACGAGCCTCCACAGTTGAAGATAAAATCCTACCAATTGAATACGGATTAAAAAATAAAATAAAAAACTCTATAGATTCTAAATTAGGGCAGAGTAATTGAGGAAATTACCGGAGCAATCGGGACAAAGGTGAGACGGAACGAATTTTCGCGGAGGAATGAAGCGATGAAATTGATGAAAGATGGTTTCTGATCGTCTCTCCACGCGCTGCTCATCATACAAACTCCAGCACCGGCTGCAACAATTTAAAAATTGAAATCCTCCGCAATTTCTCGAGAGCCAAACAAGAGAGTGAAACGAAAATCTACCTGAGTTAGAGCGGATAGGTTGGCTGTGAGTCGCCAGAAACTGGAAAAAAATACATATACCCGTTCGGGTATAGGTAATACCCGAACGGGTATCATACCCGGTTATACCCGAACGGGTATGGGTAATACCCAAACCATACCCAGTCAAACCGGGTATGCTTTGGATATTACCCGGTCAAATAGTTATGGGTATGGGCGGGTATCCGGGTATGGATACCCGTTGCCATCCCTATTTGTGCTGGAACAATTGCAGGAAATTTTGGCTGATTTTGTGAGCTTATTAGAGGGCTTAAACACGAGAGTAAACACGTGAGGGAGTGCTAGGCTTAGTACAATTTTACGCTATTTGTTCGTGTTGTGAATTTCAGGAATTAAAGGGATGCCTAATCATTCGACCGATGACGTGGAGGGACCCAGGGAAATTAGGATGTTGGAAACTGTCCTCGAACGTCTAGCAGCAGTAGATGCCCGCCTCCAATCATTTTCAAACAGGGTTGAGACAGTTTCGGCCAAAATGGATGAAAGGCGACCTAGATCTGAGAACAGAAAGGATGCCAATTTGGGAAAAACAAAGATGAAATATTCTTCTTTTTACCCTAGCGTTGTACGAAGCAGGCCGTCGGTATTGAGGGAACCGACTTGGACGAAGCAAGAAAAGAAGGGGAGACCAATCCCGTCGGTGCCTCCTTATGATTATGGAATTACACCTACAACTTCAAGTGTACCCAAGGGAAAGGCAGAAGTGTTTGTTGAACAAAAAGAAGGGTTATTTCACACTCGTTGCCTAGTTGGAGGAAAGATGTGCTCATTGGCTATCAACGATGGGAGTTCGGCGAACTATGCAAGCGCATTGCTTGTAGACAAGTTGGACCTTCCAACTATTGAGCACCCAAGACCTTACTTGCTGCAATGTATGAACAATGGTAGAGAGTGGGAGGCAACTAAGCAAGTTTTAGTTTCATTCTCTATTGGGAATTATAAAGAGGATATCCTTTGTGATGTGATACCAATGTGGTCGAGTCATATCGTTCTTGGTCAACCATGGCAGCAAGGTAGAAGAGCCACTCATGGAGGGAAGAAAGACCTTTACAAGTTGGTAAAGGATGGCCGAAAGTTCTCACTAGTTCCACTAACACCTCTTGAAATCCGTGAGGATCAAAAACGACTAAAAGGGAAGTATGTCGAATGGGAAGTCGCTAGAAATATTGAGAGAAAAAGAGGAGAGTTGAGTGAAAAGAAAGAGAGCAATACCGAGGAAAACAGCCCCCATGAAAAGAGTGAGCATGGGAAGAGGGATAATGAACAAAATAGCCCCCATGAAAAGAGTGATCATGGGAAGAGGGATAATGAACAAAACAGCCCCCATGAAAAGAGTGAGCTTGGGAAAAGAGATAGTGAGGAAAACAGCCCGCATGAAAAGAGTGAGCATGCGTTAGTTGGCATTGAGAGATCAAAAGGAGAGGAAAAAGAAAAGAAATTGAGTGATTATGCCATAGGGAGAGAAGTGAGAAACACACTTTGTGTGTACAAAACCTGTTTTGGCGCAAGCCACCAAGAGCTGAATTTTTGGCCATTGCGCCTTGATTCTTCTAATCCTAATGAATTCGTTTCTTGTCCTATTTATTATTATTCTCTAGTGCAGGTAGATAAGATTTCAATTCAAGAGAAGAAAACCCTTCTCCAATCGCCAACTCGAAAGATTGCACAACAAGACAATTCGGTAAATAGTGTGGTAAACGCTCACCGCCAAGGTATTGTGTGTCTGTCTTTCTCTAATGAAAAATCAAGTGAATTTTCACATGTATTTAAGTTTTATAACCATTCTCCTATGTGTGAGATTCATGATATATTTGTGCTTAAGTCTACAGAGCTTGAAGGGGCTCTTTTCAGACACAATCGCTTATATAGGTTGCATGATCTTTTGCGAAATTTTGATGAGCATGATGTGTTTAATGGTTGTTTGATGAGCTGTTGTGATTTAATTGATATTACTGATTTAATTTATAGGAATGACATGTCTTCACATGATGTTCCTTTGAGTCTTATTAGTAGTATTGATAAAAAGTCACTTAGTGGAAAATCGCTTGAGATTACTCCTAAGTTTAATCCTTATGCTAATGATTCTGATTTTTGTGAAGTCTATAATGATTATTTATTTGACACAAAATCTATGTTTTGTATGTATAAAGGAGATTATGACAAGCGCTTGTTTTGGGTGTGTAGATCGTTACACAATTTGACTGTGTGTTGGTCCTATCACAATAGGTTGATGCGCCATCATGGAATAACTATTACTAGCGTGTTCTTTAAGGATGTTATACTTTCACATGTTGTTCCTTAGAGTGTTGTTGGTAATTGTAGGGGGGAGTCACTTAGCGACTCATTGAGAAAATTGTGGAGGAAGTCGAGCACGAAGATGCTAAATTGGACACCTTGTCAACCAGAGTGGGGAGTTTCTAGCCGCATGGATAAAAGAACGTTTGGTTCTGTATGGCATGTCTTAGTTTGTAAGTATATGTTTGCATGGGAAGAATGTCTTCCTTTTATTTTATTGTCTTACTACCTGTGTACGCATATCACTATTTTTGGTTTGTTAAAACTCATGTGTCTTTTGGTTCATATGATATCACTCGGTTTGATATTGCTGCCTTTGAAAGTATTACTTAGCATAGGTGGCAGTAGGAAAATCGAGGTGATGTGGATAGCCCATGGACAAGCCAAGCACTATGTTGTACGATTGAGTGTCAAGATGACATTTATGAGGAACCATGGAAGGAGGCGCGAGTCCTTCAAGATATATACTTGGGTTTGGCAGTGCTTACGCCGGAAACGATCTCCAACCCAAGTACCAGCAGACATGGCCACTTGGGGCAATGGTCCTACACAACGTGTTGTCATATTCAATGACATCGCAACCAAGTTGAACTTAAAGGGTTGGTATGGTTCCATTTGTGATTATTTTGATGTTACTAACTTAAGGTATTGTCTTGCAGGTTTAGTTCTGGATTCGAGGACGAATCCTTTCCAAGGGGGAGAGAATGATGTGAATCCTAGTGGATCAGAAGGAATACCCTTGAAGCCTAACAGACCACTGATTCACGCGAGGAACAAGGAGTTGCAAAGGAAGTCATCACAGTTCATCTACAGAGAATTAGAATGCGAGGAAGTCCCACATCTTGTGAGCTGTTTCAAGTGCACACAAATTGTGTGTGTTGCGGATTACACCTGTTGGCAACCAAGGTAGCGTAAGAGATGGCGAATGTACATTGAGTGTGGAATTACCGGACTTCCTGGGATAGATTATGTTGATCAAGATTCGAGGACAAATCTTTCCGAAGAGGGAGGGAATGATACGATCCCAAGATGTATCATACATAGCACATCGTATGTTCGTAATACGCAGATGAACAAGCAAATGGAGTCCGATTTGAGAGAACAGAGTCTTGATGGAAACTTCAAGATGTTAGCTTCCCTTTGGGACACGTTTCAGATCAATCGGACGGATGGATCAAAAGTTATGCTTGTCGAGATTTCCCTGTGCAGAATGGACGTGATTACGCCCTATCCCGGTGTAATTACACCAAGACCAGTAGCATCGAGCTCCAGCTGATGTAATCACGCCACACACTCGACGTAATTACGTCCTAGCAGTTCCAGATTGCGCCAAAAAAGGGAATTATGGATTTATTATGGTTTTTCCTGATTTGGTGATTTCTATGCTTTGTTAATTATGGATTTAGTTAATTAGTTTCCTTATTAATTAGCTAAATTAGTTTAGATTTATTTTAATTACTTAATTAGAAGTTCTATTAGGAGAAGAATTCTTATTGTAGAGATTTTAGGGTTTCTTTTATTTAAAGGAGCCACCCTCTTCATTATTTGGTAGATTATTTTGAAATAAAAACCAGAGAGTTTTCTCAATTGTTCTTCGCGAACCTTGTCCCTCATTGAGTCCGGATACTCGATTAGGATAGCAAGTAAAACCCAAAAATCCATTCCATTGAGTCGTCGCCCAAGGTTGATATTCACAGGTTGAATATAGGTCGCGGGATCAAATCAAGAACCTCACTTGAAATCGATTAGGTTGGTTGACACAGGTTGTCCTCAGGTCTAAGCTCATACTTGTTGAGTTTATTTTCCGCATTCGAAATCCAAGCCTAGAACTAGATCGGGAATTACTTGTTACGCATCCTACGCAACTAGGATCGTATCAGTGACCCTTAAGAAAAGACTTTTCCACATTAGCCTATTCACCAGCAGTCCTCACATGGATCAGTGTTTGCACTCACACTCATAAGGCTAGGTGTATAAACACTCAAGTATGCAGAAAACGCAGTACAAAACCAAGTTTGCATATCAATCCGAGTACATTAGACACATGCATAGGCAATCTAGCAATCAAAAGACTCCGCATCGGGGGCAAGAAGGGGAAGCAAGGAAAATAAATGATAAGAGGAAATGAGAGGAGTGGAAGAATGAAGTATAATGAGAAGAAACAGTGGAGAAGAGGGAGAGTAAGGAAGTGAAATGAGGAGGTGGTGAAACCAACTCAAACCTGGAGGCGAAAGCTAGACTAGATTCTTCTTCTTCGAGGGCGATCTTTGCTTACTTTGTTCGAGACCAAGGCTCGGGACCTTGAATGAACGCTGGCTTTTGATTTTCCTCTTCTTCTTTTTCATGATTCGGACTTGCTCTCTTCTCTTTTCTGTTTTTCTATTTTTCCTTTTTCTTTCTTTCCTTTTTTTTTTTTTTTTGAATTGAGAGAGAGAGACATCTGGATTGTTTGAGGATTGAAACCTTGTTCTTCGGGGGCTGGATATTCTGATTTCACTTCCCCACACTTGTGTTTTGCTGTGGATGAGAAGTGATTTTTTTCGTTCTGCTCTGCCCTTGATTTCTTCGTTTAGCTTCGAGGTCTTGAATTTGTGCCAGCATTCGGGGTCTTGAATTTGGGGGATCCCCACACTTTGCTTTTGCTGCTTCATTTGTCTAGTCTAGCCTTCTATAGTCCTCCCAACAACACCGCTCACCTACCAAGAGAAAGATCAAAGAAAATTCAAATGGTTAGAATGGAGGAAAACAGGGGTATCGGGGTCAAAATGAATGGAAAAAAAAAGAGAGAGAGCAATTTTATACGAAGACTTAATCTTTTTGCTACTTTCCTATGTCTAAACATGTCTACACCCATGGATATCATGCAAACCCAGCCAGTACCTAGTCATGCATTTATCACTCAAACAATAAATATAGACATGAAGGCTCAAATGCTCACAAGGTGCCTAATTCTTGACTACTGGTGTGTAGGTCTTGAAGCAGATATAAGGTGCAACAGGCATAAAATGAAATATTCGGGGCCTCGACTATGGACAACATTTTCATTCTATGTGCACAAGTCAGGTGTGTCCATCATTGGGGGTTTTTAAAAATTAGGTAGCAGAATAAAGATAAAAAAAATGAAAACTAAAAGATTCATGCATAAACTTAGGAAAAATAAACTAATAAATAAAACATGCATAATATAAGAAATACTAGCAGTTCAAACCCCTCCCCACACTGAAGCATCGCATTGTCCTCAATGCGAGAAGGGTACAAAATAGGTAGCAGTTCAAGATAGAGTAGAAAAATAACAGAACATAAAGTAGTTTTGAGAATGTTTGACCAGCCCACGCAGGGGCAATGAGAAAGATTGTTCAGGATCAAGAAGGAGGGAGGTTGCGGGGTGCGACTTCAATCGTGAGGGCTCGAATTTCCACCAGGATTGCGCGGTTGGTACTCAGGATGGCGTTGAGGAGTCAGTGTATGGTGGCATCAGTGGGCACTCGTTCGGGACCTTGAGGAGGGGCGGCAGAACTGGTTTCGCGGCCTGGAGTAGCGTCGGGAGTGCGAGTCTGGGCTCGGGGCCTTGAAGGATCAGGGTACTCAAACTTCCCCTCGATCTTGCCTTTATTATCTGCATGGAAACTCAAAACACCATCAGATACACAAAGAAATCCCATCATATCCAGGGTCTTGAGACCTAGGATCTTGAAGGATTGTGGATGCTGGTGCAGGTTCAGATCCTTGGGTTTCAAGGTATACAGATGCGAGACCAAGCTGGTGACGATGGATACGAGGACAGGAGAGCGACCCAGGGGGCATTCACGACGTTGTGGACTAAGGTGGCGATCCAGAACCCGAGGTTGACTCTCTTCTGGTGGTGTATAGCCCAAAGGAAGAACAACTCAGATTAAGCTAGCTGGCCCGGGGTCCCGAATTTTCCTGAGAATGCGATGGAAAGGAAGCGTTGCAGGATCCTGAGTGCGGGGTGATCGTCAGTCAAATGAAGAATTATAATGCCCAAAAACGTGTGTGCACAAGAGATAATGTGTACAGTGGTAGTCAGAGTCGAACACAGGGATTGTGAGAGACTGGTCTAAGGTCTTGAATGTATTCGGGGGATTGTGAACGAGTTAGCCAAGGTAGATTTCGGGAGCTAACAATTTCTATCTAGGAAAGCAGTATTCGGGGTCCCGAATGTCACGTTCGAGGTCCCGAATGGTAAAATAAGTAAATTAGTAAACAAATCCAGAAAGGGTAAAACAGGGGGGAAATACACGCAAATAATCAGATAGAGAGGGATTCTTAGCAAAGGTATTCTTGAGTTGCGTTCGGGACCAGATTGTCATCAGCTCAAGGGTATTCTATTCAAGACATCATAGAAATGACATAGGGACCAGATTCCTCGGATATCCCCTACTTTTCTCTTAAGAGAAACTACCTCCCGTTTCCACATATGAGGTAGTCTTGACGGTTTGCCATCCCTCTAGGCATGAATGCGGGAGGGCCGTACTCAAACCGCCCATGAAGCTAAGAAAAGACAGATCTAGAGCTAAGAGTCCCTCAGTTTGTCAGGCTCGTGACCTTGCTCTAATCAACTACCCACCCTATCTATTCGAGACCACTTCAGCGCAGTCAAGACTAAACAGATGCCTACATATCTCATGCAATTTTCCTTCCGTATTCATCACATAAATGGCAGCATTTACACAAGATAATCATCAGCTGATCAGACCTCAAGTTAAATCATGCAAAGATGTAATTAAAACGATGAATAATTGAATATGGCATCAAGAATGTATTAAGCGTATTTAGGCCTCGAATCTGTCCTTGCAACCCTTGAATCACCCTTGCTAAGAATTAGAGATTTAGCTACTCATGCTTGAAATTAAACAAATAATAATTGAAGAAAGCATAATGAGTAAATAAATAGATTAAAGGAAGAAAACTTTGTTACTAAAATCCGTTTGAAGCCCGGCGGCAAGGTTGAAGGTGCTAACAAGAACTAGAGAGATAAACTAGAGAGAAGTCTAAGGAAAACTAATTCTACTAATTCTGAAAATTACACTATGAAGTGAGAGATAGAAAAAAGGATGCCCTAAACTAATCTTAGATGCCCTTTATATAGTAGAGCTCTAAGCACAAAATATCTTCAGCCTAAAACTAGGGACAAAATGCATTAATTGAAAGCCTAAAGAAGTGGATCCATGCTCCTTAAAGCACAAAGCTGGAAAAGCATAAAGCTGTCTGATTTTCCCAGCTTTGGCAGGTCTGGACTGGGCTCAAGGGCTGACTTGGTCAGAGCGGTAGGTATTTGGTAGTCAGTGCAGACTGCATGAACAGTGTTAGAGGAGGCACATGGAAGCTCTGGCGAGGTGACACGTGGAAATGTCATTCTTCGTCCTTCGGGGTCCCGAATGGTGAATCCGATTCGGGACCTTGAACGCTGCTTGGGCTCGGGACCTCGACTCTGGGTCTTGAAGCTCAAAACTGCACAAAATACCCCAAAAATGCATCTTTTCGCATAAACTCCCATTTTAGGCCTAAATCTGCAAAAGTAATGAAAACAAGGGTAAATTAGCAGAATCATGCCTTAAATGGGTGAGAAAATGGGGAGAAAATCGTGCATAAAAACATGCTATCACGGGGTCTTGAATGTCATGGGCTTTGGTGTTGCGAGAGTCAGACACTGCCTTTGAGTTGCCAGTTAGCTCCCGAAGAGCCTCATTGTTGTCAAAGTCGACTGGGATGGTGGTCAAGGCATTCTGATATTTATCCCCTTGCACTTCATCGCGGCGGACGAAGCGAAGATACACATTCAGATCATCCAGGGACATGGGATGTCATTTACCTGCCAACCTAAAGTTAATGCATTTCTTGGCAGCGAGATAGGGACCCTGTTCCCTTTGGGCTTCAATTTGTCAGCATTATACCAAAAACTAGCAAAGAACTCCAAGGTGAGTTCCATATATGTAGGCTGATCCATCAGAAACAAACTTTCCCATCCTATCCCCCGAATCAACTCCCGGATTCGGGACCCAATACCCATCTTTGTGTAAAACTCTAAATCTAGCTTAGGACATTGGGCTACCCCTTGTTGTTCAACAAACTGACCCTATCTAGTGATGGCTTATTAGGGAATTCGACAAAAGCATTTAAAGTATCAAGGTCAGCTGTTACCCGTTGGTAGCTTCAGGGTCCCGAAGCGGAAGTGGGTGACGGGGTCTCGAATGGTGAGTCCTCTGCCATTTTCTGGGCTTTCTTTGGGGTCTCTAGAACTTTCTCCTTGGCCTTTTCTACTGTGGAGAGCTTTCTCTTCTTCGCGGCCGCAACCTTAGAGGTTGGGGTCTTTGCCGCCTTGCCCGGCATTTTCGAGGCCGATTTCGCCGCCTTGGCCGGCGATTTCTCTTTTTCCTTCTCAGGGCTGGGCTGCTTAGGTGGAGCAACCTCAGCCTCAGTTGTTTCGGTCTCTATCTCCTCAACCTCCGCGTCTTCTGCGGGGTTGACCGGAATAGCTTCTGGTTGCTCCTCGAATTTCTTCGCCGTCGTGTTCTTTTCTGCCGCCGTTTTCTTTCCAGATTTCTTCTTAGCCTTGCTACCGACGGTTGTGGTTGGTGGGAGATGGACGACACGCCCAGATCTTGTCATGGTGGACGTCGGTGGCTTAGAGCTGATGACTTTGATGTCAGGATCGGAATTAGCGTGGCTCTGGATCTCCTCCGATCCGGCGGAGCCTGATTGGAAAGATTCGGAGGAGGTGGAGGTGGGAGGAGATGGGAAGAGGATGGGCTGAAACCGTGATGGTGGCTGGTCGGCGACTGGTGGTTGTGAAGTTGTGGAGGGAGGAGTGGATGAGTGAGATGTAGTGGGTTTGTTTAGGTTTAGGTTGGTTCGTGCCATGGGGGAGAAGAAAATATGGGAAATGCTTTTGTTTTGGATTTTTTTGAGAAAATGGAAAATGATGTTTGATTGATGGGAGTGGATAGGAGAGGAGGGTATGCAGGTTGGGTAATGTGAGAAGGAGTGATGAGGTGGCGTGGGGTAGTGGGAATAGTATGGATTTGGAAAGGTGGAGAGAAAGAGGAAATCTGATTTCCTCGGTCTCTATCCTCCACGTGGCGCGCTGGGAGAGGATGAGAAGCTCCCAAGGTAGCATGCACCTGCACCTGCGGAAAGGAGAGAAAAAGGCAATCAGTTTTTTGAATTTTTTAAAATAGGGAAAGTGGTAAAGACAAAGGGAATTAAATGGGTGTTAAGACAAGAGAATTAAAAGAAAAGGAAATGAGAAAAACTAATAAATATTACCTAGGTACCATAAAAAGTGCCAATAAAGAAGGGGGAAAAAAGCTAAGTTGACTCAAACAAAATAAAAAAGAAAGGGACAAAGGAATTAAAAGGGGTGAAAGAGACAAAACTAAATAAGACTACCTAGGGAAGATAATAAATGTGCATGGAAAAGAGAAAGGTATGTTGGACTCGGATTCGAAAAACTTGAAAATTAAAGATAGAGAGAGGTTTAGAAATCCGGGGGTTGTCCCCGCACTTGGCCTTGATTATCGTCTAGGCCTAGACGTTTTTCCTTCATTCGGGGGTCCCGAGTACTGGGTCTTCCACCCTTAGCTCTTCAGTCGTTGTGGGTTGGAATCCCTCATAGAATGGTTTCAATCGGTGGCCATTGACCTTGAATGGCTCACCATTGTCCAGATTCTGAATTTCGATAGCCCCATGGTTGAACACGGCAGTGACTTTGTATGGTCCCGTCCACTTGGATTTTAGCTTCCCTGAAAAGATTCGCAAGCGGGAGTTGTACAGTAAAACCTTTTGGCCTACAGTGAAGGTCTTGACGATGAGGTGCTTGTCGTGTTGGGCTTTGGTCTTGCCCTTGTAAATCATGAAATTCTCATAAGCATCCCCCCGAAGCTCTTCAAGCTCTTGAATCTGTAGGCAACGGTCCTTGCCGGCTAGGTTCAGGTCCATGTTGACCTTCTTGATGGCCCAGAACGCTTTGTTCTCAATCTCGACCGGGAGGTGACATGGCTTGCCATAGACCAACCGATACGGTGTCATACCGATCGGGGTCTTAAATGCGGTGCGATATGCCCACAGCGCATCTCCCAGTTTGAGACTCCAATCCTTCCTTGATTGATTTACGGTTTTCTCCAAGATAGCTTTAATCTCCCAATTCGAGACCTCGGCTTTCCCATTAGTTTGGGGGTGATAAGTCGTAGATACTCTATGGGTCACCCCATACTTGTTGAGTAATGAGGAGACCGTTCGATTGCAGAAGTGTGTCCCCCGATCGCTGATGAGAGCTCGAGGGGTCCCGAATCGGTTGAAAATGTTGGTCCGAAGGAAATCAGCTACTACCCTTAAATCATCCGTCTTGGTGGCCTTGGCTTCAATCCACTTGGAAACATAATCCACTGCAAGTAGGATGTATGTGTTCCCGAATGAATTTGGGAAAGGGCCCATGAAGTCGATGCCCCAAATATCAAAAATTTCACACGCAAGGATACTGGTCAAGGGCATTTGATTCCTTGTCCCTATGTTCCCCGTAGCTTGGCATCGAGGGCAAGTGGCGCAAAAGCAATAGTTGTCCTTGAAAATCGACGGCCAATATAGACCGGCCTCCAAGACCTTGAGTGCGGTCTTCTTCGCGGCAAAATGCCCTCCTTCAGTGGCTGAGTGGCAGAACTTGAGGATCGATATGACCTCATCCATTGTGACACAGCGCCTAATAATCTTATCCGAGCAATTTTTCCACAAGTAGGGGTTGTCCCAAACATAGAATTTTGCTTGCTTCCGGATTCTGCTTTGCTCCGCGCTCGAGGCCTCGATTGGGTAGACACCGGTGGCACAAAAATTTGCGATATCCGTGAACCATGGAAATCTCGCAGCTTCAGCTAGGCATAAATGTTCATCCGAAAAAGTTTCTCGGATGGCCATTCGGGAGTCATCTTCCTGATTCGGGAGCCTGCTCAAGTGGTCCGCGACACAATTTTATGTCCCCTTCTTGTCCGTGATAGTAAGGTTGAACTCTTGGAGTAAGAGAATCCAGAGGATAAGCCTAGGCTTCGCGTCTGTCTTCTTGAGTAGGCATCGAAGGGCGGAATGGTCGGAGTAAACAATCACTTATGTACCCAAGAGATACTGCCGAAACTTGTCAAGGGCATAGACAATCGCCAAAAGCTCTTTCTCCGTCGTGGTGTAATTTTGTTGTACGGGGTCCAGCAACTTGGATGCATAATAGATGACGTAAGTCTCCTTATCTTTTTTCTAGCCCAGAACAACCCCCAAAGCCTGGTTGCTAGCATCGCACATGATCTCGAATGGGAGTGTCCAGTCGGGGGCCCGAATGATGGGGGCAGAAATGAGCTTGGCTTTCAAGGTCTCGAATGCCGCTTTGCACTCTTCGTCAAATATGAAGTCCATATCTTTGTGTAACAGTTGGCACATTAGCTGGGCTATCTTGGAGAAGTCCTTGATGAACCTCCTGTAAAATCCTGCATGACCAAGAAAAGATTGCACCTCTCGAATATTCGAGGGGTAAGGCAAGGTCTCGATAGCTTGAATTTTAGCTTTGTCCACTTCGATGCCCTTGCGGGACACGATGTGGCCTAAGATAAGCCCTTGGTCTACCATGAAATGGCATTTCTCAAAATTAAGAACAAGGTTAGTGTGCACACATCTTTGCAAATTTTTCTTTAAATTTGAGAGGCATTCAGAAAAGGAGTTACCATAGACCGTGAAGTTGTCCATAAATACCTCGATGCACTCCTCTACAAATTCTGAAAAGATGCTGACCATGCACCTCTGAAATGTGACCGGGGTATTACACAACCCAAAGGGCATGCGTCTGTAGGCAAAGGTCCCGAATGGGCAGTGGGAAATGGTCTTTTCGGGTAGCCTCGTTCAAGCGTCGGTAGTCGATGCATACACGCCACCCATTCTGGATTCGGGAGGGAATCGGCAGACCCTCGGGACCTAGAATGATGGTGATGCCTGTTTTCTTCGGGACCACCTGAACAGGGCAACCCATGGGGAATCCGAAATAGGATAGATAACCCCAACATCAAGCAATTTCAATACCTCTTTCTTGACCACCTCCATCATGGGGGGTTCAATCGTCTTTGAGGCTGTCAGATTGTCTTGCTGTCTTCTTCGAGATGTATGCGGTGAGTGCACAAGGACGGTGACAGGCCCTTGATGTCTGCAATCGTCCAGCCGATGGCCTTTTTAAAACTCTTGAGGTGGACCACTAATTCAAGCTCTTGAACCTCTTCCAATTTATTGGAAATTATGACTGGGAGGGATTCTTTTTCCCCGAGGTAAGTGTATTTCAAATGTGAGGGCAGTGTCTTGAGTTCAAGGTCGGGAGCTTGCACTAGAGAAGGAATGAGTCGCTCATGACCTGCGTAATCGGGAGCCTCACTCGGGGGCTCGACTGCGAGGATAGCATTTTCTTCGAGAGCTGCTGCGACTGAGCATAGTTCAGTGGGGACTGCAATGGATGATGTCATCTCCTTCAAGGATTCGGGGGTGAGACTTCGGTCGAGAATCGGCTTCAAGGGCTCGATAGAATTCAGATCAGCAATGTTCTCCACAAAGGGGTCAATCACGTCAATAAAATTGACACTTGAAAATTCGGAGGGGTACTTCATGGAATCCAGCATGTTGAAGCGGATGATTTCCCCACCGAATTCGAGGGAGATGAAGGCTTCATAGCAGTCAATTTTCGCACGGGCAGTGGCCAAGAAAGGGCGCCCCAAAAGTACATCCGAAGATTTGGTGGTTGTTGTGTTCTCCATGGAAAGAACATAGAAATCCGCTGGAAATAGGAATTCACCCACTTAGACAAGAACATTCGTGATTATGCCTTTGGAATATACAACCGAGCGGTCTGCAAGTTAGATGACAAGTGTGGTTTCCTTCAAGGGCCCGAGTCCAAGGCTGTTGTAAATGGTCAAGGGCATAACATTAATTCCAGCTCCCAAATCACACATAGCCTTCCCAATATCGATGGTGCCAATTCTGCAAGGGACCGTGAACATGCCTTGATCCTTGCACTTGGGCGGAATTTTGCGCTGGATATGGGCGGACAAGTTAGCTCCCACACTTATCCGATTCACCTCGGTGAATTTGTTCTTGTTTGTGCAAAGTTGTTTCAAGAACTTTGCATACCGCGGCATATTCTTAATGGCCTTGAGAAGAGGAATGTTGATAATGACCTTGTTGAACATATCAAAGATGTCCCGATCCTCTTCATCTTTCTTCTTCTTGACCAACCGTTGAGGGAACGGGGGCTCGAGTACCTTGTTAATGAATTCTTGAGAGAATTCTTCTTCAACGGGTTACTTTTTCTTACATCGAGACTTCTTGCTGGAAAAGAAGTGGTCGAGAGTTGCGTCATTGAATCAAGATTTCTTTGGTTGTTCAGTAGGCTCAGCGGGTTGTTCTGGAGGTGGTTGTGCGCTGTTATCGCATTCGGGGCCTTGAATGATAGTATCAGCTTCGGGACCTTGATTATCCCTTGCAGAGTCGGGGTCTGAATGGACACGAGAAGGTATCTCGAGACCACTGCGGAGGTTCATGGCTCATGCCTCGTGCCTCGTGCTTCGGGTTGTTTATAGGTGTTTCTAAGAAATAAACTTATATTTATACTATAGATTGAAAAGAATCAAAATCTATATATAAATATATACACTCCTAATCCATGAATCTTCTCCAGAAGCGATGGCGCTTCCAAGCCATTTCAGCCATTTGATCAATGGGCACGTTCTTGGTCTCCGGCAATAGGAAGTATGCGCACAAGCCCATGACCACAGTGCAAGCACCAAAGAAGAAGAAAATGAAAGCTCGCATCTGACACATCATTGACAAGAAGAACTGACCAATAATGGCAGTACAGGTCATGTTCGTAGCAACTGCAAGTGAGAACCCAACAGTCCTTGTCTCCAGCGGAAATGTTTCGCTTGGTATCAGCCACCCAATTGGACCCCATGACCATGCAAAAGAGCACACATAGCGACATACCAACACAACCACCAGTATTCCTAAAACCTTTGATAGCTCCCCTGTTGGTCCCAACTTCCCTAGGAAAATCCCTCCAATTGCACCCTGCATCATCAAATCTCAATTCGTCAAGAAAACCCCAACAGTTATTTCCTACGGCAAAGATGTAAGTGTTCCAACCGATGACTATCAGCAGCGTTCATCAGGTTGGATATCGCAGATTATGCGATCTCGTTGTTCGTATTGGGTGGTTGCGATTGCAGACTGAGTAGCACAGGTTCTCTGAATGATTTACAAAGATGGGCATGGGTTGTGACCATGACCCGGGCATCATTTGCAGAAGAAATTTTGTAGATTGGTGGAGAGTTACTCTGTGGTAGATGATTTGGTTTCCAGCTTTTGTGATTCGTTTGGCTCAAATTTTTTCAGCAAACCGAAGTTGAAACGCAGAGTTTTACTGTACAATGGGACCGTATACAAAGCTCTAACCCCTCCCCTAACTATAGAGTTCTTTTCTTGTAACATAGGAAAGCTTTTTTGCCCCTCAATTTTTTATATCTTTTGCCACTGATCGAGACTAGCTTAACCCGCACCAAAATTTATTGTATAGGTAATCAGGTTCAGATAGAGTAAATTAGGAGACGGGTGTTACTCACTCCTAGTGTAATTGTAATATAAACATTGAAAATATAGTTTGCAGTTTGGAAACTTCTTTAGCTACCTTCACGAATTATCCTATTTTGCCTTTTTTATTTATGTTTCCTTGGGAAAAAAACAAATGTTTGAAGTTGGTTAGCAATTAGTTTTATAGCTCAATGTTTGAGTTTTGTTGTTCTGTATTTTTATCTATGAAAATTATAATCACAACATGAAAAATAATATTATAATATATATATATATAACAACTTTAATTGCCGGTTTTTTCTCAAGCATCCATACTAAAATAATAATCCAATCTCAGAAAATTCAGAAAACTAGGAACAAAACGTTTTTTAAGAAATAAACTTATCCCCCTAATCCATGAATCTCCTCCAAAAGCGATGCCGCTTCCATGCCATTTCAGCCATTTGATCAATGGGCACGTTCTTGGTCTCCGGCAACAGGAAGTATGTGAACAAGCCCATGACCACAATGCAAGCACCAAAGAAGAAGAAAATGGAAGCTCCCATCTGACACATCATTGACAAGAAGAACTGACCAATAATGGCAGTACAGGCCATGTTCGTAGCAACTGCAAATGAGAACCCAACAGTCCTTGTCTCCAGCGGAAATGTCTCACTTGGTATCAACCACCCAATTGGACCCCATGAACATGCAAAAGAGCTCACATAGAGACATACCAACACAACCACCAGTATTCCTAAAACCTTTGATAGCTCCCCTGTTGGTCCCAACTTCCCTAGGAAAATCCCTCCAATTGCACCCTGCATCATCAAATCTCAATTCGTCTAGAAAAACCCAACAATTATTCCAATGGCAGAAGCGATTTGAATATGTAGTGGGAAAAAGCATAATTCATTCGCAAACAGACCCTAATCATGTTGGGAGAACAACCCTTTTGGTTCTGATAACACATCGCGGAACTAATTAATTGATGTACATAGAAGTTAATTTATCTGATTGCAAATTCTACTTATAAGTTAAGGTCTATGACCAACTAATTAAAAAAGAGAAAGAAATGAAGTATAAGGTTATTACCTGGGTAGCCAACATGATGAAACAGGATCCTATAAGCAGCCCCCTCCTCCCAAACTTGTCCACAGCGTAGATAGCCAGAAATGTGCTCAACACATTGACAATACCGGTGACAACAGCAGAAATAAGTGAAGCATCGCTCGCGAACCCGACGGTTTGGAACAGGATAGGTGCATAAAACATGATAGCATTGATTCCTGTGAACTGTTGAAACACTTGAAGGCTCATTCCTACCATAAGAGGTGGCCAGTTAGATCGGTTCCTAAAGACCTCCGAGAACGAAGCATTTGCCTCTTTAGCTCTCCGGCAGGAAGCTTGGATCTCCTGGAACTCGAGACCTACATCTTCGGTCCTTCGAAGTTTCTTGAGTACTCTTTCCCCTTCCCCTTCTTTCCCGCGCTCAACTAGACTGGTTGGGGTATCAGAGATTATTATTGAACCTATGAATAGGATCAAAGCTGGCACACCTGCAAGGCCTAAAGACACTCTCCATCCGTTAGGATGGAGCTTTGATGTGCCGTAGTTGACAAGATTGGCAAGAAAGATCCCAAACGTAATCAAGAGTTGGAATGCAATGTTCATCGCCCCTCGGGATTCCGGTGGTGCTATCTCTGATAAGTATAAAGGAACAGCCTGCAGCCCAAACAAAAATGAAAGCGGAAGTTGAGAGAATTTTAAACAGAGATATACATATCTTAGGTTAGGATGATAGAGAGAATTCATTACCTCATTGCCAAATCCGACGCCGAAGCCAAGCAGAATCCTGCCAAGGATGAGGAGCCCGAGGGAGGGAGCAGCAGCACTGCAGGCAACTCCTGTCAGGAAGAAGACTGAAGCAGCTAGGATGGTTACTTTTCGACCAAGCTTCTTGCAAACCCAGGATGCGATAAGACTTGCCAAAAGGGCAGCCCAGTAGAGTGAGGATGTGAAAAGCTGAAGCCATGGATCGTTGAATTTGCAGTAGTTATCTTCCCTTGCGTGCAGCTTTCGTTGGTACACATGTGGAAAGAACTTTATCAGAAAGTCATTCATGCCTGTCACACCACCTGAGCACACAACACCATCATGTACACAAAACATTAGTAATTATAAATACAACCCTTAATTAAACCATTAATCAATGCCAATTGTGAAAATAGTTTAATAACAAAAGAGAAAAGACAATTGAGAAAATTAAACACAATTAAATTTGGTGTGAATTTTTTTTTTTTTTTTTTTGGATCAATAAACATAAGAACGTGGCAATGGCATAATATTTACTTAAAACAAAAATTAATACAAAAAACATACGTGCTAGAAAATATTTATGGCGATGGTAAAAAAAGAAAAGACTTAGCCAATTGATTGACATATTAGGAGAAAAAAATAATTAGAAAATTATATATACCTGAAATTCCGATGTCATAACCAAACATTAAGCCACCACAAGCAGCGAAAGCAATGCGAGACCACACATAAAGACCGCCGCGTCTCCTGCCGGGCTCAACCCCTCCGTTCTCAATGTCGTCTCTGTTCATCTTTCTAATTAATTTCTATCTCTTTATTTTTCCCCAATTCAAGAAGAGAGACTACAAGCTAGTTAGATAGATAGAGTCTTGAGGTGGTGTGTATATATATACTATAGCTACTATACGTACGTACTTCTTATTATTAAATAATTAATTTTATTATTTTACTAATACTAATATCAGTCGGAGTTAGTTAATTAGTAGGCCTTAAATAATTAATTTTATTATTTTACTAATACTAATATCAGTTGGAGTTAGTTAATTAGTAGGCCTTAAATAATTAATTTTATTATTTTACTAATACTAATATCAGTAGGAGTTAGTTAATTAGTAGGCCTCTTCCTAGTTCCTTGTCCGATGTATCCATTTAACATTATAACTCTAATGCTTTTATAATATGTGCGGCTCTCGTTGAAAATAGTCCATAAATGGATTAAACCAATAAGAATATGACACATGTTAAATATATGCTAAGTCTATCATATATTCTCTTTAATTTATTAATAAATATTAATCAATAAATAATTTGTTCTGTTAGTGATCGTCAATCAAATACAATTTATAATGCCTGAAATTATGTGCACAATGGATTATGTGTATATTGGTAGTCAGGGTCGAACACAGGGATTGAGAGAGACTGATTCAAGATCTTGAAAAAAATCACAGGACAAAAACACGAAAAGTAACAAGCATTGGGGTTTTACTTGACTAAACGAGTCAGTCAAGAGAGTTTGGGAGCTAACAATTTCTAACTAAGAAAGCGGTATTCGGGACCTTGAGTTGTCAATTCGGGGTCCCGAAGGAGAAAATATAGCAAATCAATGAACAAGTCAAGATAATAAGACAGAGAGTGAAATAAGCACAATAAATCAGATAGAGAAGGATCTTAGCAAAAGGCATTCTTGGGTTGCATTCGGGGGCCCGATTGTCATCAGCACAGAAATATTCTACTCAAGCATGCATAGAAATGACATAGGGACCAGATTCCTCGGATATCCCCTACTTTTCTCTTAAGCGAAACTACCCCCGTTTCCACATATGAGGTAGTCTTGACAGCCCGCCATCCCTCCAGGCACGAATGCGGGAGGGCCATATTCAGACTGCCCATGAAGATAAGAAAAGACAGATCTAGAGCTAAAAGTCCCTCAGTTTGTCAGGCTCGTGACCTCGTTCTAATTAACTACTTATCCTAGCCAGTCGAGACCACTTCAGTGCAGCTACTACTAGATAGAAGCTAACAAGAACTAGAGTATTTTCTAAGAGTAAGAAATTTGCTAAGATGAAATGATTCTAAGCTAAGAGAGAGATGTCCTAAACTACTCATTGGATGCTCCTTATAAGCTAGAGCTCCAAGCACAAAATATCTTCAGTCCAAACTAGGGACAAAATGCATTTAAAGAAAGCCTATTACAATGGATCCATGCTCCCTAAAGCACAAAGCTGGAAAGCAAGGTCTGATTTGTCCAGCTTTGGCAGATTTGAACTGGGCTCAAGGTCTGGAATGGTCAGAAGGTAGGTATTTTGTGATCAGTGCAGAACTGTCAGAACAGTGTCAGGGGATCACATGGGGGCTTTGGCAAGAGGACACGTGAGAATGTTGTTCTTTGCCCTTCGGGGGCCCTAATGGAGAATCCGATTCGGGACCTTGAACGCTATTCTGGAGTCGGGACCTCGACTTTGGTCTTGAAGCTCGAATTCGCCCAAAATGCTCCAAAAATGCATGTTTTTTTTTGCATAAACTCCCTTTTTAGGCCTAGATCTGCAATAGTAATGAAAACAAGGATAAATTATCAGAATCATGCCTTAAATTGGCGAGAAAATGGAGAGAAAATCATGCATAAAAATATGCTATCAAATAATCCCCACACTGCCCAATGCTCGCCCTCGAGCATTCACAAAATTCAAAACAGTCCCCAAAACAGAACTAACACACCAAATCATAGCACAGAGAATAAGCATGCTTTCCAACAGTCGAGACCTCGAATGAAAACAGATTCTACCTAGATGAACACCCGCAACAGATCAGAAGGATAACGACCTGATACGATCCTAAGATGTATCATGCATAGCACATCGTATGTTCGTAATACGCAGATGAACAAGCAAATAGAGTCCGATTTGAGAGAACAGAGTCTTGATGGAAACTTCAAGATGTTAGCTTTCCTTTGGGACACGTTTCAGATCAATCGGACGGATCAAAAGTTATGCTCGTCGAGATTTCCCTGTGCAGAATGGACGTGATTACGCCCTATCCCGGCGTAATTACACCAAGACCAGTAGCATCGAGCTCCAGCTGATGTAATCACGCCACACACTCGACGTAATTACGTTCTGGCAGTTCCAGATTGCGCCAAAAAAGGGAATTATGGATTTATTATGGTTTTTCTTGATTTGGTGATTTCTGTGCTTTGTTAATTATGAATTTAGTTAATTAGTTTCCTTATTAATTAGCTAAATTAGTTTAGATTTATTTTAATTACTTAATTAGAAGTTCTATTAGGAGAAGGATTCTTATTGTAGAGATTTTAGGGTTTCTTCTATTTAAAGGAGCCACCCTCTTCATTATTTGGTAGATTATTTTGAAATAAAAACCAGAGAGTTTTCTCAATTGTTCTTCGCGAACCTTGTCCCTCATTGAGTCCGGATACTCGATTAGGATAGCAAGTAAAACCCGAAAATCCATTCCATTGAGTCGTCGCCCAAGGTTGATATTCACAGGTTGAATATAGGTCGCGGGATCGAATCAAGAACCTCACTTGAAATCGATTAGGTTGGTTGACACAGGTTGTCCTCAGGTCTAAGCTCGTACTTGTTGAGTTTATTTTCCGCATTCGAAATCCAAGCCTAGAACTAGATCGGGAATTACTTGTTACGCATCCTACGCAACTAGGATCGTATCAGTTGGTTGCGGAGCAAAGGCGTTCTACGGTTTGGTATCTATCCATCTATCCTTTACTGTTTTAATTGTTTTCTTTGTTGAGATTGATTCTTCTTCTACTCTGATCTAAAATCAATCTCCTTGCGTCCCGTGTGTTAGTTATTTGTGTGTTGAGTCGATCTAGGATTTCTAGATCTTGTTTGCGTCTTTGTGTGTACAAATCGCAACGATTTGTAGGGCCTTTTAAATACAAAAATCCAAGGTGTCTTTAATTTAATTGTTATTTAGTTTCATTCAAGAGTAAAAAAAAAAAAAAAAGAAGAAGAAAAGGGTCGGAAAAAAAAAAAATCAAAACTGAACAAAAAAAAAAATACAAAATACTACAGATTTTTGTGAAGTTACTGTAAAAAGAATCATTGTATTTGGTGGTCAGAATTGAAAGATATTGAAGTTGCAAGTTGTGGACTTTAAGATCTTGCGCACAGTTTATTCGCGAATTTGCGTATTGTTCGAGTTGTTCGAGTCTACTTGAGCCTTTTCTTGATTCCTATATATTAAACTCTACTCCAGTAGCGTACTTGCTTAATTGATTGATCGTTGCAATTACGCGAGTACCTTACATCCAAATTATTTTTGAAGCTAGTTGTCTTTGAGAGTCTTCTTGGAAGCTTATTCTTTGAAATTCTTGAGTCAATTAACATTTGTGCTTAGGGATGGCAATTGGGCGGGTATGGGCAGGTATGGGTATGTTAAACTGGGTATGGGCGGGTATGGGTAAATATCCAATTCATACCCAAAACAAAATATCCATTATTACCCATACCCAATATGCCCCATACCCAATTGGGCATATAATGGATATCCAATTCACCAAATTATTTTATTTTTTATAATTAATAAAAAAATTATTATTTAGATCCGTTTTCATTAATTATGCTCGTTTTTTACCATTTTGGTTCGTTTTTACCGTTTTGGCTCGGTTTTTACCATTTTGGCTCATTTTTTACCATTTTGGCTCGGTTTTTACCATTTTGGCTCGGTTTTTACCGTTTTTGCTCGATTTTTACCGTTTTGGCTCGATTTTTACCGTTTTGGCTCGTTTTTTACCGTTTTGGCTCGTTTTTACCATTTTGGCTCGATTTTTACCGTTTTTTTCATTTTTTTATCGTTTTGGCTCATTTTTTTAACGTTTTGACCATTTTGGCTCATTTTTTTTACCCTTTTTCTCATTTTTTGATCATTTTGGCTCGTTTTTTTACCATTTTGGCTCTTTTTTTACATATCTAATAAATAATTAGAGAAGTTTAATAAATGAAATAGCCGTCTCTACTAAATAATTCTGCACCCATCATATTTACCATACAATTTACATTGCTGTAATTTAATTTCTCGACTACAATAATTGAATTCCAATGTAAATGAAGGATCAAATATTACTGGATTTGGTTTTTCTTTTTCTTGGTAACCACTGATTTGGGTAGAATTAAATGTACTAGTGGCTAGAATTAAATTTGATAAAATATTATCCTAAATCATTGAAATTCAACGCAACTTTATCTTAAAGATGTCATGAGCAATATTATGTCACCCATACATGCATGAACAAGTCTCTAAGCAATACTCTTATTTATTCAATGAATTACATGCTTGCACTTGTCATAACAAAGAGAGACAGCCAAAGCTGGTAAAGTTTAAGTTCTTCCAACACTATGTACTAAACTTTTTCTTTTCTTGGGTCAGCATTAGACAAGTTCATGATAGCCACTTAAAATCCATTCCAGGATTTATCTTTTTGGATTCTTCTCTCTTTTTCACTTATTCTGAATCTACAGGTAATAACTTGCACAAACAAAAGAAAAACATTTTGAAACTAGTCAGAGCTCCAACTGCAGAAGAGCATCTCATATATTACACAAATTTTCCAACAGTCATAAGCAGATTGGAGTTACTATGCAAGTTTACATGATTATGAACTTCGAAGAAAGGCTTGGAGTTTTCATAAAATGAAAGGAAACAAAGATATAACCAGGAATAAGGGTGAATTGACTTACTGCATGTGCATCATGCTTGTCAATGCCTAGTATGGATGTGACAACTTTAAGGAAAATGTCCATCCCCTGCACGGCTTGCTTTCTCGTCACATGTATGAAACACAAACCCAAGAACAATGACATAATCTCAAGTAAATGAAAAATTGCATCACTAATAAGCAAACAAAACAAGAGAAACTTTAACCAACTAACCTCTGCCTTCAATTGTGATGTAGCATCCTGTCTCTTGCATGCTGCAATTCAAGTTATAAACCAAAGCATCATTGCTAGAAAATAGCCATCAAAGCTAGTTCTAGAGATTAATGAAAAGAAAGTTAATTCTCACCTCCACGAGAGTGAGGTATCTTCACAATCTTTTCAAATCCCATCTCCAAATCTAGAACCTGCACAAAGGGTGGCTTACCAAGCTCCATCTCATGTCTTAATCAGCCATCAACAAACAAATACCTAGTTAGTCTTTAAAATCACAAGCAATCATCTCATTAGAATATCTACAAAGTAATAACTAGTTAGGTGATAGACAGACACACTTGAAGTAAGAGCGTACGAAAGTTTCTTCACCCTGCAGTACTACCCAGTAACACCAAAATCAAACAATGAAAATCAAAGTACGGTAAGACACAATTAAGGACGTTTAAGCACCAATTAACCAAAACAAAAACAGATCATAAGCACCCAATTGAAGTTTTATTAAGTACCGGTTGAAGAATGGAGAAACGTTGTTGCAATGCCAGTTTGTTAGGAACACAAAAACTATGGACGAGCCTCCACAGTTGAAGATAAAATCCTACCAATTGAATACGGATTAAAAAATAAAATAAAAAACTCTATAGATTCTAAATTAGGGCAGAGTAATTGAGGAAATTACCGGAGCAATCGGGACAAAGGTGAGACGGAACGAATTTTCGCGGAGGAATGAAGCGATGAAATTGATGAAAGATGGTTTCTGATCGTCTCTCCACGCGCTGCTCATCATACAAACTCCAGCACCGGCTGCAACAATTTAAAAATTGAAATCCTCCGCAATTTCTCGAGAGCCAAACAAGAGAGTGAAACGAAAATCTACCTGAGTTAGAGCGGATAGGTTGGCTGTGAGTCGCCAGAAACTGGAAAAAAATACATATACCCGTTCGGGTATAGGTAATACCCGAACGGGTATCATACCCGGTTATACCCGAACGGGTATGGGTAATACCCAAACCATACGCAGTCAAACCGGGTATGCTTTGGATATTACCCGGTCAAATAGTTATGGGTATGGGCGGGTATCCGGGTATGGATACCCGTTGCCATCCCTATTTGTGCTGGAACAATTGCAGGAAATTTTGGCTGATTTTGTGAGCTTATTAGAGGGCTTAAACACGAGAGTAAACACGTGAGGGAGTGCTAGGCTTAGTACAATTTTACGCTATTTGTTCGTGTTGTGAATTTCAGGAATTAAAGGGATGCCTAATCATTCGACCGATGACATGGAGGGACCCAGGGAAATTAGGATGTTGGAAACTGTCCTCGAACGTCTAGCAGCAGTAGATGCCCGCCTCCAATCATTTTCAAACAGGGTTGAGACAGTTTCGGCCAAAATGGATGAAAGGCGACCTAGATCTGAGAACAGAAAGGATGCCAATCTGGGAAAAACAAAGATGAAATATTCTTCTTTTTACCCTAGCGTTGTACGAAGCAGGCCGTCGGTATTGAGGGAACCGACTTGGACGAAGCAAGAAAAGAAGGGGAGACCAATCCCGTCGGTGCCTCCTTATGATTATGGAATTACACCTACAACTTCAAGTGTACCCAAGGGAAAGGCAGAAGTGTTTGTTGAACAAAAAGAAGGGTTATTTCACACTCGTTGCCTAGTTGGAGGAAAGATGTGCTCATTGGCTATCAACGATGGGAGTTCGGCGAACTATGCAAGCGCATTGCTTGTAGACAAGTTGGACCTTCCAACTATTGAGCACCCAAGACCTTACTTGCTGCAATGTATGAACAATGGTAGAGAGTGGGAGGCAACTAAGCAAGTTTTAGTTTCATTCTCTATTGGGAATTATAAAGAGGATATCCTTTGTGATGTGATACCAATGTGGTCGAGTCATATCGTTCTTGGTCAACCATGGCAGCAAGGTAGAAGAGCCGCTCATGGAGGGAAGAAAGACCTTTACAAGTTGGTAAAGGATGGCCGAAAGTTCTCACTAGTTCCACTAACACCTCTTGAAATCCGTGAGGATCAAAAGCGACTAAAAGGGAAGTATGTCGAATGGGAAGTCGCTAGAAATATTGAGAGAAAAAGAGGAGAGTTGAGTGAAAAGAAAGAGAGCAATACCGAGGAAAACAGCCCCCATGAAAAGAGTGAGCATGGGAAGAGGGATAATGAACAAAATAGCCCCCATGAAAAGAGTGATCATGGGAAGAGGGATAATGAACAAAACAGCCCCCATGAAAAGAGTGAGCTTGGGAAAAGAGATAGTGAGGAAAACAGCCCGCATGAAAAGAGTGAGCATGCGTTAGTTGGCATTGAGAGATCAAAAGGAGAGGAAAAAGAAAAGAAATTGAGTGATTATGCCATAGGGAGAGAAGTGAGAAACACACTTTGTGTGTACAAAACCTGTTTTGGCGCAAGCCACCAAGAGCTGAATTTTTGGCCATTGCGCCTTGATTCTTCTAATCCTAATGAATTCGTTTCTTGTCCTATTTATTATTATTCTCTAGTGCAGGTAGATAAGAGTTCAATTCAAGAGAAGAAAACCCTTCTCCAATCGCCAACTCGAAAGATTGCACAACAAGACAATTCGGTAAATAGTGTGGTAAACGCTCACCGCCAAGGTATTGTGTGTCTGTCTTTCTCTAATGAAAAATCAAGTGAATTTTCACATGTATTTAAGTTTTATAACCATTCTCCTATGTGTGAGATTCATGATATATTTGTGCTTAAGTCTACAGAGCTTGAAGGGGCTCTTTTCAGACACAATCGCTTATATAGGTTGCATGATCTTTTGCGAAATTTTGATGAGCATGATGTGTTTAATGGTTGTTTGATGAGCTGTTGTGATTTAATTGATATTACTGATTTAATTTATAGGAATGACATGTCTTCACATGATGTTCCTTTGAGTCTTATTAGTAGTATTGATAAAAAGTCACTTAGTGGAAAATCGCTTGAGATTACTCCTAAGTTTAATCCTTATGCTAATGATTCTGATTTTTGTGAAGTCTATAATGATTATTTATTTGACACAAAATCTATGTTTTGTATGTATAAAGGAGATCATGACAAGCGCTTGTTTTGGGTGTGTAGATCGTTACACAATTTGACTGTGTGTTGGTCCTATCACAATAGGTTGATGCGTCATCATGGAATAACTATTACTAGCGTGTTCTTTAAGGATGTTATACTTTCACATGTTGTTCCTTAGAGTGTTGTTGGTAATTGTAGGGGAGAGTCACTTAGCGACTCATTGAGAAAATTGTGGAGGAAGTCGAGCACGAAGATGCTAAATTGGACACCTTGTCAACCAGAGTGGGGAGTTTCTAGCCGCATGGATAAAAGAACGTTTGGTTCTGTATGGCATGTCTTAGTTTGTAAGTATATGTTTGCATGGGAAGAATGTCTTCCTTTTATTTTATTGTCTTACTACCTGTGTACGCATATCACTATTTTTGGTTTGTTAAAACTCATGTGTCGTTTGGTTCATATGATATCACTCGGTTTGATATTGCTGCCTTTGAAAGTATTACTTAGCATAGGTGGCAGTAGGAAAATCGAGGTGATGTGGATAGCCCATGGACAAGCCAAGCACTATGTTGTACGATTGAGTGTCAAGATGACATTTATGAGGAACCATGGAAGGAGGCGCGAGTCCTTCAAGATATATACTTGGGTTTGGCAGTGCTTACGCCGGAAACGGTCTCCAACCCAAGTACCAGCAGACATGGCCACTTGGGGCAATGGTCCTACACAACGTGTTGTCATATTCAATGACATCGCAACCAAGTTGAACTTAAAGGGTTGGTATGGTTCCATTTGTGATTATTTTGATGTTACTAACTTAAGGTATTGTCTTGCAGGTTTAGTTCTGGATTCGAGGACGAATCCTTTCCAAGGGGGAGAGAATGATGTGAATCCTAGTGCATCAGAAGGAATACCCTTGAAGCCTAACAGACCACTGATTCACGCGAGGAACAAGGAGTTGCAAAGGAAGTCATCACAGTTCATCTACAGAGAATTAGAATGCGAGGAAGTCCCACATCTTGTGAGCTGTTTCAAGTGCACACAAATTGTGTGTGTTGCGGATTACACCTGTTGGCAACCAAGGTAGCGTAAGAGATGGCGAATGTACATTGAGTGTGGAATTACCGGACTTCCTGGGATAGATTATGTTGATCAAGATTCGAGGACGAATCTTTCCGAAGAGGGAGGGAATGATACGATCCCAAGATGTATCATACATAGCACATCGTATGTTCGTAATACGCAGATGAACAAGCAAATGGAGTCCGATTTGAGAGAACAGAGTCTTGATGGAAACTTCAAGATGTTAGCTTCCCTTTGGGACACGTTTCAGATCAATCGGACGGATGGATCAAAAGTTATGCTTGTCGAGATTTCCCTGTGCAGAATGGACGTGATTACGCCCTATCCCGGCGTAATTACACCAAGACCAATAGCATCGAGCTCCAGCTGATGTAATCACGCCACACACTCGACGTAATTACGTCCTAGCAGTTCCAGATTGCGCCAAAAAAGGGAATTATGGATTTATTATGGTTTTTCCTGATTTGGTGATTTCTATGCTTTGTTAATTATGGATTTAGTTAATTAGTTTCCTTATTAATTAGCTAAATTAGTTTAGATTTATTTTAATTACTTAATTAGAAGTTCTATTAGGAGAAGGATTCTTATTGTAGAGATTTTAGGGTTTCTTTTATTTAAAGGAGCCACCCTCTTCATTATTTGGTAGATTATTTTGAAATAAAAACCAGAGAGCTTTCTCAATTGTTCTTCACGAACCTTGTCCCTCATTGAGTCCGGATACTCGATTAGGATAGCAAGTAAAACCCAAAAATCCATTCCATTGAGTCGTCGCCCAAGGTTGATATTCACAGGTTGAATATAGGTCGCGGGATCGAATCAAGAACCTCACTTGAAATCGATTAGGTTGGTTGACACAGGTTGTCCTCAGGTCTAAGCTCGTACTTGTTGAGTTTATTTTCCGCATTCGAAATCCAAGCCTAGAACTAGATCGGGAATTACTTGTTACGCATCCTACGCAACTAGGATCGTATCAGTGACCCTTAAGAAAAGACTTTTCCACATTAGCCTATTCACCAGCAATCCTCACATGGATCAGTGTTTGCACTCACACTCATAAGGCTAGGTGTATAAACACTCAAGTATGCAGAAAACGCAGTACAAAACCAAGTTTGCATATCAATCCGAGTACATTAGACACATGCATAGGCAATCTAGCAATCAAAAGACTCCGCATCGGGGGCAAGAAGGGGAAGCAAGGAAAATAAATGATAAGAGGAAATGGGAGGAGTGGAAGAATGAAGTATAATGAGAAGAAAAAGTGGAGAAGAGGGAGAGTAAGGAAGTGAAATGAGGAGGTGGTGAAACCAACTCAAACCTGGAGGCGAAAGCTAGACTAGATTCTTCTTCTTCGAGGGGGATCTTTGCTTACTTTGTTCGAGACCAAGGCTCGGGACCTTGAATGAACGCTGGCTTTTGATTTTCCTCTTCTTCTTTTTCATGATTCGGACTTGCTCTCTTCTCTTTTCTGTTTTTCTATTTTTCCTTTTTCTTTCTTTCCTTTTTTTTTTTTTTTTTAATTGAGAGAGAGAGACATCTGGATTGTTTGAGGATTGAAACCTTGTTCTTCGGGGGCTGGATATTCTGATTTCACTTCCCCACACTTGTGTTTTGCTGTGGATGAGAAGTGATTTTTTTCGTTCTGCTCTGCCCTTGATTTCTTCGTTTAGCTTCGAGGTCTTGAATTTGTGCCAGCATTCGGGGTCTTGAATTTGGGGGATCCCCACACTTTGCTTTTGCTGCTTCATTTGTCTAGTCTAGCCTTCTATAGTCCTCCCAACAACACCGCTCACCTGCCAAGAGAAAGATCAAAGAAAATTCAAATGGTTAGAATGGAGGAAAACAGGGGTATCGGGGTCAAAATGAATGGAAAAAAAATGAGAGAGAGCAATTTTATACGAAGACTTAATCTTTTTGCTACTTTCCTATGTCTAAACATGTCTACACCCATGGATATCATGCAAACCCAGCCAGTACCTAGTCATGCATTTATCACTCAAACAATAAATATAGACATGAAGGCTCAAATGCTCACAAGGTGCCTAATTCTTGACTACTGGTGTGTAGGTCTTGAAGCAGATATAAGGTGCAACAGGCATAAAATGAAATATTCGGGACCTCGACTATGGACAACATTTTCATTCTATGTGCACAAGTCAGGTGTGTCCATCATTGGGGGTTTTTAAAAATGAGGTAGCAGAATAAAGATAAAAAAAATGAAAACTAAAAGATTCATGCATAAACTTAGGAAAAATAAACTAATAAATAAAACATGCATAATATAAGAAATACTAGCAGTTCAAACCCCTCCCCACACTGAAGCATCGCATTGTCCTCAATGCGAGAAGGGTACAAAATAGGTAGCAGTTCAAGATAGAGTAGAAAAATAACAGAACATAAAGTAGTTTTGAGAATGTTTGACCAGCCCACGCAGGGGCAATGAGAAAGATTGTTCAGGATCAAGAAGGAGGGAGGTTGCGGGGTGCGACTTCAATCGTGAGGGCTCGAATTTCCACCAGGATTGCGCGGTTGGTACTCAGGATGGCGTTGAGGAGTCAGTGTATGGTGGCATCAGTGGGCACTCGTTCGGGACCTTGAGGAGGGGTGGCAGAACTGGTTTCGCGGCCTGGAGTAGCGTCGGGAGTGCGAGTCTGGGCTCGGGGCCTTGAAGGATCAGGGTACTCAAACTTCCCCTCGATCTTGCCTTTATTATCTGCATGGAAACTCAAAACACCATCAGATACACAAAGAAATCCCATCATATCCAGGGTCTTGAGACCTAGGATCTTGAAGGATTGTGGATGCTGGTGCAGGTTCAGATCCTTGGGTTTCAAGGTATACAGATGCGAGACCAAGCTGGTGACGATGGATCCGAGGACAGGAGAGCGACCCAGGGGGGCATTCACGACGTTGTGGACTGAGGTGGCGATCCAGAACCCGAGGTTGACTCTCTTCTGGTGGTGTATAGCCCAAAGGAAGAACAACTCAGATTAAGCTAGCTGGCCCGGGGTCCCGAATTTTCCTGAGAATGCGATGGAAAGGAAGCGTTGCAGGATCCTGAGTGCGGGGTGATCGTCAGTCAAATGAAGAATTATAATGCCCAAAAACGTGTGTGCACAAGAGATAATGTGTACAGTGGTAGTCAGAGTCGAACACAGGGATTGTGAGAGACTGGTCTAAGGTCTTGAATGTATTCGGGGGAGAAGAGCACAGAAAGTAACAATCGGGGGGGGGTTTACTTGGCTAAACGAGTTAGCCAAGGCAGATTTCGGGAGCTAACAATTTCTATCTAGGAAAGCAGTATTCGGGGTCCCGAATGTCACGTTCGAGGTCCCGAATGGTAAAATAAGTAAATTAGTAAACAAATCCAGAAAGGGTAAAACAGGGGGGAAATACACGCAAATAATCAGATAGAGAGGGATTCTTAGCAAAGGTATTCTTGAGTTGCGTTCAGGACCAGATTGTCATCAGCTCAAGGGTATTCTATTCAAGACATCATAGAAATGACATAGGGACCAGATTCCTCGGATATCCCCTACTTTTCTCTTAAGAGAAACTACCTCCCGTTTCCACATATGAGGTAGTCTTGACGGTTTGCCATCCCTCCAGGCATGAATGCGGGAGGGTCGTACTCAAACCGCCCATGAAGCTAAGAAAAGACAGATCTAGAGCTAAGAGTCCCTCAGTTTGTCAGGCTCGTGACCTTGCTCTAATCAACTACCCACCCTATCTATTCGAGACCACTTCAGCGCAGTCAAGACTAAACAGATGCCTACTTATTTCATGCAATTTTCCTTCCGTATTCATCACATAAATTGCAGCATTTACACAAGATAATCATCAGCTGATCAGACCTCAAGTTAAATCATGCAAAGATGTAATTAAAATGATGAATAATTGAATATGGCATCAAGAATGTATTAAGCGTATTTAGGCCTCGAATCTGTCCTTGCAACCCTTGAATCACCCTTGCTAAGAATTAGAGATTTAGCTACTCATGCTTGAAATTAAACAAATAATAATTGAAGAAAGCATAATGAGTAAATAAATAGATTAAAGGAAGAAAACTTTGTTACTAAAATCCGTTTGAAGCCCGGCGGCAAGGTTGAAGGTGCTAACAAGAACTAGAGAGATAAACTAGAGAGAAGTCTAAGGAAAACTAATTCTACTAATTCTGAAAATTACACTATGAAGTGAGAGATAGAAAAAAGGATGCCCTAAACTAATCTTAGATGCCCTTTATATAGTAGAGCTCTAAGCACAAAATATCTTCAGCCTAAAACTAGGGACAAAATGCATTAATTGAAAGCCTAAAGAAGTGGATCCATGCTCCTTAAAGCACAAAGCTGGAAAAGCATAAAGATGTCTGATTTTCCCAGCTTTGGCAGGTCTGGACTGGGCTCAAGGGCTGACTTGGTTAGAGCGGTAGGTATTTGGTGGTCAGTGCAGACTGCATGAACAGTGTTAGAGGAGGCACATGGAAGCTCTGGCGAGGTGACACGTGGAAATGTCATTCTTCGTCCTTCGGGGTCCCGAATGGTGAATCCGATTCGGGACCTTGAACGCTGCTTGGGCTCGGGACCTCGACTCTGGGTCTTGAAGCTCAAAACTGCACAAAATGCCCCAAAAATGCATCTTTTCGTATAAACTCCCATTTTAGGCCTAAATCTGCAAAAGTAATGAAAACAAGGGTAAATTAGCAGAATCATGCCTTAAATGGGTGAGAAAATGGGGAGAAAATCGTGCATAAAAACATGCTATCAAATAATCCCCACACTGCCCAATGCTCGCCCTCGAGCATTCACAAAATTTTAAAACAGTCCCAAAACAGAACAGACACACCAGACCATAACACAGAGAATAAGCATGCTTGTCAGGATTCGGGACCCCGCCTAGATACACCTGCATCAAATCAGAAGGATAACGACCCTTGAGAAGAGACTTTTCCACATCAGCCTATTCACTAGCAGTCCTCTCATAGATCGGTGTTTGCACTCACGCTCGTGAACAAGGTTAGGTGTTTAAACACTCAAGTATGCAAAAACGTAGCACAAAACCAAGTTTGCAAGTCAATCCGAGTATATTAGACACATGCATAGGCAATCTAGAAATCAAAAGACTTCGCATCGAGGGCAAGAAGGGGAAGCAAAGAAAATAAATGACAAGAGGAAATGGAAGAAGCATAATGAGAAGAAAAAACGGAGAAGAGGGATAGTAAGGAAGTAAAATGAGAAGGTGGTGAAAACCATCTCAAACCTGGAACGCTCCCTTGGCAGAAGGAATCGAGATGGTGAGACAATGTTGCTGAGGGCGAAAGCTAGACTAGGCTTTTCTTCTTCGAGGGGGATCCTTGGCTTCTTCATTCGGGACCTAGGCTCGGGACCTTGAATGGATGCTGGCTGCTGATTTTCCTCTTCTTGGCTTTCAAGGTTTGGTCTTGCTCTTTTCTCTCTCTTTTTTATTTATATTTCTGTTTTTCTTTTTTTTTCTTTTTTTTTTCGAGAGAAAGAGAGAAAGAGAGATCTGAATTGAGGATCGAGACCTTGTTCTTCGGGGGCTGGATATTCTGATTTTACTTCCCCACACTTGTGTTTTGCTGGGAAGTGATTTTTCGTTCTGGGCTGCCCTTGAATTCAGTTTTGAGGTCTTAAATTTGCGCCAGCATTCAGGGTCTTGAATTTTTGTGGGATCCCCACACTTTGCCTTTGCTGCTTCGTTTGTCTAGTCTAGCCCTCGATAGTGCTCCCAACAACATTGCTTCACCTGCCAAGAGAAAGATCAAGGAAAATTCAAATGGTTAGAATTGGAGAGGTCAAGAAGGGATTCGGGGTCAAGATGAAAGAAATAGAACAAAAGAAAAAGAGAGAGAACAATTCGATGCGAGGACTTAATCTTTTTGCTGCTTTCCTATGTCTAAATGTGTCTATACCCATGGATATCATGCAAACCCAGTCAGTACCTTAGTCATGCATTTCACTCAAGCAATAAATATAGGCATGAAGGCTCAAATGCTCACAAGGTGTTAATTCGTGACCACTGGTGTCTAGGTCTTGAGGCGGATATAAGGCATAACAGGTAAAGAATATCACTTTCGGGACCTTGACTAAGACAGCACATGATCTCGAATGGGAGTGTCCAGTCGGGGGCCCGAATGATGGGGGCAGAAATGAGCTTGGCTTTCAAGGTCTCGAATGCCGCTTTGCACTCTTCGTCAAATATGAAGTCCACATCTTTGTGTAACAGTTGGCACATTAGCTGGGCTATCTTGGAGAAGTCCTTGATGAACCTCCTGTAAAATCCTGCATGACCAAGAAAAGATTGCACCTCTCGAATATTCGAGGGGTAAGGCAAGGTCTCGATAGCTTGAATTTTAGCTTTGTCCACTTCGATGCCCTTGCGGGACACGATGTGGCCTAAGATAAGCCCTTGGTCTACCATGAAATGGCATTTCTCAAAATTAAGAACAAGGTTAGTGTGCACACATCTTTGCAAATTTTTCTTTAAATTTGAGAGGCATTCGGAAAAGGAGTTACCATAGACCGTGAAGTTGTCCATAAATACCTCGATGCACTCCTCTACAAATTCTGAAAAGATGCTGACCATGCACCTCTGAAATGTGACCGGGGTATTACACAACCCAAAGGGCATGCGTTTGTAGGCAAAGGTCCCGAATGGGCAGTGGGAAATGGTCTTTTCGGGTAGCCTCGTTCAAGCGTCGGTAGTCGATGCATACACGCCACCCATTCTGGATTCGGGAGGGAATCGGCAGACCCTCGGGACCTGGAATGATGGTGATGCCTGTTTTCTTCGGGACCACCTGAACAGGGCTGACCCATGGGGAATCCGAAATGGGATAGATAACCCCGACATCAAGCAATTTCAATACCTCTTTCTTGACCACCTCCATCATGGGGGGGTTCAATCGTCTTTGAGGCTGTCAGATTGTCTTGCTGTCTTCTTCGAGATGTATGCGGTGAGTGCACAAGGACGGTGACAGGCCCTTGATGTCTGCAATCGTCCAGCCGATGGCCTTTTTAAAACTCTTGAGGAGGCCCACTAATTCAAGCTCTTGAACCTCTTCCAATTTATTGGAAATTATGACTGGGAGGGATTCTTTTTCCCCGAGGTAAGTGTATTTCAAATGTGAGGGCAGTGTCTTGAGTTCAAGGTCGGGAGCTTGCACTAGAGAAGGAATGAGTCGCTCATGACCTGCGTAATCGGGAGCCTCACTCGGGGGCTCGACTGCGAGGATAGCATTTTCTTCGAGAGTTGCTGCGACTGAGCATAGTTCAGTGGGGACTGCAATGGATGATGTCATCTCCTTCAAGGATTCGGGGGTGAGACTTCGGTCGAGAATCGGCTTCAAGGGCTCGATAGAATTCAGATCAGCAATGTTCTCCACAAAGGGGTCAATCACGTCAATAAAATTGACACTTGAAAATTCGGAGGGGTACTTCATGGAATCCAGCATGTTGAAGCGGATGATTTCCCCACCGAATTCGAGGGAGATGAAGGCTTCATAGCAGTCAATTTTCACACGGGCAGTGGCCAAGAAAGGGCGCCCCAAAAGTACATCCGAAGATTTGGTGGTTGTTGGGTTCTCCATGGAAAGAACATAGAAATCCGCTGGAAATAGGAATTCACCCACTTAGACAAGAACATTCGTGATTATGCCTTTGGAATATACAACCGAGCGGTCTGCAAGTTAGATGACAAGTGTGGTTTCCTTCAAGGGCCCGAGTCCAAGGCTGTTGTAAATGGTCAAGGGCATAACATTAATTCCAGCTCCCAAATCACACATAGCCTTCCCAATATCGATGGTGCCAATTCTGCAAGGGACCGTGAACATGCCTTGATCCTTGCACTTGGGCGGAATTTTGCGCTGGATATGGGCGGACAAGTTAGCTCCCACACTTATCCGATTCACCTCGGTGAATTTGTTCTTGTTTGTGCAAAGTTGTTTCAAGAACTTTGCATACCGCGGCATATTCTTGATGGCCTTGAGAAGAGGAATGTTGATAATGACCTTGTTGAACATATCAAAGATGTCCCGATCCTCTTCATCTTTCTTCTTCTTGACCAACCGTTGAGGGAACGGGGGCTCGAGTACCTTGTTAATGAATTCTTGAGAGAATTCTTCTTCAACGGGTTACTTTTTCTTACATCGAGACTTCTTGCTGGAAAAGAAGTGATCGAGAGTTGCGTCATTGAATCAAGATTTCTTTGGTTGTTCAGTAGGCTCAGCGGGTTGTTCTGGAGGTGGTTGTGCGCTGTTATCGCATTCGGGGCCTTGAATGATAGTATCAGCTTCGGGACCTTGATTATCCCTTGCAGAGTCGGGGTCTGAATGGACACGAGAAGGTATCTCGAGACTACTGCGGAGGTTCATGGCTCATGCCTCGTGCTTCGGGTTGTTTATAGGTGTTTCTAAGAAATAAACTTATATATATACTATAGATTGAAAAGAATCAAAATCTATATATAAATATATACACTCCTAATCCATGAATTTTCTCCAGAAGCGATGGCGCTTCCAAGCCATTTCAGCCATTTGATCAATGGGCACGTTCTTGGTCTCCGGCAACAGGAAGTATGCGCACAAGCCCATGACCACAGTGCAAGCACCAAAGAAGAAGAAAATGAAAGCTCGCATCTGACACATCATTGACAAGAAGAACTGACCAATAATGGCAGTACAGGTCATGTTCGTAGCAACTGCAAGTGAGAACCCAACAGTCCTTGTCTCCAGCGGAAATGTTTCGCTTGGTATCAGCCACCCAATTGGACCCCATGACCATGCAAAAGAGCACACATAGCGACATACCAACACAACCACCAGTATTCCTAAAACCTTTGATAGCTCCCCTGTTGGTCCCAACTTCCCTAGGAAAATCCCTCATTGCACCCTGCATCATCAAATCTCAATTCGTCAAGAAAACCCCAACAGTTATTTCCTACGGCAAAGATGTAAGTGTTCCAACCGATGACTATCAGCAGCGTTCATCAGGTTGGATATCGCAGATTATGCGATCTCGTTGTGCGTATTGGGTGGTTGCGATTGCAGACTGAGTAGCACAGGTTCTCTGAATGATTTACAAAGATGGGCATGGGTTGTGACCATGACCCGGGCATCATTTGCAGAAGAAATTTTGTAGATTGGTGGAGAGTTACTCTGTGGTAGATGATTTGGTTTCCAGCTTTTGTGATTCGTTTGGCTCAAATTTTTTCAGCAAACCGAAGTTGAAACGCAGAGTTTTACTGTACAATGGGACCGTGTACAAAGCTCTAACCCCTCCCCTAACTATAGAGTTCTTTTCTTGTAACATAGGAAAGCTTTTTTGCCCCTCAATTTTTTATATCTTTTGCCACTGATCGAGACTAGCTTAACCCGCACCAAAATTTGTTGTATAGGTAATCAGGTTCAGATAGAGTAAATTAGGAGACGGGTGTTACTCACTCCTAGTGTAATTGTAATATAAACATTGAAAATATAGTTTGCAGTTTGGAAACTTCTTTAGCTACCTTCACGAATTATCCTATTTTGCCTTTTTTATTTATGTTTCCTTGGGAAAAAAACAAGTGTTTGAAGTTGGTTAGCAATTAGTTTTATAGCTCAATGTTTGAGTTTTGTTGTTCTGTATTTTTATCTATGAAAATTATAATCACAACATGAAAAATAATATTATAATATATATATATATAAAACAACTTTAATTGCCGGTTCTTTCTCAAGCATCCATACTAAAATAATAATTCAATCTCAGAAAATTCAGAAAACTAGGAACAAAACGTTTTTTAAGAAATAAACTTATCCCCCTAATCCATGAATCTCCTCCAAAAGCGATGCCGCTTCCATGCCATTTCAGCCATTTGATCAATGGGCACGTTCTTGGTCTCCGGCAGCAGGAAGTATGTGAACAAGCCCATGACCACAATGCAAGCACCAAAGAAGAAGAAAATGGAAGCTCCCATCTGACACATCATTGACAAGAAGAACTGACCAATAATGGCAGTACAGGCCATGTTCGTAGCAACTGCAAATGAGAACCCAACAGTCCTTGTCTCCAGCGGAAATGTCTCACTTGGTATCAACCACCCAATTGGACCCCATGAACATGCAAAAGAGCTCACATAGAGACATACCAACACAACCACCAGTATTCCTAAAACCTTTGATAGCTCCCCTGTTGGTCCCAACTTCCCTAGGAAAATCCCTCCAATTGCACCCTGCATCATCAAATCTCAATTCCTCAAGAAAAACCCAACAATTATTCCAATGGCAGAAGCGATTTGAATATGTGGTGGGAAAAAGCATAATTCATTCGCAAACAGACCCTAATCATGTTGGGAGAACAACCCTTTTGGTTCTGATAACACCTCGCGGAACTAATTAATTGATGTATATAGAAGTTAATTTATCTGATTGCAAATTCTACTTATAAGTTAAGGTCTATGACCAACTAATTAAAAAAGAGAAAGAAATGAAGTATAAGGTTATTACCTGGGTAGCCAACATGATGAAACAGGATCCTATAAGCAGCCCCCTCCTCCCAAACTTGTCCACAGCGTAGATAGCCAGAAATGTGCTCAACACATTGACAATACCGGTGACTACAGCAGAAATAAGTGAAGCATCGCTCGCGAACCCGACGGTTTGGAACAGGATAGGTGCATAAAACATGATAGCATTGATTCCTGTGAACTGTTGAAACACTTGAAGGCTCATTCCTACCATAAGAGGTGGCCAGTTAGATCGGTTCCTAAAGACCTCCGAGAACGAAGCATTTGCCTCTTTAGCTCTCCGGCAGGAAGCTTGGATCTCCTGGAACTCGAGACCTACATCTTCGGTCCTTCGAAGTTTCTTGAGTACTCTTTCCCCTTCCCCTTCTTTCCCGCGCTCAACTAGACTAGTTGGGGTATCAGAGATTATTATTGAGCCTATGAATAGGATCAAAGCTGGCACACCTGCAAGGCCTAAAGACACTCTCCATCCGTTAGGATGGAGCTTTGATGTGCCGTAGTTGACAAGATTGGCAAGAAAGATCCCAACCGTAATCAAGAGTTGGAATGCAATGTTCATCGCCCCTCGGGATTCCGGTGGTGCTATCTCTGATAAGTATAATGGAACAGCCTGCAGCCCAAACAAAAATGAAAGCGGAAGTTGAGAGAATTTTAAACAGAGATATTCATATCTTAGGTTAGGATGATAGAGAGAATTCATTACCTCATTGCCAAATCCGACGCCGAAGCCAAGCAGAATCCTGCCAAGGATGAGGAGCCCGAGGGAGGGAGCAGCAGCACTGCAGGCAACTCCTGTCAGGAAGAAGACTGAAGCAGCTAGGATGGTTACTTTTCGACCAAGCTTCTTGCAAACCCAGGATGCGATAAGACTTGCCAAAAGGGCAGCCCAGTAGAGTGAGGATGTGAAAAGCTGAAGCCATGGATCGTTGAATTTGCAGTAGTTATCTTCCCTTGCGTGCGTGCTTTCGTTGGTACACATGTGGAAAGAACTTTATCAGAAAGTCATTCATGCCTGTCACACCACCTGAGCACACAACACCATCATGTACACAAAACATTAGTAATTATAAATACAACCCTTAATTAAACCATTAATCAATGCCAATTGTGAAAATAGTTTAATAACAAAAGAGAAAAGACAATTGAGAAAATTAAACACAATTAAATTTGGTGTGGATTTTTTTTTTTTTTTTTTGGATCAATAAACATAAGAACGTGGCAATGGCATAATATTTACTTAAAACAAAAATTAATACAAAAAACGTACGTGCTAGAAAATATTTATGGCGATGGTAAAAAAAGAAAAGACTTAGCCAATTGATTGACATATTAGGAGAAAAAAATAATTAGAAAATTATATATACCTGAAATTCCGATGTCATAACCAAACATTAAGCCACCACAAGCAGCGAAAGCAATGCGAGACCACACATAAAGACCGCCGCGTCTCCTGCCGGGCTCAACCCCTCCGTTCTCAATGTCGTCTCTGTTCATCTTTCTAATTAATTTCTATCTCTTTATTTTTCCCCAATTCAAGAAGAGAGACTACAAGCTAGTTAGATAGATAGAGTCTTGAGGTGGTGTGTATATATATACTATAGCTACTATACGTACGTACTTCTTATTATTAAATAACTAATTTTATTATTTTACTAATACTAATATCAGTCGGAGTTAGTTAATTAGTAGGCCTTAAATAATTAATTTTATTATTTTACTAATACTAATATCAGTTGGAGTTAGTTAATTAGTAGGCCTTAAATAATTAATTTTATTATTTTACTAATACTAATATCAGTAGGAGTTAGTTAATTAGTAGGCCTCTTCCTAGTTCCTTGTCCGATGTATCCATTTAACATTATAACTCTAATGCTTTTATAATATGTGCGGCTCTCGTTGAAAATAGTCCATAAATGGATTAAACCAATAAGAATATGACACATGTTAAATATATGCTAAGTCTATCATATATTCTCTTTAATTTATTAATAAATATTAATCAATAAATAATTTGTTCCGTTAGTGATCGTCAATCAAATACAATTTATAATGCCTGAAATTATGTGCACAATGGATTATGTGTATATTGGTAGTCAGGGTCGAACACAGGGATTGAGAGAGACTGATTCAAGATCTTAAATAAAATCACAGGACAAAAACACGAAAAGTAACAAACATTGGGGTTTTACTTGACTAAACGAGTCAGCCAAGAGAGTTTGGGAGCTAACAATTTCTAACTAAGAAAGCGGTATTCGGGACCTTGAGTTGTCAATTCGGGGTCCCGAAGGAGAAAATATAGCAAATCAATGAACAAGTCAAGATAATAAGACAGAGAGTGAAATAAGCACAATAAATCAGATAGAGAAGGATCTTAGCAAAAGGCATTCTTGGGTTGCATTCGGGGGCCCGATTGTCATCAGCACAGAAATATTCTACTCAAGCATGCATAGAAATGACATAGGGACCAGATTCCTCGGATATCCCCTACTTTTCTCTTAAGCGAAACTACCCCCGTTTCCACATGTGAGGTAGTCTTGACAGCCCGCCATCCCTCCAGGCACGAATGCGGGAGGGCCATATTCAGACTGCCCATGAAGATAAGAAAAGACAGATCTAGAGCTAAAAGTCCCTCAGTTTGTCAGGCTCGTGACCTCGCTCTAATTAACTACTTATCCTAGCCAGTCGAGACCACTTCAGTGCAGCTACTACTAGATCCCGTATTTATCACATGGATGACATCATTTACTCATAGAAATTATCAGTTGATCAAGCCTCTAATTACCACAAGTAAAAGTGTAATTAAAATGCTAGGGGTTAGTTCTTGGACCAAAGTACATCCTAGGATGATCAACATCCATTCTAATTGAAAATTACTGCCAGTGCGCAGACAAGAAAAGGCAAATTAAGCAACATTCGTGCGAAAATCGTAGAGACTACACTTAATAATGCAAACAAGTGAACCTCCTAATTGCAGTAATGTATACAAAGCATCATCAAACCTAGCTATGTTCAAACTTTGGTGAGAGACGGAAGTGTATAAACAAGTTCCATTCAAGACGCCGCGGATACATTGTCTCCACCTCATCAGAATATATGCACAATGTCGTACGCAAATCTTTGTCCATGTCAAAGAAAACAGAATAGTTTAACTCAGGGCTAAATGCCGAAGACAATGTTCAACTCAGGATAAGCAAATTAACCATAGGTATGAAATAGAGGAGGAAAGGATACGTCCAGAACAACACGAATGACTGCAAAAACAGAAGCACAGTGTCAGTATTTCGAAATATTAAACAGGATAAGAGATGATGTCCCCAACCAACATCAATCTGCAGTCATGCACAAGGAGTTAGGTTTTTCCAGGGACCGATCAGGGCCCCAAAAAAACCACCAAGACCCATCTACAGATATCTAAACAGACAAATTAAAACAGCTAGCAGCAACATTTATAAGTTTGTTTGTCACAAAATATGGTGACAACACTTTCATATTCCATATGATGGACAAAGATCAAACTACAATATTACTTCTTGCGCACCAGTAACAACTAGAAGAATGAAAATAAACCATACAGCTAAAAAACAAGATTATGATAACTGACACAGAGCACAAAAGCATACCATAAGTCCACCCAAAAAGCCATCAAGTGAAACTTTGTTCCAGGCAGGAGTCAAAATATGAATGAGCTGAGAACTTTGCCTTTGCCATGAGCCCGACTGAAGTGATTGCCATGATAAGGAAATAAAAGATAAATCCAGTCAAGCCAGTGAATCCCAAAATTCCTGCCATTACCCCACCAATGATGGATAAAAACGTTCGGCTGCACGCACAAAAGATTAAGCTCACGTTATCTCGTAAACGCGCAACTCAAATCAAATGTACTTAAACACTGAACACATATTGTAGGGTGCTTTTCAGTGATTCATCAGGAAAAGTTTGTAACAACCTATGCCCGTACTACAAAATTACCAGATAACAAGCAAAACCACACAGTCCTCAACAACAAAATATATATCAAAAAAGAAACAGAACTAAACTTGTTGTTTCGATAAATGTGGTATATATCAAGGGAAGCTTTTAAAACACACCTGTAGTATATAATTTTCATATTGCTTTGCAAATTTTCAGCATTGAATATTTGCAAACCATTCGCAGATTCAGTGTACTTCTTCAGGGATTCGCCTGACCCAGCCATACCTCTGCTTTATAATAAGATTCAATACTTAAAAAGAAGAAGAAGAAGAAGAAATTGTTTAAAGCCCAGAAAATTGACTGACAGAGCCAACATATCGCCTACTAAAGAAAAATAGAAACAGATCTGTGGATTGGCATCAATCTGAAAACAAATGGGAATCATCGAAAACTCCATGATAGAAAAAACAGGATTGAAAGATGGAGAGCACGAACCTTGTTTGTTCTTGTTCTGCTTACTAAAAAGTGTCAGACTCTCAGTTTCTCACACGGTAACTTTCTGCGACTTGATCAATTCCCACTTCAATGCTTTCAAATTCCCACTTAACTCCTCCATTTTAGGTTTCAGTCCTTCCACTGCGCAGTGAGTTACCTTAAACGACGTCACTCCAAATACTCCTTTCCTTGATGAAATATCTTTTGCCAATATACTCATTTTAATTTGTTGGGAAAATGCCAAAAACAGTACCCGTACATTGGGCCTTCAATTAATTTAGCACTTGTACCTTTTTTTGGTTTTAAAACGTACTCGTACGCAATTAATTGATCACATTTGGTACCTACGGTCGTTTTCGTCACCAACCTGTCGTTATCTAGTCTACGTGGCATGCCACGTCATTCACTTCAGGCTGACATCGCTGACATGGCATGCCACGTAGACGAATCCGACCCGAATCGTTGGCGCGTGGGTCGGGTAGGATTCCTAGCTGCAAATGACGTTGTTTGCATTTTCCCTTCTAATTAAACGACGTCCACGTGCAAGAGACAATCAATGACCGCAGAGAAAAAACCATCTCGCTCCCTCATTCAATCCAAATTAAATCCAATCCCTGGCAGCTTTAATTAAATCCAATCCTCTACCCAATTAATTCCAAATCCAAATCCCCTCCCAAATTAATCAATCCCATTCCAATCCTTCTGCCCAATTAATTCCAATTCCAAAATCCTTTCCCAAATCCTTTCCCAAATTAAAGCCAAATTCATCTTTGCCAAAACCCAAATTCACCTCTCAATTACTAATCCCTTCAGCGTCGCCGCTGCTGCTCACTGCCGTTCCTCCAGCGCCGCCGCTGCTCCCCACCACTCACTCATTTGCAAAATAACCATTCCTCAACCTAAATCAAAACCCAGCTGAAACCATCATAAATCCAATTAAAACCGAACCCATCTCACTCTCCTCACTGCCAGCCACCGCCAACCATCACCGCCGCGCCTTACCACCGCCACTAATTACCCTATCAATTAACCCAAATAAACCACCAAAAAATCAACTCATCACTGCCCAATCGCCACCCTCACGAATAGGATTAATCAATATATCCAATTAATTCCTCTGCCTTGTACCAAAAACTAACCTCCCTGCAAATTAAACCACCCAAACCTACTGCCAAACTCACCGGAGCGATCCACGGCCAAAACCACCACCCATCAACCCTCTCCTCGCCACCCCCGATCCAATCAAACCGGCCATCAACCATCCACCAACCGAAATCAACCACCACCAAACCATCATCACCACCATACCTCCGTCGCAGCGTTACTGCAAGAGCCGAGAAGAGAAGGAAAGAAAGAAATAAAACAGAAAAGAAACAAAGAAGGAAAAGAGAGAAGAGAGGGTTGCGGGCTGCAGCCAAATTGGAACAAGGAATGAAATAATTGAAAGAAGAGAAGAGAGGGAATTTACGGTTAGGTCTGGTTTGAGAAGGGAAAATGTTGGATGAATGAGGGAGATGAAGACACGCGCGCGGACGTCGTTCAATTAGAAGGGAAAATGCAAACGACGTCGTTTGCAGCTAGGAATCCTACCCGACCCACGCACTAACGATTCAGGTCGGATTAGTCTACGTGGCGTGCCATGTCAGCGATGTCAGCCTGAAGTGGATGACGTGGCATGCCACGTAGACTAGATAACGGCAGATTGGTGACGGAAACGGCCGCAGGTACCAAATATGATCAATTAGTTGCGTACGAGTACCTTTTAAAATCAAAAAAGGGTACAGGTGCCAAATTAGTTGAAAGCCCAACGTACAGGTACCATTTTTGGCATTTTCCCTAATTTGTTCCATGTGTTCCAATTTTCATATTAATATGACACTCAGACCTACTTGTTGCATTTTTCTTCTTCTAGATAAGCTAAATGATATTAGTAGAATCCGAAGAGAGACTAAATCAATGGACCAAAACCACTCTACTCCTCCATCTAAATCCGACAAGGAAAAACGAAACAATGAATAAGCAACCTTTAATCAAGTAAAGAGGAGGGCCATATAACGGTGGCGAACTCGGATGGAGCTGAAAAATTCTTGCCGGAAATTTTACCATTTTCATTTATAACCAAAGAGACCAAAGCATGGCGTTAAAGGCAGCCATCCACGCACGCTTTTGATCGTTATTCATCAAGCCTCCCAAGCCGTTCCACCCTTCGAATAAAGAGACCAAGTTATCTGGCAGGGACGAGCGCACGCCCCACCAACTTGAGGTCACACCGCGCAAGCCAACTAGGAAAAGATGATCTACGGGGTTTCCAAGTGGAGACTACACAGCGGACACCAAGCGAGTCATCAACTTTATTGGGCTTTTGCTGCTTCATGCCTCCTTCTACTGGGCAAGCCCAACGGATACTACTAGTCTACTACCATTTTTTATTAGCATTTATCTGGAGTACTAGAAAATTGACCCCACGTTGCAAGGAGTTATACATTAATTCTTCCCATCTTTTTATCGGAAAAAACTTGGGTAGATCATGATCTACATATATCATTATCTAGGATGATGACACGTGCCCCAAATAGTGCTATAATACCACTATTCTTAACATTTTTAGACACATGTCATCATCCTACATCATGATGTAGATAGATCATGATCTACCCAAGTTTTACTCCTCTTTATCTTACCGTGTATATAAAAATCATAAAAATCATTTCATCAATGAGATTATTACACGTAAATAATGAATGGTTACATAAAATAAAATTGACAAAATTTGAAAATACTAAAAACTTAGGAAATGGTGGGTGAACTTTTCCCCTTATATGTAATTACCTGTTGATGGCGTTCCATGATTTTATTAATTGAACGATTTTTTTTTTGATAAATAAAGACTTTTCATTACTAATGATTCATAAAACAATCGAGTTGTTCAGGACACAAACCGTCCCAACAATCAGACATGCCTTGCAAGTACATGAGTATGAGCATCTTCATTAGCAGCTCTTCGAACGTGCACAAAATTGCAGAAACTAAAACAGGAAGCAAGACGGATGATATTAGCAGTTTGTGACGAATGGGTCTAGGAGTGTGTGACGAATTTTGTATACACGCTAGGATAGAAAACATGAACAGTGTATAATTTTTCCTGCGTTGCGAGGGATGGATTGAGATTTAAAATTAATCATTAAGCGATTATTTTAATGGGAAAAAAAAAGTTTAATGGCATGTCACCTCCTCAATTTAATGTTTCATTTTTTTTCAAAAGGAACTTTATTTAAATACCCTCTATTGTAATTGTTGTTTAATCATATCACTATATTTATATTTTTTTTAATCACCGTCTGCGCTACGCCACCGTAATTGAATGATGATATCACTTAATTTTTCATGAAAAAAAAAACATATTAACACTAAAATGTCACTCACCACATATTATGATGTGATAGCATGACACATGTCAAATTATCATTTGAATGTCCAACAATTAATGACGTGGCATGTGACAGAAGTTTTTTTTGTCACAACAAGAGATAGTTAAAAGAAAACAAAACATTTAAGTTAATCATGCATGAGTTAGGGTGTGTTTGGCCCCCATTTTTAACCTCTTTGCTTTAAAATTAAGTAGGTAAAAGCAGCACCAAAGTATTTGGCCTGCTGCTTTTAGCTGCTTAACTTTAAAAAAAAAATGCTATTTTTATTTAGTTATAATTTAACCTCACTTTAAAAACATGAGAAGATATGTTTTTTTTTTTGAAAGGGTAGAAAAACATGCTTTTGAAAATGAAAAACTGCTTATTTGTATTAAAAATTAAAATATTTTTATTTAAAATATTTAAAATATTAACAAACTAGTATATAATAATTTTAAGTAACTTACTTAAAAAAATATTAGTATATAATACTTATTTTTTAAATAGATAAATTCTATATATTTATAATTTTGATGTTATAAATTAGTATATAATAATATTTAGATTAAAAAAATTAACAAACTAATGATTTTTAAAAATCATTTCATTTTAATTAAAACATTTCACAGCATAGCATAATAGTTTCTAACCAAACAACTTACTTACTTCATTTCACAGCACAACACCACACCAACACAACGGGGGCCAAACACGCTCTTAGTTTGATTGAAAATGTTTTACTTTACGAATATATAAACTAAATTAATCAATAAATATATTTTTTAAAAGTTTTGTTCTTTTCACCTTAGTCCTTCCTTTTGGCACTTCAAATTTTTAGATTTTCCTATATCAGTCCTTAAAATTATATTCTTTTTGCTTTAATCTTTCATATTTTACTTGTAAAATTTTGAATTCTCTCCTTTGAAGTTCTATTATTTTATTTTAATTCTTCATATTTGTTTTCTAAAATTTTGAATCCTCTCATAATAGTGCTTAAAATTTTATTCTTTTTACTTTAAGAAGAAAATTTGAATTATCTTAAAGTTAAAAAAATTTACTTTATATTTACCTCACTAAAAAAACATTACCCCCTACAAATTTTCCAGGCTCTTGCCAATGCTTAATTCATAAAAGGCAACAAATGGTGGCAAAACAAAGTAAGAATCCACATGTTACATATGCTTTGTCGTCAAACTTAAGTTCTCTCCTAGGCCATCATTATTCATAATAAGTGTTGCATTGTGTTGTCTTGGTTTTTTTGTGCTGAGAATATTTTATTTATTAAAAAAGAGAATTATTATGAACTATACTTATTATGTAAAAGATAATTTACTCTTATTAATGCTACCACGAATAAAAAGATTTGTTAAAATGAAATTTTATTAGCACAAAAAAATCATTTTTTATGCATATATACAATAAACATTATAGGCAAAAGAGTTTTTTATGTTAATATTTTGCTTTTAAATAAATATATTAAAATAAAAACTAACGTCTTTTCATTATAACAAGAAGATATATATTATTTTTAATACAAATAAATAAGTTTTCCACTCTAGGAAAAACATCACTCTCCAATCTTTTCAAATTGGGTAACATTATAACAAGAAATAATTACTCATTATATTAATATTCCTTTTTGATTTAACTTTAAAGTTAAACACTGAATTTATGAAATAGAGTTTTACTCAGAGTTTTACCCAGCTCAAATTTAAATTAATTGACACTTAATATGGTAATTGAATTACGTGTTGGAAAAAAAAAAGGTACACCGTTGGCAAACCTTTCAAATTACATATTACTTCAAATCTTGGTTTCTCCCCGCAAAGAGAAATTGCTTGGAAATGGCTCCAAATTTAACTTTTCATTGTTGTTACTTGTTATGGCCCTTATGGGTTTACAAAGTAGCCCAACAAACCATGTACTATTTCTTAATCGCGGTGATAATATACAAAAGATTTTCCCCTTCCAATTTTACTATATATAAAAAAAAAAACCAGCACAATTCATGCTGTGCTTCCAATCTACACATTAAACAAATTGGAATGATGAATGTAACAGATAAATTGTATACACTTTTTTTGTTTTCCTCTCTGATCCTGGCTGGGTTTATCATTTACGTCACCCTTCAATCTCTATTTTTTCCCCATAGAAATATTCTGAATTTTCCATCTGTACCCTGAATCTAACTGGGGAAAAAAAACTTGCTCGTATGTGTTTTTCCAATTCTGTGCAATCTATGGAAGATCTTCAAGAACCATCAAGTTCACATAACCTCCTCCATCTTTCCCTTCTTCAATTGCAATCCTGTAAGCGAATCCGTTGCGTTCTTGATCATCCATTAAAGAACTTGAATTGCAGCTTTTGTAGAAGATGCAGCTCACAATAGTATCAACAACAATCAAAATGGAATACAAATAGGCAATGAGCAATCCCTCTAACCCCAACAACAATGCGGTTGGAGTTTTTTCAGTTTCACCAGAGTGATAAGCCCTCACAATTCTGTACTGAAACAGAGCTTCAATCCCAGCCATGGCTAAATTGACAGGCAGCGCGAGTGACAGCGCTGTTGAAGCTCTTCCTCTGATCAAAATACAGCTCTTGATGATTGCAAGATACCCGCCCGATCTTTCGATTCCGGAGAGAACCAAGGATAAGTTGCAGATTATGAGGGCATTTGCAAGAATGATGGAGTAAAGAACTGCCCCCGCGGCAGAGAGGAAGAGGAAGAAGGTTGGGGAAGAAGAAGAAGAGAAGCCAAATGATTCAAGAAAGTTGAAGGTGAAGAACAAGATTGAGAAAACAGTTGCATTGGCTGAAAGGATTAGGAATGAATTGCATATGTAGGTGAGGAACAGGGGATTGAGAATGGAGAAAAAAGAGGAGAAAGAGAAAGGGAAAGATGGTTTTTTTTTTGGGTGGTTGAGCAATTGAATTACAGATGATTTGGTGATGAGAAAGAAAGTTAAGGTGAAAGGGAGGGTGGAGATGGAGGAAGAGACTGTTTGGGAGAGTTTTAAGCAGAGGATGGAGAAGAAATCAGAGGAATCAGGAGAGGAGAAGAATCCTGCTGCGAGAAACAGAGCGGTGAGGCGATTGTAGATTGTTGGGAGGAGGGAATTGGAGGATTGAGAGAGGAGGATTGAGATGGAGAAAGGGAGAGCAAGGATTGCTGATATGGAGGTGAAGTACTGATAATTCTGCAGAAAAGTATGGACTGAATTTCTGATAATCTTGGCAGCTTTTGCCATTGGAATTCTTGATGAGGGTTCTTGATACATGATGAGAGGAGGAAGAAGAGAGGAAATGGGGATTGGCATAAAAAGAGTGTGTAGTAGTAGGAGTGTGCAAGGAATTTGGGTTTCTTGATCCTTTATTTGTGATTTTCTTGATTAGGTTTCTTGGGTTATTATGGTAGGTTAGAGAGGAGTTTAGGGAATTGGGTAGGGAGGGTTGGTTAATTTTGGATGGAATAGATTGCCCAACTAATAATCTATCAATTTTATTATTTTTTTCATATATTTTGGGGCTAGGATGGAGTTGTTTTGATGGCAAGGCATTGGGTATTGTTGTTTATGACAATGAAGGGAAATATTGGACTCATTCTAAAATAATGAGGTGGAGTGTGTTTTCTTGAAATTTCCAAATTAGTTGGCCAAAGTGAGGAGAGGGGCGTCTCAACATACATTTACCAGAAAAAGACAATTACATATAATATTTAATTTATTTTGAAATCATTCTTGTTGACTTGAAGAAATCAAAAAACAATTCTATTGTGAGGAGAAAAAAAATTCCATGGTTTGCTTTTCATGGATGTAAACTGTTTCTTGTTGTCGTTCTTGGAATGCCTGCAATTTATTATCAATCATAGGACAAAAAATAATTGGCAAAAACAACAAAACCTAGTGGCGAACACAAAAAATAAGGTAGTTTTCCACATGGCTTGTTTTATCTTATATTACCATTAATTTTGTAAGTATCGAATTATTCTTAAATGATTAAATGATATTCTCTCCAATCTTTATTAAATGTCGTTTTGGAATATTAGCAATGTATAAGGAAATGATTGGTTTTATTATTTCATTTCTACCCCTGTTTTTTACTTAAATTATCAATTATTTTTAACCATTCTATTTTTAACTTATAAATTGAATTGATGGATGAAGGTTATTTTATTATTCTCACCAAAAATGACAAATATTTAAAATCAAATAATTAGTAACAAAATGACATTTAATAAAAACCGGAGGGAATAATATGCAATGAGAAGCGAAAGTGCCGGTCTAATACCTTACTCACGTTTAGACAAATAAAATCTTTTCTACTCATTCTTTTTTACAATATAGGCATGTGGTTCTACGGTCGAACTTCTCGCATCAACATTTTTTTATTAATTATTTTGTAATTTAAGGCTTGAAATTAAAGGTCTTAATTAGAAACTTCCTCTTATCAAATTTTTGGCAGATAATGCTCAAAAGTTCTTAGGGGGGTAAAGATCAGAGAAATTTCAAGATTTATTACCAAAATTTAAAAAAAAATTATTCTAATATTAGAGATTTATAACGTTATTAAAATTCTGTTCGAAGTCTAAAATATTCATTATTATATATACATATTTTTTGTCTTTACGAAGAAGTTTTTTTTATTTTATTGCTGGTTTCTTAAGCAGGAAATTAAAAATGTAATAGGAATAGTAAATGGCAAGCTTTGTTGTTGGGTCGGTCAGCCCCTTTCCTTATGTTTCACATGGTAAGTGACTGAATTCTTAGCTTCAAAGAGAGTCTTAATAATAACCTTGTATCATTAAAACAAAGAAAGGAAGAGAAAAAAAACAATGCCAACAATAATTAATTAGTACAACAAAAGATAAGGAAATCAAAGCAATATTAGATGGGCTTTCGTCTTATTTAATAATGCATTATTATTGAAAAAATTATTAATGAAAAAAGAATCCTTTGTACAATTATCACAAATCCTCACCATAACATTAAATGGTTGGTCTAAAATAAAACTTGTATATAAGAATGAATATTTTAATTATTAAATAGAGTTTTAATAACCTTATAACTTAAAAATATATATAACTTTTTAAAAGTAATTAAAGTATTATCTGATGGTTAAAAAACGTTCTTACTTGAACAAACCCAACATCGAATCACCTCCATTGATTAGCTGTTCCCGCCTTTTTAACAATCTTCACATCATCTTTTTTTGGGTGAGAAATAACATCATATATTTGATACTTAATCCGTCATCTGATGATACATTGGATAATAATAACATGGACTCGTGACTAGCCAAGGGAGCCCGATTTCTCAACATCATTATTAATTAATTTTAATTGCCAAACATATAACATTGATTATTAATTTGTTTCACTTTCTTAATAGGTTAATACTATTCATACCATAACACACATTGGGATTAATAAAAATAAATAAATAAAATTATTCTTAAAAAAAGGATTAATATGGTCATAATATGTTAGTAATACTATTCTACCATAACACACAATTTAAGGGTACACGCATCCTTACTTAAAAAATTACACGAGTTAATAAGTCACCTCTTTGAAGGTTGATTAGTTTCAAGGTAATTTAGTCTCAATATTCGTAAAAAAAAATTCAACCATATATGATTAATTTAGTTTGCGGATTCATAAGAATATATCCAATTAAATTCTTAAATGATTAATTTAATTATCGTATTTATAAAAATATTTTAAATCAAACTTAACCCCACGTTTACTTTAGTCCATGTCTTCGTAAAAGATTTCCAATCAAACTAATATGTGATTAATTTAATCCATGTATTCATAAACTATTTCTAATCAAACCCCTAAATGATTAATTTAATCCATACTTTCAATCAAACTTAGTCATGTGTTTAATTTAGTCACTGTTTTTATTAAAAAAATTCAATCAAACCCCTAATAATTAATGTGGTCCCGTATCTATTAAAGGCATATAACTATACTCTTAAATGAGTAGTTTAATTTCGATGTTCATAGATTCCAATCAAACTTAACCCCATAATGCGTGACCAAACTTCTAGTTAATAGTGGAAGAGAATTTATGTGTAGAATAGATAAGAAATATTGAGTTGTGAATTGTGATTGAAAAGAAAACAATTAAGGGTTTCTTAATCGTGTAAGTTATCTAGTAATTCACACTTTTTTTTTATAAATAGGGATTGTGTGTAGGGAGTTTGATGGACAGTAACATCATTGGTTAAATTTCATATTTTTTTATATAATGTAGTGTTTTATATTTTTTTTCGACCTAAACTAATCTATATTTCATTGTATTAGAGTTTAAAAGTCAACTTAAGTGATACCTTAAAAATTTTAAAAGTTCAAATACGAGATCATGAAGCGTCGACGTAAATCTTAAACCAACGTACTTTTGTTGGTTTAATTTATTTAGTTATATTTTGATGATTATTAATTAATTTTAAATTAAAGTATAGTCAATTTAAATACTCTAAATTTTAACACTTTTGTGGTCAACGTCTTTTCTCTACTGGTACTTAACTTAAGCGACGCAAAAGTCAAAACAACTGGTCTGACCTCATCAGAGATATTACAATATCATGCGGTTGGTGCCCTGTCGTTTTGCCTGGCAAGTTAGATTAGTCTTTCCAAGTATTACGTGGCATTTTTAGAGATTTAGGTTGCAAAGAATATATTCTGTACACGAATATTGCTCCCATAAGGTAAAGGGTCAATATAATCGGGGACATCCTAACTAAAAGAGAGAGAAAAAATCAATTATCATTAAATCCATTGAGTTATAATTAATTAATTATACATGTTCGTATCAGATGGGATAAGTGATCATAAATAAAGTGATTCCAACAAATAATTATTTTAAATATAATGGTCGAATCGACATTTTTTTAAGAAATAAAGTTGAATCAGTCACACTATCAATTTATTAGTTTCCATTAACGATCTTAATTAAATAATAAACAAAATAAAGAACAATAATTAAGTTCGTCGGTGCTTAGGGCTAAATTGTGATTTTGGTAAAAAGAAAAAGCATCTTTTGAAGGAAATCGATGTATGGTGGGATTTTGATATCTAGTTGCCTAATGCAAATTAGTAATATTTTAATTGTATATGTCAAATCATTTGGACATATCATATCATAATTAAAGGAATGGATTATAGCTACAAGGTTCTATAATTAAAGAAATGGATTAAAGCTATAATTAAAGAAATGGATTATAGCTATATGGTGGGATTTTGATGTCTAGTACCATTCTTTGATGCTTTGTTTGATAGTAAGAAAATAGAATAGTTTACAGCACGGATGGCTTTCATGACACAATTAGGGCTTAAATACACAATTTTGCACCAAGTAAGAACAACTTTGTGTTTTACCTAATGTGTGGGAAAAGATTTTCAGTATTATTGAATTTCTCTTTACCTTTTTTAAATACAAGATCATTTATATTCGAGTATTGCTTCATTTTCCATATTTAAACTCAAAACATCAGCTACGAGTATATAAATTTAAAGTGCTTATGATGCAACTGCAACAATGTTAGTAATAAAGAAGTTAAAATTATTTTTAGTTATGCAGCTGCACCGTTGAATTATGACTAATTATAATTAAATTAAGCCACTAAAAAATAAATTGCTCCCAAGTAATTTCTTGATATACCATGTAATTTCTTTTTTTTATAAAGATTTGCACTTATAACATTTTAAAGGTCCTTCTCACCCGTCATCATTAAACTTGTTTATTGGACAAATTGAATCGGACTAAGACCTAAAATCTCAAAACTTTTTTAAAGTTTATACGAGACGGCCTGGATAAGCTTTACGCATTCCTATTTTGTCAAAGGCTTATAAGCTTAATAGGAAGCCCGTTAAGGCTTAACATACTTGTCAATTTACAAAAAAAAAATTTGTTATTTTTAATGTAACGAAGTCGTTTTAGATTTTTTATAAAACTAATATAATATATATATATATTTATATATAAACATATGTTGCAGGATGTAGACGGACTTGGACGGGCCAACCTCAACGGGCCTGACCTGGAGAACCCATGGGTTGTTGAATTACCATGATATATGGTGATATGACTTAATCATAGATTTAAATTTTATTTTTTGAACTTAATCTTGGATTTAATTTTGATATCAATAATGCTGGTTATCTATAAAAAAGGTAGAGTAGATACCATTTTTAATAGATTTAAATCAATTATTACATTAAAATGGCGGAGCATCAACTTGGTGTGGGCCCCACCCCCATTCAAATAAATACAAAATATTTTTTTATATAGTATAACATGTACCCAAGAAATTTATTCGTATTAGATTATTATGATATGTATTTAATTTAAATGAAAGATATTTAACAACGTAAAATATAATCATGTTTTTTATAAGAACGTATCATTGTGTAATAGTATAAGTTATTATTGTCAAATACTCCTTTCATTTCATATTAGTATATCCTTTTAGCTCTAGGCAGAAAAATTAATAAAATGATTAGACACAATTTTTTAGAGTAATTTTAATATTAAATAATTATTTATATCTTTTTATATTAAATAAATTAGTCAATAGACATTCATCTCTTCTACATATTAAATAAATTAATTATAAATTATCTAAATAATCGTAAAATGATATTTAAATTGAAATATTTTTATTTATTTTAAAATATATATTATGTGACGGAGGGAGTATGTCGATAAAATTACATCCACTACAAAATATATACTACTCCATGTTTTCAGAACCGGACCGGACCGGCCGGTCCGTCCGGTTCAATCGGCCATTTTCACGTTTCCGGTCCGATTCACCTTTCGGACCGGATTGCCATCTGACCCGGGTAGGACCGGACGAACCGACCGGTTTTTACTTAACCGACGAACCGGATTGAACCGGCCGGTTTGATGAGCCAAAGTAAAACGACGCCGTTTTGGTTTGATTTTTTTTTTTTTTTTAAATAAAAATTTGATGGGCCGACCCATTACAGGCATGGGCCAGCCCATCAGAGAGGCAACCAAAACGACATCGTTTTTGGACTTTTTCAATTTTAATAATATTTTTTGATATATTATAAAATGCTACAGTAAAAACCAGCCGGTTCAATCCGGTTTAATCCGGTTTTTTGTCTAAAATTTACCGGTTTAATGTGTAAACGGTTCCGGACGGACCAGCATCTACAATCCGGTTGAACCGCCAAATTGACGAAAACGGTTCGCTGTCCGGTCCGGTTCTGAAAACTATGCTACTCCCTCTGGACCATATTAATTGACTTCTTGAAACAGTAACATTCAGTAAAGTAAACACTAAAAAGTCAAGTAAAGTGTACAGTAACATTCCGTAGAAAAATGACGATTATTGTGGTCCGGAGGGAGTATATGATAGGAATAAGTTAAAGAACTAAATTTTAAAAACATAACACTGTTCTTTGAGAATGACCAGTCACGAAAGTACAAAAATAAAGCGCACATGTTGGGAAAAATAAAAGTAATTATAACAACTATTACTGGAAGGGTACCGCTGGATTTTTATGTTTAATTTTGGTAAGTAGAAAAAAAAAAACAGGTCCTTAGATTAAGTCAACTGAACAAAATCCGTAGCAAGAAAATTTACCAGAATCAGACCGAACCGGAAATTTATCAAAATTGAATAGAATCGGACGCCGGACGGTTCGGTGAGGTGAGGTGAGGTTCTCGATTTTTTTATTTTTTTATTTTTCAAAACGACGTCGTTTAGTGGTTAAACACGCCGTTTTAGTTCTTTCCCAAACCGACGTCGTTTCAGTCTTTAGGAAAAATGACGTCGTTTCAGTCTTTAGGCAAAACGACGCCGCTTTAGTGTTTGACCAAAACGACGTCGTTTTGTTGTTAAACACACAGTTTTAATTTTTTTTAAATATTGCTTTAATTTACTAATTTATAAATGATAGCGCAATATTATAAAGATATTTTAGTAAGATAAATATTTAAATTTTATGATAAAAACATATAAAAATTTAAAGTGATTAAATATTAATAAATAATAAGTATTAATATATTAAAATGTAATGAATATGTTTAACAATTATCTAGTCAAGAAGTATCGTGCTTCATGTCGAGCCTAACATATACATATAAAGAATTTTCAAGTATAATCATACTTCATACAAAGATAAAATTAGATCACTTACATTTAGAGCTTCAAAAATACCCTTGAACAATAAAATAGTTAATTAGTTATACTCATGTATTGCGTAACACATTAATACAATTTAAATTTAAATCCTAAACCTCTAAACAATTAACTCAAGTAAATAATGATATTGAAATATAGATACCATAAATCTAAATCATAAATGTCCATTAATCATTATGCAAATTCATTATTTTAGTTATCATCTAATTAGTAATTATATTTTTTATGACAATTGACATCATTCTTTCTTCCAACAATATAATTCTCTTTTTATTAAGTAAAATACTTAATAATAAACATATATCCACGATATACCTTAATAATTATGTATTAGAGTAAGTATTAATGAAAATATTACTAGTATATGTCGTATCATTAATAATCAATGGTCTTAGTTTATACATATAGTTGACTAATGACATGACTATTATTTTATTTTTTCAATTTATTTTTTGTTATATGTTAATAATCTAATATACTAATTAATTAAATACATTGTTATAATGGGATCGATTGATTATAATTAAAATGTATTGATACAATTATAAAATTGGTAGTTGGATGATTTATTCATAAAAAAAATGTGGATTTAAAAAAAAAAAAATTAAATAAAGAAATTGGTCGACCCAGCCCCAACCCGCCCAATGAAGGAAAAAAATAAAGAAATTTGAGGGAAAAGGGATTCAAACCCCTTCCCTTTTGAAAGGGAGTGAAAGGTTTAACCACTGAAGCAAAGCTGGACTTTTGATAATTAATGCACATATATATATAGAACTTTCTAGTTCAAACGGTTCTACGGTTTAGTTTATGAGTTTTATATTCGACATACTTGAACCGAACCGGAAATTTTCGGTTCTAGTGGGATAGAACCGGACCGAACCGAAATATTTCAGTTCGGGCCGGCTCGGGCCAAAAAATTCCGATTCCGGTTCAGTTTCCGGTCCGGTCCGATTTTCTTACACCCCTAGTTTGGCCAAACCGCAAGCTTGGTCAAGATTGCCAAGCTAGAAACGTGTTGTGCAAGGAGTAACGGGATTTTGAACTAAAAGATTGAATTTGACAGCTGGAAAGAGTTAGAGAAGATGAGCCATAATCCAAGATCAAATCCTTTAAAGGATTATCCTCTTTATCAAACAAACAATCTTTATCTTTTATTTTTCAATTTCAGAATTTGAACAATTATTTAAATTTGTAATAAGTAGATTTTATTTTGTATTTTGTATTTTGAAAGAGATGGAGTTTGAGTAGGAGAAGTTATCAGCTGATTTATAAGCTGTGAAACTCTCTTGACTCGGAGGCTCTTACATCCCCTCTGTTTTAGTTTTAATTAATAAAATAAGTTTTCTTTATCTACTAAAATTCTTCATTTCTGGTAAGAGTTTAGGAGTTGTGTTCTTTATGAATTCGTGAGATCAAAACAAGCCTAATAACCTCTCTGTTTGTAATCGTTCCAAACTCTGTTTTAACAAACCGGTCTCCATTAAAATCAAGACTTGATCACCCTTAGGTTTTAGTGAGAGATTTGTAGTCAGCCAAGAAAGGGACGAGTTGAAACCAGATTGGTCTTAGTAGACAGCTAACCTTTGGCAGGTTAGTAAGTTTGGGAGATATAGGTCTAACCAGACTGACAATCTAGGGCTCCGACTGGGGAGTAGCTTGGCCTAGACATTGTTTTCCCCTATGCCATTGAGGAGACACAGTCCTTCAAACCAGCAATCAATTGGATAAACCCTTTAACCAGCAAAGTGCCCACTGATTAGAATCATCAAGAGAGGGAGTACCCGCTAGGTGATTATTTGAAGAGGGAAGGAGGATTGGAAAGGAGTTCCTCCCAATTTATAGCAATGTTATGAATGAAGAGAGTAAAAATCCTTGAATCAGTGATCGAATCATAAGAACATAGCCCGCTCATGCTTTTACCGGGAATTTTCTTTTAACTGTTTTTAATCTTGACCCCTTGTCTTGGCCAAGGCTCCGGCCAAGACATTTTTCAGTTGTATTTTCTTTTGCAGTTTCAATTCCAATAACCACCAAATTTAGTGACGAGGAAGTCAATCTAACCGGTCATTAAAGGAATCCATATCTCACCAATAGAGTTTCTGCGGACGATGCTCATTAATATTATTTTTTATTTAATTAACTCATAAACTTATTTTTGGTTTATGACATTGTATTTTTGTTTTACTGTTTAATATAACATTCCAATGACACATAATAAATTTTTTTTAGGATGATGTTATTCGCACACCCTAAATTATTCACTCTCATACTTTTACCTAAAGAAATTACTACACTACCCATCTCATGTTTTATCTAATTTTATAACAAATATAATTTTTAATAAAAAAACTAACACATTCAAAAACAAAACAAAAAACGTTGGGTATAAGCACTTTTATAAAAAAAAAACAAATACATTAGCTTGTGGGATTTATGCTTGTTCCTCTAAATCAATTCTCTGTGATTAGTGTGGATATTAATATAAAAATAAAAAAAGTACTTTGCAAATGGGTTGGACAATTAGTCAATTTTTTTGTTTGTCAAAGTAAGTCTTTTTAGTAATAGGCATAAATTGAAGTATTAAAAATTATATTTGTTACAAAAAGTAGATAAAAATGTGAGAATGAGTAGTATAATAATTTTTTAAGATAAGGATGGAGGAATAACATCACCTTTCTTTTTATTCATATTCACTTCCTAAAATTTTAAATTCTCTAGTCTTTTAAAAAAGTTACGAAAAAAAAATTCAAGCTCCACTTCTACCCTATAATATTGTGGCACCTTACCACCTCATCTTTTCAAATGTTCTAACTCTATCTAATCCAACCCAGATTTGCAGTCTTTTATATACATATTGGTTTCGTTGTGTTTCTGCACCCTTGTTTTTTCTCTTTTTTTTTGTCGATTAATCCCAATGATTTGCAGGAGCACCACTTCTTCCCCTCGAGTAATAACAGGAGCACCATCAGAAGCATAAACGAAGCCTCCAGCAACATCCAAATCCACCATGAGCAATTCCAAGAACCATTTCCATGTTTCTTTACACTCATAACTCACAACAGCCCATGCTACAGGGTAGATTTGGTCATTTGGATCCCTACCTATTGCAGAAAGAATCTCACCCTTAAAAGGCCCTTTGAGAAAACATTCATCCAGCCCAATTATCTTCCTGCAGGCAGAATTAAACCCTTTCCTAAAACCATCAAAACACACGTACATCCTCTTGAATACTCCATCGGGTGCTTCCAAAATTATTGTACTGCCTGGATTACTCTTTTTCAGTTCCTCAACATAATCTTCTAACCTAGCAAATTCCTTCAAAGAATCACCAATGAAGTGCTCAATTACTTTTTTCTTAGCATACCTGCACTGTCCCCTAGAGACTTTGATCTTGGTTTGGCCATTGAAATGGTCTTTCATTTCAGCCACAGTCAATTTCAATGTAATTCTCCTCAAATCATTAATAAACCAATCTGCTAGAATTTTATAATTTAGACAAGAGATGTGATTTTTTTTTGGACATGTATGGTGACCTACAAATGTTTTAACCATCCATTGCCTACTCCTCCCATCAATTGAGCATAAAATTTTCCACTCACAATCACTACTCTTACATACAGCCCTACACCTTTTCTTCTCATTTTATACAAAAGTCACATCTCTCCTAAAGTGTGTTGCATGTCTAACCACAACTTTCTTGAACTCACTCTTATTAGGAAAGACCATACAAACAGAAAAAATGAGAGATTTGCTCACCTGTTTTGAACTGAGGCCTTCTATAGAGAATTCTAATGCCGTGGTCAGCCTCACTTTCACTACTGGATGTCAGAAAACTGCCCTCAGAGTAGCTCTCAAAAGGCACCTCATTGCTCTCCTCAGCTGCCGAATCAACACTAATATGCCCTTTTGCTCTTCTTCCCATTTCCCTTCTTATCTCATCCATTATCTCTCCTGTGTTCCCGCCAATATTAAACCCACTAGCATTTCCCTCCTTTTTTCCCCTCACACTAGGACCACTTTCCCCACATTGACCTACCTCCTCATGTGGTCCCCTATCTAAATCAGCCCCCTTCGTACTTTCACTTCCTTCCCCAATGTTTGTGTCTTTTGGTTATTTTTTTCTCCCCTTCTTTTGAATTTTTTTTTCTTCTCCCGAGCCATCGATAACTCCTCATCCTCGTCAATAGATAGATATGCACAGTCCATCCAATACCCATCACTCGTAGGGTCTTTTTCATGGTCTCCAATATCATCACACTCATATTCACTCTCCCTATGTTCAGTTTCATATCCATCAAATTCACTATCAATACAGTCATCATCAACTACACTTTTACCCTTACTATACCCTTACTATACCCTTATGACCATGATCTGATATTCCAAGCCTTTCACACATAGTCTTAGGGTTTTGGTCATCAAAGTAAGGATGTATTACATCACCATGCTCTACATATATATTGACACAATTATTCTCCAGTACATAATTAAGGAACCTACCAAAAGTATTGTCCCCATCAAAAAAATATAACCGTTCTCTTAAACCCAAACCAGCACTATTTTCCTCATACCATAACTTACTAATATTTTTATATCCAAAATCACCACATTTGTCTAATATGGTAAAAAAGGAAACCTCATCAGCATCAATTGTGTCTTCAAATTTAGTTCCACCAATATACAAATAATCACTTACTGTCCTCAGAAATCTTCCGCCAATAAAAAATTGAAAGGTTGTCATTTAAAGATTATTGTATCCTTGGGCACACCAACATAGATAAAAAATAAATCAGATAGGGAATCTATGTACTCACATGCCGACAACAGCTGGAGGTTATATTATTCCAATACAGCCTGTTTTAAATTTATTAACCAAGTGCCAAATTAAACGCAACAAAAGAGTATAGGTGCCATTTAAAGACAACAAGTAATTAACAGTGACAAAGGAACACCAACCCGTGAGTAATAATAGTACAGTCGCTTCACTCCAACCAACGCAATAGTAGACACGTTCGCAACCCGTGAACCTTGAATTTCAATAGCACGTTCACAACAAAATTAAACGCAACAAATTCACTATCAATAACAGTGAACCTTGAGGATGAAGGGGAGGAGTGGAGATTGAGGATGAAGTGGAGAGTAAGAGATTTCTAGGGTTTGTGAGTGTTTTTGAATTTGAGAGAGTAATACGCTTGACGGGAGGAGGAAGAGGGAGTTAAGTAATTGAGTAGACGACGCGTCACTCAATTCATTAACTTAAGAGTGCGTGACGCGTTGTCTGTCTCAAATAGCCTACATGTCTCCTAAGAGTGTGTGACGCGTCGTCTATCTCAAACATAAAAGCCCCAAAATGACGTCGTTTTGGCACCTCAAAATAACCCATATCTGCGACCCGTGGAAAATGAATCCGGGTCGAATTTGGATGACGTGGCATGACACATCAACCGCATCTGACGTGGTGTATGACGTGGCATGCCATGTAGGCAGGTTAACGGTTCTTCGTTGACGGTGTTAGAGGCAGGTACCAAATGTGACATTCATATTGAGTACAGGTACCATTTAAGAGCGAAAAAAAGAAGAAGTGTCAAATTAGTCATTCAATTCGAGTACAGGTGCCAAATTTTTCATTAACCCTTCTCCTCCTTTGGTCTTGGGCTTTGTTGCAATAACAATTTGATTTTGATGTACAGAAAAAATAAAGTAAAAACAGTCATATTGTGTTGGATCTTTGTACTACAAAGATTGGGCCAGAAGGCCCACAGATTTCCTCCTTTTGTTTTTGACCAGATAGGCCCACAACTTATTTCCATAAACTAAATTTGCCCAATCAATAATATAAAATAAGAAATACTCGTTGTAGGGGTGTCAACTAGACCCGAGACCCGTAGACCCGGTCCCGAACCCGAGAATTTGGGTCGGGTCTGGGTCTAAAAATTGGACCCATTTTGAGTCGGGATCGGGTCTGGTCCCGACCCGATCATTTCCGGGTCCAGCCGGGTCGGGACCGGGTCTATCCGGGTCTGACCCGGGACCCGGCAATTTAAAACATGACAGCTCTAATTTTTTTTTCTAGGTCTTTCTTTCCTTTCACACAGCGCCGCACCGCACCTCTTCTCCATCAGTCGTCTTCAAGGTTTCTTTACTTCTTTACTACTGTTTATTTTCTTTACTTCTTTACTTCTTGGAATTGCTTGTCCTTTCTTTTAATATTTATAAATTCAGATCACTGATCAGTGATCAAGAACTTACCCTTTCTTTCTTTCATCCATCTCTGCAAATTCCATAATATGGAATTCCAATTTCCCATCTCATTGTTTTGTTGTGTCTCGTTTGGGAATTCCAATAATGCGCATTGTGGAATGTTGAGAGAATAATTGGTGTTAAATTTTAGGATTCATATAATTCAGAGAATGGTACCTATTTGATTCCATGATTTGATACCACATCAGCAGAAACCGATTAAGATATTTCATGTCTTGCAATTTCTTACATGTTTGCTGATTTTAATAATTTGACGGCTGCACTTTAATATTTTTGCTGATTTCTTACATGTTTGCTGATTTTAATATTTTAAAATTCCAAATCTACACTTTATAATGCTTTTTTTTTATTCCAAATGTAGATGGAAAATTACTCCTTGGAAGCTAATTGGAATACAACAATAGAGGATGACATTGATGATTTCACTGAAGATGATATTCCACCTACCGTTGCAGAAGGAACTGATGCTTGTCCATCTACTACTACAACAACTGCAGCAAGCAATAAAAGGAAGAAAACTCGCACTTCAAAGTAGTGGCAGTTTTTTGATTTATTGGATGCTACTGAAGAGGACAATCGTAGATGGTGTGTATGCAAGAAGTGTGGAATAAAGTACGAGTACAAGTCTAATCATGGAACTAACACTATGAAGAAGCATTTCCAAGTTTGTGAAAAGGTTGGGCAACACGATTCAGGTCAGTCTCATATAGTAGGACCATCTATGCAATTGAGTCATCTCGCTAGGCCTGCTTTTGATAATGCTATTTTTAGAGATTTGTTGGCAAAATGTGTTATCAAGCATGATCTTCCATTTCAATTTACTGAGTGGGAGGGTGTAAGAACCATTTTTCGTTATCTTCGGGGACAAGATTTGAGTGTTTGTAGTAGAAATACTTGTAGAGCTGACATCCTTAGGATGTATAAGATGGAGAAGAGTAAAGTTGTAGCCATGTTAAAACGAGCACCGGGTAAGATTAGCTTCACTTCTGATTGTTGGACTTCTATTACCACCGAAGGTTATATTACTTTGACTGCTCATTTTATTGATAGAGAGTGGAATATGCAAAAAAGAATTTTGAACTTTAGTTATATGCCACCTCCTCACAGTGGTGTATGTTTGTTTCAAAAACTCATGTCATGTTTGACTGCTTGGGGGGTAGACAAAAGAGTGATGACAATTACTTTGGATAATGCTACTGCTAATGACTCATGTATTGATTTGTTGATTGAAAATTTGAGGAATAGAGGAGTGACGTTTTTTAATGAAGATTATGTTCACATTCGATGTTGTGCACATATAATTAACCTCTATGTTCAAGATGGTTTGAAAGAAAAAGTAGTGGATCCTGCTGTAAAGAAAGTTAGAGAAAGTGTCAAATATGTGAAAGGATCTCAAGCTAGGAAGAAAAAATTCTTAGAATGTGTTGCTGATTGTTCAATTGATGGTAGAAGAGGTCTGAAACAAAATGTTCCAACTAGGTGGAATTCAACGTATCTCATGCTTGAGCACTCTATTTACTACCGTCGGGCTTTAGCAACTTTAGCATTAGTTGATACAAACTTCACAGCTTGTTGTCCATCCAGCATTGAATGGGATATTGTAGAGAAGGTGTCTAAGTTCTTGGGCGTCTTTTATGATATGACTGTTCTTTTCTCGGGAACTAAATACCCAACTGCAAATTTGTACTTCACGGGTGTATTTTCAGCCTATATGACTTTGACTGAAGCAATGGGTAGTGAGGATGAGTTTATGAGAACCATGGCAGCACCTATGTATGCAAAATTTGATAAGTATTGGGGGGATTTTAGCGAGATTTTAGCTTTTGCTGTGATTTTAGATCCCCGATACAAATTTGCATTTGTTGAGTGGTGTTTTAAGAAAGTTTATGGTGAGCATGTTGGACCTTCTAAGGCTAACTCTCTAAAGGAAAATCTTGTACTACTTTTCACGGAGTATGCTACAGCAGCTACACAGCCTACAGGTCCTACACCTACAAGTTCATCTCAAGTTACGTCGACCAGCTCATCAAGTGATCTTCCTTCATCATCTACTTCAGTGTCTCGTAGAAGTCAAAGCGCTTGTGAAGCAATGGACATCCTTTCTAGACATACTACCACTAGGTTAATGGTATGTTATGTATAAATTTATTACAAATGTATGCTTTATTATAAATTTATGTTATGTATAAATTTATTACAAATGTATGCTTTATTACAAATTTTATTCTTTTATAGGAATTTGATGCGATTGACATGGGTGATATGCATCAAAAGTCGGAGCTTGAGCAATATTTGGATGATCAAAGGATTGATAGGAGAACTCCATTAGATATTCTAGACTTTTGGAAGTCTAGTCAATTTCGATATCCTGTACTTGCTGCAATGGCTCGTGATATTCTTGCCATTCCAATTTCAACTGTAGCTTCTGAGAGTGCATTTAGCATTAGTGGTAAAGTGCTTGATCAGTATAGAAGTGCACTTTTACCGGAAATTGTTGAGGCTCTACTTTGCACTCGAAATTGGTTGTATGGATCTGAAGGTAATCTTTTTCTATATTCTCATCTCATTAAGTTAATCATTTGTTTGCGTATTACTCCTTTTTAATTACTTGTTTGTGTTTTGTTCATGCAGAAATAAAAAATGAGTTCGATGATATTTGTAGAAATGTGATGGAATTAGAGGTCGAATGTGGAGACAATGGAGAGAATTGAGAATTGGAGTTGTTTGCATGGTATCTTGACCGGCTTCTCCTTGTTTTTGTTGCTTGATTTTACCATGTGGTGATCTTTTATTTTTGAGTTAACACTTTCTGGGATTTGTACTGTCTGGTTTAATTTGTATCCTTACTTTGTCCCTAAAGCATGATGACATTAGAAGGGAAGAGAAGAAAGGAATGGAGGAATTGGTGTGTTTGTTGTTGGTTTATTATCTTTGAATTAAGTTCAACAGCTGCTGTGCTGATTTGCTTTTTTACATTATGTTAACAGAGTTGAATTTCGATAACATAAATGATTAATCATGCATGTCTTTCAAGTTTTAGAGAAAATATAAATGTTATAGAAGGCTAGTCACGGAGCTTTAGTGAAGAGAAGACTTTGTTGTCAAAAAAAGAATTGCAGGCTATTTATTTTTCTTTTTTCCGTGTTCGCTCTACAACAACATGTACATTGTACAACTACTGCTGCCTAATTAATTAGATCTTGAAGTGTTTGTAAAAAATTAAAAATGGACAGGAGGAGGAAAATCAAATTAAGGACATGGGTAAGTTTTGTTTTTGAGGGGGTGGCAAGTTGAGGCGTAAGGAATATAGTTGCTTCGCTGTGGCTGTAATTAACAAATAAAAAATAATAATAATAATAGTCGGGTCCGGGTCCGGGTCTGGACCCGAGACCCAGACAATTTTTTCGGGCCGAGACCGGGTCTCAGATTTGGGCCCATTTTTTATTGGGACCGGGTCTGGTTCCGACCGTTTGTCTTCGGGTCTAGACGGGTCTGGGCCGGATCCGGACCCATAGACCCGAATTGACACTCCTAACTCGTTGCATTGTACCAACCTTATAACTTTTCAAAAAAAAAAAACTTTATAATTTATAAGGGTGCAATTTTACTAGTTATTTTTAACATTTTAATTATAATTAAATTCATCAACTGAAGTAAAATGTTCTAATAGGACATATACACAGCGTGCATGCAATTTTTTTTTTCACATTTACTTTATACACGAGCCAAAATATGGATTTTTTATGCAAGTGTATTTCAATTCGCTTGGAATTGTTCTCATTTAATTAAAGGTCTTCAGAATATAATTGTTTATAAATTTTATATCATTTAAATCGTTCAAAAGAATCCAACTTAATGTGAGGTTTAGATTAACACTCAAGTGAAGTTAGAAAACGGGTGACTTATAAAAAAATATTTTTCTTTCAGAAGATAGCACCAAACGAATAAAGCTTCTCTAATGTTGATTAAAACATTACCTATCATGTTAGGTTAATCTCATCCATTCATTACAAATAGATGATTTGAGATTTATTTAAAATCTAATAACTGCCAAATAAAATAGATAACTTCCTTTTTTTCACATACATAAAAAATGAAAATATATCAATTAGAGCAAATCTCAACCATCTATTTGTAATGAATGGATGAAATTGATCTAACATGATAGGTCATGTTTTAATTAACATTAGAGGAGCCAAATCCGCACCAAACATATAATATTTGGAAGAATTTGTTTTCGTCCATTATGATTGGTGTCTTGGGTTAATTTTTGTGGATTTTTTTGGCTTTACTGAATTGGCGTTACCCACTTTTATTTACATCAATTGCGACCACTTCCTGTTTGTCATTATCATCGTTGCGTTCGTATTAAAAACCAAAATTTGTGGTTGAATTTTTTCTATTTATCTAGTCATAATCCATCACCATGTGTCAAAATGGCCGTAAGAATCTATCAATTTTGTTTTAAAAAATCTAACAACTAAAAATATTGCATCTTTACTGCCGAACCATTTCGCCTAACACTTTGTGCTAAAAGCATAAAACATCCGACCCCTTGAATTCATTTAATTTCATCAAGGAGAGGTTGCAATATACTTAAGCTAGGACTTAACTCACGTGAAAGAACCCCGCTTTCAAAATGACCCAAGTAGTAATTTGAGGATTCCTATTTCTATGATCACAAATAGGAATGACAATGAATATGGATAACTTACAAAATTTACCTAAATTATATTCACACCAATTTAATTTTCACTAAAATTATATCTGCATTATTACCATTTATTTTATATTAGATTAATTCATATCACACCACTAATTATTCGTGTTTAATGGATATACGTGGATATCCATTAATGAAAAAAAAACTTATGGAATTTTTATTCCACCAACAAAATAATTCATGTCACTCATGAGATCATACATAAACTCACGCAAATCATTACTTCTAAAAGTACCTTGTGGTGTTGCTGACGTTGTGATTTCACTAATTAATTTGTAAACTTTTGATTAGATTTAGCGATAGGGTTAGGTATTTCACTTGGGTGACTTGTAAAATTATGTCATTTTTGTAACATTTCAATATTTTTTTTTTTTACATTTTTACTAAATTAGAAAACAAAGTCAATATATATAAATATATTATTAATTAACATATTATAAAATCATATATTATATATTTTAGCTCTGAACATAAAAAATATGTGCATATAATAAAAATGTAAATTCAGATCCATGAATAATAAATATACATATTCGTATCCACACTATTTATAAATATGAATCTTGTAAGTGGATGATTAATGAATATGATTGGTGCTAATATCCACTATTATTTTATCTATTATCATCTCTAACCACGAAATAAGAAGAGAAGACCCTATTCGTATCAAGTAATACAATTATTTTTAATAAAAATGCTAGGTTAAATGATAGTATTCGTCCCTCTATTTTCGTGGATTTGACGCTTTAACATCTCTATTTTGGTGTTCATGTGTATATCGACAAGCAGAACATCACCACAAGTCCACAGTCCCCCACCGCCCATCATCTACCAACACGCTATTGCCGTTCGACAAAATTGCGACTACTGTAAAAAGTAAAAATAGTAATTCTTTTATCTTAAATTAAATAATTTATTTAGTATTTTACAATTAAAAAAATCAAGTTTATATATGACTCTAATAATAAAAAGTAAGTTAGTAAAATTAGATAAAATATCATTTAAAAAACAGTAAAATATTATTTAATTTAAAACAAACAAAAACTTCAAAACGTGGTAGAGTATATAATGACTGATGTGTGGCCCGAAGCCAAACAAAAACATAAAAATGCTTAAACCATGTCAATTATATTTTATTAAATTTATTTGTTGGCGATAATTGCTAAACCAGTAAATTTTAAATAATTATTCTTTATCCTCACTTCGGGTAATGAGAAATGAGAATATCTCATTTACCTAGCAAATTGAAAAGTCCGTCCATTTATTAAATGAGTTAAATGACCCATGGAGCGAATTAACGAGACAAAACATTGGTAGATGATAGTACATACAAATCGAGTCGAAGATTTAGTGTTTACATTCACATCAAGAACCATAAATGGCCATATCCCATTTGTCATAATTCATCCTTGACGGCCCTTTTAGTACAAATTAATTCATTATAGAATTGGAAGTTTGTACTATTTGCAAAGCTTCAACTCAATTGACCGGAAAAGAAGAATATAATCTTCCGGCCGCCACACGCTTTTGGAAAATGATAAAATTATTACCATACTACGTTGCTGTATACTTATATAGAAATAACAATAAAAAGATAACAGAGTATTGGAGGAACTTACATTGTATATCATGTGACACTTAATAGAAAAAGACCAAGATTATTGACGGCCCAACTTGTCGGTAAAACTCTAAGATGGAAATTAGTTGGGTGGACTGATTAAGTCTAAATTGCAATAGTTTTATCACATATTTTTATGCATTTTCGAATGATATTTCTATTGATTTCAGTATGAATTCCATGATTATTGTAGGAAACAAATCTAGAGAGCAAATGAGAAAAAATGAACAGAATCGAGTCATATCCGGACAAGATGAGAGCAGACACCTTTTTTGGCTGGTCCCTTAATCAAGATGAGCAACCTGGTTGACAGAATCCTACCATCAGACAGACACCTCTCTTGGTCACTTTCTTGGTCATTCCTTTAACCAAGAGGATGTCATCTGGGCAAGCGGCGATATTGGCGGAAGACTCCTACAGTGATGCCGATTGTTGATTTTATCCATAGGAGTGTTGGAGCTATGTCCAACCTCCTTTATCTCGGCCCTGAAAACTTCTATTTTGAGAGGGAGAGTGATTATATACAATTTAGAGTTTAATTAAGATTTAATTTATTTTCTTTTTTAGAGATTTTATTGATAGAGGAGACTATATATACTCTCTGCCTAAGTTTTTGTGAGAGAGTCGACTTCGACTTCGCCCAAACTTGGTTTTCTTTCTCTGCGATTTACAAATTAGCAAAAGACATGATAAAACTAAGTAACTCCCATTTCAGGGATATCTTACCACAAATTCAGAATGACAATAAATATATGTCATAGTTTAAGGTATTATGCAAAATGTTTTAAATATGTGTGTATATTGATATAAGGTTTTTTTAAAATTTACTAATTGTCGCAGGATTGTGTTGGTGCAATTGATGGAACACATGTTTATGCATCGATTACATCGGAAGATCAAATCAGATTCATCGGTAAAAAATGCATACCAACTCAAAATATAATGACGGTATGTAGTTTTGATATGCATTTTATATATGTATGTGTCGGATGGGAGGGAACAACGCACGATACTCGCATTTTTAATTGAGTACTGAATAACTCAGATATGAATTTTCCAAAGCCACCTAGAGGTACAAGTATTTTAAGTTATTATTATTATAACTACTTACTTAAAATACATTTCTAATTAATTTAATATTATTATTATTTATAAGTGTTATGTATAATTTTTGAGTGGTTTATAATAATAATAATAATAATAATTATTATTATTATTATTATAACTACTTACTTAAAATACATTTTTAATTACTTTAATATTATTATTATTATTTATAAGTGTTTTGTTATCAGGGAAATATTATTTGGTAGATGCTGGGTATCCCGATGTTAACGGATATCTGAAGCGTTATAAATGCACGAGATATCACTTGTCTGAATTTCAACGTGGAGAGCCGCTAAGGGGTCGCAAAGAAATTTTCAACCGTTCACATTCTTCATTAAGAGGTTGCATCGAGCGAACATTTAGAGCGTGGAAAAGAAGATGGAAGATATTGAATAACATGCCTTCGTATTCTTTTCAGACACAAGTTAAAATAGTTGTCGCATCCATGACATTACACAACTACATAAGAAGAACTTCTTTAGGTGATCTGCTTTTGAAAAAAATGGCATGAATCCCGAATTTGCGCCAATCTATAATATTCCAAATGTCAAAGGAGCCCTACCTGGTGAAGGGCCTCCAAAGGATGGAAGTGCACAAACCAACAGAAACAATTGTCAACGTTTTTTTATGAATGAAGTTCATAATTCAATAGTCAGTAGTTTAATGGCGAATGAACAATATAATTAATATATGGGATAACAGCAAAAATGCCTCTTGTACTATTTTTTAAAACAGAAACCTCCCATGTTTTTTAAAAACTCTATTCAACCTCCCATGTAATAAGCGTCAACGACAAAAACCCGTTCTCTGTTAGTCAACCTAACAAATCGTTAGTGTTGACCCTTAATAACCTGTTACAAATTCTCCAAAAAATGTTAAAATAAAAAAAAATGTAAAAACTCCAAAAAATGTACAAATTCCAAAAAAAATGTACAAATTCCAAAAAATGAAAAAATAACAAAAAAAAATGTTAATTAATCAAAAAATCCAGAAAAATATTAAAATTCCCAAAAAATGTAAATAATTCCAAAAAAATGTAAAAATTCCAAAAAAAATTAAAAACTCCAAAAAAAATGTAAAAAATCCAAAACACATTAATCTAAAAATCAAGACAAATGTTAAAATTCCAAAAAGAAATGAAAAATTTAATTAATATAAAAATCCAGAAAAATGTAATAAATCAAAAAATTAAAATTAAAATTTTCAAACGAATGTAAAAATTCTAAAAAAAATAATTAATCTAAAAATTCAGAAAAATGCTAAAATTCCAAAAAAATGTTAAAATTCGAAAAAAAATGTAAAAATCCCAAAAAAATGTAAAAATTCGAAAAAAATTTAATTTATCTAAAAATCCAGAAAACGTTAAAATTCAAAGTAAAATGTAAAAAGCCAAAAAAAAGTAAAAAATTCAAAAAAATGTAAAAATAACAAAAAAAAATTAAATTAATCTAAAAATCCAGAAAAATGTTAATACCCAAGAGAATTTTTATATTTTTTTCTGGAATTTTAGATTAATTAACATTTTTTTGTTATTTTTACAGATTTTTTTTTTTTTTATAATTTTTTCAGAATTTTTACATTTTTTTTGGAATTTGTACGTTTTATTCTGGATTTTTAGATTAATTAATTTACTTTGGAATTTTAACATTTTTCTCGATTTTTAGAATAATTAACAAGTTTTGTTTTTATTTTTACATTTTTTTTGGTCTTTGTACATTTTTTGGATTTTGTTTTTGAATTTTTACATTTTATTGATATTTTTAAATTTTTAGATTAATTTATTTTTTTTAGAATTTTTACATTTTTTCTTAATTTTTATATTAATTAAATTTATTTTGGATTTTTACAATTTTTCTGAATTTTTAGATTAATTAAATTCATTTTGGAATTTTAACATTTGTCTGGATTTTTAGATTAATTAAATTTATTTTGGATTTTTTATATTTTTCTGATCTTTTAAATTAATTAGATTATTTTTTTGGAATTTTTAAATTAATTACATTATTTAATACATAATTACCCGTTATAACAGGTTTAAAAAAAACGTGTTGTAGCAGGTCAACACTAACGGTCTGTTAGTTTGACTAAAATTGTTAAGTTCATGTCGTTCATTTTATGAGATGTGCATTTTTCATATTTAAAATATAAATATTATTTTACAACAAAAAGCTAATATTTTAAATATTTTACATTAGTATGTTGCATTAACTTTTTAAACAATTTCTTTTCATTCATTTAATTAAAATTAATTATGCATTTATGTTAAAATCAGTGTATAAAATAATTTATTTAAAGGTAAATTCTACTTAAATATCTATTGTCATTTGTTGTTATTTTACATTTAAATCACAGCTTTAAACGCAATTTTAATCAAATAACTTTCTCCCACAGAACACTTTTGAAAAGTATTTATTAAACAGCTCAAGTGTGTTGTCTAAAAGCAATTTTATACACAAGGTAAAATTTATTTCAACTAGAATACCAAAGAGAGTCTATGTGTCTTTTGAGAGTTGACTAATTAGTGTATTTTTTTCATTATATGATTTTTTAAGTATTCATATTTTTATATGTAAAGTATACGTGTATATTTGTTTTTGATGCATTCATTTTTTATTTTATCCAATTCCTTAATCTGTCTTTCAATATTAGCCGGACGGGTCTATATTTAGTATTTAACGGGCACTGATATTATATTTAATTTCATTTAATAAACAAGATAAATTTAGTGTTAACAAATCTTTTTTCCCAAAGATGTATTTTGTTAAATGTCAAATGTACAAAACATATATGGTAATTTAACACTTACATCTTAACTTAAATGAACTCGAATAGAAACCTAATAGATATTTCCGAAGATGAAATTACCCGGAACAACAAAAGGCTAGGCCTATTCTCATCTTTGGTGACACAAACCACTAGTACATAGTTGACAAAATTTGCCGATAAACTCTTCTCTCTTGCTTGTGAGATTTCCACAAAGATTTCATTATTATTCTTTGATTTTGACTTTCATTCGCAAAGAGAAAAACTAGTGAAGGGGTTGAAGTGTTACTTACCATTGGATTAGTGGGATTTTAGAGACTTAATTAAAAATTGTCTTGTAGCATTTGAAATAAGACATGCACCGCCGATTACAATTCTTTTATGTGCCGATTTAGAGTTTTTATTCTTAGATTTTTCTTAGATGTGATACTGTTTTGGAAAAGGATAGGATTCTTCTTTCGGCAAAGATGACGTCGCATTGTAAACACTACTATCTGCGAGTCGGCTACAAATTTGGTCCGCAAATTACTAACAAAACAATGCATGTAATTTATTTCCAAGAGTTTAAGTAAAGTCTTCTTGTGCGATTTTGCTTCCAGTGATGGGTCACAGTCAACCGCGCTATGAAGTTATTTTGCGTAAACTACATAAAAAATTTATAATTTATAAAATGTTTCATTCAACTCTATATAACCTAAAAGTTTACAATATATTAATTTTTCTAGTGGTTAAAAAATTTAAAAAATGTAAAAAATATGAGAGAGTTTTTCACTCCACTAAAAAATCGAAAAAAACAATGATTTTTTTTTTAATTAATCGTTTCTGACCAAACATTTTTTTTTTCACAACACAAACTCAAAATATAATTAGTGTATATGTTAGTGCATGCTCTTTTTATAAGATAAGTCATAAGTTCCATAATATATATAAAATTAATTGACTAAGGCTAATTTTATCGTCTTAAACTTAAACATATAGCTCGAATAAGTAGTTATCATTAATCATGCAGTATAGTAGTTGTTTTCTTATGGCAAAATAGTAACTCTATTATCTATACAAGCTATATTTGACACAAACTAATAGTAATAGACGTGTAACTGTGCATGCACCTTTTATAAAAACCAAACATATGAAATTAATAAGGATTTTTTTTTATCTTTAATATAATATATATATATATATATATATATTTAAAAAAAAATATGTTAGCGTAGTTCGTACTTCGTAGAGAGTGGGGGAGAGAGGAGGGGGATATAAAAGAAACACGTCGTGGAATTTGGTCCGCGTGCCAGACGAGCGGATACAGAGAAGACACACATCCGTCTCACCGCACTCATCAGACCATGCTCTTCTTCTTCTTCTTCCTCCTCATTTCCCTCCTCTCTTCCTTTTCCTCCTCTCCGTTCCAAATTCAGCTCCTCACTCTCTAAAACAAAACCTACCCAGTTATTCGTCCCTGTTTCTCCTCTCGCTTCTCTCTGCGCCAGTCCTTCTCTTTTGGCTGGACGGCAGACAACATGTTTACTGATATCTCGTCGCCTTCGTTTTCTGGACTCAAATTGGAAGGTCTCGACGATGTAGAAGACTACATTTGGGTATTAAACCCTATTTGTGCTTTTTTTAAGTTTATACTTGGAATCATGAGTAGTAGCAATGTATGATCAATACCTGTTTTCTTCCTTTCAGCTGATTTTATTTGGATTATTTTCAAAATTTCTTCTTATGTGACTTTATTTCTGATTGGTTTCTTAGGAAATGCTTGGAAAAATATTAGAAACCTATACTTGCAGCCATTATTTGTTGAGCCTTTCATTGTTTGAAGCTGAGATAACATGAATTCTAAATTTCCAGTCAGTTTTGGGTGTATTCTAAATAGTGCTCTTTTGGTGTTCAGCATTTCTAATAATGTTTAAGAATTTTGTTATGTTTTCTTGGAGACTAAACGCGGTGTTCTTGATGCTTATTTGGGAGGATAGCTGTTGTTTTCTGTTTGTTTGTTTGTTTCTCTTCAGTGTTTGGTAGCTGATATGAATATCGATGGAACTGTCAGGGAAATCATCGGAATTTTCGATTTGGATGTGGTCATTGGGCCCCACACTTTTACATTGACCTTCCAGATAATGGAAATCCGCCCTGCTGTCTTGGGATGGGATTTATAGTTTATTTCTTTTATTTAGTCTCTTCTTTTTGTTGCTGAGAAATCCAAGGACCAGACTTAAAATTTAGCCCTTTCATCTGATGCTCCAGTTGTCCAAAATGAATGTTTGACAAAAAGAATTAAGTAAATAATCATTGTAACACATGATCAATTACACAAGGAATACTGCATTCTTGTCTTCGTGAGCATTTTCTGGCTAACTTGGTTTATTAACAGAAGTTAATTTTTTATTCCCAAGGAACGAATAGATCAATAGTTCTTTTCATAAGCATGGGAGGTATATTTTTATTGTATTTGATTAATTTCTGCCTCGAGAGATACTGCATTTGGGTTGGTAGAGTAAAGCTTCTAGCTTTTCTAGGACCCAAATCCTGAACAATTTAAAATTTGGGATTTCATTCATTTTTTTTTCAATGAAAAAATGATTATTTAATGAAATGCAGGAAAACGAGGGAGAGGGAGCATTGCCATGGGACCGATTCAGCGATGTTTTTGATTTTGTACAAAATGGAAATCAAGCATTCCGGGAAAATCGTATTGAGGAGGTGAACTTTTAGCTTTTGAATTGTTTCTTGTATTTGTGATGTGGTTGTGTGCTAGAACTACTTGGGTGTTATGATGCTTCCTTGTCATGAACTTTTATCATGTCATGAGGAAAAAAGCTGGAAATGGGAAAGCACGACTTAGGTGGTCACAAAACATAATGCCGGTTTAGGTTGTAAGCATCAAATAGTGGTTTCACACTGGTCGCTCCAGTTTGGTTTATGGAGACCTTAATTATGGCTTTACTTGCAGTGTGTTTTAATTTAGGCGTGCTCGTCTTATTGATGAAGATTAATTTAAAATATGGAAACAAAGTTAAATGAGCTTAATAAACTTGGCACAGATCCAAATTACAATTATCTTGCATCAGTTTCAGCTCCCTTGTGGAATTAAACATTCCATGTTATGTTATCAACATCTACAGCTTGGCACTGCTAGATGCCTTGTGGTTTGTTGCATTTTATACCTGTCTATCCTCTTCAAAACTGCTGGCTCCTTAAGTTTCTCACTTCTTAGTCATAACTTTTTCTGGGAGGATATTTTTGTCATAGCATGGTTGTTATATGGCTTACTGATGATATGGGTAGGGAGGTCCTTCTTAACCTGCATTCCCAAATCTTAAACATCACTATTGGACCTAGGGTGCTAAGCTCCTTGAAGAACAGCATATAGAACCATTATTTAGAGATGTCTGTTCCCTGCTTTCAGGTTTTAGTGATGTTAGAGTTTTGCACATGGTGTTTGTCATCAGGGGATGATGACTTTGAGATTCTTAGATGAGTAGGAAGAGATGAAGACAACATCTTGTTTCTATCTTTAATCCTTAAAAGTCAATGCTATGATGATGGTCATTGATGTCTATAAAAATCTCTAAATCTCTTTGACAGTATACATAGATATGGTCCTGAACATTTTGAGTGGCTTCTGTAACTTGCTTTAGGTGTGACTGACTAGCACTTTTCTCGATAGTGAAATTACGGAACTAAAAATCAAGTCTTGAGGGATAACGAGTGGAATTCTTCTCTTTAGCTTGAGATATTCTTGTTTTCATCATATTTACTATTTATGGATCCACTAGAAGATTAGATTTTGTGGTTTTTAAATTGATTTCTGGCTCAAGTTTTAGTTTTAACAAGAAGTAAAATGTTTTGAAGTAGGAAAAAGTGAATGATATTGCATACAGTGGTGCAGCTTCTTGTAAGTGGTTATTGTGGTTTACAAATTGATTGGTGACCTTGCAGGCAATCAAGTGTTACTCTAGAGCCAATATCATCAAACCTAATGATCCTATAATTCTTGGCAACCGAAGTGCTGCTTACAGCAGGTTAATCCTGACTTGATTAATTTGCCATTTTCACGTGTTAATTTTTAGGATGGCCATTTAACTGTCTTCTAGGGTAACTTTAGCTAATATTTTGTTACTGCTGCATTTTCTTTTTCAAAAAAAAAAAAAAACCAGGATTAGTCAATTTCTGAAGCAGAGACCTGCATCGGCTTCTGAATATAGACCATTGAATGGATTGGATCCTACAATACATGCTGAAGTAAGTGTCATTTCTGAATTGATTTATGCATGCATAATATTTTTGCCCCGAATGTTCCGACTTTTTGTCCATTCTAAAAGTGAGATATGCTAATATTTATTTCAGCTTGCACTAAAGGATGCAGAGAAGTTGATAAACCTTAGAAGCAATTCAGTGAATCCATACCTCTTAAAGGCCAGTGCTCTTATCTTGGTAAGAAACATGTAGTCTCTTTTTGTGCTGCAATGATTTACATATAATGAGCCTAGTCAAGGCTTCTAGAAGCATGTGTTCTTAAGCACTCCTAACATTTAACTTTTGGTGAACTGGTAGTTGGAGAAATACGAGTTGACTCGAGATGTTATTCTTTCAGGCCTTCATGTTGATCCTTTTAGGTATTATACTTTCCATTCATTTACTTTAGTTTCTTTTTTCACCTATGAAAATGTGGAAGAATCAATTTATACTCAAGTGATATTGACTTCCAGTAGAGCGTCAATTATCAGTTGTACTGTTATCCCAAGATGTTGTGTTCTTTTGTTTGCTGAGTATTCTGGTGTAATGCAGCAATCCTCTTCGGGCTTCTCTTTTGACTTTGGAGAGAATAGTTGCTAGTTCAGTGAGCAGAAGTGTTGCAAAACCAGAACGTAGTGATGAATTTGACTGCACGCTCTGTCTGAAGTTACTATTTGAACCTATCACCACTCCATGTGGGCACTCATTTTGCCGCTCATGTCTCTTCCAGTCAATGGATCGTGGTCAGTAATCTGCTGTTTTTGCATCATATTTTCAGCAATGCTGATGGATCTATGCTTTATTGATACTTCTACTAAATGCTAGGTAACAAATGCCCACTGTGTCGAACAGTTCTATTTATCAGTCCCAGAACATGTGCAATAAGGCAAGTTATACCTCTCATCAGTCTCCTCATGTTCTTCAGTTTTTTTTCTTTTCCCTTTTCTTCTTTCCAATTGACATGCATCTCCTCCTCCTTTTTTCAGTAAAAAACTAGAAAATGACAGCAGCCCAATACTCTGTTGTCTTGTGATTTCTATGTTGTATAACATTTACTTGGGCATTTTTCCAGTGTGACACTAAACAACATTATACAAAAGAACTTTCCCGAGGAATATGCTGAAAGGAAGTCTGAGCATGACAGTCTGATAAACTTGGGTGTTGATTTGATCCCTCTTTTTGTCATGGATGTTATCATCCCATGTCAAAAGTTTCCACTCCACATATTTGAACCAAGATACAGACTAATGGTGAGCTGGTGATCCCCCCATTCTTATAAATCAGCTACTGAGTAATGAGTGCTGTGTGGACTTACTTAAAACTTAATATTGTGCATCCAGATTATTGATTATAGGTGCAGGAGGCATTAAACCCTATGCCAACCTGCACCAGTGTGGTCAAATCAGTGTCATAACTGAAAGAGCCATTTAAGTTGGCCTGGCTCTTTCTAAACTTAAAAGGTGCAAGGCTTGTCCAATGCTATCATGATCCGAGTAACCTTTCAATAAAAAGCTCATGACATGTGTTTTCAATCAGCTGCTGATTGAGTGTGTTATGATGTCTATGAAGAAACATAGTTCGCATCCCAACTGGCTAAGAAATATCAAGGAGGTGTGGACTCTTTTCAGCATTTCCCAATCCTACCAAGCCAAATGTTCCTAATCATAAGGATTACCATAAATAGTGAATTCAACCACTAATTCGTAATTAATCCTACATGCGTGTCTATTTTCAGATAATAATAAAGTGATACTTCTACAGGTTGTTACTGAATATAATGGTAGTTACGTTGTCTTTCATAACAGGTGAGGAGGATCATGGAAGGAAATCATCGGATGGGAATGGTATACTACTGTCCTTGGCTCTTTTTCTTCCCCCTTTCTCCTTTTTTGGGGGCATATTCTTTAAACACAAAAAACACTCACTTCTGGTTGCTTGGGTTTTCTTATGTAGGTTATCACTAATCCTGATACTGGCTCAGTAGCTGATTTTGCTTGTGAAGTGGAGATTACTGAGTAGGTGTTTGGTTAATATTTGCTAAATTTTTAGCCGTCTACCCATTTTACTTATTATTTCATGTTCTCTTCCTGACTCACCACCTATCTTCCTATTTGCTCGCAGGTGTGAGCCACTTCCGGATGGGAAATTCTATCTAGAGGTGAAATATCTATTTCTTTTACGTATCACCAAAAACATGTTTATTGTTTCTGAACCTTAAGGTTGGTCTGATTCCATTAAGGTAAGCTCTATAACCAACAAGCCTTTGGCCATATTAGAGTTGTTGACACTTACTGTGCAGAACAACTACTTGATTATCAGAACATTAGATGGTATATTTATGTGATTTCTGTCTCTATACTTGCTTTTCACTCATATAAACCCTAAGAAAAGTTCTATTAATTAATTTGTTTTTATATTGGTCAAAATAAGTACATAACAAGAAAATCTTACATGAAGGGATGACTTTGAAAATTCGTGGAAGTTCATTAGAATATTCGATGAATTATGTGGACTACTTAGTTCTTATGTGGCGCTTGCTTCGTTCCCTGTTCTTAATTCTTGTGGTTCGGATCTTTGTCCTGACAAATTCATGGCAGTGGAATGCAAACATCCTAAGAGTGGGGGAAAAAAGAGAGAATCCTTTCATGCTTGTGTTTTTATTTGTCAATGTGCAGTTGCACGTGTCACTATTATAACTTATATATCTACCAATAATTGTTTGATTGATTAATAAAGTACAGTGTCATCCAGGTTGAAAGTCGCCGAAGGTTTCGTATCATAAGAGCTTGGGATCAAGATGGGTAGGTTTCATCTTCTCTTGTGAAGCATTTATTGCCTTGATTATAGATGCTATTGATTTTAACCCAAACTATTTGGGTTTGTGGATCAGGCTTCATGTCCTTCTGTTTGCTGTAGGTATCGTGTCGCAGAGGTAGAATGGATACAAGATGATCCTCCAGAAGGGTTGGATGACAGAGCTGAAGTAAGCATATTACTCATTTATGTCACTATTAATTTATTCTTCTTGTTCTTATTAAATCTTTCTAAATTACCGAACAAAAATAAGTTAAAAGCAGAGTTGGTTAGGCAGTAATGCCCTTATGGTTCTGGAGTTCAGTATGTTTGCTTTTTAGTATAGATGTGTTTTTTTTGTGTGAGCTTAGTATTGATGCGTTCTTAGGTGCTCAGAAATTTAACAATCTTCTATCGTATCCTCTACCAATGAATTTTCAAGTTACATGTGCTATGTACCATAAGATGGCACAGGCGGAGCTGCAGGTAGCACGAGTGGGTGCTATTTGCGCTTAATTTTCTTTTGCCTTTCACAAATAATAGGAAAAATCCCTAATTATGTTTTTGTGAACTCATTTTCTTGGTATTTTTATTAATCTTGTGCACCATTAAAGGTTCAAAAATAAAATTCAAGTGAAAGACTAGACTAGAGAATGAAATGAAAATAGAAAAAAGTCTATATTTATTTAGCTCCTTACACGCATTTATATTATTCCTGAAAAGATACTCCTCCTAATCAAAATATTTTAGCGTCACTGATGAGATATGGAACCTTAGGTTTTTGTGGACCTTAATCTCTACTCTCTCCCTTTTTCCCCCAGTTACAGGAAATGACAAACGGTGCAGCAGAAGATGCTTGGGCTTGGTTAAGGAGGGCAAAGGAAACTGCAAGACAAGGTAATACATTTATGATTGTTGTTCCATTTGTTGCACTCAAATGTCTAATGGACTACTACCATTATCCCAAAATTCATTTACGGAACAATTTCACCAAGTTCATGTGCCTCTGGATATTTTCATGAATACCATGTTATGTTTCAGCTGCCAATTCCTCTGGGAAACTGGCTCAGAAGTTTGTGGCAGCATTTAAGAACCGAGTGACAAACCCTATCATGTGTCAAAAGTGTGGTTACCTTAACGTCCTGATTTCTTAATCACATCATATATAACCCATATAATTATTTTCTTATGGGTTTGGTTTGGCCCACTATTCACTGTAATATTGAGCAGTAGCTAGTGGGTCCAAATCCTTACCAAAAAAAAGTAATCATCATGCTAAAGTATGTATTGATCAAAGTGTACAATCTAGTTTTCGACTAAAGACTTGCAGAAGGCTGGATAATGTAAAGTTCATGTTTAATTGAAAGCTTGATGCCATTATTATAGATCTCTTAGAAATGTGAGCTGAAGCAAGCAGTTTGTCTGTGGCAAAATTCAGTTTTCAGTTTCATGGTACAGCAAGAAACTTCCTTTGGTTTTAACATATAGTGTTGTTAAAGGTTTTGCAGTTATTTTTCTGGAATTTTCTTCTGCTGATACTAGATGAAGATTTTTTCCTTCATTAACTGAGTACGAATCCTCCTCGCTGGGGGTTTTGCTTTTATCTTATGAAATTGCTTGTCTGCCATTGCACGAGTAAAATGATGCCTTTCCATGTCTGCTGTGATTGTTTTATCTTAATCATGCTTTTTCTGAACGGAGGAATGTATACAGATAGAAGAAAACTGGAGAAACTGCTTAATGTGGAAGCAATGATGCCTGCATCACTTGATCCTGAGCGATTTAGCTTCTGGGTACGTTAATTATTTGCGTGAGAGGTGTTTTTGATCAACTATAAGTTAGTTTCTGAATTTTGTTTGGCTACAGCTTGCTACGTTATCGGACAAGCGGCCCCAGGAAAGATTGGAGCTACTGCGCATGAAGAATACAAGGGAGGTATGAAATGTTTCACTAATTTCAAGAAGTTATAGACAAGCGCATTTGACATGGTTTGACAGATTGAAGCTTATAAGATGCTAGTTTCTGTTATGCAAAGGCCATTTTATCACATTCTGTAAAAATATGATTTCTTCATTTAGAAATTCCTATATATATGCATCCTTTTTTCATAAATATGTGATCTGCCCTTTATTAATGGGAGATCTGATCATGTTGAAATGTTGCTGTGCCTATGTCATTCCATCGTTCTATCTGAGCAATTTTTATTTTCTTCTGCAGAGGATAACAAGAGGACTTATACATCTCAGAGCAGCAGAACAGAGCTGTAGGGTTCAATGATAGTAATATAGCTGTACATTTTGAAACCGATTGCTTATATAAAACCAAAGTAATTAAAAACTCAATTATTCTTTCGGTCCGCGTTGTTGTGGATCCTATTCTTTTTTCGTAACGATCGTCTAAACTTGCATTCATAAGCATAATAAAACACAGATTGGTTTTGCACACTCCTCTTTTTCTCTTCTTACTACAGTTTCTCTTCTCTTTTTTAGTTTCATCAGCCAATTCTCGAGGGCATACTGCAGCATGCAGCTGAAACAGGTTTATGCATCAGTAGCCAGCGTAACAAGATACCATAACCATTGAATAATGCGAAGAGACCAACATTGGGAACGAAGAATGCAAGTCATTTTCCTTTTGTGGTGTAGTAGATAAAGAGGATGCCACGAGAGATGGGAAAATAATCGAGCATTGACAATCATATAGTTTATTATATACTTTTTAATGTGGTGAGTAACAAAAAAAATTATATATAGAGACTAGCGAGTATAGCGTGGTTTTCTTTTAAGGTCCAACGTATTGCTCGCTATCGGTTAAGCATAAGCAGGATTTTTTCCTAGCCAAGTCGTCTCCTATCATCCATCCACCAACTTCTAGGGGGTGTAAACGGGCTGGTTCGGTCCGGTTTGAGAGCTAAAATCGGATCAAACCGGAAAATTCCGGTTCTGATATCGAACTGGGATTTCCGGTTTGATTCGGTTCAGTTTCTAGTTTTTAAAAGAATTTTTTTTTTAAAACAATTAGGAAACTACTATTTATTCATGAAAAAAATATTTCATTGATATCATGGATACTTTAAAACAAGAAAAAGTAGATTTTTTAAAAAAATAAAAAAATAAAGAAATGGCCCGGCCCAGCCCAACCCCAGCAATGAAGGAAAAGAATAAAGAAATTTGAGGGGTCTCTTTTCTAAGAGAGTGAAATATTTAACCACTGAATTAAAACTAAACTTTTGATAATTAATATATATATATATATATATATATATATATATATATATATATATATATATATATATATATATAAAAGTTTCCGGTTCAAACGGTTCTACGGTTCAGTTTTACGGGGTTTTATATTCGTAGACCCAGACCGAACTGGAAATTTTCCGGTTCTAAATTGGTGAAACCGGACCGAACCAGATCAAATCGAAAAGTTACAGTTCGGGCCGATTCGGGTCAAAATTCTCCGGTTCCGATTCAGTTTCCGGTTCGATCCAGTTTCTTACCCCCCTACCAACTTCTAAACAAAAACAAAGAAAACAAAACAAGAAAGAACCCTTTTTTCTGCAACAGAACAACCCTGCACGTCCTTCCCTTACTTGCACCCAACTATCTATTCTCCATCTCCTCATCCATTTTATTACCTTCAAAGATCCTTCTGTCATCTCTCATTCTGTCCTTCATCACCACCATCCATTCCCTTTCTGCTCCTCCTCCACACATCTTGTTCCTTGTTTCTCTTCTTGGTTTCTTGGTGCACTTTTCTCATGCAAAATCCACCAATGCCGATTCCACCACCACCACCACCACCTTCCCTACAACATTCTTGTTGTTAACATTTACCTTTTCCTCGAGATAATGGGAGGAGATAACAACAGGCCCTCATCAAGGCCGCGTCCCGTCTCCTCCCTTTCCCTTCTTCTCCTCTCATTCCTCGTGTTCGCGTTCACAACTGTGAAAAGTGGTGATAGTTCTGCATACACACCTCCTGATAACTACAATATCGATTGTGGATCGCCCCAAGATACCAAGCTTGATGATGGCAGAACCTTCATGTCTGATTCCGCCGCAAGGAGATACCTCCACACCAATGAAAATGTACAAACTGTCGTTAATTCCGTTTACCTGAAGAATACTTCAGGTCCTTCATCTTTATCTGTGCTTCCTCTGTACAGTAGCGCGAGGATTTTTACCACCGAGTCAAAGTACAGCTTCTACGTTTCTCGTCCGGGTTGGCATTGGATCCGTCTGTACTTTTTCCCTCTTCCTCACCCAGTTTACAATCTGGCAGGTGCGATTTTCAGTGTCACCACCAGCAACAAGTTTGTTCTCTTACAGGACTTCTTTGCCGAAGATAACACTACCGCAGTGTTCAAGGAATACCTCATTAATGTTACTGATAATAGATTCACTCTCATTTTCAGTCCCAAGGGTCAAACCGGCGCGTTCATCAACGCTGTTGAATTCGTGTCTGTTCCTGAAGGTATTATCTCCAATACAGCATCCACAGTTCCTCAAGGTGGAACTTTCAATGGCTTGTTTGACTACGCTTTAGAGGTTTCTTATCGGCTGAACGTTGGAGGACCAACCATTACTCCGATGAATGATACATTGTCAAGAACATGGCTGCAGGATATACCGTACAATGCCTTCCCACAAGGGTCTCAGAATGTGTCCGTGGCTCCAGATTCTGTCAAATATCCGCAGAGTGGAGCAACTCCTTACATTGCCCCCAATTGGGTTTACGCTACTGCAGATGCGATGGCAGATTCCGAGACAGTGCAGCAGAAATTCAATCTCACTTGGAAGATGGATGTCGATCCTGGATTTTCCTATTTGATCAGACTACACTTCTGTGACATTGTGAGTGAGACCTTAAATGACTTGTACTTCGATGTATATATAAACAGCTTGCTCGGTGTGTCAGCCCTTGATCTCTCGTCGGTCAATAATGCTCTTTCTACTGCATACTATGTCGATTTTGTGCTCAATGCTTCGCGTATCACCGGCAAGTCTGTAACGGTTCAGGTTGGTCCTGCTGCAAGCGTAGGGTCAGCCCTGCCTGATGTTATTCTTAATGGATTGGAGGTCATAAAGATGAGCAACTTAGTGGGAAGCCTGGATGGTATATATGGTGTTGATGGTTCCGTTATCGGAGGAAGATCGATGAAGATTGTGGCAGGTGTTGGGCTGGTAATGGGAGTAACAGCAATGGTACTCCTTGGAGTTGTTTGTGTCAGATGGAGAAAGAGGCCTCAGAATTGGGAGAAGCGCAACAGCTTCTCGTCATGGCTCCTCCCTCTCCAGTCCTCCAGCCACTCTAGTTTCACAAGCCAGAGCAGCACTCGGAAATCCTTCATGTTCGGTTCGCGGAAAAGCAAGAGTAGCTACTCCACTTACTTTTCCAACCAGGGTCTTGGCCGGTACTTCACTTTCCAGGAATTACAAAATGCTACTCAGAATTTTGATGAAAAGGCACAGATTGGTGTTGGAGGGTTTGGCAAAGTTTATCTTGGAGTAATTGAAGATGGAACTAAGGTTGCCATCAAGCGAGGAATCCCGGGATCGCAGCAGGGCATTAATGAGTTCCAGACAGAAATACAGATGCTATCCAAGCTCAGACATCGACACCTCGTATCGCTTATCGGGTTCTCAGATGAACAATCAGAAATGATCCTTGTTTATGAGTATATGGAAAATGGCCCGTTTCGAGACCACATTTATGGTTCAAACAAACCTCCACTGTCATGGAAACAACGGCTTGAGATTTGCATCGGAGCTGCTCGCGGGCTGCATTATCTCCACACCGGTGCATCGCAATGCATCATCCATAGAGACGTGAAGACCACAAACATCCTTCTCGATGAGAATTTTGTCGCGAAAGTGTCTGACTTTGGCCTTTCCAAAGATGCACCGATGGAGCAAGGTCACGTAAGCACAGCGGTGAAGGGAAGTTTCGGATATCTCGATCCTGAGTACTTCAGGAGACAACAGCTCACTCAGAAATCCGACGTTTACTCATTCGGGGTAGTTCTATTAGAGGTGCTATGTGCAAGGCCAGTTATAAACCCAAAGTTGCCAAGGGAACAGGTCAGTTTGGCAGAATGGGGAATGCATTGGCACAGGAAGGGTATGATCGAGAAGGTAATTGATCAGCGTATCGCGGTGACTATCAATCCAGGATCGTTGAAAAAGTTCGTAGAAGCCGCGGAGAAATGTTTAGCAGAATATGGGGTGGATAGGCCAGCAATGGGAGATGTGTTGTGGAACTTGGAATATGCATTGCAGCTGCAGGAAGTTTCTTGCAAGGGTGATGATCCTCCTGATAAGAGTATAAACTTCATTGCCCTGGAAAAACCTATCGAAAAAACGGAACAACCCGGTAAGGATTTCAATGGTGCTGCTTCTGTAAGTGATGATTCTGAAGTGAATGCTGGGTCCCCTTTGTTTAATCAAATTGGACATCTTCAAGGGAGGTAAAGAAGGAACAAATGACAGATTTTCAAGAAATTTGTGTCAGAAAACATTTAAATTTGGCAGACCTGAATCCTGACGCTTGTGCAGAAAACAGTTTGTCTGTCATTGCTGATTGAGGTTTTAGTGTAAAATTCTCTTGTTTTTAGGTTGAGTTGTGTAGATTTGGTTGCTTCTTTCTTTGCTCTTTCATTCTTTTTGTAACTTTTTTTACAGCATTTTTTATCATTGTTCATTGGTTAGTGTAGGTTTTGTGTGTCCCATTTGTGTAACTAGCTTTCAACACAAAATAAAATCCAAGCATAACTTCTTCAAAATGTTTCTATTCTCTCAACTATGGTTGTCAAATCTTGTTCCGCTAAGCATTTCGGTTCTGTTATTGATACGAGATGTATCGATCTCGGTTAAAATATCGATCTCGGTTTGTATCTCAGTACATGTAATTTTTATACGTATATTATTTTTATACACGATTAATAAGTATTTCAATACATGTCTAATAGTAGTTGACACTCGACACCAAATGTAGTGTGATCCCCTACAATATATATAGACAAGCACACATTTGTTTCGTTACGCAACAATGAGTACTCCATAAAATCAAAATTAACAAAACTACTTTAGATCTACAATATGAATAGAGATAAAGTAGAAACCACCAATATTCGTTATTACAAATAACTTAGGGTGCGTTTAGTTACAGAAATTTTTTTGTTTTTTGTTTTCCAAAATTTTTTGTTTTTAGAAAACAGTAAAAAAAAATCAATTCTTTTTCACTGCTACAGTACATTTTCTGTTTTCTAGTTTTCATTTTCCAGCCTTAGAAAACTCGAAATCGTATTCACCTAACAACTATTTCTTATTTTTTTGAAAACAAAAACTACTACTTTTGTTAAATCAATTTTATTTTAATTAAAAAATAATACAAATGTCTTTTTAAAAAGAAAATTATAAACAATTTGGAAGCTCATTTTAAGTTTGTTAAAGATCAAATATAAATATGTTAAATATATTCATCTCTAAATTCAAAAGCACAAGCCATACAGGGGCTGTTAAATTTTGGAAAATTTTCCAAATGTGTTTCACAACAACATTTTACAAAACAGTTTTTCAAAATTTTCCAGTTTTTTAGAATTAACACTACAAATTTAGAAAATTCTACAAACGTCATATTTGAAGTTTTTCAAAAAAAAAATTTCTCCAGCTCAACCGATCCATATTGTTAATATAAAAAAGAAACAATGTTATTTTAGACATGTCTACCATCGCAATTTTGATATGCTAAATCTATTCGTGTTAAAGATTAAATATAAATATAATAATTCCGTTTATGAAAATAAAATACATATAAAATAGTCTTGAATTATTTGTTAATGACGTGAATACTACAAATTTGAACATTCGAAACATACTTAATTTAGCTTGTTACTCCTTCATACTCTAACAATTATTATAATTAGCCCATAATTGATCTGCAATATCTTCTCTAACCGCATTCATTAGTTGTTGTTGGGACATATCCACTTGAATACCTTCTTGCGTCACAGTAGTTTCGTTCTCGTTTAAATTTTGCTGACCTTCTGTACCATATTCTGTGAATAGTCGATCAACTCTATCTTCCATTCGAATAAAGTTGTGTAGTGTACAACAAGCTAGAAGTATTTGCCTTTGACAACGAAGAGGATAATTTGGAATGGATTTTAAGATTGGAAATCTAGCTTTTAGAACGCCAAAAATCCTTTCAATCACATTTCGCAATGACGAATGTCGATAGTTAAACAATGCATATTTTCTTGTTATCCTTCCTTATCCACGAAAATCATTTAAGTGATACCGTTCACCACGATAAAGAGCTAAAAATTCAGGAATATTTGGATAACCAACATCAACTGCATAATAGTAGCCTGCAAAAGATAATAATAACAATCAACTTTACTTGTTACTGTACGATGAGGGCTGCAAATGACACCGTTTGCCCGTGGATGGTTCGTCGTCTTCTTCTTGTGTTTTGCCCTATAATTTAATCACAGTCCAATATTTAGAAAAGGCAAAAGAAACGACGGAGAGCGGCGGCGAGCAACGGGCGGCAACGTGGGTGAGGTGAGTGTTTGCGTGGGTGAAAGAGTGAGGGATTTAATTAATGAGAGGGTTTTAATTAATTAGGTAGAGGATTAGTTTTAATTGGATTTGGATCTAATGGTTTTTTTTTAATTGTAGGAGGATGGCTTCAATTGATTGGCAGAGGTTGGATTTTGGTACGGGTTAATTGGATTTGCAGAGAATGATTTTTTTTCTGGAGAGGCAATTGTGAGCTAATGATTTGAGGCAGAGAGGGAATTGGTTTTGGCACGGGTTCCATTTGTGTCCTCTTGTTGAGGATTGAATTGAATTTATAGCGGGTGAGGATATGTGATCTGCAGAGAAGACGAGCGAATCCCGGGATTAGATTTCAAAAGGAGAGATTGCGTTGTCAGAAATCCTTGACAATGGACAGAGGAGCCGTTTGTGTAAGATTTTTCTTTGAAAATGGAGGGTTGAGCCGCGTGTATCAGATTTTGTTTGAAAAATGAGGAGGAAGAGAAGTAGTTCAGCGATTATGGGTATTTATATTTTTTAGTTCGAGCCAACGGTCCGATAAACCGATAAAAGCTCGAATAAAAATACGAACGAAGCAAAAATAAACTACAAGGATAGGAAAAATAAATAATAATAATAATAGTAACACTTAACATTAATTAACAATAATTATGAGAAAAAATATAAATAATAAAAAAATGGGTATGCTAGGATAAATATAATAACGATTTGAATTACTCGTGTCAAAAATCGGGTATCAACACAGTCCAAACAAGAGAGTTGTGCTGCTAGACTAGAGGAGTGTTAAGGAAATTGCTCTTTCCATGAGAATCAATTTTAGCCATCCGATAAGTGGTAGAATAAAATAAATTATATTAAAAATCAATCTCAAGTATATCTTTAAAAATTAGCTTGATAAATTTCAATAATGGATTAAGAGTTATCACTTCAATTTTTATGTATTTTTTTAAATCTTAAGGAAAAATTTAAGAAACGGAAATTTGTTGTGCTGACAATTAAAACCAAACGGTAATTAATTTAGGGTTAGCACGGTAGTTTCTTCCAAAATTAATCTCAACGTACAATTTAGGAATTCAATTATAATAAATTAATTTTATTTCTTTTTATAAACAAGTTAAGCTTTTTTTTTTAAAATCGAATTAAAACTATAATTCATTTTTTTGATAAAAATCCGTTTTATTTCTTTTGAAAGGAAGCCTACAAATTGAAATTAATTTTTTTTTCTTGCGCTACAAAGTGAAGTCTAATGTTCCAAGTTATATTTTTACTTATATTAGTATTTATTAAACTAATGTTTGGATTCTTGGTTAATTAAAACAATTGGAATATTGGAATCAATTTATTAAGATTAATTTTAGATAAATATCAATTATGAAAGTATTTTTAGCACAAAATTTTCAATCTACATATTAATTATCAAAATTACGAGGGTAGACATGTCTAAAATAATTTTTTTTTTAGATTAACAATATGGATCGGTTGAGCTAGAGTAAAAAAAAAATTTGGAATTTTTTGTTGGAAAATATTGAAAAACTTCAAATATGACGTTTTCAGAATTTTTTAAATTTGTAGTGTTAATTCTGAAAAACTGAAAAATGTTAAAAAACGTGGAATATTTTCTAAAAATTTTCCATTTTGGAAAACAGAGGCTACTAAACGCGTTTTAGGAAATTTTCCAGTTTTTTAAAAATTTTCAGAAAATTTTCCGTAACTAAACAGTCCTTTTGCATCCGCAACTATCAATTTATACACCTCTATCTCTACGAGGATACCATTCAATTAACTACAAATGTATAGAAAAAAGGCTATCAACTTAGAAATTAGAAACTGCTCCTTCTGGTGCACAATAAATGACTTTTTCCTACGAATTTTTACTGTTCATAATATTTGTCATTTTATCTTTTTCGAATCATATATTTTGTGTAAATGACAAAAAAAAAATTATGTATCAACCCAATTTGATGTTGGTGTGGTAGTTTAAGTGGAAATTATAAATAAAAATGAAACAATGTGGAATAAAATAAAATAAAAAATCATTATTCTACGAATTTTTACTATTCCAGAACTTCATTTATGAGTAATATTTATTATTATAAATAACTTATCATTTGCACCTAATTTGTAGGAAGTACATCTCATTCGAATATTGTTGTACTCGATTTCCACTTTCAAAATGTTTTTATTCTTTGCCTAATTTGTTTTGGGCTACTTGCTCGACCCAAAACCACATGCTGGACTTCGATTGGTTGCATTTTTTTCACTTACTTTCTTTGAGAAACTAAAGAACATAAAAAGAAATAGACAAAAGCTTCAAGATTTCCGCTCCGTTACAGCAATGGTGGAGGATGACATGATTTTAGGTGATGATCTTAAGCAAAATATGGAAAACATCCTCCAAACGGGAACCTTCCTCAATCCCATCCCCTCAAAACAATGGCCTATGGTTGTCATCAAAGACATTGACTTCTCACTCGCCAAAACTAATGATACTGAAAATGATCTCTCCGTTTTCCCTCCTAGCAGCCATGAAAATCTCTTCCCTTCCCATTTCAATTCCGATTCAGACCCACAAAAAGACCCATTTCCATCGCCGTCACAATCTCCATCGTCGTCCCCAACATCACCTTTGTCTCCGTCGTCTTCCTCGTCGTCCTCGTCGTCCTCTCAGCCGTCTGACTGTCATTCTCCGCCATCACCACAGTCGCTTTCGATAATCCCCACATGGTGGGGTTTTGCATTTCAGATCCTGCGCTCCAAGATTGTGAATCTGGGTTCGTATTTCGTTGCTGCTGCTGGTGGTGGTAAGGGGAGGGTATCTTGGCCATTACAGAATTTGGGTTTGGTAATGGTCGTGGTGTGGTGGTTGTCGCGGCGGTGGAGGCGGAGGAGAGAGAGTGTGGGACATTTGCTACAGATTATCACAGAGAAAGATGAGGTTTGATCATTTTTTTTGTCGTTAAGCAAGTGTTGTGTTTTTCTGCTTCTTGCACTGAATTTGTCTTAAACTGTTTGAAGAAATGCCTGAGACACAAATAGATACTAAATATGGTGTGGTTACCTGCAGAAGATCATTCAGCTCCTGAATCAAATTGCTCAAATGAATGAGCTTCTGCTGGCCGGCCACAGAGCTCTAGCTTCAAGAAACTGCTGATTGATGAAGAAATTGGAGGCCTTATCATATCATATACTAATATTGTTTATTGTTTGTAGCTTGTAGTTTTCTGGTTGAATTCTTTACACAGGTCCATGTAGTTATGTTATGTTTGTCACAGGATGAGAATTTTGTGCAACTTTTCACCCGTCCGGTGTGACATGTTGCTCCTACTTCTATTGCCTACGACCACAAGTTATTTGCAGATACATTCCGATTGATCATGATCTATGTAAATTACGCACATCTTTTTGCTATTTTGAGCTTGGTAGGTAGCAGCGGACCACAAATTTGAGCAAACTATGGAGATCACAGAGAGAATGTATTTCCGACCACATGGCTAGGACTAATCTATGACTAATCTTGTTTGTACTGGTATGTAATTTCTACGTGCATAAGAATTGAACCTGCGACTTCTTATTTAAGAGAAGAGTGTCAAACTACTCACATCAAGTAATTGCATGTTGCAAGTACTTCTATTCGTTAGCATCTGACTCGATACTATCCTTTAGTAGACTGACTCGGCACCCGATTCTCTGACCCACAAAAGCTAGAGAACAGGCAGCAAAGACATCTAACAATTATCAGTTTCCAAAGACCCTTGCAACTAAACTATGCAGCAGCCAGGAAGGGGGGCACCTTACTAGGGAACCCAAAAGCATAGAAGAACTATAAAAGAATGATGCCCAAGTCCACAAATAGTAAGCAAATTGCTGCTTCAGCTTAACATCGCTAAGCTCGATCTAGAACTGAAACTGCGGTGGGTGCCATATTACTAAAAGAAACGTGCAACACGAAACATACCCCAGGGCTGAGACAAAACGAAGACATGAATTTGGGTAGAACACCATGCTTTTCCTATTACATGTTTTGAACAGAGTAAACACCATGCTGCCAACTGATACGAACCACTCCGAAAAGGTAGGTAAAGCTAATGGAAAATTTTGTCTAATGACTAACTACAAGAATGTAATACCCCATAAACAAAGAACTGGTATCAACATTTCTGGAAAAAAAAAACAAAACCTGGTAACGACATCACATGCTTCCAGTAAAAGCAGAACATCGACAAGTTGTCACGTAGCTTTCCAAGCCTGCTACTCTAAGCAATCTATATTGACAATAGCGACGCATCTTATATCACCTATCAGTGCATTAGATTATTCATGATTTCCTGGGCAATCAGCTATCATGGGAAACCATCATCTCTTGGGATACACAATCCACATGACGATGAGTACCGGTCCAAACTGGCTGTAGAACTAAAGATACTTAAGCATGTAGCGACATGAATACGTCTGAGATAAGAAAAACATGCTATATGTGATCAACTAATCATTATTCCTATGGGTAATGAAAGGGTGAACCATGACAAGCAAACATCATGCATGGCATCCAAATAGAAAAGCAGAACCTCACAGAAAAGTTCAATTCCAACAAAAAGCTAACGTGATCCATGCAAATTATCAACTGATCCAACCCAATTATAATGAATGATGATCAATTTGAAATGTCTAAGAAGGGAACCACAGTTTCCACCTTACGCAATTTCCATAAGATGGCAGATACCGAAACTCACATTTGGTGACAATTTAGTAACAAGAAGAAATTAAAAGGGAAATTACCCTGTAGCTTTGATTATAAATTTCTTTCATTGATTACTCAAACAAAGTGGGAAGACATACTGAAGTTAATAAAAGAATTGTACCTTTTTTGATCTCATAAGCAGAAACACAACAACGAAGCAAGCAAAACTTACTTAAAAAGTAAACCACTATAAAGTTTAAATCTGCCTCCGATTGAAGAATTACATTACCTACAAATTATGAAACATTTAAATTTTTTGACCTGCTAGCTTTGATCCAGTTTGCGCTGAATGGCGAATATCAAACTTGTCTACATTCTCCAACGGAGTGGTTGTCTCATTCCTAATCCTCTTGATCTTGGGGCTCAACAATCCCCTATGCCCAAACCCATACAAGTTAAGCACCTGATTATCAGCAAAATTGAAAGCCCTCTCCATGCTCTTTAAGCATTGCTCCACTGGATAATCCCCATAGCTTCCACAAGGCTTGCAACCCACGAAATGGGTCACGAATGGCCACCTCTCATCACCCAACCCTGGGTGATACTTCTCCATCATCTCCTCATACCGATCCACCAACCCTGCCCAATAACCATGCAGATAATACTGATTCTCGACATACACCTTATCCATCCACTTCTCCTTCTGTGAGAGTAACAAGTAAATCAAGGCGGACTGATCATCTGCTTCAAATGCCGGACGCCCTTTCAAATTTGCGGTCAAGATCTTCCCAGCTTCCTCCCTCACTGGCCCTTTTGGGCCCATTGGTGCCCAAGCATCAAGCAAGTCTAAACTCCACTGACAATTACGGAACAAGAAACTCCCTGTGTTCAAAGCAATCCATGATTTCTGCTCAAACAACAAATCGGGGTACCCATGAATCACCAAATTATGCTTATCATAGCGTGACGACGGGATCTCAAACACCATATCAGTAAACAGGGCATCACTATCCATCCACCAAATCCATTCAACCTCTGGATGTGACAACATTAACCGCCTAATCATGGGCAATTTCGCCCAATACCCAGCTAACTCCTTATCCAGATGAGCCATATTGTACACAATCTCAATCCCATGAATTCTACAGTAATCAATCTTATTCTTTACAGCTTTCAACAAATAATGATCCCCAATCGGGTTATCACACGGGTTGGGAGGTGACCCGGTTAACAACAGGATCCGAGGCTTCCCGTTAATAAAATTAGGGAATTCCGGGTTCTTAGTCAACCATACCTTGCGCTCCTCGTCCCAATTTTTGATATTGGGGCCCAGCGTGTAAGTGGCATTGGGGTTGAATTCAGGTTCCGGGTCGTCAAGATCGGTTGGATCACCGTCGGAGCGGATCTCGGCAAGGATCCGGTTGGTTTCTTCGATGATGTTCTGGTTAACGGCGTCGGCGTCGGAGCTGGAGAGGCTGCCAATGCCAATTGTGCCACGGAGGACCAAGATGGTGACGAAGCCACACAAGATGGTGATTTTAATGTTGTTGAATGTCTTGGAGATCTGCCGGCCGCGTGGCATGGTACGAACTCTGCCGTTTGCGGTGGCGGAACCGGTGGTTGTTATGGTGGGTAAGCCTCCACCTCCACTAGCTCTCTTCTGAGGTACAAAGCTGTTGTCTTGACCCATCAAGTAAAAAAGCTTTACTTATAATAACTATGAGTAATTAAAAAAGAGGTATTGATTTTGGGCGAGAGAGAGAGAGAGAGATCTAGTTTCTCTCTCTAGAATTGAATTTTTTCTTATTTTTTTAAGGGTATGGATCTAGAGACCATTTCTACATGTGAGGTTTGTGGGTTTTGTTTTCTTGCTACCGTGGTTGTGGTGGAGAAGGTGTTGTTTAGTTTATACGACTGAAACCCTAGAAGAGCGGCGGCGGTGGCGACTGGTTGCAGTGGTGCTGTGGTGGGGAAGCTGTGAGAAAGTGGAGGAGACGGTGGTTAAGTGAGTTAGAAGGAGGCGGCCATTGTTTGTCCGAAAACTTGTCAGTTCCATCTGTTGAGTGTCTTAAAGAATAAAATTTGCGTGTTTTCGTTTTTGTTTTTTGTTTTTTGTTTTTTTTGTTTTTTTTTTGTCAAAAAAAGAAAGAAAAAGAAAGAAAATAGAGAATGGGATAATATAATTGAAATTGAATAAGGTGTTGATTTTGGATTGATATATTTGCTGATACTTTGTCGGTTTGGGGATTTTGAAGATGTCGTTTGAGATCCTATTTGCTGCTAACTGTTACTAATTATAATTTATAAATAAATATGTGTTGAGAAAATGGAAAAAAAAGAAAGATAAATGCTTTGAATTGAAGGATACGATATTGCCTAAATTTACTCTTTTTATTTATTTTTTCCTTACAAAAACTATTTTGCTTTAATTTTTCATCATAGAGTTCTTTTTTTCCCATAACAAGAACCACAAAACACTGAAATAGCTCAAAGAAACAAATGCAACGTGCTTTTAGTTTTATGTATGTTAATTGTTTTATTGATTATTAAATAAAAGAAGATTTTCTTTATAAAAAAAATCAAAGAGAGTGTTGATGATTATCTTTTGGGTTTGAGTTTATTATTTTAGGGATAATGATATTTTTTTAGGTATTTTTAATTAATTTTTCATATCATTTCATTTTTAGTTAAATTTGACCATTCTATTCACATTTTTATATTAATTTGGCCCATATAGATAAGGTTGTACATAGTCAGTCGTTCAGTTTGGTGACATAACATTGTTTAATATTGTTTAGACAATCCATTTCACATGTAACATTAATATATATATATATATATATTCTAATTCTAAGGCTAATTCTTTTCCAAACATAGTATATGTTTCATTTTCTATATAAGCTGTTCTTTTTATATCTGGTTTTAAAAATTCTAAAGTGGGTTGTCCACCACGCTTTTTTGCCAACTCCACTGTTTGTATATATTTATTTGTTGGAAACGTATATACATTTTTACTGACTGTTATACTATTTCTAGCTATAGTAACACTACCATTTAAACTACATATGAAATTTAATCCTAATAGAAAATTATTACTTCGTGTTTGTTCAGGTGCTATATTAATCTGTGGAATATCATATTTAACACTGTAATTTTTTGCAAAATCTATAAACTGTATTCCTAAGGCTTCTACATGATGTGTGATTACCATAGTTCTTTGTTCTGCTGTTTTTGTAATGACCTTGTATTTTAATTTTTTATGATACTTTGTTGGTATCAAACTATGTCCTACCATACTCTTCGAGCTTGCTGTATCTAAAATAGCATCTAGTTCTACAAATGTATTCGTATCTAACCATAGTCTACATTTTAGGGTTATTAGGCTTGCTATACATTTACTAATGGTGAAAGATGATTCTTCTTGAATTTGTTCTGTGAGATAACTAGATTCTACTTCTTTCTTTTTCTCATTTTGGTCTTCAAGTTCTTTTATCCTATATTTTAAGAGTTCTATTTCTACATCATGTCTTTTAATTTGTTCTCTAAGTGTTTCATCTATTATATCCCTACGATTATTTTCTATGACTTTTCCTGTTATATCTGTTTCTATTTGGAATAATTTTCTGATACACATAAAACATATTTCTTTGAAACAGTTATTACATTGGTATCTTCTATCTATAGCCGGATATAACCTACAGTTATAACAACTTATATGGTTATTTCCTCTGTTTCTAATCCATTCATGTAAACATTCTATATTTTGTTCTTCATTTTGTTCCCTATTCATGTATGTATACGTAATTTTTGTACTGTTTTCTGGTTCATTTTCTGAGACTATACTATATACCGATTCGTTGTCTGAATCTGTTTTAATATTTTCTATTTCATATTCTCCTAATTGTTCTACCAAATTTGTCCTATCTGTATTTTTGTGTTTATTTGGACATCTATTTGCTAAATGGTCTGGATCTCCACAAATAAAACACGTACATTTTCTGTCTCTAGGCTTTTTAACATATTTATTTCTATTTTTCCATGGTTTATCTTTTCTATAGGATGTACTTTTTCTAAGGAATTTCTTCTTTTTATCATAATATCCATATGCTTGTGGTGTGTAAATTGCTGTTTTACAAAACGCCCAAGCTTGACGCTTAATCTGTTCTTGCATTGTAGCATCTTTACATTTATCTTCTAATTTTTTGAATACATACGTAATTCTAGGTCCTATTCCTAAATCTACTATATGACCACAGTCTCTGTTCCATTCTTCGTGCATTAATCTGCCTAAGTCTCCTGGAAGTTTGATGAAATATTTATTACATAAATCATCATCCATAACTTTACCAGTCTGAGCTAATAATCTAGCAAAATCTGAGCTAAATTCTTTGATGTATTTAAAATCTGTAATACTAAGTTGTTCTAAATTTCTTACTGCCGTATCTTGTATGAACGTATTTTCTTTAGCAGGGTCTACTCCTAATAGTAGAATTCTAATTTGACTTTTAAAATTATATGGGTTATCTCCTAATGATTTAATAGTATTTATTCCTTCTGGGTCTTTTAACTTTTTACTTTGCCAAATCCCTAATGCTGTTGGTCCTAATGTTGTTTCTAAATAAGAGAACATATCTATATCGTCTCTCTTATTGGTTTCCCAATTTCTAACTACTGTTTGTTCCCATATTAGTATCTCATCTGGCCATAACTGAGGACTCTGTTGTTCTATTACTAGCATATTTGAACTGTAAAGTTTTCCTATTGGCATTCTTGCCCCTCTACCTTTTATATGTGATTCTCCTTGGTATACTGCAGTAGCAGGCGTCCAAGGTTCTCTACCTAACATTTCTGTTCCTGATGTTCCTGGTGTTACGAACTCAGGTTTGGGTCTTTTGACTCCTCTAGGATGTATATTTTGATCCATATAACTTACTTCTGGTTTATAAAAATCACTAATTAATACTTTCCCATTAATTATATCTGTTACTAATGGTAAGTTAAATACTTCGTTTAATTTGTTGTATGCTTCTTCATATTCTAATCCTAACTCTGTCATACATTCTATTAACATATCATCTACTTGTTCTTGTATGTTGATTTCTGTAAACTTCCTATTTACTATTTGATCAAATGTTTTATGAACTTCTTCTGTTTTGAAGCCAGCTATTTCTTCTTCTTCTTCTTCTATTTCTTTGTCTAATTCTTCGTATAGACCATATCCTATAAATTCTTCTATATTTTCGTCATCTGTATAGTTTTCTATAATTTCTTCCATATTTTCATTATCTGTATCATATATAGGTTCTCCTAATTCTTTATTCATCATACTGATCTCTTGATCACTGTCATCTTCTTTAATAGGTTCTTTTTCTGTATAATTATTAAATCTCATGCTAAAATTACCATCTTTATCTTCATATATTACACTCTTTTCTGGTACTAAATTTTTTTCTGTAGTATCTGTGAATTCTTTTAGTGGCCATTCTAATCCTGCTAGTTCTTCGGGATCTGTTTTTACTGGATCTATCATTCTTATTCCATGGCTTGCTAAGTTTTCTACGATACCTTCTATGTTGACCTTAAAATTCATGCCTGATCTGTTACTTGCTTTCCCTAATATTCCTATACTTACTACTAGATTATTTCCTTTATAATCTTCGTAACCTTTTGTTGCTAATCCTATTTTTAAATTCTTTAAATCTCTAATATCTTTTAATATGGCTGGTGAACAATAAAAAAGTGCACAATTTTGACTAAGGTCTACTTCCATTCCTGCTATGATTGCTTTTTTGACATCTGTTGTCTAGGATTTATCCATAATTAAAACTAAAACTTTAGTTCCTAATTCTTTTCTTCCTAATCCTTTAATTCCTATTACTACTAATCCTACATGTGCAAACATTTTTCCTGTTTTCTTAATTTTATTTATCATTTCTGGAGTAAATAGATCTATAGTCTCTGAGGTGTCTACTACCCTAAGACTTTGATATGATCCGGCCTAGTGTAAGTAAGCCGAATGATATATGGAGCTTAAGGAGGATCTAGCCGATGGGGTTAACAACAAGGTTCGAATAAAAGAGCGGAAGATGAACACACAAGACACGGATTTGCAGCGGAAATAGATTAAAAAAAAGGAAGAAATGATGCTACCCGGAATGATGATTATTGCTAGATAGTCTGGATGGTAGCAATGAACAAATGCATAACTTGTAGAGCTCAAACCAAGATCAGCAAACAACACAAACATATATTCGAGTCACCAAACTATTGTCAATTCGATTACAAATGATTTCCCGGGGGAAGATCGGGAGGAGTGTTCTCTACTCAAGCGATCTTTCTCCAAGATGGATTGAAGAGTTTAGGGACCTAGGTGATAAGTTAAGGAGTGTTCTCAACTTACAAATATCACTCAAAGTCTAAAACTGCTAATGAACATGAAACAAGAGCTATTTATACAAGTAAGCAAAAGACAACAAATCCGAGGCTAACGTGATTCACGGTTAGGACTAACCGTGATCACGTTAGTCAAAAACTAACGACCGTGATTCACGGTAGTAATAACCGTGATCACGGTTAGGCAACCAACTATCAGCTCACACTCCCGACGGTAACGTGATTCACGGTAAGGGGAAAAATGTGAATCACGGTAGTCAAAAGGTTCCGACCGTGATCACGGTTGGTATGAACCGTGATCACGGTTAGGCAACCAACGATCAGCTCACACTCCCGAAGGTAACGTGATTCACGATAAGGGGGAAAACGTGAATCACGGTAGTCAAAAGGTTCCGACCGTGATCACGGTGGGGATGAACCGTGATCACGGCAAGGACTCTTCTTTGGTTCGATGGAAGATCATATAGGCCGGCCTTTCCTTGACTTGGGTGGATCCTTTCTCTCTCATTTTGCCTTCCAACCATAAGGACAAACCTCTTGCTTTGCTTCGTGTGATCAGACATCGAGGGTATGCATCTTGAGTGTCGATAATGGTGTTGGAAGGGTCCGGGATCATATCAACTCCTTCCCCTTCGAAAGGATTCGTCCTCGAATCCATTTCTTGAGGGTCTTCTCTTTCATCGGGGTAGACAGACAGGTCATTGACGTTGAAGGTACGGCTGATTCCTCCGTATTCACTTGGAAGATCTAGGACATAGGCATTGGCGTCGATACGACGGATAATCTGAAAAGGTCCGTCTCCTCTTGGACTTAGCTTGCTTTGGCGTTCACGTGGAAATCGATCCTTGCTCCAGTGAAGCCACACCCATTGTCCCTGCTCAAAGGAAGTAGGAACCTTGCCCTTATTGCGCTTGGCCATCGCTTTTTCGTTCATGCTTTCAATATTTTTGCGGACTTGCTCATGTAGTTTCTTAACAGCTGTAGCCTTGGAACTACCATCTACACACTTAAGAGAACTCAAAGGCAAAGGTGAGAGATCAAGAGGGGTCAGGGGTTTGAACCCGTAAACCACCTCAAAAGGAGAAAACCCGATGGATGTATGATAAGCATTATTGTAGGCAAATTCAGCAAATGCAATGCAATCCTCCCATTTCACTCCATGTTTAGCAATCATTATACGAAGTAATGAGCCTAAAGTTCTATTCACCACCTCCGTTTGGCCATCCGTTTGAGGGTGACACGTGGTGGAGAAGAGAAGTTTAGTCCCCAACTTCGCCCAAAGAGTCCGCCAAAAATGACTCAAAAACTTGGTGTCCCTATCACTCACAATACTCTTAGGCATTCCATGTATTCTTACCACATGTTGGAAAAATAAAGAGGCAATATGTGTAGCATCATGAGTTTTCGAACATGGTATAAAATGTGCCATTTTGGAAAATCGATCCACCACAACAAAGATAGAATCATGGCCATTCCTAGACTTAGGCAAACCCAAAACAAAATCCATAGATAAATCTACCCATGGGTGTTGTGCAACAGGTAGAGGCATATAGATAGCATGATGTTTAGATTTGGACTTGGCAAGTTTACAAGCGATGCACCGATTCACAATGTTAGCCACATTTACTTTCATTCGTGGCCAATAGAAATGAGACTTTAAAGCATGCAACGTTTTGGTGATGCCAAAGTGACCACTTAAAGCTCCTCCATGAGCTTCCAACACAAGTAGTTCTTGAACATTAGAGCGGGGCACACACAATTTATCATACTTGAACAAATAATTATCATGCCTAAAGAAATGCGTATGTGATCCATGGGCACATGCGGCATATATGTCACAAAAATCCTCATCACTCTCATACAATTCAATTAAATGTGAAAACCCAAATAGTTGTGCGTCAAGAGAGTTCAAGAGAGCGTACCTTCGCGAGAGGGCGTCGGCTACCACGTTCTCCTTGCCTTGCTTGTACTTGATGGTGTAGGGAAATGCCTCAATGAATTCCATCCACTTGGCGTGGCGTTTGTTCAACTTGGCTTGGCCTTGAAGGAACTTCAAACTTAAGTGGTCGGTGTGGATGACAAACTGATTTGGCAGCAAGTAATGTTCCCACACCATGAGTGTTCTTACTAAGGCATATAACTCTCTATCATACGTGGAGTAGTTGAGCTGGGCACCGCTGAGTTTCTCACTAAAGTATGCAATGAGTCGTCCCTCTTGAGTTAGGACAGCTCCTATGCCTATGCCACTTGCATCACACTCTAACTCGAAAGCCTTGTTAAAGTTGGGTAAGGCTAACACCGGAGATTGCATAAGTCTCTCCTTGAGTTCCTTGAAAGCTGCCTCTTGTCGACTTCCCCACTCAAAAGTTACATGTTTCTTGGTGAGCTCATTGAGGGGAGCAGCTATGGTTGAGAAGTTTGGTACAAATCGACGATAAAAACTCGCGAGACCATGGAAGGATCTCACTTCGCTAGCACTCTTAGGATTAGGCCACTCTCTAATGGCCTTCACCTTTTCCTCATCAACCTGTACGCCATCTATACTCACAACAAAACCAAGAAAATGTACTCTATCCAAGCACAATTCACACTTAGAAAGTTTAGCATATAATTGATGTGCACGCAAAGTGTCAAGTATGGTGCGCAAGTGATTCACATGTTGTTCAAGAGAAGGACTATACACAAGAATATCATCAAAATACACAACAACATATTTTCCTATGAATTCTCGCAGCACATAATTCATCAATCTCATAAAAGTGCTAGGGGCATTGGATAAACCAAAAGGCATTACCATCCATTCATATAAACCATGTTTGGTTTTGAAGGCTGTTTTCCACTCGTCGCCCTCGTGCATTCGGATTTGGTGGTAACCACTCATGAGGTCAATCTTGGAATAGACCGTACTCCCACTTAGCTCATCAAGCATGTCATCAAGGCGGGGTATGGGGTGTCGATATCTCACTGTGATCTTATTGACGGCGCGACAGTCCACACACATCCTCCATGTCCCATCTTTCTTTGGTACAAGTAGTACGGGTACAACGCAAGGGGACATACTCTCCCTAATGAAACCTTTACTCAACAACTCCTTGACTTGCTTTTGGAGTTCTTTTGTCTCCTCGGGGTTGCATCGATAGGCTGGTCTATTCGGTATAGCAGCACCGGGTACAAGATCTATCTTGTGTTCTATACCGCGGATGGGAGGAAGACCACTAGGCATCTCGGATGGAAACACATCATCAAATTCCTGCAAAAGGGAAACAATTGGACTTGGTGGAGAAGAAATGGGGTTAGTGGCAGCATTCAAACAATATGGCTTGTACTGAAGCACAAGGCACACTTTGTTAGTGATAAGGGCTTGCCTCACATCCTTACCCCTTGCTACCATACTCAACTGTTTTGGCTCACTCTCTCTACCATGCTTACTTTTGTCATGGCGTGTATTCAGCTCTCCTCTTACTTTCTTCTCTCCTCTCTTCTCTTGTGAGCTACACTCACTTTCCCTCAAGATACCATGCTTACTTTTTTCATGGCTGGTTTTTTCCTCTTTCGCACAACTTACTTTCTTCTCTCCTCTCTTGTCTCTCATCTTCCTCATTAACTGAAATTCTGCACTTGCTTTTGCCATGTGCATTTGATCTTCCCGGACTTGTATAGGAGTGAGTGGAACAAAGTTGAACTTCTTCCCACGGTGGGTGAGATGAAGCTTGTTAGTCCGACCATCATGGACTACCCACCTATCAAATTGCCATGGTCGACCAAGAATGAGGTGACTCGCGTCCATGGGAACCACATCACACAATCGTTCATCCTCATAACCACCCATCTTAAGAGCTACAAGAACTTGCTCCTTTACCTTCACTTCCCCATCATCATTAAACCAATGCAAAGAGTAAGGATTGGGATGTGGGGTTGTAGGCAAGCCAAGCTTCAAGACTAAGAGATGGCTTGCTACATCCACCACACTCCCATTATCAACAATAAGTGAAACAATTTTACCTTTGACTTCACACCGTGAATGAAAAAGGTTCTCCCGTTGCTCTTCATGGATATCCTCCTCCTTTGTTTGAGCACTCATGCTCCTCCTCACAACCAAGGTCATAGGGGCTGTCGGAACCACTTCTTCTTCACTACTTCCAGTTTCTTCTTCTTTCATTCCATCCTCTTCTTCCATCTCATCATCACTTTCAGTTTCATAGTTACCCTCACGGATGATCACTATTCGTCGGTTGGGACACTCGGATGCAATGTGACCTCTTCCTTGGCATCGATAACATTGGATGTTCGATGAGAATCTCTTGGGCTGATTTGGATTGGTAGTGAGTGAGTTAGGGGTCTGTTTTGGCGGAGGATTAGGGGAGTTACTCTTGGAGTAAGGTGTGTATGGTTTTGGGTTGGGGTTCACTGTTTTGGAATCTTTTTGGTTTGGTTGGTCTTTGGGGTAGGATTTCCATGGTGTTTTTGGGGTGGAAGAGTAGGTTTGGGCAGTGTTTCGGCTAGTGTAAGGCTTCTTTTTGGTGGACTCGTATGCTTCCACCTTTAAGGCATAATGGAGCATAGGTTCCAAGTGATCAAGCTCCTTCAATTCAAGCTTATACCGAATCCGTTCATTGAGGCCATTGAGGAATCGAGACATAGTGACTTCTTCACTTTCATCGGTTTCGGTTTTGATAAGAAGTTCCTCTAGCTCATTGAAATACTCACCTACGGACTTGGAACCTTGCTTGAGACCTTGTAACTTGTTTTGCAAGTCACGTTTGTGGTTGGCGGGCACAAACCTTGCCCTCATTACCCTCTTCATTTCTTCCCAATCCCGAATGGCATCCTCTTCCCCCCCTGTTTTTGCAAACCTTATCCCACCAACTAACCGCATAATCATCAAACTCCATGGCAGCCAGCTTGACTCTCTTCTCATCCGAATACCGGTGACAATTAAAAATACGCTGAATTTTTCCTTCCCATTTGAGGTACTCCGAAGGATCAGTAGTGCCTCTAAAGGTAGGAATTTGCACTTTAATACCACTCAACTTGTCATCAACCTTCTGTTCTTGTGTCGCCTCAAACTGCCTTCCAAACTGAAATGTGGGATTTCGTTGTCGCCTACCCCTATTGGACTGTGGAGGCTCTTCAAACTCTTCACCATCACTCTCACAAGGTTCCTCATAATATCCAAGTGTGTTATGGGGTGTGGTTTTAGCATGATAATGAGGAATTAGGGGTCGACTAGTCGATGTTTGGAGATCCCTTCGGTTAAGGTTGGCATTGTCATACTTCTTTCGGATGGACTTCATCTGCTCCTCAGTTATGGGTACCTTAAGAGGGGGTGGGACTGGTTTTCGGGTCTCCGTGGTGAGGCAACTAGGGAAGCCACGGCTAGCCACCCCTTTGAACTTGGCCTTTAAAGGATCATGCACCTCATCACTGTCAAGGTGATCCTCCTCTTTGGTCTCACAAACAACATGCTCCTCTTGGGAACCTTTAGGGGGCTTAGGAGGAAGCTCTCTTGGGGTCACCGGGGACTTATTACTCCCTTCTAACAAGGTGAGACGTGCCTCGGTTCGGTCAGCAGTAGCCTTCAAAGAGGCCAAGGCAGCAAGGACTTGCTCTAGTGCCTCGGCACTTCTACTACTACTAGAATGAGGTCTACTTCGGTTAGACATTATGCCAAGAATAGTACCTGCACACTCAACAAACGTTAGTAGAAAAAAAAAAGCTCTCCCTCACGTGTTTGAACACTCGTGTTTGATCACTCGAAAAAATACGTGCTCACAAACACTCAACTTCGCGTTCTCCGTGTACCTACACACTTAAACAAAGGTTAGAAAAATAATTCTCTCCCTCACATGTTTAATACTCGTGTTTATCACTCGCAAAAGATAGCCTCACAAATCGCTCAAGAAAATTCCACAAAGCTTGCTCACCACACAACTCTTGCCTCAAACAAACTTGTGACTCAAACTAAGCGTTTCGTAAACAACTACCTTCGCAAGTGCTCAAGAGATTAGACAAGAAAAGGAAGGACTCAACAAAGACTCAAGAAGGACTGCAAAGATTTGTTGAAAAAGACTTGGAAGTTTAGGACTTAAGAAAACTTAAGTTTAGGAATTCATAGGTTTAGGACTTGAGTTTAGGACTTGTTTAAGACTCAAATAAAAGAGAAGGACTGCTGGACAGAAGAAGAAAAGGAAGAGGACGTGCTGGACCTTGGAAGAAAAAGGGTCAACTTGGGTAGGGATTTTATTTTTAAAAGAAATGATGTTTTGCCACTTTTTCCCTAAGTCTTGGTGTTAGGTGATTTTTTTCTCCTTTGCATTTAATGCAAAAGAAAAGCCAAAGACTTGGAGTCCGGCTAGAGTGAGGGCTAGAGGCCTTTTTGTTGGCTATTTTGGTGAGGGAAATTAATATTTTAGAGGGAAACACTAGGTTTTAGCCTTTTGAATAAAGCTTGGATCAAAAATCTCCCTTTTCACACAATTTGCAAGAATACCAAGAACAAAAGGATGAACACCAAGAACACACTTTTCAGATTTTTTTTTTTTTTTTTTTTTTTTTTAATCTTTGAGCTAGCAAAAATCAGCACAAAGTCACTCACTTTACCACATGAACTAGGCAACAAAATCAAGCACTCTTGACGTGAGAAACTAAGAAAAACAGCTGGAAAATATGATGATATACTGTTCACAAAGTCACAAACGAAGAACAACAAATAACTCCAAGGCGCCAAAAGCTCCGCTACCACTTGATATGATCCGGCCTAGTGTAAGTAAGCCGAATGATATATGGAGCTTAAGGAGGATCTAGCCGATGGGGTTAACAACAAGGTTCGAATAAAAGAGCGGAAGATGAACACACAAGACACGGATTTGCAGCGGAAATAGATTAAAAAAAAGGAAGAAATGATGCTACCCGGAATGATGATTATTGCTAGATGGTCTGGATGGTAGCAATGAACAAATGCATAACTTGTAGAGCTCAAACCAAGATCAGCAAACAACACAAACATATATTCGAGTCACCAAACTATTGTCAATTCGATTACAAATGATTTCCCGGGGGAAGATCGGGAGGAGTGTTCTCTACTCAAGCGATCTTTCTCCAAGATGGATTGAAGAGTTTAGGGACCTAGGTGATAAGTTAAGGAGTGTTCTCAACTTACAAATATCACTCAAAGTCTAAAACTGCTAATGAACATGAAACAAGAGCTATTTATACAAGTAAGCAAAAGACAGCAAATCCGAGGCTAACGTGATTCACGGTTAGGACTAACCGTGATCACGTTAGTCAAAAACTAACGACCGTGATTCACGGTAGTAATAACCGTGATCACGGTTAGGCAACCAACTATCAGCTCACACTCCCGACGGTAACGTGATTCACGGTAAGGGGAAAAACGTGAATCACGGTAGTCAAAAGGTTCCGACCGTGATCACGGTTGGGATGAACCGTGATCACGGTTAGGCAACCAACGATCAGCTCACACTCCCGAAGGTAACGTGATTCACGATAAGGGGGAAAACGTGAATCACGGTAGTCAAAAGGTTCCGACCGTGATCACGGTGGGGATGAACCGTGATCACGGTAAGGACTCTTCTTTGGTTCGATGGAAGATCATATAGGCCGGCCTTTCCTTGACTTGGGTGGATCCTTTCTCTCTCATTTTGCCTTCCAACCATAAGGACAAACCTCTTCCTTTGCTTCGTGTGATCGGACATCGAGGGTATGCATCTTGAGTGTCGATAATGGTGTTGGAAGGGTCCGGGATCATATCAGACTTTCTTCCCTATTACTTCTAATTAATACTGTATTGATGTTTAGGGGTCCTACTCTGTATAAGGTTCTTGGGTTTAATGCATCTAATTGTTCATTGTTGTATATTTCTAAGCTTCTTTCTACATCTATTTCTTCTTCTAATTGAACTACTGTTTGTGAACTGTTACTTCCTGATCCTCTACTAAATACTCTTCCTAAAAATGAGTCATTATTAACTTCTTCTCTAGATGACACACTTCTACGGGATTCTTGTAGTGTTCTACTGGGTCCACTGAAGGGTGTAAAATTATTCATTTTCTAGGTAACCAATGATTATATTTTGTTGGTTTAATACTTATTTTATGATTATTAACTAATTTTAATTTTTCTAAGGCTTTTGTTAATCCTGAAATATCTTGTAATTCTTCACTTGGTTTTTTATCTATAGATTTTATCTTTTTAAATTCTGTAATAATATGCTCGTTTTGGTTTTTAATATAATCTAAATTTTCAAGTATACCTTTAATAAAGCGATTATTTTCTGTTACGGACCCTATTACACTATCAATCTGTTTACTAATGCTGTCTTTCTCCACTTCTAGATGATTACCTAGGCTTATAACTAGATCTATTAGTCCGTTTAGATGAGCGTTTTGACTATGAAGTTTATGTTCTAAATTTTTGTCTAGTCTACAAACTATTTCACTTGTTTCTGTTGATACTTTATATTTTTCTTTTGATATTTCTAAATCCAAGTACTCGATGCGTTTAAACTTTTGATTCGCAATTTTCTCAAACTCAAACAAGCTTTTGAAAGATTTATTAGATTATAAGAAAAGTTTCCAGTTTTATAGCGTTAGTTCCCTATGGAAGATTAAGCCCAAATAAATAATTTTAAAAATAAATCATAAAACAGAATAATAACGTAAGACGTATAAACAAACTTGGAAGCAAAAACTTTTAACATGTTCTTTAGAAATTGACTCACCCTAGCGGGTTCGTGGCTAAAGCAGGCTTTACTCCTTGTCTGGATACCCTTACCACGTTTGTCTCAGTCTTTTGTCAGATTGCCAAAGAGGAACGTCTGGGCTCCGCTACCAATAAAAATACAGAACAGGGTCCGGTAGGAAATTTACAGTCATCGGTTTGACTATTCTCTTTTTTTTATTTTTTTATTTTATATGGGCTTCTGTTTAAGTGAGGGGAACTAAGAGGCTACGAGAACTGGAAACTAGAGAGAGATTTTAGTGAGACATGGAGAGATTGAAGAAATGCTTTCGTTGTATATTCCTCGTGTGTTACAAATGAAGGGGAAACCCCCTTATATAGGAAAAAACTAGAGAAAGAGGCTAGAAAACAAGTGGCCGACACAAATAAAGCTTATCCTAAAGGAATCTAAAAAGACATGGCCCTAATTTAAAGTATACTACATGATAAAAAGCAAAAGCAAAAATAATTACATACTGCCAAAAGGCAGGCTGTTGGTGGACATCTGTCTTGGACAGCTGTTTCTGTAAACGTCATTGCTTACGTCTGTCTGTTGATGAAGTCGTCATGGCTTTCATCTGTTGATGAATTCTTTAGAGATCTCTGTGTGTGTCTGGAATAGTATTTTCATCACTATTGTTTCCAGCTACTGTCATTTCTTGATCTTGAAGATCTTCTATTAGGTTAACTATATGTTCTTCATCCAAGAGGCGTCCGTCTCCTGAATGTGGTAGAAACATTCTCCATTCTCTGGTGCTGTAGATTTGAATGAAATATCCTTCTCCTAAGAGATGATATCCCATCCATTCTTCTGGTGTGTATAGGACTCTGGGATTTTGAGCAGCTCTGTAGATCTCTGTATTATCTAGTTCTTGAAAATCATATGGTGATAGCGAAATCATTTTGATATCTTCAAAATTATCTCCGTCTCCATCTATTGAGAACACGAATACTCTTTTCTTTGCAGGGATAATTTCAAAACCTCTAGCTACTGGAAGTGTGGAGTCAATTATACATGTCAATTTCTTTCTAACTGCCATATTTCCTGTGATTAGAAAGAATTTTTCTCCAAATTCTTCTAAATAGCTTTCAATATTTCCCTCCTCTTCTAGCTTAAATGTAATCTGATCTACCATCCCCATGTGAAATAAAGAAAGAATCTTTTGAAAAGGCATATCTGTGATATTAAGATCTACTTGTAATTTAAAAAGTCCCGCTGTTCCTCCTCCTTTGTGACTAGTAATTTGTCCACCATTGATAAAAAAAGGGTTTCTGTATTACCTTTATTCCTTTGAATTTCCAATCTGTCTCTTCAAAATGCATCCTTACTAAGTCTTTCTGTGCATTAATCAAATCTTCTAGATGTCTACTTTCTGTTTTTTGTTTGATTATTTCTTCTCCCTCAGGCCATTGATCAATTAAGGGCTTTAGGGTGAACTGTGCTGGCATATCTAATAACCTAGCTCGAAGTTGAGTGAAACTTCAATTTTTAGGCTTATTTTCTTTTATGAATTGATCTAGCTGTTGTATTTTGGTATTTAGAATACTCACTGTGGTGTTGTTTTGTTTGAATTGCCTTTCGGCTTCATTCTTTTTCTGTTCCAGGAAAGCTATTTGCTTAGTTGTCTGTTGCTGCATTTGTGCCATCTGTTCCTCTAATTTTCTGTTTCTATCTTCTTGTCTAGCTATTAGCTGACTAGGATCTTCTCGGGCTACTTCTGAGTAAGGTCTAACTGTTTCGGGCTCAATATAGAAGTTTGGGCCTAATTGGGCCCTCGCCTCTTTTAAAGCCTCGGCAAAACTGTGATAGCCCACAAAAATGGGATTTTGACACATAATAAAAGTTTTGACCGTGTTAAAATTGTGAAAAACTCCTGTTTTTAATCCCCTATATATCACGTAATGTGAAAAAGATTTTTTCTGTATTTTGGGATTTTTCTCTGAAAAGTACATGCTTAGAGCATTCAAGCATTGTACCTTGAACTGTGTTGCTGTTGGAACTGTCTGTATATGCCAGATATTATCTAGCAAGCACTATTGCTCTCTATCAATGTTTAACCCCTCAAAGGGTTTAAACTTTCTATTTCCTCCTTCTGGAAATTCTGTGAGATACATGGTTCCAAATCTAATCTCCTTCTGTGCTCCCCTTATCTGAAAGATTTTGTTGGTCTGTGAAGATGAAGTCTGTATTTCTGAGGACGATGATCCTCTTTCAATAATTGTGACTGGCATGGCTAAATTATTTCTGTACATAATTGTTCTGTCTGTCAGAGTTTTTGCTTCTTCTGATTTTTGTTCTGTCTGACCCTTGGGCTTTATAACCCTTTTCTTCATTTCTGCCTGTGTCATTTAAAAAACTTTTTAATATTTCTAGATAATAAATCTGCTAAACTGTTGTTTTTTCCTTTTATATGTTCAAAGCAAATTTTATATCCGTTTCCCTGTATCAAATTCTATAAGTTAACCCATCGGGTTCTGTTTATCTTTTTGCTATTTTCATTTTTTAGAAATTTTACTATGGCTTCGCAATCTGTTCTTACTGTAAACTCATTCTGTAGATATATCTTAAATTTATCTAACGCATTTATTAATGCCTGTATTTCAAAATCTAGACTAGTCCAATTTTGCCCTGTTTTGAAATTTCCACTTGCATAAGCAGCAATTCTTTCTGTGTCTTTATCTGAATATTTGTTGGGTTTGCAGATCATGACTGCTCCCCATCCTTCTTTGCTACCATCACATTCTATAATAATATAATCTGTTGTTAACGGTAGTTCTAATGGCTTAATTTTTTAAACTTGTTCTTTTATCTTCTTTACTAATTCTAAGTCTTCTTTGTTAAAGTTTCTTTGACCATTTTTTGTTGTTTTACTATATAATGGTCCTACTAATTTACTTAGGTTAGGAATAAATTTTCTAGCATAATTTAGTATTCCTAAAAAAGCCTGTATTTGTTTTAATCCTTCTAATTTATCTGGAAAATTTAATATTTTTTCAGCTATATGCGGCTGTAATTCTATCTTTCCATCTCTTATTTCTAATCCTAAAAAGGATATCTTTCTTTTATATAATTCCATCTTTCTTTTACTAACTACTATACCATGGTTTTCTATTTCCCGAAAAACCTGTTTTAAATGTTCTCCATGTTCTTTAATAGAATTACTTGCTACTAAGATATCGTCTATGTAAACTAAACAGAACTCATATTTTAAGAATATTGAGTCCTTGAATCTTTGGAAAACTGCTGGTGCATTTTTTAATCCAAAAGAAAGAACATTCCATTCAAAATGTCCTTCTGAACATGTAAATGTAGTCCACTGTTTGAACCATTCTTCTAATTTTAACTGATTATATCCTGACTTTAGGTCAAATTTACTAAAGATCTTTTTATTCTGTATTAATCCTATTAAACTGTCTTTATTAGGAATATTATAAGCATCATCTATAGTGTTATCATTTAATCTTTTGTAATTATAAACTATTCTTGCTTTTCCTCTTTTAATTTCACTATGATTTCTAACTATAAATGCTGCTGATCTATGTGGACTAATTGATCTTTTAATTAATCCTTGTTTTAACATTTCAGGAATTTGTTTTTTAAATTCTTCTTTATCTAAAGAGCTATAATCTATATTTGCTGTTACTATCCTTATATCAGGATTTTTAATCTGCATTTTAACTTCATAGTTTACTTTACTTTTAGTAATATCTTCACTTATTAATCCTATTTTTTCTAATTTCTGTATAATGGGATAATTTTTACTATTTCTGATATCTGGTCCTTATATATATATATATATATATATATATATATATATATATATATATATATATTTTAAACTCATTTATTCGACCCATTAACTCATTTTATTTTTTAATGGGTCAAATAAATGGGTTTAAAATCTAATTTTTTTTAAAATAAATGATGTGGCATCTGATATTGATTGTCACGTGATCGGTCGTCGATACCTTCAATAATTTGATTGCAACTTAGCACTAAACTAAAAAAAAATATTATAGATAATTGAAGATGATCGTTCCACAAAGAATCAAAACTGCATTGATCTAGTTAACCACATGAAAAATAATATAAAGTGGTGGTTTCAAAACCAAGAAAATGTGATTCGGGTGAATTGTAAAACACTTCAAGACCTAGAACAAGAATTAAAGAATGCAGATTAAACAAAAAAGAGTTGAAATTTAAATAACGAGGAAAACTCCTTGTGAAGACTTAGATTGAGGTTCTAATAGTGATCATCTAATCATTGATGCAAAAATAGACAATTCATATCCATAGAACAACTGTAGTGTTTAGTTTCACTTAGAACTCATACTTTGCTCTTGTGACAAAATACATGAAGATATTCTCTATCAAGATTCATAATTACTCTAACAACCCTAAGGTACGCTTATAGAATTTAACTAGAGTGATTGATTAAATTCGGGGAAAGACTATTTTAGGGCAAGATTTGGGACGTCCAACTCTTTAACCAAAATTCCTTGATTCTTAACCCTAGGCAAATCTGGATCTGCGTTTGCGAGCGATACTTAACTTAAACGTGATTACAAACGAATAATCTAAGCTGACATTATTTATCTTAATCAATTTAAAAGTAGTTAATTCATAAACCGATTAAAAATAAGATAAACAATTAAACAGAAATCAAAAGAATATGAATATGAAAATATGAAATTTAATTAGATCTCACAGATCAAATTGAAACCATACGTATTCACCAAGAATTCGGTGATTAGTTACTCATAAAAGTCATATGAATTCAAAAAATAAAGGAGAATAAAATATGTTCCAACCAAAAACGTTCTTGAAGATCAACTATTTTTATATATATATATAAATAAAATGCACACACTATTTGTTTTTTTTTCTTCATTTTTCCGAATAAGAAATTGTTGGTTTAATTTTTCTATAAAATATAATTACATATTAAGAACACTCTATTTTTCAATGCGCTGATTATGCATAAGTACAATTAATTATAACTTAGTGAGTTCATAAATATATATTGTTTAGACCTAAAAACCTAAAAATATTATTTAAATTGAAATATAAGATTGTGTACCAACAATTATAAATGAAAAAAAAAAAACAAGTTTAGTTGAAATATTAGTTGCCACCTCTATCTAGCGACGAAGCTTGAATTTTTTCCAGGGGAGCAAAATATTTTTATTCTTCAGAGCAAATACAAGGATTGAAATAAAAAAGAATAAATTTAAAGAATTATTACGGAAAGATTCAAAAAAAATTAGAAGAAAATATTTGTCAACATTTAAAAAGAAATATTTTAAGTTCGAGAAAATTAGATTGGAGAGTTTTTTTCAGGAATCATTTTCCTTTTGTTTATTTTATGACCATATTTAAAAACTTAAGAATATGAGATTCCTAGTAATGTCCAAAACTAACCACACAGTAAATTTGAAATCTAACATTTCATACCTACTTTTTACATATTTGATGAAATATTACATTCTAGCATATTATATCTTATTATAGCTGTTGTTATTATATGTAATTGCGTTATTATTATTCACTTGGTTTTAATTTTTAGGTAACGATTTAAAAAAAAATATAAATATGTTTGTCTTTATTTGTTTATATTCATTTGATGTAAATTTAATGAATATGTGTTTTTAAACTAATGTAAAAATATGCGTTTTAAACCATAAAAGTTGAAGATAATTTCTTTATTATTTAACTATTAATAAGATATTGTTACTTTAAATTTTATTTATCTGTTGACTATTATTATAAAGAATTATATGAGAATTAAAATTCTTGGGAAGTTGATTTTTTTATAAAATTAAAATATTTGTGGTGATAGTTTATAAATAATTATTTTTTGAGCTGAAATAAACATTTATAAAATAATTTGATAATTTTTATTCTTTTTATATTTTGAATGTATTCTAATTTCTTCAATATTATCTATATTTCAAAAAAGATAAATTAAAGAATTAAGTATCTATAGCCATAGCATATCTTAAATTGTAAAAAAATAAATCTGTACCAAAGTATCTTATTCCCTCCGGTGTGAATTAAACGTCGTTTTAGGATTTATTTTTACGGTAGCTTTTACTTATATTTTTAGTATTAAACCTACTGAATATTAGGATACGAGAAAGACATTTAATTTGTACGAGAGGGAGTATTACATATCTCGTATCATATCTGCGTCAAACTCCGCCTCCGCTGTTTGCGGGCTCTATCTTCTACTTCCCACAGCTATCCTCGTAAGTTCGGAACGCGTTGATGTAAGTAAAACATTCCAGAAACAAATATAGGGCCCCACCCCACCCCACCCCACCCCACCCCACCTCCTTCCGTTCTCCATTTCTTCCTCCACTACTATTTTTGTAAGTCAAAATTCATATAAATTTATATAAAACAATTAAATGGTTTATATTTTTTTATTCAGTTTAAAATTCAGTTTTCGAAGTATAATAAAGAGACAAATTACTTCAATAATAATTCTAAGAATACTTTATCCACCATATTGTTAAGCAAAATGTCGAACTTAAAAGAAAATTATTGAACCGATTAAAAAAAATCTATAGTTTACATTTGTAATCAAAATCAATAAGTGATTATAATTAAAAGAACAACTTTAAAATTTAAAAAAGATTAATAAATAAAAAAATCAATTTCCCATAAGTTTTCTTTCTTATCAATCAGTTTATTGGACGTGGACCAAAAAGAGATGTGCAATGGTGTCGGTTCGGTTTGGTTAGATCAAATTAATGTTAATGGGTGTATGCTAAAAAATCATGAAGATAATAAAATTTATAAAAAGGGACTAAAACGTGGATGCAACTTGGAAGACACTAAAGGATTTGGATGAAACCTCCTAATTATTAACGAGTCCGAAAACAACAAATACTCTCTGTTTTCTGCCAAGTCAATTTGAGCTCGTGGAGTTTGGATTACAACTAAAAGGAGAAAGAGTATACCAGGTGTACATAGTACTGGCTAGATTCGCACACTCAAATTTATCGATCCAAATTAACAATTTTTTTAATAAAAAAAAGTAAATAAGTGAGTTTAGTGTTACATACACCGGGTGCAAGAAACAGGCAGCTGGTGTTAGACAAATTTCGTTGGTTGGAAAATTTCCTATAACTTGAGCATAAGACTAACAGAGAACGTGGCGACAAGGAAGCAACCATGCTCTAACTCCATGAAAGGCACAAGCCAGTGAACTGAAAACCATGGCGATACAGCTTGTTTTGGAAAGCATAACCTGACAATAATGTTCTGATATTGATGGAATACCAACCCAAAAAAGCGTTCCTGCTTCTTTTTCAAGACTTGTAACTTCTCTTTCAACTATTGAGTATTGAATTGACTCAGAAATTAATCACTACTACCTCTCAATTTATTGAGCTAAACTGCTAAAATTAAAATCGAGACTAACCTTTTTGTAGAAATTTCCACTCACTTGTTTTGCAAGAAGTATCACTAAGGTACGAGTTCATTGCTTGAACAAAATAATAACGCAACCATCTGGGGCATACTAATTTCTACATCCTTGAAGCGTAAACAAGTGAAGAAGGAGTTTAAGAAAGTCCAGGACTGCAGAACAGCATGCACAACATGTTAGCAATAGACTATGAATGACAGTAATACCTTGAACAATGCAGTAATGCTCATGCAGATTTCTTCTTGTTCTTGTTGCTGTTCATTTTCCAGCTCACATTTCCCTTGCTTTTCTTAACTTGTGTCTGAGTCCTAGGCTTTGTGGTGGTTCTGATGAAGTCCTTGAGCCTGACCTCTTCCTGCACTTTCCTTGTTGGCTCGAAAACCTCGGTGACTAAAGGATCTAACACATCACTTGAGCAGCAAAGAGTGGCACCCATAGCAGTAGCCTCGTCCCACAGCTCTCTACCCTTATCAAAGTTCCCTCCTCGACAAAGCTTTGGTATCAACACATCGTATACAGGCCCATAACCACCCAACGAGCCTCTCTTCATCCGCTCGAACAGTTCAAGAGCGAAATTCACCCTCTCAACGCCACAAAGAACACCAATCAAATCGTAGTAAAATTTACGATCCGGCACCAACCCTTTCTCAATCATTTCATCCACCATCTGATTCCCTTTACCAAACCTCCCTGTCAAATACAACACTTTCACAAGAAGAAAATAACTAACCCAATCAGGATCGCAACCAGTTGTTTTCATCACCTCTACTATCTTCAAACTCTCCTTAACCCTCCTTGTCCTCCCAAGACACGATAGCAGCATGTTATAACTAATCGTGTTTGGCTCAATCCTATAAGACCTCATTTCCATCATCACATTCAAAGCCTCCGGAACAAGTCCTGAAGGGTTCTGTGTAACGTTTCTTTCACAAACACACCTAAGAAGCGTGTTGTAACAAAACAAATCTGGCATTATCCCTTCCACTCTCATTTCTTTCATAACTTTTCGCGCTTCTTTCACATCCTTCTGCACTGACCACCCGTATAAAATACTCCTATAAACACAACTCTCCACACCCAATATCTTGTCCCTGTGATGCAGAACCACTCCTTGTGCTTTCTTCGCATGCCCTTTAGCACAAAGCGCACTGACAATAGCAGCAACAGTCACATCATTCTGTGGACAGTTAAACTTGTACAGATTCTTAAAAATCCCCAATGCATCATCTTCTCTCCCGAGTTTAACCATCGTTTCTGCCGCAACACCAAATGTATGCTCCTCCATAACGCGCTCTTCCTTCCTTAAATCCTCAATCAAAATCTGCATTCCATTGCAATCCTTCATCTCTGCCAACACTCTTATCGCACAATTGAAATCCTCATCACTCAATTCACAACCCAACATTTTCCTTGACCACAGAAAAAACCTCAATATCCTCCTTGAAGGTGCCTCTTGCTTGCAAACTTCTAAAATTTGATTCACAAGTTTTGATGTTAGATGCACGTTGCTAAACCCATCCAATCTCAACTCCAACTCATCCAAACCCCCAACTGGGCATGTAATAGTCTTACACATCTCTTGCACTTCATCATCCAGCACCGATGTTCTCGTGCAGTAGAACGAGCGTAGGAGATGTGCAGCTCCATTCACGTGCATACATTTCAGCAAGCAACGCATATTTCCCCTCTGAAGAAATTCATCAAACAGGTTGTGTGCGTGTGGAGAATGTAACTAACCAAAATAGCCCTCTACCATTTAACAAGTTCTCAAGTTTCGCGCCACGTGACAGTATTTATAAAAGCGTCAAGGGCAATATAGTAAATAACATATATCCGTCAATGACAAAATGATCCAAACCGCAAACACATCCATGATTCCAGTCAGCCTCTCCCCCAAGACCAAGACCGTTGGGTTCCCAATCCTTTCGTTCCACTCTCCGACAAGGTCAGCCTCTCTTATCGGCGCCACTTCGGTGACATTGCGTATTCCGGTAATATTGCGTCTGCATTTTATTTTCATGAAAAGGACGCAATTCTGTACATTTGTTTGATTATGAATTGATAGAAAGAGAAAGATGAGTGAGGTGTTCGACGGATATGAGAGGCGATACTGCGAGCTTTCAGCTGATCTATCGCGGAAATGCACGTCGGCGGCCGCAGTTTTTGGAGGTAATCTGAGAAATTATAGTAATCTTGTTTTTGCTCCTTTAATGTTGGCTAATGAAATGATTTTAATGTGAAACCCGCTATTAACGATAATGATGGTGTGTGGGTCCCACATAAATGCCAGCAGTTGTGTGTTGGGTGCTAGAAATGCCAAATATCTTTGCCAATGCCCAGAGTTTTGAGGGATGAAGGGTCTCATTCATTCTTGTTTTGCAGAGCAGAAGAAAGGAAAGGTTTTGGCAATAAAATCCGGATTGGATGATGCTGATAATTTGGTAATGTAGGAGCTAGTTTTTAAGTTTCTCTCTTGATTTACATTAATGTTGGATTGGGACTAGCCTGTCTTTGTAATTTACTTGAATCTATCCAGGTCCGGATGATGGACCTTGAAGCGTGGAGCTTACCTCTGGATGTAAAGGCAATGCTTCTAGCTAAGTTAAAAGAGTACAAAACTGATCTAAACAATTTGAAGAATGAAGTTAAAAGAATCACTTCTACAACTCATGGTGCACGGGATGAGCTGTTGGAATCGCGAGTGGCAGATTCTACAATGGTACGTGTGTTCTGATTTGTATGATTCTATTCTTAGTTACCCTTGGAGTATTGGAATTTCAAGTTAGAATGGTGGTTGCTAGTTTAACCGGGAAAATCACTTTTTATTGTTCAGCTGGAGTATTAAAATTGATGTTGAAACTCTGCCTCTACCTTATAACCTCTATTTAGTATATTTCCGGTCTACACCAAAATTGTCTTCTAGGCTAGTTTTATAGGTTTTATTGTCCTAACTAGTGGGTCAGCTTGCAATCCATGTCTTTATTCAGTCGTGTGAAGTAAGGAATGGGTGTCAATATAGCTCAATTAAACTGTCCACAAATCTTAAAGATTCTGTCTGTGACATTAGTGTGATTACTATGTTATCAACATAAGCCTACCACACCGTATATTATTTTACAGTAGAAATGGGCATATTGTAACATCTGATTACAAACACAAAGGCAATCACAGATGTTGAAATAAGCTTGACTTGTTTAAGGATGAATGCATGCATCATTGTGATCATCCAGGTCGGAGTTTTCATAGAAAAGTATACAAGCTAGGACAAGGTTTCCAGCTCGAATCACAGAAGTAAAAAATGAAATGTTCCAAATGCTCTAATGCCTTCATTCTTTTCGTGGCATTCTTCTCATGATGGCTGTGGATGATGAAACAGGTGTCTGCTGATAGCAGAGCAAGATTGTAGATGTCCACAGAGAGATTAGATCAGTCTACTGACAGAACTAAGGAGAGCAGGAGGGCAATGTTAGCAACAGAAGAGCTCGGTGTCTCAATTCTTCAAGATTTGAATCAACAGCACCAGTCTCTTCTGCATGCCCATAACACGGTATATCCCTCTTGCTCTTTCTTTATTTCATTTGTTGACATTACTCTTCCTGTTCCTTTTCCAGTTTCTTTTTTGGATGAACTTTCTCACCCGTTGATGTTTTGGAAATGCTTTTAAACTGTTTATCCTTTCATGGCGCGAAAATGAAAAGTTTGCAAGCCATTTGGCTTCCAAATGAATTGAAGCTTAAGGAATCTATATTCAAATATATGTCAATTTTAACCATCAATTCCGGCAAGTTTTGTTACTTTGCAGCATTCTTTGTTAATTCCAAGAACAGAATTTGCACACATGCGCACTTGTACCTAATGAAACTTGCATATTCTCCTTTTTCTCATAGAATGCTTGGTTGTTTCCTGGAATTCTTCCTTTTCGCAGCTCCATTGGAAAAAGCAAGAGGATCTTGGCGGCCATATAAAAAAGGATGAACAGGAACAAATGGGTAATTGGCTCCGTAATTTCAGTCCTCATTCTCAGGGATGTTCATTGGAATTCCGGTTACATTCCGAAATTTTTAAGTTCGGTTTTCTGAAATTTCTAAAATCCAAAACCGAAACCGAAACCGAACTTCCACTATAGAAACTACGAGAAGAGATTGAATAGGAGAATATATTTATGAATAGGAAAGATACACGAAGAAGGCTTGGCTATGAGCCAAGCTATAGAGACTACATTGGATAAATTGATTACATTCAGAAGCTATCTATTTATACATAATAAACCTTACTATTCTAACATGTTTACAGCTAATGGATCTTAACGAATTGGTGAAGATATGGTGGAGATATGTTTGGTGCCATATCTCCACAATGGCTGCGAGCATGCTACTGTTTTTCTTCACGTGGTGGTACTGTGCATGGCTGACTAATGTAGCCTTAATACTCCCCCGCAAACTGAGAGCGGTGTGAACACCGGACTCAGTTTGGAATGTAGAAATGTGAGCTGTCTTGAAAAGAGTCCTGCGGTGATATCCAACGAGAATTTGTAACAACAAATAAAAGAGTGTCAGTTGCAGAGCATGACACACGGCTCAACATCTGGCGGAGAGGTTTGCCAATGGAGCATCACACATGGCGGAAAGAGCCCTGGATAGGAGCTTGACACGTGCAGACAAAGAGATAGAGAACAGAAGTTGGAGAAGCGAGGAGGGCTCAACATCTGGCTGATGGATGGTCAATGGAGCGTGACAATTGCAACAACAAATAATAAGAGTGTCAGTTGCAGAGCATGACACACGGCTCAACATCTAGCTAAGAGGATAGCTAATGGAGCATCACACATGGCGGAAAGAGCCCCGGATAGGAGCTTGACATGTGGAGATAATGAGATAAAGAACAAAAGTTGGACCCGCTTGAAAGGTTGACAGCTACATAGAGAACCTGGAGTTGAACCGGATAATTGGACAGGAATATTGAGAACCGGGAGTAATAGAGTTGAACCGGAAGGATGACAGCCACTGGAATAGAAAGATAATCCCAAAATAGATAAGGAAGCGGTCAGACCCGCCCGAAAACTAGAGAAATGCATTGAAGCGGTAGGTGGTGAGTTGAACCGGATGATGATATAGGTGAACTAGAGGTATAGAGACTGAATTTGAATATAAGGACATTGGAGAAGGAGAGAGAAGACTTGATAATAGTAAGGTGCAGTTGAACCCGTTTAAAAACGGCCAGAATGATGATGAACCGGTTGACCCATAGTTGAATCGGATTTTTAGAGACTGAATTTGGACAAATGAACCCCATATTCAGAAAGAGCGCCCTCGAAAATGGTAGGAACCGGTTGGGGCGTTGGAAAAACCGGTCTTAATGAAAGCGAACCAGCTGGTCTCAGAGTTGAACCGGTCTGGTCAAAGTCAACTTCTGAAGAGTTGACTGACAGCATGGACGAATAGAAAATTGCCATGTGGACGAACAGATGAGTGCCATGTAGATGGATGCGGCGAATTGCAGAGAGACACGTGGCTGAGCACGTGGAGAGAAGACGAATCTGATTATGCCATGTGGCGAACGTTGACGAGTAGCAGAGTGACATGTGCCCGTGAGGGACGAGTGATAGTAAGACAAGTGGCGAATGACGTGGGAGTGTTACCGAATGAGTGTACGACATGTGGTCGCCATGGACCAATGGGAGTTGGCCACGTGGAAGAGATGGGTTTGATGATGTGGCCGAGTTTGACGAATGAAAAAGAGACGTGTTTGGTGAGCTGGCGGCAGTGACCGAATTGAGAGGCGTCATGTGGTGGTTGACGCGGCAAGGAGAGCGAATAGAGAGATGACATATGGCCTTGTTGCCACGTGGACCAGTAGTGGACTGCAACGTGGCACCGATGACTATATATATTTAAAAAAAAATTTTTTTTTTCTCTTTTATTCTTCTCTCTCCTTTCCCTTTCATTTCTTGAGAAAACAGAGGAGAAGGGATGTGAGGCCGAGAGATGAGTTGTGGAGATCGGCGATGAGAGGCTGAGAGAGAGAGTTCAGCCTGAGAGAGGAGATCGAGAGGGAGAGCTTCTGGCCGTGATTGGGCCGAGAGAAGAAGCGTCTGGTCGGATTTGGTGAGGTTTGGCGGGGATGTGGCTGTCCGGCGAGAGAGATGGGCTTGCTGGTTTGTTGTGTTTGGTGAGTTGTCGATTCGTGATTGATTGAGAAGGAGAGCAGATAGTGATGGACGTGGCTCCGATTGAGGAGGAGTGCCTGGCGATTGATTGGGCCGAGAGAGAGGGAGCATGAGGCCGGTTGGCCGAGAGGGAGGAAGAGATTGTTGGCGGTGAAGCCAAGAGGAAGGGAGAGATGACCAGTGGGTCGGATTTTGTTTTGGCCGGATCGGTTGGGGATTAGATGGGTAAGCATGGTTTTGGCCACATAGTGATGATTGATCCGAGAGAGAATGAGTGATGGAGGCTTGGTTGAATTTTTGGTGATGGCGTGGATTGGCAGAGGGAGGGATTGAGGAGAGGATGAGAAAATTAATTTTGGAAGTTTTGGTTGGTTGGTGGGCGAAGGAGAAGAAGCCATGATGGTGATGGGAAAAGGCATGCATTTCTGGGCAAGATGGGCTGCTGGGATGATGGGTCAGCCTATTGGCAGGAAGGAAGGAGGCTTGCAGCAGAAATTGAAGCAGCAAGAGAAATAATTCAAAAAGAAGAAAAGATATGTTTAACTTAGAATTTTGACTCGAACTTTGGAATTGATATCTGAAGGATCGTAGGAGCTCGTTAGAGAGAGGCTCTGCTACCATATAGAAACTACGAGAAGAGATTGAATAGGAGAATATATTTATGAATAGGAAAGATACACGAAGAAGGCTTGGCTATAAGCCAAGCTATAGAGACTACATTGGATAAATTGATTACATTCAGAAGCTATCTATTTATACATAATAAACCTTACTATTCTAACATGTTTACAGCTAATGGATCTTGACGAATTGGTGAAGATATGGTGGAGATATGTTTGGTGCCATATCTCCACAATGGCTGCGAGCATGCTACTGCTTTTCTTCACGTGGTGGTACTGTGTATGGCTGACTAATGTAGCCTTAATATCCACATTCAGAAACCGAAATTCCTAAACCAAAATTATTTCGGAACGGAAGTTCGGTTAACCGAATTTCCGAACTTCTAAAAGGTTTTTTTTTATAAAAATTTTGAACTTAAATTGATCAATTTCTCATGCCGAGATTAGCGGCATGCCGCTACCCACTACATGCTTGGGTTATTCTTCACGAACAGGCATCAAGCTTGCGCCACTGCTAAACGGGTATTATTTATGCGTATACATTTACAAGCAAATTAGTTCATTTTTTTATCAGTGCCATATTTTGTCACTGAAAATTTCATAAATTCCTTTATCATGCTTCTGACTACTTCTTTGAGAGATTTGAATTATCTTTCTCATGCTCTACCGAAAATGATAGCCCTTGGTAAACACTCGAGTTCGTTTTCAATTGAGCTTCTGATAATACACAATGAAATTACATAAACATTTTATGTAATTTATGGTCCAGGTAACCTAGTTTCCAAGTTGACCAGGAGTTACTGGTAATTAACGAGGGGGTTTCAATATTCATATAGGCCGGTATCTAGTATCTACGATAGCCAAGACTATCTATGAGGGATATCCCAGACAGTCCATAATACGGCAACCCTCAGTTCGGTAACCCATAATACGGTAATCCCGACTTCCTGATGGCCAGCAAGACTAATGATAGTGGATAGAAACAGTTTGAAACACGATGTTATCCCAATAAACCCGGCTTAGAGGGGGGGGGGGGGGGGGTGAATAGGCAAATATAAATTTAACACAAAGAGTTGAAATTAAATGCGGAAATAAAAACACAAGGAGTTATAGTGGTTCTAATTCCTCAATGAATTGTACTCCACTACCTAAGAGCCTCACCCTTAGGATTTTGAATAACGACACTTCGTTATTTACCTTGAGTTTTTACGGGTTCAACTCCAACTTTACACCTTGGTTTTTTCGGGATCAACCAATTAACCTTACACTTGATTTTTGCGGGCTTAACCAATAAACCTTACAATTTAAGTGTTCGGTATACTTACAAAACCTTCACAATTGAAATGGTGAAATTTGCAACAAATAATTGGTGTATAAATAATAAATGTATGATTCACAATAACACCAATAAATGAACAATATTACCTCAAGAAGAAAGTGATCCAAACTCGAAATGAAAGACGCAAGAATGGTTGAAAACCGATATGTGAAGCTTGCGTTGTAAAATCTCGTTTGAGGGAGTTTGTAAAATGTGTTTGTGTATAAAACTTTGTTAAGAGCTTTCTTGATTGTAAAAAAATGTTGTTCTTACAAACTCATATTAGATGAGTATTTATAAGAGCCAAAAACTAGCCGTTATGAATTTGAAAAACTAGCCGTTATGTATTTAATACCAAATACTAGCCGTTATGTATTTAATACAAAAATACTAGCCGTTATGTATTAAATACAAAAATACTTATTTTTAAATCTTTTGACACTTTCTCTTGAGGTATTATCGAACATAAATCAAGTGCTAATTAGAAACATACTTACACGTTTAATTTGCTCTAATATACACTTGATTCTTCGAGCTTGCGATAATTGATTCATTGCTTCTTTTTGTTGTCTCGTCGCAAACTACAAATACTTTAACTTAAAATTGCGTTAGTATATTAATTAATTTGTGTGTCCTTAATTCATCAAAACAAGATTTAATGAGCCATTGGGCCAACAATCTCCCCCTTTTTGATGATGACAACCACAAATTAATTTAAGAGAATATGAACACGCAATTTTAAATTAAAGAACAAAGGAGAAGAATTACTCCCCCTATACCTTTGCCGAAGTGCTCCCCCTATCGATATGCTACCAAAATTGATCATATCAATTTTGATTATGGAGCCTCAATGCTCCCCCTACATAAAAGCGTTAGTGCACATGGGGCATAACAAAGAATCAAAATTGCTCCCACATATTTTCTCCCCCACATATACATTTTCTCCCCCTTTGTCATTAACAAAAAGGGAAAACAACATCAATATATTTCTACCAATTAATTAAGGCAAGAAAAATATTTAAGGAGCAAGCATAATGTAAATATTACTTCAAAAATTATTACAACAATTATAATTTTTTTAATTTTTTTTACGGCTAACACAATTTGAAAGAAAGAAAAAACCGAAAATCTGAATTGTTAAGTGTTTTTGCCGAAGGTTTCATGGTTACCCTCATGGGTGAGTTCATGCCCATGACCCTGCAATTTTATAGGAGAACGAAGAGTTCATGGTCACCCTCATGGGTGAGCTCATGCCCATATGACGTTCTTTCCCATCAATTTGAAAAACGAAATAGTTCATGGGTAGCATCATGGTTTAATACAGCAAACCATCTGCTCAACTACGAGACCAGTTTTTCAGAAATTTGAATTTCAAAATGCATTTTTCTTTAATCATAACTTCCACAAAATACCTTTATACAATTAATCAAAGCCTCATAATCTAATGTAAAATCAATTTCAACCCATTTCTCAATGATCAATCATAAATAAATCATATATATCATATCATATTGCCAAAAATTAGAAAGGAAATGTCCGATTTTACCAATATCAAAGCTAGATATCAAGAGAAAGATAGAGAGAGGATAATTAAATTCTTACTCAAATGGATAACAAATACCTATTTCATGCCTTAGTTCCACAAAACGTTCCTTGGCAAGAGCTTTTGTGAAAATGTCTGCAAGTTGATTATTAGTACCAACAAATTCAAGCATAATATCCCCTTTAGCTAAATGATCACGAATAAAATGGTGTCTTACATCAATGTGCTTAGTTCGTGAGTGACAAATAGGATTTTTGGTCAATTTAATGGCACTTTGATTATCACAAAAGATAGGAATTTTACAAAACTTAAGACCAAAATCTTCTAAAGTTTGTTTCATCCATAAAATTTGAGTAACACAAGATCCGGTGGCAATATATTCAGCTTCCGTAGTAGAAATAACTACCGAATTTTGTTTCTTACTAGACCAAGATACCATAGCTTGTCCTAAAAATTGACATGTACCACTAGTGCTTTTCCTATCGGTTTTAGAACCGGCAAAATCTGAATCGGTATAGCCAATTAGTTCAATACTAGTCCCTTTCGGGTACCAAAGACCTAATTTAGATGTACCTTTCAAATATTTAAAAATTCTTTTCAAGGCAATTAAGTGAGACTCTTTAGGACAAGATTGAAAACGAGCAAATAGACAAACACTAAACATGATATCCGGTCTACTTGCCGTTAAGTATAAAAGACTTCCGATCATACCTCGATATAGTGTGATATCTACATCTTTACCATCTTCATCTTTGTCGAGGTTGACGGATGGACTTAGGGGAATAAGACTCTCTTTGACATCATTGTATCCATATTTGGTGAGGAGATCTTTGATGTATTTGGCTTGGTTGATAAAAATACCTTCTTGAGATTGACGTATTTGAAGTCCAAGGAAGAACGTCAATTCTCCCATCATGCTCATCTCAAATTCACTATGCATACATTTCTCAAAATCCTTGCACATAGAACTATTAGTAGAACCAAAAATAATATCATCGACATAAATTTGCACAATAAGCATGTTTTTGCCATCTTGCTTTGTAAAAAGTGTAGGATCAATTTTTCCCATCTTAAAACCATTTTTCAACAAGAATTTACTTAAACGATCATACCAAGCTTTAGGAGCTTGTTTAAGACCGTACAAAGCCTTTTCCAATTTAAACACATGGTTAGGAAATTTATGATCTTCAAAACCGGGGGGTTGTTTCACATACACTTCTTCCATAATAAAACCATTCAAAAAAGCACTTTTAACATCCATTTGAAACAAATTCATGTTCATATGACATGTAAAGGCTAATAACATACGAATGGCTTCAAATCTAGCAACCGGGGCAAATGTCTCATCAAAATAAATACCTTCTTGTTGGTTATACCCTTGGGCTAACAATCTAGCTTTATTTCTAATGACATTTCCCAACTCATCAAGTTTGTTTCTAAAAACCCACTTGGTACCAATGATAGTGTGGTTACTAGGCCTAGGAACTAATTTCCAAACACAATTTCGTTCAAATTGATTTAGTTCCTCTTGCATGGCAATCATTCAATATTCATCATGCAAAGCATCATCAAATTTCTTAGGTTCAAATTGAGAAACAAAGGCATGATAATCATTCAAATTTTTAAGAGAAGAGCGAGTGGCAATACCTTTGCTATGGATATTACCTATGATTTGCTCTTGCGGATGTGCTTCCATGATTTTCCAAGGTTTGGAACTTGAGGGGCCTTGATCATTTTGATTGACTGCATCATTTGCATCCTCAAGGACCTCTTCTTCTGATTCTTTCTCCTCTTGAATTTCTAGGTTATCTAGTGATGGAGAGTTGTCCTTCAAGTTGTTAGAGATTGTCGTTGGAGGATTAACTTGAAGGCTCCCAAAATCTTCATCATCATCACTAGCTATCTTTTTCATACTTTCAAAAGGATTAGTCTCATCAAATGCAATGTGCATGGATTCTTCTACAACTAGAGTTCTTTTATTATAAACTCTATATGCTTTGCTAGTAGTAGAATAACCAAGAAAAATACCTTCATCCGACTTTGCATCAAATTTGCCCAAATTATCTTTGATGTTAAGAATAAAACATTTACATCCAAAGACTCTAAAGTAAGAAATGATGGGTTTCTTATCATGCCATAATTCGAAAGGAGTTTTATTAAGCAATGGTCGAATTAGAACACGATTTAAAACATGGCATGCGGTTGCAACGGCTTCGGCCCAAAAACGTTTTGGTGTATTATGCTCATTTAAAAGAGTTCTAGCCGTTTCTTGCAATGTTCTATTTTTCCTTTCAACTACCCCATTTTGTTGAAGAGTGCGAGGACAAGAAAAATTGTGAAAAATACCATTTTCATTGCAAAAATCTTGAAACATGCCATTTTCAAATTCACCACCATGATCACTTTTAATTTTGAAAATTTTGGAACCTTTTTCATTTTGAATACGTTTGCAAAGTTGTTTGAATTTTTCACATGCATCATTTTTATGAGCCAAGAAAATAACCCAAGTAAATCTAGAGTAATCATCCACAATAACAAAAACAGATCTCTTACCTCCCACACTTACCGTTCTCATAGGACCGAATAAGTCAAGGTGTAGGAGTTGTAATGGCCTTGAAGTTGAAACGGATTTGATAGGCTTGAAGGAACTCTTAATTTGCTTCCCATATTGACATGCATCACATAAGCCGTCTTTCTCATACTTCATCTTAGGTAAGCCTCTCACAAGCTCTTTCCTAGAAAGCTTTGCAATATTTTCCATTCCTACATGCACAAGTCTTCTATGCCAAATGGATGGATTATCTACTAATGCACTTAAACATGTATAATCATTGTTAGGAATGTCATTTAAATCAATCATATATATGTTCCCAACTCTATTACCAATGAAAACTAAAACACGTGAAAATATTTCTAACTTCACAATGAGTAGAAATAAAAATAACAATTAAATCTTTATCACACAATTGACTAATGCTCAATAAATTAAATTTAAAGCCATGCACAAATAAAACATGTTCAATAGAGGGAGAATGTCCAACTTTACCGATGCCCGAAACTTTACGTTTTAGGTTATCTCCAAATCGCACGTTCCCTCTATCTTCTTCCTTCAAATGGGTGAATTTCGATTTATCACCCGTCATGTGCCTCGAACACCCGCTATCCAAGTACCATTTATTTGCATAGGGTTTTCGGCACATCTACAAAACAAACTAGTTAGTTTTAGGAACCCAAACACGTTTGGGTCCTTCCTTAGCAAATGCACTCTTTTGTGCCCACATTTGTTTTGCATAAACAACACCTTTACGAATGTAGCAAAAATATGACAAATGACCATTTTTATTGCAATAGTTACATTTATACAAAGGTCTATCATGTGAGTGATTTGAAGAGCTAGCATTGTTACAAGTACTTGCCTTAACAAAAGAAGTTTTAGAATTACTCATGCTAGTATAATGATTGAATCCAATACCTCTTCTATCACCACTAGTCTTTTGATCATTTAAGCAATCTTGGTGACTTTGTGCACTTTGAATATATTTAGCTAAAGTAGCTTCAAGAACTTTAATCTTTTCATTTAAAATAGCTACTTCTTTACTAGAGTTTGCACACATTTCACAAATAGCATTTTCATTTTTGAGCTTATTACATGCATTCTCAAGTAATTTATTTTCACTAGTTAACCCTTCATTTAGTTCTTCTAGTTCACTAATGTCCTTTTTAAGGTTATCTAGTTCCTTAACAAGTTTTGCATTTTTCTTGCACATTTCTTTAAAATGTGTACCTAGATCATTAAAAGCTTCTTGCAATTGATCAAAAGAATAATTATTATCACTAACCGAATCATTGTCGCTATCTTCTTTAGCCATGAGGGAGAATTCGGTTTCTTCATCGGAGGAGTTATCTTCATTTGCAAAGAAGCATATGTTGGAAATCTCTTCTTCTCCTTCCCATTGGGATTGATTGCTTTCTTCTTCAACTTCATCATCATCCCAAGTTGAAGCTTTTAGAGCTCTTCTAGGATACCTCCGAGTATCCTTCACATCTTTAGAGCCTCTTTTCTCAATTCTCTTTTTCTTATCAAGGTTGGGACATTCACTCTTAACATGACCTGGTTTTTCACATTCATAACACACAACACGGTCATTCTTAAATTGGTATTTAGAAGAGTTAGGATGTTCACCTTGATACCTTTGCTTCTTCTCGTCTTTTTGCCAAAATTTCTTGAATTTTCTAGCAAAGAGAGCTAAGGACTCAATATCTTCTTCATCTCCTTGAGCCTTGCTAACAAATGCTACATTGTTGCTCTTGACATTTTGCACTTCCGGTTCACCCATTTTGAGTTTGTACTCAAATGCCGTAAGAGAGCCAACAAGTTGAGAAAAGGTAGGTCTTCTTTCAAGCTCATCAAAAATAGAGGTCTTGGCATTCCAAGAGTTAGGTAAAATACTAAGAAGTTTTCTTACCATCTCCTCATCACTAGGAGCCCATCCAAGATTTCCCATAGCATTGCAAATATTTTGAATTCTAGTGCTTAAATCATAAATAGACTCACCACTCTTCATACCTAGTAATTCATACTTACGCTTGAGTGTGTTGAGTCGAATGGTTCTAACTTGAGGAGTGCCTTCATGTGCCGTCTCCAAGGCTAACCAAACATCTCTAGACAATTTGCAAGCACTAACACGATTAAATTCGTTAGGTGAAATTGCACAAAATAAAGCAAACCTTGCCTTGTCTTCACTTTGCTTTCTTGCAATTGATCCGGCTGACCATCTAGCAAATGGAAGAGGTTTTATTGATCCATCTTCAGCAGCTGGTTCCATGGAAAAATCAAATCCATGTAGAACACAATCCAACATAATTTGATCTTGTCCACCTAGGAAGGCTAACATCTTTGTCTTCCATTGCAAATAGTTATTTCCATCAAGATAAGGTGGACGGTTGAGTGCAGCACTTTCTTTGTGAACATATAGTCCCTCTTGAGCCATTTGATCTTGCACTTGAGGCGATTAAACCTACAAAACAAGTGACCTTGCTCCGCTACCAATTGAAACACGATGTTATCCCAATAAACCCGGCCTAGGGGGGGTGAATAGGCAAATATAAATTTAACACAAAGAGTTGAAATTAAATGCGGAAATAAAAATACAAGGAGTTATAGTGGTTCCAATTCCTCAATGAATTGTACTCCACTACCTAAGAGCCTCACCCTTAGGATTTTGAATAACGACACTTCGTTATTTACCTTGAGTTTTTACGGGTTCAACTCCAACCTTACACCTTGGTTTTTCCGGGATCAACCAATTAACCTTACACTTGATTTTTGCGGGCTCAACCAATAAACCTTACAATTTAAGTGTTCGGTACACTTACAAAACCTTCACAATTGAAATGGTGAAATTTGCAACAAATAATTGGTGTATAAATAATAAATGTATGATTCACAATAACACCAATAAATGAACAATATTACCTCAAGAAGAAAGTGATCCAAACTCGAAATGAAAGACGCAAGAATGGTTGAAAACCGATATGTGAAGCTTGCGTTGTAAAATCTCGTTTGAGTGAGTTTGTAAAATGTGTTTGTGTATAAAACTTTGTTAAGAGCTTTCTTGATTGTAAAAAAATGTTGTTCTTACAAACTCATATTAGATGAGTATTTATAAGAGCCAAAAACTAGCCGTTATGAATTTGAAAAACTAGCCGTTATGTATTTAATACCAAATACTAGCCGTTATGTATTTAATACAAAAATACTAGCCGTTATGTATTAAATACAAAAATACTTATTTTTAAATCTTTTGACACTTTCTCTTGAGGTATTATCGAACATAAATCAAGTGCTAATTAGAAACATACTTACACGTTTAATTTGCTCTAATATACACTTGATTCTTCGAGCTTGCGATAATTGATTCGTTGCTTCTTTTTGTTGTCTCGTCGCAAACTACAAATACTTTAACTTAAAATTGCGTTAGTATATTAATTAATTTGTGTGTCCTTAATTCATCAAAACAAGATTTAATGAGCCCTTGGGCCAACACAGTTGTCCACATACAGCCCACCTGTGGCCCCTTGGCACATATCTCGACCCCCCTAAGAATTCATCATTACATGACCGTTTGTCGTCCCAAGATTACCCTTTACTGATAGTGGGACATCACCATCACATACAACATCATTACGCGACATAGTGGGAACTATCATCATCAATAGAGGGTCCCAGCTGACTCGTCAGGTGAGACTATATAAATACTCCTCCCCCTCACCATTAAAGGGGACACATGTACGCGCATATACGGGCATACAGACAACCACACTATAAAAACTCCGGCTACAAACCTAGTAACGTTCCTCTTAACCCTTGTTAATCATAATTTTCACGATACTAACTTGATCGTCTGAGATTCTACGCCGAAGATCCCCTTCGGTTCTTTACAGGTGATACGTGAACAAGGAGACCATCCACATCAGTAGCAATCCAGATTACACAAAAGTCTTTACCCCACATTTAGGACTATCACTGCCCTTAGAACTTCATTTCTTGCTTCATGTGTGTCTGCCTGACAGAGCTGAACAATGAGTCTTGCTGACACAGTAACCGTAATGACCCAAAGGTATACTAAGAAAAAGAAGTCTTGTGGATGGTACAATTAAGTGCTTAATTTCCCAACTGTATTAGTTTAAATATTTTTGTGTCATGGTGCATGCCTGCGTGGTATTGTATGCTATTGTGTACACGGATATCTAGTATATGTACATATGCATGTGTGATCATGAATAGGCGAAATCCTATATTATCTGTGCTGGAATTTGGACAACGAGATTAATGCGTTAGTACCGTTCGTACACGTTGAGACATATGGACGCATATGTTATGTGTGTACCGTCATATGATATATTGTTAACATAAGGTTAATTGGACCAAATTGATGATCTATTAAAGATCAGTGGTCCAATCGTCTAATTAAAACAGTGTGGGGGGTAAATCTGGTGATTGTGTAGATTCCGGATTGATTCCGAATTGTTGATGGACCGATTCGGAATTAATAATAACATTAAGGACAGAATTGATCCCTGGTGGAATTACTAAAAGGAATAAGTTGCCTTTAGGGTTTCATAGGGAGAGATACACAGAATATACAGAGAATACAGAAATACAGATCTCTCTTGGTTCTCCATCCAACCCCACCTAGCAATCATCCACCAGAAGATCAAAATTCCGAGATTTCTTCAACTTCATGGCATCATCAGGTACGCTTCCGCATTCCGTTATTGGGTTCGTGTAATAATCTGAATTGCTCACGATCCTGTATTGTTGTTCATATCGTTTGGAAACAATGGTAATCATCTTGTGATCTATCAATTGGTAGCGGAGCAATTTTCATTTTTGATTATGCATGAACGGTAATCAATTTATGATGCATGGTTGGAAAATCTATTTTCGGGTCTGTTTTTCCGATTTGTGTTCGACACCATTTTTGTGTATCTTCTGGTTGGATTCAGTTTTCCCCCTCTTCTTCAAAGTTGTAGATCTTTGAATTACGAATCTTTTGGAAGTGATTTCGTAATTTTCAGACAACGTTTGATACAGTTTTAGATCATATTTTGAAGATCTGTCAAGAAAACTGTTGGGGGAAAAACGTTTGTGTTCGACACCATTTTTGTGTGTCTTCTATTTGGATTCAGTTTTTCCCCTCTTCTTTGAAGTTGTAGATCTGTGAATTATGAATCTTTTGGAAGTGATTTCGTAATTTTCAGACAACGTTTGATAAAGTTTCAGATCATATTTCGAAGATCTGTCAAGAAAACTGTTGGGGGAAAAACGTTCGTGTTCGACACCATTTTTGTGTGTCTTATGTTTGGATTCAGGTTTTTCCCTCTTCTTCAAAGTTGTAGATCTGTGAATTGCGAATCTTTTGGAAGTGATTTCGTAATTTTCAGACAACGTTTGATATAGTTTCGGATCATATTTCAAAGATCTGTCAAGAAAACTGTTGGGGAAAAAATGTTTGTGTTCGACACCATTTTTGTGTGTCTTCTGTTTGGATTCAGTTTTTCCCCTCTTCTTCAAAGTTGTAGATCTGTGAATTAAGAATTTTTTGGAAGTGATTTCGTAATTTTCAGACAACGTTTGATACAGTTTCAGATCATATTTAGAAGATCTGTCAAGAAAACTGTTGGGGAAAAAACGTTTGTGTTCGACACCATTTTATGGTTGGATTCAGTTTTTCCCCTCTTCTTCAAAGTTGTAGATCTGTGAATTACGAATCTTTTGGAAGTAATTTCGTAATTTTCAGACAACTTTTGATACAGTTTCAGATCATATTTCGAAGATCTGTCAAGAAAACTGTTAGGGAATTTTTTTTTTGTGACGCAGAATTCATGTGCACATTAAAGTACTGGTTCAGTTCACCGGACTTAAAGTTGATTTAATTATTTTGGACATGAACATCATAAAGTTTAAAATGTTTGACGGAGTTCAAAATTAATTGATTTATGAAAGAAAATGGAATAACACTAAGGAAGTTGCTTAGCTTGTTTTGTCTAACTCGATTAATAAAAGTAGTAAAGTCACAAAAGTGACCTCTACTGCGGATGTTACCGAGTTAGACATTTCAAGTGTGGTGTTAATAATTTCATGCGGATAGTTATCGGCCAAAAGGAAGATGACTATTTGACAGAAATTATAAACACGATAGTGATGAATTTCAAGACCTATAGCTATTAAGGGATTTATGCGATTGTTTGATCGGCCCAAAGAAAGATTAAATAATTGGCAAAATCAAGCTATACGATTCACACTATGACAGATTAATTAGCTGTGAGTTGTGCCTTTAGTCCAAAGACTAGACATAATGTCATATAATTAATCTTTTGATTTAATCAATGTGTTATTCATTAAATTTATTTCTTTCATATTTTCAGTAAAGTGAGCTGATTGAATGTTGTGTTCTTTCGGATATGAACTCAGCAGGCTCGGTATCTGCCAAATTTGAATAGTATACCATTGTTGACTTCTAGTAACTTCAAGTTATGGAAGAGAAAGGTAGAGACAACACTGTGTTGTATGAATAAGGATCTTGCACTCTATAAGGATTGTCCTGAGGAACCAGACCTCGAAAGTTCTGATAAGGAACTCCAAGCTTTCGATGACTGGCAGCAATCGAACAGAGCTTGTCGTTTGGTCATACTCAATGTTGTCCCTATGTCCATGCAGAACACATTGGATAAGGAAGCTAGTGCCAGCAAGATCCTAGAGATTTTGGCTCGTCGCTATACCCATACAGAGAAGGCCAAAATTAGTGATACTATTCGCAAATTTTCGACCATAAAGTACAGAGGGGAGAGCGACATACGAGAGTATGTCTAGGAGGTCATCAACCTAGCTGAGAAACTGAAGGCACTTAAAGTTGAGTTACCAGATGACTATCTGGTACATCATGTGCTGGCTTCACTTCCACCTCAATACAGTCATTTCGAGGTGAGTTACAATTGTCAGGAAAAAGAGTGGACAATTGATCAGCTGACTGTTCATCTGGTCCAGGAACAGGAAAGGTTGAGACACTCTCAACTGGATAGTGCTCATCTAGCTACAACCTCTTCATCTAGTTTTAAGAAGAGGAAAGGAAAAGAGACTGTAGGGTCTGGTTCTCAGGAGAAAAATAAAGGCTCAAATACCGAGCATAGGGATCAAAATGCTTCTTCTGCAAGAAAGTAGGCCACTTAAAGAAGGACTGCGCCAAGTATAAGACTTGGTGTGATAAGAAAGGTATGTCCTTGTCTCTTGTTAGTACAGAATCCCTTCTAGTTTCTGTGGCTAATAACACTTGGTGGTTAGATACAGGAACCACTAAACACATAAGTACTTTTTTGCAGTATTGCAGAGTATAACTTGGATTTATTGCATTCGGTTGACAGCAATAATGAATGTTATGCTAGAGAGTTCAGAGGGATTAAGCGTAAATTGCCAATTGAGGATTCATTCAGGTTATGACACAGACAGTTAGATCATATCTCCGCGAGGGGAATAGACCGACTTGTGTCAAATGGAATTCTTGGTGAACTCGATCGTACAGACCAACAGGTTTGCATCGAGTGCATAAAGGGAAAAACAACTAACAAAAGACGGTTTGAGGCCGAGAGAAGTTCGGAAACTCTAAAACTGGTACATACAGACATTTGTAGTCCATTCCCTACGGCATCCTGGAATAATCAACGATACTTTATCAATTTTATAGATGATTTCTCTCGATACGGATATCTATACCTCTTAAAGGAGAAGTCCGAGGCATTAGACGCTTTCAAGTCTTTCAAGACCGAAGTTGAAAATTAACTCAGCAAGACTATTAAGGTTGTCAGATCGGATCGTGGTGGTGAGTACTACGATCGATATGATGGATCAGGCGAACATCGTCCTGGGCCATTTGCCCAAATTCTCGATGAGTGTGGGATAGTTCCACAGTACACCATGCCGGGGTCTCCGACCATGAATGGTGTATCTGAAAGGAGGAACCGTACCCTTAAGGATATGGTAAGGAGTATGATTGCCAATACTACCTTACCTACATAACTCTGGGGAGGTGCCTTAAAAACTGCAGTCTACATTCTCAATAGGATACCAACAAAAGCGATTAACAAAACCCCATATGAGTTATGGACTGGCCGAAAGGCTGTCCTAAAATATTTAAAGGTTTGGGGATGTCCAGCAGAGGCAAGGCCTTATAGGCCTGATGAAAGGAAACTGGACTTAAGGATAGTTAGTTGCTATTTTGTTGGTTATCCGGAGAGATCGAGGGGGTACAAGTTTTACAACCCTACTACCCGAACCTTTTTCGAGACGGGAAATGCTAGGTTTTATGAGGATGTTGATTTTGGGGGGGAAGATAGAAGGTCAGATGTCGTCTTTGAGGAGGATTCAAATATACCTCATCCTCATGAAGTTTCTGAGGGACAGGATCAACTTATTGTTCCGATTCCTGCTCTTATCCCTCAGAGAGCAAGAAACGACGTCATTAATCTTCTTACAGGACCAAGACTAGATCCACAGGTTATACCTGAGGATCATCAGGATGTCCATGAGGGCCCACAACCGGATCAAATTCAACAACCTCAAATAGTTGAGGACCAAGTAGAGGCAGATATGCCGTTAAGGAGATCCACTAGAGTGAGAAGAAATGCGATTTCGGATGATTATATCGTATTTCTACAAGAACATGAGGATACTATTGACTCTTTGGAGGATGACCCGCTCACCTTTAAAGAGGCTAATAGTCGTTCTGATGCTCGAGAGTGGATAAGGGCCATAGGGGATGAACTCAAATCCATGAAGGACAACGACGTTTGGGAACTTGTACCATTGCCTGAGAAAAAGAAACCGATAGGTTGCAAATGGATTTTCAAAACCAAAAGGGATTCTCAGGGCAATATTGAGAGGTACAAGGCACGTCTTGTCGCGAAAGGGTTCACCCAAAAGGAAGGGATAGACTATAAAGAGACCTTCTCTCCAGTTTCATCGAAGGACTCTTTTAGGACTATTATGGCCCTAACAGCACATTTCAATCTTGAGCTACACCAAATGGATGTGAAGACTGCTTTCCTCAATGGGGATCTTGAGGAAGAAATCTACATGAGGCGACCAGAAGGACTATCCTCCAACGAGGGTAGTGAATTGGTTTGTAGATTAAAGAAGTCTATCTATGGGCTCAAGCAAGGTTCCCGTCAATGGTACTTGAAGTTCCACAGTGTTATTATTTCATATGGTTTTGAAGTAAACGCTGTGGAGGACTGTCTGTACCATAAATTCAGTGGAAGTAGATTTGTATTTCTACTGTTATATGTGGATGACATTTTGCTTGCTACTAACGATGTAAAGCTTCTTCAGGATACTAAGGCTTTCATCTTAGATAACTTTGAGATGAAAGACCTTGGGGAAGCATCTTTTGTGTTGGAGATTCAGATACACCGTGATCGTTCATGGAGTACCCTTGGATTATCACAAAAGGGTTACATCGATAAAGTACTAAAGAGATTTAGTATGCAAAATTGTAAGCCACATTATACTCCTATCTCCAAAGGTGAGAAGTTTAGCCTTGATCAGTGTCCTAAGACGGACTTGGACCGCAAGTTCATGGAGGGTGTACCATATGCTTCGGCTGTGGGAAGCATCATGTATGCACAGGTTTGCACCCGTCCGGATCTTGCATTTATTATCGGTATGTTGGGCAGATACCAGAGCAATCCCGGAAGGGATCATTGGGTTGCAGCCAAAAGGGTCTTTCGATACCTGCAGAAAATGAAAGACTATATGCTCATATATAGGAGATCAGATCAGTTTGAGATCATTGGGTACACTGATTCTGATTTCGCTGGATGCCAGGATAGCCGGAGATCGACTTCAGGTTATGTTTTTCTTCTGGTAGAAGGAGCCATTTCATGGAAGAGTGCGAAACAGTCACTTGGAGGTTGAGTTCGTAGCTTGCTACGGGGCATCCAGTCATGCTATATGGCTGTGGAACATGGTTAAGGAACTGCGAGTTGTCACTGGTATTGAGAGACCATTGATGATCTTTTGTGACAACCGGGCTGCTGTGCTGTACTCCAACAGTAATCGGAGTACGTCAAGGTCGAAGCACATTGATATAAAGTTCCTTGTCGTTAAAGAAAGGGTTAAGAGCAATCAAGTTAGCATAGAGTTATTGGGTACAAACGATATGGTTGCGGATCCGCTCACTAAGGCATTGACACTTGTAGCATTCCATGGCCATGTATCGAGTATGGGTGTCATTAAGTTAGATGCCTGAGATTAGTGGGAGTTCGGTTTGTACTATTGTAACTTGTATATATTTTAACTGTGTATTATGTTATTTCACAGTTTATATATACTTTGAATGTTTGATCTCATAAAGTAAAGAGGATCAGTTGGAAATCTAACAAGTTTAGATCACTTGTAATTTCCATGCTGCACATGCACACTGGATCCATGTCATTAATTAGTTAGTGCTCGTAATCATCACGAGTTTAGTCGCTTGAACTGCGACGACTGCTCTTTTGGTTCTTGCATTGATGAAGTTAATGGACCGGATTAAATTAGACGGATATATGCTAGCATTCGGGGGTTAACATATGATTGTATGCCAAAATGTGGTACTATAAGGAACGCATATTGTGTAGTTGTCTAAGTGGGAGATTGTTGGAATTTGGACAACGGGACTAATGCGTTAGTACCGTTCGTACACGTTGGGACATATGGACGCATATGTTATGTGTGTACCGTCATATGATATATTGTTAACATAAGGTTAATTGGACCAAATTGATGATATATTAAAGATAAGTGGTCCAATCGTCTAATTAAAACAGTGTGGGGGGGTAAATCTGGTGATTGTGCAGATTCCGGATTGATTCCGAATTGTTGATGGACTGATTCGGAATTAATAACATTAAGGACGGAATTGATCCCTGGTGGAATTGCTAAAAGGAATAAGTTGCCTTTAGGGTTTCATAGGGAGAGATACACAGAATATACAGAGAATACAGAAATACAGATCTCTCTTGGTTCTCCATCCAACCCCACCTAGCAATCATCCACCAGAAGATCAAGATTCCGGGATTTCTTCAACTTCATGGCATCATCAGGTACGCTTCCGCATTCCGTTATTGGATTCATGTAATAATCTGAATTGCTCACGATCCTAGATTGTTGTTCATATGGTTTGGAAACAACGGTAATCATCTTGTGATCTATCAATCTGGTCTATTCAAGGTATTTTCTTGTCTAATTTTCAAGTTCTTCATAGAGGTATTTTTCACATTATTTATCCCCTGGCACTTGCCTATCATCTTTGGCAGTGAAGGTGTAAAATTTTACCTTGATAGGATCTATATTGAATTTTTATGTTTCTTGACCACGGTGAACATATCAACCATTGTGTTTTGTGTGTTGCTTTTATTCTCAGAGTGTATTGCAATTAATAGCCACGATTATACCAGCCCTGAAACTTGTGGGTGGCCTTTTCCCCCATTTCTTTTCTTCTCAATTCCTTTCTTCTATCCTAAAAGTTTCCTGCTGGAAAATAAGGGTTTTCCAAGTAACATCATTTCCCTAATCTCTGAATAGGCCAGTAAAAGTTCTTATGTATAGATACATGCAATAAAAAAAGAGGTGTTTAAATAACGATTAAAAGCACGTAAAATGTGAACGGTCTATTCCTTTACTAGGAAAACCCCTCCGCCATTTCAGAAATCGCACGTGCGGTAATTGTATTCCTCCCGATCCAATCGCACGATTATTATATTTCTTTTTCTTTTTCTTTTTCTCCTATGTTTTATTTGTATTTTTCATAAACAAAATTAGTCCAACTCTACCGAAAAAGAGAATTCATCTAATATAATCTATTTCATTTTTTTTATTCAAAACCAAAAAAAATAGGTTAAGAACGAACAATTTTTCTAATGTTCGACCATAATCACTGGGGCCATTACTTCGACTGGAGTAGCATGTGGCTAGTCTGGTGAATACATGTGAGATATGTATGGAGATCCAAACCAATGCTTAATTAAATATCTAGTTGATCATTATATACCATTTGTTTTGTTTTATACACATATTTTGGTATAGAAGGAAAGAATCAACATATTTAAATATAGAAACAAACACCATTTGTTTTAAGCTATTGAAACTTTACAATCGGTTCGGCCATCCACATGAAAGTACATTATGTTGGCCTGGTTAAATTATCGATTTCGCTACTATTTGTTAAAAAAATAAATTTTCACCAGTATCTTTTAATAGAGTTGCCACTCTTACCTCGTCAACTCTTTAATATCGGACCTATTAATTGGACCCCATTAATGAATAATGATAATTAAGTATTTGATAAAAAATAAAAATAAAAATAATTAAGTACTATTCCTTCCGTTTTTATTTATTTGATGCGAGCTCATTATTCACGAGTTTTAAAAATAAGTAGGTCCGTGTCAGTTTTTCATATTATAAGGAACTCACGCATCAGAAATAATATTAAAAAAATTAAAAGTTTGTTTTTGTTAGGGATCCATGCATCAATTTTAATATTAAAAAATAAAAAAGGTTGCTTTTGTTAATAGACCCGCGTCAATTTTTATATTAAAAAATTGAAAAAATTATTTTTGTTAGGAATTCATGCGTTAGAAATAATATTAAAAAAATAAAAAATAATACAAATAATGAACGCGTCAATTATTTTCACACACTTATTTTTGGATTAAAATGTTAAGTAAATATGCAGAGCTGTTGAAGAAAGGGAAATGGGGTTGAGTCCACAGAGGAGAATAACATTTCCATTGTCTTGACTCAATAACTAAATCGAGAAGCTTTTTTAAATGAGATTGGCAATTACCTTGACGCATATATTCCTCCTTATACTAAAACGTTTCGTGTATGCATATTGCATATATTTAACGATAATTGACTAGCAGTACTAATTATACCTTTTTATTTTTATTTTTTATAATTTATTCGGTTTCTTTCATTGTGCTGATTAATCTGGTTTACATCGTATTGTAATTTTTTTAACGATTTAAGTGGTACCATATACAAAAACAACTGTGTTAATCAAATGAATTAACTTTAATCAATACATACATACGTAGCACCAATGACGGAGGCAGATTATTTTTATTTTTTTTAATGGGTGCAAAGTTTAAAAATATTTATTATTTATTAATATTAGGAAGAAGAGGAACCTTGGCTTGGCTTGCTATAAAATGGGGGATAAACTTAAGGGAAGAGGCACCAATTAGCAATCAAACACACATCTTATTAGCAAATCTACGTTAATCAGTAGCCAATATGGATTCCAAGATTGTGTTTGTAGCCCTTGTCCTGATTGCCACCTTTGCCTTTCCAACCCTTGCAACCTTTGAGAAAGATTTCATCACCACTGAAGCTGTTAGGGCTATCCTCAAGAAAACCAACGCCAATGTCATGCCATCAGAGGATGCCATTAACGCCCTCAGCAGCAAGACCGTGATCTCGAACGTTGTTCTGGAGGAGGCACTCCTCAAGAACCTCGACAACGGTCTTAATGGCATCCCTTGCGGTGAAAGTTGTGTCTGGATCCCATGCCTCACCTCCGCGATCGGGTGTTCTTGCAAGAGCAAAGTTTGCTACAGAAACTCTCTTGACATGTAAGATGATGTTCCGAGATCTACTACCACTTACAGAGAGATGCATGCTCTCTGTCAATGATCGACGATCCAATCATCAATCTCATCTTCTATCCAGTCTGTTGTTTTTAATTAAGAAGCTATAAAATGCTTAGAACATATATATATGTATGTGTCAAGCATGCTTCCAAGTCATTTCTCTTTCAATTTTAATAAAATGTTTGCTGCTTTTGTGTCATGTGTCAAGTATATACTTGGTTTTCTGTCTCCATTGGCTTAAAATCTTATCAAGTTAAAGAAACTTAAGAAACGAAAAAAGAAGAACAAATACTGAAGATGATTTCAATTTCAGCAGCAAATGATGGAGTGATCTTGTAACTCTTACCAATGAATTGGAAGTGACGACACTCACTAAATGATGATAAGTACTAGTTTGATAAACATGATATAATGTGGCATCAGGAATTTTCATTGGGGAATAAAATCAAACAGTTGGAGTACTACTGTCTTGGAAGCAACCAAAACATAATTTCAACTCCTACAATCAAACCCAAACTAGCTAGTCTTTTGTGCATTAACAATGGGATAATTACAAAAATGGTACTTGCATTCGATTTAGTGTTACTGGGTCTTGTTCGGGTGTTTTTCTGTAAGCTTTAGATTTTGCCTCCTCTCCCACAACATGTGTGGTTTGTAATAAATAAATTATCAACTTATAAAAAAAATTGAGAAATCCTGTAGGATTTATTTGGACTAGAGCTGTCAAACCAGGTCTGCGGGTCGGACTCGACTCGAGATTCGGAAAAACTCGGGCCGGGACTGGTCCCGACCCGAGTCAAATACGGGACCAATTTTTGGTCCCGATCCCGGCCCGAAAAAATGGCTCGGGTCCGGGACTGGACCCTGCCCAATCCGATTTTTTTATTTTTTTTTAAATTCAATTTGATCCTTTTTAATTATCAATTTTCAATTAGGTTCTCCTTCTTTCTTAATCATCAATTTTCAATTAGGTCCTTTCGTTAAAATTTAAACCAATACTTATTTAGTTCTCCTCTGCTTCTGCTCCTCTGCTTCCTTCCCAGAACTGATTTGGATTGGATTCAATCTTGTTAATCATATCCCGCACGAAATCCGATTAATAAAAACAATTAATCCAAGCAATCCACAAGAATTGAAAAAAAACCTGTAAAATTTAATCCAAAATCCAGCATCTGCCAAATTGAAAGAAAACCTGCAAAATTTATTCAAGCCAAATCTGCCAAATTAAATCCAAGCAATCCACTGCCAAATTAAAATCAATTAATCCAAATCAACCACAAGAAAATTAAAATCAATTAAATCCCAGCAATCACAAATCAAAATCAATTAATCCAAATCAACCACAATCACAAATCAAAATCAATTAATCCAAATCAACCACAATCACCGTTTCCTACTCACAAGAAATCCAAAATCAACCACCAAAAAAATCAACCCATCCGCACCACAAATCCAAACAGCCACAACCTTCATCCAGCCGCTCCATCACCAAATCCCGACCACCCGATCGCTCCATCACTAAATCCGACGAACTCAAACCCAAACCCAGCCTCGCTCAACCACTGCCACAACCCAGGGGAGGCGGCGATTGACAGTGGGAGGGTGAGGAAGAAGAGAAGACAGTGGGTGGAGGGACTGGTGTGGTGGTGATGCCGCGGTGGGTGGTGGTGGTGTCCATTGATAGCGTGGTGGGTGGAGGGACTGGTGTGGTGGCCGCTGGAGAGTGAGAGGGTGAGGACTGAGGAAGTAGAGATTAGAGAAGAAGACTGATTGGAGCGTTAAATGTCTTATTTTCATCGTACTTTCCCCCCCTTTTAGGACGATGATACTGCTAATCCTTGTCTTTTGTACTCCTTTATGCATATATGGATGCTGAGAAGCAGATCATACGATTAAGAGCTGAAAGAACCAAGAATAGAGCTTTTTTGTCTCAAAGCCGTTTCCCAGGCCTGGAATAAGGAATGTCCGAGATTCTAGGAGAGCCAGCTGTCCTATTCTTCTAGAAGATCCGCTGATTTCCTATTCCAGCAAGAAGTCCTACTGCCACAGAAAGTCTCCAACGTTTCTGTTAGGATTTTGGAACAATTATTATTATTATTATTTAGGTATTATCCTTTGACTATTTTTTTAGGATTTTGGGGATTATTATTTAAGGAAAAATAATCAGATTTCTTCTTCTTCTTCTCCGCTGGAAAAACAGCAGTTACAGAGGGAGCAAAAGGCTGTTTGCAATCCTTTCATTTAATTAATTAAATTCCAATTTATGCTTTCATCTAATTTATTTATTTATTTCTTATGATGATCGGCTAAACTCTTCTATTCCTTGTGAGGATTTATAGCCATGCTTAATTGATTGTGAGGTCTAAATGCAATTATTAAATCCCATCTTGCATCTTTAATTGTTTTAATTAAATGTCAATTTATGCATACTTCTATTGAAGCTTGATCAACTGCACTAGGATTTGCATGATTAATGTCTTCTCTTGATACTTTAGAGTCTACACTGTAGAAAGAGATACGAAGGCGACCAACTGATCGACGGGTCAGATTGGAAAATAATTAGAGTCTGATTTACAGGAGTAAACACTTCTCTCTCCTGAACCTGGGTAGGTCTCTCACGGTAGAATTATTTGATTATTTTATTAGACCTAATAGAATAACTTCTTTGGGCCATAAAATAGATCAAGGATCTTAATAGGTGAGAACCTTTAAGAATCTCGAATAGGTAGAGAGTAGGAGATCTAGGTGAGAACCTGATCTCTATAGCCACCTGTAAGTCTGGTTTTGAAAATACTTGAATCGACGATCAATCAATCTAATGCATGAGCTCATCAGAATCCTCACTGGGAATTCATCACCTCTAATTTCACACACATCACCTAGTTATTGCTCTCTGTTACTTATATTTCTTAATTATTCACAACAACGTCAATATTTGTATTTACCACTCGTTACATTCCTAGTCGTTTACAAAGAATTTTAATTGCCACCGAATCCTTGACGACGAACCTTTTACCACTTGCTACAGTTTTAATCAGATTCGTGCATGGTAAATTGTACTTATTTATTTTTGACGGTTTCGATAACCATCAAATTTTGGCACCATTGCCGGGGATTCATCGGTACTAATTGATTTTTCTTTGTTTATGACCAAGTCCTCTAGTTCAGAATTGCTTCCATACAACCCAGAAATTACCAGAAGAGAAACACAGTACAGAAAGCAAGCAAAAAACTAGAGGGTTGTTCCTAAAGAACAGCAACCAGAAAATAGTTTCCAAACACCTCAACGGGCCCTTATCCCATACCTGGGAGAAGGATCATCCGCAGTCCGAGATAACCCACTTTTCGAACCAGCAATGGAAGAACACCAAAATAACCAAGAAAATAAGTAGTCGCCACCTCCTCCTCCAGAACAGACCTTTAGGTAGCACAACAATGAAGGACCACCACCGGACACACACTTTTGTATCCAATATCCGCCCGTAGAACATGATTGGAATCTAAAACCAAACATGATCCATAACCTAAAGAAATTCTACGATATGCCTAATGAGAATCCATTCAAATACTTGCAGTACCTCCATTGGGAATGTGACACTCACAAACCCCCTCGAGTGGATATCAACCGAGCTAAACTCCGAGCTTTTCCATGGACCCTAGAGGATAAGGCTAGGAATTTGTCCCTTAGCCTTCCTCACAACTCCATAAATACATGGCAGCAGATGTTGAGTACCTTTCTCAACAAATATTGGTCCTCTAGCAAGGTTGGAAGTGCTAGGAAGAACATTGTGTCCATCAAACAGGACCCTAATGAGAGCTTTGGGGAGTATTACCAAAGGTTCAGAGACCTACAAGAAATCTGCCCAAACCTGGAATTCGGTGCAATATTTCTATGACAGTTTGTGCGTGAGGGATAAATTAGTAGTAGATGGAGCTGCTGAAGGTGCGCTACAAGATTGCACTCTCACAAGAGCTAACCACTTGATTGAAACTTTGGCTGAAAATAGCTTCCACAATGAGTCAAGTGAAAGAGAAACGTCAACTGGTAATGTGTCCTCAATTCAAACTTAATTGAATGAACTTTCTAATCGTTTGAATACTTTCGCAGGACAATCACAGGTACAGGTACAACACGTACAACCAACCACGACATGTGGTGTATGTGGCCAGCAAGGACACCATACAGATGAATGCATCTTAACCAATGGAATACCCGAAGAGGTCAATTCGGTAATGCAATACTAGCTGCAAAATGGGAGATACCCGCCTCATAGGCCCAGGTTCAACCAAAATCAGTACAACAATAACCCTGGTTGGAAAGAAAACACAAACTCCAACGTTATAGTACATCAACCCAGTAACCAATATTCATCCAATAACCAATACTAAGCTCAGACACACCAAACACCACCAATAAACCTCCAAAATTTTGTGCGACCTACTGTTCCACAGTTACCGGCCCCACAACAGCCCCTAATGCTTACTGGACCCTCGATGGAAGACATGCTCAAGCAATTTATACAAACCACACAAGCTAGCATATCAGCCATACAAAGAGAAGTGGTGGAGCTGAAAAGCAATAAGCAGGAGCAAGGAAAGTTGCCATTGAGCACTGTGAACAAAACAAAATACAACGTCAGTGCAATGACATTGAGGAGTGAAGCTGAATTTCCAGATAGAATGACCCTTGCCCCAGGCCTGGGAAAGAAGCCGTCAGAAGTCCTTATCCCAGACCAGTTCGAACCGAAGCCAGAGGTAACTACTGAAAAATCAGCTAAGGTAAGTCCTACTCCAGAACCAGTACTGCCCAAAAAGAATCAACAGGTAATTCCTCTTCCTTTCCCTGACAGGTCTGAAAAGACCAAGAAGGTAAAGGATGAAAAAGCTATTTTAGAGTTATTTCGTAAAGTGGCAGTTAATGTACCTCTTCTTGACATGATTGCACAAGTTCCTAAATATGCGAAATTTTTAAAAGAGTTGTGCACTAACAGAAAAAGGCTTGCAGGAGTAGAAAGAATCAACCTAAACGAAAACGTCTCCGCCGTTTTTCAGAAGAAATTGCCTAATAAGTGTAAGGATGGTGGAACGTTTGTGATCCCTTGTAAGATATGGGATTAGGTTATTGAAAAATCACTATGTGATTTGGGAGCGGGAATAAATGTTTTATCTTTAACCTTGTTCAAAAGCTTAAAAATCGGTGAATTGCAGGAAACTAGATTAGTGATTCAGCTAGCTGATAGGTCTATTATTTATCCTGTTGGGGTAATTAAAGATGTGTTAGTACAAGTTAATAATCTAGTATTTCCTGCTGATTTTTATGTGATTGACATGGAAAAGGAGTTATTTGCTATTGTTATTGCACTTGATAAATTTCATACTTATTTACTCTAAACTAAAGTGATTGTTTATTCTGACCATGTAGCTTTGTGCTATTTATTGACCAAAAAGGAGGCAAAACCAAGGTTGATTAGGTGGATTCTTCTTCTACAAGAATTTAATCTGGAAATTAAAGACAAGAGTGGTAAGGAGAATCTAGTTGCTGATCATCTGAGCAGAATCCTAGTGGATCCAGATTCAAACGCTGTCAACGAAGAATTTCCCGATGAAAGTCTGTTCTTTGCCCTAGGGAAAGGACCAGATGAGACCCTTGTCCTTGGCCTGGTAGAAAGACCCTGGTACGCTGATATCGCAAATTACTTGGCATTAGGTAAGTTTGAAATGAGTTTGTCCTACAGAGAGAGGGAAAAGGAAAAAAGAGATTCAAAATATTATGTTTGGGATGAACCGTACATGTGGAATGTCGGTAAGGATCAAATATTGAGAAGATGTGTTCTTAATGATGAAATTGAATCTATTTTGCGCTTTTGTCATTCTGAAGCATATGGAGGGCATTTTGGCCCAAAAAGAACAGCAATTAAAATATTGGAATCAGGTTTTTATTGGCCTACCTTGTTTAAAGACTGTCATTTATTTTGCATGAATTGTCCTAGTTGCCAAAAAGTTGGTAATATTTCTGCTAGAAATCAAATGCCATTAAATCCGATTTCTCGGGTCTCGGGACCGGGTCTGGGGTCCGGGTCTATTCTTGACAGCTCTAATTTGGACCTATCCAAACTCAAATAAGTTGGATCCTTTTCACTGAATTGAGTTCAAATTCGAGTTCGAATTCAGATTTGAGTTTGGATTTAAGCTTTTATTGTCATCCCTAGTATACATGCTACTCCCTATTGCAGTCCCGATCCAATCGCACTGACTATTTTTTTTTTTGTCTCCTATGTTTTATTTGCATTTTTCATACACAAACATAGTCGCCGAGCTCTAACAATACTATCTATTTCCGAAAGAGAAAATTCTTTTTTTTTTTTTAATAAGCTGGATGATTTTATTAAGGCCACTAAGAAAGTGGTGCAGAAAAAAGAAACAGACAGAGGGCAGCTCACACAAATTGGCTGCCCAGCAAGTAATCAGAACTACATCAGAGCAACATCAGAAGAACATCAGAAGCCAAAGCTTCCCAACCCCTGACCAGGATACTCTCCCGACCACCATCACCCCCACCTAAGAAGCCAATCCGAAGATTGCTACATCTGCTCAGCCGAGTACGGAAATCTAGGCTGCGCGCTGATCACCCAGCGATTCCACGTGACAAAGATACATCTGATAACTCGAGTATGGCACGACTCCTCTTGATTGAAGATCGCAGCATTTCGCTGCAGCCAGAGGGACCACAACACGGCAGCAAGGAGGGACTGCCACATCCTCAGCGCTGGCTCAGTCCTCCTGGTCATCACTGATGACCAGAAACCCCATAAATCCACCACTTTTCTTGGTCTGGCCCAGCTGCTACCCAGCCAACGCGAGATAGCTTCCCAAACTAAATCAGCAAAGGTGCAGTGTAGGAGCAGATGGTGAGCCGTTTCCCCGTGCCCCTGGCAGAAAGGACAGTAATTTTCCTCTTGCGTGATGATCTTGCAGTGAGATAAGAAATCCCTCGTAGCTAGTCGCCTTTGCATAGTAAGCCATAGGAAGAAACATATGCGATGTGGTGTCTTGGTTTTCCAGCAGGAATAAAGAACCAAGTTCTCTTCCCTATCCCTCCGAGAATCCTCTACCCCCACTCGCAAGGATTTAATAGTGTACTCCCCAGATTTGTCTAACTCCCACTTCAATCTTGAACTACCACTATTGATTACAGGCATCGGGAGGCTATCTTCAAGGTTCTTCAAAGTCTCGACCTCCCAATCAAATAACCCGCGACGCCAACTCCACTCCCACTTCCAAAATCCTCCCTCCCATAAACCAAACTCTTTAACCATGCCCATGGTATTATTAGTTAAGGAATACAGCCTCGGGTATTTAATCGCAAGAGGCACTTTACTCACCCAAGTATCCCACCACAACCTCACATCCTCCCCACTACCAATATTCATGACACATGGTTCTGCCAAATCGCAAAAAACGAAGACCACCTCCCACAAGATTTCATGATGTCAGCCCAGATTTGAGACAAATGTCTCGTGTCGCACTGCCATAAATCTCCCATTTTTGACAGCTTATATTCTTTACGGATAATATCTCCCCATAGCTTCCGGTCTCCCTTTAAAGCACCCCATAGCCATTTAAACAGAAACGCTACGTTGCGAGAATGCAAACTTTCCAGCCCCAAGCCACCACTTTCCAAGGAGCGAGTCACCTCCTTCCAACGGACCTTCGCCCATCCCTTCGTATGATCAGTCCCCTTCCATAGAAAACGACGTATGATACGCTCGCACTGTCTGACCACCCCTTTAGGCATGAGGAAGATAGACATGTTGTACACCGGGGTGCTGGTCAGTACTGATTTTATAAGCGTTAATCTGCCTCCCAGCGAAAGCAGGGATCCCTTCCACGAGGAAAGCCTTTTTCGCATACGTTGGATAAGAAATTCCCAACTAGATATTCTCCGAGGATTTAATCCTACATAGGATCCCAAGTATTTAAATGGAAGGACCTCATACTTACATCCTGCTCTACGGGCCACCGTTTCCCCAGATTGCCTGCATAAATTAATTCCCACCAGCGAGCTTTTGTGGTAGTTCACTTTCATCCCCGAATATGCGTCAAACCACCTAAGAATACCTTTTACACATTGAATTTCCTGCTCTTCATTATTCACGAAAACTATAGTGTCATCCGCGAATTGCAGGTGAGAGATATTCCACCCTGAAGTTGGATTCCCGACGCCTCTCAGGAGACCTTGGTTAATAGCTCTATTAAACAACAAATGAAGACCTTCCGCCGCAATGTTGAACAGGAAAGGCGACAGCGAACATCCCTGCCTTAACCCTCGACCCACCTCAATTTGCTTAGACGGAGCTCCATTAATCAGGACCGACACCCGAGCCGTGCTAAGGCACTCCTTGATCCACCCACGCCACTTCATACTAAACCCAATGAAACCGAGGACATCATCTAAATAGTCCCATTCGATCGAGTCGTATGCTTCCTCGAAGTCCAGCTTGAACATAAATCCTTGCTTCCTGCTAGCTTTCAGGTAGTGGACAACCTCATTGGTTGTCATAACACAATCAAGAGTCTGTCGACCTTGAATAAAACCATGCTGCACATCACTCACCACCGACTCTACCACACTGCTTAGCCGCTTAGCAAGAATTTTTGAGATTATCTTGTAGTAACAACTTACCAGACTTATAGGCCTGAATTCAGTAAACTTCTTCGCTTGCTGGATCTTCGGGATAAGCGTAAGAAAAGAGGTATTCGCACCAAGCGGGAAGCGCCCAGTACTAAAGAACCTTCTCACCATGCTGCTCAATTCTTCTCCGATGATTTCCCAGACATTCTGAATAAACAGCATCGAGTATCCGTCAGGACCTGGGGTCTTATCTCATCCACAACTCTTGACCGCCTCCAGGATCTCCAGGCAAGTAACATCACTATCTAGTCTTAAAACCTCCTCCGGTCCCAATTTCTTGAACCCCAAGTCAGTCAATCTCGGTCTGTCCCAATGCACTCCTTTAAAGAACTCCTTATAATATTCAGCTACTGCTTCCTTAATCTCATCCGGCTCTGTTAGTCTGCCACTAGTAGTAATAATGTCCGTGATGTTATTACGCCTCTGAGAGGCTTTAGCCACCTGATGAAAAAACTTGGTGTTTCGGTCTCCCTGGGAGTCCCAGTGGATTCTCGCCTTGCGTTGCCATAGCCGACACGCTTGCCCCTGTTTCTCCCAGAGGGCAGCCTCCACTTCCGCCTTGACAGATCTCTCCTTAGGGGACAACTCTCTCTCATCTGCCTCAACCTCCATCTTGTCTAACTTTTCCTGTAACTCCTGAATCTTGGTGTCGATATTGCCAAACACCTCTCTGTTCCAAATCCGCAACTTAGCTTTCAACCATTTCATTTTCTTAATTACCTGGTTGTTTCCCGGGAATAAGGCTCCGGCTTCAGTCTACCATATCCGCAGCTGGTCCTTAAAGCCACTAGAATCCCACCATGCCGCAATATCTCGGAACGGCTTGGGGCCCCAGTCCTTTCGGTTCTGATGGATGAGAAGGGAGGTATGATCCGAAGAGTTCCTGCTTAACGCATTCAGCTGCATCTCCGGGTATTTCGTGATCCACTCCGTCTGAACGAGAACCTGTCAATCCTGCTTCTGCTTCTAGAGTTCGCCCAAGTAAACTTCCTGCTGACCAACGGCAAGTCGACAAGATGACAGTCTTCAACCCATTCCCCAAACTCTCTTATTCCCCTAGAGTAGCCAGCTTCACTAAAACGATCCGACGGATGAATAGTTTCATTGAAGTCTCCTGCTATCAAAACAGGATCACTACATCCATCCACAAGGGACTTAAGTTCTCCCCATAATTGCCTCCTTTTGTCCCCATCCGAATAACCATATACATTAATCATAGCACAATTGAAATTTGCTGCAACGATCTTCGCATGGATCCAAATATATCTCTCACCGACCACCGTCCTATCCACCTCAATTTTTTGTTTATCCCACATGGCTATCAAGCCCCCGGACCTCCCCACTGCCGGAGCGTAGACCCAGTCCATATCCACACTGTTCCAAAGCGTATTCACTACAAAATCATTCACTATCTCTCTCTTAGTTTCCTACAGGAAGACCACATCCATCTTTTCTCTCATTATCATGTTCTTGATATATCGCCTCTTACTCCCTGATAACAGCCCCCGACTGTTCCAATCCAGCAGCTTTACCATTTTGAAGTTTCTTGCCCACGCGAACCGAGCTTCTTACAAACCGAAACCGAGCTTCTTACAACCGAAACCGAGCTACCTCTCCTTCGAACCTTTCTCTGTCAAATTCTCGCATGGCTTGTTCGTTAGTTTGCGATGTGAGCATTAGCTGGTTCCCTAGTTCCCAAACATCCCCCTCAAGGAGACATGCTTCAAACGCTTTATTTCTATTTCTTATTTCATCATCCGATGCTCTGAAAGGAGAGTTCATTTGTCCGTTGCCTCATCCTGCTGTTTCCAAGCTCCCCATCTGTCCCACAAATTTCTTAATCTTTCGTGTAGTAATTAGCGAGACCGAGCCGGATCGATCTACGTCTCGATCCCCTGCTGATTTCCTCGTGTTTATAGGCAAGCTATCAGCTAAAGGGCTCCCCACCGAAGCCTCATGTTCTCTCCCGTCATGTTCCAACTCCTCTCCTATATCTGAATTCGAGTCTACTACCCAGTCATCTTCATTCTTCCCAACCCCTACCATCCAATCTAGGTTGGATATAGCTCCCTGGATCGGCTCCTCTTTGCAGTGTACTACATGCTCAGTTCCGTTTACCTTCACCATAAGATTTACATCAACATGGTGTTCCTTTGTTGATATCAAAATGCGTCCAACATCCAATTGTTTTCTGTTTATCGTGTTCTCGTCAACCACCACTAGTCTCCCTAACCTGTTACCTAGTGTTTCGAAGGTTGGGAGGCCCCACGTTTGAATGGGAACTCCAACACATTGCACCCAACATAATCTACTTCCATCCAAAATCGTCTCATTCCAAGGCACTATTTTCGAGAAGATTGCTTCACATTCTGAATTACTAGGGGACAATGCCTTCTCACAGTCGATTTCCCTGTCGAATTTTAGTAGAATTAGACCTCGTCCCATGGCCCGGGTATCACAAATCCATCCTTCTTCCAGAACCAACTCCTGAATTTCTGGGAGTTTCTCAATGCGTTTCAAAACCCCTACTGCACTGCGCCTCAGCCACTCATGATTCTCATCCGGGATTTCAAGTATGATACTTTCGTCCCCAAGATAATGTTTTCCTTCTTCTCTGTTCTTCTCCCCCGATACCACCTCCTTCCAGCTACGAGTGGGCTGTTGATTATTTGCTGGTCTAATTTTGCTTTCTGGCTGTGTGTCTGTAATTCCTCTCATCTTTCCTCCCTCTCCACGACTCACTGGATTCTCCAGTCCGCGTCTCTTCTCCGCCTGTCTGCACCTTAATGTCGAGGCACCAATACTCTGTCGGTTTAGCGCGACTACCATGTCCTCGATGTTCTCCACTCTGTCCAATCTGAGAAAGCCGAAGCGCCTCCCCGCTGCATTCCTACGACGAGAGATATATACATCTCTAACCCGACCAAAAGCCGGGAGTTTCCACCTGCGATACATCAGATACCGCAACCCGTGGTAGTCGACATGCTCAGGTAAATTCTCCACGTAGAATGTCGTGATCTCCTCTCCTACTCCCTTATTCCTGCGGTTAACGAAAGTGTTTTGGGATTGGTTTTTTTTGTATGAGCGGATGTTTCACCCCAGTTGCGAGAGGCATACTGGTGTTTCAGGTTCCGATAGCAGTGGGCTGGCCGAAAAAGGGGCCTGGGCGGCGCTAGGGTTTGCTAAGCAATTATTAATAAAACAAATCTTATTAAGAGAAAATTCTTTTAATATAAACTACTTTATCTTTCATATTCAAAACAAAAATTTAGGTTAAGAAGGAACCATTTTTCTAGTGTTCGACCATAATCACTAAGACCATTACTTCGACTGGAGTAGCATGTGGGTAGTCTGGTGAATACATGTGAGATATGTATGGAGATCCAAACGAATGCTTAATTATATATCTAGATGATCATTATATACCATTTGTTTTGTTTTGTTTTCTTTTATACATATATTTTAGTATAGAAGGAAAGAATCAACATATTTAAATATTGAAAAAGACACCATTTATTTTAAACTATTAAAACTTTACAATCGATTCAGCCATCCACATCAAAACACATTACGTAGGCCCAATTAAATTATCGACTCTGTTACTATTTGATGAAGAAATAAAACTTCACCAATAAATTTTAATGAAATGATACATTTTGTGAAAATCGTGTCGGCTCAAGCCCAAAATATACGGTATAACTCCATTAAGAATTAAACTGCATTGTAGGCCCCTCTATACGACTATTTGGACACATTAAATTCCTCTGTTTACTTATATCTTAGGGACACTTTAAGTTCTTCACACTTATATGGCAAACAATAAGAATTTTTTTCTCATATGAAAATCATCAAAGTTGTGAAGTTTTTGTCATTAATTAAGTTACAAGTTCGATCACCATATATAATAAATTACCTATTAAGAGTTTTTTACCTCATAACAAACACTCTTAAGTTATATATTAATATAGAATGAATTAACAGAATTAATTTAATTCAATAAATTAAAAAAATAGAAAGTTATGTTTTCATAATACAATAATGGCTGGGTCGCGCAGCCACAAAAGTGCAAATTCAAAATTGATAGTAGATAGATGTATAAAGTATTACAACTTACAACTACAAGTGCATAGTTTAATATTTATTTTCTAATACAGACCTCATTTTTTTTAAAATTTATATTTATGCAGACAGTTGATAACTTGATAACCTTGAGAGTTTAAATGTCTTATTATAATATCAATATTTACACAGTAGATAAGCTCGAGATATTAAAATGGTAGCAGTATTTGTCTAGGGAAATTCATAACATTAATGACAGACGACGACTTTAAAAGTGGTTGATACTTTTTCTGATGTTTTAATTTAATTAAAATTTTAAATATTAAAATATTAATTAATTTTAGTTAAAAGTATTAAAAAAATAGAAAATATTATTAGATGATATTTATTAAAAAATATAAAAAGGAGTAAAAAGTGATTAACTATCCTCATTGAAATTTTAAAATGAATAACTAAAAAATATTAATTATTCTTTTTTTACTTAAAAAATAACTCTCAAATTTTTAAATAATGGTTATTTTTATTATTTTTAATATGTTTGTTAAAGTCATTGGGAGTAATAGACTAACAGATACATCGAAAACATGAATCAATTATTGTTTTAATTTTCATAAAAATGGCTTGTCTTTTTTTAGGACATGAGTATTCTCTTAAAATAAATTGGACAGATAAAAAAACCAAGAAGGAGTATGAGGTTGGCATGACAATCACGGATCCGGCTCCTCTAATTTTCTATCTAACATGACTGGTCATGTTAGATAGATCTGATGGCTCAGATTAAAATTCTCCTTTTTTTCTTTTTATCTAATCTCGTCTCCCTTTCCCTTTTTATATCATCTCGTTTCCTCTCTCTTTTCTCTCTCTTTCCATTGCTTTTATTTTTTTTCTCTTCCATTTTCTTACTCCTGCACATCACTACAATTTCTTAATCTCACTGCCGAACAGACAAGAACATGCCATTCTTCTTCAACCATTACTGCAATCCATGTCTCCAAAATCCACACTCCGTCTCTCCAAAACGTTCCCGGGTCAACCCATTCGTACTTCTCCAAAGCACTCAGTTTCCTCCAAGACTGACTCCCTTCTTCTTGCAACACAAGTACACTCACACCTAACGAAATCGAGATTGGTAAATTTGTTGTCTTTGCAAAATCAGATATTGAATTACTATGTCAAATGTAAGCAAATAGATGATGCGCTTAAGTTGTTCGATGAAATGCACGTGAGAAATGTCGTGACATGGAATACAGTGATTTGTGGGTTTGTTGATTGTGGTGGTAATTTTGAGTCTTGCCTCTACATGGGTTTTTCTTATTTTAAGAGAATGTTCTTTGCTGAGGTGAGTTTGGATGCTATAACTTATCCATCTCAAAATAACCCTCATCTTATTCTTCTTCATCTCTCCATCACTGCTCCAGATCCGTTTCAATCGTTTTCCGTTACTGCCACCAACCCAACCTTCCACCAAGTCCGCCGCCGGTCGACCACCATCGCAGCCACTAACTCATTTGATTTATAGATCTATTAGATCTGAAAATTAAGAAAGAAAAATGAATAAAGAAAAAAAGAAAAAAGAAAATAGAATCAATTTAGATCAACTATTGAAAGGGAAGTAGGAAATGGTGTGGGTCCTTTTGAGAAAAAATAAAAGTATATTGTACCGAGAGAATCAAAATTTTTAAGGAGAAAAAAAAAATGGAATGGGTACTTGAAATGAGGAAGATGATGTGTAGGAGTAAGAAAATGGAAGAGAGAAAAAGATGTAAAAGAGATATAAAAGAAATGAAGGAGACGAGATGATATAAAGAAAGAAAGGGAGATGAGATGAGATAAAAAGAAAAAAAGAGAATTTTAATCTGAGCCATTGATGGGGTGTCGAATCCAATCATAAATAAATTACAACTTATCACTTAGCAACAAAAAGGATTGTGCATAGCGGTAAGAGGATCGAACACAGGGACTATCGGCCTAATGCTTATTGTCCTGCACACAACCAAACCAAACTGAAGGAAACGAAGGGGGGAGGTGAAAACAGTACAAGAAAATAAAGAACAAGAAAATAAATAAAACATGAGACATGGTCGCTTCATCCCGAGGCCTTGAGACGAGTCGACCATGCACAAAAATACAAACAGAAAATAAAGAAACGAAAATAGCAAAGATAAAGATAGTGAAAGGATGAGGGAAATATTATTCCTAGTAGAGATCTCTTGAGATAACAATTCCATGTTGTTGATCATTGACAAATATATATTCAAAACGGTTTCATAGGGAAGGTAAAGAAATCCTTCCCTAAACCTATGGATGAGTTCGTCAATCTCTCAAGCGCCATCTTGGTCCGATGGTAACATTCCTACCAATTGTCACGCAGGAAGCCTCTTCTCCTAGGCCTTGAGGTGAGATCGTCATCTCATGGTCTAATTCTTTCCTCCTTTCTCTTAATGCCGGACCAATCGCAGTCACTAGAGAATTGTCTACTTGTGTTCCCCCAATCATGGATAATACTCAATTTCGGAGGAACTGACAATATTCATTCAAGTCAAAATCCAAGTTGGCAAAACTCAAACTCAAACATGAATAAATTGGAGTTTAAATAAGAAGAAAGAAATACAAAACCGAATTTAATTAAGTTCAAACAAAGTCTCAAAACATACTGGACTTGTAAACCTCTCAATCCCTACCAGGAATTGGAGGATTTAATTACAACCAATCAAAACAGCAAAAGGAATTCAAATCCGAAAATACAAAGAAAAGCTGAAAAATCTGGAAAATGGGAGAAATGCTGATTTTCTCCTCCTCAACTCTCTACTGTCCTCTCTCTTCCCGTATGCTCTCTTCAGTCCGAAAATGCTATCTTAAATGGTCCTCCCTCTGTCCTCATGCTCCTCTCCAAGGTCAGTCAACACTAGTTCACAAAGCTCCACAAATCTTGTCTCCAAAGTGCTTGTAAACTAGTGGAAACATTCCCTTAAAATAAGGAAGAATGTTTGATGCATTCTTCCAAGAACGTTTGTAAGCTCAAGAGAATAACAAAGAGTGGCCCAAGAAGTCTAGTGTCTGATAAAAATGAGTCCCAAGAAGACAGGAAATGCACTAGAGAATAATTAATTGAAGCACGGAAAAGCATGGTCAGTGCAAGTCCAGCTGGGATTCTGGAAGGTTGCTTCTTGTCGAGGCCTAGGGACGAATGGACCAAATTCAAGGCAGCAAAGCTGAAAACGGGACTCCATCACCAAATGATTGATTTAAGCTCTAATCTTCAAGCTTTCTGCTCCTTTCCTTCAGATTGATGCTCCAAAGGCTGTTTATAGGGAAAGGAAGCAAAAGGGCTTAAAGTAGCATAATTATCATCTCAATTAATAATAAAAGAAAAGATAAAACATCCAAAATAAACCATCAATCAGCCATCCAATTTTATTGAATGACTCAGATCTATCTAACATGACCAGTCATGTTAGAAAATTAGAGGAGCCGGATCCGACAATCACATTCATTATACACTACTCTCGACTTTCCATCTTAGCGTGTATATAAGGATCGTCCAACCAATAATATTATGACACGACATTAATGAGTAGTTACGTCTAAGCGGATCCATTAAGGGTTTACTTACCATTACCTAAAATTTTAGAATTTTGCCATCCTTTTTTTTTTTTTGTAACCACTCATTATTTACCTGTAACAATTTTATTGGTTGAACGATTTTTATATATACGCTGAGATGAAAACCAAGAGTAGTATATAATTTTTTTATAGAATAGGTGATAGTAGTTGTTTTAAGTAAAAACTACTTAGTACATTATTTTCATTTATTTTTCTAAACAAAGAAAAATAATTATTGTCAATATCATCAATCAACCTTTTGCTCGATTTATGAATCCTTAATTATTACTGAAAAGCAAAAGAGTTGAGTGAGCTTTGTTTTGCTGCTTCTGCTAATTAAGCATTCTTAATTTTGTTCCCGTTTGTCCGTCTGCAATTGTTATTTGACGGTCTGTCTCTCCTAAATTGTTTCTTGGTTGTTACTGTTACCATAATTTCTTTTCTCATTCCCAATTTCTATCTCTATTTCTTTTTCTCTTTGTACTCCCTCTGGTCCGAAATGTATGACTTTCTCGCATCCCAATATTCAGTAGGGTATGCATATCGAGGACGCCGGATGAGATACTGTCGCGCCCCCACGAAAATTAAAAACTCGCGAGTGTGCAACGAAATTTGGGACCTTACAATGCTCAGCGTAGACAGACGCCTCACAACATGCAATGAAGTCGCCACCCTAATTTGGTTGCTAGGCTTTAGGGAACCTTAATCGTCATGGCATAGGAAATATAATAAGTAAAAAAAACTAAAGGCACAAAAAAGGGGTCTGGACCCCAGACAAAAGGTTCGGGGTCGTATTATGGTCTCGGGAAGGTGTTAGGCACCCGAGTCACATCCGAAAACGGTTACCGGTTGATGAGAGAGGTGTTTAAAAGGTGTTTTGATGAAAATGCGTTTTATTTTGAAAAAGGGGGCCCTCAGAGGAATCGTCACTTTAGCCTTTTCCACAATCGGGACCGTTAAAAAATAATAAAAAAGATCTTTCGGACGGGGTTACCGTTTATCAAGATCAGTCTATTATTCTTGACCGTAACGTGATGGGACTGAATTTTCTGTAAGACTGAATGAGCGCCCTCTTATTTCATCATCGGGCCATGCATGATTAGATTGATTGCTATGTGAACCTATCATGGATTGCTAACAGAGTACCAATTTTAAATGATTGGTTTTTGAAGTGGAAAACTGATGTGGGATCGAAAGTCCCCATGTACATGCAGTCAATATATGCGAGAATTTAAAATCACATGAATATGGCATTTGAAGCGACTCTTTAAACACGTTGTTCATGTGGGTTGATTTTAATTCTAACAGTTCTATATATCATGCGTACGACTGCTATTTTACGAAAAAGCGCTGAATAAATAAAAGGGAATCGAAAGGCGTACTTTCGAGCGAAGCTTGAATTTAAAACCTACAAAGTGAGAGTATTAGTGATAGCTTGAGAAAGAAGTAAACAATTTTATGAGTGCGAAAATTTAAATGACAGTTGATTGCATACGAGAAATGATGAATTTTGCGTATACGAAAGTGAGATGCTGGGTTTGACAAAAATGATGACAGTTGTTTGTATGCGAAAAATGATGGATTTTACGCATACGAGAATTTAAATGCTGAGCTGATTTGCATGCGATAAATGATTGATTTTATGCATACGAAATTTAAATGTCGGGTTGATCGTATGTGAAAAATGATTGATTTTACACATACGAGAATTTAAATGCTATGGTGATTGCATGCGAAAAATGATTGATTTTACGCATGTGAGAATTTTAACAGTGCTACGTGATTGCATGCGAAAAATGATTGATTTTAAGCATGTGAGAATTAAAATGCTACGTTGATTGCATGCGAAAAATGATTGATTTTAAGCATGTGAGAATCTAACATCTACGTGATTGCATGCGAAAAATGATTGATTTTAAGCATGCGAGAATTAGAATGCTACGTGATTGCATGCGAAAAATGATTGATTTTAAGCATGTGAGAATTAAAATGCTACGTTGATTGCATGCGAAAAATGATTGATTTTAAGCATGTGAGAATCTAACATCTACGTGATTGCATGCGAAGAATGATTGATTTTACGCATGTGAGAATTAAAATGCTACGTGATTGCATGCGAAAAATGATTGATTTTAAGCATGTGAGAATTAAAATGCTACGTGATTGCATGCGAAAAATGATTGATTTTAAGCATGTGAGAATTAAAATGCTACGTTGATTGCATGCGAAAAATGATTGATTTTAAACATGTGAGAATCTAACATCTACGTGATTGCATGCGAAGAATGATTGATTTTACGCATGTGAGAATTAAAATGCTACGTGATTGCATGCGAAAAATGATTGATTTTAAGCATGTGAGAATTAAAATGCTGCGTGATTGCATGCGAAAAATGATTGATTTTAAGCATGTGAGAATCTGACATCTACGTGCTTGCATGCGAAGAATGATTGATTTTACGCATGTGAGAATTAAAATGCTACGTTGATTGTATGCGAAAAATGATTGATTTTATGCATGTGAGAATCTAACATCTACGTGATTGCATGCGAAGAATGATTGATTTTACGCATGGGAGAATTTAATATCTACGTTGATTGCATGCGAAAAATGATTGATTTTAAGCATACGAGAATTTAACAGTTGGATAATTTGCAGAAAGTAGAGAGTTGATATTTGCGAAAAATAAAACAATTGATATTTGCAGAAAATAAAGCAGTTGATATTTGCGGAAGGATTTCCAGCAGTTGTGCGAAAAATTAAAGCAGTTGATATTGCGGAAAATAAAATAATTGATATTTGCAGAAAATAAAACAGTTGATATTGCGGAAGGATTTCCAGCAGTTTTGCGAAAAATTAAAGCAGTTGATATTGCGGAAATTAAAGTGCGACCGTCCATGTAGGCGGTAAAAATAAATAACTGAATTTTTAAATTGCAGAAAATAAAGTGCGGAAATTTAAAGTGCTAAGAATTAAAACAGTTGATAAGTGCAGAAAATTAAACAGTTGATACGTGCAGAAAATTAAACAGTTGATAAGTGCAGAAAATTAAACAGTTGATAAGTGCAGAAAATTAAACAGTTGATAATACGAGAAATTAACGTACGATGCGTACGAATTATTTTTACGAAAAACTTGCGATTTGAAATTTCGGAAAGAATTAAAAATCGGAGGGACCTAATTGAAAACTTTGAAAACTTGGGAGGGGGGCCAAAACGGCGCCGTGTGATGAATAGGCATGGCACTATTCATCACCCCCTCCCTTGGTCGCCGGAGCTACTGCCGGCGACCCAACTCCGGCCACACTTGGCCGTTTTGAAAAATGGATGTACCAAAATGTTCGTCTCTTCGACGACTTTCCGACCGTATAAACCTCGATTTTGAGTTTGACTCGTACAAAATTTAATTTCGAAAAAACGACCGAACCGTTAATTATCGAAAACTAATTAATTCGAACAATCTAGCCAACGATTTTCAAAATTGAAAGCATGTATTTAATCTACATTACGTATGTGAATTAATAGCACAAAAACAATCAATTTATTTGCTCAAAATCAAACCAAACGAAATTAAAGAAAACTTGCGCAGAAAAACCGAAGATGAGCTAGAGAGAGAAAGCTCACGTTTCAAACTTTGAACTGGACGATTGTCGCTCAATATGAGCAAGCTGATCAAGAGGGAGAAGGAGCAAGGGTTTCTTGCGATTTTGGTGCCGTTTTTACGTTGAATGGGAGCTCCTATTTATAGGAGAAAATCGCGTGGAGGAGAGGGAGAAGGAGCTGCGCGTGGTGGTGTTGTTCACGCTGGCGGGCTACGGCCGTGAGGTGGCTGGGCTAGGGGCGTTGTGATGATGGCCGAGGGGACAGGTAACGACCGAGGGGACGGGAGCGAGCAGCTCGGTGGCTCGCTCCCCTGTTCACGCACGTCCATGGCCGTTCGCGTGTGCCATGCACCATGCCCCTTTAATTTGTCAACCGTTGATCTGGTTGACTTTTCTTGAGTTGACCAGATCAACGGTTGTGATTAAAATGCCCTTTAATTTATTTAAATGGGCTCGAGCTGAGTCCTGCGAGCAAACGCTCGGACTTTTCGATCCGAGGGTACCAGCGCGTAGAGAAAAATATGACGGTTTTAACCGTATACAGCGAAGCATGAAAATTTCGCGTTTGACGCGTTTATTTTCGCGTTCAAAAGCGCGAAACGCGGGAACGGAAAAATAAAAACGTTACGCCGAAAATTACACGAAACGTTGTATACCGTTGCGAGCAGAAAAAAAACTAGCAACTAGTTGATGGAAAACATTTAAAAGTCAAGCTGTGGTTCGAGCAGACTTACTCGGGTCCAATAAAAGCTCGAATAAAAATATTAATAAAATAATAAAAATACTAAAAAATGCGCTAAAACCCTAAAAATCCTAAAATTCGTGAGATGACAAAAAATGCAGAAAAACTAGCATACGACTGCCGGATAGTCTAAAACGTGATTTTTTAGGCTAAAAATAATATTAATAATAATAATGAAAATGCATGCCGAAAAATTGAAAATGCGATTTCGAAAGCTGACGATGCTAACGACGATGCAAAAATGCAACGAAACACCTAAAAATGCTAGCGATAGTAAACTAACTACAGATGACTGTAAATCAAGTAAAAATGACAGTAAATTAAATAAATGACAGAAATGCTAAAATTGATTAAAAATGGCGTCAAAATTTGGGTATCAACAGTTGCCCCCTCTTTACTGTCTTATCGAAGGATTTGATAAGCAGTAAAGACAGCCGCCCCTATATATATCCGAATTTTGGCGACACAACAGGTCTTACCTCAAACCTACAGTGATGATGTCGCTCTGGGAGGAGGTAGTTTTATTGATGCTACCACTGGGGGTAAAAGGTGATTACTTGCCGTCACTCTGGGAGGAGGAGATTGATTGCTGTCACTCTGGGAGGAGGAAATTGCTGTTGTCATCACTAGGGATTAACAGGTGATTGCTTGATGTCGCTCTGGGAGGAGGAGATAGGTTGTTGATCCTGCAAAGATATAAGCTTAGATCTACTCGGGTATTGAGAGAAACATAAGTTGCAGGAAGTGTAAATGATGACTACTCTGCTAGGGATGAAAAGTGATTTTACGACAACGTAAATGACGGCTCCACTGGGGGGTCTGACACGCAACAGACGTTGCCTAGGGAGGATGACGCGCTATTCGTAGATGTACGAACGTTTCGCCCTAATGATGTCAACTCTAAGAGGAAGAAAATAATTATGCAGAAATGTAGAATTATGTGAAGGATATCACTCTTAGAGGGGAAGAAATGCTAAAGCTGAAAAAGGTAGATCTACGCTATGTTGTCACTCTGGGAGGAGAAGAAACGCTACGCTGGAAGCTACACTATGCTGTCACTCTGGGAGGAGGAGAATGCTATGCTGAAATCAAAAGAACGTCGATTCCCGTAGGAGACGACGCGAAATGCGGAAACTTAAACTAAGGTCACTCTGGGAGGAGGAGATGCTGTGCTAGAAGCTAAACTATGCTGTCACTCTGGGAGGAGAAGATGCTATGCTGAAATCTAAAGAACGTCGATTCCCGTAGGAGACGACGGGAAATGCGGAAACTTAAACTAAGGTCACTCTGGGAGGAGAAGATGCTATGCTGGAAATTAAACTATGCTGTCACTCTGGGAGGAGAAGATGCTATGCTGGAAATTAAACTATGCTGTCACTCTGGGAGGAGAAGATGCTATGCTGAAATCTTAAAGAACGTCGATTCCCGTAGGAGACGACGCGAAACGCGGAAACTTGAACTAAGGTCACTCTGGGAGGAGAAGATGCTATGCTGGAAATTATACTATGCTGTCACTCTGGGAGGAGAAGATGCTATGCTGAAATCTAAACTATGCTGTCACTCTAGGAGGAGAAGAATGCTAATGCTAGCGGCCTTGATACGAACCTAGAATGCGTCTGCGTCCTGCTCAGGAGGTAACGACCCCCAAGACAAGACTTTCCCCCGACTTGCAGCCGTAAGCAGTCCTCACCTGATATTAGTGTTTGCACTCATGCTCTGAAACAAGGCTAAGTGTTTTACACTCATAAAGATGCTACTAACATGATACATAATTTACAGTTCGCAATGTCAATCCGAGTGAATAGACTTCGAATGAAGATGCACATGCATGGGCGTTCTAATAATCGATGGGACTTTTACGGAAAAGAATGAAAGGACATGAAAAGTCCGGAAAGGAGTTTGTTTTGGGAAAAGATTGCTTTGCCGAGGAGTTGGAAGGCTTTTTGATGAGTGATGCTTTGCTGATTGGCCCCGATGTGGGCGATGTTTTGCTGATTGGCCATGATGTGGGCGATGTTTTGCTTGATTGACCCTGATGTGGGTGATGTTTTGCTGATTGGCCCTGATGTGGGCGATGTTTTGCTGGGGATGTCATTTTCCCGTCGGCCAGGAGCCCTTTTCTCGAGTTTTCATTGGGGGAGCGTCGTCGCTGCTTTGCGGTTCGCTGCTTGCGGTGTGTCGAGTGGGGCCTTGGGCCTTTCCTGGGGAAGGATGCTTCGAGATTTCTCGAGTTGGCCTTGGGCCTTTTTTGCTCGAGTTCACTGGGGAAGGTTGCTTTGAGATTTCTCGAGTTGGCCTTGGGCCTTTTTACTCGAGTTCACTGGGGAAAGTTTTCTTCGAGATTTCTCGAACTGAGTCGTCCCCGGGCTGTGCTTGCTTTGTCTCTTCGATTGTTTGTTATTCTTCGAAGGTCTCTGAGCATTTCTTTTTTCTTTTCTTTTCCCTTTTTCCTCTCTTTTTTTTTTCTCTCTTGTCTCTCCCCCTTTTTTTTTCTTTTCTCTTTTTTTTCTTCTTCCCTTTTTTTTTTGATTTGATCTTGAAAATGCAACAGAGCAGAGCAAGTACGGCCTTCGTCTTGATCTCTTCCCCTTCTGTCTCGAGGCCTCGGCCTTCGTAGTTGCTGCTTCTTCGGTGATAGTCCTTAGCGATCTCCTGGCGCCCTTTTCAGTCTCCTTCGTCGTGAACTTGAACTTGGCGTGCTTTTACTTCCGGCTGGCAATTTTAGCTGAAACTGCTCTTTGGCTCCCGGGGTATGAGTGATATTGTTGGTTTGGGGAGTGATGACATACATGGTGGAAAGAGTAAAGAAACGAAAAAAGTAGAGAAAATCGTAAAAGTCCCACGTCATTTCATAGCTATCCCATGTCTGATTGCGCATGTACCCTGGATATTATGCGAACTCAACTAGTATCTAGTCAGGCCCTTACACTCATGAAGGATACGCCGCGATGGCTCGAAAATGCTTACCGGGATTTGTTTGTGACTGCTTACGTCGGAACAAACCGTGGATATAAGAGCAAATAGGTAATATCATGCATGGCACGTAATTTGGATAGATGCTTGATTTAACAGAGGGATTGAATATTTCTGACCTATGCGATGCATGAAAATGCCTATAAGAGCAGTATGCTTTTGTTTTAGCCGGGCTAAAGAGGGGTTTTGATCGATTTTTTTGATTTTTGATTGATTGAGGGTTTGATTGCTCAATGGTTTGATTGCTAGAAGACTTGATTGCTAGATGTGGGGGATGACCTACTTGCAACGTTCTAATGAGAACCTAAGGTTGCCCCCAGTGGGCCAGACGACCGTACTCGGCTTAAAGCTATCAAATCGAGTAAGAATGAAAACAATTTTAAATAAAAGGGGAAAGAAAGATGGACTCCCCTAAGGTGTGCAGCGGGGCTGCAAGGGCGTCTTCCACGAGCTTCACGCGGATGACAGCGAGATGCTTCCGGTCCCTGTGAGATGCAGAGGGGACAACAAACAGAGAAATTAATTTAAAACGAAAAAAGAGATAAGTTCAGGGATTCTCCCTTCTTTTAACTCGGCTTTTCGAGGGTGCCTATGACGTGGTCCCCGGTTCCGGGATGCTTCGCTTCGGTGTGCTGATTGGTTTCTTTTTCAGCTGCTTTATGGGAACCGCTGATCCCGGTCGAAGGGAAAATGGGATCCGCACTGGGTATACTTGCTTACCGGCCCTTGCTAGACCTTTGTTGATGGGCTTCGTGATTGCTTGGGGATAAAGGGGAAAACCCTCTGTTCCCGTAATGTGCAGCGGGGCTGCAAGGGCACCTGCTTACCGTCCTTATGCGGGCATCGAATGGGGGTGACCCAGTTCCTGAAAAAAACGATGCGGCAAGAACTAATGAGGAGTAAATGCGAGATGATTTTTGGCGAAAGGAATGTGATTGATAAGTTTTTAAGCTCTCCCTTTTAGACGGGCCACTCGTGGGTCATTGAGCGTGACTTAGGTCGGATGTCGATTGATGATAGCTTTGTTTTTAGATGTGTTGCTGCAGCTCTCGCCTTGGCGTGGGTGATACTTATAGCCTGGCTGTCTCTCGATTAAAGGATACACCGTATTGATCATGGTGCGGATGTCGGAACCTTCTTGAACAAGACCGCATTAAGTATGTTGATGGTGACCCCAGGAGGATGACTTTTTGTCGTGCTTTTCCCAGGAGTTGTTGCCTGTAATGTTGCACTGTGCGACCACGGTGTTTTGGCGATGAGCTCCTCCCAATAGGTGAACGGAGATGGGAGCCGACTTTGCTAGCGTTTCGACGACTTGGCCGGCTTAGGATGAGCTTTGTGACTTTGGTTCAGCATTTAGTCCTTCGAGAACGGTTGTTCGCGATGCCGGTTGTGCTGGTCGCACTGCAGGAAAAAGAATTTCGCTTTAGATGGCAACAGTTTGCCTTAAAATCTTTCCTGATTTGCTCTTGAAGGTGGCCCGTTGCGGCCCTCCAAGAGTCGCTACGAGCGGAAGCTCCGTGGTCTTCTCGTGATGCCAAGATGAGACTATACGCCGCTGCAAAACTTAAAATTGATTAGTGGCGTTAGTCTAAGGGACGCGTCTTACATCTCGAGCTACTCCTGGGGAGCCATCTATGCCATGCCTCCTTTTGTCATCTCACACGTTTAACGAAAGAGGATAACAAAGTTTTAAAATCATACGCATCTCCTGAAAAAAACTTGTTTTATTAATTTCAGAACAAACGTTTGTATTAGATTGTCATGATAAAACCCTATGTCGCTGATCTGGCCGAACGTGTAACCCGTGACACTTCAGGCGTAGTATATCTTGACTGCATCGGCATTCACCGGTCTTAGGAGATCGTCTCCGTCTATGTTGGTTAGCATTAGGGCACCCCCTGAGAATGCACTTTTAACTAGATACGGGCCCTCATATTTGGGGGCCCACTTTCCTTGACTGGCCTCCTGATGAGGGAGAATCTTCTTCAGTACTAAATCCCCAGCCTCGAACTTGCGAGGTCGCACTTTCCTGTCATAAGCGTTGGCCATTCTTTGCTGATATAATTGTGCATGGCAGATAGCGGCCAAGCGCTTTTCGGGAAGGAGGTTCAGCTGCTCGTACCTCACTCTTGCCCAATCTGATTCTTCTACGTCAGACTCTGCCAGGATTCTGAGAGAAGGGATTTCTATTTCAAGGGGAATTACGGCTTCCATGCCGTAAACTAATGAGTAGGGAGTTGCCCCTGTAGATGTACGGGTTGCTATCCGGTAGGCATGCAATGCGAAGGGAAGCATGTCATGCCAGTCCTTGTGAGTGATTACCATCTTTTGGATGATCTTTTTTAGGTTTTTGTTTGCTGCTTCAACTGCGCCATTCATTTTTGGTCGATATGGAGATGAGTTTCGGTGCTTCACCTTCCGATGTTGGCAAAAACCGTCGATCATTTTCCCATTGAGATTGGAGCCGTTGTCCGTGATGATGGTTTCTGGGACTCCGTGACGGCAGATGATGTTTCTTTCGATCAAACGCATGGTCGTCTTCTATGTGACGTTGGAGTAGGAGGCGGCCTCTACCCATTTGGTGAAGTAGTCGATCGCTACGAGGATGAAGCGATGGCCATTAGAGGCTGTGGGATGAATTTGGCCGATGATGTCGATTCCCCACATTGCGAAAGGCCAAGGCGATGTCATGTTGAAGAGAGGGGCTGGCGGTACGTGGATATGGTCCGCGTAAACTTGACACTTGTGGCACTTCCGGAAGTAGTTGATGCAATCCCGTTCGATGGTGAGCCAAAAGTAGCCTTGCCTCATTATCTGTCTGGCCATCATGTGCCCACTAGCATGTGTGGAACACACCCCTTCGTGGATTTCTGTTATGATTCTTTTCGCCTCGGTCATGGTGACGCAGTGAAGCAAAGCTCCATCAGCTCTTCTTTTGTATAAAACTTCGCCGTCGAGATAGAAGTCTAGGGCTAAACGCTGGAGGGTCCTTTTGCTAACCCGGCTTGCCCCCGGTGGATGTTCCCGGTTTCTGATGAATTGTACTAAGTCGTGGAACCAAGGCTTCCCATCGGCTTCCTCTTCCAAGGTGACACAGCATGCCGGCGTTTCCTTTACCTCTACCCTCAAAGGCTGAAGCATTACTCCACACTCTAGTTTGAACATGGAGGCCAAGGTGGCTAATGCGTCTGCGAAGCGGTTCTTTTCTCGGTCAACTCGGTCGAACTAGCTGAGTGAGTAACCTTTGATAAGGGATGAGCTTGGAATCCCGTGTCTGCCAGAGGTCCTGGGCTTGGTAGATGACGAGTGCTGAATCGCCGAAGATCCGGAGCTTCTTTACTTTTAGGTCGATGGCTGCCGCGAGACCACTGATACATGCCTCATACTCAGCGATGTTATTAGTGCAGGGGAAGTTCAACTTGCATGCTACAGGGAATTGACGGCCGTCTGGGGCTATGACTACGGCTCTCACTCCCTTGCCTGAGAGGTTCACCGCGCCGTCGAAGAACATGGTCCACCAGTCGTCTTCTTGAAGATCCTCTGCGATTTCATCCTCAACTGCTATGATGTCCTCATCGGGGAAGTCAAAGCTCAACGACTCATACTCATCCGAGGCATGATCAGCCAAGTGATCGGCGAGGGCGCTTGCCTTAATCGCTTTCTGAGTTACATAGATGATCTCGTGCTCAGCTAATAAGACTTGCCATCTGCAAATGCGACTCGATAGGTACGGTTTTTCGAAGATGTACTTCAGCGGATCCATGCGAGAGATTAGCCCTGTCGTGTAATACAACATGTACTGTCGAAGTCTTCGGGTGCACCATGCTAGGGCGCAACATGTTCGTTCTAACATGGAGTAGCGCATCTCGCACTCGTTGAATTTCTTGCTGAGGTAGTAGATGACTTGTTCACGTCTTCCCGACTCATCGTGCTGTCCCAAAACGCAGCCCATGGTGCTAGCCGTGACTGTTAGGTACATGAGCAAGGGTCGTCCTGGCGTCGGGGGAACCAGTACCGGCGGGTTTTGCAGGTACGTTTTGATTTTCTCGAAGGCTTTCTGACAGTCTCCGTCCCATTCCGCTTCTCCGTGTTTCCTTAGCATTTTGAACATCGGCTCACAAGTAAGTGTTAACTGGCTGATAAAGCGCGCGATGTAGTTGATGCGTCCTAAGAAGCTTCGTACTTCCGTTTCAGTGCTGGGAGCGGGTAGCTCTTGAATTGCTTTTATCTTATCAGGATCCACTTCTATGCCTTTGTTACTGACGATGAATCCCAATAACTTTCCGGAGGTTACTCCAAAGGTGCATTTAGCTGGGTTTAGCCTTAGCCGAAATTGCCTCAACCTTTCGAATACCTTCTTCAGGGTGTCTACATGGTCTTGCGTGCCGCGAGATTGGGCTATCATGTCGTCGACATAGATTTCCAACTCTTTATGCATCATGTCATGGAAAAGGGTGACGGCAGCACGTTGGTACGTGGCTCCTGCGTTCTTTAATCCGAAGGGCATCACTTTGTAGCAGAAGGTTCCCCAAGGGGTGATAAAGGTTGTCTTTTCACTGTCCTCGGGTGCCATCTTGATCTGATTGTACCCGGAAAATCCGTCCATGAAGGAGAACATGTCATTTCCGGCGGCACTATCCACCAAGATGTCGATATGGGGAAGTGGGAAGTCATCCTTAGGGCTGGCTCGATTGAGATCCCGAAAGTCCACGCACATGCGAACCTTCCCATCTTTCTTAGGCACTGGCACTATGTTGGCGATCCATTCTGGGTACTCGGCAACTCTCAGAAAACCCACGTCCAGTTGCTTGGTAACTTCTTCTTTGATTCTCAGAAGGATGTCTGGATGCATTCTCCGAAGTTTTTGCTTGACAGGTCTAAACTCGGGCTTTAATGGGATACGATGCTCAACTATCCCGGGATCAAGACCTGGCATGTCGGCGTATGACCATGCAAATACGTCGGAGTAGTCTTTGAGGAGAGAAATCAACCTTTCTCTCTGAGTCGTATCCAAGGGAGTCCCGATCTTGACCAACTTTTGATTCTCATTGCTTGTCCCCAAGCTTACTTCGTCCAATTCCTCCTGATGAGGGGTTACTTCCTTTTCTGAACTTTCCAGTAAACGGGCCAGTTCGTCGGAGATTTCGGCTTTGTCTTCAGTCGTAGCGATGATTTCTTCGCCAATAAAGACATAAGTTTTATCATGACAATCTGAACTAACATTCATCCTGAAATAAAAAAAATGCGAAAAAAGAGATGCGTAAAATGAAAATTGCATATATATTTGATTTTTAACAGAAGGGGAACGTGAGTTCCTACAAAAAGGTTTTCGTAAGAAAACGTGCAAACATGTGTTTTTCTAAAAGAAGTAATTACGGAGAGACATCCGGAAGCATGGTGATGGTCCAGTTGCACACAGACTCCCCTGACTTCTTAACGAAAATGACTGAACCAGACGACGATCCCTCTTCTCCTAGAGTGCAGATACGGAGGTCCGATACCTTGACAGGATTTCCATTGATGGTTTCGGCGGCGAAGGGGAATGTAGTTCTGATATGGGGGATTGACATCTTGTCCCCTGGCGCAGAACGTCCGAATAGCTTAGCCAGCTGCTTTTCTTTCTTTTCTTGGGCAATTCTAACGAAATCGGCTTTGCCCGGTTGGTACCCTAACCCAAAACGGTCTCCGAAGCTCTTCGGAGGCGACCATCCTTTGGATCCTTGTAGCTTGGCGCCGAGCCATTTTCCCAATTGGAAACTTCCTTCCAGCATTGGTTTAGGGGTGGTTCCGACTGTCTCAGATTTTGAGGCTTTGCCCACAAGGGACCCCTCCTTGATCCAGTCTGTGTTGACGATTTCGAAGGCTTGGAACGAGCTTTCCAAGGTTTCGGCAGTTTCGATGTAAGGCACGGAGGCGTGCTTAGCCAAGATCAGGGCCTCTTCCGCCTTTATCGTGACTAAGGCATTATCCTTGACGTACTTGAGGCACTGATGCAGAGAAGAGGGGACTGCCCCTGCTGAGTGGATCCAAGGTCGTCCCAGTAGCATGCTGTACGCAGGTTGAATTTCCATGATCTGGAATGTCAGGGCGAAGGTGTGGGGCCCAATGACCATGTCCAATTCGAAGTTTCCGATGATCTCTCGAGTGGTGCCATCGAAAGCCCTAGCCATCATTCCGCTAGGTTTCATGTGAGAGAAATCGACCGGTAGTTGCTCGAGGACGTGCCTGGGCATGACATTCAGCGCGGACCCATTGTCGATGAGGGCCTTGGCTATGACGTGTCCCTTACATTCTACCGTGATGTATAGGGCCTTGTTGTGATCTTTTCCTGAGGGGTCGATCTCTTCTTCAGAGAAGGAAATGCCGCTGAGGGCCTGAATCCTTCCGACAAGGTTTTCCACCCCTTCTGTAGTGATATCCTTAGTTACGAAGGCTTGCTTCAAGACTTTCAGGAGAGCTTGGCGATGAGCCTCTGAAGTAAGTATCAGCTCCATGATGGAAATGCGAGCTGGGGTTTTCTTCAGTTGTTCGATGATGCTGAACTCGCTCTGTTTCATGATTTTGAGGAACTCAGCCGTCTCGTCCGCGGTTACAGGTTGGCTCAAACCTTGTGTTTCCTCTATCGTTTCCTCGCGAATCACAGGGTTTTTCCCTTTAGCTTGTCGTTGCTTCTCTACTTCCTCCGAGATGTAACATCTCCCGGTGCGGGTCATGCCCCCGATATGAGAGGTTTCACCGATAGTGGGTCCTATTGGCGTGACTGTAGGAGGGGTGGTGACTACCGTGTACCCGTAGTCGAATGGGACCGCGTGCAGGTCTCGGCTAAGAGTATTCACAGCTAATGTGAACACTACCTTGCGTGGGGTTGTGGAGGTGTCCCCTGTCTGAGCCACATATTCGAAGGAATATGGTGCTGGAGAGTGGTCCCCGATGGCATTGATGGTTCCTCGGGCTTCTCCTTTAGTTTGGATGACTCCGAATGTGGTGAGTTGCTTGACTTTTTGCCGAAAGAGTCCACAATCCTGGATGTCATGCTTGCTTTCCCCTTGGCAGAAGAGGCATTGGGCCTGATTATTCCCCGGGAATGGTAGATAAGCGTTGTTAGCTAGAGCGAAGAACAACTCTTCGTTGGGTGTTTCTTCCATCGAAGGGCGAGGAAAGTTGATTCCTACGGAAGCAATGTCGCCCATCCTCGAATTATGGTGCGGTAGGGGACCCATTGTCACAGCAGGATCCTTTGCTAATCCATGGGGCGAGATTCGCCCTTGTTTAGTTAGGTGCTCGACCTTTTCTCTAAAGGCATAACAATCCTCCAAGGAGTGTCCTCTGGTTCCGGCGTGATATTCGCAGCTAACCTTTGGATCATACCAGCTAGGGTAAGGAGTGGATTGAGACGGGAGTAGGGATGGCATAATCTGTCCCTCTGCCAAGAGGCTTGTGTAGATTTCCTTCAAAGGCAATAGAGGGAGCGACCACATCGGTAAAGGGTATGATTCGGAGTCTGAGGGTTCCCAAGAAGGTAGTGATGGTGCTGGGCCACCATAGGAGGGTGGCGCCGAATACCTGACGAGGTAATCGAATCTCCCAGAAGGTTGGCCCAAAGTATCAATCTCGCGATCGCCCTCGTCGCGGCGTTTGGAGAATCGTTTGCCCGACGAAGTCGATCCCTTCTTTCGGAGGATTGGGAGTGGAGTTCCCTTGGCGTTATGCGAGATAGGAAATCCGTCTCCGATGGCGTTAATGGATCTTCCCTCGTGGGTTGCTTTCTGGGTTTGGATCACCCCGAGATGCGAGAGTTGTACCACCCTTTCTGCGAACACCTTGCAGTTTTGGATTTTGTGATCGTCGCTTTCCTCGCAGTACATGCAGCCACTTGGATTGCTCTCCGAGTATGGCAAGTGTCCTCCTCGAGTTAGGGCCAGGAAAAGCTGTTCCTGTGGCCAGCTTGATGCGGAAAAGAGAAGGTCGTTTCTTTCTCCTGCCAAGATGGCGTTCACTCCTCCCTTTCCCTATGCATGATTGGGAAGAGGGTTGGTGGATGTGTTGGGTCCTTTTGCTAACCCTTCGAAAGATACCCACCCACTCTTGATCAAGTGCTGGACTTTGGCTTTAAATGCGAAGCAGTTTTCCAGAGTGTGACCTGGGGCTCCAGCGTGGTATTCACACCTCGCGTTGAGATCATACCACTTCAGGTAAGGAGGCAATTGAGGCTGAGCCGGCACCGGTACGATCTGTCCGGCTGCCAAGAGATGTTTGTAGATTTCTCCTGCAAGAAGAGGAAGAGGAGGTGGAGGCTCTCGGCTCCACCGATTGTTTGTCGTGTTTTGGTTATTTGGGTTTTTTGGTGGGTTATATGGCTTGGGTTGCATGGGTTGTGATGCTTGTACTGATGGGAAATGCGTAGGGCTTTGAGGCTCGATATTGGCAACAGGCGGCGAGGTGAAAGGAAAGTAGGTAGGTTGATATAATGACGGCAGAGGGTAGGGCGATGGCGATAAATAAGGTGGAGGTGGTGGAAATGGCTGCTCCTGATGAGCTTGGGGAGCCACAAATCCAACGTCTCTTTTTATGATAGGTGCTTTCCTGGGCGCAGATTCCGATGCTGAAGGCAAGATTCGTCCTGACTTAATTCCTTGCTCGACTCTTTCGGCAATTAGGACCATATCGGAGAAGCTATTTGAGGGGTTTGAGATCAGGTAGGTGTAGTAGGGAGCCTTGAAGGTGTGCAAGAAGATCGACAGGAGTTCCTTGTCGCTTAAGGGTGGAGAGATCCGTGAGGCCACCTCCCTCCATCTCTGAGCATAGGTTTTTACGGACTCGCCGACTTTCTTTTCCATGTTTTGCAGATCAGCGCGGTCGGGTGCTACCTCCATATTGAACTTATATTGCCGGTAGAATGCGTCGGATAAGTCTCTCCATGTCCTGATCCTGGCTCGATCTAGCCCCATATACCATGTCAGGGCGTGCTTGGTCAAGCTTTCCCGGAAGAGATGAATCAACAACGGCTCATTGTGGATTACCTCTGCCATCTTGTTGCAGTATGCTCTGAGATGGGTCTTTGGGCACTCTACCCTAGTATATTTTTTGAAGTCAGGGATTTTGTACTTCGGGGGTACGACAATCCCGGGGACCATACACATATCGGCAGGGCCGGTAGGGTCAAATGGATCAGCCCCTTCAATTGCTCGGAGCCTTTCCTCAAGTAGGTTTAGCCGATCATTTTTCGGTTGCTCGGCCCCGATGGGGTTGGAACCGAAGGGTAGTGCCAGTCCTGATGAGAACTGCGGTTGTGCTGAGTTGAAAGTGAGGAGCTGAGTTCCCACAGGTCCGGGAACTGTGCTCGGAGGAATAGGAGGGAGATACGGATTCTCTGGGTGGGCCTGGCTCTTGCTGGGGTCCACAGCAGGGTTGATTGAAAGGTGCTGAAGCGACGGGGAGATCTCTTCACCCGCCTTAACTGGAGGACTTGCAGCGTTGGGTACAGTGAAGGGACTAACCCATCTCCAACGGCCCGGGGGGCCGGACAGGGGTGGGAGTACCGAAGGTCCTGCGACGATGAGTAAAGGGGAAGGTCTGTTTGTTTGAGGGGGATCGAAACCCGGTGGCAACTCGGTGACAACTTCATCTTTTTCCTTTTCGGCCCTAGCGGCCCTTTCCGTAGTGATCCTAACTTGCTCCTCTAACTCAGCAATTCTAGCGGTCAGTGCTTCATCGGTCTTGGCCGGTTCAGTCATTTTTCGCTTTTGAAGTCTAGTCAAAGGGAGCCTGTGCGGAGTAGCTTGCTTCCGAGGAGCTATGGTGAACCTGAAAAAAGGGAAAAAACACAAAAACAGTGAGTATAAATGAAGATACACAGGTGATGTGCAATCCCGAGGTCTCCATATTTGCTCATTCGCTTTTCTGGCTTGTACTTTCATTTGATATTTTCAGGGTGGTCGCGGAGGCGAGATATCCTGGTCGTTGGCGAGATACAAAGGAAGCCTCTATACATTCCAACGATATGACGCAAATCTGAGATGCTAACGGCGAAACCCAAATCAGCAGGGGCAACCAACGCCGTCATGCTAGGGGGATCTCTTTTCACATTATGCTTTCAACGCTGTAGGGCCTGATGCCTAGTGAACCCAACCAAGGGGAGGGATGTCGATCTATGCTATGAACTCGGAAGTTCTTGTGATAAACTAAAAGGATAGGGTCATGAGCGAGGGCTACTTGGCTATATATTGCTTGGTCTGATTTTTCTGGTTTTTTAGTGAAAAGATTGTGTTTATCTCGGAGGGATTTTCTTTTTCTTTTTGCGATGGTCTTTTGAGTTGTATTTGGGATGGATAATTGATATGAAAAAGATAGGCAATTTTAATAAATATCCGAAAGAGTACGACTTTATTAAAGTGTTTACAAAAGTATGGTAAACTTGCCAACTACCTAAGTTCATCAAAAATGGCTAAGATAGATGAAATTAGGGGTCCTAGCTAAAAGAGAACGTTTGCCGATATCCGAGCCTTTCCCTAAAGGCGTCAATCCTGGGCGTCAGAGTTCTCCTGCCAAAGGTACTCCATCGAAGCCATCTCCCCTTTCTGCATTTCTATCTCAGCTTCTAAGGCGGTAATTCGGTTTTGCAATGCCTGGCTCTTCCTATCTCCTAGATCTGCTCGAGTAGTCAAGACCCTTATCGTTGAATCCTTGTCTTGGATTATGGCACTCGAAGCTTCTTTCTTGCGGGTTTCGCTGCTCAAGCGTTCGTTGAAGGCCCTGAGGGCCACCTTCTATTTTACTGCTTGTATCCTGACAAAATCCCTATGACGCCGGTGTACCTCATTCTTCTGGACTTCTGCGTAGCATTGACGTGCTTCGGCAGTATCTCTTTCCTCTGTCATTAGATCTCGCTCTTCCTGCGCTGCTCGCATTTGTTCTACCACTTACGCGTAAGCCATGGCATCCATTCCTCCACTTACTTGCGATTCTCCTTCCTCTTCTATCGGTTTCTGATTTTCTGGGTGAGGCAAGACATTGCCGTTGACTCGCTGCAACCTCCACTGTGGATATTGCGGTATTGTTGCGGCAGGGGCGACACGTCCTTTGAGACAAAAGGGGTTGGCCCAGTCTAGGGCGTACAACTGGATGTTCTGATTCTCTCCGGTGTGTGGTAGATCCGTTTTCGTCATGCCGAATGTTACTGGAATGATCTGGGTGATGCAAAACTGCCTGAGTACGAGGGCAGGGCAGTAGTGAGCACATCCCCAAGCTCCGATTAGAGGAACCCAAGGTAGGGGTCCACAGCAGACGATAGGATCGGAGGTTCGTAGCCACTTGGCATGCCAACTGAAGTCTTCCTCTGAGAGGTTGATGAATCGGTTGATCCAGACGTCTTTATTTTCCATCTCCCATTTATCTGTGGTCATTGCATTGATAACTCTGAGCAGAGGGCACGACCTGATGTAGCTCTCGAAGAAGATGGATTGATCAGGAATTTGCTTGAAGTGGCTGATCAACCATACTGTCAGTAGCTGGGCGCAGCAGGTGAGCCTCCCTCTCCCCTTCCTTCGGCAGGAGTCTAAGGAATGAAAGGTCTCGGCCAAGATGGTTGTTGTAGGATTGATGGCATTTACCTCCATCTCGTAAAAGATGTTGGCTGCTGAAGAGTCGATGGCGTTTCTCATCCTCGGAAAAAAGACGAATCCTACAATGGCGATAGCTTTCTTCTTCGCCTCCTGTTTCCTCCTCCTTCGGAAATACTCGGGCTCCCAACCAGGCGGAGGCACTGCACAATCACAAAACGTTAGCGTTAGTACTTCTTGACAAACGCAAAAGAAAAAGGTTAAACACTCACCCTTCTTGCACTGTTCCACGGGTAACCCGTTAACCACTTTTCGGGCATCAACGCTAAAATTAAATTGAAGCAGCGTCTTCAACCAACCATCCTCCGGGTCGGAAAGGGGTTTCCGATGACCCCAAGCCCCATCTTTAATTGTCTCATTGAAGCCAGCCCTCCACAACGGCTCCGGCAGATCAACAATAAAAAATTCCTCTTTCCAGTGAGGAATAGATGACTCAATACCCATAAGTTTCCAGGTAAAGGGCTTCAAAGAACCGTCTTCGTAGCGAGGCGATATCGAGATCACCCCTTTACGGGAATATAACTGAAAAATGTCATGGAGCAACGCTAAAGTGGGAGATTCTATCCCCTTGAAACGGCACAGTGCGGCAAAGGCACTAACAACGCAAATCACGTTAGGACTTAACTGAGCCGGAGCCAGATCAGAATCAACCAACAACAATTTTACGAGCGGGTCAAGAGGGAGACGAAACCCATGATCGAAAAGCTTAGCGTACAGCATTCTACTATTTCCGGGTAAAATACTGTTCAGTCGAAGCGACTCAGAAGCAGGATGCACGGGATATTCCTTGGGAAATCGTGCAGAAAACCTAGCAAGCCTACGGTTAATTAAGGGCAACGTGTACAGAGAAGTGGGAGTAGTATCAATTACTTCTTCCCCGGAGGACCTTTGGGGGTCTCCTTCTTCAGAGGATTTCTTAGTCCTAGCCATGGCCAACAAAGAAGAAACAAGGAGAAAAGAAAAAGACGTGTACCTTTGTACCTTCGTGAAAGAGAACGCGAGGAGTCTTGAACCAGAAAGAGAGAGCGGCGCAAAAGTATTTATCCAAAGGCAACAGCGTATAAGGAAAAGATAGGAAAAGAAAAAGAGGGTAGAAGAAACAATAAGTATAACCCTGAAAGGACACGACCAGTCAGCGGCAGACACGTGGTGAAGTAGCGCGTCATAAAATAAGGCACGCGCCAGAAGGTGCAAATTTGAAACTAGGACGAAACGCTTCTGCATTCGCAACTCCCTAGGAGACGCTTGCTCCAAACGCCTCTCTATAGAAGGACACGTGTTTTCTTTCATCATTACCCTTCAAGTCGCATTAAATGAAGGACAGGGGGATTGATTAAAAAATATAAAAAGCAGCGCTGGCCTTGCCAAACGACGCGATGGTACGAAGAAAATAAAGAAGGAATAACGGCAATATCACGACGAATCATCCAGAACGACAAAGGATACAAGGCGCTAGCATTATTACAAGAGAAACAATGTTCGAATGGGTTTTCAAGAAATAATAAAAGAAGAGACGACAACAAGAAAAGCAAGGAAAGGCCCAGGCACTATCACTACCGTTAGGCTTTCTCCCTCGAAGGGTCAGAAGAACCGCTGCCACCTTTGCTAATCTCACCCATCACGAGAGAGATGTAATCAGCTACCTGGGCTGGATCCAAAGGGTCACCTTTGAAACGGGACGCAAACCCAGAAACGAAGGCCTCCAGAACCCTTTTCCTCCATAACTCTTCCTCTAATGGCGCCCTAGCAGCCCCCTCATCCCGAGCGAGCATCTCTTCGCGGAGAATGAGAATCTTCTTCTTTTCTAGCGCCAATTCCGCCTCCAGAACCTCTATCTTGGCTCTCCCGATAGACTTTTCCCTGTCCAAATCCGTTTGGGATGATTCACAGAGGCGCGTCAGCAACCTAGAATGCTCCACCGCCTTCTCAAGTTGCACCTTCGCAGCACACAATGCGCTGGAAAAATTGCGGGACTCGCGATCGTGAATTTCGAATTGATAATTCAGATGGCGGAAGAAGTCCAGAGAATCATTCAGAGCGTGGCGAAAGCGTGCCGAGGGAGGAAGTTGGAGAAATTCCTCTTTCTCTTTTTTCGAACTCAGCATCTCTCCTACCAAGGGTGCAGTAAACTCATCTCGAGAAAAAGGTTGGGGAACCCCGACAGCTCGAAGGGCATCAAAGCAAAACCCTGCAAGATTCATACGGTAGGCCGGGACCCCGTTAGGGCCAAGATTGATCGAGGAAGGCGGAGAAGAGCCCTGAGGAAAAGTACTCTTGAGAGGAGTAAAAAACAGCTGCGGAGTAACCACAGGCGGTAGCTCAGTAGTCGAATCCGCCACGGGAGGTGTGACCACTACGTCAGGAATGCAGTGAGCAATTGGAGAGTCGGGACCGTCAGCCGTGGGTGGAGGACATTCCATTGGCGGGGCCTCTCCCTCAGTAGAACAAGTTTTCTCCAACGCCTCAGCGGCTCCCGTTGGCTGAGAGGCGCGTGCCTCAGACGAAACAGCAGGCGTAGAAACAGTTGCCACATCCACAGGAGATGTCCCGGTAGCTTGTCCACTAGAGGCCACTCGAAGTTTTTTCCGACGCTGGGAAGCAGCAAGGGAAGAAGCATGGCAAAGGTCTGACTTGGCATCCGCATCCTCATCATCGCTAGTAATTACCGTCGTTGCGACAGGCCTGGAGTCCGTCCCCGTGCGACGCTCCGGTAGCCAATTTTCCACAAAGCGAGAAGTTCGAATAGAGCTAACGGGCCTTCGCCCTCCCCGGGCAACGGTTTTAGTTCTCTTCCTCGAAGGAGGAGCGTCACCCCGACTTGAGCACTCGGCCGAAGGCGAGGCTGGCAAAGTTTGAAGCGGTGTTACGTTCAGAGGTGCACCAGGGTCACCTGGGAATCAACCGTTAGCCTCCTATAGCAAACAAAGCGTTAGCCTGGTCCAGCTCAGTTCTGGACAAAATCGCGGGATTTGTCCAAATGGGACCTGCCAGTTCTTGATTGAAATTGATACGCCACAAACGTGACGGTAGCTCCAGAACAAAGAAGCTGCTCTTCCAATCAGCTACACCCTTCTTGAAGCCGTGAAAACGTTGCCAAAACGACTGCACGAGCGCATCATCCCACCGGGGAGTAATCTCGATTAAACAATTGTAGCAAATCATGCTAAAGAAATTGTGAAACAAAGTGATAGATGGGGCAAAAATGTTCTTCAACTCGCAAGCGCGAAGAAAAGCATACACCGCACACCAAGAGGAAGGAGTTATCTGGGCAGGATTAAGGCTATACTCCCGCAGCAGAGTTAGTATCGACTCATGAACGGGGAAACGGAAACCATAAAGGAACATTTTAAAATAAAGAAGCCTACTGTGGCCCCACCCTGGATTATGAAGCCTCATATCACTACCAGGAATAGAAGGCTCATGCCCAGGAGGAAAGGTAATACCATGTTCCTCCAGTTCGGCTTTCAGAACCACATCGCAGGTAAAAATACTCGGTGATTGGGCGACCTCGGGGTCCATGGGCCTAGAGATAATCTGGCGAGGTCTATTCCTAGCCATAGCAAACCAACAAAAAGGAAATCTGAGAAGGGACGGATTGATACCTTAAAGGAGAAGAATCCCAGAGAAATCGGCGGACAGTGGCGAGCGGCCGAAAAGATATTTGGGGAAGAAGACGAAGGAAGATAAAAAGGAAAATTCGAAGCGAGGGCAAAAGTTTTGAGAAATTGGAGAATAGCCCTTCTTAAAGGATAAAAATGCCGCCGCGTTAATTGAGTTACCAATCGTGCGAAGACGCGTGTAAAAGAAGTTGGCCACGTGGAAGCGCATTAAAGAAATTTGGGAAAGAGAAGTTATCCGTCGAAACTTCCCAAAAGGGCGAGACAGTATTGACCCGATCAAAGTAACCGCGAAGCGATTGCCTCAGTCCGGACAACCGCTTACGTTAGCTATCCACAAGAATCAGCAGGCTAACGGAAATAACGACAAAATTGAAAAAGCAGAAAATATCAGTTTATTCATAAAACGCCAATAGACGGGTACAAGGCAAAAACGGCTAATCCTCATCAGGCCAATAAATGCCGTGGTGATAGACCCCGTCATCATCAAGGAATGGCATCTTCCCGTCAACATTCGGGATAGGCTGGTCTGCCTCCTTTTCGGGGCAGGACCCTGACGGGCATGATTTTCCTTTGGCACTCGAATCTGCCAACCCCGCACCAGCACTGATGGGAAAATCCTCGTTCAGCGAGCAATCGGGGGAAGAAAAACATTTGCCGCCCTCTTGAACAGCAGAACCAGAAGGAGCCAAAGTTGTAAAGGGCGTCTAGGAAGTCCGTTTCCCCTGCTTCTTACGACCCTTTCGGCGGACCGGAGGCCTCCATGGTGGCGAAGGAGGGGGATGATTTGAGTCCGGTGAAGTCGGAGGAGTCGGCAAGGAATCACGATCCATGGAACTCAAAAAGTAAAAATCTGCCATGTGACCTGCAAAAGCAAAAAAAGAAGAAAAGGATGAAGATGAACAGGAAAGGAAAACCACACTCCCTTATATAGCCGAAGGAGCGCTTCGATCCATGAAAAATCACAGGCACCTCTGCTCGTTAAACGCACCAATCAAAGGGCACCAAAGAACCGCCCAACCACCTGCCACTGAAAAGACGGCCCTGTAACAGTCAAGACAGAGCATTCATTGCTAAACCCCGGAACCCGACCATTGCAGTACAATATCCCGAGGAAGACCCATTTTCGGTTGGGCTCATGACAAATATTTCCAACCAATAAAGCAAGCAACCAAGCAAGAAAAATAGAAGACTTGGGAAAAAGTAAAGACAAGTTATTTATTTATGGCCAGGTGGCCTTAACGTTCGAATATATACAAAAAGCATAAGAAAAACAGCGAGAAGTGAAACCAGCGGTCAGACATTGGACCCCGCATCATCGTCCCCTAGCGCAATAGGAACCTCCTTTAAAGCGTCAGCGACGGAGGTCAGTTCGGAAGAACAAGCTCTCATGCCCTTTAGGCAGCAGGCCAGCAGATCTTTCCTCTGCTGCAGCATCGAAGCCACCACGTCAAGGTGAGCGCTGACAGTGGCTAGTTTCGCCAAGCTCTCTAGGGGGTTGAAATCCTCCAGAGTGATTCCTAGCTGTCTAGACAGAATAGGGGTTAACACCCCCTGCAACTCCAGGACATCCTCGGAGGTCTTGGTGACCATCCTCTCCAGGAAGCCGATATCACCCTCAGTAAGATTCTTCAGGGTCAGAGTTTTGGAGATCAGGAAATTGCAAGTCAATTCATCCATGGCGGAATGTGAAAAGAAAGAACATAAAAATGCGAAGAAATTGGCGCAGAAAAACCTCTGATTTATAGATTCTGACAAAAACCGTCAGGGCCATCTGATGAGGCAAACCTCCACGGTACTGAGAAGAACTCTCCGTCAGAGAAGGAACGATAGCCCTTGGTAAACACTCGGGCTCATTTTCAGTTGGGCTTATGATAACAATTCACCTAAAAGAAAGGGTATTTTCGTCTATCACCCGGTGGGATGAGGCCTAGCTACTGTTTCGTACCACCGGGGTAGGGACAAGATCGCTACCTTCCCCAAAGGCTAACGCTACAAGGGCTAACGGGTCCCTATCGGCTCCTCTCACGGACCTCACGGATGGCTCAAGGAGTTATCTTACCCCCAGAGGAAACCACGCGTCAGGAGTATCACTCCGGCCGTTATCCTACGGTGGCAATATCTACCTACATACCTACCGCCAAGGTAGCGTATCGTGATAAGGGCGAACCACAAACCCTAACGCGAGTGATAGCTCCATATCCATTTACTCGGGTGGGAACGCCCCTTTTCTTCTATAAATACCTCCCCCACAAAGGAGGCAGGTAAGCATCCTCAACTGGCCAAAACTCTGCTAATTTCAGTACACATACTGACTTAAGCATCGGAGTGTTTCCGCCGGAGGCCCCCTCCGGCGCATTGCAGGTACTGTGGACCGTCGCGCACACTGATCTGAGAAGAGCCGCTCCGCCATACATCGTTCGGCAGAAGATAAATAATTATCAGTTATGACCAAGCTGGAGAAGAAAGGAAGCTACAACTCCACGAGCTAGAGGAGTTGAGAGACCAAGCTTATGGCAACCAGCTGATTGTCAAGATCAGAATGAAGGCTTATCATGACAAGCGAATTATTGGGAAACCTCTCCGCATAGGAGAGCAGGTTCTTCTATTTAACTCTCGTTTTAAACTTTTTCCTGGAAAATTAAAACAAAGTGGGAAGTCCCTTTTGTTGTCACTAATATTTACCCACATGGTGCAGTAGATATTAGGAATATTTGATAATTATTTGTCTTCTGCCGAAGGATGTATGGCGGAGCGGCTCTTCTCAGATCAGTGTACGCGACGGTCCACAGTACCTGCAATGCGCCGGAGGGGGCCTCCGGCGGAACACTCCGATGCTTAAGTCAGTATGTGTACTGAAATTAGCAGAGTTTTGGCCAGTTGAGTATGCTTATCTGCCTCCTTTGTGGGGGAGGTATTTATAGAAGAAAAGGGGCGTTCCCGCCCGAGTAAACGGGTACGGAGCTATCGCTCGCGTTAGGGTCTGTGGTTCGCCCTTATCACGATACGCTACCTTGGCGGTAGGTATGCAGGTAGATATTGCCACGGTAGGATAACGGCCGGAGCGATACTCCTGACGCGTGGTTTCCTCTGGGGGTAAGATAACTCCTTGAGCCATCCATGAGGTCCGTGAGAGGAGCCGATAGGGACCCGTTAGCCCTTGTAGCGTTAGCCTTTGGGGAAGGTAGCGATCTTGTCCCAACCGCGGTGGTGCGAAACAGTAGCTAGGCCTCATCCCACCGGGTGATGGACGAAAATACCCTTTCTTTTAGGTGAATTGTTATCATAAGCCCAACTGAAAATGAGCCCGAGAGTTTACCAAGGGCTATCGTTCCTTCTCTGACGGAGAGTTCTTCTAAGTACCGTGGAGGTTTGCCTCATCAGATGGCCCTGACGGTTTTTGTCAGAATCTATAAATCAGAGGTTTTTCTGCGCCAATTTCTTCGCATTTTCACGTTCTTTCTTTCCATATTCCGCCATGGATGAACTGACTCGCAATTTCCTGATCTCCAAAACTCTGACCCTGAAGAATCTTACTGAGGGTGATATCGGCTTCCTGGAGAGGATGATCACCAAGACCTCCGAGGATGTCCTGGAGTTGCAGGGGGTGTTAACCCCTATTCTGTCTAGACAGCTAGGAATCACTCTGGAGGATTTCAACCCCCTAGAGAGCTTGGCGAAACTGGCCACTGTCAGCGCTCACCTTGACGTGGTGGCTTCGATGCTGCAGCAGAGGAAAGATCTGCTGGCCTGCTGCCTAAAGGGCATGAGAGCTTGTTCTTCCGAGCTGACCTCCGCCGCTGACGCTTTAAAGGAGGTTCCCATTGCGCCAGGGGACGATGATGCGGGGTCCAATGTCTGACCGCTGGTTTCACTTCTCGCTGTTTTTCTTATGCTTCTTGTACATATTCGAACGTTAAGGCCACCTGGCTATAAATAAATAACTTGTCTTTGCTTTTTCCCAAGTCTTCTCTTTTTCTTGCTTGGTTGCTTGCTTTATTGGTTGGAAATATTTGTCATGAGCCCAACCAAAAATGGGTCTTCCTCGGGGCATTGTACTGCAGTGGTCGGGTTCCGGGATTTAGCAATGAATGCTCTGTCTTGACTGTTACAGGGCCGTCTTTTCAGTGGCAGGTGGTTGGGCGGTTCTTTGGTGCCCTTTGATTGGTGCGTTTAACGAGCAGAGGTGCCTGCGACGGATCAGATTCTGCACTTGCAGTTATCTTCCCAAGCGTCTTAATTGATTTTTCAGGGATCGAAGTGCTCCTTCGGCTATATAAGGGAGTTTGGTTTTCCTTTCCTGTTCATCTTCATCCTTTCCTTCTTTTTTGCTTTTGCAGGTCACATGGCAGATTTTTACTTCTTGAGTTCCATGGATCGCGATTCCTTGCCGACTCCTCCGACTTCGCCGGACTCAGATCATCCCCCTCCTTCGCCACCATGGAGGCCTCCGGTCCGCCGAAAGGGTCATAAGAAGCAGGGGAAACGGACTTCCCAGACGCCCTTTACAACTTTGGCTCCTTCTGGTTCTGCTGTTCAAGAGGGCGGCAAATGTTTTTCTTCCCCCGATTGCTCGCTGAACGAGGATTTTCCCATCAGTACTGGTGCGGGGTTGGCAGATTCGAGTGCCAAAGGAAAATCATGCCCGTCAGGGTCCTGCCCTGAAAAGGAGGCAGACCAGCCTATCCCGAATGCCGACGGGGAGATGCCATTCCTTGATGATGACGGGGTCTATCACCACGGCATTTATTGGCCTGATGAGGATTAGCCGTTTTGCCTTGTACCCGCCTATTGGCGTTTTATGAATAAACTGATGTTTTCTTTTTCAATTTTGTCGTTATTTTCGTTAGCCTGCTGATTCTTGTGGATAGCTAACATAAGCGGTTGTCCTGACTGAGGCAATCGCTTCGTGGTTACTTTGACCGGGTCAATACTATCTCGCCCTTTTGGGGAGTTTCGACGAATAACTTCTCTTTTCCAAATTTCTTTAATGCGCTTCCACGTGGCTAACTTCTTTTACACGCGTCTTCGCCCGATTGGTAACTCAATTAATGCGATGGCATTTTTATCCTTTAAGAAGGGCTATTCTCAAATTTCTCAAAACTTTTGCCCTCGCTTCGAATTTTCCTTTTTGTCTTCCTTCGCCTTCTTCCCCGAATATCTTTTCGGCCGCTCGCCACTGTCCGCCAATTTCTCTAGGATTCTTCTCCTTTAAGGTATCAATCCGTCCCTTCTCAGATTTCCTTTTTGTTGGTTTGCTATGGCTAGGAATAGACCTCGCCAGATTATCTCTAGGCCCATGGATCCTGAGGTCGCCCAATCACCGAGTATTTTTACCTGCGATGTGGTTCTGAAAGCCGAATTGGAGGAACATGGTATTACCTTTCCTCCTGGGCATGAGCCTTCTATTCCCGGTAGTGATATGAGGCTTCATAATCCAGGGTGGGGCCACAGTAGGCTTCTTTATTTTAAAATGTTCCTTTATGGTTTCCGTTTCCCCGTTCATGAGTCGATACTAACTCTGCTGCGGGAGTATAGCCTTAATCCTGCGAGTTGAAGAACATTTTTGCCCCATCTTTGTTTCGCAAATTCTTTAGCATGATTTGCTACAATTGTTTAATCGAGATTACTCCCCGGTGGGATGATGCGCTCGTGCAGTCGTTTTGGCAACGTTTTCACGGCTTCAAGAGGGGTGTAGCTGATTGGAAGAGCAACTTCTTTGTTCTAGAGCTACCGTCACGTTTGTGGCGTATCAATTTCAATCAAGAACTGGCAGGTCCTGTTTGGACAAATCCCGCAATTTTATCCAGAACTGAGCTGGACCAGGCTAACGCTTTGTTAGACGAGAATACCCACTACCGTATTCGTGCCTTCGCTCTGTTCAAGCCTCTGGAAGAGTGCGTTATGGGTGAGCCTATTTCTTTCCATGTTTTCTTTTCTTTAGTTCTCGCACGCTTTGTTTGCTATAGGAGGCTAACGGTTGATTCCCAGGTGACCCTGGTGCACCTCTGAACGTAACACCGCTTCAAACTTTGCCAGCCTCGCTTTCGGCCGAGGGCTCAAGTCGGGGTGACGCTCCTCCTTCGAGGAAGAGAACTAAAACCGTTGCCCGGGGAGGGCGAAGGCCCGTTAGCTCTATTCGAACTTCTCGCTTTGTGGAAAATTGGCTACCGGAGCGTCGCACGGGGACGGACTCCAGGCCTGTCGCAACGACGATAATTACTAGCGATGATGAGGATGCGGATGCCAAGTCAGACCTTTGCCATGCTTCTTCCCTTGCTGCTTCCCAGCGTCGGAAAAAACTTCGAGTGGCCTCTAGTGGACAAGTTATCGGGATATCTCCTGTGGATGTGGAAACTGTTTCTACGCCTACTGTTTCATCTGAGGCAGACGCCTCTCTGCCAACGGGAGCCGCTGAGGCGTTGGAGAAAACTTGTTCTACTGAGGGAGAGGCCCCGCCAATGGAATGTCCTCCACCCATGGCTGACGCTCCCGACTCTCCGATTGCTCACTGCATTCCTGACGTAGTGGTTACACCTCCCGTGGCGGATTCAACTGCTGATCTACCGCCTGTGGTTACTCCGCAGCTGTTTTTTACTCCTCTCAAGAGTACTTTTCCTCAGGGCTCTTCTCCGCCTTCCTCGATCTTGGCCCTAACGGGGCTCCGGCCTACCGTATGAATCTTGTAGGGTTTTGTTTTGATGCCCTTCGCGTTGTCGGGGTTCCCCAACCTTTTTCTCGAGATGAGTTTACTGCACCCTTGGTAGGAGAGATGCTGAGTTCGAAAAAAGAGAAAGAGGAATTTCTTCAACTTCCTCCCTCGGCACGCTTTGGCCACGTTCTGAATGATTCTCTGGACTTCTTCCGCCATCTGAATTATCAATTCGAAATTCACGATCGCGAGTCCCGCAATTTTTCCAGCGCGTTGTGTGCTGCGAAGGTGCAGCTTGAGAAGGCGGTGGAGCGTTCTAGGTTGCTGACGCGCCTCTGTGAATCATCCCAAACGGAATTGGAGAGGGAAAAGTCTATCGGGAGTGCCAAGATAGAAGTTCTGGAGGCGGAATTGGCGCTAGAAAAGAAGAAGATTCTCATTCTCCGCGAAGAGATGCTCGCTCGAGATGAGGGGGCTGCTAGGGCGCCATTAGAGGAAGAGTTATGGAGGAAAAGGGTTCTGGAGGCCTTCATTTCTGGGTTTGCGTCCCGTTTCAAAGGTGACCCTTTGGATCCAGCCCAGGTAGCTGATTACATCTCTCTCGTGATGGGTGAGATTAGCAAAGGTGGCAGCGGTTCTTCTGACCCTTCGAGGGAGAAAGCCTAACGTTAGCGATAGTGCCTGGGCCTTTCCTCGCTTTTCTTGTTGTCGTCTCTTCTTTTATTATTTCTTGAAAACCCATTCGAACATTGTTTCTCTTGTAATAATGCTAACGCCTTGTATCCTTTATCGTTCTGGATGATTCGTCGTGACATTACCGTTATTCCTTCTTTATCTTCTTCGTACCATCGCGTCGTTTGGCAAGGCCAGCGCTGCTTTTTATGTTTTTTAATCAATCCCCCTGTCCCTCATTTAATGCGACTTGAAGGGTAATGATGAAAGAAGACACGTGTCCTTCTATAGAGAGGCGTTTGGAGCAAGCGTCTCCTAGAGAGTTGCGAATGCAGAAGCGTTTCGTCCTAGTTTCAAATTTGCACCTTCTGGCGCGTGCCTTATTTTATGACTGGTCGTGTCTGCCGCTGACTGGTCGTGTCCTTTCAGGGTTATACTTATTGTTTCTTCTACCCTCTTTTTCTTTTTCTATCTTTTCCTTATACGCTGTTGCCTTTGGATAAATACTTTTGCGCCGCTCTCTCTTTCTGGTTCAAGACTCCTCGCGTTCTCTTTTACGAAGGTACAAGGTACACGTCTTTTTCTTTTCTCCTTGTTTCTTCTTTGTTGGCCATGGCTAGGACTAAGAAATCCTCTGAAGAAGGAGACCCTCAACGGTCCTCCGGGGAAGAAGTAATTGATCCTACTCCCACTTCTTTGTACACGTTGCCCTTAATTAACAGTAGGCTTGCTGGGTTTTCTGCACGAGTTCCCAAGGAATATCCCGTGCATCCTGCTTCTGAGTCGCTTCGACTGAACAGCATTTTGCCCGGAAATAGTAGAATGTTGTACGCTAAGCTTTTCGATCATGGGTTTCGTCTCCCTCTTGACCCGCTCGTAAAATTGTTGTTGGTTGATTCTGATCTGGCTCCGGCTCAGTTAAGTCCTAACGCGATTTGCGTTGTTAGTGCCTTTGCCGCACTGTGCCGTTTCAAGGGGATAGAATCTCCCACTTTATCGTTGCTCCATGACATTTTTCAGTTATATTCCCGTAAAGGGGTGATCTCGATATCGCCTCGCTACGAAGACGGTTCTTTGAAGCCCTTTACCTGGAAACTTATGGGTATTGAGTCATCTATTCCTCATTGGAAAGAGGAATTTTTTATTGTTGGTCTGCCGGAGCCGTTGTGGAGGGCTGGCTTCAACGAGACAATTAAAGATGGGGCTTGGGGTCATCGGAAACCCCTTTCCGACCCGGAGGATGGTTGGTTGAAGACGCTGCTTCAATTTGATTTTAGCGTTGATGCCCGAAAAGTGGCTAACGGGTTACCCGTGGAACAGTGCAAGAAGGGTGAGTGTTTGACCTTTTTCTTTTGCGTTTGTCAAGAAGTACTAACGCTAACGTTTTGTGATTGTGCAGTGCCTCCGCCTGGTTGGGAGCCCGAGTATTTCCGAAGGAGGAGGAAACAGGAGGCGAAGAAGAAAGCTATCGCTGAAGCTAGGGCTGGTGCTGCCGCTAACGCTGAGGAAGGGGAGGCCACCGCTAGCGTTACGGGTACTCAAGTTGTGAGACAGAAAAGGCCTAGGAGAGCTCGTGCTGCCCCATCCGTTTCGTCCCAGACTGTTGTTTCTTCAGAGGCTACGGTTGGTCCGATTCCTGTTGGGATTCCTCTTGCGTCCTCCACAGCTCAGGTGAGCATTTTTCTTACTTTTGGGACTTTGTCTTTCTTTGTACATGATTTCCTTATCACGTTCTGCCTTATTTAGGAAGTCGTTGCTGCTTCTGCCCCCTCTACCTCCGAGGGAGATATGGGTATCGCAGATGTCCTTCGCAAGCGTCAGAAGAAGGCTCGCTATGATCTTCAGACTAGCCCTTCTTCTTCGACTGCCCATCATAGTTCAAATGTTCTTGGGGGCGGGGGTATGTCTGCTGATCAACCGGAACCCGTTGATTTTGGCGGTGAACCCCATGTGCCTCCTGGCTCCCCGATTCATTCTGCGCACACCCCAACGGGCTATGATTCTGATGCCCTTAATCCTGAGGTGCCCGGAGGCAATGAGGTCTCGATGCCTAACGCGGAAGGCCTCTCCAGCCGGCCAGCTTCTCCTGGTGCGTTGTTCTTTGTTCCGATGCCTCATCCACCTATCGTGAGGGGTGGGCCCGTTCCTGCCTTAATGGCCGGTATTTCTTCCTACGATCCTCCTCTCATGCCGACTCATCACGTCAGCTTGCGCTCCTTTAGGGACAGTATTCTGCAGTTTCCTGCCGATGCCGATCATGAGACCGTGCTTTCCTCTACCGCTTATCTGGTAGCAGAGATTTTGTCTCTTCCAAGAGAGAGAGATGCCTTTGTGGCTCGGGGCGATCAAGGGCGCATCAATTTCCTTCGCTCTCAGGCATTTTCTATGCTTTGCCATCTTCACTATATGGATGAGGAGAATGCCAGGGCTGCAGCTAACGGGCGGGGAGAGATAAGCAGGCTGTTGGAGGAGCGACAGCGTCTTGAAAATGCCCTTGCTGCTGCCAACGAAGGTATGGAGACTGCTCGGGGAGAAGTTACCGCGGTGAAACAAGAGTTGGAGGCCGCTAAGTTGGCTTTGGAGGAAGAGAAGAGACAACGTGCTGATTTGGCCCTACGCCTCTCTCAGGAGGAGAATAGCCTACGCCAGGAGAGACAGAAAAACGCCGAGCTATCTGCCGATTCCTCCCTTAACGCTGAGAAGAACCGTTGGTACTTTGAGCAGGGTGGGGGAGTCATGTCAGAAGCCGTGATGCATCATTATGGAGTTGAGGAGCTCCGTATTGAGGATCTTTCTGCGTATTTCGACAAGAGAGCCTCAGCCATTAATGATAGTAGTTTCTTCCAGTGGAAGGCTGCTCAGCAAGGAGGGGTCAACGCGCCGCCCAATCTTTAGGCTTTTTGTTATTTAGATGTTTTACATTTTGTGGCTGACGGGCCCATCCTTATTTTGTAATTTTAAACGATGTCGGCCTTGACTCGGCTAATCCACTCTTTTTGGACAGAATTTCTTTATTTGCTTTTCTTCATAATGCCATTTAATCACTTGTCCGCCTGGGACGTTTGGCGTTAGGTCTCCATAGACACATAATTTCGGGTTGTATCCTGTTTGGTTTTCATCAGCTGCGTTCGAGTAGCATTACCATTATATCCTCCGATAGCATTTTTGAGAGTAAATCAGCGTTGCTTCCGCATCTGCTGCACTCATATTCCTACCGTCCCTCGCTGTCAGAGGGGGCTTTTCGTATGTTTCAACGTTGTTGTTGCAGTATGGTCATTTCTCCATTCATCTTTTCACCGGGTATCGACCGCGCGGCTACTAGTTAGGATTTCTTTATTCCTTTTCGCCAAAGATAGGCTCCAACATCGCTTCACCGGGTATCAACCGCGCGGCTACTAGTTGGGATGTCTTTGTTTCTTTCCGCCACAGATAGGCTCCAACATCGCTTCACCGGGTATCAACCGCGCGGCTACTAGTTGGGATGTCTTTGTTTCTTTCCGCCACAGATAGGCTCCAACATCGCTTCACCGGGTATCAACCGCGCGGCTACTAATTGGGATGTCTTTGTTTCTTTCCGCCACAGATAGGCTTTGGGGAGTGCCTCGTTTTAGTGAGCTGTCCGATCAGGACCAGCCATCACAAGGATAGGACTTTTCACCCCCAAGCGTTGTACCTCGCGTCCGTGGAATCGTGCCTCGTCTTTATGGGCTGTCTATGTGAGCACGGTTACCACAAGGATAGGATTTTCACTTCCAGGACGGAGTTGGTCTCTCCTTGGGGTGTGCCTCTCCTTATGGGGTTACCATAAGAATAGGATTTCACTCCCAAGGATTCCGGGGCGTGCCTCATCTTAACGGGCCGTCTATGTGAGCACGGTTGCCGCAAGGATAGGATTTTCACTCCGGGGAGCCGTTTGGGGTCGTGCCTCGTCTTAATGGGCCGTCTATGTGAGCACGGTTACCACAAGGATAGGATTTTCACTCCCAAATGCCAGGGCGTACCTCGTCTTAATGAGCTGTCTGATCAAGACCAGCCATCACAAGGATAGGATTTTCACCCCTGGCATTCTTCGCTACCTGCATATTACCAGTAGCAAACGCACGGTGAATATCTCAATATTCATTTATTAGAATAACTTTGACGTTACCCGATTAGCTCCTGGCGTGGTATAGCCTCAGCCGAGCGATGTTCCAGGAGTTCTGCAGGGGCGTTCCCTCGAGCGTTTCCAGGTGGTATGCTCCTTTTCCCACAATGCGGGTGACACGATACGGTCCATCCCAATTTGGACTAAGTTTTCCCATACGTTGTCCTGTCGCCCGCTTGTCTCTGAGCACTAAATCTCCGGTTTTGAGCAATCGCTCCCTTACTTGCCGGTTGTGATATTGTGCCATTTTTCTCTTGTAGTGCAGAGTTTTCAGGAGGGTTTCCTCGTGTATTTCTGGTAGAGTATCGAGGTTAGCTCGTAACCTTTCTTCGTTGTTTTCTTCTTTGAAGTGAGCCACCCGGAGGCTCAGCATGCCAATCTCGACTGGTGTGACAGCCTCAGTTCCGAATGCTAACGCGAACGGGGTTTCTCTCGTGCTGGCCTTGACAGTCATGCGATAGGCCCATAGCACATATGGCAATTCGTCTGGCCATTTCTTCTTGGACCCTTCCAAGTTTCTTTTGATGCCACTAAGGATGCTGCGGTTAGTTACTTCCGCCTGGCCGTTGGTTTGGGGATGTGCCACAGAGGAGAATCTTTGCTCTATCTGAAACTCCGCACATTGATCCCTGAAGAACTGGCTTGTAAATTGTGTCCCGTTGTCGCTGACTAGCACGCGCGGTACTCCAAATCTCATGATGACTTAGTGTTTGAAGAAACGCCAAATTTTTTCGGTGGTAATGGTAGCTAACGCCTCGGCTTCGGCCCACTTTGTGAAGTAGTCTACCGCTACGACCACGAATTTTTACTGAGATCTGGCCTTTGGAAACGGGCCCAGGATGTCAATCCCCCATTTTGCAAACGGGCACGGAGCCACTATTTCTGAGATTGGCACAGCAGGTTTTCGAGGAATCTTAGCATATTCCTGGCATTTCTGACAGGTTTTCACAAAGTTATGACAATCTCGTCGAATGGTGGGCCAGTAAAATCCCGACCGAAAGACTTGGGCTACTAGAGTGCCGCTGGCGATGTGCATGCCACATATCCCTTCGTGAATTTCTCGTAACACATGCAAGCCTTCTTATTCCGTTATGCATTTAGCGGCCGGATGGGAGAAGCATCTTCGTATTAACTCTCCGTTATAATATGTGCATCGTGCTGCCCGTTTTAGGACTTTCTTCTTCTCTGTCTGGTCTCCCGTTAGCTTATCATGCTTCAGATATTCTATCACTGGGATCCTCCAATCATTTTCCATTTCTTCCACACAGAGCGATGCCTGCTCTTCCATGAAAGAGGGTGTAGACAGTTCTCCATAGCGCACGTCTCTGGGTATTGAGGCTTCCGGATTGGCTGCCATTTTGGCGAGGCTATCGGCCTCTCCATTGTTTTCTCTAGGAATGTGCTCGAAGGTAACCAGGGTGCCTTTTTCCTGTATCTCTGACAGCTCATGTTTCACTTTGGCTAAGTATTGGCCATGATGGGTTCTCTGGCTTGGGAATTCCCCAGGACCTGATCCATTATTAACTTGGAATCTCCTCGGATCCTTAAACGTGTTCTGTCTTCCTTCTCCATACCGGGGGTGGCTTCGATGGAGAAACTGTTTCCGATTCTGAGTCCCGCCAGCATCGCTTCGTATTCAGCCGCATTGTTGGACAATGGCTGCAGGATTCTGATGGCGTATCGCATCTCCAGGCCGTTTGGTCCAACTAAGAAAACTCCTACGCCTGCTAATTCTTGATTTTTTGCTCCATCCACGTGGATGACCCACGTATATGTATATGTCTCTGGAGACGGTAGGCATGAATTTTTCGCTTCTTCCTCCAACAGGTCTATCTTTGTGTCCTTTGCGAATGTGCACTCAGCTATGAAGTCAGCTAACGCTTGGGCTTTAACGGCCGGTCTAGCTTTGTATTGCAGCCCGTATTGTTCAAGTTCAATAGCCCAAATTAACATTCTTCCTGAAGACTCAGGTTTTCTGAAGATTCTTCTCAACAGCTGATCCGTAAGTACGATGATGGGGTGGGCTTGGAAGTATCGATCCATCTTTCGCGTGGCCTGTACTAGAGCGAGTGCTATCTTTTCGATAGGAGCGTATCGCAATTTGGCATCTTTCAATATGTGACTCACGAAGAATACAGGACGATGCACGTGCCCTTCACATCGCGCGAGGACGGCGCTGACTACCTCGTCGGCTATTCCCAAGTATAGATATAGCTCATCACGGGGCTCGGGTCTCGTTAGCACTAAATCTGATGATAGGTAAGCTTTTAGTCCTGCAAACGCTTTCTCACATTCCTCTGTCCATCCGAAGGGAGCCTTGTTGCGGATGACTTTGAAGAAAGGCAAACATCTCTCGCCTTGCTTAGATATGAATCGCCCCAACGCAATGATGCGCCCGGTTAACTTCTGTATTTCTTTGACAGTTCGCGGGGATATCATATCCTGGATGGCTTTTATATTTGACGGGTTGGGTTGGATGCCCTTCCGGCTGACCACATAGCCCAAGAATTTTCCCGTTTGGAATGCAAACATGCACTTCCGCGGGTTTAACTTCATCTTGTGCTTTCTCATCACATTGAAAACCTCTTCCAAGTCAGCGAGGTGTTCTCTGAAACTCCGACTTTTAATCAAGATGTCATCTACGTAGGCCTCTACATTTTTCCCGATTTGATTTTCAAAAACTTTGTTTGCCATACGCTGAAACGTTGCACCGGCATTCTTTAGCCCAAACGACATTGCGTTATAGCAGTATGTAGCCCTGGGAGTAATGAAGGAAGTTTTTTCTTCATCCTCTACAGCCATAGGGATTTGGTGATATCCGGAATTCGCATCTAGGGAGCTTAGATAAGCATACCCAGCGGTTTGATCGACTAACTGATCTATTCGCGGAAGGGGATAGCAGTCCTTGGGACAGGCATTATTTAGGTCAGTAAAGTCGATACACATGCGCCAGTCCCCGTTAGGCTTTGGGACTAACACAGGATTGGCTAGCCAGGTCGGGTATTGGACTTCTCGAATGAACCCCGCCTCTGTGAGCTTTAGCAATTCTTTTTCGATGGCGGTTATCTTTTCCGACGAAAAAGCACGTCGCCTTTGTTGGACAGGTTTGGCCTCAGGACTAACGTTTAGCCGGTGTTCCGCAACCTCCCGAGAGATTCCGGGCATGTCTGCTGGCTTCCACGCAAACTCTCCCTTGCATTTCCTCAACAGCCGGATTAACTGCGCGTTCTCTTCCAGGCTTAGTTTCTCACTGGCTAAGAGATTCATTTCACTATCTTTACCGATAGGGAGTGATATCATCTGATCTAGCGGCTGAGTGCGCTTTTCTTCTTTGTCATCGAAAGGGTCGTCCGCCACGCAAACGTAGCGGTCACAGCTCCTTTGAGTCATGAGTAAGTAGCATTCGGCTGCCAGCTTTTGGTCCCCTTTGATTGAGACCACGCCGTCCTATGAGGGGTATTTCATCTGCAGGTGTTTTTGAGATATGGCCACTCCAAAACGATTAAGGAAAGGTCGCCCCAAAATGGCGTTATATGGTAACGTTAGGTCTACGACCAGAAATAGTAGCTCTTCGGAGCGTTTGGATGTGTCCTCCCGGAAGTACACCGGCAGGGATGTTATTCCTGCTACCGGAATCGGTACTCCATCAATCCCAATAATTGGCCTAGTGCAGGACGATAGCTCACCGTCAGGTCGTTTCATCAAGTTGTATGCTTCCAACGAGAATAGATTCACTGCACTCCCATTATCGACAAGGGTCCTTCTTACCCCATGACTTCCAATGACAGGCGTTACAACCATCGCATCATTATGCGGGGAAACGATGCCTTTTTCGTCTTCCTCTGAGAAAGACAATATCATTCTGTCTAAGGCACTTATTGGCTCGATTTTTGTTTGAACGCTCTCCCGTTTACGCTTCTCTCCAGGATTGGCCGTTTGTGGCATAATTTCCTCGCAATATGGTGCCCCTCCCCCCTCCCCCCCCCCCCCCCCGCGATGATATTTATCATGGGCATTTGAGCGCTTCTCTGTTTGGCCCGAGGGGAACTGCGTTAGCCCCTGTAGCGTGCGAGGGCGTTTGCCTCTGTTCAGTTGTATTTCCAGTTGGATTATTTCTGGCTTCCTCCCTTGCCTTTGTGGCGAATTCTCCAAGGTAGCCCTCTTCGACTAATCGCTCTATAGCCGATTTTAACTCTCTGCATACATCTGTTGAGTGTCCCTTGACCTTATGGAATTTGCAGTATGCATTTTCTCTTCCTCCCATGATTACTCTTGGTTTCACGGGAGCTGGGTAGCGGATAGGTAAATTTCTCTGTTGGACTATTGCTAAGATCTCAGCCCTTGGGAGTATGAGAGACGGGAGGTCAGGATCGTATATTCGGCCTTTCGGCGGGTCCGTTTGCTTCCGAGTGGGGGATCCTCCAGGTCTCCCCTTTGAGAAATTGCCTCTCTGCCGGTTAGAGGTCTTAATGTTATTTTCTTTCCGCTGCCCGAGATCCTCGGTGGGTTTAGCGTCAGGGGCATTGCTGTTCAGGATGTAGGGGCCACATATGGGTCCGTCGGCATGCCTCGGATCCATTCTCTATTTTCTTCCTCTTCCATTCTCGCATAGTTATGCGCTTTCAGCCTCAACGCATCCAGGGTCGTTGGTGGGTCCACCGTTAGCGTATCTTTCAGTTTGCCGTATCGACAATTGCGTTTCAGGGCTTCAATCGCAAAATCGATAGTGACCCCTGGCGTTAGGGACATTTCGAGATCAAAGTGACCTAAGAAGTCGTTCAACGATTCCTGTGGTTTTTGATGGATATCGAACAGCGCAGCTGCTGACTTTCTGATAGGAATAGCCGTGCTAAACCGACTTTTGAATTTTTCTTCCAGCTGAGAGAAATTATCGATAGACCCGGCGGGGAGTCCTTCGAACTATAGACGTGCCACTCCTGACAGCGTCATTACGAAAATTTGACACAATGTTGCGTCACTGCGCATTTGGAATTGCACGAAATCCTTCACCTTATTGAGGTGAGAAATGGGATCTTTTGTGCCATCATATGATTCTGCTAGGAGTTTCACATGTCGATGGACTTTGTGGTGCCTGACACGGTAGCTGAACGGATGACCCACGTTAGCATCGGGGATCCTACGAAGCTGACGCTGATGTGGAATTTCAGCGTCGTATCTGGGATTTTGAGGGTCATATTCCTGGTGTCTCCTAGGAGAACGACTACGGCTCCTCGGAGTTCGAGCTCATTGACTTCTGCTGCTAGATCTCTCACTGTATCTAGGAGATGGATCTCTCACTATATCCCCCCGTCGCTCATCCCAGGGCTCTCTATATATTCATCACGCTGGCGGACTGCTTCGGGGATAGATATTCCTCCCCTGTATTGTCCAGAATGATCAGCAGGTCCGCGCGTGAATGGGGGAACGTTTATGGGGGCCAAGGGGAAAGGTAATGAGGACGGGAGCGCCCTAGACTGTTGGGGCGATAAGGGTCGTTCGGTGACAATGGTTGGAGTGAAAACCACATGGGATGACACACCAGGTCTTGAGGCATGAGGAGTAAATCCAGCAGCCATCTCTGTCAGCTGATCCAGTTGAGCTTGGAGAGCAGCTATTGAATTCATTAAAGGGTTGTCCGCTTCTCCCATCATAGCTCTTCCCACCTGGGGGGTAGGATGGCTGGTTCCTGCTATGTGGGAGAAGGGAGAGCAAATCTGGAAGGTAACTTCTTCCGAACTTGACCCAGGAAGAGGGTCCAAGTCTCCTGCAGTGACGTCCTGCCCTGGGGTGGGGACATCATAGGTAGCGAAGGGAAACAGGCGTCTGCGGGTGTTGTATGGGATGTTGGAAGTTCGGGACAGCGCCGGATCTGACTCTGAGGCCATAATCCTTCTAGCTTCGGGGAGGAGGAGCTTGGTTATTAAGGATGCTCACTTAATAGAACCAAAGCTCTCAATGAAAGCACCAATTTGATAATTATTTGTCTTCTGCCGAAGGATGTATGGCGGAGCGGCTCTTCTCAGATCAGTGTACGCGACGGTCCACAGTACCTGCAATGCGCCGGAGAGGGCCTCCGGCGGAAACACTCCGATGCTTAAGTCAGTATGTGTACTGAAATTAGCAGAGTTTTGGCCAGTTGAGTATGCTTACCTGCCTCCTTTGTGGGGGAGGTATTTATAGAAGAAAAGGGGCGTTCCCGCCCGAGTAAACGGGTACGGAGCTATCGCTCGCGTTAGGGTCTGTGGTTCGCCCTTATCACGATACGCTACCTTGGCGGTAGGTATGCAGGTAGATATTGCCACGGTAGGATAACGGCCGGAGCGATACTCCTGACGCGTGGTTTCCTCTGGGGGGTAAGATAACTCCTTGAGCCATCCGTGAGGTCCGTGAGAGGAGCCGATAGGGACCCGTTAGCCCTTGTAGCGTTAGCCTTTGGGGAAGGTAGCGATCTTGTCCCTACCGCGGTGGTGCGAAACAGTAGCTAGGCCTCATCCCATCGGGTGATGGACGAAAATACCCTTTCTTTTAGGTGAATTGTTATCAATAATAAAACAGGTGCTGAGCTGAAGGTTAATGGCCAAAGATTGAAGCCTTTCTACGAGGGATTCCAGGAAGAAAAAAATTCAGAAAAGGTGGACATTCCACCTATCAACGAATGAAGTTGAATGAAGGCTCCAGCCAAGGACTTAAAATAAGGGCGCTACATGGGAGGCAACCCATGTTCTTTTATTTCTTATAATTCTTGTAAATATCCTGTTAATTATTTTTGTTTCTGGCTGTTTGCAGAATTTAAGTGTGGGGAAGAATTGCGGTCTTGGACAAGATCTCGACCAAGCCTTGGGCCAAGACTGACGAAATATATAGGAGGCCAAGCCTGGGGCCAAGACTGTTTACAGGGGAGACTCTATTTGCACTAGTGGGACATGTGTCAGCGCCGTCTTTTTAAAAGCTTTTTAATAGCTTTTTGAACGGACAAATTCAAAAAGCAATTAAATGGAATTAATTGAAGGCGTGGGAAAAACAAAACCACCACCTCTGTGTATTCTCATCCCACTCTGACACTCCATTACCCACGTAACCAAACAATTCGGACTCCTACCTGAGCTAAAAAGCAACAGTCCCTTCTCCTTCTTCTTCCCCCACAAAATTCCCAAATCTCTAGAAAACAAAAATCCCTAATTCCTCCATTCTTCTCTCCAAATCAACCCACCATGAGCTCCGATAATTCCGACCACTATGCCGAGCTTCCAATCCCAAGCGAAAGCGACGACTTGAGAGGCGAAGCTCCACCAGTTGCTCCGCCGGAAAACACGACCTCCATTCGCCGTCGTCTCCAGATGATGATAGACGAAGACGCCGAAGACGACGCCAACACTGGAGCAGAGTCAGAGGACAGTGTCCGAGGAAAGGACTGGGCCGTCGTCTTAAGTGACACAGACTCCGACGACGTCCCATTAATCAGAAAAAATAATCCAACAAAGACCACCGCCACGGTGGCAGACAGGGAGGAACGACGCGAAAAATGTAAAAGGAAGCGCGACGAGCAGGCAGTAGAGGGATCTACCCCAGCTCCGACCACGGCAACAGCGCGACCCACTAAGCCACCTCCGGCAAAGAAGCCCACCGTAAACGCACCACCAAAGAAGACCACTACTGTGAAGCAGGTGGCTCGCAAGAATGCGTCGGGGAAGAAACCGGCGAACATTCCAGCACCGCTGAGGGTTGAGACAGAGAAGACACCGACAAACACAAAGAAATCCAGTGCAACACCGTCAACTGCCAAAAGCAAAGGGAAGAAAAAGGTGGTGGAGGAAGACGATGATGATGATGAGGATGACACTCCAGTCTTGGCCAAGACTCTGGCCAAGACTACTAAGGTACCTTCTCTTCCTCCCCTGGACACACTTCGAGGCTGGTTGAAGTTTGATACACCAGACCTCAAGTCTAAATTGCGTGATTTTCAGTCCTGTGACATCCCCGCCTATGTTAGGCTTGATTTTGATTTTCTAGATAAAATGGGATTAGGGAATAAAATTAGGGAGTTTGTGTATGTCATTGGTTGGACCCCTTTCATGTTTGTTGATTGTGATGCTTACACTGAACTCTATTTGGAATTTCACACTACCTTCTGGTTTGATGAGGCTACCTTGTATGTTAGAGGTAGGAATAAACCAGACCTTGCTGCTGCTGACGTGATTAATTTTCGCTTGTGTGATAAATGGAATCACTTATCTGTTAATGCTTTCAATTCTTTGTTAGGATTTGCATATAGTGATGGGGCTATATTTGATTATCCTGCTGATTGGGATAACAATACTACTTTTAGAGAGGTCACTGGTGACCCTAATGCAAAATTTGATAGAAATTCTAAGGCACACTCAATTCTAAACCCTGCTCTTAGGATGCTCCACAGGACTTTGTCTATCAACCTTTCGGGGAAGACAAAAGTCTCTGGAAATTTAGCCAAATCAGAACTCTTTTTGCTTTGGTGTATTCTACACCAGAAAAGAGTCAATTTATGACTTTATTTGGTTCAGCAATTGCATGCTCGTGAGTCTGTTACCAAGCTAATTTTTGGGTCTTTAATTACATGGCTTGCTGTTCAAACTGCTAAGCTAGATCTTGCCAATGCTGATTTGCATAAATCCTGTTCCCCAAAAATTCTAGATTTGAAAGCCTTCGACCAAATGGGATATTTCCATTTGGAAGAAGGGTTTGTTGCTTGTAATACAGGTTTTACTCCAGTGGGGGAGCACATTTTCTCCAAGAAAAATGATGGAAGATACAAGCTGCGGCCTGTGAAGATCCTAGGAGAGACTAAGGAAGACATTCCTGCTGAGGATCTAGGCCAAACCCCAGGCCAAGACACTCTCATTCCAGATCCTCTAGCAGCTGATCTAGGCCAAGCTTCAGGCCAAGATCCCTCCAGTACAACCGGTGAACCTCCAGCATGGGCCAGAGAATTCCAAGCCCTACAGTTGCTCATCCTGGAGGAGCAGAAGATTATCTTAGACTTTCTAGGCCAAGACAAGGGCCAAGACAGGCCACAAGAGCCTCTTACTGCAAACAGCACTGAGATAGTCCCATGCTGGGGTCAGGCGTTGATCGACAGTCAGAAGAGCATCATGGAGAGCATCAAACATGTCTATGATCATCTCCAAGTCCATTTCGAGTACATCAAGGCCATCGACAGAGGAACTGCACACATTCGAAAGAAGGTGTGTGACCACTTGGTCACTAGCAGTGACTCCGAGTCATCTGATGAGGAGGATGATCCTAAACCACCAGCACCACCTGCAAAGACACCGCATCCGTCTGTCCCTCCTCCTGCTCCAAAAGATCCAAAACCACAAGATCCTCCAGCCTCCGATCTAGGCCAAGCTTCAGGCCAAGATCCCCAGACTCCAGCAGCATGATCTGCTTCTGCCCCCAGGTTGTTTCATTCTTTTCTTTTAATTTTTATTTTTATGCTTCTCCACACAATGAGGACATTGTGTCTTTCAAGTGTGGGGAGGGTGTACAGTGAAGTCTTTTTTATTTTTGTGAGAATTATGTTTGTCTTTTGACGATTATGTGTTAATTGTCTGAATTTTTGAGTCAGTTTTTGCATAATTTTTGTGTCTTTTTGCATGCGTCTGTCCAGTCCATAGAGTCTGTCATTTGCATGAATTTTTATTTGTATTTTCTTTGCATGTTAGAGTCTGTTCCGATTGAGTGTGCACCGAACCCCTGTTTTCTAGCCTAGGTTGTTTAGTCTTTCGGTGGAATTGTATTTAGACACTTGTCTAGGCAACACAATGCTTTAGTAACAGGGAAGCGAATGAGCGCAACTATATCAATGCCTAAGGGGCATATACTCTAATGATTCCCAAACATTAACCATCCAAATGGAATTTAGGACATCTAGCTAGGACCTTAACTTTCATTAAGGTAATGGGACTTGCTACGTCTGATTTGAGTGTGCTTTTCTCTATCTGTTTGAAGTGTGAGACATAAAAAGGTGCTGGAACGTCATAGGGTAGACATAGCAAAGGTGGAAGTTCTGGGTGCCCAAAAAGAACAAGCTCTCTCTATGTGTGATGCCTGTAAAAATACAAGGGCTTGAAAGAGACAAATGATGATTTATGTCTGTAAAAATACAAAGGACATAGAAAAAAAAAGAATAAATTCTGCCAAAGTGATTTAAATGGCACTAGTCTTTAGGCACGTTTGGATAGAGCAGCACACGGTGGGACTCAAATCTGTGGTAAGTCTTGTCCCCTATACTTCAACAAATTAATCTAGCAGGATGTCTTAGTACCACTTGGAAGGGGTATGTTTAGGGTATTGATTTGTCCTTGTTAGTCCAGCATTGGGTCGTTTAGGGAAGTGTCTTGCCAACTTCAGTGATGGGGTAAACAACTGGGAATAAAGAAAACCAGGGGGTTCATGGTGTCTAGTCTGTTTTGTTATGTTTTTATTTTTGTCTTTGAGTCTTTGAGTCTTTATGCTTGGGGGCAAGCATGTTTCAAGTGTGGGGAATTTGATTGCATTACATTTAATCATGTTTTTACTGTCCATTTACATATTGTTTGGGCAGTAAATCTATTGATTTCCCTTTTATTCCTCATGCTTTGACAGTTCTGGTTCTGGAGCGGAGCATTTCAGTAGAGTGTTGGAGTTGATTACCAGATCGTCTTGGCCTAGATCTTGGCCAAGACCCATTCGCGCAGCGAGGAACGATTACCAATTCGTCTTGGCCGCAAGCTTGGCCAAGACTCATGTCGCGACAAGCCATCTCGAGCGACAGGATCAGTAAGCCTTTTGGGCCGCGTTTCACCTGGGCCTTGCGAGCTGTCAAGTCATAGCCATCCAGCAACTCTAGAGGGATCTGAAGACAATCTTATGTAGAATCCTATTTAGGATCTCCCTCTTTTGTTGTGATTTATTTCCCATAGAAAACATTACTATCTTTATCCTTTTAGATATGTTTGTAGAGTTAGAGTTGGAAAAGGACAAGAGGCTTTAGCTAGTATTTAGCCGGATTTTGTCTTGCCTTTCCAACTCTCTTCGATCTCTTTTCTTTTCCCGTTTTCAACATTAAACTACTTTCCTGCTCCGAAATTTTCCATTTGTGGAATTCTCAGATTCAGTTTTATTTATGCAAGTAAATATTTCCATTCTTCCATCTATGAGTACGTCTAGCTAAACATATATTCTTGGTAAGGGTTGAGGGGTTGTGTCCTTATTCATATTTGTGAGACCAAACCGTACTTAAAAGTCTTTGTAATTCATATTCGTTTATTCCTTGAGTTTATTAAACTGCTAACTCACTAGAGACAAGATCTGATCATTCTTGTACCCTAGTAGAGAAGAGTTGTAACCAGCCTAGAAGGAAAGGGAGCACCCGTCGGCTAGGCGAAGTAGGTGACTAGTCTCGCGCCAGACTAGAAGAAATAAGTGATCTAGGTCAAGACCAGATTGACAACCTAGGGTTTCCACAGGGAAACAACTTGGCCTAGGTATTGTCTTCCCCTATACCATTGAGGAAGCGAACAACCATTCAAGACAACAGTCAAACGGATAAACCCTTTAACCAGCAAGGTGTCCCTTGGCTAGGATTATCAGGAAAGGGAGCACCCGCCAGGTAATTTGCAGAGGAGGGAAGTCAGGAGTGAACAGGAGCACCTCCACTCTATAGCAGTACTATGAACGAAGAGATGAACATCCTCGAGTCAATGATCGAAGCATAAGAACAGAAGCTCTCACATCGCCCTTACCAGGAATTCCCTTTTATTTGATATCTTATAATCTTGACCCCTGTCTTGGCCAAGCCTTTGACCAAGACTACTTTGAACTGTTTTATTTTCTTTGTTTTCGTCTTTGCTTTCAGAATCACCTAACCAAAATCAGTGACGAGGAAGTCAACCAGGAACTACATTTCCCTAGAGGTCTGTGTGGACCGATCCTCTTACCGCAATCTACAAGTCTTTGTAGACAGTGATAAGTTGTATTTCTACCCCCATTTCTATATCTATTATACACTTATATTTGACGTGTTCGACACGCGATCAAAGGGACAAGGGTAGGCTACCGCCCACCCTAGCCCAATCCAATTTTTTTTTTTTACCAAGCCCATTAAGCCAAATCCCTCTGCCCATTCTCCTCTACCAAATCAAATCCCTAGCCTCTGCCAAATCCCTCTGCCTCTTTTCTTACTACATTGACCAAATCCCTAGTTTCTCCTCTCCTCGATCAAATGACTCAACCTTCTTTGAATGAAGGTTGAGTCATTTTCAGTGCGTCTACGCAACCAAGTGCCATCATTTTGGGGGATGTATAAATCTGGATTCATTCCTTCTAGATTAAGAAGTTGATGAGGAGTATATTTTTGTCCAGGTATATTGGTATCTGGTTTTATGTATGATGAAGATGGTGAGGTTGGAGAATCATGAATTATGTTAGGTCTTCTTGGAAAAGGTCTGATCGTTTGAGAAGATGAAGGTCTAGTGATAGTAGGTCTAAAGCTTGGATTTTGATTAAATGAAGGTCTGACTGCAGCTCCTCGTGCTCTTAGTCTAAAAACATATTGGTGGTAATTAGTTCTATAAGCTGGTGTATTACTGGATGAAGTTGTATTTTGAGCTCTGTTTATAGTCTTATAAACTTTATCTATGGTTTTATTCGTTGCTATAACCATGTTTCTTAATAACTCTATCTTAATTAAATCTTCATTCCATAATGGAGTTCTATTTGATGATAATGGAACGGCATTATCTCTTACGTCATTACTATCTGGGTTAAGATCTTCGATATAAGCATTATGCATAAACGTCAGGTGAGACACTAATTCTTGTTTAAGATGTTCTAAATCTGAAAGTCTATCAGTTCTTAGTACTGCTAAGCATGTAGCTAGTTTATCCCAAATAGACATGATGCATGTATAGTGAGAAAGCAGAAATTTAAAACATTTAAGAAAGCTTTGAAGTCTAAAAAGACGTTGTATGAAACCGAAAGCGTATTAAAACTTACAGTGATATTGCTCAGGATATTTGAAAGCTTTTCTCAAAGTTTTGTGATAATTTTTAGAGATTTTTATTTCTGATTCTGCCTCATAACTGAGGACTTCTTCCCTTTATATAGGGATTACATGTCTAGCGGATTTCAAAATAAATTACATTTCTCTAAACTAAGAGATAAGGATCTTATCTCTTTTACAATCTTTCTTTTCTTTCTAAAAGTTGTCTGCCACGATCGTTTTAGTGCTTTGCCAGCTGGTGTCGGCAAAGGGTCTTGTCTTCTTTTTGTCTGCCACGTCTGTTTTGTCTGAGTAGTTGAAATCTTCAAACGTCTTTGTAGTCTTAATCTTTGTTGTCTTCTAGCTTGCCACGCGTTTCTCCTTCTTTGGATAAGTGATCCTTCTTGTCGTTTTCTAATGATTATTATTCTTCTCTCTGTAGTTTCACCTTGAGTACTGACTGCAAGGTAAAAGTCTCTCTTTCTTTTTTGTCCTTGTCTAGGTTCGTCTTTTGCAAAAGGAGTCATGTTTGCAGTATTTTTCTTTTTTTTTTTTTTCTTTTTTTTTTTATTTATTTTATTTTCTTCCAAGCTCTGGATAGAGCTCTGTCATCATGTCATTGTCATAGTCTGGGTCTGAGTTGGCTTGGGTATAGGATTCTCCTCCATCTTCATCGTCTGAGAAGTGGGATAATTTTTCTAAGAGTTCTTCCTTCATCTTTCGTCTGGCTGCTCTTGCTGATGACTCTGCTTGAGTTGGGTCTGATTGAAACCTTGATTGTCCTCTAGGTGGAGGATTATCTATAATAGATTCTGATAATGTCTTTAGGACTGCAAATCTTGAGGCCTGTTCTTGTGGAAATCTTTTCCACCATTTCACTTTGAATCGTCTGGTGAGTATTGGATGTTGATCTTGCTCCGTCTTGTCTGTAATTTCATATTCCCAATATATGATCCAGGGGATATGAAACATAAGAGTGAAACTCAGCGTCTTGGGTAGATGTAGGTCTGGATATTTCTGAACAAAGGCTCCATAACCTTCTAGAACTGGGTCTGGAAAACATATTTCATGAGCACCGAAATGATGCCACCATCTATGGAACCATATCGGAAAATTAACTGAAATGTTTCTGTCAAAATGGAAGAACCATGAGTGTCCTCCTGTCGAGTATAGGAATGCATGGTGCCATGCCATCTGATAGTCATGATAATCAAAACCTTTAGGGAGAAAAGGTTGTGAAAATATTCTTTTTGTATAGGGGTTCATTTTCCAGTCTGTTGGGGTTAGGACTCTAAGGATTCTGCATTTCGAGTAGGAATATCTGTCTGGTCTTGCTTCAGTGGACTCATGGGTAATCTCTACTGAATCAGTGTCTACCAAGATAAACTCATAAAAGTTTCTAGTTTTTTCTAGGTCTGCTGGGATGTAGTGAAAGTCTTTTGGAAATAGGTTTGAGGTAATGGACCTTAAATCTGATCCATATTCTGGTTCAATATACGCAATGTTCTTGGTGACAGGCTTGAGTATTGGGCCTGATTTGTCTTGGGCTTTTGTCTGGTATGTCTGGTTTTGTGGTCTTGGTATATTGCCTAAAACTGTTGATCTTTGGGATATTGAAGCTGGTGATCTAGGTGGTTGGACTTGTAGAGCTGGTATAAGTCTAGGAGGAGTTCTTGGGCTTGTCATTCCTTGTAGGAACAGGCTTTGGTCTAATGTCTTTGAGGTAGGTGTCTGTGGTCTTAGTGTCTGTGGTCTCAGGTTGTCGAACCTGTTTGGTGAGTCTGGTATGCCAGATATTGTCATTGCGTATGATGCCTTTGTCTTTTTCTTCGGATCTACTTTGGTCGTCATTTTTCTTCCCCTGTAGAAATTCTCTGGATAGAAAGTCTGGTAAAGAGTTGTCTTTTCCTGAGATGTATTGTATTTCAAAATCAAAATTTGAAAGTAAAGCTTGCCATCTGGCAAAAATCTGTTTTGCAACAAGGTTTTTTACGTCCTTTTCTAAAACAAATTTTGCACTTTGACAATCAATTCTTAAAAGAAATTTTTTGTTGAAAACATCGTCTTGAAATTTATTAATGCATAAAACAATGGCTAATATTTCCTTTTTTATTGTTGAATAATTCTTTTGGGCTTCTATCCATAATCCTGAACAATATCTGATTAATTGCTCTTTCCCTTCAATTTTTTGCTTTAATATTCCTCCATATCCTATGTCTGAGGCATCCGTTTCTACAATTAGCTCTGCTAAAGGGTCTGGAATTCCTAAACATGGGAGATTTTTAACCTTTTCTTTGATTATTTTTACTACTGCAGTGTGTTCTTCTGTCCACTCAGTAGGAGTCTTTTTTAATCTTGCATATAAAATTGAACAGGTTGATCTAAGGTCTTTTATAAAGTCTGAGACATAATTTAAACATCCAAGAAATCTTTGTAATTGAGTTTTATCTTTTATTTCGTCTGGGAATTTATTAGCAAATTCTATTGATCTACTTATGGGACTAAACATTCCCTGATGGATGTTAAATCCTAAAAATCTTATATTAGTCTGACATAGTTTTAGTTTTGATGCTGATACTACAAGTCCATTTTCCTTTAATACTCTTAAGAATTTGTTAAGGTGCTGAAAATGCTCAGTCACTGATTTCGAGAAGACTAGCACGTCGTCTATGTATACTATGGTAAATTTAGTGTATGGGTTTAAGATATCATTCATCATCTTTTGAAATTCTGAGGGTGCATTTTTTAATCCAAAGGGCATTACATTCCACTCGTAATGTCCTAATGGAACTGTAAAAGCTGTTTTATATCGATCTTCTTCCTTGATTTGTATTTGCCAAAATCCTGATTTCATATCAAATTTGGAAAATATTGTTGCTCCATGTAGTCTTTTTATTAAATCTCTTTTATTAGGTATAGGATACCTAATCCATCTGAGTGCCTTATTTAAGGGCTTGTAATTTATTACAAGTCTAGGTGCTCCTCTTTCTAGCTCAGCTTGGTTTTGTACATAAAAAGCTGCACATGACCACGGGGATTTACTGGGTCTTATTAATTTCTTATTTAATAAAGATTGTATTTCCTCTTTACAATATTCCATCAATTCTTTATTCATTTGTATGGGTCTTGCTCTGGTGGGAATATTCTTCTCATCAAAGTCCTTTTCGTATGGTAAATCTATTACGTATTTCTTTCTATTCCAAAAAGCATTTGGAACTTCTGCACAAACTTCCTTTTCGAATTTTCCTTGAAACTCTTTAACTCTTTTTTGATTAAAAGGTGTTTGAATTTCTTCCTCTACTCTTTTATAGTTTATTTCTTTGGTAAGAAAGTGTATGTGTTTCCTTTTTTGTATTAGCATGATTTTCTTAGTTATAGAATAATCCCTTATGACATTTAAATCCTTTTGCCTAGGTTTTTCTATAAACCTAAAGCAGATGTCAGTTCCTTTTGCTTTAGTCCAAATTCCTTCATGTTCTACTCTGAATGGACAAATTTGGGCTAGGAATGGTGTTCCTAATATTACCTTCTGTCCTAAGTCTTTAGCAAGTATAAAAGGCTGTCTAAAACAGAATCCCTTTTTACAGATGTATGCTTTTGATAGTTTATACTTGATGTCTAATTTTTCCCAGTTTGCTGCGTATAATCGTTCTCTTGTTTTTTCATAATATTGTGTAGGTATTAATCCTTCTTGTATACAGTTCTGGTCAGCACCAGAGTCTACTAGCGCTGTTACATTAATATGGAAATCGTTATCTATTTTTAGTTCTATATTAACATGCCATTTTTGGAATTCTATTCTAGATATCACATTTAAATAGTGTTCTTCATCTATTCTTCCTAGAGCTTCGTTTTTTATTTCTTCATTTAAATCATTTTCTTCTTCCTGATTTTCCTCTACGAATTCTTCAAGGTTCTTATTTTCTACCATATCCATTCTTAAATTTAATTGAATATTTTCCGTCTGTAAAGTTCTTACTTCTGCCTTAATTTTTCTAATTTCCTCTTTTAAATCCTGGATTGTTACTGCTGATTCTTGTTTAGAGAATCTACTTATTACTTCTTTCATAGTATATGGTTGTATAATTTTTGCTTTTTTGTCGCTATTAATTACTTCTTGGAGTTTTTCTAAATATTCTCTTTGTGTATCTGCGTCATTAACCTTTCCAATTAGTTCCATTAGTAAGTCTGTTTCTTTAGTAATAACGTTGATTTGTTTATATGAGCAAGTACATATGTTATCCTCTTCTTCTTCTTCTTCTGAGTTTACTTCTTCTTCAGAAGTGTTTTCTTGTATTTCGTATATAGCTTCATTATTGCTACTTATAATTTCTTCATCTGTATCTGTCTCATTTAATAGTTGTACGAGTTCTTCCTTGAACTCTTCTTCACATTCTAAAGCTTGTATTTTTTCTTTCATTTTACATTCATTTTTGTAATGACCTGTTTTTCCACATTTATAACAAGTGGGTTGTCTGGTATTTGATTTTCTCTTTCCTTTATAATTATTATATCTTTTCTTGTGATATGTCTTTTTGTATGGTTTAAAAGGCTTTTCTTCACGTTTTTCTTTGTATTTAGATTTATACGGTTTCCTGTATTGCTTACTTTGTTTTTTATAACTTCTTGATGGGGCTCTAATGGTTTCGTATCCATATTGAGAGCAGAAAGATCCCAATTCTTTCCTTCCCAATAACTTATCACTCTTTAGCTTTGCTTTCAATTTCAGGTCTGTACAGAGGGATAGTCCTACTGTATTTATATGGGCTATTAGTTCTCCATATGTTAAATCTTCATATGGTATAATTCCTTGATTGGTTTCCTTTATTTTAGTCCTAACTTTCTCTGCGAATAATCTAGGTAGTCCTGATATAAATTTTTCTTTCCAAAAAGGGAGACTACAGTCGTCCTTTAAGAATACCTTTGTTAGGAACATGTCTTTATACCATGAAAAGTCTTGTAACTTGGGACAGGTTAAGTTCATTAATATTTCTGTTGTTTCTTCTTGAATTTGTTCGGGTTTTCCAATAAAATGTTTTAAAATGGAGAATATTAGAACATTTGTAGCATCTTCTGACACTTCTTCATCTTCTATTTTAGTAGCGTTCATTATAGCTAATTTTTCTGTTAGAGTGAGATAATTATCCCACCATCCTTTAAGCATTCCAGAAAATCCAGCCATTAATATATAAGCTACTTGTTTGTCAGTATTACCTCTGGTTCTATGAGTTGTTGCTGCTATTAACATAGCTGCTAACATACTCATGATTTCATGTTTGCTTTGACCATCTAAATTCCATTCATCTATACTTGAACCATCATACTTATTCTGTTGTCTTGTGTTTTTATCTTCTGATTGCATATCGGGAAAAGAGGGTCTTGGATAAAAATGCTTAACTTCAGGTCTCCGATAACTTGTTCCTTTTATTCTATTTATTTCTAGTTCTTTGAATTGATCTGATATTGTTTCTAGATTTTCTTTGGTTAAAACCGAGATTTGGTTTTTTGCTCCTGTGTTTATTTTATTTAGTTCTTGACTAATCTTTTGTAAGAGTGCATCTTCTTTCGAAAGTCTGAAGTTTTCTTTAAATCCTGGCATGGTATTTGGTTTAATTATTGGATTACTTATTTTTAAGGGTTTTTCCTTTTTCTCTATAGGAACCTTACTTCCTTCTCCTACATATGTATGTCCTGTATAATGTACTTTAGGGGGAGTATTTTCTTCTATCGTATTAAGTTGTTGTGCCATGGTATTTAGTAAGATATTTGTATAATTATTCTGAGATTGTATATTCTTTACATCTTTTAACTTGACCTCTCTATTTTCTTCTTTTATATCCTTTATTGGTGATGCTGATATATCAATACTATGATGCTTTATTTTAATTTCTTCAAATGGTGGATATACCGCTTTGATTTCTTCATTAGTGGCTATTTTCCAATTTTGAACTGGTGTCTTAATAACATTTATATTGTTCACGTTTAATAATTCTTTATGTCTTCTGAACCAGGTAAAAAAGGGTACATGCGTTTTTACTTCATTTAGGTATGTATAAAATTGTTCTCTTATGCTGTCCTTTTGTTCTTTCGTATAGTAATTAAAGAAATGAGTTCTTATATTCTTATTCGAAGGGTGATCAAATTCTCTTCTTAATCTTTCTTTGTCTATTTCATATTTTTTTGCGATCATGTTAATCTGATTCGTATATCTCATATTGCTTTCTGTAGGCGATGGTGTTCTTACTGTTTCTTGATCACAAGTCTGAAAACTATTTTGATCTGTGTAAATCGGTCTAGGTATTGTCCTATTAAAATCGACTCCTGTCAAATTTGTTAAATTTAATCTTGTTAAGGCAGAGTTCGATTGGCTTCTACTTAGTCTACGACTGCTTACTGATCTTCTAGGTCCAATTATACTAGCAGTTTCTTGAGGTGGAAAGTCTGTTATATTTATACTTCTTCTGTGTGGTTCAAATATTAGTCTAATATTTCCATTATCGTCTTCTTCCGTTCTTGCAGGTTGAGTTCTAGGCACTATGGATTGTGATTCATTAATTCCAGATAGAATCCATTCATCCGGAAAAGTTACTTGATCCCATTTTAATAATTTTGGCGTCTGGATCATTGCGTGTTCCGTGTTGGCTTCTATCAAAAGTGACTCATCTTTAGGAGAATGTCTTAGAGCTTTTGGATTAATATTTGTTGACATTACCTTGTAATATACTCTATATATTATTGCTACTCCTTTAGATCCTTCGAGCATATTATCTAGAACGTCTAAATTGAGTGTTAAAGCTTTTAGTCTATTTGGGTCTGTTAAAGAAACTGTGAAATTTGGATAACAGTTTAAATAAACTGGTCCTCTAGTTAAATTTGACTGAAATATTGCTAATAAAGAGTCATTAAAATTTTTAAATCTTGCGTCTCTTAAACACATGAGAATTGGTGAATCCATTCCAAGTCTGTATAGTGGCTTAGCTGCTATTTGTATTAATCCAATATGCATAAATCTATATTTCTTTCTGAATTTTTCAATTTGTCTTTTTTCTATTATCTCAATCGTCTTTTGCTCAGGGCTTATTGGGATTGTTCTTTCCGTGGTTTCTATTACATAATCATGGAATAATCTAAAGGATCCAATTTCGTATATATTCTTTATACTTTCTTTTGGAATAGTCCAATTCTTTAGATGCTGTTCTATCTCTGCTATATGTAATTCTTGTCTATTATAATCTTCTAAGTCATCATTTACTTCTTGATTACTATGACTAGAGCTTCCAAAGATATTACCGAATCTTTCCATGATATCAAAGATTAATAACTATCTTTCTTTTGGTGCTAAAGGTAAATTTGTTAATTATCTTCTTTTTCCTCTTACTACAGTAGTTTTTAGGTAAATTCGTCGGGACCACCACCGGGACCACCTACCTCACTGGGCTTTACGGCTAAACCAACGGATTTAACGGCTGACCAACGCCGAACGTTACCTAAAATCTCCTGTGGTGAGAGTTAGGAAGAGTCAAAACCTCCTTACCCTTACCCCCTCCAGAAAGAGAGCTACTTGGCTCCGCTACCATTTGTGAATCGGATCGTCTTTGAATGAAGGTTGAGTCATTTTCAGTGCGTCTACGCAACCAAGTGCCATCATTTTGGGGGATGTATAAATCTGGATTCATTCCTTCTAGATTAAGAAGTTGATGAGGAGTATATTTTTGTCCAGGTATATTGGTATCTGGTTTTATGTATGATGAAGATGGTGAGTTTGGAGAATCAGAAATAAAAATCTCTAAAAATTATCACAAAACTTTGAGAAAAGCTTTCAAATATCCTGAGCAATATCACTGTAAGTTTTAATACGCTTTCGGTTTCATACAACGTCTTTTTAGACTTCAAAGCTTTCTTAAATGTTTTAAATTTCTGCTTTCTCACTATACATGCATCATGTCTATTTGGGATAAACTAGCTACATGCTTAGCAGTACTAAGAACTGATAGACTTTCAGATTTAGAACATCTTAAACAAGAATTAGTGTCTCACCTGACGTTTATGCATAATGCTTATATCGAAGATCTTAACCCAGATAGTAATGACGTAAGAGATAATGCCGTTCCATTATCATCAAATAGAACTCCATTATGGAATGAAGATTTAATTAAGATAGAGTTATTAAGAAACATGGTTATAGCAACGAATAAAACCATAGATAAAGTTTATAAGACTATAAACAGAGCTCAAAATACAACTTCATCCAGTAATACACCAGCTTATAGAACTAATTACCACCAATATGTTTTTAGACCAACAGCACGAGGAGCTGCAGTCAGACCTTCATTTAATCAAAATCCAAGCTTTAGACCTACTATCACTAGACCTTCATCTTCTCAAACGATCAGACCTTTTCCAAGATCTGAGAAGGTACTGTGGTCCGCATTGCAGGTACTGTGGACCGTCGCGTACACTGATCTGAGAAGAGCCGCTCCGCCATACATCCTTCGGCAGAAGACAAATAATTATCAAATTGGTGCTTTCATTGAGAGCTTTGGTTCTATTAAGTGAGCATCCTTAATAACCAAGCTCCTCCTCCCCGAAGCTAGAAGGATTATGGCCTCAGAGTCAGATCCGGCGCTGTCCCGAACTTCCAACATCCCATACAACACCCGCAGACGCCTGTTTCCCTTCGCTACCTATGATGTCCCCACCCCAGGGCAGGACGTCACTGCAGGAGACTTGGACCCTCTTCCTGGGTCAAGTTCGGAAGAAGTTACCTTCCAGATTTGCTCTCCCTTCTCCCACATAGCAAGAACCAGCCATCCTACCCCCCAGGTGGGAAGAGCTATGATGGGAGAAGCGGACAACCCTTTAATGAATTCAATAGCTGCTCTCCAAGCTCAACTGGATCAGCTGACAGAGATGGCTGCTGGATTTACTCCTCATGCCTCAAGACCTGGTGTGTCATCCCATGTGGTTTTCACTCCAACCATTGTCACCGAACGACCCTTATCGCCCCAACAGTCTAGGGCGCTCCCGTCCTCATTACCTTTCCCCTTGGCCCCCATAAACGTTCCCCCATTCACGCGCGGACCTGCTGATCATTCTGGACAATACAGGGGAGGAATATCTATCCCCGAAGCAGTCCGCCAGCGTGATGAATATAGAGAGCCCTGGGATGAGCGACGGGGGGATATAGTGAGAGATCCATCTCCTAGATACAGTGAGAGATCTAGCAGCAGAAGTCAACGAGCTCGAACTCCGAGGAGCCGTAGTCGTTCTCCTAGGAGACACCAGGAATATGACCCTCAAAATCCCAGATACGACGCTGAAATTCCACATCAGCGTCAGCTTCGTAGGATCCCCGATGCTAACGTGGGTCATCCGTTCAGCTACCGTGTCAGGCACCACAAAGTCCATCGACATGTGAAACTCCTAGCAGAATCATATGATGGCACAAAAGATCCCATTTCTCACCTCAATAAGGTGAAGGATTTCGTGCAATTCCAAATGCGCAGTGACGCAACATTGTGTCAAATTTTCGTAATGACGCTGTCAGGAGTGGCACGTCTATAGTTCGAAGGACTCCCCGCCGGGTCTATCGATAATTTCTCTCAGCTGGAAGAAAAATTCAAAAGTCGGTTTAGCACGGCTATTCCTATCAGAAAGTCAGCAGCTGCGCTGTTCGATATCCATCAAAAACCACAGGAATCGTTGAACAACTTCTTAGGTCGCTTTGATCTCGAAATGTCCCTAACGCCAGGGGTCACTATCGATTTTGCGATTGAAGCCCTGAAACGCAATTGTCGATACGGCAAACTGAAAGATACGCTAACGGTGGACCCACCAACGACCCTGGATGCGTTGAGGCTGAAAGCGCATAACTATGCGAGAATGGAAGAGGAAGAAAATAGAGAATGGATCCGAGGCATGCCGACGGACCCATATGTGGCCCCTAACATCCTGAACAGCAATGCCCCTGACGCTAAACCCACCGAGGATCTCGGGCAGCGGAAAGAAAATAACATTAAGACCTCTAACCGGCAGAGAGGCAATTTCTCAAAGGGGAGACCTGGAGGATCCCCCACTCGGAAGCAAACGGACCCACCGAAAGGCCGAATATACGATCCTGACCTCCCGTCTCTCATACTCCCAAGGGCTGAGATCTTAGCAATAGTCCAACAGAGAAATTTACCTATCCGCTACCCAGCTCCCGTGAAACCAAGAGTAATCATGGGAGGAAGAGAAAATGCATACTGCAAATTCCATAAGGTCAAGGGACACTCAACAGATGTATGCAGAGAGTTAAAATCGGCTATAGAGCGATTAGTCGAAGAGGGCTACCTTGGAGAATTCGCCACAAAGGCAAGGGAGGAAGCCAGAAATAATCCAACTGGAAATACAACTGAACAGAGGCAAACGATCAAATCCACTGTTGCGGAAAAACAAAACCACCACCTCTGTGTATTCTCATCCCACTCTGACACTCCATTACCCACGTAACCAAACAATTCGGACTCCTACCTGAGCTAAAAAGCAACAGTCCCTTCTCCTTCTTCTTCCCCCACAAAATTCCCAAATCTCTAGAAAACAAAAATCCCTAATTCCTCCATTCTTCTCTCCAAATCAACCCACCATGAGCTCCGATAATTCCGACCACTATGCCGAGCTTCCAATCCCAAGCGAAAGCGACGACTTGAGAGGCGAAGCTCCACCAGTTGCTCCGCCGGAAAACACGACCTCCATTCGCCGTCGTCTCCAGATGATGATAGACGAAGACGCCGAAGACGACGCCAACACAGGAGCAGAGTCAGAGGACAGTGTCCGAGGAAAGGACTGGGCCGTCGTCTTAAGTGACACAGACTCCGACGGCGTCCCATTAATCAGAAAAAATAATCCAACAAAGACCACCGCCACGGTGGCAGACAGGGAGGAACGACGCGAAAAATGTAAAAGAAAGCGCGACGAGCAGGCAGTAGAGGGATCTACCCCAGCTCCGACCACGGCAACAGCGCGACCCACTAAGCCACCTCCGGCAAAGAAGCCCACCGTAAACGCACCACCAAAGAAGACCACCACTGTGAAGCAGGTGGCTCGCAAGAATGCGTCGGGGAAGAAACCGGCGAACATTCCAGCACCGCTGAGGGTTGAGACAGAGAAGACACCGACAAACACAAAGAAATCCAGTGCAACACCGTCAACTGCCAAAAGCAAATGGAAGAAAAAGGTGGTGGAGGAAGACGATGATGATGATGAGGACGACACTCCAGTCTTGGCCAAGACTCTGGCCAAGACTACTAAGGTACCTTCTCTTCCTCCCCTGGACACACTTCGAGGCTGGTTGAAGTTTGATACACCAGACCTCAAGTCTAAATTGCGTGATTTTCAGTCCTGTGACATCCCCGCCTATGTTAGGCTTGATTTTGATTTTCTAGATAAAATGGGATTAGGGAATAAAATTAGGGAGTTTGTGTATGCCATTGGTTGGACCCCTTTCATGTCTGTTGATTGTGATGCTTACACTGAACTCTATTTGGAATTTCACACTACCTTCTGGTTTGATGAGGCTACCTTGTATGTTAGAGGTAGGGATAAACCAGACCTTGCTGCTGCTGACGTGATTAATTTTCGCTTGTGTGATAAATGGAATCACTTATCTGTTAATGCTTTCAATTCTTTGTTAGGATTTGCATATAGTGATGGGGCTATATTTGATTATCCTGCTGATTGGGATAACAATACTACTTTTAGAGAGGTCACTGGTGACCCTAATGCAAAATTTGATAGAAATTCTAAGGCACACTCAATTCTAAACCCTGCTCTTAGGATGCTCCACAGGACTTTGTCTATCAACCTTTCGGGGAAGACAAAAGTCTCTGGAAATTTAGCCAAATCAGAACTCTTTTTGCTTTGGTGTATTCTACACCAGAAAAGAGTCAATTTATGACTTTATTTGGTTCAGCAATTGCATGCTCGTGAGTCTGTTACCAAGCTAATTTTTGGGTCTTTAATTACATGGCTTGCTGTTCAAACTGCTAAGCTAGATCTTGCCAATGCTGATTTGCATAAATCCTGTTCCCCAAAAATTCTAGATTTGAAAGCCTTCGACCAAATGGGATATTTCCATTTGGAAGAAGGGTTTGTTGCTTGTAATACAGGTTTTACTCCAGTGGGGGAGCACATTTTCTCCAAGAAAAATGATGGAAGATACAAGCTGCGGCCTGTGAAGATCCTAGGAGAGACTAAGGAAGACATTCCTGCTGAGGATCTAGGCCAAACCCCAGGCCAAGACACTCTCATTCCAGATCCTCTAGCAGCTGATCTAGGCCAAGCTTCAGGCCAAGATCCCTCCAGTACAACCGGTGAACCTCCAGCATGGGCCAGAGAATTCCAAGCCCTACAGTTGCTCATCCTGGAGGAGCAGAAGATTATCTTAGACTTTCTAGGCCAAGACAAGGGCCAAGACAGGCCACAAGAGCCTCTTACTGCAGACAGCACTGAGATAGTCCCATGCTGGGGTCAGGCGTTGATCGACAGTCAGAAGAGCATCATGGAGAGCATCAAACATGTCTATGATCATCTCCAAGTCCATTTCGAGTACATCAAGGCCATCGACAGAGGAACTGCACACATTCGAAAGAAGGTGTGTGACCACTTGGTCACTAGCAGTGACTCCGAGTCATCTGATGAGGAGGATGATCCTAAACCACCAGCACCACCTGCAAAGACACCGCATCCGTCTGTCCCTCCTCTTGCTCCAAAAGATCCAAAACCACAAGATCCTCCAGCCTCCGATCTAGGCCAAGCTTCAGGCCAAGATCCCCAGACTCCAGCAGCATGATCTGCTTCTGCCCCCAGGTTGTTTCATTCTTTTCTTTTAATTTTTATTTTTATGCTTCTCCACACAATGAGGACATTGTGTCTTTCAAGTGTGGGGAGGGTGTACAGTGAAGTCTTTTTTATTTTTGTGAGAATTATGTGTGTCTTTTGACGATTATGTGTTAATTGTCTGAATTTTTGAGTCAGTTTTTGCATAATTTTTGTGTCTTTTTGCATGCGTCTGTCCAGTCCATAGAGTCTGTCATTTGCATGAATTTTTATTTGTATTTTCTTTGCATGTTAAAGTCTGTTCCGATTGAGTGTGCACCGAACCCCTGTTTTCTAGCCTAGGTTGTTTAGTCTTTCGGTGGAATTGTATTTAGACACTTGTCTAGGCAACACAATGCTTTAGTAACAGGGAAGCGAATGAGCGCAACTATATCAATGCCTAAGGGGCATATACTCTAATGATTCCCAAACATTAACCATCCAAATGGAATTTAGGACATCTAGCTAGGACCTTAACTTTCATTAAGGTAATGGGACTTGCTACGTCTGATTTGAGTGTGCTTTTCTCTATCTGTTTGAAGTGTGAGACATAAAAAGGTGCTGGAACGTCATAGGGTAGACATAGCAAAGGTGGAAGTTCTGGGTGCCCAAAAAGAACAAGCTCTCTCTATGTGTGATGCCTGTAAAAATACAAGGGCTTGAAAGAGACAAATGATGATTTATGTCTGTAAAAATACAAAGGACATAGAAAAAAAAAGAATAAATTCTGCCAAAGTGATTTAAATGGCACTAGTCTTTAGGCACGTTTGGATAGAGCAGCACACGGTGGGACTCAAATCTGTGGTAAGTCTTGTCCCCTATACTTCAACAAATTAATCTAGCAGGATGTCTTAGTACCACTTGGAAGGGGTATGTTTAGGGTATTGATTTGTCCTTGTTAGTCCAGCATTGGGTCGTTTAGGGAAGTGTCTTGCCAACTTCAGTGATGGGGTAAACAACTGGGAATAAAGAAAACCAGGGGGTTCATGGTGTCTAGTCTGTTTTGTTATGTTTTTATTTTTGTCTTTGAGTCTTTGAGTCTTTATGCTTGGGGGCAAGCATGTTTCAAGTGTGGGGAATTTGATTGCATTACATTTAATCATGTTTTTACTGTCCATTTACATATTGTTTGGGCAGTAAATCTATTGATTTCCCTTTTATTCCTCATGCTTTGACAGTTCTGGTTCTGGAGCGGAGCATTTCAGTAGAGTGTTGGAGTTGATTACCAGATCGTCTTGGCCTAGATCTTGGCCAAGACCCATTCGCGCAGCGAGGAACGATTACCAATTCGTCTTGGCCGCAAGCTTGGCCAAGACTCATGTCGCGACAAGCCATCTCGAGCGACAGGATCAGTAAGCCTTTTGGGCCGCGTTTCACCTGGGCCTTGCGAGCTGTCAAGTCATAGCCATCCAGCAACTCTAGAGGGATCTGAAGACAATCTTATGTAGAATCCTATTTAGGATCTCCCTCTTTTGTTGTGATTTATTTCCCATAGAAAACATTACTATCTTTATCCTTTTAGATATGTTTGTAGAGTTAGAGTTGGAAAAGGACAAGAGGCTTTAGCTAGTATTTAGCCGGATTTTGTCTTGCCTTTCCAACTCTCTTCGATCTCTTTTCTTTTCCCGTTTTCAACATTAAACTACTTTCCTGCTCCGAAATTTTCCATTTGTGGAATTCTCAGATTCAGTTTTATTTATGCAAGTAAATATTTCCATTCTTCCATCTATGAGTACGTCTAGCTAAACATATATTCTTGGTAAGGGTTGAGGGGTTGTGTCCTTATTCATATTTGTGAGACCAAACCGTACTTAAAAGTCTTTGTAATTCATATTCGTTTATTCCTTGAGTTTATTAAACTGCTAACTCACTAGAGACAAGATCTGATCATTCTTGTACCCTAGTAGAGAAGAGTTGTAACCAGCCTAGAAGGAAAGGGAGCACCCGTCGGCTAGGCGAAGTAGGTGACTAGTCTCGCGCCAGACTAGAAGAAATAAGTGATCTAGGTCAAGACCAGATTGACAACCTAGGGTTTCCACAGGGAAACAACTTGGCCTAGGTATTGTCTTCCCCTATACCATTGAGGAAGCGAACAACCATTCAAGACAACAGTCAAACGGATAAACCCTTTAACCAGCAAGGTGTCCCTTGGCTAGGATTATCAGGAAAGGGAGCACCCGCCAGGTAATTTGCAGAGGAGGGAAGTCAGGAGTGAACAGGAGCACCTCCACTCTATAGCAGTACTATGAACGAAGAGATGAACATCCTCGAGTCAATGATCGAAGCATAAGAACAGAAGCTCTCACATCGCCCTTACCAGGAATTCCCTTTTATTTGATATCTTATAATCTTGACCCCTGTCTTGGCCAAGCCTTTGACCAAGACTACTTTGAACTGTTTTATTTTCTTTGTTTTCGTCTTTGCTTTCAGAATCACCTAACCAAAATCAGTGACGAGGAAGTCAACCAGGAACTACATTTCCCTAGAGGTCTGTGTGGACCGATCCTCTTACCGCAATCTACAAGTCTTTGTAGACAGTGATAAGTTGTATTTCTACCCCCATTTCTATATCTATTATACACTTATATTTGACGTGTTCGACACGCGATCAAAGGGACAAGGGTAGGCTACCGCCCACCCTAGCCCAATCCAATTTTTTTTTTTTACCAAGCCCATTAAGCCAAATCCCTCTGCCCATTCTCCTCTACCAAATCAAATCCCTAGCCTCTGCCAAATCCCTCTGCCTCTTTTCTTACTACATTGACCAAATCCCTAGTTTCTCCTCTCCTCGATCAAATGACTCAACCTTCTTTGAATGAAGGTTGAGTCATTTTCAGTGCGTCTACGCAACCAAGTGCCATCATTTTGGGGGATGTATAAATCTGGATTCATTCCTTCTAGATTAAGAAGTTGATGAGGAGTATATTTTTGTCCAGGTATATTGGTATCTGGTTTTATGTATGATGAAGATGGTGAGGTTGGAGAATCATGAATTATGTTAGGTCTTCTTGGAAAAGGTCTGATCGTTTGAGAAGATGAAGGTCTAGTGATAGTAGGTCTAAAGCTTGGATTTTGATTAAATGAAGGTCTGACTGCAGCTCCTCGTGCTCTTAGTCTAAAAACATATTGGTGGTAATTAGTTCTATAAGCTGGTGTATTACTGGATGAAGTTGTATTTTGAGCTCTGTTTATAGTCTTATAAACTTTATCTATGGTTTTATTCGTTGCTATAACCATGTTTCTTAATAACTCTATCTTAATTAAATCTTCATTCCATAATGGAGTTCTATTTGATGATAATGGAACGGCATTATCTCTTACGTCATTACTATCTGGGTTAAGATCTTCGATATAAGCATTATGCATAAACGTCAGGTGAGACACTAATTCTTGTTTAAGATGTTCTAAATCTGAAAGTCTATCAGTTCTTAGTACTGCTAAGCATGTAGCTAGTTTATCCCAAATAGACATGATGCATGTATAGTGAGAAAGCAGAAATTTAAAACATTTAAGAAAGCTTTGAAGTCTAAAAAGACGTTGTATGAAACCGAAAGCGTATTAAAACTTACAGTGATATTGCTCAGGATATTTGAAAGCTTTTCTCAAAGTTTTGTGATAATTTTTAGAGATTTTTATTTCTGATTCTGCCTCATAACTGAGGACTTCTTCCCTTTATATAGGGATTACATGTCTAGCGGATTTCAAAATAAATTACATTTCTCTAAACTAAGAGATAAGGATCTTATCTCTTTTACAATCTTTCTTTTCTTTCTAAAAGTTGTCTGCCACGATCGTTTTAGTGCTTTGCCAGCTGGTGTCGGCAAAGGGTCTTGTCTTCTTTTTGTCTGCCACGTCTGTTTTGTCTGAGTAGTTGAAATCTTCAAACGTCTTTGTAGTCTTAATCTTTGTTGTCTTCTAGCTTGCCACGCGTTTCTCCTTCTTTGGATAAGTGATCCTTCTTGTCGTTTTCTAATGATTATTATTCTTCTCTCTGTAGTTTCACCTTGAGTACTGACTGCAAGGTAAAAGTCTCTCTTTCTTTTTTGTCCTTGTCTAGGTTCGTCTTTTGCAAAAGGAGTCATGTTTGCAGTATTTTTCTTTTTTTTTTTTTTCTTTTTTTTTTTATTTATTTTATTTTCTTCCAAGCTCTGGATAGAGCTCTGTCATCATGTCATTGTCATAGTCTGGGTCTGAGTTGGCTTGGGTATAGGATTCTCCTCCATCTTCATCGTCTGAGAAGTGGGATAATTTTTCTAAGAGTTCTTCCTTCATCTTTCGTCTGGCTGCTCTTGCTGATGACTCTGCTTGAGTTGGGTCTGATTGAAACCTTGATTGTCCTCTAGGTGGAGGATTATCTATAATAGATTCTGATAATGTCTTTAGGACTGCAAATCTTGAGGCCTGTTCTTGTGGAAATCTTTTCCACCATTTCACTTTGAATCGTCTGGTGAGTATTGGATGTTGATCTTGCTCCGTCTTGTCTGTAATTTCATATTCCCAATATATGATCCAGGGGATATGAAACATAAGAGTGAAACTCAGCGTCTTGGGTAGATGTAGGTCTGGATATTTCTGAACAAAGGCTCCATAACCTTCTAGAACTGGGTCTGGAAAACATATTTCATGAGCACCGAAATGATGCCACCATCTATGGAACCATATCGGAAAATTAACTGAAATGTTTCTGTCAAAATGGAAGAACCATGAGTGTCCTCCTGTCGAGTATAGGAATGCATGGTGCCATGCCATCTGATAGTCATGATAATCAAAACCTTTAGGGAGAAAAGGTTGTGAAAATATTCTTTTTGTATAGGGGTTCATTTTCCAGTCTGTTGGGGTTAGGACTCTAAGGATTCTGCATTTCGAGTAGGAATATCTGTCTGGTCTTGCTTCAGTGGACTCATGGGTAATCTCTACTGAATCAGTGTCTACCAAGATAAACTCATAAAAGTTTCTAGTTTTTTCTAGGTCTGCTGGGATGTAGTGAAAGTCTTTTGGAAATAGGTTTGAGGTAATGGACCTTAAATCTGATCCATATTCTGGTTCAATATACGCAATGTTCTTGGTGACAGGCTTGAGTATTGGGCCTGATTTGTCTTGGGCTTTTGTCTGGTATGTCTGGTTTTGTGGTCTTGGTATATTGCCTAAAACTGTTGATCTTTGGGATATTGAAGCTGGTGATCTAGGTGGTTGGACTTGTAGAGCTGGTATAAGTCTAGGAGGAGTTCTTGGGCTTGTCATTCCTTGTAGGAACAGGCTTTGGTCTAATGTCTTTGAGGTAGGTGTCTGTGGTCTTAGTGTCTGTGGTCTCAGGTTGTCGAACCTGTTTGGTGAGTCTGGTATGCCAGATATTGTCATTGCGTATGATGCCTTTGTCTTTTTCTTCGGATCTACTTTGGTCGTCATTTTTCTTCCCCTGTAGAAATTCTCTGGATAGAAAGTCTGGTAAAGAGTTGTCTTTTCCTGAGATGTATTGTATTTCAAAATCAAAATTTGAAAGTAAAGCTTGCCATCTGGCAAAAATCTGTTTTGCAACAAGGTTTTTTACGTCCTTTTCTAAAACAAATTTTGCACTTTGACAATCAATTCTTAAAAGAAATTTTTTGTTGAAAACATCGTCTTGAAATTTATTAATGCATAAAACAATGGCTAATATTTCCTTTTTTATTGTTGAATAATTCTTTTGGGCTTCTATCCATAATCCTGAACAATATCTGATTAATTGCTCTTTCCCTTCAATTTTTTGCTTTAATATTCCTCCATATCCTATGTCTGAGGCATCCGTTTCTACAATTAGCTCTGCTAAAGGGTCTGGAATTCCTAAACATGGGAGATTTTTAACCTTTTCTTTGATTATTTTTACTACTGCAGTGTGTTCTTCTGTCCACTCAGTAGGAGTCTTTTTTAATCTTGCATATAAAATTGAACAGGTTGATCTAAGGTCTTTTATAAAGTCTGAGACATAATTTAAACATCCAAGAAATCTTTGTAATTGAGTTTTATCTTTTATTTCGTCTGGGAATTTATTAGCAAATTCTATTGATCTACTTATGGGACTAAACATTCCCTGATGGATGTTAAATCCTAAAAATCTTATATTAGTCTGACATAGTTTTAGTTTTGATGCTGATACTACAAGTCCATTTTCCTTTAATACTCTTAAGAATTTGTTAAGGTGCTGAAAATGCTCAGTCACTGATTTCGAGAAGACTAGCACGTCGTCTATGTATACTATGGTAAATTTAGTGTATGGGTTTAAGATATCATTCATCATCTTTTGAAATTCTGAGGGTGCATTTTTTAATCCAAAGGGCATTACATTCCACTCGTAATGTCCTAATGGAACTGTAAAAGCTGTTTTATATCGATCTTCTTCCTTGATTTGTATTTGCCAAAATCCTGATTTCATATCAAATTTGGAAAATATTGTTGCTCCATGTAGTCTTTTTATTAAATCTCTTTTATTAGGTATAGGATACCTAATCCATCTGAGTGCCTTATTTAAGGGCTTGTAATTTATTACAAGTCTAGGTGCTCCTCTTTCTAGCTCAGCTTGGTTTTGTACATAAAAAGCTGCACATGACCACGGGGATTTACTGGGTCTTATTAATTTCTTATTTAATAAAGATTGTATTTCCTCTTTACAATATTCCATCAATTCTTTATTCATTTGTATGGGTCTTGCTCTGGTGGGAATATTCTTCTCATCAAAGTCCTTTTCGTATGGTAAATCTATTACGTATTTCTTTCTATTCCAAAAAGCATTTGGAACTTCTGCACAAACTTCCTTTTCGAATTTTCCTTGAAACTCTTTAACTCTTTTTTGATTAAAAGGTGTTTGAATTTCTTCCTCTACTCTTTTATAGTTTATTTCTTTGGTAAGAAAGTGTATGTGTTTCCTTTTTTGTATTAGCATGATTTTCTTAGTTATAGAATAATCCCTTATGACATTTAAATCCTTTTGCCTAGGTTTTTCTATAAACCTAAAGCAGATGTCAGTTCCTTTTGCTTTAGTCCAAATTCCTTCATGTTCTACTCTGAATGGACAAATTTGGGCTAGGAATGGTGTTCCTAATATTACCTTCTGTCCTAAGTCTTTAGCAAGTATAAAAGGCTGTCTAAAACAGAATCCCTTTTTACAGATGTATGCTTTTGATAGTTTATACTTGATGTCTAATTTTTCCCAGTTTGCTGCGTATAATCGTTCTCTTGTTTTTTCATAATATTGTGTAGGTATTAATCCTTCTTGTATACAGTTCTGGTCAGCACCAGAGTCTACTAGCGCTGTTACATTAATATGGAAATCGTTATCTATTTTTAGTTCTATATTAACATGCCATTTTTGGAATTCTATTCTAGATATCACATTTAAATAGTGTTCTTCATCTATTCTTCCTAGAGCTTCGTTTTTTATTTCTTCATTTAAATCATTTTCTTCTTCCTGATTTTCCTCTACGAATTCTTCAAGGTTCTTATTTTCTACCATATCCATTCTTAAATTTAATTGAATATTTTCCGTCTGTAAAGTTCTTACTTCTGCCTTAATTTTTCTAATTTCCTCTTTTAAATCCTGGATTGTTACTGCTGATTCTTGTTTAGAGAATCTACTTATTACTTCTTTCATAGTATATGGTTGTATAATTTTTGCTTTTTTGTCGCTATTAATTACTTCTTGGAGTTTTTCTAAATATTCTCTTTGTGTATCTGCGTCATTAACCTTTCCAATTAGTTCCATTAGTAAGTCTGTTTCTTTAGTAATAACGTTGATTTGTTTATATGAGCAAGTACATATGTTATCCTCTTCTTCTTCTTCTTCTGAGTTTACTTCTTCTTCAGAAGTGTTTTCTTGTATTTCGTATATAGCTTCATTATTGCTACTTATAATTTCTTCATCTGTATCTGTCTCATTTAATAGTTGTACGAGTTCTTCCTTGAACTCTTCTTCACATTCTAAAGCTTGTATTTTTTCTTTCATTTTACATTCATTTTTGTAATGACCTGTTTTTCCACATTTATAACAAGTGGGTTGTCTGGTATTTGATTTTCTCTTTCCTTTATAATTATTATATCTTTTCTTGTGATATGTCTTTTTGTATGGTTTAAAAGGCTTTTCTTCACGTTTTTCTTTGTATTTAGATTTATACGGTTTCCTGTATTGCTTACTTTGTTTTTTATAACTTCTTGATGGGGCTCTAATGGTTTCGTATCCATATTGAGAGCAGAAAGATCCCAATTCTTTCCTTCCCAATAACTTATCACTCTTTAGCTTTGCTTTCAATTTCAGGTCTGTACAGAGGGATAGTCCTACTGTATTTATATGGGCTATTAGTTCTCCATATGTTAAATCTTCATATGGTATAATTCCTTGATTGGTTTCCTTTATTTTAGTCCTAACTTTCTCTGCGAATAATCTAGGTAGTCCTGATATAAATTTTTCTTTCCAAAAAGGGAGACTACAGTCGTCCTTTAAGAATACCTTTGTTAGGAACATGTCTTTATACCATGAAAAGTCTTGTAACTTGGGACAGGTTAAGTTCATTAATATTTCTGTTGTTTCTTCTTGAATTTGTTCGGGTTTTCCAATAAAATGTTTTAAAATGGAGAATATTAGAACATTTGTAGCATCTTCTGACACTTCTTCATCTTCTATTTTAGTAGCGTTCATTATAGCTAATTTTTCTGTTAGAGTGAGATAATTATCCCACCATCCTTTAAGCATTCCAGAAAATCCAGCCATTAATATATAAGCTACTTGTTTGTCAGTATTACCTCTGGTTCTATGAGTTGTTGCTGCTATTAACATAGCTGCTAACATACTCATGATTTCATGTTTGCTTTGACCATCTAAATTCCATTCATCTATACTTGAACCATCATACTTATTCTGTTGTCTTGTGTTTTTATCTTCTGATTGCATATCGGGAAAAGAGGGTCTTGGATAAAAATGCTTAACTTCAGGTCTCCGATAACTTGTTCCTTTTATTCTATTTATTTCTAGTTCTTTGAATTGATCTGATATTGTTTCTAGATTTTCTTTGGTTAAAACCGAGATTTGGTTTTTTGCTCCTGTGTTTATTTTATTTAGTTCTTGACTAATCTTTTGTAAGAGTGCATCTTCTTTCGAAAGTCTGAAGTTTTCTTTAAATCCTGGCATGGTATTTGGTTTAATTATTGGATTACTTATTTTTAAGGGTTTTTCCTTTTTCTCTATAGGAACCTTACTTCCTTCTCCTACATATGTATGTCCTGTATAATGTACTTTAGGGGGAGTATTTTCTTCTATCGTATTAAGTTGTTGTGCCATGGTATTTAGTAAGATATTTGTATAATTATTCTGAGATTGTATATTCTTTACATCTTTTAACTTGACCTCTCTATTTTCTTCTTTTATATCCTTTATTGGTGATGCTGATATATCAATACTATGATGCTTTATTTTAATTTCTTCAAATGGTGGATATACCGCTTTGATTTCTTCATTAGTGGCTATTTTCCAATTTTGAACTGGTGTCTTAATAACATTTATATTGTTCACGTTTAATAATTCTTTATGTCTTCTGAACCAGGTAAAAAAGGGTACATGCGTTTTTACTTCATTTAGGTATGTATAAAATTGTTCTCTTATGCTGTCCTTTTGTTCTTTCGTATAGTAATTAAAGAAATGAGTTCTTATATTCTTATTCGAAGGGTGATCAAATTCTCTTCTTAATCTTTCTTTGTCTATTTCATATTTTTTTGCGATCATGTTAATCTGATTCGTATATCTCATATTGCTTTCTGTAGGCGATGGTGTTCTTACTGTTTCTTGATCACAAGTCTGAAAACTATTTTGATCTGTGTAAATCGGTCTAGGTATTGTCCTATTAAAATCGACTCCTGTCAAATTTGTTAAATTTAATCTTGTTAAGGCAGAGTTCGATTGGCTTCTACTTAGTCTACGACTGCTTACTGATCTTCTAGGTCCAATTATACTAGCAGTTTCTTGAGGTGGAAAGTCTGTTATATTTATACTTCTTCTGTGTGGTTCAAATATTAGTCTAATATTTCCATTATCGTCTTCTTCCGTTCTTGCAGGTTGAGTTCTAGGCACTATGGATTGTGATTCATTAATTCCAGATAGAATCCATTCATCCGGAAAAGTTACTTGATCCCATTTTAATAATTTTGGCGTCTGGATCATTGCGTGTTCCGTGTTGGCTTCTATCAAAAGTGACTCATCTTTAGGAGAATGTCTTAGAGCTTTTGGATTAATATTTGTTGACATTACCTTGTAATATACTCTATATATTATTGCTACTCCTTTAGATCCTTCGAGCATATTATCTAGAACGTCTAAATTGAGTGTTAAAGCTTTTAGTCTATTTGGGTCTGTTAAAGAAACTGTGAAATTTGGATAACAGTTTAAATAAACTGGTCCTCTAGTTAAATTTGACTGAAATATTGCTAATAAAGAGTCATTAAAATTTTTAAATCTTGCGTCTCTTAAACACATGAGAATTGGTGAATCCATTCCAAGTCTGTATAGTGGCTTAGCTGCTATTTGTATTAATCCAATATGCATAAATCTATATTTCTTTCTGAATTTTTCAATTTGTCTTTTTTCTATTATCTCAATCGTCTTTTGCTCAGGGCTTATTGGGATTGTTCTTTCCGTGGTTTCTATTACATAATCATGGAATAATCTAAAGGATCCAATTTCGTATATATTCTTTATACTTTCTTTTGGAATAGTCCAATTCTTTAGATGCTGTTCTATCTCTGCTATATGTAATTCTTGTCTATTATAATCTTCTAAGTCATCATTTACTTCTTGATTACTATGACTAGAGCTTCCAAAGATATTACCGAATCTTTCCATGATATCAAAGATTAATAACTATCTTTCTTTTGGTGCTAAAGGTAAATTTGTTAATTATCTTCTTTTTCCTCTTACTACAGTAGTTTTTAGGTAAATTCGTCGGGACCACCACCGGGACCACCTACCTCACTGGGCTTTACGGCTAAACCAACGGATTTAACGGCTGACCAACGCCGAACGTTACCTAAAATCTCCTGTGGTGAGAGTTAGGAAGAGTCAAAACCTCCTTACCCTTACCCCCTCCAGAAAGAGAGCTACTTGGCTCCGCTACCATTTGTGAATCGGATCGTCTTTGAATGAAGGTTGAGTCATTTTCAGTGCGTCTACGCAACCAAGTGCCATCATTTTGGGGGATGTATAAATCTGGATTCATTCCTTCTAGATTAAGAAGTTGATGAGGAGTATATTTTTGTCCAGGTATATTGGTATCTGGTTTTATGTATGATGAAGATGGTGAGTTTGGAGAATCAGAAATAAAAATCTCTAAAAATTATCACAAAACTTTGAGAAAAGCTTTCAAATATCCTGAGCAATATCACTGTAAGTTTTAATACGCTTTCGGTTTCATACAACGTCTTTTTAGACTTCAAAGCTTTCTTAAATGTTTTAAATTTCTGCTTTCTCACTATACATGCATCATGTCTATTTGGGATAAACTAGCTACATGCTTAGCAGTACTAAGAACTGATAGACTTTCAGATTTAGAACATCTTAAACAAGAATTAGTGTCTCACCTGACGTTTATGCATAATGCTTATATCGAAGATCTTAACCCAGATAGTAATGACGTAAGAGATAATGCCGTTCCATTATCATCAAATAGAACTCCATTATGGAATGAAGATTTAATTAAGATAGAGTTATTAAGAAACATGGTTATAGCAACGAATAAAACCATAGATAAAGTTTATAAGACTATAAACAGAGCTCAAAATACAACTTCATCCAGTAATACACCAGCTTATAGAACTAATTACCACCAATATGTTTTTAGACCAACAGCACGAGGAGCTGCAGTCAGACCTTCATTTAATCAAAATCCAAGCTTTAGACCTACTATCACTAGACCTTCATCTTCTCAAACGATCAGACCTTTTCCAAGATCTGAGAAGGTACTGTGGTCCGCATTGCAGGTACTGTGGACCGTCGCGTACACTGATCTGAGAAGAGCCGCTCCGCCATACATCCTTCGGCAGAAGACAAATAATTATCAAATTGGTGCTTTCATTGAGAGCTTTGGTTCTATTAAGTGAGCATCCTTAATAACCAAGCTCCTCCTCCCCGAAGCTAGAAGGATTATGGCCTCAGAGTCAGATCCGGCGCTGTCCCGAACTTCCAACATCCCATACAACACCCGCAGACGCCTGTTTCCCTTCGCTACCTATGATGTCCCCACCCCAGGGCAGGACGTCACTGCAGGAGACTTGGACCCTCTTCCTGGGTCAAGTTCGGAAGAAGTTACCTTCCAGATTTGCTCTCCCTTCTCCCACATAGCAAGAACCAGCCATCCTACCCCCCAGGTGGGAAGAGCTATGATGGGAGAAGCGGACAACCCTTTAATGAATTCAATAGCTGCTCTCCAAGCTCAACTGGATCAGCTGACAGAGATGGCTGCTGGATTTACTCCTCATGCCTCAAGACCTGGTGTGTCATCCCATGTGGTTTTCACTCCAACCATTGTCACCGAACGACCCTTATCGCCCCAACAGTCTAGGGCGCTCCCGTCCTCATTACCTTTCCCCTTGGCCCCCATAAACGTTCCCCCATTCACGCGCGGACCTGCTGATCATTCTGGACAATACAGGGGAGGAATATCTATCCCCGAAGCAGTCCGCCAGCGTGATGAATATAGAGAGCCCTGGGATGAGCGACGGGGGGATATAGTGAGAGATCCATCTCCTAGATACAGTGAGAGATCTAGCAGCAGAAGTCAACGAGCTCGAACTCCGAGGAGCCGTAGTCGTTCTCCTAGGAGACACCAGGAATATGACCCTCAAAATCCCAGATACGACGCTGAAATTCCACATCAGCGTCAGCTTCGTAGGATCCCCGATGCTAACGTGGGTCATCCGTTCAGCTACCGTGTCAGGCACCACAAAGTCCATCGACATGTGAAACTCCTAGCAGAATCATATGATGGCACAAAAGATCCCATTTCTCACCTCAATAAGGTGAAGGATTTCGTGCAATTCCAAATGCGCAGTGACGCAACATTGTGTCAAATTTTCGTAATGACGCTGTCAGGAGTGGCACGTCTATAGTTCGAAGGACTCCCCGCCGGGTCTATCGATAATTTCTCTCAGCTGGAAGAAAAATTCAAAAGTCGGTTTAGCACGGCTATTCCTATCAGAAAGTCAGCAGCTGCGCTGTTCGATATCCATCAAAAACCACAGGAATCGTTGAACGACTTCTTAGGTCGCTTTGATCTCGAAATGTCCCTAACGCCAGGGGTCACTATCGATTTTGCGATTGAAGCCCTGAAACGCAATTGTCGATACGGCAAACTGAAAGATACGCTAACGGTGGACCCACCAACGACCCTGGATGCGTTGAGGCTGAAAGCGCATAACTATGCGAGAATGGAAGAGGAAGAAAATAGAGAATGGATCCGAGGCATGCCGACGGACCCATATATGGCCCCTAACATCCTGAACAGCAATGCCCCTGACGCTAAACCCACCGAGGATCTCGGGCAGCGGAAAGAAAATAACATTAAGACCTCTAACCGGCAGAGAGGCAATTTCTCAAAGGGGAGACCTGGAGGATCCCCCACTCGGAAGCAAACGGACCCACCGAAAGGCCGAATATACGATCCTGACCTCCCGTCTCTCATACTCCCAAGGGCTGAGATCTTAGCAATAGTCCAACAGAGAAATTTACCTATCCGCTACCCAGCTCCCGTGAAACCAAGAGTAATCATGGGAGGAAGAGAAAATGCATACTGCAAATTCCATAAGGTCAAGGGACACTCAACAGATGTATGCAGAGAGTTAAAATCGGCTATAGAGCGATTAGTCGAAGAGGGCTACCTTGGAGAATTCGCCACAAAGGCAAGGGAGGAAGCCAGAAATAATCCAACTGGAAATACAACTGAACAGAGGCAAACGATCAAATCCACTGTTGCGGAAAAACAAAACCACCACCTCTGTGTATTCTCATCCCACTCTGACACTCCATTACCCACGTAACCAAACAATTCGGACTCCTACCTGAGCTAAAAAGCAACAGTCCCTTCTCCTTCTTCTTCCCCCACAAAATTCCCAAATCTCTAGAAAACAAAAATCCCTAATTCCTCCATTCTTCTCTCCAAATCAACCCACCATGAGCTCCGATAATTCCGACCACTATGCCGAGCTTCCAATCCCAAGCGAAAGCGACGACTTGAGAGGCGAAGCTCCACCAGTTGCTCCGCCGGAAAACACGACCTCCATTCGCCGTCGTCTCCAGATGATGATAGACGAAGACGCCGAAGACGACGCCAACACAGGAGCAGAGTCAGAGGACAGTGTCCGAGGAAAGGACTGGGCCGTCGTCTTAAGTGACACAGACTCCGACGGCGTCCCATTAATCAGAAAAAATAATCCAACAAAGACCACCGCCACGGTGGCAGACAGGGAGGAACGACGCGAAAAATGTAAAAGAAAGCGCGACGAGCAGGCAGTAGAGGGATCTACCCCAGCTCCGACCACGGCAACAGCGCGACCCACTAAGCCACCTCCGGCAAAGAAGCCCACCGTAAACGCACCACCAAAGAAGACCACCACTGTGAAGCAGGTGGCTCGCAAGAATGCGTCGGGGAAGAAACCGGCGAACATTCCAGCACCGCTGAGGGTTGAGACAGAGAAGACACCGACAAACACAAAGAAATCCAGTGCAACACCGTCAACTGCCAAAAGCAAATGGAAGAAAAAGGTGGTGGAGGAAGACGATGATGATGATGAGGACGACACTCCAGTCTTGGCCAAGACTCTGGCCAAGACTACTAAGGTACCTTCTCTTCCTCCCCTGGACACACTTCGAGGCTGGTTGAAGTTTGATACACCAGACCTCAAGTCTAAATTGCGTGATTTTCAGTCCTGTGACATCCCCGCCTATGTTAGGCTTGATTTTGATTTTCTAGATAAAATGGGATTAGGGAATAAAATTAGGGAGTTTGTGTATGCCATTGGTTGGACCCCTTTCATGTCTGTTGATTGTGATGCTTACACTGAACTCTATTTGGAATTTCACACTACCTTCTGGTTTGATGAGGCTACCTTGTATGTTAGAGGTAGGGATAAACCAGACCTTGCTGCTGCTGACGTGATTAATTTTCGCTTGTGTGATAAATGGAATCACTTATCTGTTAATGCTTTCAATTCTTTGTTAGGATTTGCATATAGTGATGGGGCTATATTTGATTATCCTGCTGATTGGGATAACAATACTACTTTTAGAGAGGTCACTGGTGACCCTAATGCAAAATTTGATAGAAATTCTAAGGCACACTCAATTCTAAACCCTGCTCTTAGGATGCTCCACAGGACTTTGTCTATCAACCTTTCGGGGAAGACAAAAGTCTCTGGAAATTTAGCCAAATCAGAACTCTTTTTGCTTTGGTGTATTCTACACCAGAAAAGAGTCAATTTATGACTTTATTTGGTTCAGCAATTGCATGCTCGTGAGTCTGTTACCAAGCTAATTTTTGGGTCTTTAATTACATGGCTTGCTGTTCAAACTGCTAAGCTAGATCTTGCCAATGCTGATTTGCATAAATCCTGTTCCCCAAAAATTCTAGATTTGAAAGCCTTCGACCAAATGGGATATTTCCATTTGGAAGAAGGGTTTGTTGCTTGTAATACAGGTTTTACTCCAGTGGGGGAGCACATTTTCTCCAAGAAAAATGATGGAAGATACAAGCTGCGGCCTGTGAAGATCCTAGGAGAGACTAAGGAAGACATTCCTGCTGAGGATCTAGGCCAAACCCCAGGCCAAGACACTCTCATTCCAGATCCTCTAGCAGCTGATCTAGGCCAAGCTTCAGGCCAAGATCCCTCCAGTACAACCGGTGAACCTCCAGCATGGGCCAGAGAATTCCAAGCCCTACAGTTGCTCATCCTGGAGGAGCAGAAGATTATCTTAGACTTTCTAGGCCAAGACAAGGGCCAAGACAGGCCACAAGAGCCTCTTACTGCAAACAGCACTGAGATAGTCCCATGCTGGGGTCAGGCGTTGATCGACAGTCAGAAGAGCATCATGGAGAGCATCAAACATGTCTATGATCATCTCCAAGTCCATTTCGAGTACATCAAGGCCATCGACAGAGGAACTGCACACATTCGAAAGAAGGTGTGTGACCACTTGGTCACTAGCAGTGACTCCGAGTCATCTGATGAGGAGGATGATCCTAAACCACCAGCACCACCTGCAAAGACACCGCATCCGTCTGTCCCTCCTCTTGCTCCAAAAGATCCAAAACCACAAGATCCTCCAGCCTCCGATCTAGGCCAAGCTTCAGGCCAAGATCCCCAGACTCCAGCAGCATGATCTGCTTCTGCCCCCAGGTTGTTTCATTCTTTTCTTTTAATTTTTATTTTTATGCTTCTCCACACAATGAGGACATTGTGTCTTTCAAGTGTGGGGAGGGTGTACAGTGAAGTCTTTTTTATTTTTGTGAGAATTATGTGTGTCTTTTGACGATTATGTGTTAATTGTCTGAATTTTTGAGTCAGTTTTTGCATAATTTTTGTGTCTTTTTGCATGCGTCTGTCCAGTCCATAGAGTCTGTCATTTGCATGAATTTTTATTTGTATTTTCTTTGCATGTTAAAGTCTGTTCCGATTGAGTGTGCACCGAACCCCTGTTTTCTAGCCTAGGTTGTTTAGTCTTTCGGTGGAATTGTATTTAGACACTTGTCTAGGCAACACAATGCTTTAGTAACAGGGAAGCGAATGAGCGCAACTATATCAATGCCTAAGGGGCATATACTCTAATGATTCCCAAACATTAACCATCCAAATGGAATTTAGGACATCTAGCTAGGACCTTAACTTTCATTAAGGTAATGGGACTTGCTACGTCTGATTTGAGTGTGCTTTTCTCTATCTGTTTGAAGTGTGAGACATAAAAAGGTGCTGGAACGTCATAGGGTAGACATAGCAAAGGTGGAAGTTCTGGGTGCCCAAAAAGAACAAGCTCTCTCTATGTGTGATGCCTGTAAAAATACAAGGGCTTGAAAGAGACAAATGATGATTTATGTCTGTAAAAATACAAAGGACATAGAAAAAAAAAGAATAAATTCTGCCAAAGTGATTTAAATGGCACTAGTCTTTAGGCACGTTTGGATAGAGCAGCACACGGTGGGACTCAAATCTGTGGTAAGTCTTGTCCCCTATACTTCAACAAATTAATCTAGCAGGATGTCTTAGTACCACTTGGAAGGGGTATGTTTAGGGTATTGATTTGTCCTTGTTAGTCCAGCATTGGGTCGTTTAGGGAAGTGTCTTGCCAACTTCAGTGATGGGGTAAACAACTGGGAATAAAGAAAACCAGGGGGTTCATGGTGTCTAGTCTGTTTTGTTATGTTTTTATTTTTGTCTTTGAGTCTTTGAGTCTTTATGCTTGGGGGCAAGCATGTTTCAAGTGTGGGGAATTTGATTGCATTACATTTAATCATGTTTTTACTGTCCATTTACATATTGTTTGGGCAGTAAATCTATTGATTTCCCTTTTATTCCTCATGCTTTGACAGTTCTGGTTCTGGAGCGGAGCATTTCAGTAGAGTGTTGGAGTTGATTACCAGATCGTCTTGGCCTAGATCTTGGCCAAGACCCATTCGCGCAGCGAGGAACGATTACCAATTCGTCTTGGCCGCAAGCTTGGCCAAGACTCATGTCGCGACAAGCCATCTCGAGCGACAGGATCAGTAAGCCTTTTGGGCCGCGTTTCACCTGGGCCTTGCGAGCTGTCAAGTCATAGCCATCCAGCAACTCTAGAGGGATCTGAAGACAATCTTATGTAGAATCCTATTTAGGATCTCCCTCTTTTGTTGTGATTTATTTCCCATAGAAAACATTACTATCTTTATCCTTTTAGATATGTTTGTAGAGTTAGAGTTGGAAAAGGACAAGAGGCTTTAGCTAGTATTTAGCCGGATTTTGTCTTGCCTTTCCAACTCTCTTCGATCTCTTTTCTTTTCCCGTTTTCAACATTAAACTACTTTCCTGCTCCGAAATTTTCCATTTGTGGAATTCTCAGATTCAGTTTTATTTATGCAAGTAAATATTTCCATTCTTCCATCTATGAGTACGTCTAGCTAAACATATATTCTTGGTAAGGGTTGAGGGGTTGTGTCCTTATTCATATTTGTGAGACCAAACCGTACTTAAAAGTCTTTGTAATTCATATTCGTTTATTCCTTGAGTTTATTAAACTGCTAACTCACTAGAGACAAGATCTGATCATTCTTGTACCCTAGTAGAGAAGAGTTGTAACCAGCCTAGAAGGAAAGGGAGCACCCGTCGGCTAGGCGAAGTAGGTGACTAGTCTCGCGCCAGACTAGAAGAAATAAGTGATCTAGGTCAAGACCAGATTGACAACCTAGGGTTTCCACAGGGAAACAACTTGGCCTAGGTATTGTCTTCCCCTATACCATTGAGGAAGCGAACAACCATTCAAGACAACAGTCAAACGGATAAACCCTTTAACCAGCAAGGTGTCCCTTGGCTAGGATTATCAGGAAAGGGAGCACCCGCCAGGTAATTTGCAGAGGAGGGAAGTCAGGAGTGAACAGGAGAACCTCCACTCTATAGCAGTACTATGAACGAAGAGATGAACATCCTCGAGTCAATGATCGAAGCATAAGAACAGAAGCTCTCACATCGCCCTTACCAGGAATTCCCTTTTATTTGATATCTTATAATCTGGACCCCTGTCTTGGCCAAGCCTTTGACCAAGACTACTTTGAACTGTTTTATTTTCTTTGTTTTCGTCTTTGCTTTCAGAATCACCTAACCAAAATCAGTGACGAGGAAGTCAACCAGGAACTACATTTCCCTAGAGGTCTCTGTGGACCGATCCTCTTACCGCAATCTACAAGTCTTAGTAGACAGTGATAAGTTGTATTTCTACCCCCATTTCTATATCTATTATACACTTATATTTGACGTGTTCGACACGCGATCAAAGGGACAAGGGTAGGCTACCGCCCACCCTAGCCCAATCCAATTTTTTTTTTTTACCAAGCCCATTAAGCCAAATCCCTCTGCCCATTCTCCTCTACCAAATCAAATCCCTAGCCTCTGCCAAATCCCTCTGCCTCTTTTCTTACTACATTGACCAAATCCCTAGTTTCTCCTCTCCTCGATCAAATCCACTGTCTACGACAATTACCACGGCAAGTCCAAGTATGAACACCACATTCTCTTAGTCTTATGATTTCCAATTTCTTCCCTATTTGATTTGCTGCCGTGCCGTGACTTAAATTTTAAAGGAAAGCAAACAAGAACAGATTTCTAAATTGAGTACTACTGAAACCATTTTTGCCTCAGAGATTTGTAGATTTGTAGCAGTAGAGTGCTACTGAAAGAAAAAGGTTACAAAATTGAGGATGAGTCTTTTCTTTTATTTTATTTTTTTCTTGGAGACTGCTCGGTTATGTAGAAGAAGAAGGTGAAAATGGACAAAAAGCAATTTACTCCATTTGGGATTTTTAATTTTTTTTAAGTGGTTTGGGATTTTTAATGGATTGCGACTAAATTGAGAATTAAAGTGATGTTGGTTGATCTCAGTATCCCCTCTGCGAGGGCTGGCATTTGTCTGCTAATGATTTTTTTTTATTATATGTATGCTTCTCCATAGATTTTTTTTGGGTACATTTTTATACATTTTTATATACATTTTACAATTATTATATGTATGTTCATTGTATTAATATTTTTTTTTAGATATGGACAAATATTTGATTAAACCATCTACTCAAGCACCGTCGATATCATCAAATGTTGGTCTAAATGAAAGGGAAGAACGACTTGCGAAGAAGTCGAAGAGATTTTTAGAAGTTGATTTGAAAAATCTTCCTGCTGATCCAGGTATGCGACCTAAAATTTTAGCATACCATCCTAATGATCGGGATCAAATTCATAGAGCTTATATGTTGAAAGGTCCTTGTCAACCATGAGACGTAGAGTTTCCTAAAATATTAGTTGGAAGTATTCAACGACGTTTTAATAAAAAATGGTATGATGAATTTGGTAATTGGTTGGAGTATAGTTCGTCCAAAGATGCAGTTTTTTGTTTATGTTGTTATTTGATGGGTTCAGAGAATGGAGGGGGTGGTGTTTTTATTTCTACTAGCTTTAACAATTGGAAAGACATGAAAGGATGATTACAGAAACATATTGGTGGTGTTAATAGTAGTCATAATAATACTTGGAGAAAATGTGAAGCATTGATGAATGAAGAACAACATATTGAAGTGGCTCTTTCTCAACAATCTAGTCAAATAAAACAAGATTATTGGATTCAATTGACTGCAGTAGTTGATTGTATTTGGTTTCTACTTCGTCAGGGACTAGCTTTTCGTGGTGATGATGAGTCTGAAGATTCAATTAATAAATGAAATTTTCTTGAGCTTTTACAGTTCCTTGCTAACCGCAATGAGACCATTAGAAATGTTGAGTCATGCTCGTGGAAATCTTAAGTTGGTAGCATCGAGTATCCAAAAAGAAATTATTAGTGTTACATCTAGTGAGACTACTAATATTATTCTTGAGGATATTGGAGATGATTTTTTTGCTATTTTAATTGATAAATTTCGTGACATATCAATTAAAAAGCAAATGGGTGTTGTTTTGCGGTATGTGAATAAGAAGGGAAAAATTATTGAACGTTTTCTTAGTCTTGTTCATGTTACTGACACACGTGCTTGCTCTCTTAAGAAAGCCTTGGAGTTTTTATTTGCCAAACATAACTTGAGCTTGTGAAAGGTACGTGGGCAAGGTTATGATGGAGCGAGCAATATGCAAGGAGAATTCAATGGTCTTAAAAGTTTGATCTTGAAGGAGAATTCATCTGCATTTTATGTTCATTGTTTTGCACACCAACTTCAACTTGCACTTGTTATTGTTGCAAAAAAACAAGTTACAATTTCATCTTTTTTTAATATGGTTGCTAATATATGCAATGTGGTTGGAGCTTCATGCAAAAGGCAAGATGCCCTTCGAGGGAAGCAAAAAGATCATGTGGTCGAAGAATTAAAAAATGGTGCAATATGTAGTGGAAAAGGTTTGAATCAAGAGAAGACTATTAAAAGAGCAGGAGATACTCGATGTGGTTCACATTATGGTACAATGCTCAGCTTAATCGGTTTATTCTCTTCAGTAATTGATGTGCTTGAAATGATAGAGGAAGATGGCTTAAGCGTAGATCAAAGAGGAGAAGCATGTGCATTATTGAATACGGTATAATATTTTGACTTTATATTTTGTTTGTATTTGATGAAGAATATATTAGGAATTACTAATGAATTCTCTCAAGCACTTCAAAGACAAGATCAAGACATAGTAAATGCTTTAGATTTACTCAAAGTATCCAAGTTGAGACTACAGTCAATGAGGGATGAAGGTTGGATGTTATTACTTAATGAAGTATCTGAATTTTATGGCAAACATAACATAAATCTTCCAACTATGAGTGATATGTTTGTTCCCCAAGGTAGACCAAGGCGGAAAGGTGAGCAAATTTCCAATCTACATCATTATCAAGTCGATTTATTTTATCAAGTCATTGATATGCAACTTCATGAGCTCAATAATCGATTTGATGAGAGGAATAGTGAATTACTCCTTTGTGTGGCATGCTTAAATCCAAGAGACTCATTTGTTACTTTCAATAAGGAGAAATTGCTTCAATTGACTCAATTTTATCCTAGTGAGTTTTCTACAATTGATGTTCTTGCTCTTGATAATCAACTTGAGAATTATATTTTGGATATGCGGTCGGATGTTGGATTTTTAAATTTGAAAGGGATTAATGATCTTTCTGAAAAGTTAGTTGAAATTTTATCCTAGTGAGTTTTCTACAATTGATGTTCTTGCTCTTGATAATCAACTTGAGAATTATATTTTGGATATGCGGTCGGATGTTGGATTTTCAAATTTGAAAGGGATTAATGATCTTTCTGAAAAGTTAGTTGAAAGAAGAAAGCATATTATCTATCCATTGGTGTATTTACTCTTGAAGCTAGCTTTGATTTTACCGGTTGCAACTGCGACAGTGGAAAGGACTTTTTCTTATATGAGCATTGTGAAGAATCGACTACGGAACCGTATGGGAGATGATATGTTAAATGATTGTTTGATTACTTTTGTTGAAAAAGATATTTTTGATAGTGTAGAGAATGAGAGAATCATATAAGGATTTCAAAAAATGAAAACTCGTAGAGAACAATTATAAGAAGTACGTATATTGTATGAATTATAATGTAAAATTAATTTTTTTTTATATTGTCTTCTTATTTATAATTTTTTTAAGTTTGTCTAAATATTTTTTATTTAGTGATGAATAGAAATACTCTTAAACATTTGTTCAATTTTTTGTTCAGCTAGTTTGCTTTCCCTTTAAAATACTAAAAAAAAAAATTCGGGGGCAACCCCCACCCCCCTGCAAATAATTCCTGGATCCATCCCTGATTGACATCAACAGTAGAGCATAATCTAGCTAATTAGATCAGCATAATTAGGGAGTCGCAAACTAAGCATATTACAGATTGATAAGATTCGACGTCGGTCTTGTAAGATTCGGAGTCGTGCCTGATCGGAACGGTGGCGGTCGATGTCGGATGTACCTGCAAAGCGCCGGAGGGGGGCTCCGGCGTAGACACTCCGATGCTTAAGTCAGTTCAGGTTTCAAAAACAATAGAGGTTCGTCTGGGTGATCTCGATCTTACCTTCTGATTGGAAAAGTATGGGTATTTATAGGCATATTCGGCGATACCTGGCGATAACAATCCAGGCGATGTCTGATGGTGACGTCACAAGCGATACCGATGGATGACGTCATGAGCGATATCTGACAGGGCTGCCGAGAACGATAACCTCGTGGGTCCCTAGGATGGGATGGTGCCGCGCGTATAGAGTCGCGTGAGTCCCCCCCCCCCCCCCCCCCCCCCGCCGCCGCCGCTGATGTCGACCATCCTAGGAATCCTTCGCCGATTCTGGGGCGATATGAAGATATCCTACAGGTCTTATGGGAAATCGTCCCGGCGGGAGCCGCAAGTGTGGTAGCACCGTTAGGGCTGTCTTGATTGTTATCATAAGCCCCACTGAAAATGAGCCCGAGTGTTTACCAAGGGTTGTCCATGTCTGAAATCTTAGATGAAAACTTGTTCTTTCGTGGGGCGGTATGTCTGCAGATTCTCCGAGTTTCTCTGACTGCTCGACGTTAACCGTGTTAAGTGATGAGCTGGAACTTAGTTCTGAAGCTTTCCAGCGAACAAGCGGATTCCGTCCTTCATTCTTATCTAGAGACCTGTTTTTCTGAGGCGTTAAGAGGTCCACGAGAGACACTGCTATTACGCTCGTGATCATGAGGGCATTGCTTTTGCCCAGCGATGTTAGTCTTTTTGGCCTCTTGGCAGGGCTTGCGGAGTCTCAACTTTATTCATGTCATAGAAGGGCTGCTGACGGGTCACTTGTGATACCGCCAAGGACTGCAACCAGGTCATGTCGTGGATTTGCACTCGTTCCGGGTCCATCATCCTTTCAAGTGTACTGCAAACACACGGAGGAGATAGGTATTTATAGAGAAGTTAGTAAACTTTGTACTTACAGGGGTTTGAGGTCACGCGGGCCCCGTTCTCCTCTTTCGCTTAAGGAAACAACGATATCATCGCGGCTTTACACCATCAGCTGCCTACTATTAGCGCGGCTTTATACCACCAGATGCCTGCGATGTCGACGAGGTTTTACGAATCTAAGGCCACCTGCGACATCAACACGGCTTTATACTGTGGATACCGGTAACCATATGGCTTTTACGTCATGGCTACCCGTGATATCGTGCCTTTTGGCATTTTTCCATACTTTATCTCGCATCCCTTTGAACATCCATGTCGCGGATAGCATACGAGCATCAACCTTTGCTTCTGCTTCAGGCTTATCAGTCTTTAAGGGTGACGGGACGGCTCGCCTTTTGAGGACCTCTTTGTTCTTTTCAAGGCCTCTCTCTTGGGGCCTATAAATTGGGGAGCTTTCTCCACCCACGTTCTCCTCATCTCTGGCAATTCACATCATGGATCATTTGACTAAGAATTTCCTCCTTTCCAAAGGCCACTCTCTCAAGAACCTCAATGATGGCAACGTCGGGTTCCTGGAGAACATGCTGGTCAAGACCTCTGAGGACATCCTGGAGCTGCAAGGAATGCTGACCCCTCTTCATTCTAGGATAGGAGCCACGTCTCTAGAGGATTTCAGTCCTTTGGAGAGCGTGTCAAAGTTGGCTGCCTCCATCGCTCAGATTCAAGTGGTGATTGCCATGCTGCAGCAGCGCAAGGATATGCTGGGGTGCTGCTTGAAGGGGATGAGAGCCACCTCCCATGATCTGATTCTGGTCATGGATTCTCTGAGAGACCTTCCCGAAGTGCCTGAGGATGCTGGCTCTGATGCTTGATAGCGATGGCTCCCTTTGGGCCTTTTCTCTTTTCCTCCTGTCATGTAAATGTACTTTCCGGCCCCTAGGCCATAATAAATAAACTGGTTTTAGTACGCCGTTTTGCAACTGTTCTTCTTCTTTAATGCGCCCTTTGTCTCTCTTTTTTTTTTTCTTGGAGATATTCTTAGCCCAACTAAAAACGGTTCAGCCACTGGGTGGTTTTCTGATTGGTTGTTCAATATTAAATCTACGCCGCTGTTGTCCTGGCAACTGATTGGGCGATTTTGCGGTTTTCCTCGATCAGGGGAAAATCTCAACAGGCATGACTGTAAATCCATATCTGCACTTCAGGCTGTACACGTGTCTTCTCTCAAGAGTCAGGTCGGAAAATCGAAGATCCTTTTTTCCCAATTTTCTGGCTATTTAAGGGATCTTCTTCCCCTCGTTATTCTTCGTCTCCTTGCTGTTTTTTCCTTTTATTAATATTCTGTGATCTCATGGCTGATTCTCATTTTTTAGATACGTTCGCCCGAGATTCTCCACCAACTCCTCCGACTTCTCCTGATTCGGATAATCCTCCTCCGTCGCCTCCTTAGAGGCCGCCTATTCGCTGACGGTGCCGCAAGAGGCGGAGGAAAGATGCTGCGAAGGCATCTAAGTCGTTCTTTGATTCTCTTGCTTCTTTCTCTTCGAAGGGGAAAGAAACGTCTTTCCTTCCTAACCAGTCACCGCCAGAGGCTCCCTCTGCCTGTTCAGCTGTTAAAGCGGTGTCGCCATCTGTCAAGGAGGAGTCGGATCTATCATCCACTCGCGTGGGGGAGAGGGTTGAGGAACCTTTCCCCTTCACTGGGGAGGATCGATCACTTTTAGGTGAGGATGATGATGACGTGGTCTACTGCTACGGCATCTCCTGGTCTGACAGCGAATAGTTGGGCATACCATGCCTCTTTGTAGATGCCGTATGGCTTTTCCAAATAATAAAATGACGCTTTTATTTCTTTTCGCTCTTCTGCCGCTCTTCTTCCTTTATGTTTCCAGGATTATCGCGGGAGTAGGTCTTTCGCTGAGTGCAACCGCCTATCGGTTTTCAGTCAGTAACTGTCTTCTCCCAAAAGACATTGATGACTGCCCACGCATCCTTTTCCACTCTGCACGTGTTTTATTTTCACAGGCTGTTCCTTTTTTAGGTTTAACCTTTATAAGAAATTTGCTCCTCTTTTAGTATTTTTTGCTAATATTTCGAAATTCTTCGTATTTCCTTTCTTCTGTGCTTCTTTCTTCTCGAGGGATTTTACTGTAATTGCTCGCCGGTGCCGACGGCCGATTCACTGGTTCTCTGCTCCAGGTATTTTGCTTCTCTATTGCCATAGCTTTACTTTCCATTCCATTATGTCTCGCGCTAGGCCCTCTGCAATTATCGAAAATCCTCTAGATCCCGAAGTCAGGAGAGCTCGTAGTGTTTTTGATTGTAATGAGGTTTTGAGGGCTGAGTTAGAGGAGAACGATATCACTTTTCCCACGGGATACCGCCCCTTTGTTCCATTGAAGGATACTCGGCTCACTGATGCCATGTGGGGAACGTTCCGGTTGGTTTATTTCAAGATGTTTATCTACGGGTTTCGTCTCCCGCTTCATACTTCTCTGATGAAACTGCTAAACCATTACGATCTCAATCCCGTTCAAATAACTCCACCTTCCTGGTGCGGGCTTTACGCCTTTCTTCGCTCGTGTGAGATGAAGCATATTTTCGCTCCATCGCTCGATCTGTTCTGCACGTTTTTCACCTTGAGGTGTCACAACTGCTTAGTGGATATTACCCCAAGATGGAATGGTGCTCTTGTTCGGTTCTTCTGGCGGAATTTTCAAGGTTTCGAAGAGAATGTGGACAACTGGAAAAATGGCTTCTTCACCCTTCGCTTGCCCTCTCGATATTGGCGCGGTGGTTTCAACCGAGAGATTACCAGTATCGCTTGGCGAGAACCAGATGTGTTGTCTAGTATGGATGTATCCAATGTTAACGCCTTATTAGAAATAGAAGGGCATTTCCGCATTCGGGAATTTGCTCGGTTCAGGCCTTTGTCAGAGTGTGTCGTTGGTGAGTCTTTTCTTTTATCGCCTTATCGCTTCGACTTTCTTGTCATATTAAAATATTTTGTCGGCAGGTAACGCTGAGGGTCGATCCTCCGAGGAAAGTGACACTCCTCTAAACGTGGTGCCGCTTCAGACCTTACCCCCTTCTCCTCCACCCAAAGGCTCTAGTCGTCCGCCTATTCCGCCGCGAGGAAGGAGAAACAAAACCGTCGCGACACGCAACACATCTGCCCGACCTTCCCGTTTCCTTGAGAATTGGCTGCCGCCTCGCGGTAAGGGAGTGGCCCCAAGTAATCCCGTGATTGAAGAGGTTGACAGTGATAGCGGAAGTATGGATACTGGTTCCGAGCTGCGTCATGCCACCCTTGCCCAACGAATGAAACTTAGGTCCAAAAAAAGTGATCCTGCAGCGGAGTCAACCGAGGACGATAGCGAAGAGATCGCTGCCGAAACGGAGCGTCTCGTAAAGAGAGTTCGCAAAGAGAAGTCTGACCCACCAGTTCCTTCCGTGGAGGAAATCAATGGGGTTCCTTCCGAGGAAGTTGACGCCTCGTACGTTACGGGTCCCTTGCCAGTGACGGAAGTTACCAAGGTGCCCTCTGCCATTCCTCCCAAGGTTAACGAGGCTTCGGCAGCGGTGGGCTCTCCCTCGGTGTCTGGCGGTCCTAGCTCCCCTATTCGCTCCTTTATTCCAGATGTGAATTTACCGACTCCGAATCCAATCGCTCCTCCCCCACGGAAGCCTCAGCCTTTGTTTCTTTCTTGGATTTCGGGCATTGGTGATTCTGCAAAAAATTGCTCTCCTCCTTATATCGCCAATCTTTCCCCTCAAGGTCTTCAAGGCCCCATCGCTTATCAGCTGGACTTGTCTTCCCTTGGTACCGACGGTCTCCGTGCTTTAGGGGTATCGGACCCGTCATCGCGAGAGGAGCCAGTGGGCCCGATAGTGGGGCAAATGTTTACTTCTTCGAAGGACAAAGAAGAGTTCTTGCGGCGTCCTCCCGACGTACGACATTCACGTCTTCTGACTGACATGCTGGCCTGCTTCCGCGAGCTAAACTACTTTTTCAAGGATCAGCGTGACAAGGTTCAGCCTTCTCTTGATTTAAAGGGAGAACTAGATGCTGCTTTAGGGAAGGTAACGGAGTTGTCGCAGCTTCAGGAGCGAACCCGGGCGGAGTTGGACGACTGTCGCGCTGAGCTTGCTCGAGAAAAATCAAAAGGGAAGGCTAAGACAGACCTTCTAGAGGCGGAATTGGTGGTGGCTGACAGAAAGAATATCTTCCTTCGAGAAGAGATAGCATCTCGTGATGCGGATTTGGCCAAAGTGCCTTCAAAGATAGCCTGGTGGAAGAACAAGACCATGGATATTTGTATCGCTGAATTTATGAGTCTCTATCGCCAGGGAACTATTGACTCGTCAGTGCTGGCCGATTACGCTTCTAAGAGACAGAAGGATTTGGGCGAAGGTGAGAGAGATCTTCCTTCTTCTTGAGAAAAGCGGAGGAATGGTGATCGCGATGCTCACGAGGGCCCATGATTAATCGAGGTTGCTCTATTTAGAAGATTTTCCGCTTATTTGCTTCTTTGTCTTGTAATAACACCTCGTTGTGCGACAATACTTGTATTTCATTGCTATTTGATTTTCATTTCGCCTTTTCGCGTTAACCCAACGCTATTCTTTTAATCAACGCCATCTTGCGTTATCTCCTTTCTTGCGATATCGCTCTTGTTTTTCCCAAGAGATGGTACCTGCTTTTCAGAGCATTTAATGCTTGCTATCCTTTCCTTAGAAAAGTCGTGATTGTGCAGGCACACGTGTCCATTTCTTCCAGCGCTACGGGTTAGCGTGCTCGAGTACTTTACCTAAACTGAGGCGTTGTAGCGCTTTTCTAGGATTGTACTCATTGCCTGAGTCTGTTCCTTATGCCGCTTCCACGCAACAACTGTGGCATTCGTCATTTCGTTCGATCATTAGGGTTATAAAACCCAATATTTATTCTTTTCCCTTTTCTTTTATCATCCCACTTTCTCATATTTTCTTTTAGCCGTCTTATTTTCTCCCCACTATTCAAGGCTCTTTGAAGTGCTTTTCTCTGAAGGTATTTCCTTTCTCCTCCATCGTCTTCTTCATCTTTTAATTCTTTAATTCTGCCATGGCTAAGACTCACCGTACTGAGTCAAAATCTGCCGATGAGAAAAGGATGGATATTACGGCTAGTGTTATCACATCTGAGGCCGCTCTCCGTAAGCATTTGGCCGCCCATAATGTTGATATTCGTGATGATTATAAAACCAATTTTGCCCCTAAGGCACATTATACGTCCTATCTCTGTTTTCTTCTTCTTCCATTTTCACATAATTATGGGCTTTAAGTCTCAACGCATCTAAAGTCACTGGAGGGTCCACCATAAGCGCATCTTTCAGCTTTCCATAGCGGCAGTTCCTTTTCAGAGCTTCTATAGCAAAATCAATAGTAACGCCCGGCGTTAAGGACATTTCCAAATCGAAGCGACTAAGAAATTCCTTTAAGGTTTCTTGAGGCCTTCGTTGTATGTCAAATAACGGGGTGGCAGACTTCCTGATTAGAATTGCCGTGCTAAATCTGCTCCAGAATTTAGATTCTAATTGTGAGAAATTATTAATGGATCCACTAGAGAGACCCTCAAACCAGAGACGCGCAACGCCTGATAATGTCATAACAAATATTTGGCATAACGCCGCATCACTGTGGGTCTGAAACTGAACAAAATCCTTCACTTTATTAATGTGCGAGATGGGATCCTTGGTGCCATCATAAATATCAGTGGAAAGCTTCACGCGCCGACTGACCCTGTGACGCCTTATACGACGGCTAAATGGGTGGCCCGATGTATCATCAAGAATTTCACGCGCCTGACGCGGAGGAGACATTTCGGCCTGACGCCCCCTATTTCGTGGTTCTGGCGTAAGATGTCGTCTAGGAGATCGACTGCGGCTCCTAAGTGAACGACTTCGATACCTTCGACTACTGGATCTTTCACTGTACTCGGGAGACAAACTTCTGTTGGCTCCTTCCCTCCGTCGGTCCCACCGGTTCCTAACCCCCTCGAGTTGCCTGTCCCCTGGCAGGAGGAGACCTTGCGGCATTTGTGGTACGTAAGCCTCTACTCTTCCTTGAGTAAACTGCTCAACACTAATCGGAGGATTTCCCGCGGATAAAGGCATCTGGAGGTTTTCTGGAAACAACGGTGATAAAGGTCGATCAGCGACAATAGATGGTGTGAACATGATGCGGGGAGGGAGACTAGATCCAGAAGCACCAGGCGTGACTCTTGCAGCCATTTCAGTCAAATATTCCAACCGAGAACGAAGGGCCACTATTTCCATTGCAAAGGGATGTTCACGGTTGAGCACAGATCCCCCCGAAAGAGGAGTGGAGAAGTCAGATCCCACTATCTGAGATGACAAGATGTCCGTCTGCGAGGAGGCCAATCCCCCAGCGATTCCGGCCGAGAGGTCCAGAGATCCCGAAATAATTGGTTGTGTCGTCATAGAGAGATCAGCAGTAGCAAAAGGGAATAACCGTCTGCGGATTAAGAAAGGGATATTAGAGGATGATGATCGGATCGGCTCCGATCCTGCGGTCATGACCATTCCAATCTTCCGACTAGACGGAGCTTGGCTATTAAGGACGCTCACTTAATATACCAAAGCTCTCAATGAAAGCACCATTTGATAAGATTTGACGTCGGTCTTGTAAGATTCAGAGTCGTGCCTGATCGGAACGGTGGCGGTCGATGTCGGATGTACCTGCAAAGCGCCGGAGGGGGGGCTCCGGCGTAGACACTCCGATGCTTAAGTCAGTTCAGGTTTCAAAAACAACAGAGGTTCGTCTAGGTGATCTCGATCTTACCTTCTGATTGGAAAAGTAGGGGTATTTATAGGCCTATTCGGCGATACCTGGCGATAACAATTCAGGCGATGTCTGATGGTGACGTCACAAGCGATACCGATGGATGACGTCATGAGCGATATCTGACAGGGCTGCCGGGAACGATAACCTCGTGGGTCCCTAGGATGGGATGGTGCCGCGCGTATAGAGTAGCGTGAGTCCCCCCCGCGCTGATGTCGACCATCCTAGGAATCCTTCGCCGATTCTGGGGCGATATGAAGATATCCTACGGGTCTTATGGGAAATCGTCCCGGCGGGAGCCGCAAGTGTGGTAGCACCGTTAGGGTTGTCTTGATTGTTATCACAGATCATATAGAAAACTCCAACATCAACTGCACAAGCACTTTGACCATAGAAATCATTCATTCATACATCCGAAACTGCTTGGCGCGCAAAGGACAAAATACAGTACCTATAGAACACAAAAGGCTTACCATACACATGGCAGCAAAGTCCTAATCTTAACTAGCACTAAAGCAATGAATATAAAGTCCTAATCTTATGAATCACGAGTTCTCAAACTGCTTGGCCCAAAAACAAAAAGCTAACAAAAGATTCCAACCTAGAATGTCAATATAGACACTGGAAATTTACCAAAAGAGTTCAGCATCAACCTATAGCTTACCAACCAAAGAAGACTTCAATTCTGCCAAAATCAATAACGATTGTTCCTTTAGCAAATCCAAGTGCTTCAAATACAAGTCAAGCCGATTCACATGGAACTTCATCCACCTATCCTCCAGCTCTGTTTTCTTCTCCCCCTGTAACATTTCCAACCCGCTCTTCACCATCTCCTCCATGTTTGCAGTACCCATACAACTCCTAAGAAAATGCCTTCGTATAGAATCAGCCTGATCAGTTGCTACCTCCTGTACATTCCCCACGACCCTCAATGGCCTCTCCACTTCAACCTGCCAATTTCCTTGCTTACCATTCTGCCCATTTCCTTGCTTATTATCCCCACCAACATCTATAATGCTACTATTGTTCTTCGCGGCCCTTGAGTCCACCCTACTTGATTCTGCCCTTGACTTCACCCCACTTGATTCTCCCAAACCACCAACACTAGTAGAGGCTCCATCACAGCCTCATATCTTCTTCGACAGATCAAAGCAATCTTGGTCATAAGAATTTGCAAACTTGGGTTCCACCCCCTCTTCAACTTATTGTTTAGAAACTTCCTCTTCAACTTCCTCGTCTTCCCTGTCACTTGAGGCAACTTCATTTTACATTGCAAGGAGTCTTCGATGAAGTCAAAGAACCCAAGCACATCCTTTTTGACTTTCACCCCTCTCTCTTCCTCAAACTGAATTACCCCTTTCAATAGAGCTATCTCATCATTTTCGCTCCACAACCACTCGAACATCCTCCTATTGGCATCTTTCGGCTTCTTTGAAGAATCATCAATAACCTTAGCTTTCTCAGCTTCCTCCTGCGGTGGCTTTTCTATAATTTCAAGAGCTTCTTGCTACACCCCGCATGAGAGAGGTTCGTTAATGGGCCAAGGGCGCGCACTTGGGGCACGAAGATATGGGCCAAGGGACTCAGTCAAGGGATATGGGTCGTGGCCTGCCATATGAGGCCACAAAGGCCATTTCGGCCCATACATCTTCTAGACCCGAGATGACACAAGCATGATGCGGGCATGGGTGATGCAAGGCAATGACTTCATCCAAGGAGAATTCTAGATACCCAATAGCCACCATTGATTGGGAGTAGGTGGGAAATAATCCTAGTCGTCCATTGAGGGGCTAGTTGTATATAAATAGGCATAGGCCTTCACTTGTACATTCATCAAGCAATCAAGCTAATATATAATAAGCATTCTCCCACACCCTCTCTTAAGCTTTCCTTTCTAAGTTCTTAGCTCTTTAGCTTTACTTGTGCTAGCATCTTCTAAGCTTGTGACTTAGTGTGCTCATAGGCTGACTTAGCAAGCAAGAGGTCAAGCTAACTAGGTACCGCACTAGTCAATCGCTGCGCAAAATACTCACCCCGTGACATTCTGCAATGGTTTCCAAAATACTCCTTGCTTGTTGCACGAGCTTATTAGGATCGTTCACCGGCTTGGGAGAGAAGTTAATAAGACCAAAATTAAACAGATGAGAATGGCATAAAAGAAATGAAGAGATGAAGTGAGCCCTAAGATGAAAAATCAAAAGTCGATTAATTTGAGCTTTCTTGTTATTCGGGTCTAATATTAAGTTAATCCGGTCTAATATTAAGTTAATCCGGTCGAATCTTGAGTAGTGTGTCGCATCTCCCATTTGGTTCTTAGATCTCCTGATGTTTTGCATCTATTGTTTTTTGAGAAATTAAATTAATGTTCCATATGCAAACCAAAATGTCACCAAGATTCAACACTCACATATTTTTCTTAATTTTAAAATAATAATAAATAAATAAATTATTTGATATTTTTTCATTAAAATCTTATTAATCTATCGATAAATAATACACAATTTCTAAAATTTCACAACCTTATCCGCATTAATTTGTTCACCAAAATAATAATAATGTCAGTTAATCATTTTTTTTCTACTTTTTGCCTCCATTCTTCTTGTCTCAGGTACGTAATCAAACGTGTAAAACTGATCAAGAAAAACATGAAAAACAGTATTACGTATCATAAACACACCATAAACACAAACATGAAAAACCTTGTTTTTGTCGAACTAATATTTGTTAAAGACGAGGGATCAATACTTCTATTGAACAAAAAAGACAATTATACTTCCATTATCATTTTATTCTGGAATCCCTTACCTAAGTTTTTCCATACAAGCAAACCACTTTATTCACTAGAAAATTTATTTATTCTTCAAGCTTCATTTGGCTATCTGGTAATTAAGCAACAATTATTACGCTCCCCATTTACTAGTAATAAATATTAGTATTACGTATAAATTAATCAAAATGCTTTTTAGTTTTTTCATTAAGAAATATCATGCTAGATTTACTAATAATAAATATTATAGTATTATTACCTTTAAATTAATCAAAATGCTTTTTAGTTCTGTATATAATTATATTATTGTACGAAATAAAAGAATCACGTCAATTGTCATAAAAGAAGTAATTACTAATTAGATTACACTAAAATGATAAAATTGCATAATAGACGTTTATGATTTAAATTTAGGATATCAATATTTTATTTTAATAATATAACTATTTCAAAATCTTTAATATATTACATAATACATACACTACACGATACGGACAAATATCTACTACGAATCAAGATGTATCAAGTAAACATTAATAAATAATAAGTAGTAATATATAGAAAATCGAAAGGTAATACGTTTAATAATATTTAGTACGCATCAAGAAATTTCGAGCCCGAAATAGATTAATACTTTGTAGTATCGATTCGAAAGATTAGATCACGATTCGTAAGATTAGATTCCGATTAGTATAGTTATAAACTTATAAATAGATAAATAAAAGCTTGAAATTGACCAAAAAAATGGGGAAAAAACAGAGACTCAAAACGGAGTCATTTCACTTCCAAGCACGCCGTTTTTGAGTCTCTAATTCAAGTCTCTGTTTTGTGCCACAACAGGAATAAAGGAAAAGGTATCGATTGAAATCAAAATAAAAAATTCCTTTTCGAAGAACTCTAAAAAACAGCAGCTCAGCTCCTCGTCCAGTCGTCCTCGAATCGAAATCGCCGGCGACGCAGCTGTGCCGCTCTCTCCCCCTCTCGCCGGCGACGCAGCTGTTCTGCGGACCAGAGCTCTATCCCCCTCGTCTTCGTCTCTCTCACTCTCTCGAATCGATTCCTCGCTGGCGACACAACAATGACCACAACTAGTGAATCCAATAACGTGAGAATAGTTGATTGGATACCTTTTCAATTCTGTGTTTTTCCAAATTGTTGATTCGATACCTTTTCAAGTTTGTGCTTGTTCGTGTCAATTATCTGGTTTTTTCTATGAATGTGATTTGATCTTTTGGTGAATTGTGATGCTTCTTTACAGATAACTATGTAATGCCTCCTTTTGCTTTCCTATTGATTTTGTGTCCTCTGTTTGATTTGATAATGAATGTGGTCTTGGCTTCCTTTGCTTGTGTTTGATGTGGCTGGATAGGAAATAGAAATAGAAATGTGATACCAGAACAGCAAGTCCTCATAAAATTATTTGTGTTCACATTATTGGTAGCAAAATAGAAATTCTCACTGAAGAAAACATAGTATTATTTTGGCAGTTTATAGTTCCCCCTTTGTTTTCATTTTGTAACAAACAAATCAGCTTTTCTAGAAATCAGAAACTACTCAGCTGCGTCCAAATAGAAGCTGTTGTTATCCAAAGCAATTCAGTTTCTTTCTTTCTTTATTTATTTTTCTGGTTTGGACAAATCTTATTCCTCTTTACAGTTCAGCAAATCTTATTTTTCTGGTTTGGCTTCTCTGTTTTAGAGTGATGAAAAGAATTTGACCTTTTCTTTCTTGTTGCCTCTGTATATATATGGGTTCACGTGTTCCTGTTTATTGAACCTGTGATTCCTTTTCAGCTTTGAATTGGGTGCTTTTTAGAAAAACTCTTTACTTCAGAATTTTTGTTTTTTAGTCATCGTGTCAATTGAATGCGGTGCATTTCTTTGTTTTTCTTATCTGGGTTTTAGTTAAAACAGTGTTTCAAAGCATAAAGCATGCTTCTTTCTTCGATTTGAAGGATTCAATCACACATCCATTTGTTGAATTCTTATGTCTCTGGGTTTGGTTTGGTTTGGTCTGTTTCTGCTTGTTTCTGTTATTAGATGACTGGATTTGCTAAGAGAAACTAGTCGGTATTTGGTTATGGTGAAGTCCATTTGTTGGATTTATTTGGTTATGGCAGTAGGTAGCTGTATTAAAATAGAAAAAAAATGGATTTTCGGTGATTTTTTGATGCATTGGGTCATGGGCCCATGAACCAGCTCAAATTGAAGAACTGGTTCTGACCCGTACCCGATCCGTAAGGGTTCGAATAATTGGAACCGAACCAAACTGTACCGGGAAGTAACGGTTCAGTTCGGTTCTATGATAGTTCGAATCGGTCATTTCCAGTTTGGTCCGGTTTTCTCCCAAAACCGGACCAAACCGGCCCGTGTACACCCCTACTTACCACTGATTGCGTCCTTGAAATTTTGTCTTTGCTTTCTTGATTGCAACTGATTCTAATTAGTGCGTCCCGATTTATTCTGATCTATTCCTTTAGACCAAAGAACTCTTGAAAACAGGGTGTTCTTTTCCACCTAATGTACTGTAGGTTTAATTTCTTGAATCGTATTCTTGTTATGCAATGAAAACTCAAATAAAATTTCAACTTTGTTACTGGAAAGCAAAAAGTTAATACCTGCATTCATATTTTACTCCGTTTTGTTATCACTACAACTTGTTTATTTGTTTCCTAATCTATTTTTCTTTTTCTCCTTTTGCAATTTCAATAATCTTTTGGTTCCATAAACCATTATGTTCCCGGCCTTTTCAATTACTTCTGTTTTTCAATTTCATCTCCATCAAAACTTCACTTCTCCACGAATACCAGAATTATGCTATGGAGCTTGACAGATGTATTATTCTTTTTTCTGTTTCATGACTTCATTTTAACTCTTGTGACATTTTGTTGTCATAAACTCCCTGTTTCCTTATTCTTTTCGTGTTGCTTTACTCTTCACTACCATAAGTACCCTCTTTGCTTTCTCATCAGCCCACATGAGAACTGAATGGTGCAAGCATGTCCATGCGTCAAGTCAACTTTGCGAACCAACAATTTTACCATGAGCTTTCAGATCAGTCATCAATTCTACCATGAGTCTGGTTAAAAATTTAGGGTTTTAGGGTTCTATTACTACTGTTGTTTGATAGTTGGTCTGGAAGTTTGCTTATTCAGTAATTGTTGCCATTTTTAAACTTGTGATGTAGGAATTGGAGGACAGACTGCTTTGAAGCTCATCCGTCAGCATGGTTCCATAGTATACTGGAGAACATTAAGAAAGAGAGGTGATTTAATATTCAGCCACAAGTTTTCATTTTTTATTGCTTGCCCTCTCACTTACATCAAGCAATGGTAATTTGTAGAAGTAGACTGAACTGTGACTTTTTCCATTTAAGTTGGGATAAAATGGAAGAAACCTGTAATTCTTTATCTGATGGTCTACTGTAGATCTCAAAAAAACTTTGTTAACTCAACCGTTTTCTTCCTCCATTTTACATTAGAACCGTTTTTATTATTTAAAGGGTTGAGTAATTATTTTTTTAATAATTCAGATCTAAAGAGAGAGAAAAAGTTGGGTTCTTGTTGGGCAATAGATAAAAGAGATTTAATCTCTGTTTTTTGTGCAGAGGATAACGGGGGAGGAAAGGGAAAGGGATGATGAAGATGTGATGTGGGGTTCATCTGGGTGGAAAGAAACTATTTCTAATTTATTATTTTAACTTGCCATTGTCATTCTTTTGTTGTCATTTTAATATCTTTAACCATTTGAATGACTTTTTATTTTTTTTTAAATAAAAAACAGTTCTTGACTCATAAGTTTGGCAGTAATGTATATTTTGGCCGCATTTTTAATTACTTTAAGTGATCTAATCTAACCCTTCAATCAACAGTTCCATGATCGGCTCCGCTACCATCTTTGCACAGCTGGTTATTCCATGATCTAACTTAACCCTTCAATAATACAATTACAAAGAAAATTAGAATTTTAAAAAATAATAATTAGAGTAATCACTATACTTTGTGCACTGACTCTGTCACTCTGTCTCCGAGTAGTATTTCCGAGTTTGGACAAAGAACACTCCAACTCAAGAAGAAACAAGAAGCAACACTGAGGCGGCGGCTTCTCTACTGCTCGGTACTGATCCATTCTTTCCTTCTTCGTCTTTTCTTTTCACTTCTATTAATTGTTAAATAGTTCTGGTACCACTTTTCACTCTCTTTCCTCTGATCCAGTCATAGATTCTGTGTCTGTCTCTTCTTTTCTGGGTTTTTTTTTTGTTTTTTTGTTTTTTTGTTTTTTTGTTTTTTTGTTTCAGTTGAGTGCAGTCTGTTCATGCCATTGCCATGACTACCAAGTTTTTTCTTGTCTACTGGTTTTGTTGTTTTTTGTTTAAAGTTTATGATTTCATTGTTGTTCACTGGATGCGAATTAGATATAAATTCAGTCATCTAAAACTCAATGTACAGAGAAACAAAGAAGTAAAGAAGTACTTTTGACTAGAGCTGAAGTTGTCAAATCTACTGCAATGTATATGGCATGTGGATTTTTCTTCTTTTTCTTTTATTTTTCATTGTAACTCTTGAATTGATTCTGCTTTTCCATTTATTTTGATGCCAGAATGAATTCCCAAGTGGCTGTTATAAAATTTATCTTTCCTTTGCTAAACCAGTTTATTAGCTTGTTTGGAAAAAAGTTAGCTTGGGATCTGTTTTTCTTAAGGGAATCAATTTGAATTTCTGTAATTTTACTCACTATATTTACTTTTTTTTGTCAGGTAGGTAAAATTAATACAAGGATGCAACTTTTTCAACATGGGATCTTGAATGCTAATTCAATTTTCTTCTTTTTTTCCCCACTGGATGCACCATAAATTAGGAGTTCCAACAAATAGCTAATAACTCCTCATCTCCTTCTCCATACTTGGGAAAGGAGGAGCGCGTAATAATTGCAGAAATGTCACGATGGTTTCTACGACGGAGAAATTAAATTGTGCAAGCATAGATCTGTCGTGTCCTGGAACTGTTTGACAAATTGCTTCAACGGGTGCTTTGATAATTTAAGTGATAAGCTTCAACATCTGTCCATTAGGTGAGCTAAATATTCCGTGCAATTGATAGTTCGCGGGTTGTCCTTCGATGGTGTTGATGCGTGGGGTGAGGAGAGCTCTGTTGGTTAGTGGGAGGCGGTTGCACTCGCTGTCTCGCAATGGGCCTAGTGAGACATTGAAAAGAAGGGTCGAGGAGATGAAGATGACAAAAAAGAACAACCCCAAGAAAGATGAGTTATTTGTCGAGGTTCCTGAATCAAGAGCCTGGCTTGACACTGCATCTCTGCCACTTTTTCTCACTGTAGTTGGTACTGCGCTTTTTGCTAAGCTTCTTATGCTGGTACCTACCTCTTTACCCTTCAAACTCTAATTCCCATTTTGGTGTTTGATTGTACCGTTCTCTGGTTTACCTGTTTTTGATTACTTGTGTAAGAAATGGTTGTCAATCCTTCAAGTTTTGTGTTAGGTGCACATTTGTGTTCTATTCTGTGATACGGATTTAGTTTTCAAGGAGTTTTTCCCCATTTAAGTGATTAGTTTTATGCAACTGCAGCATGATGATTCAAAATCCCAAGAAATGATTGAGCGCAAAATAAAGAATGCTCCTCCTGGTCAAGGCACAGTTCGGATGCTTACTCGTGAGGAGTGGGAGGAATTTCGTGAAGTGAGACCAAGGACTCCGTTCGAATCCAAACTTGCTCGTCCTAATGCACGAATAAGAACTGGAGAATCAGTTGGTGCGGTAAGATAGACTATCTTTTCTGTTTCCCTCTTTTAACACTAAATTCTGCAGACATTGTATTGGAAAATGAATTTACAATATCCAGCATGGAGGGAACATTGAAATTATGGTTGCTCTGGAATGATTTTAAAATAGTGGTTTGCATGTATTCCTCACATGCACACCCCCTCATGCTCCTTTTTGCTTGCTGTTTAATTGTGTTTTGTCTTTCTGTTTCCATTTGGTGGTCCTGGCCTGCATGCTAGATGGTTACCCTAAAGTACTACAAAACCTTAAATGCAGCTTTTATACTCTGGTACTCATTTTCTCTGAATGATTGGAAGTTAGAGAATGGGTGTATGCAGTTTGTTCTGTGTTATGAATCAAAATGTGCTTTAGGCTGATCTGGTTACCTTTTAATTTGCTTACAGTTAAAGTTTTTGGTGGCTTTTGGTCTCCTGAAATATTTGGCCATATTCTAGGAATGGATGTATGCCGTTTATTCTGTGTTATGAATAAAAATTGACTTTAGGCTGATCTGGTTACCTTTATTCTGCTTACTGTTAAAATTTCTGATGGCTGTTGTTGTCATGTGAAAATATTTAGCCATATTCTACTTTAAGGTGTTACCGTCTAAGATTCTACAGATGGTTAACTGTTTATACTAAGATATGATTGCTGATGACTTAATGATGCATATGCATGTAATTTTATGAGCAAAGTTTCCCTGGTTGAACTGTTTTCTTGACATTGATGCATATGTTTTGTATTTTAAAAAAAAATCATGCTCGAACATCAATCATTAAAATCAAATAATTATGTCCTACTCTTGTGTATTTAGTCTTGTCATTTCCACGTATGTTTCTGATGGAGAAACTGTGTAATTGGATGCGGTTTCTGACTTCCTTAACCTCTGTGAATTTTGAATTATTCATGAATTTGAGATGTTTCCTTAAATGGTTGTCAGGGGAAATAAGGAAACATACAAATGTTGCTTCCTTTTCCTCTTTCAGATAATGCACTCTTCTTCCTGGCTTTTGAGAGATGTATTTGGCCTGGTTGGGAATCCTTTGCTCCAAGCTGTAGGAATCTGTTCTGTTGCTGTTAGACTGGTTTTAGTTTTAGTTTACAAGCAACAATCGAATGCTTAGAATAGCCCATACTGATGCCACTGAAAGTTAAACAGTAGAAAAACATTAGGATAAAATGTTGTTCGAGGTACTCTAAAGTAATGTGGCGTGGGAGGTGATGGGTTTAATGCTTTCATAACTTGGTTTGTTTTGACCCTCGTGTTGACATCTCAGATGAGTATCATTTCCTTAGTTCATGCACTACCAGTGCACAAATTTGGTTCTTACATTCCCTTGTTCATCCCGGGAGCCACTGCTCTAGGGTGTAGATAACTTTTAACTTTTTCTCTATTAACTTCTCTCTGGATAATATGAAGATTCTTGGTTAACTTTTTTTGACTGTCCATTTGTCTCTACGCTTCTGTTTATTAGCGTGTTTCCCTCTTATGATCCTTGCAAAGGTACGTACCAATGCTGATGCGTGATTGATTCTTGGCATGTAGGGGGGTTTGAAAGATTGGACAATTGATGTGTTGACGAACGCCCTGACACGCGTTGAAGAAGGTGCTAAACGCAATTAGTAGCTCCTTGATTCAACTGCACTTTCCAACACTTGGTACCTTATTTGTCTAGGAATAGCATGCGGCTGATACCGGCTGTTAATGAAGATCACGGTAAATGGTTCTTGATACAGTAGCGATCACTCTCTAAGCTGAAGCGACCATGCCAATGTGGCAATGTACTAGTAGCTTATAATTCACATAGTATTAATTTTTAACTTTTAGGAGGATGGTTGTTGTTGTTGATTTGATCAAAGGCTTATAATTTCATCAAAGAAGCGATAAGTTTTGTATTTTTAATAATTTAATTTTTTTCAACTATGTGAATAAATTTATCTTAAATATATAAAATATAATAAAAATAACTATAATTGGAAATACATAAAATAAAATGATTTGATTATTTTTATTTCTTTTATTTTTTATAATAATTTAATTGTTTTGTTTATATTATAATTTCTACATTATAATTTATATTTTCAAAATAAATATTATAAAAATCACGTATCCTTAGGTGTATTAAGATTTCAAAAATTATCATATCAAAGTATCTAATCATATTGTATCGTATCTGTATTTCGTAGACAAAAAAGATAAACCGATGAAACCATGGGCAGTGTACTACTAGCAAAGGAGAAATAAATTTTATAACAGCCACTTGGGAATTCATCCTGGCATCAAAATAAATGGAAAAACAGAATCAATTCAAGAGTTACAAAGAAAAAGAAGAAAAATTCACATGTAATATACTCTCTCCTAGTTTTATTCATTGTCTTTTATTATTTGGGCACACATATTAAAAAAATCGGATGACTCACTATTTGAGATAATTTTACCCCTTATTTTTTCTCTTAACGTACGTTCAAAAAAAAAGTACGAATTTTTTTAGATCAAATAATGAATTATCCAACTTTTTTAATATACGTGCCCACTTAATTACAGGAGGGAGTACATTGCAGTAGATTTGACAACTTCAGCTCTAGTCAAAAGTACTTCTTTACTTCTTTACTTCTTTGTTGCTCTGTACATTGAGTTTTAGATGACTGAATTTATATCTAATTCGCATCTAGTGAACAACAGTGAAATCATAAACTTTAAACAAAAAACAACAAAACCATTAGACAAGAAAAAACTTGGTAGTCATGGCAATGGCATGAACAGAGGAGAGAGAGAGTAAAGCCCTAATAGTAATCGGAAGCAGAAGTGATGGGGAACGTCTCCACCTCTTGTTTCTCCTTCTTGATACATTCAAACTAATGAAATGTGTTTGATAACGCCCATGGTCTTTAATGCACAGACCAGCAACAGATCTGGGCAATCAGCACTGCACTCAACTGAAACAAAAAACAAAAAAACAAAAATAAAACCCAGAAAAAAAGAGACACACACAATCTATGACTGGATCGGAGGAAAGAGAGTGAAAAGTGGTACCAGAACTATTTAACAATTAATAGAAGTGAAAAGAGAAAACGAAGAGGGAAAGAATGTATTGTTGTACAATCTCAAGTGGTTGGCCAGTAAATGCAGCAAACATTTTGTCAATTTTCTCTACCAAATGATGACCAGACAGAAAATATTAAACAATCATTAAGTGAAGAGCGGGCAGTTGATGATACGAGAAGCAAAAAATTATGAGCAAGGAAGATAAGAGGCGGGTGCTAATCCCTGATTTTCAGTTCCAGAACACAACTTTGCTATTCTCAAAGCTTAAAATGAGCTAAAGAACTACTCTTGTTTAACTCTGAATAAACACGTAACAAGCATTCAATAAGTCAAGAGAGACTAACATGACGATTTTGAACAGCTTCATTTACTTGTCGCTTCACGTCCTCCACATGACCATACAGGTTAAATAATGCAAAAATAGGTGAGTGTCTTCCAGAAACTAATTAGCAAAGACCCCATGACATGCAAGAATTTCTGAGCAGCTCAGAAGTAATGCTACTTCATGTGGCAAGAGTAGTTTAATACAGGTGTAAAATCATGGAACCAATCATTTTTGTCCTAATGAGTAAGTTTGAATGATAATACAAAACGTTATCCCAATGTATTATTGACTTTTCATCATCAATGAAGGTCCCGATATATATATCCCAAAAGTGGCTAAAATGATATATCAGCTCCGTCAGATAAGTATACTGTCTATACGGTATATTAAGAATATATCGGGTAAAAAGAAAAGTACCGGTAATGACAAACAAAGCTTCCAGCGACTTAGGGTGGCTCACAAGACAGCTGACCAATGCCCAGACTATTATAAAGGGATTGGGTTTTTCTAATTTTTCCTATAACATAATCAGCGATCCGGCTCAGATTAAAAATCCAAATAATTAGATGACGTGGCTAACAGATTTCATTAAAACCACGGTTAACTTTATTTTATTTTTTTTTTGCCTTTTTGCATAGAACAGCCAGGAAACGATTTGGCTCCTCTAACTGAAGAAGAACCCTAACTGAGAACAGAAGAAGAACGGAAGAACGAACAGAAGAACAGAAGAAGAACGGAACAGAAGAGAACGGAAGAAGAACAGAAGAAGAACAGAAGAAGAACGAGGATGAGTTGCAGAGAGCAGAAGCTAGAATGGAGGAGAGATCCATGAGATTATTTGGTGAGTTCCAGTAATTATTAGTAAAACTACAATTATTTTACCATACCATCTCTAATTCGATTCTTCTAACGGAGACTCTACATGAGTCAAAACAGAATTAAAGAAACCCCAGTCCAATCCAGTTCTATATCTATTTACCGCTCAGGCACTCGCAATTTAATCCCGCGGATATAATTGTTTGCGCAAGGAAAAACCAAGAGTCTTTTGTCAGCCCTGCCCCTGAAGAAGCTTAAGGCGGCCAATCCTCACCGCAAGCCGTAAAGCTTCTTCCATCCATGTAAGCCCAATATCTCATTTATCTTCACTCAGACTTTAAACCCATATGGGTGAATTTAGCATAATCCTTAACCATATGTGCTCGTTTTCTGTTCGATTTAATGGCCATGTGGAAAAAAGAAGCTTTTTCTTAGTTGAGTAATTGTTTCCAATCAAAATTGAAACCAGAATTTTGATGTTTTGGGTTGTTTGCTATATCAGTAATGATAAACTATATCATTATATAGAATGTGTGATTGTAGTGTTATGTAATGGATAGGTGCATAAAAGGAGAAAGCTTTTTCTGATTTGAGGGAGAGATGGTGGAAAAAAGGTGTTCCAGTAATTCTTAGTTAAATCCAGGCAAAATTATTGAGTACAACAACAACTGATATGGATGATTCTCTTCTGCAAAACGTTCTTTGGTCGCAAATTCTCTTAATCCTTCGAGGTTAGTAAAATAAATTTCTTATGTACTAAGCAATATGATGGACCTAAAAGAAGTAGTAATAAAATAATTGATGATTCTATGCGGTATTTTTTTAATATATTGGGTACTCCTTAAATAAAACTGGTATCCTTCAAAAAAAAAATCAGCCTATTGTTTTATTAATCCTTTGTATGTTTTTACAAATTTTGGCTGTATTTGGACAAAAATATGTCAAAAATGTGTTATTCAATTAATTAGTATGTAGAATTTAAAAGAATCGAAGATGGATGGGAATTTTGGAGAACATATGGTGGACGAGTCGGTTTTGATATTAGAAAAGCCTATTATAATAAGAGTAAAAAAGATGGGAGGATCACATCAATTAGATTTGTTTGTAACAAAGAGGGTTATAGAAGAGAAGATAAGCGTGATCACCTAACTAAATGTCCTCGTGCTGAGACGAGGACGAATTGTCCGGTTCATATGGGACTCGTGTTCAACCAAGAAACAGGAAGATATAAAGTGCATGATTTAATTGTTGAGCACAACCATATGCTCTATCTTGCAGAAACTGTCTATATGATGGCATCACAAAGGAAGATATCAAATATCCAAGCAATAGAGATTGATTTGGCCGATGACGCTGGGATTAGATTGAAAGCATCATTTGAATTTATGAGTAGACAAGGTGGAGGGAAAGAAAGTGTCGGCTACACTCTACAAGATCAAAAGAATTACCTTCTAACTAAAAGGCAAAGAGACTTGAAGCATGGAGTATATTGAGGTACTTTAAACGACAAACTTTATCTAATATGTCATTTTATCATGCGGAACAATTAGATGATGATGAACAAATTATAAACATTTTTTGGGATGATGCAAGAATGATTATGGACTATGCATATTTTGGTGATGTGATTACTTTTGACACGACATACAATACAAATAAAAAATTTAGACCTCTAGGTATTTTTCTTGGATTTAATCATCATAGAGCAATCACAATTTTTGGAGTTGTACTTCCGTATGATGAAAATAGTAGACCAGCTCTTGGTGTTCCAAAATGAGCAAGGTTTAAACCATGACAACGACAGGTTGCAACAACTAAAATTGGCTTAGAGGAACAGTAGCATGAGTGTCGCACCCCCTTTTCGATTTTTATGACTAACGGTTCGGGACGGATGCCTCGCATAATGCAATGAAGTCGCCACCCTATTTATTCCTAGGTTTAGGGAACCTAATCGTCATGGCATAAAAATAAAAAAACTAAAGCACAATAGGTCTAAACCAAAGAACAATGGTTTGAGGTCGTATTATGGACCTGGGAAGGTGTTAGACACCCGAGTCACATCCTTAAAAAAAGGTTACTGGTAAAAAGGTGTTCGGAAGGGACAATAAAAAAACACATAAGTTAGCCCTCATAGGAAACGTCACTTTAGTATTCTTAGGGTTGGGACAACTTCGGGACAAGTCGGGTCAACTTCGGGACAAGTATTTCTTTAACGGAATGGTTACCATTTTTTTTACTAAAGTGAGCGATCCGTTATTATCATCGGGCCATGCATGATTAATTAATTACTACGTGATCTTATCATGGATAAAAACTAGCACAAAACCAATGTAATTAATGCAAATAACCGTGTGGGATCGAAGCCACCATGCTCATGTATCAAGGCAACGTAACAATTAATTTCATGGCATATAAAAAGCAAGTGATGTAAGCACGTACACATGTGCGTTGATTTTAATTTCTAACAATTTTAAATATCATGCATACGATTATGATATGATTTTTTAACATTTTCTAAATAGCATGCATACGAATATTACTTGCGGAAAATATTGAATAAATAAAAAAGACGAGAAGGACGTACTTGCGAGCGAATACTTAAAGATTACCTTGCCGGGAGAGCTTATACCAAGAAGGAAGTGCAAGAAATTGGGAGTGAGAGTGAATTTAGGTGCCATTTTCTTGTTGTTTGATGGTCTCTATTTATAGGAAAAATTGGAGTTGGTTGAAGGCACGTGAGCTTGATGAGTAAGGGAGAGTGGGCATCACGGACGTGAGGACCAAGGGAGAGTGAGGATGAGAAGTCCGGCGATGGGAGGTTCGTGATGATTATTTGCAGTCGGTTGGGTGGGTGATAATGAACGACCTTAAATGGGCTTTAATTGGTGATGGTAAAGGTTGAAAAGGGGACAGAGCCGTTGATATTGTTAAAAAGGGGTCAAATGATGATCAATGGTTGTGATGAAGGCTGCAATTTTATGCATTAATGCATCTTAATTGTGGCACGAACGGGATATTTTCGGTTCGAGCTACGAACTCGCTTGAAATGAAAATAAATCCAAACCGAAAGGACTAAAAGGTGAAGAAAAATAAGACAAAATAAATAGTAGACAGTGAAAAAAGAAAAAGTTCAGTTTAACGTACGAATTTTCTCTTTCGGAAATGTCAAAAGTTCGGACGCAAAATAAACGTCTTTACGATAAAAAATGAACGAAACCAACTAGAAGCCGTGAAAGAGAAAAAAAGGTAGGTAATTACCAGCTAAAGAACTAACGTGCTCGATCTATGGTCCGAGGAAACTTACTCGAAACTAATAGAAGTTCAAGCGAAAAGATAGTGAAAAATACGAAAAAACTAAAAAGATTCGAAATGACGCGAAATATTAAACAAAATTTCTTAAGACCAAAGATCGACAAAATTTTGACTTAGACGAGCTATTAATGCGATAAGCGCTAAAATACGTAAAAGTTGTGACAAAAAATCCAAAATTGGGTAGCAACAGTTGCCCCCTCTTTACTGTCTGATTAAAAATACAATGTAATTAAATTTTTTGATAAGCAGTAAAGACGGTTGCCCCAAGTATTTACCATATTTTGAATACATCATAACCAGTTGAAATGTGGAATTTTATGCAAAAAGGTAAAATATAGTCACTCAAGGAGGAGTAATAATTATGCAGAAATGTAGAATTATGTAAAGACATAGTCGCTCAAGGAGGAGTATTTAGATAGACATGAATTGAAAGATATAGTCGCTCAAGGAGGAGTAGTAAATAGACATGATTTGAAAGATATAGTCGCTCAAGGAGGAGTAGTAGATAGACATGAATTGAAAAATATAGTCGCTCAAGGAGGAGTAATAATTATACAGAAATGGAGAATTACGTAGGGCGAGGGTAGCACTCGTAGTCCGTACGTTTGACAGAAATGTAAATGAGAGTTGGAACGTACCTTGGGTTTAAAGCAACGTACCTTTGCTCGAGCATTTTTTATGGCTCAATTTAGATAACGTGAAATCGCGGATGGTTGCCCTGGACGGCGGCTCCGCTCTTCATAACTTGATTGGATTTATTTTGATGAAATCCATGACGAGGGCATTACAATGATTTCTCATCGAAAACCTAACGACGAAGGCATTACAATGATGTTTTCATCGAAAACCCCATTTGTGGCGTGATTCCATCAAAGCGCATCTGTATTCTGCAAATAGGAAGGAAACAAACACGAAAGCAGCGACTGACGAGAAAAGCAAATAGCTTATGTGAGAAATATCACACTTCTTACATTAAATCTCGGCTTGCCCCCAAGCCTTTTGCCAGAATGAAAATGATTTCTTTGTTTAAGAAAGTAAATTCATCATTCATTTTTTTGGAAAAATGTTCGTCCAAATTTCGTTATATAAACATGATTTGATTCAAGTCTAGATAACGTCTGCGTCTTGTTCAGGAAATAACGACCTCAAGAACAAGACTTTCCCATGACATGCAGCTGTAAGCAATCCTCACCAGATATTAGTGTTTGTGCTCACGCTCAGAAAACAAGGCTACGTATTTACACTCCTAAAAATGCAATAAACATAGCACAAAAATTAAATTTACAATGTCAATCCGAGTGAACGATGCACATGCATGGGCCTGCTAATAATCGAAAGGACTTTGTGAGGGAGGAAAAAAGGAGGATTTTGTAGAAGAAAAGGAAAAGTGTTGTGTTTGTTTTTTTTTTCTTGGGGAAGGTTTTAATGAGTTTGTGCTTGACGACTGATTGCGATGAGGATAAATTGCTGTGAATGATGCTCGGCGATTTGATTTCGACGAGGGCAAAGTGCACAAATTGTTGAATCTTTGCTTGAGATGTTCTTTTTGGATTGTTTTGAGGGCATCGTTCCCAAGTTTGCGATATTCGCAGGGAATAATCTTTTTGAGATTATTTTGCAGTTGATGTTTGACCATTTTTTTTGGTAAGTGCTTGCTTCTGCAGTTGATGTTTGAGCATTTTTTTTGAGTTTATTTGTTTTTTTTTTTAACAAGCAAAGCAAGTACTATTGGTTTGGTCCGTTGTCATCTCTGTCTTTGGCAAAAGGCTTCAAGCCTTGATTTATTTGGCCTCTTTCTAACGCTTGATTCATCAGTGATCCCCTAAGGGCTCCCTTGTCATTCTCTTCTTGATGTGTATTTTCAACTCCAATTTAGCGGTCCCAGTCGAGCACTACTCACTTGGTTAGGAGAAAATAAGAGGCTTTTTGGGGTGTTTTGATAGAGTCGTACATGGTGTACAAAGTATGTGTTTGAGGGCAAAAAAGTTTAAAAAATGAAAAATGTAGAAGAAGAGGAAAAGCAAAGTCCAATGTCATCTTACTATTATCCCATGTCTGATGGTTCATGTACCATATATATTAAGCAAATTTAACCAGCACCTAGTTTAGCATTTACACTCATGAAAAAAATAAGGCGTGAAGGCCCAAAATGCTCGCAAGGATATGTTTGTGACTGCTTACGTTTAAAACATGTCATAGATATAAGAGTTAACAGACAAGATCATGTATGTTTATATAATTTCAAATGAACGCACAAGTTATCTGTGACGTGATGAAATGATGAACATGCTTGATCTAAGGAATGTTAAAAAATGTTGGACTTTTACCCTAAGCAGTACGTGTATTTTCGGCAAAAGCTAAGGATTTTAGCAAACAGTACGCATACACATTTGTACGCACACGTACTTTCGTAACAACGTAAATCCTAGGAAATTTAAAATTGATGCAAAAAGAGATCCGAACGGGGACACCGCAAAATTCGGACCTTGATGAAGAGATGTAATCCGAGTAGGGATACCGCAAAATTCAGACTTTGACGAAGAGATGTGATCCGAGCAAGGATACCACAAAATTCAGACTTTGACGAAGAGATGTGATCCGAGCAAGGATACCACAAAATTCGGACTTTGACGAAGAGATGTGATCCGAGCGGGGATACCGTAAAATTCAAACTTTGACGAAGAGATGTAATCCCAGCGGGGATACCGCAAAATTCAGAATTTGATGAAGAGATGTGATCTGAGCGGGGATACTGCAAAATTTAGATTTTGACGAAGAGATGTGATCCGAGCGGGGATACCGCAAAATTCGGACTTTGATGAAGAGATGTGATCCGAGCAGGGATACCGCAAAATTCAGATTTTGACAAAGACTTTGACGGATTTTATGTCATATTTTTATTTTATTTTTTTAGAACAAGAACACATTAAGTATGTTGATTGGACGTTTGCGTCATTTTTTCTTTAGAATATAGAACGCATTAAGTATGTTGATTAGGAATCCCATTGCAGCAATGATTTGTATGTAAGGAGCTCATCATTGTGAAGTGTTTATGTTTCTCATGTCATTCCTTTAGACTTTTATCATTTGCCCCCAAGTTTATCCTTTCTAACTCCTCCTGACAATGGACTATCTCCTTCTCCGAACCTTTTATTTGAACGGACCAACTCATGTGGAACCCCCAATCTCATCCTCAGTTACGGTGATAATTTATTTACCATCAAAGACATAGGGTACATCAAGACAAACCGATTTATTATTTATCAAAATTTTTTGCCAATTTTAGGGAAGAAGGAAAACAACAACAACAAAACAAAAATGTGCAGTAGAGAGACATCCAAAAGTACGGCGGCGACTGGTTGCACATGGGCTCCCCAGGCTTCTCCACGAGTTCTATATAAAACCCCCACTGCCTTGGGCCTGGTTCGGAAGTGGATTGGCGATTGTGTTAGGTCCTTTGGCTAACCTTTCGAAAGAAATCCATCCACTCTTGAGTAAGTGATTAACCTTTCCTTTAAAGGCAAAACAGTTTTCTAGAGGATGGCCCGACGCTCCAGAATGGTACTCGTACTTTGCGTTGGGGTCATACCACCTCAGGTAAAGAGGTTGGAAAAGTAGGGGTGGGATCGGCGCAATCTGCCCGGCTGCCAAGAGATGTTTGTAAATCTCCTCCAGAGGAACGGGAAGAGGTGGCAGTGGATCCTGATTCCAACGATTACTTGGGTTATTTTGGTTGTTTGGCGGGTTATATGGAGGCGATGGAAATGGTACAGGGTATTGAGAAGGTGGCGCGAAAGGTGGCCTGTAGCTAGGCTGGTGAGAGGCAAAGTTGACATCTTTCTTCGTGATGGGCTCTTTCTTAGGTGTTACTTCTGGTGCGGAAACAATGATCCTCCCAGACTTAATTCCATGTTCTACCCTCTCGGCCACTAGAACCATGTCGGAAAATCTACTCGATGGATTGGAGATAAGATAGGTGTAGTAAAGAGTTTTGAATGTGTCCACAAAAATTGACAAGAGCTCTTTGTCATTCAAAGGAGGAGACATCTTGGAAGCTAGTTCTCTCCACCTCTAAGCATAAGTTTTCACCGATTCTTCCATTTTTTTCTCAAGATTTTGGAGATCAGAATGGTCTAGTGCCACCTCCATATTGAACATGTATTGTTTAAAGAAGGCGTCAAACAAATCTCTCCAAGTCCTGATTTTGATCCTATCCAGACTCATGTACCAAGTCAATGCGTTCTTGGTCAGGCTCTCCCTGAATAGATGGATCAACAAAGGCTCATTGTGTATCATATCGGCCATTTTATTGCAATAGGCCTTGAGGTGAGTTTTTGGGCACTCCTCGAAATCCGGAATCTTGTATTTCAGAGGCATTATGATCCCTAGGACCATGCACATGTCGACTGGACCTGTGGGGTCAAAGGGATTTGTTCCTTCAATAACTCTGAGTCTTTCCTCTAGTAGGCTCAATCTATCCATATTTGGTGTCTCTATGACGACAGCGTTAGGACAAAGGGGTAGTAGGGGTTTTGACATAAATGGTGGTTGCGTCGGGTTGACAAAAGGAGACCGAATTCCCGTAGGATCGGGAATCACGATTTGAGTAGAGTGGCCCTGAGGTGGGAGAAATCCCTGGGATTCCTGATGAATCAGATTTTGACCAGGGTCTAAAGTGAGGTTAACCAAAGAATGCTGCAGAGTTGTAGCAGTTTCTCCACCTGTGTTAACTATAGGATTTGCGGTGATAGGTACAACGAAAGGGTCAATCCATTTCCATTGACCCCTAGGAACAGAAAATGATTGGGGCACCGAAGATCCAGCGATGGCGGATGAGGAAGGTCCCATCATTTGATTAGGATCAATATCGGGTGGGAACTCAGTGGTTGCTTCATCTCGCTCTTTTTCGGCTTGAGCGTCCCTCTCTGTAGTAACCCTAACTTGTTCTTCTAGTTCTGTTATTCTAGCAGTCAATGCTTCTTCTGCCTTAGCTTGTTCGGCCATTTTTCGCGCTTAAAGTCTAGTTATGGGGAGCCTGGGCGGAGTAGTTCACTTTCGAGGAGCTATTGTCAACCTGAAAAAAGCAAGTGAAGAGAAATAGTGGTAAGTATAAGTGATAATATGTGTATGACATGCAATCCTGAGGCCTCCACGCTACTTATTCAATCTTTCAGCCATTCTTTCACTTGATACTTTTAGGGTGAGAGATGAGCACATCTTGGATAGGTGTCTCTGGCGGAGATACGAAGGAAGACGTAACGTGATCTTGGATACTACCAACGAAAATCCTTGAAGTAAAACGACGCAAGTAGCTAATGTCATCATGCTCGAAAAATCCCCCTTTTTTTCTGTGTTTTGCATATCATCAATTGAGGAGCGGGGCCTTGTGTCCAAAGGTCTTTAGCTCGAGGAGTAGAGCGATGAAAGTTACGCTAGGGATTTGGAGCTATGAGGGGAAAAGACCTATCTTTTGGTGAAGGATGGGCCTTGATGATGGCTTCAAAATCATGTTAGAGGCTAAGGAACCGATATGGTGCGAGGAGAGGCAACAAATCGCGTTTCTCGACGAAACTGTGTGTTTTCAGATATCCTTGCGCCTTCACCATTCGTGAGAGATGTGCCGCCCAAAAAAATCTGATTTTTGGTATGGGAAAACTCCAACCTGTTATCAACGTCTTTCGTGTCTTAGCCGAGTGGGAATTTCGAGCAAATTGCATCCATATTGGCCCAAACAAAAGAGCGCGCGGTTGAAACTGAGAAACACAGTCATCCTCACGTTTTCATCATGTCGGTCTTATCTCCCAATCGGACTCTGAGATCGTATCAATGAGGGGAGATTTTATTTGTTCCCTAGTCCAGGTATGAAGTGATTACGGATGCATCCGACGAAACCCTCGAAACAAACTTGCGTGAGTAGTTAATGCTTATTATGCTCGGAAAATCTCCTTTTATGGTGTGTTTACGAGCGTGCCTTCAATTGATGCCCGATGCCTTATGCCAAAAGGACCTATCATGAGGAGTAGAGCGATGAAGGTCATGCTGTGGATCGGAACTTGATAAAGCGCTTAAATGTCATCTTTTCATCATCTTTTCACTTCTATTTTGGGATGATGATACTGCTAAATGCTGGCTTTTCTCTCCTTTTCCACAGATATGCTGCTGAGAAGTAGAATTATTCAAAAGGAGTCAGAATAGCCTTTATCAGAGCTGTTTTGATGGTCGCAGAGCTATTCTATCCCAGACCTGGGATAAGGAAAGAAACTAGAAGCGTTGACCAAAGTCAACTGACTTAAAAAGCTAGCTGGGCCGCGAGATTTATCCATGGGCCGTGAGCGGAATTGAATTATTCCAGCTGGAGTCTTCAGGAAGAAAAGAAGTTCAGCTGTGAATAGAACTCCTTGATCGATTAGAACCAATCGATCCCCTCTTTTTGTATTTAAACAAACAATCCCGCATATTTAGATTTCTATCTTCTCTTCGTCTTTTGAATTTCAAACCAGAGATAGGTTTTTGCTATTTAAAGCTGCTGCTGAGAAGAAGAGGATCATCCCTTCTCTCTCGAATTTTCTACCATTGTTACAGCTTAAACTTATTCTCCCCTCTTTAATATAATTCGGATTCAGTTTATGATTGTTTCTTTATTATTATTATTGTTATGTCTATTATAGGCTAAACGCCTTCTTCTTAGTAAGGATTCGAAGCCATGATTCCTAGGTTGTGAGATCAAATAGCACTTCACACACACTATACTTGTATTCTTGTTCTTCTTGTTTGCATGACAGTTTGTCCCTGTTCTTAGTAAAGTCTGATCAGCTTCACATAAGGTTTGGATGATTACAGTCTTTTCTGGCGGCTTTGGAGTCTACATTGCCAAGAGAAATACGAAGGCAACTAGCTGGTGATAGCTAGAAGAAGAATCAGATCTGGTTTATAGGATAGACATGATTCTCTATCCCAGGCCGGGGATTAGGTCTTTCCCTGCGTCTATCAATTGCCCTGATTAAATCCTATAGAGTGTCTCTTAGGATTGTTAGGATGATTAGGGACTTCCAATAGAGTGTCTCTTTGGAAGTCTTGTGTATGAGGAAAGTAGGAGATCTAGGTGACCAATACCTGGTCTCTATAGCCTTCCTATAAGTCTAGTGTTTACCACTTTTGCATCTATGATCAACTTAATCGAATCATGAGCTACAAGAAATCCTTACTGGGAAGCCATTATCAACTGATTAATATCACCCACTGCGTATCCTGTTTTGTTTATTTTTGTTAATCTAATTTATATGCAACCAACCAACAACCCATATTGGTATTTACCACCCCTTTAATTTAATACAAAGAATTGCTTTTAATCCACCGAATCTCTAAGGAACGATCCTTTTACCACTTGCTGCAATTCAATTATATACTTGCATGGTAAATTGTACTTTAATATATTTTGACGGTCTCGGCACCCATCAAATTTTGGCGTCGTTGCCGGGGATTCAACGGTATTAAATTAATTTCTTTGTTTGTTTATGACCAGGTCTTCCGGTGAGCCATTAATCCAATACAACCCAGAAATTACGCGTGAGGAAACGCAATATCGGAAGCTCACCAAGAGACAGAGGTATGAGCCAGAAGTAAGCTCTGAGCAATCGCACTCGTTCAACCCTATCCCAGACCAGGGAGAAGGTTCATCCTTCGCACCTAGAAACAACCCTGTCCCAGACCAACCAGAAATGGAAAACCCCAATCCAAACCAAGAGGACAATATTCCACCGCCACCACCACCACCTGAGCAGACTCTTAGGCAGTATCACAATGATAGACCTCCCCCAGATACTTATTTCTGTATCCAATACCCACCAGCTGAAAATGATTGGAATTTAAAACCCAATACTATTCGCAACCTTAAGAAATTCTATGGCCTGCCAAGTGAGAACCCGTTTAAACACCTTCAACACCTCCATTGGGAATGTGAAACCCTCAAACCACCTAGGGTGGATATCAACAGAGCCAAACTTAGAGCTTTTCCTTGGACTCTTGAGGACAAGGCTAGGAACTGGTTTCTAAGTTTGCAGCACAACTCTATCACAACATGGCCCCAAATGTTGACAGTGTTCCTGAATAAATATTGGTCTTCCACCAAGGCTGGAAATGCCAGAAAGAACATCGTATCCATTCACCAGGATCCGAGCGAGGATTTTGGAGAGTACTACCAACGTTATAAAGACCTACAAGAGATTTGTCCGAATCATGGAGTCTCGGATCAAAATTTGATCCAGTACTTCTACGATGGTATGATCCATAGGGACAAGGTGATGTTAGATGGAGCAGCAGGAGGTGCTCTCCAGGATTGCACTTTGACAAAAGCCAACAATCTACTCCAGACACTGGCAGAAAATTGCTACCAAAATGGACCAGCTGACAGAGGCACGAGTACAGGTAATGTATCTTTCTTTGAGTAGAAATTTACTGAGATTTCTAACCGTTTAGATAGTCTCCAAGCAGGTCAACAGGTTCAGGTACAACAAATTCAACCTATCTCATGCGGTTTATGCTGCCAGCAAGGACATTCTTCGGATCAATGCTTGCTAGTTACTGGAACACCCGAAGAAGTCAGTGCAGCAAATCAATACAATCAACAATATGGAAGGTTCCCACCTCACAAGCCAAGATTTAATCCTAATCAATACAATAACAACCCAGGTTGGAAGGAAAATATGAATTCCAACACCGTAGTTCAGCCAAACTATAGTCAGAACCAATCCTACCCAAATCAAATGCCTCCTCCTCTCATGAACTTACAAAACTTCGTGCCCAGACCCAATGCACCCCAAAATCCCATTCCCCAACAGCCACTTGCAACCACAATGGATGGAATAAAGGAAACTCTTAGCCAGTTTAGGAAAGCGACTCAAGCGTCTCTTTCAAACGTTGAGAAACAGATTACACAACTGAATATAAACAGCAATGAGCAGGGAGCAAGGTTACCAGCATCAACAGTAGATAACCCAAAGCACAACGTCTCAGCTATGACTTTGAGAAGTGGCACAGAGACCCCAGGGCTGGGAACGAAGAAATCAGATACACCTATATCAGACCAAATTGAAGCAGAAGTTGAGGTAATTCCAGAAACTCCAGTACATACAACTCCTACTCCTGAAGCAGCTACCATTAAGAAGGACCAAGTAATTCACCTTCCTTTCCCTGACAGGTCTGAAAAGACCAAGAAGGTTAAGGAAGAAAAAGCAATTTTGGATCTATTTCGAAATGTAGCAGTTAACGTTCCTTTATTAGATATGATAGCACAGGTTCCAAAATATGCAAAATTCTTAAAGGAGCTTTGTACTAATAAGAGGAGACTTGCAGGGATAGAGAGGGTAAACATGAACGAGAATGTTTCAGCCGTCTTCCAAAAGAAGCTACCAAACAAATGTAAAGACGGAGGGACATTCGTGATACCTTGCCAAATTGGAGAACAGAAGATCGAGAAGGCTTTATGTGATTTGGGAGCAGGCATAAATGTGTTATCTTTGACAATTTTTAACAGTTTGAACATTGGAGAATTGAAAGAAACAAGGCTTGTTATTCAATTAGCAGATCGATCTATAATTTACCCTGTAGGTGTTGTGGAAGATGTTTTAGTACAAGTCAATGACTTTGTTTTCCCTGCAGATTTCTATATAGTTGACATGGGTAACGAACAGACTACTAAATCTACTGAGATATTATTGGGCAGACCTTTCTTAAGGACTGCTCGAGCTAAAATCGATGTCTTTGGTGGCTGTTTAACTTTAGAATTCATGGGAGAAATAATTTCTTTTAACATGTACGATGCCATGCGATATCCAGAGGATTTACACTGTCTAAATTTTATTAATGTCGTTGATCTGGATGATGAAGATATTTATGAAATTGACAATGCAGATCCCCTTGAGTATGTTCTCACAAGAAGCATTGATTACTTTAAACTCGAGGAACTAGAAAGCAAAGTGGAAGTCAGGGAAGAGATTGAGGAAGCAGTATATGAGCTGGATGCGGCCAAATTAATAGAAGTAAATCTGAAAGTTATAGATTTACCAGTGACTAATAATTCTTTAGTCCCTTCTGTTTTGCAAGCCCCAGACCTGATATTGAAGCCACTTCCCAGTCACTTGAAGTACTATTTCTTAGGCTAGGGAGAAGGACTGTCGGTGATAGTCTCAAACAAACTATCTCAGTTAGAAGAAGAAAGACTCCTGAGAGTATTGAAGGACAACAGAGAAGCTATAGGGTGGACTATAGCTGACATAAAAGGAATTTCACCTGCTCTATGCACACACAAGATCCACCTGGAAGAAGACTGCAAAACAGTGAGGCAACCACAAAGGAGACTTAATCCTCCTATGATGGACGTCGTCAAACAGGAAGTATTAAAACTTTTAAGTGCTGGAGTGATATATCCCATATCTGATAGCACTTGGGTTAGTCCAGTACAGGTAGTCCCAAAGAAGACGGGGATGACAGTAGTGGAAAATGCTGAAGGAAAATTAGTGCCAACTCGAGTACAAAATGGATGGCGAGTATGCATCGATTACAGGAGACTCAATTCAGCGACAAGCAAAGATCATTTTCGTATCCCTTTCATCGATCAAATGCTTGAACGGCTGTCAGGTAAGTCTCACTATTGTTGCCTTGACGGGTATTCTGGTTTTCACAAAATACCCGTCGCTTCTGAGGATCAAGACAAAACTACTTTTACATGTCCATTTGGAACTTTTGCATATAAACGCATGCCCTTTGGATTGTGCAATGCACCTGCAACTTTCCAAAGGTGTATGATGAGTATTTTCTCTGAATTCATAGAAAAAGGAATAGAAGTTTTTATGGATGATTTTACTGTTTATGGCGATTCTTTTGATGAATGTCTAGAAAATCTTGAGAAAATTCTAAAACGCTGCCTAGAAACAAACCTTGTCTTAAACTATGAGAAGTGTCATTTCATGGTTAATCAGGGTCTGATTTTAGGCCACATAGTTTCTCAAAAAGGAATAGAAGTAGATAAGGCTAAAATAGATGTTATTGACTCTTTGCCATATCCTACTAACGTGCGTGAAGTTCGCTCCTTCTTAGGGCATGCAGGCTTTTATAGAAGATTTATTAAAGATTTTTCGAAATTTGCTGCCCCACTTTGCAGGTTGCTACAGAAAGAGACAGAGTTTAAATTTGACTCTGATTGTGAGGCTGCTTTTGACACATTGCAGAAGAAGTTAACAACAGCCCCCATCATTAAAGCTCCAAACTGGAATTTACCATTTGAAATTATGTGCGATGCTTCTAATAATTCTGTTGGTGCTGTTTTAGGACAAAAAGAAGGACGTGATCCACACGTTATCTATTATGCGTCTCGCATGCTTGACGATGCACAAAAAAATTATACAACCACAGAGAAAGAATTATTCGCCATAATTTTCGCTTTAGATAAATTCCGTGCATACTTATTAGGAACTAAAGTTGTTGTTTACTCTGATCATGCAGCGCTACGCTATTTGCTAGTCAAAAAGGAAGCCAAGCCGAGGTTGATCAGATGGATTTTACTGCTCCAGGAGTTCCACCTAGAGATTAAAGATAAAAGTGGCAAGGAGAATCTAGTAGCAGATCACTTAAGCAGATTACTCGTGAAACCAAACCATGAACCAGTAAAAGAGGAATTTCCAGACGAAGCCCTTTTCTTTGCCCTGGGAGATGGACCAGACGAGAGCCTTATCCTTGCCCTGGTGGAAAGACCATGGTATGCGGATATAGCCAATTTCCTGCATTCAGGTAAGTTTGATCAGGACATGACATACAGAGAAAGGGAAAAGGTAAGGAGAGATTCCAAATTTTATGTATGGGATGAACCCTACATGTGGAACATCGGAAAAGATCAGATTTTGAGGAGATGTGTTCTCCAAAATGAATTTGAATCTATTTTGAGATTCTGCCATACAGAGGCATGTGGAGGTCATTACGGACCTAAAAGAATAGCATTAAAAATTCTTGAATGTGGCTTTTATTGGCCAACACTCTTTAAAGATTGCCATCTTTTCTGTATGAACTGTCCTAGCTGCCAAAAAGTTGGCAATATATCTGCTAGAAATGAGATGCCTTTAAACCCCATTATCTCTTGTGAAGTATTTGATGTCTGGGGAATCGACTTTATGGGTCCTTTTCCCAGGTCTGGGGGAAACTAGTACATTATACTAGCTGTTGATTACTTATCTAAGTGGGTTGAGGCCAAAGCTACTGCAGCCGATGATGCCAAAACTGTGGTTTCGTTTCTAAAGTCTCACATTCTTAACAGATTTGGAGTACCCAAGGTATTAATCAGTGACAGAGGGACCCACTTTTGCAATAAGGTAGTTACTGCCTTACTTGCAAAATATCAGGTCAATCATAGGGTGTCCACAGCATACCACCCCCAGACCAATGGGCAAGCAGAAGTCTCAAACAGAGACGTGAAGGCCATCCTAGCAAAGACAGTTAATCCAAACAGAAAAGACTGGAGTCAAAGATTAGACGACGCTCTTTGGGCGTACAGGACGACATTTAAGACTCCCATAGGCACAACTCCTTACAATCTAGTATATGGAAAAGCTTGCCACCTTCTAGTCAAACTAGGACACAAGTCCTTTTGGGCGATAAAGCAGTGTAACTTGGAGCTAAAAAGAGATGCAGCAGCAAGGAAACTACAACTCCAAGAATTGGAAGAGATGCGCAGAGATGCATATGAAAACTCCCAACTCGTAAAAGCTAAAACCAAGAAATACCATGACAGTATCATTAAGGATAAAAACTTTCATGTGGGCCAGAAAGTGTTACTATTTAATTCTAGATTTAGACTCTTTTCAGGGAAATTAAAATCTAGATGGATGGGTCCATATATTGTTGTTAACATTTACCCTTATGGTGCTATTGATATACAGGATACGAAGAAGGGAATAACGTTCAAAGTTAATGGCCAGAGGCTGAAACCTTACCATGAAGGATTTCAGAGTCACACGGTGGAGCAAGTTCAAGTCCACCCTTGTTTGGATAAATGATTAATTCAATGTCTAGTCCGAGACATAAAAGAAGGACGCTACATGGGAGGCAACCCATGCTTTTGCTCCATTTTGAAACTTATCATTTATTTAGTTTGAATAAAAGATTAAGGACCTGATGGATTTTCGTTTGATTTCTTTTATCAGGAAAATCTTGAGGCAGTTACAGTTGACGTTGATCTTATCCCAGGTCGGGGATAAGAGATTTTTAGGAAGTAGATTTTGAGTGGGTAGAAGTACTCTTATCCCAGGGCAGGGAAAAGAGTCCTAGAAAGATAAGTCTGGGAACTCGCAAAATAAAGTAAAAAGCAGACAAGGAAAGAGAAAAATATCCCATCATTATTTTTCCAACGGTAATATTATTTAATTAATATGACCGTTGTCCACCCAAACCAAAACTCTTCCTCTATCCTAAAACCGATAATCATCCCAACTAAACTAAAACTTCTCCCTAATTTTCCCATAAAGCAAAACCCTAATCTAGCAAATCCACCATCATCTTTCTTTTTCTTCCCTACTTTTTCATCAATCCCAGACCCAAAATTCGCATAATCTCACCATGGTTCTAACCAGAGCTGGAAAAGATTCCAAAGCCACTCCAAGAAAACCAACCAAACGGGCACCCAAATCAAAGCCCCAAACCAAACCCAAAGCTGTGATAATTGATACTCCTCCTCCTTCACCTCCTCCTGCCGCACCGCCCTCTCCTCCTCCGGCCAGAGATGCAACCCCACCGCCACAACCCGGAAACCCCACACCTATTGCCTCGCCTGGTCCTCAAGAACAGTCGCCACCGCCATCTTCTCCAGTGGTCGACGAGGTACCTCAAGAACAAATCCCAGAGTGGGTTGAGGAGCCTGTTCTCGAGATTCCAAAACCAAAACCAACAGGTCAGGTAGAGGAATCGATTCAAGAAGGAGCAGAGCAAGCTGAAGCGGCTGTTGATCAGACGGTTGAATCGCCAGAGCATAACTCCACTAGCTCCGGTGAAGAAACCGCTTCTGATCCCACATATAAAATCAAGCCAGCAGAAATCGTGGAGGAGAGCGATGAAGAATCTGATGAAATCCCCCTATCTCGCCTGAGAAAAGGGAAGCAAAGCCAAGCCCAAAAAAATCCAACCCCAAAGAAGACCAGTGTGGGGGAGAAGAGGAAAGAACCAGCGGATCAAATCCCAGAGGCCCAGGAGAAAGAAGCTTCCATCAGGCCTGATGAGGAAGCCAGTGGCAGTCAGGCCAAGCCAAAAAGGACCAAGACCCTTGCACATGCATCCAACACCAGGCCTGAACAGAAAAGCATCCACATACCCCTCACCAAGGTACAAAAGCCTGGGATGCCTTCTCAGCAGCCAGTCCAGATGGAACAGAAGGGCCATGTGAGAATCAAGTCCAGAGCAAAAGGAGGGCGATCTTCAAAACAGGTACCAACCCTTGAGAATCTCAAGGGTTGGCTTCATTTTGATGATTTTGAATCTATGGAACGTCTAGCTGTTAGAGTTAAGGATGAGGTTATTGCATGTGCACGATGTGATTACCAACTGCTTGATGGCCTTGAGCTTATTGATCCTCTCACTAAATATATCCAGAATATAGGTTGGGAACCCTTGTATTTCCTTGAGCATCCTGCTTTCTTAGAACTCACACTAGAATTTTATTCATCCTTTTGGATGAACACTAAGAAGAAAGTAGGTGTTAAAGAGGTAAACTTCAGATTAATGAACAAATATGCCCACTATACCATGGATGAATTTAATGAGTTTATTGGTTTTGTGTCTAAGGAAGAATTGACTGCTGACTGGTATGTTAATTGCTTGACTGACTATCCTGAATTCCCTGTGTTTGATAAGCAAGAGGCATGGAAACAAATCACAAAGGATCCTACTGCACGTTTTGATGATAGCCATGCCAAGGCACATGCCATTCCAGATTTATCTCTTAGGATCATTCACAGATTTTTAGCATTTAATTATTCTGGAAAATCTGGTATTACTGGTGTGATCTCTAAGCAAGAACTGTTCTTTCTTTGGTGTATGGTGAATGAGCATAAAGTGAATTTAGGATTTTGGCTATGCAAGAAATTTAAATCTGTTAAGAACAAAATGCCATTAGCATCCTTGATCACTGCCTTCGCTGTCAATCATAGAGGTCTTGATGTGTCTACTAGTGATTTATATAGATCACCTGACTTGCGCATTTTAGATTTGAGAGCTTTAGATGCCATGGGTTACTTTCACCTGGATGAAAATCGTGTTCTGCGCAGTAACACAGGTTTCACTCCCATTGAAGACCACATCTACTCTAAGAAGAATCAAGGGATCTTCATTTTTGAAAAAGACTTTGTGGCAGGGAAAACAATTCCAGCGCAGAAACTACCCTCTACATCAGACCAGGGATCGCAGCCACCACAAAACCAGATTCCCAGGTCTGGGGGAGAGACACAAAGCATGGCAACCATGATGACCACAATGATAGCCCGCCAGGATCAACTGCAGAAGACTGTTGAGCAGCTTGGATCCCAGGTCCAGAAGCTGATTGAGGACCAAAAGCATTCAACTGCTATTCAACAGCAGCTACTGGAGAAATTCATGCAAAGCACCTTCCCACCCAACCCATGATTGGCCCGGGTACTTCTTTTCCTTGTTATTTATTTCATTTTAGATAAATGTTGAGTCTTTTCCTTTCTCACACTTCGAGGACAAAGTGTCATCTAGTGTGGGGGAGACTTTTTGTGTTGATGATCTGTTCTGATTGTTTGTTAGAGTCAGTATATAGCGTCTGTTTTCAATTATTACTTTAGTGTCGTGTCTGTCTGTCTGTCTTGAGCACGTTTTATTTTGATTTTTATGCATGTTTTTAGATACATTTTGTGAGTCCGAACAAAGATCTTGATAATCAAATTCAGAGTATGCATTGCATCACATAGGAAACAAAAGATGCTTGAGTTCATAAGTCCATGTTTTATTACCAAGGTACAATTTTTCCAATACTTGTGAAACTCACTTAATCTACATAGGGTCATGATACTTGGGCTTGATGATTGAATTTTGCGAGAGAAATCATGTAGAACTAGCATTCTTTACCCTGCTGCCTTTAACACATTGACTATCTCTATAGGCCTACCCCTGAAATCATTTTTAGAAGCTTAGCAGCTATGAAAAAAAAATGTTGAATAAAAATGTTATGTTGCTGCTTTGGTATTCATGCCTCATTTAAGCAAGAATATCCAAGGAACTAAAATCAGCTCTAAAAAAGGAAAATAGAATGTCTTGGTACCGAGGCCTAATTTAAGCCAGGGTAACTAAGAAACTTCAGCTGATCAAATTTAAGAAAAGAAATTAGAAAATGCCTAGGGGGTAGGCTGAAAATCTATCCAGTCAATGTGAAGGGGGTGGTAGAAGGAATTGGGAATTTTTCTATGTGTTTTTAATTGTAAAATTTGATCGCTAAGCCCTCGATTATGGGACTATATCAGATCAGGTAAGTTTCGGGTCTTGGTCAAGCCTTGGTAATATTGGATGGAGCTTTGAGCTTAAGTATCTGTGGATCTTATGTGATGAACTGGGTGCTCTGAAGTTGATACTGATTGATCTTTGTTTATATGTGTTTTGTTTTGTTGAGTCTTGTGTTAGGTTAGAAATGCTTGGGGGCAAGCATAAGATAGTACGGGGGATTTGATAAAGCGCTTAAATGTCATCTTTTCATCATCTTTTCACTTTTATTTTGGGATGATGATACTGCTAAATGCTGGCTTTTCTCTCCTTTTCCACAGATATGCTGCTGAGAAGCAGAATTATTCAAAAGGAGTCAGAATAGCCTTTATCAGAGCTGTTTTGATGGTCGCAGAGCTATTCTATCCCAGACCTGGGATAAGGAAAGAAACTAGAAGCGTTGACCAGAGTCAACTGACTTAAAAAGCTAGCTGGGCCGCGAGATTTATCCATGGGCCGTGAGCGTAATTGAAGTATTCCAGCTGGAGTCTTCAGGAAGAAAAGAAGTTCAGCTGCGAATAGAACTCCTTGATCGATTAGAACCAATCGATCCCCTCTTTTTGTATTTAAACAAACAATCCCGCATATTTAGATTTTTATCTTCTCTTCGTCTTTTGAATTTCAAACCAGAGATAGGTTTTTGCTATTTAAAGCTGCTGCTGAGAAGAACAGGATCATCCCTTCTCTCTCGAATTTTCTACCATTGTTACAGCTTAAACTTATTCTCCCCTCTTTAATATAATTCGGATTCAGTTTATGATTGTTTCTTTATTATTATTATTGTTATGTCTATTATAGGCTAAACGCCTTCTTCTTAGTAAGGATTCGAAGCCATGATTCCTAGGTTGTGAGATCAAATAGCACTTCACACACACTATACTTGTATTCTTGTTCTTCTTGTTTGCATGACAGTTTGTCCCTGTTCTTAGTAAAGTCTGATCAGCTTCACATAAGGTTTGGATGATTACAGTCTTTTCTGGCGGCTTTGGAGTCTACATTGCCAAGAGAAATACGAAGGCAACTAGCTGGTGACAGCTAGAAGAAGAATCAGATCTGGTTTATAGGATAGACACGATTCTCTATCCCAGGCCGGGGATTAGGTCTTTCCCTGCGTCTATCAATTGCCCTGATTAAATCCTATAGAGTGTCTCTTAGGATTGTTAGGATGATTAGGGACTTCCAATAGAGTGTCTCTTTGGAAGTCTTGTGTAGGAGGAAAGTAGGAGATCTAGGTGACCAATACCTGGTCTCTATAGCCTTCCTATAAGTCTAGTGTTTACCACTTTTGCATCTATGATCAACTTAATCGAATCATGAGCTACAAGAAATCCTTACTGGGAAGCCATTATCAACTGATTAATATCACCCACTGCGCATCCTGTTTTGTTTATTTTTGTTAATCTAATTTATATGCAACCAACCAACAACCCATATTGGTATTTACCACCCCTTTAATTTAATACAAAGAATTGCTTTTAATCCACCGAATCTCTGAGGAACGATCCTTTTACCACTTGCTGCAATTCAATTATATACTTGCATGGTAAATTGTACTTTAATATATTTTGACGGTCTCGGCACCCATCAGAACCACAACGAGCAAAGATGATAGAACCCTACTTGGGGTCACTTTGACGATGAACGAGCAACATTCGGAGGCTGAAAATGCATTTGAAGGGATTTTGGGCCGAAGCTGGCGGCATCCCGCTAGGCTCCAGGCGGCATGCCGCCAGACACTAACATGGGAGCCAAATGCAGACTTTTGAAGGCTTTCCTTGGGACTTTCGTAGCATTAAGTGGCCTATCCTTGTACCTTGACATTCAACCTTTGGATGATGAACTTTGACTGAGTCGTGACTGTTAGCCCAAGGGCAATCTCATCTTTGTTTTGATGATTTTAGACACACAAACTAATTACCTTACTAATGCAATTTGAAGTTAAAGTGTGTGTAGTTTGCGATGGAACAAATAAGAGGCAACAAATCAAGATATCGCAAGCTCAAGATCAAGTGTACTTTAGGACTTTAATCATTTAAGTATGATTCTATTTAACACTTGATTTATGTTCAAAATACCTCAAGGAAAGTGTGAAAAAAAGTTTTACGCAAAAACGATTTTTCAGTCAAAAGTTATTCAAGTTTTAGTAAATCAGAAAAGTGGCTAAACGTGATCACGGTTAGACCTAAACGTGAATCACGGTTAGGAGCTGTCAAAATGCCGAAACTTTCCAGAAGGTAACGTGAATCACGGTTAAGGGCTAAACGTGAATCACGGTTAGAAATTGTCTCTAACCGTGATCACGGTTGGTCTTAAACGTGATCACGGTAAGCATAACGGCTAGTTTTCTTAACAGCTCTTTTGTCCACTACAAACGGATTTTTTGGCTCCATACTTTCTTGTCTGATCTTCCACTGATCTTAAGCTATAAATACTCATCCTAGATGAGTTAGAACTTAACAAGAACAACTAGAATACACATTAAACACAAGAAAGATTTAGAAAGCTCTCATACTCTTTCAAAGCCAAAATCTGAGTTTTTGCAAAAGCTTACAACTTCAAACTGTCATAACGCAAGCTTTACAAATCCGAATTTACTCATTCTTGCATTCATATTTCAAGTAAGTTTTAAGCTTTCTTTTGAGGTATTCTTGTTCATTTATTGGTGTTGATTATTGAATCATACATAGGTTATTTGTACACCAATTGTGTTGCTATTTAACATTCTCTTGTCAAGTATTCTTGATTGTGATAGGTTGTGATTGAGCCCGGAAAAAACACATTGTAAGGTTTGTTGGTTGAGCCCGCAAAAACCAAGTGTAAGGTTGTTGGTGAACCCGTGAAAACCAAAGTGTAAGGTTTATTGGTTGAGCCCGCAAAAACCAAGGTGAAAGGTTTATTGGTTGAGCCCGGAAAAACCAAGGTGTAAGGTTTGAGTTGAACCCGTAAAAACTCAAGGTAATAACGAAGTGTTCGTTGTTCAAAATCCTAAGAGGAGGACTCTTAGGTAGTGGAGTACAATTCATTGAGGAATTGGAACCACTATATATCCTTGTGTTTTTACATTCTATTTCTGCACTCATATATCCTTATATTTTGTGTTAGAATTTTATTTGCCTATTCACCCCCCCTCTAGGCCGTTTATCAATTGGTAGCGGAGCAAGGTACTTGTTTTGTAGGTTTAATCGCCTCAAGTGAAAGATCAAATGGCTCAAGAGGGATTATATGGTGTAATCAACCGTCCACCATTTCTTGATGGAAACAACTACTTACAATGGAAGACAAAGATGATAGCCTTCCTAGGTGGACAAGATCAAATCATGCTAGATTGTGTTCTACATGGATTTGCCACCCCCATGGAACCACCGGCTGAAGATGGATCAACAAAACCTCTTCCTTTCGATAAGTGGCCAGCTGGATCAGTCTCAAGAAAACAAAGTGAAGACAAGGCAAGGTATGCTTTATTTTGTTCAATTTCTCAAAACGAATTTAATCGTGTTAGTGCTTGCAAATTGTCCAAGGATGTTTGGGAAACTTTGGAGACGGCACATGAAGGCACTCCTCAAGTTAGAAACATCTGACTCAACACACTCAAGCGTGAGTATGAACTACTAGGTATGAAGAGTGGTGAGTCCATTTATGAATTAAGCACTAGGATTCAAAATATTTGCAATACTATGGGAACTCTTGGATGGACTCCTAGTGATGAGGAGATGGTAAGAAAACTTCTTAGTATTTTACCTAACTCTTGGAATGACAAGACTTCCATTTTTGATGAACTTGAAAAGAAACCTACCTATTCTCAACTTGTTGGTTCTCTTACGGCTTTTGAGCACAAACTCAACATGGGAGAACCGGAAGTGCAAAATGTCAAGAGCAAGAACATTGCTTTCAAAAGCACCATTCCGGAAGGAGATGAAGAATCATTTGCTCTCTTCAACAAGAATTATAAGAGTTTCTTGAAAAACTCAAGAAACTACCAAGGTAAGTATTCTAACTCTTCTAAATCCGATTTTAGAAATGATGTTGTTTGCTTTGAATGTGAAAAACCAGGACATGTTAAGAGTGAGTATCCTAGACTTGAAAAGAAGAAGAGACATGAGAAACACGGTTCAAAGAAGGGAAAAAAGCATCATAGGAGAGCATTTAAAGCTACCTCCACTTGGAGTGATGTTACATCTAGTAGTGATCCATCGGATTCCTCATCCGAAGATGTCATCGCAAACTTGTGTTTACATGCCAACATTGATAGTGATGCTTCTCAAAGGAGTTCCTCATCAACTTCCACCTCATTCAACGGAGGTACTAATGTGTGTCTTATGGCACTAGGGGAAAGCGATGATGAGGTTAGTTCATGCAATTCCGATAGTGAATGCAATATTGATGAGTTGAAACTTGCTTTTAACAATTTATACAAAGAATTTGACACGTCTTGCAAACAAAATGTTAAACTTGCTAAGGATTTAGAAAAATCGAAAAATGATATTCTTGAGTTAGAATCTTTGAATAAATCCTTGAAAGAGGAAAATGATTTTTTGAAAAATGATAATGAAGATTTGAGAAATGTTTTGGGAGATACTAGAGATGAGCTTAAATCATTAGAAATTGCTAATGGAAAGAAAAACTCTAGATGTGAACTTTGTGCAAACTCTAGTAAAGAAGTAGCTCTTTTGAATGAAAAGATTAAAACTCTTGAGGCTACTTTAGCTAAATTTATTCAAAGTACACAAAGTCAACAAAAGTGTTTAAATGAGCAAAAGACTAATTTTGATAGAAGAGGAATTGGATTTGATCACTCTTCTAGCATGAATAATTCTAAAACATCTTTTGTTAAAACAAGAAATTGTGACCATGCTAGTTCTTCAAATCAATCACATGATAGACCTTTTTATAAATGTGATTATTGTCATAAGAATGGTCATTTGGCATATTTTTGCTTTATTCGTAAAGGATTTGTTTATGCAAAACAAATGTGGGCACAAAAGAGTGCATTTGCTAAGAAAGGAACCAAACGTGTTTGGGTTCCTAAAACTAACTAGTTTGTTTTGTAGTAGTGCCGGAAACCCCTTGAAGATAAATGAAATATATGTAGGGTATTCATGGCACAAGTCGGGTGATGAATCGAAGCTCACCCTTTTGGTAAATTGTTTTGTAATTTTGCTATTGGTAGCCCAAGGGGAAACCGACAAGTAAATTCAATTATCCTCTCTTTATCTTTTTGTTGATATTTATCTTTGGATTGGATAATTGTTTGATCTTAATACTTGTTAAAGTATTTTTGGATTTGATCTTTGCTTGCTCCTTTCTTTACTCCTTATATGTTTTTTTGGACCTCCTATTTTTTACCCTTTTTGCTAATGACAAAGGGGGAGAATGAGTTAAGGGGGAGTTTGTAACGAAGCTTACATCAAAGGGGAGAATGAGTTTGGGAGAAAGGTAAGATTAAGGGGGAGCAAAACTTTAAATCTTTGCTATACTCTATGTGCAACTAATGTTTTATGTAGGGGGAGCATTTATTTGGCAAAGATAGGAGATGTAAGTTTACTCCATTTAACTTTAATTTCAATTGCCAGCTTAAATATGTTTTGATTTTAGTTTGTGGTTGTCATCATCAAAAAGGGGGAGATTGTTAGCCCAAGGGCAATCTCATCTTTGTTTTGATGATTTTAGACACACAAACTAATTACCTTACTAATGCAATTTGAAGTTAAAGTGTGTGTAGTTTGCGATGGAACAAATAAGAGGCAACAAATCAAGATATCGCAAGCTCAAGATCAAGTGTACTTTAGGACTTTAATCATGTAAGTATGATTCTATTTAACACTTGATTTATGTTCAAAATACCTCAAGGAAAGTGTGAAAAAAAGTTTTACGCAAAAACGATTTTTCAGTCAAAAGTTATTCAAGTTTTAGTAAATCAGAAAAGTGGCTAAACGTGATCACGGTTAGACCTAAACGTGAATCACGGTTAGGAGCTGTCAAAATGCCGAAACTTTCCAGAAGGTAACGTGAATCACGGTTAAGGGCTAAACGTGAATCACGGTTAGAAATTGTCTCTAACCGTGATCACGGTTGGTCTTAAACGTGATCACGGTAAGCATAACGGCTAGTTTTCTTAACAGCTCTTTTGTCCACTACAAACGGATTTTTTGGCTCCATACTTTCTTGTCTGATCTTCCACTGATCTTAAGCTATAAATACTCATCCTAGATGAGTTAGAACTTAACAAGAACAACTAGAATACACATTAAACACAAGAAAGATTTAGAAAGCTCTCATACTCTTTCAAAGCCAAAATCTGAGTTTTTGCAAAAGCTTACAACTTCAAACTGTCATAACGCAAGCTTTACAAATCCGAATTTACTCATTCTTGCGTTCATATTTCAAGTAAGTTTTAAGCTTTCTTTTGAGGTATTCTTGTTCATTTATTGGTGTTGATTATTGAATCATACATAGGTTATTTGTACACCAATTGTGTTGCTATTTAACATTCTCTTGTCAAGTATTCTTGATTGTGATAGGTTGTGATTGAGCCCGGAAAAATCACATTGTAAGGTTTGTTGGTTGAGCCCGCAAAAACCAAGTGTAAGGTTGTTGGTGAACCCGTGAAAACCAAAGTGTAAGGTTTATTGGTTGAGCCCGCAAAAACCAAGGTGAAAGGTTTATTGGTTGAGCCCGGAAAAACCAAGGTGTAAGGTTTGAGTTGAACCCGTAAAAACTCAAGGTAATAACGAAGTGTTCGTTGTTCAAAATCCTAAGAGGAGGACTCTTAGGTAGTGGAGTACAATTCATTGAGGAATTGGAACCACTATATATCCTTGTGTTTTTACATTCTATTTCTGCACTCATATATCCTTATATTTTGTGTTAGAATTTTATTTGCCTATTCACCCCCCCTCTAGGCCGTTTATCAGTGACTACCCCAAAGCTTGCAATCATTGTTGGCCATTTATGAGTGAGACATGCGCGTATTATTTTCTGTTTTACGATTCTTTCAAATTTCATGGATACTCATACCAAATCCACTGTACTCAATCCCTTCTTCATTCCTCTTTATACTCATGGTGACCTCTTGCATCCATAGTCACGTGTGTTCCCAAGCTAAATCTAAGGGTTAGGTTTCTCTCCCTTTTGTGGCTCCAAATGTTGTTTATTTCGAGGAAGGTTATATATTTGTAGGTGATGGTCGTTCGACGTTTGTTTCTTTTTGGACGTGTAAAGTAAAGAGAGAAAAAGCTCATTCCATAATTTATCCGAATAATTTACGAACTTTGTCATTGATTTTTTTCATCAAAAGGGATACAACCATTTGTAAGTTGATTAACCATCTAGATTTATAAAAAAGGCTAGGAACATCGTTACATGGGGTGAAAAGATAAAATCTAAGTAGCTTGATGCGTTATTTTGAAAGCGTCAACCTTGGAAGTAGGGATCCGTTTGCTCATCAAAAATATTCTAATGACGCAATCTCTCCTTTATGTATCACCACTTCCTCCATCCCAATCTTGGTCGTAATATCGGGAATGAAACCGGATTTCAACGTATCCCCTCGTGCAGCTTGGTTCTCAAAACTTCTTCCCCTAAAAGTGTCAAGTGAAAGTAACGTAGGCACTGTCATTTGAACAAGCAGGATGGGTCCTGGGGAAAAATAAAAAAACAGAGTTCAAGTGTTAGTAAACTGAATAAATTATTTTACTAAGTTTTTTTATTCACCTGCATCGCAAAAATTATGTGAGAAAAAAACGTAGAAACAGGACAATCAAAGCTACGATAAAGCAAGTATGATGCACATGATGAGGGATTTGACGTTGACTAATTTTTAACGGCCGAAGGTTCCCGGACAATACCATAGAATGGTCCCTAAAGTATCGTAGAGCGTCAACCGATTCCTTGCGGAACCAGGCCACTTTTCGATTGATTTTAGGGGTTCGAACGAGTTGGGTTTGGTGAACATTACCAAGGACTCGAGTCCTAGGGTGTCACTACTCCCCTACCTAACTTATTTGGTAAGCAGCCCCTAGGTGTAGGGCCTATGCATGAGATGCGTATGACAGTTCATCAAAGCGTATAACAAATAATCACGAAAATAGTTTATTAAAGCAAGTAAATAATAATAAAAAAACAAACACCTTACAAAAACCGGCTTTGACCCTAAAGCCCCCAGTGAAGTCACCAAACTATCGCAACCCCTTTTCGATTTTTACGCGAAACGATTCGGGACGGATGCGGAGAATAGATGGATGCCTCGCATAATGCAATGAAGTCGCCACCCTATTTATTCCTAGGTTTAGGGAACCTAATCGTCATGGCATAAAAATAAAAAAACTAAGGCACAATAGGTCTAAACCAAAGAACAATGGTTTGAGGTCGTATTATGGACTCGGGAAGGTGTTAGGCATCCGAGTCACATACTTAAAAAAAGGTTACCGGTAAAAAGGTGTTCGGAAGGGACAATAAAAAAAACTCATAAGTTAGCCCTCATAGGAAACGTCACTTTAGTATTCTTAGGGTCGGGACAACTTCGGGACAAGTATTTCTTTAACGGAATGGTTACCATTTTTTTTACTAAAGTTAGCGATCCGTTATTATCGGGCCATGCATGATTAATTAATTACTACGTGATACTATCATGGATAAAAACTAGCACAAAACCAATTTAATGAATGCAAATAACCGTGGGATCGAAGCCACTATGCTCATGTATCAAGGCAACGTAACAATTAATTTCATGGCATATAAAAAACAAGTGATGTAAACACGTACACATGTGCGTTGATTTTAATTTCTAACAATTTTAAATATCATGCATACGATTATGATATGAGTTTTTAACATTTTCTAAATAGCATGCATACGAATAATACTTGCGGAAAACGTTGAATAAATAAAAGAGACGAGAAGGGCGTACTTGCAAGCGAAGACTTAAAGATTACCTTGCCGGGAGAGCTTATACCAAGAAGGAAGTGCAAGAAATTGGGAGTGAGAGTGAATTTAGGTGTCATTTTCTTGTTGTTTGATGGTCTCTATTTATAGGAAAAATTGGAGTCGGCTGAAGGCGCGTGAGCTTGATGAGCAAGGGAGAGTGGGCATCACGCATGTGAGGACCAAGGGAGAGTGAGGATGAGAAGTCCGGTGATGGGAGGTTTGTGATGATTATTTGCAGTCGGTTGGGCGGGTGATGATGAACGACCTTAAATGAGCTTTAATTGGTGATGGTAAGGGTTGAAAAGGGGAGGGAGCCGTTGATCTTGTTTTAAAAGGGGTAAAATGATGATCAACGGCTGTGATGAAGGCTGCAATTTTATGCATTAATGCATATTAATTGTGGCACGAACGGGATATTTTCAGTTCGAGCTACGGACTCGCTTGAAATGAAAATAAATCCTAACCGAAAGGACTAAAAGGTGCAGAAAAAAAGACAAAATAAATAGTAGACAGTGAAAAAAGAAAAAGTTCAGTTTAACATACGAATTTTCTCTTTCGAAAATGTCAAAAGTTCGAACGCAAAATAAATGTCTTTACGACAAAAAATGAACGAAACCAACTAGAAGGCGTGAAAGAGAAAAAAAAGGTAGGTAATACCTGCTAAAGAACTAACGCGCTCGATCTATGGTCCGAGGAAACTTACTCGAGACTGATAGAAGTACAAGTGAAAAGACAGTCAAAAATACGAAAAAACTAAAAAGATTCAAAATGACGCGGAATATTAAACAAAATAGCTTAATACCAAAGATCAACAAAATTTTGACTTAGACGAGCTATTAATGCGATAAGCGCTAAAATACGTAAAAGTTGTGACGAAAAATCCAAAATCGGGTAGCAACAATAAGATTCACAGTAGGGGTGAGCACGGTCCGGTTCGGTTCAATTTTTGGGCTTGAATCGGACCGAACTGGAAAAGTCCGATTCTGTCTGGACTAGAATCAGACCAAACTGGAAGATTTTGATTCTGTTCGAGCTAGAATCGAATCAAAAAATTCGGTTCAGTTTCGGTTTTTTTTAAGTAAAGTTTAACAAAACGACGTCGTTTCGGTGCCTTTTGTTTTTAAGTAAAGCTTTCCAAAACGTCTTTGAGAATTTGTTGTTTTGAAGCACTAAAACGACGTCATTTTAAAGGGAAAAAAATAATTTTGAGCCCAAAGGGATTCGAACCCCTTCCCTTTATGATGGAAGACAAAGATTTAGCCACTAAAGTAAAGCAAAATTTTGATATATTAATGCATATATACATATTTATATATTTATATATATAAGAACCGGCTCTCTCGGTTCTACGGTTCGGTTTATAGGTTTTAGATTCAGAGAATCGAACTAAACCGAAAATTTATGATTCTAGTTGGGATAGAACCGGACTGAACCGGTTCAGTTCGGTTCAGTTCAAAATTTTCTAATTCCGGGTCGAACCGGTTTTTGCTCACTCCTAATTTATAGTAGAATCGAATAATTCAAATAAAAATTATCATATGGGAGAAACAAATCGCCTCACGCTATTGCCAGCATTTAATCACAACAAAAGTACTAATAGAGTTTATGGCAATTACACTAACGACCAAGATAGTTCCATAGCAACAAAAACATCCCTCACATAATAATCAGTTAAACACAAACTTACTTATTGAGCAGCATCTTCGGAAAACCTAGCATCAAACGGCACAGAAGGGTGAGCATGCCCTGCAGTGCCACTGGAAGAGCCAGAACCATGCTGAAGCTCGATAACAAGCCACCGTACAGCTTTACTCATCTGCTCCAACCTAACCGCGCTGATGGGTGGGAGACCAGTTGTCCCAGCCTTCCCAGCCACAGGCCCAGTGGCCTCATCCACCAAACACTCCGACCCTATCCTCTGTTTCACAGACTCCACAAACTCCTCGGCTTGATCACACGCCACTCTAAATAGCTCCCAGTTCTGCTTAAAATTTTCCAAGGCAGCATCTGTCGCTGCCGTCTTCTGGGCACCAGACATTTCCTTGGCTTCAAGCACATTAGCCGCCGCAGCAACAAACTCCAGGTACACATTGTTTAACGAATCCACAATGTTGTCCATTTCCACAAACTTGCACAAGCTTTCTAACACTAATTAGCAACTGCAAGAAATGGCAGCTAGTAAGATGAACAGTGTTTTACCTAAAATGACCTACACAACAATAAGAGCTTGCTGGGTAAAGGCGGCATATTCTATTCCACACTGTCGCACCCCTCGGATTATCACAATTTTTGTTTTCATTTTATTGTACTTTGATTTACAAATGAGTTGAGTGAGTCTACGAATCAAGTTTAATTTTATTCTCATCACTGGAATTACTGAGTTTTATATTTTTTTATGATTAAGTAAGACTATTTATTTATTGGATCAATTAATTACATTGTGAGTTATTTGATTTCTTATTAAAAAAACTTCTTTTTCTAATTCTTTAATTCTTTGTCACTCTTTTCTTTTACCTATTATTATTTTTACACATAGCTAAGATATATTGGAAAACATTATATAGCCTCAATTAGCAAAATTAAATATTTAACCCTTTAGATATTAATAACCATTTATCTAACTCTTTATTTATTTTTTTAAATGTAAAAATTATTCTTTCGCCATGAATTTACAATTACTATGTATTTTTCACTCGTAAAAACTAACATATATTTTTCTTTTCTTTTCTAGGTGTTTAATTATTCGCTTCCACTTTATCTTCTACCTATTTTTGTATACATAATTAAGCTACAATAGAATTCTTTTTATTTCTTCAACTATTTTAAGAAACATTTGTGTAACCTTTTAAATATTACTAACTGCATTAACAAAATTCTTCATTTGTCGTTGAGTTTGTTTGGCATCTGCATTTAATTTATAATTAGATAAAACCAACTATTTCTTAGATCATCTGCATTAATTGTGTGGTTTATCTCATTAATTTTCTTTATTTTTCCGATTTTTTTAATTCTTCACTCTCTTACTCTTTTTACTATTATGACTTATACACATAGCTAAGTTATATTTAAAAACATTCCAGAACCTCAATTAGAATAATTAAATATTTAATTATTTAGATATTAATAACCGTTAATGTAACTCTTTATTTCTTTTTAAAATGTACAAATTAGTCTTCCAGCATGAATTTACCATTACCATATATTTTCCACTCGTACAAATTATTCTAAATCCTTAAATAATACTCCCTCCTTACACGATTGTATGTCGTTCCAGCACAGTAAAATACTGTTGAGCAATTGATTTATGGTAATTGTTTATTGGTGCATGTTTTCCATTTATTCATTTTTTTAGACATAATTACAATCAAGCCATTTGACTCAAATAAAAGTTGGGAAGCAGATGCTGCCCTCTACTGCTGCTGCTTTTTTCCTTTCCTTGTCTTCTCTGTCTCTATGTTTCCTTCTTCTTCCTCCTTGTCTCTGCTCCGACCGCACCAACACCACCGTCTCTTTGTCTCTGTTTCTCATCAAGTCGTCGTCTCCGCTCCGACCGCACCAACACCACCGTCTCTTTGTCTCCTTGTATTTTCATTTCTGTTTTCTTTTCCTCCAGTTGATTGGGTTTAGATTTTGATTGGGCTGGATGATTTTGATTTTGATTTGATTGAGGAAGGAATTGTTATTTGTGTTTGAAGAAGAAGGCAAAGATGGAGGATAAGTGGGCAGAGATGAACGGGAGTAGTGAATATGATCAAGACAGAGGGGTGTTTGGTAATTGCAATAGAGAATGACTTACGTGTCCATAAAAACGTCAAATACCATTCCCTTTTGTTTTCGGTAGGAAAACGACATACAATCGTGGAAGGAGGGAGTATTGTTTATTTATATACGTATTTTTGTTCTTACTTTTTTTACAACATGACTAGCGTTCATATATGTTTGTTGTTTAAAATATTAATTTCTCAGAAAATAGCGTGAACCACTTCTCGTCATTTATTCTCTAACCTTTGTCATTCTTTTGTTGTCATTTTTTTCTTTCATTTTTATCATTTCTTATTTTTTCTTTTTTCTTTTTCATTTTCATTTTCTCTTTTATCTAGTATTTATTTAAATAGTGATACTATATTAAAAAAATATTTCTTTACCTCAATTATAAAAAAGTACTTATGTAACCCTTTAAATATCTTTAACCATTTGGATGACTTTTCATTTAAAATAAAAAATAAAAAACAGTTCTTGACTCTAGTAATGTATATTTCCCCCATATTTTTAGTTACTTCAATTATTAAAAAAATAATTACTCAACCCTTTAAATAATAAAAAGCAGTTCTAATGTAAAATGGAGGAAGAAAACGGTTGAGTTAACAAACAAGTTTTCTTAGACCTACAGTAGACCATCAGATAAAGAATTACAGGTTTCTTCCATTTTATCCCAACTTAAATGGAAAAAGTCACAGTTCAGTCTACTTCTACAAATTACCATTGCTTGATGTAAGTGAGATGGCAAGCAATAAAAAATGAAAACTTGTGGCTGAATATTAAATCACCTCTTTCTTAATTTTCTCCGGTATACGATGGAACCATGCGGACGGATGAGCTTCAAAGCAGTCTGTCCTCCAAATTCCTGCATCACAAGTTTAAAAATGGCAACAATTACTGAATCAGCAAACTTCCAGACCAACTATCAAACAACAGTAGTAATAGAACCCTAAAACCTAATTTTTTCACCAGACTCATGGTAGAATTGATGACTGATCTGAAAGCTCATGGTAAAATTGTTTCCATTTTCCTGTGACACTAAAATCAGAGGTTCGCAAAGTTGACTTGATGCATGGACATGCTTGCACCATTCAGCTCTCCTGTGGGCTGATGTATGTGAAAGTATAAATAAGCATTAGGCACAAAACCACATAAAAGTCAGGATACCTGGACCAATTGTACCAGCATTTCCATGATAATAAAAATTAACCAGAGAAGAGAAAGCAAAGAGGGTACTTATAGTAGTGAAGAGTAAAGCAACACGAAAAGAATAAGGACACAGGGAGTTTATGACAACAAAATGTCACAAGAGTTAAAATGAAGTCATGAAACAGAAAAAAGAATAATACATCTGTCAAGCTCCATAGCATGATTCTGGTTTTCGTGGAGAAGTGAAGTTTTGATGGAGATGAAATTGAAAAACAGAAGTAATTGAAAAGGCCGGGAACAGAATGGTTTATGGAACCAAAAGATTATTGAAAATGCAAAAGGAGAAAAAGAAAAATAGATTAGGAAACAAATAAACAAGTTGTAGTGATAACAAAACGGAGTAAAATATGAATGCAGGTTTTAACTTTTTGCTTTCCAGTAACAAAGTTGAAATTTTATTTGAGTTTTCATTGCATAACAAGAATACGATTCAAGAAATTAAACCTACAGTACATTAGGTGGAAAAGAACACCCTATTTTCAAGAGTTCTTTGGTCTAAAGGAATAGATCGGAATAAATAGGGACGCACTTATTAGAATCAGTTGCAATCAAGAAAGCAAAGACAAAATTTCAATTTCAATCACAATCACAATCACAATCACAATTTCAAGGACGCAATCAGTGGCAAGTAGGGGCGTACACGGGCTGGTTTGGTCCGGTTTTGGGAGAAAACAGGACCAAACCGGAAATGACCGGTTCTAACTATCATAGAACCGAACTGAACCGATACTTCCCGGTACAGTTCGGTTCTGTTCGGTTCTAATTTCCCGGTTCCTTACGGATCGGGTACGCGTCAGAACCGCTTCTTCAATTTGAGCTGGTTCATGGGCTGGTTCAGGGGCCCATGACCCAATGCATCAAAAAATCACCGAAAATCCAATTTTTTTCTATTTTAACACAGCTACCTACTACTGCCATAACCAAATAAATCCAACAAATGGACTTCACCATAACCAAATACCGACCAGTTTCTCTTAGCAAATCCAGTCATCTAATAACAGAAACAAGCAGAAACAGACCAAACCAAACCAAACCCAGAGACATGAATTCAACAAATGGATGTGTGATTGAATCCTTCAAATCGAAGAAAGAAGCATGCTTTATGCTTTGAAACACTGTTTTAACAAAAGGAGGCATTATCAAATCAAACAGAGGACACAAAATCAATAGGAAAGCAAAAGGAGGCATTACATAGTTATCTGTAAACAAGCATCAGAATTCACCAAAAGATCAAATCACATTCATAGAAAAAAACAGATAATTGACACGAACAAGCACAAACTTGAAAAGGTATCCAATCAACAATTTGGAAAAGCACAGAATTGAAAAGGTATCCAATCAACTATTCTTACGTTATTGGATTCACTAGTTGTGGTCATTGTTGTGTCGCCGGCGAGGAATCGATTCGAGAGAGTGAGAGAGACGAAGACGAGGGGGAGAGAGCTCCGGTCCGCTGCACAGCTGCGTCGCCGCCGAGAGGGGGAGAGAGCGGCACAACTGCGTCGCCGGCGATTTCGATTCGAGGACGACTGGACAAGGAATCGATTCGCGAAAGTGAGAGAGATGAAGACAAGGGGGAGAGAGCTCCGGTCCACTGCACAGCTGCGTCGCCGGCGATTTCGATTCGAGGACGACTGGACGAGGAGCTGAGCTGCTGTTTTTTAGGGTTCTTCGAAAAGGAATTTTTATTTTTATTTCAATCGATTTCCTTGAATACCTTTTCCTTGATTCCTGTTGTGGAACAAAACAGAGACTTGATACTATTTGGTCGATTCAAAGCTTTTATTTATCTATTTATAAGTATTTTATATTTATACGAATCGTGATCTAATCTTACGAATTAATACTACAAAGTATTAATCTATTTCGGACTCGAAATCTCTTGATGCGTATTAGATATTTATTAAACATATTAACTTTCGACTTTCTATATATTACTAATTAGTCCCTCCGATTTTCTTTAGGTTAAGTATGGGAACTAAAGTGCACAAGGGAAAAGAGGGGAAATTTAACGAGGTAAAGGAAAGGAGAGGAAAGGAAGGGAAATAATTTTTTATTTCCTTTGTATGGGTGTCATTTTAAGGAGAGAGAAAATGAGAGAAAAAATGATGAGTGGATTTACTTTTATATTTAATTGATTACCATTAAAAAGATAAATCTAAGGGGTTAAAATAGGAACACATGAGTTAAAATTTTAATTTCCCTCCATTTACTCTCATTTCCTCCCACTTATGGGAGTAAATATTTTTTAAGTTAGGAGGGAAGTTAAGTTCTAAAATTTACTTTCATTCCCCCTCCTTTACTTTCTTTTCCCTCTTTTTCCATCATTTATTTTTATTCCCATACGGAGGAACTTTAAAAAGTTCCATCCCTTTCCCTTCCTTTCCCTCATCCCATACTAATCCTTAAACGACTTTTACTATTTGGGCACGCATATCGAGAAAATCGGATGATTCACTATTTGACCCCAAAAAATTCCGTACTTTTTTTTGAATGTACGTTAATCTTTAACGTACGTCCAAGAAAAAATTCGGGACAAAATTGTCTCAAATAGTGAGTCATCCGACCTCCTTAATATGCGTGCCCAAATAATAAAAGTCGTTTAAAGAAAACCGGAGAGAGTATTTATTAATGTTTACTCGATACATTTTGATGCGTACTAGATATTTATTCGTATCATGTAGTGTATGTAGTATGTAATACATTCAAGATTTTGAACTTCAAAATTATCATGGAATTGAAATAAAACAATACAATAATTTTTAGTTATATTATTTTTGTTGCATTTTACAACGCAAAATTTTCTGTTTTTGCAAAACAGTAGAAAATTTTCTGAAAATAAAAATTCTGTTTCACAGCTACAGTACGTTTTCTATTTTTCAGCTTTCATTTTTCAACCTTAAAAAACTCGAAATCGTATTCACCTAACAACTATTTCTTATTTTTTTGAAAATCAAAAGCTACTACTTTTATTAAATCAATTTTATTTTAATTAAAAAATAATGCTATAATGTTTTTCTGAAAAAAAAATTAATAAACTAAATAGTAGCCTATTTTAAGTTTGTTAAAGATCAAATATAAATATGCTAAATATATTCATGTCTAAATTTAAAAGCACAAGCCATTTAGGAGCTGTTTAATTTTGGAAAAATTTGAGTAAATTTTTCAGTTTTGCAATTGCAAAACAGTTTTTCAGAATTAACACTACAAGTTTAGAAAATTCTGCACACATCATATTTGAAGTTTTCCAAATTTTTCAAAAAAAAAAAATTCTCCAGCTCAATCGATCAATATTGTTAATCTAAAAAAGAAACAATGTTATTTTAGACATGTCTACCCTCGTAATTTTGATATGCTAAATCTATTCATATTAAAAATTAAACATAAATATAATATTTCCATTCATGAAAATAAAATACATATAAAATAGTCTTGAATTATTTGTTCATGACGTGAATACTACTAATTTGAACATTCAAAACATACTTAATTTAACTTGTTACTTCTTCATATTCTAACAATTATTATAATTAGCCCATAATTGATCTGCAATATCTTCTCTCACCGCATTCATTAGTTGTTGTTGGGAAATATCCACTTGAATACCTTCTTGCGTCACAGTAGCTTCGTTCTCGTTTAAATTTTCCTGACCTTCTGTACCATGTTCTGCGAATAGTCGAAAAATAAAGACCTCCCATGGCTTTTAAAAACTCTATTCCACCTCCCCTCTACAAACGGTCAATGACAAAAATGTAGTTTCTGTTAGTCAAACGAACAGACTATTAGGGTTAACTGTTGACTTTAATTAAAAAATACAAAAAAAACCTAAAAAATCCAAAAAAAATGTAAAAAATACAAAAAAAAATGCAAAAACCAAAAAAAACTTTTAAAAAATTTACAAATTTCTAAAAAAATATAAAAATTCTTTAAAAAATTTATTCTACAAATCCAAAAAATAATTGTAAAAATTCCGAAAAAATGTAAAAATTCTAAAAATAAATAATTAATCTAAAAATCCATAAAAAATGTAACAAATCGAAAAACAATTGTAAAAGTTCCAAAAAAAATTAATTAATCTAAAAATTCAGAAACAAATGTAAAAATTCTAAAAAAATAACCAAAAAAAGTTAATTAATCTAAAATTTCAGAAAAATTGTACAAATCCAAAAGAAAATTAAATAATCTAAAAATTCCAAAAAAATTGTAAAATCGAGAAATTAATCAAAAAATCAAAAAATATGTTAAAAATCCAAAATTAAATTAATTAATCTAAAATTCTAAGAAATTGTAAAAAATTAATTAATTGTAGATTTTTACATTTTTCTGGATTTATAGATTAATTGTTTTTTTTTTTTCACAAATTGTTTTTAATTTACATTTTTTTGTATTTTGTTTTTGGAATTTTACATTTTTTGTGAATTTGTACATTTTTTTGGAATTTTAACATTTTTTGGATTATTAGATTAAATAAAAAAAATTTGTGACTTTTTACATTTGTCTGGATTTTTAGATTAATTAATTTTTTTTTGGAATTTTTACATTTCGTTTCTGGATTTTTAGGTTAATTAATTTTTTTTAGAATTTTTTCATTTTTGTTTTTGATTTTTTACATTAGTTTTGGAATTTTTACATTTATTTTGAATTTTTTTAATTAAGGTCAACGGTCAACTCTAACGGTCTGTTAGTTTGACTAACAAAAACTACACTTTTCTCGTTGATCCTTAGTACAGGGGAGGTTGAATAGAGTTTTTAAAACCCAGGGAGTTTTCTATTTTCGCTTTTGTACAGGGGGCTTTTTACTGTATGGTATATCGAATTATCAACCGAACTAATGTTAATGTTTGTAATTCCAATGTTCCAAGATTATATTTTTACTTATTTAGTATTTATTAAACTAATGTTTGTATGTAAGTCGATATTACCGTACCGAAATTATTGAGAGTATTGGTTAATTAATTTTCCAATAAATATTGATCTAATTTTACCCGTATGAATTTAATTAGGAGTATTGATTAATTAACATAATTGGAACATTGGAATCAATTTACCAAGATTAATTTTAAATAAATATTAATTATGAAGTATTTCAGAAAATTTTACATTTTGCAAAATTTTGGCTGTGAAACAGATTTTAGAAAGTTTTCCAGTTTTGCAAAATTTTCTGAAAATTTTGTGTTGTGAAATAGTACCTTACTTTCTTTCCTCTAAGGAAATATTTTAACCACTGAATCACGCGACCCAATTTGAATTTATAAACTAAACTTATATATATATCAAAATGATTCCACGGGTTTTTGTTTCGGTTTAGGGTATTTTAAAAAGTAGAACCGAACCAAACCGTATGAACATCTCTGTCTTGCCCATGCTGTTCAATTCCCTTGGTTTTCTGACATAGCTATTTTTTGTGCCATTGGTTCCTATCCTTCAGATACCACAACCTCTGAACATAACCGTATCAGGAAGCAAGCCAAGTATTATATCCAGGACAACCCTTATCTTTGAAAGTATTGCTCCGATCAAATCATAAGGTGTTGTGTGACCCTTGACGAAGTGCCCTCCATTCTTAAGTTCTATCATTCCACGACTGAAGGAGGACATTTTGGAGCTAAGAAGATGGCGCTGAAAGTTCTGGAAGCCGGACTCTATTGGCCATCATTGTTCAAAGACAACTACGTGTTTTGTGCAGCTTGCCCTTACTGCCAAGCGACAGGTAACATCGGCGCCCGAAATCAGATGCCCCTCGCCGGTATTATATCCTGTGAAATCTTTGATATTTAGGGCATCGATTTCATGGGTCCCTTCCCCAATTCATTTGGTAATATTTATACTATTCTTGCAGTTGATTATGTTTCCAAATGGGTTGAGGCCAAGGCGACCAGAACTGACGATTCAAAAGTTGTTGTAGACTTTCTCTGTACTCATGTTTTTAACAAGTTTGGGACGCCACGTGCCCTCAGCAACGATCTTGGTACGTACTTCTGCAACCGCATCATCTCCACCCTTCTCACCAAGTACGACGTGACCCACCGTGTATCGACGGCCTACCATCCGCAGACCAATGGTCAAGCCGAGGTGTCCAATCGGGAGATCAAATCCATTATGGAGAAGACGGTCAACCAATCCCGAAAAGACTGGAGCTTGAAGTTAGATGATGCTTTATGGGCTTATAGGACAACTTTTAAGACCCCGATCGGTATGACCCCGTACAGACTCATCTATGGCAAGTCGTATCATCTACCAGTTGAGATTGAGCACAAGGCATTTTGGGTCATCCGAAAGGTCAACTTGGACCTTGGCGAGGCCAGACGGCACCGACGGTTGAAGATCCAAGAGTTGGAAGAGCTGAGAGACGACACATACGAGAATGCGTTGATCTATAAGGGCAATACGAAAGCCCACCATGATAAGTTGCTCTCCCTAAAGTCTTTTGTTGTCGGACAGAAGGTTTTACTATACAACTCCTGTCTCCGATTATTTGTAGGGAAAATTGAAGTCCAAGTGGAGCAATCCTTACGTATATGCAGATATTGAGATTGTAATGTAATGGCTAATATTATATACATTTAGTAAAAATAATACAATCACCTCGCGTTTATACTCAATATTCGAATCACACCCTGCATTCCATTTTTACTCAATTTAAACCCCACATTTGTCAATTTTGCCAAAACAAACCTTAATTCTAAAATTATCTTTAGATTTGTTTCATCACTCATTTAGTGGCGAGTTATCATTTTAATTTTGAGTTTGATTTGATTTTATATTTCCACATCATCATCTAACATGTATATAGATGAAAATCCGTGGATATCAGGATTTATGCTTACAAAAGTTGCAAACAACTTAAATATTTTAGCCATACCGCATTATTGATGCAAAACAGGCAAAATACAAGATTTATTACCTGGACCACAACTGAAATATTTAATGTAATGGCATATTGGTAGAGACAGGGATGGGGAAACTCACTCTGATGAAATTGTCATGTAAAACCTACCCACTATGGGCATGAACCAGAAATGGAGGAAGGTGATGCTTCAGAATAGCCAAGAGCTCACTTCCCTGGTTCACCTCTTCTAAGGACACACCACCAAGCTTTCTCACAGCTTCAAAAAGTTATCCCCTAAGTCTCTGCGTGAATAAGAAACCACTCGCATCAACATATTCCCTGTAAAGGGCCTAGCAGATCTCTTAAGCATATAGGAGATCCCCCTCAATTCAAAATCCTCACCAGATTCATGTAATGCTCATGTCCTTGCTTTAATCCATCCAAGAATGCTGCCTCTGACCAATGCTCACTAAGAAAAGTTCTTAGTTTAGGGGCAACAACCTCATCATTAGACCTAGCAATGTTGTCTGTAATAGCATATGTAGCAGTAAGATCACCTAAGAAATCAGAACAGAGGAGAAATGCGACACTATCAAGAAACCCACCACTTCGTTCGCCAGCAGCCTTGAGAATTTCAATGTTGAGGGTTGTGTCGCACCGTCGCGAGCGATTTGGGACGAAAGAAAGCACATATCAATGAAGTCGCCACCCTAATATTTCTAAGGTTTAGGGAAACCTAAAGTCCAAAAAGGGAAGAAAAAATGAAATAAAACTAAGGCACAAAAGAAAGGGTCTTAACCCGAGAACGATGGTTCGGGGTCGATTTATAGACTCGGGAAGGTGTTAGGCACCCGAGTCCCATCCTAAAAAGGTTACTAGTTCTAAAAAGAGGTGTTTAAAAATCATGTTGAAAAATAAGTAATTGGGGCCCTCAGAGGGAATCGCCGCTTTAGTTCTTAAGTTGGTTTGATTGATTTTATCCTAATTATTTGCCGAGTTGTTAAAAGAAAATAAACAATTTTGAATCTCTAAGAAAATATAAAAGGTTGGTTGTATACCTATTCCAATTAAATTTAGCCGAGTTCAAAATTAGTCCGATTACATGCAAGATTAATTAGGTGAAATTACTACCGTTTTATTAATCTTTACTAAAGCGACAGCTGAGCTTTCGTCATCAGGCCATGCATGATTAATCCTACTTATTGGGTGATCCTAAGTATGCATAAACTAAAAAAGTACCGTTTTACATGAATGCGAGAAAATACGTTGAAAAGAGAAAAACCGGGGAGTGGGGTCGAAGTTGCGCACATAACACATTCATCAAGATAAACATCATGCAAATAAATTAATTTGAATTCTAACAATTCTAAATAACCATGCATGCGATAAATAATTGATTTTAGCAATTCTAATAAATGAGGAGTGAGCTTTAAAGCTCGAGTTTGGAAAATTGTCACCAATATCGAAGTCTGTGAAGCGTTCGATACAATCCGCAAATAAATAAAATGATCAAATCCCTCGCTCTAGCTTCATGTATGGTTGATCTATAGGCCCTTCTCGTTCCTTCTGTAGGTGTACCTGAAAAGGACGTCGGGGGGTCTCCCCAACGTATACACTCCGACGATCAAGTCAGTCGACAGCCATTACGAGTACATAATAAAATATACTGTTAATGCACATAAATATATCCATATATTATGTGCATAATGCATATAAATTCATTCATTGAGTGAGGGGCACGCACAATACATCGAGATAAGCATAATATAAAGATACATTCGTGGGGTCGAAGCCGCGCATGAAACATGTTCATCAAGATAAGCATAAATTAAAATACATTCATGGAGTCAAAGTCGCGCACGAAACACATGCCTCAAGATAAACATAAATTAAAACAACATTCGTGGGCTCGAAGCCGCACACGAAACACATGTGTCAAGATAAATATAAATTAAAACACATTCAAGGTAAGCATTATGCAAACGGATTAATTCGAAGTCTAACAATTCTAAATAATCATGCATACGAATAGATAATAAATTAAATTAACAATTCTAATAAAGGAGGAGTGAGCTCTAAAACTCGAGTTTGGAAAATCATCACCAATATTGAAGTCGGCGAAGCATTCGATCAGGATGGTAATTGCGAACTCGGTTCCCTTCTTATTTTTTTCCTTTGGGTCGCAACCCAACTCTCTTTTCTGTCCCTCTTAGGCCGCAACCCATTTTCTTTTATTCTCTTCTCATCTTTTTTCTTTCTTCTTTCCTTGTCAAACGACAAGCTCACTCTTCTCTCTCTTTTCTTTCTTTTCTCTCTTTCCTTTTTCTTTCTCTTCTTTCTTTCCTCAACCGGGCAAGCCGTGACGGTTCAGTGTTGGATTTGGTGATGATGTGGCGATTGAGCGGCTGTGGCAGAGGCGATTGACAGCGGCGATGCGTTCGGATTTTTATTGTTGGGCAATGGAGATTAGGTGGTTATGGCTGATTTGGTTTAGGTGATTTTGGGTTTGAGGAAGGGGTTTGGTGATGGTGACCGGCATCAATGGAGATGGTGATGTGGATCGGGTTGGATTTGGTGGTTCGGTAAGGAGATCGGTGACAGTGGTGGTTGTTGGTAGTGATGATTTTGGTTGGTACTGTGGCGGTTGTTGATGATGATGTAAACGGTGATGGGCGGTTGGTGGCCGACTGATAACAATTGATGAAACGCCAAGGGTACGTTCGTCATCTCACCCGTGGACAAGGGCAGACCCCTGTAGACCTTGACTTACTCCGGCACCCGGTTGCTGCCCGCGATAAGCTGTGCACCCTGGGATAGTCGACATCAGCTCGGGGGGGGGGGGGGAGGGGGGTCCCACATGACGTCATCCTATCCCAGGAAGGCCGATAGCATCACATAGGCGATACCTCGCCAGTGATATCATGTCTGGGGTCCCACATGATGTCACCCTGGTGACGTCATCCTGGGCGTTATCTCCCCTCGATAACGCCCCCCTAGGGTAACGCCTTCTCTTCTGCCTATAAATACCACCCCATTCTAGATCTAAAGTAAGGGCAAATTCTCTACTAAAATCTCTGTAGAATTTCATAGCCATACTAACTTAAGCATCAGAGTGTCTACGTCGGAGCCCCCCCTCTGGCGCTTTGCAGGTACCACGGACAGCAGCCACAATGATTCCGGACAGCCATAATCCTTATTCCGCCCCCGCAGAAACTCGAATCTTATCACCGGCAGTGGTGGTAGTTGGCAGTGACGGTGGTGATTGGTAGCTGGGCTGCGATGGTTTTGATTTAATTTTGCAGATGAGCGATTTGAATTAATTTGGTAGAGGTTGGATCGAATTGTTTTGGCAGAGATGGTTTGAATTAATTTGACAGAGGATTGGCTTTTTCCAATTTGGCAGAGGGTTGGCTTTTAATTGAATTTGGCAGGGATTGAATTTGGATTTGGCAGGGGTGGCTGTGGAATGAAGGAAAGGGTGAGATGAATTTTCGCTCCCCCTCAATTGAAATTGAGTGGTGTCTTTTATAATGGGAGTGAGCTTGTGTCCGTTGGCACTTTTGAAAAATTGAGAAGGAGTCGTTGTGTGTGGTTGGGAAGAGCGGCGATGGTGGGCGGCTATGGGAGTTGCAGGTTGTCGTTGTGGCAGAGAGGAGTAGGGGAGGGTATAGACTTTTAGGAAGAAAGAAGTCGTTGTGTGGCTTAAATGGTGAGGGAGTAGGGGTTGTGATGGGTATTAATGGTTGATGGGCATTAATGGGCCAAAAGAGAGGGATTTGGTACAAGGGAAAGTGTTCAAATTTTTAGTTCGAGACATCTCGTTCAAAACCGATAAAAGCTCCACTCGGACGTTGATGCGGAAATTTAATTTGCAGGAAAATAAATTCAGCTCCACTTTGATGCCTTACAGGAAGGTAAAAATGCGGCTACGCTCGGATGTCTCCACTCGAATTCCGTGATGTAGAAATGTAAATCCAGCTCTAACTCAGATGCTGATGGCTCCACTCAGATGCCTTGCAAATCCAGCTCCACTTGGATGTCTCAAAAAAATGTGAATCCAGCTCTACCTAGATGTTGATAGCTCCACGTGGACGCCTTGCAAACTCTGCTCCTCTTGGACACTGATGAATAACGGCTCTACTCAGATGCCGACAACTCCACTCGGACGTTGATGGCTCCACTCGGATACCTTGCGAAAAGTAAAATGCGGCTACACTCGGACGTCTCCACTCGAATTCGGCGATACAAAAATGTAAATCCAGCTCTACTCAGACGTTGGTGGCTTCACTCAGATGCCTTGCAAATTTTAAATTCAGAGTCTGATGCTGATAATCATGGCTGATGAAATTAAAAGGTATCCCTACAAAACAAATGTTAAATTCCTACAAAACTAGCATTGATTAGTGAAGTAAGGCTAAACGCAACCCTTATAATCCGAACTATTCCCAGTGACCGTTGGTACCATGCTTCCTTTCTGTCGCCTCAAGGACCAAGTTAGGGATTTTAAACATGCATGAGTTTTTTTTTAAAAGAAAAATGCTCATTTTAGATTTAAAATAAATATCAAATTGCTTTGTCATGAGAAAGCCTATGTCTTTCGATCGAAGAGATAAATGGTCGGCAGTACATCTTGATAGCATTAGCATTCGCTAGTCCTGGTAGATTGTCTCCATGTGAATTCAAATGGACCTTCATACTTAGAGGCCCGCTTCCCTCGACTGTCCCCCTAATGAGGAAGAACTTTCTTTAGTACCAAATCTCCATCTTTGAACTCGCGAGGTCGTACTTTTTGTTATAAGCATTAGCCATCCACTTTTGATACAGTTGAGCATGACATGTGGTTGATAATTGTTTCTCCGAGATTAGATACAATCGTTCCATACCTCACTCTTACCCATCAGACTCCTCCATTTTTTTATTCTGCGAAGACTTTAAGAGAAGGAATTTCCACCTTGAGTTGAATCACCGCTTCCATCCTGCAAACTAGGGAATAAGGAGTTGCCCCCCATAAGTACGAATTGCAACCTGATAAGCGTGTAGAGCAAAGAAAGTATGATGTTCCAATCTTTGTAAGAGACCACCATCTTCTGAATAATCTTCATCAAGTTATTATTTGTAGCTTCAATTGCGTCATTCATCTTTGACGGCCGAGTGAGGAGTTTTAGTGTCATCGGCTTGGACTCACATTTCAACAGAATGCGGTGCTCAATTACATTAGGGCAAGGACCCAGCATATCTCCATACGACCATACGAACAAATCTGTGTACTCCTTGATGAGCGAAATCAACTTCTCCCTCTGAGGAGAGTTCGAGGTCCTTCTAATCTCGGCTACTTTCCGATCCTCACTACTTGCCCCCAAGTTTTTCTCCACCAAGTCCTCCTGATGAGGTACTACTTTTTTCTCCGAACTCTCTAAAGAGTGGGTTAACTCGTGCAGGATATTAATCTCATCCTTAGTCGTGTTCTCTCTCTAAGGATAGTTCAAGGTTCTTCCAATCTTGGCTACCTTCTGATCCTCACTGCTTGCCCCCAAGATTGTCTCCACCAACTCCTCTTGATGAGGTACTACCTTCTCCTCCAAACTCTCTAAAGAGTGGGTTAACTCGTGCGAGATCTCAATCTCATCCTTAGTCGCGATGATAATCTCTTTGCCAGTAAAGAAATAACGCACATCATGACAAAGTGAACTAATATTTATCCTTAAAATAACTAAAATATGAAAAGTAAAAGATATTTGGAATAAAACCACATGATTATGTTAATACGATGAAAGGGAGCATAAGCTCTAAAAGAGTTTTTCGATTTAGGGAAAATTAAAACCATGTATGCAAGTTTTCTTAAAAGGAAATTATACAGAGACATCGGGAAGCATGGTAGCGGTCTAGTTTCATATTGGCTCCCCCGACTTCTTCACAAAAACTAACGATCCTTGGTGGTTCTTCTTCTCCGAGAGCGTGAATGTGCGAGTCTGAAGCTGCGCTGACCCAGGTAGAATTCTGTTTGATGATCTTGAGGGTATTTGTTGTACCGTCCTCTGAAACGGGTTTATTCACCTCTTGCATCTTCTCAGTTATCTTCTCGAGAGCCCACGGACCCTTTCCCTTGGCTTGTCTTTGCTTCTCAACTTTGTCAAATATATGACACCTCCCATTCCGGCTCATGCCCCTAGTATTAGTAGTTTCTTCCATTACTGGCCTCGATTGGGATACATACTTGCAGAAATAAGGAACGGGAGAACCATCCTCAATAATATCAACCTTTTCTACCTCGCGACTCTTCTTTTCTACTTGAATAACCCCAAAATCTATCAGTTGTTCCACCTGCTATAAGAAAATCGCACAATCCTGGATTCCATGTTTGCTTGCCCCCGGACACAACAAACAACTGCTTGAATTAACCTCTGAATGTCACAGATATCTTCCTTTGACTGGTGCAAAGAAAAGCTCTTCTCTAGGTAACCTCAACACTAAAGGGAAGGGATCCATAATCCTTTCAACTGAAACAAAATTCACTCCTCTATCACCTAGGGTATGGTTCGGTGGTTGTTTTAGGTCCTTTGATTAATCCTTCGAAGGAGATCCATCCGCACTTGATCAAGTGACGAACTTATACCTTAAAGGCAGAATAGTTCTCTAGAGTGCGACCCGAAGCTCCCGCATGGTATGCACATGTAACATTAGAATCGAACCCCTTCGGGTAAGGAGTTTGGAGAGGTCGGATTGGGGTTGGTGCAATCTGCCCAGTTGCCAAAAGATGCTCGTAGATTTCTCCTAAAGGAACTGGAAGAGGTGGTAGTGACTCTTGGTTCCAACGATAGTTTTGGTCATTTTGGTTGTTTGAGTTCTTTGGTTGTGGGTTATATGGTTTTGTTTCCGCGGGTTGCGACATTTGTGGTGGGGGTAATGGGAAAGGTGGAAACGGTGCAGGATATTAGCAATGGTCATCAATGGGGAAGGGAAAAAAGGTGGGTTGATATAGTGATGGCAAATTGTATCGTAGTGGTGAGGGAGAGGTTATATATGTAGATAGGTTGGGGGTAGAAAAAGCTAACGTCTTTCTCCTAGGAGATGTTTTCTTCTTATATGGGAATAGTAATCCTTCCCAACTTGATTCCCTGCTCGACTCTTTCAGCCACGAAGACCACGTCAGAAAAGTTGCTTGATGGATTGGAGATCACATGCGCGTAATAGAGAGCCTTGGAAGTGTCTACAAAAGTAGACACGAGTTCTTTGTCATTCAAAGGAGGAGAAATCCTTGCAACTAGTTCTTTCCATCTCTGAACATAAGTTTTCACTGATTTATCAACTTTTTTTCTCCAGATTTTGCAAATCAGAACGGTTAGGCGCCACTTCTGTGTTGAACTTGTACTGTTTAAGGAAGGCATCAGATAAATCCTTCCAATTTCTGATCTGGACTCTATCCAAACCCGTGTACCAAGTCAAGGCATGCTTGGCCAAATTCTCTCTAAACGAATGAATCAGTAGAGACTCATTATATATCACTTCAGACATCTTGTTGCAGTAAATCTTCAGATGACTCTTGGGGCATTCAATCCTAGTGTACTTCTTAAATTCCAGAATCTTAAAATTCTAGGGCATCACAATTCCCGGTACCATACATATATCGGCGGGACTAATAGGATCAAAGGGGTCAACTCCTTTAACAACCCTTAATCTCTCCTCCAGTAGGATCAACTTATCATAACTTGGACCTTCTGTTTTAACGGTATCAATAATCAATGATCGATGGATATCCAAAAGAAAATTGTTGCCGAGTCTGTTTGCCACCAAGAAATGGAACTCTCGAAGGTTCGGGAATTATGAACTGAGTAGAATGGCCTTGAGACGGGTGAAAATTCTGGGATTCTGAGTTGATTTGGGTCTTGCCAAAATAAAAAAATGGGATTACGAGGTGCATCACCTTGTCCAATTGTGCTAACTACAGATTAGGGCACAAAGGGATACGCAGTAGTAGATGGAAAAGTAGGCTTCGTCATACGAAAGGAAGGTCGATAAAAAAATTGGGAGGATAATCGAGAGCTTGCCCTTCAAACTTCACCCAAGTTCTATGATTGACGCTTTATTCCATGTGTTTTTACCACTGTAAAAATCCCTTTTTGTGGCAGAAACAATCCCTTTGACGTCAATCTGGGGTCTTTTGAGGAATCTTGGGCAAGACTGGTTTTTGGAAGAAATGGGTGCTGGAGCGAAAGATTGGCAATCTTAGCCACGTGTCTTAGCTAAGATTGCAGGATAGAGGCGTGCACACCATGGACTCAAGGAAGTGGATCAGATCAGAGCACCAGCTGGCTGGTACATTCGATTGAAGATATCTCGGATGTATTTTTATTTGATCAAAAATAATTAGTTATTATCTTGTTATTTATTTTGCTTTTCAAATTTAAAACAATTTGGGATTCTTATCCCTATCTTTTAGTTTATTTGAAGCGAGGATTTGGGAGAGAAACGTAGTTGGTGGGGACTCTAACCTTGATAAAGGTTAGGGAAGATTGTCAATTACGGGCATCTTCCATCTTCTTTTCTTCTGGTTCTTGTAAATATTTCGCACCTTAATTAAATTCATGTCCTTCAATTTTTCTCTTTTTCTTTGATTATGATGTTTACTAGCTAAACACCTAGTTCTTGGTAAGGGTTGAGTGAGCATGCTTGTAAATCGTGAGACTGATTCGTTCTTAATTACCCTATCGTTGTATTCGAAATGAGTTTTGTTTTAACAAACCGGTTCCCGTCAAGGCTAAGACTTGATCGATCTTAACCAAGACGACGAATTTGCAGTCAGTCACTGAGGGGACGAGCGAAACTGAAGTGACGAAGTAGACAGCTAACCTCGCGGGGGTTAGTGAGTTTGAATCGATATAGGCCTAACCAGATTGACGACTTAGGGCTCCGAGTTGGGAGTAGCTTGGCCTAGACTCTGTATTTCCCTACGCCATTGAGAAAACGCATGTGCCTCAAGCCAGAAGCCAATTGGATAAACCCTTTAGCCAGCAAGGTGTCCACTGGCCAGGATCACTAGGAAAGGGGGTACCCTCCAAGTGATTTGAATAGGAGGAAAGTAGGATTGGAAAGGGGTTCCTCCCAATCTATAGCAGAGTTATGATAGAGAAGGAGAAAATCTAGAGTCAATGATCAATTACACAAGTAGAGTGCTCACGAATTCACCCTTACCAGGAATCTACCCCACGAAAGTTCCAACCAATCTCAACCAGCAATCTTAGCTAAGATTCACTTCTGCCTAAGATTGTTTCCTTATTTCATTTTTGCTTGTCCTCTTTTATGCTTTGTTATCTTAATTGCAGGAACAAAACCCTCAACTCCAGTGACGAGGAAGTCGAGTCAAGACTACAGTACACCACCAAGATCTCTGTGGACGAACCTCTTATCGCAATCTACGAGTCCCTTATGGACGAGTGATTAGTTGTATTCCTACCCCATTTTCTATATCTTTTTACAACTAAATTTGATGCCCTCGACACGCGATCACTCTACTTCTCTCATCTCGTTCTTTTTCAGCTTGCAATGCTCGTTCTGTGGCTGTCCGAACTTGCGCTTCTAATTCCGCTATCCTTGCTTCTAATGCCTTATCCGTCATGACTTGATCTACTATTTTCCGTTTTTGAAGTCTGGTTGCGCGGAGCTTTTGGGGAATAGTTCGTTCTTTAGGAGCTATCTTTGACCTTCCTAAAAATAAAGAAAAGAGATGATGTAAGTCTAGGCATAAGCAATAATTAAAATGTATTCATGTGTGCATCTAACTTATGGTCTAGCTATCCTAATTTGTTTCTGAATTCATTTTAATTTATGATCAATTAATTATCTTCGGAAAAAAATTAGAAGTGATTACTATGATATTTCCAAGTTGGGTAACTGAGTCCCTTGGAAGGTTTTATTTAAATCTAGTCCCTATAGAGGCAGCTTAAACTCAATCTCTAGGAAGGGAAAAATGATATCGTATCATTTTCTAAAATCTTATGCATTGCGAAAATTTAAATCCTAAATTTTGCATGAATGATGCATGATATATACGAAAACAGAAAGAGTAAAGGGTGAGTTTAATAAAAGCAATAATAAGGACGGAATTTAATAAATTGAAAGGATATAAAATGAAATTGCAGGAAACATGGAGAATCATGGCAATAACGAAACACATTGGAAAATATACATGCGATCATGATGCACATGCTGGGGTGATTTCAACTACTTCTAACTGGCTGAAAGGTTCCCGGACGATACCAAAAAAGGTCCCTCAGTAAATGGATACGTGATTGCTTACTGGGACACATGTTCTTCGGGCGCTCACCCATTTAGGGGTTCCAGTCTGAGTTTTGGGTTCATGAAAGCTTACTGTGACACAGGTCCTCAGGACTTCACTAATACCAACCTAATCCTATTTGGGAAGGGCCCGATGGAAGGGCATTATGTATGAAGTGCATATGATAATGGCAGTTTATCAAAGCGAGTAAACAAAACAACAATCATGCATAAAAAGTATACGAGAATACAACAATTTATCAAAGCAAGTGAAGAAAGGAAACTCCAACTCCACGAGATGGAAGAATTGAGGAATCAAGCATATGACAACCAGCTCTTAGCTAAGATCAGGATGAAAACATACCATGATAGTAAGATTGTTGAGAAGAATCTCCAACTTGGGGGGAAAAGTCCTTCTATATAATTCCAGATTCAAACTCTTCCCTGGTAAGCTTAAGACCAAATGGGAAGGTCCATATGTTATCACTAATATTTACCCTCATGGTGCAGTGGATATTAAGAATGAAAAGATAGGGATCACATTCAAAGTAAATGGACAGCGACTTAAACCTTTCTTAGAAGGATTTCCAACGTTTCAGGAGACTCAGGCGATTGAAGCCCCACCTGAGACTCATTAGGAGAACAGCAAAGTCATGCCTAGGACTATAACTAAGGCGCTACATGGGAGGCAACCCATGCATTTTTTTTATTAGTTCTTTTGAATAAAATTAATTGTTCAAATACTCTCCAGGTCTCTTGACTGATTTTCTCTTGCTTCAATTTTCAGATTTTTTTGATAGAATTTCTCTGGAGTGACTTTTAGGAATTAAGTGTGGTGAGGAATCTTTGATCTTAGCCACATTTATTCTCACTTGGATAGGGTGATACGCGGAGAAAAAGGAGGAAAAGAGAAGGTAGCGTGTTTTAAAAGGAGGAGAAATTAAAGGGATAACGGTCAGATTTTTTCAAATTACTAATTATTATTTGAAAATCACCTTTTCAAATTTTAATTAGTAGTTATCTTTCTATCTCCTCACCTCCCTCAAACACCAAATCTCTAAAATCTCGCCCTCTTCCTCATATCTCTCAAATCACCTCAACTAAGCATACTCCACTTCTCCTACTTTCACTACACGATTTCATTAGCATATTATCATGGGAAAATCCAAGAGATCATCTGCCAAGAAAGTAAAATCCACTCCAATCATGCAAGCATCTCCTATTCCTTCGCCATCTCCCTCTCTATCAAATCCGGAGGAAGATTTGCCTCTTAACATCACCGAGGCACTCGATATCGCGAGGACAATCATGTCCATAGATACTGCCACCTCTGATTCTCTGCAGCAGATCCTCTCCACTCCTACTCCAGTTCCTACCTCTACACCCCCAGCCAAGAAAAAGATCGACCTCAACAAAGAAACAAAAACCCAATCTAGGGTTAGCAAACCGGCTGCCTCCAAGGTGCAGGAGATTTCGGATTCTGAGCCTAAGTGTGAAGATGGTTCGGCAAAATCCAAGAAATCAGGGAAAAGGAAGGCTGATGTGAGTGTTGAATCGGCACCAGCAAAAAGGACTCGCTCTACTGCTGCCAAAGGCAAAAAGAAAGTAGAGAGCGTCGATCTTGGCAAAGACTCTGATACTAATGCGGTTGCAGTCTTGGCCAAGTCTACGGCCAAGGCTGCTAAGGTAAACCTTCCACCCTTAACTCTTTGAAAGGCTGTTTGAGGCCTGACACTGCTGATTTTAGGGCTAGATTGACTAGTAAACATGCCTGTGAGATAACTCAGTTTGCTGTCCTTGATTTTTCCTTTCTTGACGACTTGGGGATAGGTAGCAGAGTTAGGAAGTTTATTTCCAATCTTGGGTGGGATTGTTTTATGTACCTTGACATGCCCGCTTATGCTGAACTTTGCTTAGAGTTTCATTGTTCTTTTTGGTTAGATCAGGAAAGATTGTATGTTAATGGTAGAGCTTTCCCTGATCTTAGTGCTACTGATGTTGTGCACTTTCGTTTACTTGATAAATGGTGTCATTTTTCGATTGATGATCTTAACTTGTTGCTTGGTTTTGTGACTGAGGATGGCCTCAAGTCTGATGAATATGTGAATGCCCTGACTAATTATCCCCCTGATTGGGATAAAGCAGTGGCCTATGGATAATTGACTGGTGACTTTAATGCTAAATTGGATAAAAATTCAAAAGCTCACCAGATCCGAGATCCTACTTTGAGGATTCTCCAAAGGATCCTTTCTATCAATCTCTCGGGCAAGACCGTGGTCTCGGGTAATCTTTCAAAACTTGAGACATTTTTACTTTGGTGCATGCTGCATGAGAAAAGAGTCAATCTTGGCTATTAGATTGTTAGGCAGATAAAAGCATGTGATTCCCTTCCTAGAATGATCTTAGGAACTCTAATTTCCCATATAACTGCTATTGCTAGGGGCATAGACTTATCTGCTTTGAATTTATATAAATCCTGTGCCGTTAAGATCATGGATCTTAGGGCGTTTGACCAAATGGGCCATTTCCATGAGGAAAAAGGCTATCTGTGCTTTAATACAGGATTTACCCCAGTACCAGACCACCTCTATGGGAAAAGGATCAACAGGAATTTCAAGATCAAGCCAATCCATATTGACGGTTCAGCAGAGCAGCCCGATCTTAGCCAAGATGCCCAGCAACCTGAGATGCCTCCTGATGACTTCAAACCAGCTCACCCGATGATTCCAGAATGGGCAGATAGATTCCTTGAGCTTGTGCAGATCCAGTTCAAAGCTTTCACGACAATTCAGAAGTTGTTTCATGAGTCCCAAGGCTCCACTCAAAAATAGATGCAGCAGATTGTTGACCAGCAGCAATCTCTGTTTACGAGTGTTGAGTTAGCACAGAAGGAACGGATGGAAAAATTCATGGAGCAGCAGGACGCGAGATATCAGCACATCCAGACTCATATGGAAGTCACTTTCAAGTTCATCCAGGCCATAGACAAGGTTGTTGCACACATTCGCAACAAGGTGAATGATCACTTCAGCACCACGAGTGATTCCAGTGCAGCCGATTCGGATGAAGATGATGAACCAGCACCGTCTGTGCAAGACCAGAAACAACCACCTCCACCTCCATCACCTAAGTGAATGCAGCCCCCAGGTCGTGTCTTTTCTTTCCTTCTTTTTCAAAATTTTTTGTGTTTTTTTATTTTAATCTTTACTCTCATTTACACATTGAGGGCAATGTGTTCTCTAAGTGTGGTGAGGGTGTTTTTAGGTGTTTTTTGGATACGTGTCTGTGTATACATGTTCTTGTGTGTTTTTATGTGATTATCCATTATCGCATGAAATTTTTTGTGAATCTAGGCTAAGTTAGTTGGCCTAGATCGTATTTTCCATGTCTGATGCATGATTTTCTTAATCTTTTTGTGTGTTTTAGGCATGTATGTTATCTGTTTTGTTTGTGAGTCAGCAAAAAAATTCTGAACTATGCCTAAGGCCTATTTTCTTGAGTACCTTAGCCTTGACCTTTAGCATACTTCACCTTGTGACCCCATAGCTTTTGAACACAGCATGATCAGCGCCTAAAGATATCCCTATTGTACATAATTATAGGGTCTAGCATTGCGTGACTGATTTGACACTTAGACAACCATCCACCAAATATACTTAATAACCCCTTAAGGAAAACTGCTAAGTGGACAATGGAATTTTGATGCCTTGTAAATTATGCTGAATTGCTCTATGTAGAGAACTACTGCTATGCCTAGTAAAATGCAGCTCTAGAAGAAAAAAAACGCAATTGTCTTGATATTTTTGCCTCACTAAGCAGAAATAATCAAGAAACTTTTAAAAAGAGCAATAGAAAAAAATAAATATAAATGCATATGTCTTGATATTTCTGCCTCACTAAGCAGAAATAATCAAGAAACTTTTTAGCATTACTGGCATAGGAAAATAAAACTTCAGGCAAGGTAGCTAAATGATGATATTGAGCAGTTGAATTAGGGGGGAAAATCCAAGTCGGTGGGTGTTTTGTCTCGTTGAGTCAGTTGTGGAATGCAAAGATGCTATGGTTATGTGGAATTCGGATGTCTAAGGTGCTGATTAGGCTGTGTTCACAAGGGTTGGGATCCATTGAGAAGTATGCTGACTGTTATAGGCCGAAGGTGTAAAAGGGACTTGGCTAAGGGTAGTCTGTCCAAAAAAAATTGCCTCTGTTTTGAGTCTGTTTTGAGTCTTTCCTTTTTGTCTTAGTTAAGAGTCTAGTATGCTTGGGGATAAGCATTGTTTAAGTGTGGTGAGGTTTGATTGACGCTTTATTCCATGTGTTTTTACCACTGTAAAACTCCTTTTTTTGTGGAAGAAACAATCCCTTTGACGTCAATCTGGGGTCTTTTGAGGAATCTTGGGCAAGACTGATTTTTGGAAGAAACGGGTGCTGGAGCAAAAGATTCGCAATCTTAGCCATGTGTCTTAGCTAAGATTGCAGGATAGAGGCGTGCACACCATGGACTCAAGGAAGCGGATCAGATCAGAGCACCAGCTGGCTGGTACATCCGATTGAAGATATCTCGGATGTATTTTTATTTGATCAAAAACAATTAGTTATTATCTTGTTATTTATTTTGCTTTTCGAATTTAAAACAATTTGGGATTCTTATCCCTATCTTTTAGTTTATTTGAAGCGAGGATTTGGGAGAGAAACGTAGTTGGTGGGGACTCTAACCTTGATAAAGGTTAGGGAAGGCTATCAATTACAGGCATCTTCCATCTTCTTTTCTTCTGGTTCTTGTAAACATTTCGCACCTTAATTAAATTCATGTTCTTCAATTTTTCTCTTTTTCTTTGATTATGATGTTTAGTAGCTAAACACCTAGTTCTTGGTAAGGCTTGAGTGAGCATGCTTGTAAATCGTGAGACTGATTCGTTCTTAATTACCCTATCGTTGTATTCGAAACAAGTTCTGTTTTAACAAACCGGTTCCCGTCAAGGCTAAGACTTGATCGATCTTAACCAAGAAGACGAATTTGCAGTCAGTCACTGAGGGGACGAGCGAAACTGAAGTGACGAAGTAGACAGCTAACCTCGCGAGGGTTAGTGAGTTTGAATCGATATAGGCCTAACCAGATTGACGACCTAGGGCTCCGAGTTGAGAGTAGCTTGGCCTAGACTCTGTCTTTCCCTACGCCATTGAGAAAACGCATGTGCCTCAAGCCAGCAGCCAATTGGATAAACCCTTTAGCCAGCAAAGTGTCCACTGGTCAGGATCACTAGGAAAGGGGGTGCCCTCCAAGTGATTTGAATAGAAGGAAAGTAGGATTGGAAAGGGGTTCCTCCCAATCTATAGCAGAGTTATGATAGAGAAGGAGAAAATCTAGAGTCAATGATCGATTACACAAGTAGAGTGCTCACGAATTCACCCTTACCAAGAATATACCCCACGAAAGTTCCAACCAATCTCAACCAGCAATCTTAGCTAAGATTCACTTCTGCCTAAGATTGTTTCCTTATTTCATTTTTGCATGTCCTCTTTTATGCTTTGTTATCTTAATTGCAGGAACAAAACCCTCAACTCCAGTGACGAGGAAGTCGAGTCAAGACTACAGTACACCACCAAGATCTCTGTGGACGAACCTCTTATCGCAATCTACGAGTCCCTTATGGACGAGTGATTAGTTGTATTCCTACCCCATTTTCTATATCTTTTTACAACTAAATTTGATGCCCTCGACACGCGATCACTCTACTTCTCTCATCTCGTTCTTTTTCAACTTGCAATGCTCGTTCTGTGGCGGTCCGAACTTACGCTTCTAATTCCGCTATCCTTGCTTCTAATGCCTTATCCGTCATGACTTGATCTACTATTTTCCATTTTTGAAGTCTGGTTGCGCGGAGCTTTTGGGGAATAGTTCGTTTTTTAGGAGCTATCTTTGACCTTCCTAAAAATAAAGAAAAGAGATGATGTAAGTCTAGGCATAAGCAATAATTAAAATGTATTCATGTGTGCATCTAACTTATGGTCTAGCTATCCTAATTTGTTTCTGAATTCATTTTAATTTATGATCAATTAATTATCTTCGGAAAAAAATTAGAAGTGATTACTATGATATTTCCAAGTTGGGTAATTGAGTCCCTTGGAAGGTTTTATTTAAATCTAGTCCCTATAGAGGTAGCTTAAACTCAATCTCTAGGAAGGGAAAAATGATATCGTATCATTTTCTAAAATCTTATGCATTGCGAAAATTTAAATCCTAAATTTTGCATGAATGATGCATGATATATACGAAAACAGAAAGAGTAAAGGGTGAGTTTAATAAAAGCAATAATAAGGACGGAATTTAATAAATTGAAAGGATATAAAATGAAATTGCAGGAAACATGGAGAATCATGGCAATAACGAAACACGTTGGAAAATATACATGCGATCATGATGCACATGCTGGGGTGATTTCAACTACTTCTAATTGGCTGAAAGGTTCCCGGACGATACCAAAAAAGGTCCCTTAGTAAATGGATACGTGATTGCTTACTGGGACACATGTTCTTAGGGCGCTCACCCATTTAGGGGTTCCAGTCCGAGTTTTGGGTTCATGAAAGCTTATTGTGACACAGGTCCTCAGGACTTCACTAATACCAATCTAATCCTATTTGGGAAGGGCCCGATGGAAGGGCATTATGCATGAAGTGCATATGATAATGGCAGTTTATCAAAGCGAGTAAACAAAACAACAGTCATGCATAAAAAGTATACGAGAATACAACAATTTATCAAAGCAAGTAAATACAAAAAATAGCAATCATGCATAAAAGCATATGAAAAAAATTACAATTTATCAAAGCGAGTAAAATACACGAAAAATAATAATCATGTATAAAAAGCATACGAAAATTCAACAATTCATTAAAGCAAATAAATAAAACAACTGTCATGCATAAAAAGCATACGAAGAATATAACAATTTATCAAAGCAATAAAATAAAAACAAACACCTCAAAAAAATAATTCTGGCTCCGACCCTAAAGGTCCCTAGTGAAGTCGCCAAACTATCGCACCGTCGTGAGCTATTTGGGACGAAAGAAAGCACATATCAATGAAGTCGCCACCATAATATTTCTAAGGTTTAGGGAAACCTAAATTCCAAAAAGGGAAGAAAAAATGAAATAAAAACTAAGGCACAAAAGAAAGGGTCTTAACCCGAGAACGATGGTTCGGGTTTGATTTATGGACTCGGGAAGGTGTTAGGCACTCGAGTCTCATCCTAAAAAGGTTACCAGTTCTAAAAAGAGGTGTTTAAAAATCATGTTGAAAAATAAGTAATTGGGGCCCTCAAAGGGAATCGCCGCTTTAGTTCTTAAGTTGGTTTGATTGATTTTATCCTAATTATTTTCCGAGTTGTTAAAAGAAAATAAACAATTTTGAATCTCTAAGAAAATATAAAAGGTTGGTTGTATACCTATTCCAATTAAGTTTAGCCGAGTTCAAAATTAGTCTGATTACATGCAAGATTAATTAGGTGAAATTACTACCGTTTTATTAATCTTTACTAAAGCGACAACTGAGCTTTCGTCATCGGGCCATGCATGATTAATCCTACTTACTGGGTGATCCTAAGTATGCATAAACGAACAAAGTACCATTTTATATAAATGCGAGAAAACACGTTGAAAAGAGAAAAACCAGGGAGTGGGGTCGAAGTCGCGCACATAACACATTCATCAAGATAAACATCATGCAAATAGATTAATTTGAATTTTAACAATTCTAAATAATCATGCATGCAATAAATAATTGATTTTAGCAATTCTAATAAATGAGGAGTGAGCTTTAAAGCTCGAGTTTGGAAAGTCGTCACCAATATCGAAGTAAGTGAAGCATTCGATACAATCCGCAAATAAATAAAATGATCAAATCCCTCGCTCTACCTTCATGTATGGTTGATTTGTAGGCCCTTCTCGTTCCTTCTGTAGGTGTACCTGAAAAGGACGTCGGGGGGTCTCCCCAGCGTATACACTCCGACGATCAAGTCAGTCGATAGTCATTACGAGTATATAATAAAATATATTGTTAATGCACATAAATGTATCCATATATTATGTGCATAATGTATATAAATTCATTCATTGAGTGGGGTCGAAGCCGCGCACAATACATCGAGATAAGAATAATATAAAGATACATTCGTAGGGTTGAAGCCGTGCACGAAACACATTCATCAAGATACGTATAAATTAAAATACATTCGTGGAGTCAAAGTCGCGCACGAAACACATGCCTCAAGATAAGCATAAATTAAAACAACATTCGTGGGGTCGAAGCCGCACACGAAACACATGTGTCAAGATAAATATAAATTAAAACACGTTCAAGGTAAGCATCATGCAAACGGATTAATTTGAATTCTAACAATTCTAAATAATCATGCATACAAATAGATAATAAATTAAATTAACAAATCTAATAAAGGAGGAGTGAGCTCTAAAACTCGAGTTTGGAAAATCATCACCAATATTGAAGTCAGCGAAGCATTCGATCGGGATGGTAATCGCGGACTCGGTTCCCTTCTTATTTTTTTCCTTTGGGCCACAACCCAACTCTCTTTTCTTTCCCTCTTGGGCCGCAACCCATTTTCTTTTATTCTCTTCTGATTTTTTTCTTTCTTCTTTCCTTGTCAAATGACAAGGTCACTCTCCTCTCTTTTCTTTCTTTTCTCTCTTTCCTTTTTCTTTCTCTTCTTTCTTTCCTCAACCGGGCAAGCTGTGAGGGTTCACTGTTGGATTTGGTGATGATGTGGCGATTGAGCGGCTGTGGCAGAGGCGATTGACAGCGGCGACAGGCGATTGGCAGCTGCTAAGGCGGAGGCGCTGGTAGCTACGGTGGTGGGGGATTGGCAGCGATTGTGGCAGAGGCGCTAGTGGCTGCGGCGGAGGCGATTGACAACGGCGATGGGTTCGGATTTTTTTTGGTGGGCAATGGAGATTAGGTGCTTATGGTTGATTTGGTTTAGGTGATTTTGGGTTTGAGGAAGGGGTTTGGTGATGGTGACCGGTAGCGATGGAGATGGTGATGTGGATCGGGTTGGATTCGGTGGTTCGGTAAGGAGATCGGTGACAGTGGTGGTTGTTGGCAGTGATGATTTTGGTTGGTACTGTGGTGGTTGTTGATGATGATGTAAACAGTGATGGGCGGTTGGTGGCCGGCAATGGTGGTAGTTGGCAGTAACGGTGGTGATTGGTGGTTGGGCAGTGATGGTTCTGATTTAATTTTGCAGAGGAGCGATTTGAATTAATTTGGTAGAGGTTGGATCGAATTGTTTTGGCAGAGATGGTTTGAATTAATTTGGCAAAGGATTGGCTTTTTTTCAATTTGGCAGAGGGTTGGCTTTTAATTGAATTTTGATTTGGCAGAGGTGGCTGTGGAATGAAGGAAAGGGTGAGATGAATTTTCGCTCCCCCTCAATTGAAATTGAGTGGTGTCTTTTATAATGGGAGTGAGCTTGTGTCCGTTGGCACTTTTGAAAAATTGAGAAGGAGTCATTGTGTGTGGTTGGGAAGAGCGGCGATGGGGGCTGGCTATGGGAGTTGCAGGTTGTCGTTGTGGCAGAGAATAGTATGGGAGGGTATAGGTTTTTGGGAAGAAAGGAGTCGTTGTGTAGCTGAAATGGTGAGGGAGTAGGGGTTGTGATAGGTATTAATGGTTGATGGGCATTAATGGGCCGAAAGAGAGGGATTTGGTACAAGGGAAAGTGTTCATATTTTTGGTTCGAGACATCTCGTTCAAAACTGAAAAAAGCTTGAACGAGAAAAATAAATGAAACGATAATAAATAATAATAACAAATGATAATTATTTAAAATTCTAAAATCGATGCTAGAACGAATAATGAAAATAAAAATGCAGATATGCTATGATAAATATTATAACGATGATTTAAATTAAACATGTCAAAAAATCGGGTATCAACAGGCTGCAAGAACATGCTGAGGTACATGGGGGAGGAGATATGTTGCAACGTCAACTTGGCTACTGGAGGTCGCAACTGTAAGGGCAAGGCAGAGTTCCATGCCACGACAACCCCGTTTCACAAACCATTGGACAACCTGCATATAACCCCTTTCAGCTGCTCTCATCAAAGGGCCCAAGAAAGCTATGGCATTGCCCTCTTCCACCAGACACTCCATTGTACCAATTTTGCAGTAGTGTGAAGCAAAACCTAGGGCCAGATCAATATCAACATCCAAGCTATTTCTTTGAGCAATCTAAAGAGGCATTTCACATCAGATGAGCAAAGAATGATAAGAGTTGAATCCCAGAGATGCATCAAAAAAAATCCAAACACAGCACACAGGAAAAGTGAGAAAATGAGGCATGGTTTGGCAGGATGAGAATTTAAACAAAAGATGGATCATCCAGAAGTAGGGAAAATGATAATACTAGCTAGACAAAATAGTGATGTTACACCTACTTTTGTGCACAAAAAATAACAATAAAGCCAATATGCATTGTATAATGACAATAATCCTAGTTCCATTAAATACATATATGTATAACTTAGTAAACCCAAACAATCTCAATTGGCCCCTCTTACAGTGGCAGAACAAATAATGGCTTTATAGTTTTAGGGTTTAGGGTTTAGGGTTTAGGGTTGTCTTATATCATGAACAATACACCTAACATGCTCCATCACCCCAAATTACATCAAAAGTTCACAACCCATCAACTAAGTTGATTTTGTGACAAAAAAAACAGTATTTGCTGGCTTCATGCTTCAAAGTTCAAACTCCAAAAGAAACAACAACAACAACAACAGAAAAAAAATTATAGAAAACTAATATCACTTGTGTCTTCCCCTAAGCAATTGATTTTGCATCCTTCTTTGCAGCTACATCCATTCAAATCACAATTTAGTGATTGTTGCCTCATTCTCCACTCCAGCAAACTCTGTAAATAATCAAATAAATACAATTATAATTAGAAAATGATATCAACAAAATTGTTGCACACAAGAACTAAAAAAGAGTATCAAGTAATTAATTAATGGAGGGGTAACATGTAAGAAAATTTTTCCAGAGCATTGAAATGCAAGCAAACAAGTAATAATAAGGTTTTTTCTCCGTTTCAACGTTGGAAAAAACTGGAGAAACCAAAACAAAAGTACCAAATGATTTAATCCACCACGAATTTCAAAAGGACAGAAACTAATACAAACAATTTATCATTTCAAATTCAAACGAATACAAATCCCCAAAATCGAAAATAGGGTTTATTATGGTTAAGATTGATTAGTTTAGAAAACTTACCGATACAGGTGGAGGAAGCGGTGGGTGGTGGTGGAGGAGGAGCAGCCGAGAGCGAGAGTCGGACTGTCAGATGGATGACTCGGATCGGAACGAGGGCGAGAGGCCGAGAGAGGAGAAGAGCCTGATTTCGAAAGAGGCAGAGGCAGTGGGTGGTGGAGAATGAGGAGGAGGTGGTAATACAAGTGGCGGTGGGTGGTAGAGGAGGCGGTGACCGAGAGCGACTAAGCGAGAGGGGGAGAGCGAGAGTCGGAAGTTCGGACGAGGGAGGGCGAGAGAGAGGAGAAGAAAAAAAACCTTATATAACAGAACTTTTCTTACCAACTTTTGTTTCATTCCGTATAAAGATTCAATTTCAGAATTTTTGAAACTGAACTTTTAAATTCTAAAATTTCGAAACCGAATAAGCGAAATTCTAGTTTCAGAATTTCAGAAGTTGGGTTTCTGCTAACCGATGAATAACCCTACTCATTCTAGCTATCTTGTTGATTCTATTCTTTAAGTTCTCTTATTAGCCTGCATATCTGACTACTATTCTGAAATTCAGTTACGCATTCCCTTATCGGCGTGCATCTTCTTTAACTAATATATATATATATAGACACACACACACACACACACACACACACACACACACGAGCACACACACGTCTCATGTCTATTGCCCCTCATTTATCCAATTGCGTATATCATTCTGATTTCGTCGCCCATTTCAATTTGAGTTATTGGATAACACAGAAATGCTTTTTTTTCTCTGATTGTTTTATGCCTCAGCCTCACAGAAATGTGATGTAATATCTCATTGTAAAGGGGTAATAACATAAAGCACCCTTGTACTAACCGCGGAAAGCAAACACCTCCCCTGTCCTTCAAAACGTCTAATATGCCTCTCATGTACTACCTTGACCGTGCAACGTGTAGTCTCCATCCAGTTTGACTAACGGACCCATCAAACTGACTCCCTACAACCGGTTTTCTTCTTTTTTTTAGCAGGTCATCCCTATAATTAAACATGTTCTTCATCTCTCTCTCTCTCTCTCTCTCTCGATCGCAGTCATATGGCCATATGGGAATATGTATATTTGCCCACATTTGAGCCGCTCTTCTTTCCATCTCCAGATCTTGGGTTTTTATTCTTTTATTTTTGCAAAGAAAAATAATGAACTGCAGATCGGTAGCAAGCAACGGCAGCAAAGGTGGCGTGGCGAGCAACGGCTGGCGGTGGAGGCGGGGCGGCTGTGCAGCAACGGTGGTAACGTGGGTGAGGTGAGTGTTTGTGAGAGTAATTGATTTTTGAATTAAAATTGAGAGTGTTGTTGACTTGGAATTGAAATTGGGCAAAGAGTGAGAGTAATTGATTTTAGGATTAATTGAGAGTTTAATGGTTCAGAGGAGAGAAAAAAATGAGTGAGGGGGAGGGAGATGGTTGCTTGGCAAAGGATCGAGAGGGTTTTTTTTGCTTATTTTCTTTGTGTGTTTCAATAATGCTTGTGTGAGGTTGGTAGATCGAGTTCAGATTTTGTCTGTTTGGTCAGATCTGTCCCATTTTTGGCTTCTTCATCGGCTCCTATATGGTTTCCGGGTATAGATCGGCATGGTTTGGGTGGTTCTCTTGGTTTGTGTTAGTAGGTGGTGTTTCCTGGAGTGGTTGCGGTAGTAGTTTCGTCATTTTGGTGGATGTGGTGTGGTTGTGATGGTCTCTGGTGGTGCGCAGATCGGTGATGTGGTTAGTGGTGCGCAGATCGGCGGCGTGGTTGGTGGACTAAACTTCAATCGCTAAATTTTAGGACTAAACTTCACCATCTTCATAACTCTAGGGACTAAACTGTAAATAAATTTCTGTAAATATTTTTCTAGAATTTTCAGAATAATTTTCTACATCACCGACCTACCACAACACCTAAATTTACCACTTAATTAGTTTCACACCCATATTAATTTGTGAAATTAATTAATTTGTAGAAATAATTTTAATTAAATAAAGTAAAGGATTTCCACAACCCAAAAAAAATGGAACATAACAAAAGCTTGACGGAGAAGAGAAGAAAAGAAAAGAAGAAAAGAAGAAACAATCGGGAAGGGAAAAAAGGCAACCGACTGTAGGGAGTCACTTTGACAAAATCCTTAGTACCCCTTTGGGGTTATGGTTTGGTTTGGAGAAGCACTTCTCAAACCCAAAAGCTCAAGAAATGGTGTTTGGTACAACACCTTCTGGGTAGAGCTTTTCAAAAGCTCTACTAATTTCCTTTAGAATTTGCCTCTATTTCTCACTGCACCAAAATAGAGCAGTGGCCACAGCGCTTTCCCATGGACACGGGAAGCTGGGTCTCATTTTCATTTGGACAAAAATATTGAGGTGAGTCTATTTTATTTACAAAAATACCAGGTATAAATATAAAAAAACTCCTCATCCTCCTCTCACCTCGCTCTCCTCTCACCCTCTCCCTGGACATCTAGGGTTCCTTATTCTCCTCTCACCCTCCCTTCTCACCTCGCTCTCCTTCTCACCGGAACCTCATCCTTACCATCTCCGCCTTCCGTTCCTTCCTCTTGGCCGCCACCGTCCTCGTCGTCGTTGCTTCCCTCTTCATCTACTCCCGCCGCAGCTATTTCACACCCATACCTTATTCCCAACAAAAGCTATTCCAATTCCTCGTCTTCTTCAATTCTACGCTCATACAATCATCTCTCATCAAACAGGTATTCCTTTCCCGTTCTCCAATCCCGACGATTTTCCAGTATTAATTTTTTGTTTCCTTTGTATTCTAATTTAGTCAGTTTCCCCCTCTAAGATCTCAATAATTTCCTCATAATTACTCCCTACTCCAAATTAGAAAAATAAAAATTAGAAAAACGGAAGTATGTTTTCAAATTGATTTAAGGAAACAACGTTTAGATGCAGGGTGGCCAATTTCCCAGTTTTTTTGCACTGTTTCCATGGCCGTGTACTTGATTTGAGTTCATGGCTGCAGTGTATGAGATGGGCAATTTTAATTTGAAATGTTGTGTATGTTTTGAAGTTTCAGTACCTGGTTGACTGTTTGCACGCTCGACGAAATGGTACTTTGATGTTTGTGATTGTTCACTGTTTAGTTGTTTGATTGTAATGGGCGTCAGCTATCTCTATTATCAGCATGGTTTTTATGGTGTGGCTATCTGCTGTCTCGCAGTTTTTCGATTATGGGTATCATGGGACATCATTTGAGCAGACTTATCGATGCTACCCTGCTTCATTTATTGAAAAGGTTGACCTTTTCTTCTTCTTTCAATTTTCTTTATTGATATGCTTAGGTATGTTCAAGGAGACGTGCATGCGTTTTAGTGATTGCAAGCGTCCTGCATCTGTACTGTTTTGAAACTAGTTCCGTGAGCTATTGAAATATCTTGGCACACCTCGACACACTTCTCTCCTCCCATTTCATAGGCATTTCCCTTTTGTTGAAACATTTAGTCAACAGTTTGATATTGATTTCAATTTGTTTGTCTTCCTTGCAGCCACAAATTGAAAGTGGTGATAAAAGTAAGCATTCAAACTCATATCCTGAAATTGTGAGAAATCTCTTTTCCGTATCTGTTTTTTGATGTTATTTTTGTTTTTGCTGTGACAGTTATAATGCCACCCTCAGCCCTTGACCGCCTTGGTTAGTTCTTTTTACATGGTATTCTCTTTAGAGTATTTTGGATTCCACTGAGGCTTGATTGCAGTTGTAGCAATGCTAATATTGGTAAACATGTTGCAGCATCTCTACATATTGATTTATATTATGCCACGTAACCATTTTGGTGTTTTCAATGTTTTGTTTTCAGATGATGGAGAACCTGCTCTTGCAAGAAGGAGATATAGTGCGAGTGAAAAATGTGACTCTTCCAAAGGGAACATATGTTAAGCTGCAACCTCACACAAAAGACTTTTTGGATATATCCAACCCGAAAGCCATGTAAGTGCAGATTTTATGTCCTTATATGACTGATGGGGGATGTGTGTGCACTCCCCTGAATCTCTACTGCTGCTGTAATTGCATAATCTTAGGACTGTTGGCTGGTTCATCTTCTGTGTCTGTGTCTGTCCTAACACCCTCCTCTTCATTACTTCTTTTTCTTTCTTTGTTTTCTCCATGTCTATCTATTTATCTCCTATGTGTCACTTCACTAATATCTTATTTCAGTTGTTTTATGTAGGCTGGGGCGTTGGCATTTTACATACTTTCTTCCCTCTTCTTTGATAATTTTGTCATAATTTTTGTGGTGACTGTATTTCTATCTGCTCTTGAATTTTGGGTGGTCAAGAATGTGAGTGGTCATATTTTGGTTGGCCTGAGGTGGTGGAATGAAATAAATGATTTGGGCGAGAGCGTTTGGAAATTTGAATCCCTTGACCAAGAGGTTAGTAAAATATTATCACATCCACATTTGTTGTATATTGGTTTGCTCAATTGCTTCTGGTGGACTCTTTACTTGACGGTAAGCAAATAGAAAATGATTCACAATGCAAACCATACCCTTGGTCAGTAGAAATGAGTATATCTGGAATTACTTTCGCGTTGCATATATACACTGTACTGCTTTATGTTCAATGTTTTACTCTCTTTTAGTACTAGCAAGGGAAAGAAAAATTGTGATTCTTTCAAACGCTAAGAAGCAGTTTCAACAATTTGCATCTCAAACCATCGCAAATCAATTCTCGAGCATTCAGCGTCGTTTGAGGTACTCATCACAGTGAGTGAATAAAGTAAAGCCATAAGAGGTGTTGTTTGCATGTGTTTAAGGGATATGATGAGAAGTGGTGGCAGCATTGTACAAATTAGCCATTATTGAGTTGTGGATTAATTCTTTTAAACTTCTGTAGGGGATGATATACTAAGACACATGTTTTATATAACTTTTACAGAATCCAATCATGTAATGAACGTGAGAAGTAAAGTGGTAGATGAATTATCATTTTGACTGGAGGATTATTATTATATATAAATGTGTTTGTGATTGTATTTCATTGCAAATATAACTCGTGTGTTGTACTAGAATGCAAGATACAATAGCGCCCAAGGCACTCTTTTTTCTCTCTTTCTAGTTTGTGGTTCTTATGATAGTTAATTATAAATATGAGTTATACCTAACTAATGCAAATATATACCTAACTAATATAGGTTTAAAAATTAAAATTTGTTCCTCACTCGATTAGATATATGACTTATCTCATAAAAATGACATGTGCTTACGAGGTAAGCAACAAATTATTTGTAATGTTAATATTTTATGACAAAATCATTCAAAATTTAAGAGAGTAATAAACATAAATTAGAAAGAAAGAAAAAACATGCAAGATGATTTTAGTTGCATAATAGTTTATGGTTGTATATTACTTCACAAATTATATTGCGATTTTATATAAATTCATAAAATATTGGAATGAACTATTACAAAAATTGTCATATTAATTTTCTTAACATCAAAATAGAATTATGGTTTTTATTTAATAAAATGTTAATTATTTGTTTAAAGAAATAGATTGATTTAAATAAATTATATATATACTAAAAAATATTAATTTTAATGCTTAAAACAAATTGTGTCTTTTATAGTTAAAAGGTTAAAATTGCAGTTTTTAGAAAATTATAGTTAAATTATTTGTTTAGAAAAAAAAATTGAATTAAATAATATAAATAAATAACACTAAAAATGACTAATGTCCTTTATAGTCATTTTACACTCAAACCATAGTTCTAAAAGCAGTGTTTACCAAACACCAAAAACAACTTCTCGTTTCTCACAGCACTTTTAAGAAATGTTTACCAAACAGGCACACTAGCTTTTCCAGAAGCGCTTTTGCCACAGCACTTTTGCCACAGCACTTTTCGGATCAGAACCGAAACCCCAAACAGACCCTTAGTCAAACTGGACGGAGATTACATATTGCACAGTCAAGATAGTACATGGAATGCGTATTAGACGTTTTGAAAGACAATAAAGGTGTTTATTTTTCGCGGTTAGTACAGAAATATTTTAAGTTATTACCTGTGAATGTATAAGCATATTATGCTCCGCGCTAGATTTTGTCATTTCAGTAGTATTACACTTTGCTTTAGTTAAGATGACATTTTGATTATCTATAAAAGTGTAATTTATAGTATAACAATAGTAATAAAGAGCAAGTTGTGGTCAATAGATGATTTTTCGCTACTTGTTAAGTAGTTTTTGATAAGTAGTCTACTAATATGGCCAATCGATGCTATCTTTTCTAATTGAAATTTAGTAGTCTAAGAAAAAAAAATATAAGTCATTTTTTACAAAACTAAACTTCATTCACCTCTAAAATGCCTTTTTTTTTTTTAAACCAAAAGGAGTAATAACTAATAACTATGTAAGCGAATAATTAGGTTTAAATCATTTTTTGGCACTTGCACTTCAATTGACTGACTCATTTGGCACCTCCTTTGGTCAAACGGTTTAAAAGGCACCTCCACTTGAAAGAAATGACTCATTTGGCACCTGCCCTTGACGCCGTCCGTCCTTCACCGTTAAATGCTGACATGGCACGCCATGTGGCATGACATGTCAACAGGTTGATGACGTGGCATGCCACATCTGAAAATTAATATAATTAATTTTTAAAAATTCATAAAAATAATATAATTAATTTTAAAAATTCATAAAAAATAATATAATTAATTATAAAAATTCAGAAAAATAATGTAATTAATTTTAAAAATTAAGAAATTTAATTTAATTGATTATTAAAATTATAAAAATACTTTAATTAATTTTAAAAATTAAGAAAAATAATATAATTAATTTTAAAAATTCAGAAAAATAATGTAATTAATTTTAAAAATTTAGAAAAATAATTTAATTAATTTTTAAAATCTAGAAAAATACAGTGATTAATTTTAAAAACGCAGAAATGTGAAGGTCTACCCAAGAAATGTGAAGGCAAACCCAAGCATAAACTAAATATGAAGATCTACCTAGGAATTAATAATTTTCACGACTAGCGGCTGGAAACCCAAGCCCGCTGGAGCTCCTACCATAACCGGCAACCACAATAGTTTCTACCGTTGCTGCAGATCTGGCACACCACCACCACACCACATGCTCCTCAGCTGATCACCACCATACCACCGCCACAACAGATTTGGCGCCAAAATCGGAGTGGGAACACCATCCCCCACTGGCGATTCGGCAAACCCAAACATAAACTAAATATGAAGATCTATCCAGGAAATTAAAATTAATTACAATATTTTTTTGGATTTTTAAAATTAATTTTCTTAATTTTTAAAATTAATTACAGTATTTTTTTGGAATTTTAAAATTAATTAAAATATTTTTCTGAATTTTTAAATAAATTATATTATTTTTCTGAATTTTTAAATAAATTATATTATTTTTCTTAATTTTTAAAATTAATTAAAGTATTTTTATAATTTTTATAATTAATTAAATTAACTTTCTTAACTTTTAAAATTAATTACAGTATTTTTCTGGATTTTAAAAATTAATTAAAATATTTTTCTGAATTTTTAAAATTAATTACATTATTTTCTAAATTTTTAAATAAATTATATTATTTTTCTTAATTTTTAAAATTAATTAAAGTATTTTTATAATTAATTAAATTAATTTTTAAAATTAATTACATTATTTTTCTAAATTTTTATAATTAATTATATTATTTTTCTGAATTTTAAAAATTAATTATATTATTTTTATGAATTTTTTAAAATTAATTATATTATTTTTCAGATGTGGCATGCCACGTCATCAACATAATGACATATCATGCCACATGGTGTGCCACGTCACCATTTAACGGTGGAGGACGAACGGCGTCAATAGCAGGTGCTAAATGAGTTATTTCTTTCAAGTGGAAGTGTTTTTTAAACCGTTTGACCAAAGGAGGTGCCAAATAAGTCAGTCAAATGAAGTGCAGGTGCCAAAAAATGATTTAAACCCGAATACTTAAATACAAATACAAACTAACAAAAAAGTTCGTTAGATCAAGTTTTTGTAACAGTAATCTCGATATTAAGTTTGAATCTCAACAACAAACCATGTTGAAAAGTCACCAATCTATGGAGGTCTGCATGTCGAAATGCAATTGGTCTCAATAGACAAGACCTCGAAAGATCGAGAAAAATCCAAACATCACATGTGGGTAACATTTTGGACTTTCCAAAGGAAAAAAAGAGAAGAAAATAAAATATATTTTGGACTTTCCAAAGCTAAGATGCATAGAGAAGATGCCAATTGCTATCACAGAATCGCATTTACAGTGTAATGATCCATCCCAAAGTTATTATTAATATTAATATTAATTAATGTAACACCACCGCCAAATATTTTTCTATTATTTTTTGGAACAATTGTAAAGCACAATCATGCATTTGTCTAATATACAAATCAGACCCTAAATTTTAAAATTGTTTCAAATTACCCCCTGAATTTGTATATCTCGACTAGTCCCAACTTCAAAATTAGACTAGGTGGTGTTTCGTTCCAATATTTCAACTTTTTTTTAAAAGTGCTTATGTGAACAAAATGTAATAAAATGTTTTAAAATTAAAAAGAAACAAGAAAAATACATGAAATAATAATAACATTGGTAAATTAAATTACAACATAGGAAGAAAATTATGTGATTTAAATCAATAGAAAAAATAGCGACAATTTAAAATCACGAGAGTTGAGGAAAGTTTACAAAAATGAAGAAATTGAAGAAATTAAAGATAAAATAGAGGCAATGTATAGAAAAAATGGTATGAACACAACAAAATAAAATAGAAATACAAAAACAAAATTGAAAAATCAAACAAATTAATATGAAAATAGAAAATTTATATAAAAAATTAAAAATTTACTATTTTTTAAAAACTTTTTCTATTAGTTTAAGCTATTTTCTAGTTAATTTAAGCAAGTTTCGACCCCTATCATCCCTACTTGAATATCAATTTTTTTTATAATTTTAATATTTTAACCATTGTCTTAAAAGAAACCTTTTTTCACATAATTTTTTAAAAATCTATTTTTATTATGTATTTGAAAATCTTTAGGGGTCGTTATGTTGAAACCAAACACTTGGTGGTATGATTAGTTTAGTGTAATTTGTAACTATTGAAATTAAAGCTTTGGGTGTGATTTATACATTGGATTCAAAATTTTAAACCCGGGTTGATGGTCTCTATATATTTTTGGTTAGGAATCTCATTGAATAATTTGCTCATAAGGGATAATGTATTTTTTGTAGATAAAATCTTCATATACTGCAATTAAATTGATAATTTATTTAGTAAAAATCGAATTAACAACTTACTCCCTCCGATTTCAAACAAACGTCGTTTTAGAATTTGCTTTTACTGTTCATTTTACTTATATTTTTAGTGTTAAACCTACTAAATATTGGGATGCGAGGAAGTCATTTATTTGGAATTAAAGAGAGTATTATTTAAAAGGTAAGAATGCTAAACCATTAATACCAACCATTTTTCGTTTTGTTTTCCCTAATTTGGTATTGAACCAATTAAGGTTTAATCATTTTCCAATTAAAGAAAATTATTTTTTTATTTCTTACTTACGAGAATTTTTTTATTGATTTATAATTTATATATATGGAAATTCATTGGTACGATATGAAAGAAAAACTTTTGTTACGGAAAAAAACACCAAATATATTAACTTACAAAATACTGACTTTTTAGATAAAAAATTATAAATATCATAATTTTTTTAATACACGTATAATTTTTTTAAAATTAAATTACAACTACAATACCCTACAAGTTATGATCTAGAATTATCTAATAAAAACCCTCCATTTTTTTTTCCACTGACAAACACTAGTTTACAAGAATTTGAATCCTACATAGACATGTTATATCAATGAATGACAATTCAATATTTAGTAAAATAAAATAAAAAAGAAATCAATATATTTATTTCTTTTAAGAAAGCTAATTTTAGGCAGTTGCTCCTTTCATTTCATTTGCTTTTGTTAAGACTTCAGAGGGGAGACAGGGAGATATTTTGAGATATTTTTTGCATGACGTGGCCTTTTCTAAAACCATAACCCTTTTGCCTCTGGCCCCTTTCCCCCTTTTCTAACCCTTTTTCTCTTTCGATGACTCCTCGCCATGCCACGTTTCCAATTTTGCTAACATGCGCCACAGTGCACACTACACCGTCATCTGCCAATCCTGGCCATCCAAAACCTACCCTCCCCACAAACAACACCACACTCTTCAATCCCGGCGCATGTTAGGCAACACCATGACCAATTCTATATTGCTGGCGAAAAAGAAAAATGGAAAACATATTAAGAAAACAAAGAAAGAGCTGCAACTCAACAGAGCTTTCATTTCAACACTTTAACAATCCACTTGCTTGACATGAGTCTTTGCATCTGGTGGTGGTGGTGATCCAAATCCAGTCGTTGATTTCTTACTTGGCCTTACCAGGATCCTCAATCCATACCATTCAGATACTATATTCTTTCTTTCTTTCTCTCTTTCTTTCTAACAAGAGAGTTTGCCATTTCTGGATAGCTATATAAAAATGAAAACCCCCCATTTCAACAAGTTTTCTTTTTGTTCATATATTTTTCTACTGTTAACGTTTGTTTTTTTTGCTTTTCTAGCATAATTTGTTTGCAACTTTAGTGTTACGTGTCTTTTATGTACTATTTTGTATGTGAGTGGATGAATTTACAGGAAGGAAAATGAGTTGGGGTTTTTGATGTGGGGTTTGTTAGTGGGTTGTTGAGAATTTGGTGTTTTGTGGGGTGGGCAAGTGGTAAAGCTGTGAACTTGGAGAAGATATGGATGGGGAGGAGGTGAATTTGAATAAGACTGCTGGAGGAGTTACTGGGGCAGATGGGTTTATTGATAGGAGTAAAGTGAGGATTCTGTTATGTGATAATGATTCCAAGAGCTCTGAGGAGGTTTTTAATCTCCTTATGAGATGCTCTTATCAGGGTAAGAATCATAGGCTCAAATACTTCTTGTTTTTGTTTTCCTCTAGTTTTGTGGCTAAATCTCATGTTGATTTCTTTTGTTCACTGTATGCCTTAGAGATTGGAATTTTGATGTTAGCTCTTGGAATGTTTTGATTGGTTGTGGATAGCTCATTTGTAGCTTGTTCTTCTGGAAAAGTTAGTTTTAGAAGGTTCTTAGTAATATCAAGGTGGATGTGAAAGGTACTATTTTCTGTTTGGTGTATAAGTGGTAGAAGATAGAAAGTGTCTTTCTTTTAATAGGGCTGCACCTTAGAAAGAATTCAGTAAGCCAAATGATTGCTCAATTGTAGATCTTTTTGTGCTGTCATCAACTAGATGATGGGAAGCCGAATTAAGGACATTTCATTTTTACTTTCATATGTTTTGTCACTTCCAAATAGAACATGATACTCAATTAGTTACAACAGAATCATAACCATGTATACTAAACGCACATATGTTTCCATATGCTCATTATGCTGTATCTGATAAACAAGAAGGTTACTTTGGATTCACTGTAGACTGGGAATCATTATTAAAAATGATTGGAAAGATTTCATAACTGCTAGATAGTTTAAATTGTAATTATAAAGTTTAACCAACTAAGAAATGGATTCTACTTCAAAAGTTGAAGTTGTAGCTTGCTTGCTTCTCTGCGAGACCACTCAGCTGGAACTTGGTTGTGTGAAGAAAATCCTGCGGCGGATGACTATTTGCTTTCACATTGAGATTGCGAGTTCCCATTTGCATTCCCTTAAATGTGCTCAAACATTTCCAAAGCTTTGACATATTTTAAATTAACTAACACTTTCTTCAACGTTCCTGTTTTGCTTCACAGTTACGACTGTGAGATCTGCAAGGCAGGTGATTGATGCTCTGAATGCTGAAGGACCTGATATTGATATAATACTTGCTGAAGTTGACCTTCCAATGAAAAAAGGCATGAAGATGTTGAAGTACATAACACGGGATAAAGACTTGCGGCGCATTCCTGTGATCAGTAAGCTTGTTTTGTAAATTTCTTAATTTCCCTTTTATAGGAAATGGGTTTTTGATATAAACACAAACAATTAAAGTACTTCTTTGATTAGTGATGTCGGCACAGGATGAGGTCTCAGTTGTTGTCAAATGCTTGAGGCTGGGAGCAGCAGACTATCTGGTGAAGCCTTTACGATCTAATGAGCTGCTGAACTTGTGGACACACATGTGGAGACGAAGGCGAATGGTTTGTTTCACTTATAATTGCTCATCTCCTTCACTATTCTTTCTCTGTCTGATATAATGGCATGAGTCTACGTGCCTAGTGGATGCCAGATTGTGGAAGTTCTTTTGTAAGGTGCTTGTTAATATGGAATTGGGATGGACGATAGTTTGGTATTCTCTTGTCGTGTGGTGCAAATTGAAGCTTGACGGTAGCATTCTTTACATGTTGTGTGCTTTCAACTGGCGTTCAGTCTTACTTACTCATTGGAGTGCACAAGTATCATTGCCTGCATTGGTGCATTTCATGCGAAATATTGTGCTGGCATCCTACATCTGTTCTTCATGACTTGTCTTGCAAATTCTCCTGCTTCCTTTAAAATAGGAAAAGAAATATTACCCATTTGCATTCTGACAGGGTTGCCTACATATGTGCGCTTTCTTGATGTCATCTTGCATGCTTTCTCGCTATTTTATTTTGTTATTGTATTATCTTTTAATTCGATTCATGGAAACTCAATATAAGGTAATCACTAGTATGCTTGCATGGGCAGCTTGGGTTGGCGGAGAAGAGCATGTTGAACTATGACTTTGATGTGGTGATATCAGATCCTAGTGATGCTAACACAAACAGCACCACACTGTTCTCTGATGACACAGATGATAAGTCATGGAGGAGCACAAATCCAGAAGTAGGGATTTCAATGCATCCAGAAGTTGAGGTGAACATGCTTTGCGTTTGAAATCTGGTAACTCAGGTTATTTATAAACACTAGAGCTGTATCATTGTAGGCTTGGCTCAAATCTGTGGGAGCATATAGCATATATCTATAGTGTAGATATTTGTTCCATATTCTAAATGATAAGTATAATAGTTGGGAATAAATGGATTATATCTGCAGTGGAACTTTGTGTTCCAAACAAAATCCCCCACTTTCCCAGTTAATGAATACTCATGGATTTCCTAATTAATGTTAATGGTCATTAAGGGTCAAACACCATTATGTGCAGTCAATATTAGTTGCCAACCATATGACCATGACCCAACTTCAAACCTGTTGCGCTGCACATGTCAAGTGTCATTGTGTCTTAGGGCCAGATAATATGCTGCTGATCTACTCTAAACATACATGTAGTTCTAATTGTTATTGGAACTTCTATGTGCTTTAATGATGTTAAAGTTGGTCTGTGCCTCAGTCTTCTGCTGCTATAGCTGCTGCTGCAGCTGCTGTTTCTGCCTCTGCTTTTGTACCTTCGCCTTTAGGTCCACCGGAATATCGGCCTGGTGTGCCTGGAATTAGTGATCGTCGAACAGGTGAGCCATTTCATGTCATGGATTTGCTTATCCAATATCAGTTATCATATCTGGTATTGAACAATTCATGTTCAGTACCTACTAGTCAGCACTTAGCAGTGTCATGACAGTCAAATGAATTATCTAAGATCAACTTAATGGACCAAATGCTAAGATAATGGGATTCTGTTGCTGAATATACAGGCTGTCTAAGTTACCTAGATTTTACAAACTATTTCACTGGGAATAGAGAGGATGGAAGCAGTTTTGTTGTCTTGAGTTTGTCTTCTTTTTGCATCAATCCATGGTTTAGTTGAGTCGTTTATGGCTTGGTTGTATAGTCTTAAATGTTAATCTAAGAGTTTTAATTTGGTGAACTGGTATTCAGGTCAATTATTGTCTGGCCCGAAGAAGAGTGAGTTGAAGATTGGTGAGTCCTCTGCATTCTTCACGTATGTCAAATCAAGTACAGTCAAAATGAATTCCCAAGGAGTTAGCAGCATTGAAGATGATGCCTCTCAAAATACAAGGATGGAAGAGAGACGTACAGTATGTGGTCAGCAAATGACTATTGATAGTCAGTTACGAGAAAATGGAGAGGCATGGGAAAGCTATTCACAAAGAGATGACTTCCGAAGCAGCTCTAGTATCCCTGATTCTCTATCTATGGACAGATCTTGTACTCCACCTACAAGGGAGTTCTGTCAAGGGAATTTTAGGGAAGAAAATCCTCCTCATGTGGTTATGCATAAAAGAGATGAACCTCAACGAGATGCTCCAAGTTTGTCTATGCAAAGTATGTTTCCATATTTTATGGCAGGGGTCATGAATCAAGCTGTGATGCCATCATCGGCTCAATTATACCAGAAGAATCTGCAGGAGCTGCAAAATCATGCAAATTCAGGTATGGTTCCCCAATACAATCATCTGCAGTGTCCACCCCACATGGCTGGGATGGCATCATTTCCCTACTACCACCCTGTTAGTGTTTGCTTGCAATCTGGTCAAATGTCGGCAACCCAATCTTGGCCATCATTTGGCGGTTCTTCACCCGATGTGAAACAAAGCAAAGTAGATAGAAGGGAGGCAGCATTAATTAAGTTTAGGCAGAAACGAAAAGAGCGTTGTTTTGACAAGAAGATTAGGTATGTTAACCGCAAAAAACTAGCTGAAAGAAGGCCTCGTGTTCGGGGACAGTTTGTGAGGAAGGTAAATGGTGTGGATGTGGATCTTAATGGGCAGCCAGCTCCTGCTGATTCTGATGAGGATGAAGAAGAGGAGGATGAGCATGCATCAAGAGATTCTTCACCTGCGGATGAGATTTGAGGATCTTGATTTGAGTTTTTGGCAACCATGGTTCCTTAGATGTGTTGTGTAAGAAATTAAGCTTTTGTTGCATTGCCCCTCACACTTGTTCATGAGATGGAGACAAGGGTTAGGAGCTTTTAGGAGTTAGCAGTGGCTTATATGAATGCAGTTTATTGACCTTTTTGTTGGAATGCCAACATGAGATGGTGCATGCTGGAGGATAAACATGTCAGCTCGCACCTGAGGTTCAAACCGCAGAAGTTGGAATAGCGTGATTTCATCAAATTCAGAATCCAAATCTCGGCACCCTTCATGTTTCCTTTCTGTTTGTTCTGTTTCTTGATTGAGAAACTGCAGTGTGAAACCCCAGGTGTTGAAAACAATTGTAATCCCAGACACTGTGTTCGAAAGCCAGGCTAGAGGTGCGGAGGATCACACCTTTGACCAAAGAAGGATGTGCTCTTGTACGGAATCGGCGTTGCAGATGGGAAAATGAAGCAACTGTAGTTTTCTGTATCTGATTCTGTACTTGCAGCAAAGCATTTATCTGATTTCTCCAACATTTCTTTCCATGTTAGTGTATTATTATATGCTTTAGTTTAAAAGCTCAAATGCAATATATAATGTGGCGCTTTATTTTGGTGGATAAAAAAGGTTGGATTAGAAAGAGTGGTCTCACTTCCAAGCTCGGTGGTACATTTTACATTCCTATCTGCGACTAGTGAAATGAAACTTGCTACCACCAGCATTCAGCCGTGATCAATCAAGTGGTAAGGACTTGTCCATCTTTAATGAAGGTTTTGAGTTTGAAATGAGAAAATTGAGAGGTGAAAGTCATCTGAGTGTTTGACAGAATTCGAATGAAATTAATCTCAATTGGGGAAAAAATGAAATGAAATTGCACCTGCCTGCTGCTAGAAGGTGGGAAGGAGAGGCTCAAAAACAAAAATTACTCCCTCTATTCTTTTTTCTTTTTGAAAGAGTAGAAGACAAAATATGCTACCGAATTCATTTAAAAGGAAATTAAGCTGGAAGTTGGAAGGACTCTTCGCAATAAAAAGTGGAAAAGTTTAAACCAAAAATAAAACGGAAAAGTACAGAGGGAGGGAGGAAGAATTAGAGCTGGGTCTTTGTTCAAAGCATACGATTGAATTGATTATGATTATGATTATGATTATGATTATTCATGTAACTCTACATTTCTCAATCAGTCCTGTTGGGTTGATTTGATTTGATTTAATTTAACTAATTGGTAATAATCAGTAGTATTTGGTTTATGATTCTTTTTCTTTTCTTCCGGAGTTTAACTGTTTGATCTTCATGATCATCATCATCGCATACAATCTCTACCAAGACCCTTGTGGCATCTCAGAATTGTTATTACAATTATACATGAAAAATAAGTCTACTAAACTTACAAATATGCATTTTTAGTGATTTTAAATTGTCATAAGAATAATTTTGAGAATTCTACTTTTATTGTTCCAGTTTTAAAATGAGGTTAAATTATAACTAAATAAATTTTTTTTTTTTCTTTTAAGTTAAACAGCTAAAAGCAGATATATTAACCAAACACCCTAGTGTTGTTTTTAGCTAGTTAATTTTAAAATAAAACAGCTAAAAACGGGGCCAAACACACCCATAGTATTTTGTCCACCTCTTTGTATATGTTCTTTCAATTCCTTCGGGATAAGAAATTAATCTTATTTAAATATTATCAAATTTAAAAAAAATAATAGCATTGTTTTGTCAACTGGCTTGATTTTTTTTATTTTCTTCTGTAGAAAAAAAAGAAGAAAATCAATCTTATCGAGCCAGGTGCTTAGCCCACCCAGCTGCATCATGGTTAATTAATTTCATGTTGTCTTCCTTCTTGAGTTGTCTATATGCCACTTTTTCCCCCCTTTTTAAATTTGAATGCGTAAGAAAAAAAATAGTTCAATGATATTTTTAAACTTTGTACTTGAAGTTTCATAATAATTTGGACTCTCTTTTTTCTTTCATTTTTTTTGTTAATTTAGATCTTGTATTTACGATTTCTTAATAAATTGAATTCAAACCTTATAACGTGTCAACCGTTAAATCAGCTGATCTAAGTCTAAATTAATACGAAATAGCGAGCGACTATAAAATTTAAAATCATCATGCCAATAAAAAATAAATAAAGAGTGATTGACCCACCAAGGTTCCGGTCGTGTTGTAATCTTGTCCTAATATTATCATAGTCCCTACATTTTAGATTTGGTCTCCACGAATGAGGGTCCTTGACCTTGAAAACCTTTTTCCTTTTTATAAAATAAAAATAAAAATAAATAGTGGAATTAGCTAGATTGTTGGAGAACACTAATGTAAAATTAAAATATAATTTTATTGGATGTTCCAAAATTATGGAAAAATAATAATTTAGTCCGACACAGTGACACACTTCTCAACAATGAGAGGAACAGGACAGAGAGAGCTTCTGAAGGCTTCTGAACACAGTGCCCAACTGCCATGTTCCTCTCTCTTCTCGAAAACGAAAGAGGTTCTTAAGATTTCTTTCAACCTCTCTATATATTTCTTTGCAACCAAAAGTTGTCATTTCTTTTCTGTACCTAATAGCGTCTCAATTTAGTAATTGGTAGGTAATATATTGATCTAGATTAAAATATCAATTTTGGTTGACATGCATCCTATTTTTTTTATATATATCATATACAAATTTACAAAATTTAATAAATTTATAATACAATTTTTAATATTGGGACGGGACATTCTGTTTATACTGACTGATATTTAATCGATATAATAAATATGATTGATATAAATCGAGATAAAAACTTAGATAATATAACATACTCTCTCTGGACACAAATAATTGTCACTTTTCTATGGATTCTTACTGTTTATAATACTTGTCATTTTATGCATTTCGAAGCATATATTTTGTACAAATGACTATTTTTTTTTATGAATCAACCCAATTTAATAATGGTGTGTTAATTTGAGTGGAAATTAGGAGTAAAAATGAAATAATGTAGAATAAAATAAGATCAAAGATCATTGTTCTACGAATTTTTACTATTCTAAAATGTCATTTAATTGTGTCTGTATTTTGTATTTTATTTTTAATATTAGAATGACACCAATCGGTATAATATGTGACTGATAATATTATTTATAACCCTACCATCCACTAATGTACCGGCGAAAACCGGAATCCGACCCAACCAATTAGAATTTAACAGAACCGTGTACAGTGAGAAACTCAAGTTCTGACATGGTCAGAGAAGCTTTGTCAAGTGTCTTGTCCTCTGCCAATGGATTTTGCCTTTAGGTATGGGACTGGGGAGTTAGGATATTAATTCGATTGGAAAAGTGCATATCCACTGTTAACTCTCGGTATCGAATTTGAGTTTAAAAAATACTCCCTCCGTTACTGAATAATTGTCGCGCACGCATACTAATATTGGTCGGATGACTCACTATTTGATCCCAAAAAAATATTTTTTTTGGGATCAAATAGTGAGTCATCCGGCCAATATTAGTATGCGTGCGCGACAATTATTCAGTAAAAAAATATTTTTTTTGAGATCAAATAGTGAGTCATCCGGCCAATATTAGTATGCGTGCGCGACAATTATTCAGTAACGGAGGAAGTAGAATTTCTTTTTTAATAATTATTATTTTTAGAATCAACGTATATTATGATCGAATGAAATTAATTTTATATTAAAAAATAACTGAAAAAATACCTAAAAATTTGACAATTGTGTGTTGATGTTAGTAGTTACACTCTCACCCTTAAATTAAAAAAACTGTTAATTTCAATTTACCAGTACATACTAGCGGTGGTTGTCAACGCAAATATGTTGAGGACACTCAAGTTAATTAGTAGCAATAAAAATATATTATAGAGATTTTAACTATAGGGTATTTCACATGGTCCGCACATTAAAGATATTTTGTGATTTAGAACTTAAAAAATACATCTTTACGTAGTCCAATCATCTTATAACATACAATGAGCAATTCCCTAATCTTGGAAAATCTCATGAAAGGTGTAGACTACGTTGGATAAAACCTAAAACCTTACCCTAGTGATTGAGCACTTTCTTCCTACTACTAACTGCTGGTTTTTAGCAGTCAAGACTCAATTCACACAAAAACTTAAAAACAGATTTGATGGTTAGATTGAGTATAAGGAAAAATTCCAGATGAAATCATGACTTAAAGCATATAAACAATCACAAATTAGCAAATCTTTTAAAAAAAGGTTTTCTACTTCGGACCAGAACCCATGCAACATCCAAGCTACTCAACCAACACATCCACATCCTCCTCCACATTTTCAACTTCGCTCCCCAGACCACCCATTGCTTCCACACAATGCTCATTCAACAAATTCTCCCAAAACCCATCATCAACATCTTCAACTTCATTCCCCATTTCCTCCACACTCTCCGCTCGAGCTTCGATCAAATCCATTCCCCTTAGTGATCCTTCAATGCTCATTTCTAGCCCATGGTCAACTTCAAAACCACCAAACTCATGATCCTCTGCTTCAATCTTGATCAAATCTCCAAAATTTTCAACTCCCTCTTCGACAGCAAGATGATCATTCGGCCCTTGTTCGATAGGCCGCCTTCTCTTCTTCCTGATTGCTTCTTCAAGCTCTTTCCTCATCTCTTTCTGCTGAGCTAGTTGCTGCATAAAGTTAGGACTCTGCATTGCTCTGGCCATAAAGCCCATCAGCTGCTGCTGTTTCGTTTCTGTCCTTTTCATTCTATGCTCCATTAGTTGCAGGCATGTTTTCGTAGTCTGCTGCTGCTGCCTGAGCTTCACCAACTCCACCATTAGAACTTGCTTGTCTCTTTTTAACTGATCAATCTCACCATCCAATCCAAAGCTTCCAACTTCAACACAAGCAGAGTCCAGAACTTGCTGATTAGAAGAAGCCTGAGATTGAGTAGTAGCTCTTCTCCTCCTAATGTTCTTGAGAAGATGTTTCTTACCTCTAAGAAAATCCTCATTAGCAAACTCCCATTTGTCTGCATCAACCTTCCTAAAACCCTACAATAACCCCATTTTGTCAATTCTGCATTATAAAATCATCAAACAGAAAGAAAGCACCCACTCTAAGCAAGAACAGTGAAAAACTAAAAGCAGAAATAAAAGAGAGAAAGATTGAAACTTTCTAATCAATTACATGAAAATGGACTGAACCCAACTGATAAAAGAGATTGATTCTTACATAGGTGTTAAGCTGCCGGACAAAGCTGGAGAAATTGTTGTGCTTGAAGTATTTGGGGAGGAGAGTGAGGGAGAAAGCGAGTGGATCCCAGACGATGAAGCTGTTGTTTGCTTGGCTCCAAGAAACAACATGGTTAGTGCTTGAATCCTCAACAATCTCATAAGTTTTGTTCAAGAATGGAGGAGGACCCATTTGATTCAATCCCTCCATTGGTTGAGGAACACCACTACTAGTACTGCTACTGCTGTTTGATTTTGATGCCATATCTGCCAATTTACCTCTACAATTTCTTCATTTGGAGATAAGAAATTGATCAAAATGGGGAAAAAATTGATGTGGGTTTTTTTTCTCTTTTCTTTTTGTGATTAATGAGAACAAACAAACAATAGAAAAAAGAACAAAGAACAAGCTACATGAAGGATTTGGTGCAAAAGAGGTAAGTGTGACATTTGGTTCTTGAGAAGGCAATATAATACTAGTTGTATTTGTTTATTGATTTCTTTTATTTCCCCTTTCTATTTAAGAGGAGACAATAAAAGTAGTAATTACCAATTAAGGTGAGCAGTAACCACAAATTCAACAAATCAAATCATCATCAAATCAATCTTTCTCGGTAAGAACTAGATTTTCTTTTTTTTTAATATATTAGAAGCCTTTATTATCAGCAAGACACCAAATGAGGTTTATAAAAATTTAATTACTGACACGAACATCAGATATAACATAGACATCGACACTGACATGAGAAAAATAAAAATCACATGACAAAACATATATTTGTGTATATATTTTAGGAAAATAAATGTTAAATTATATGAATAAATATAAAATTACTAGATTTGTCAAGTAATAATATCATTCAAATTAATATATAAAAAATGAGTTTAACGTGTATTTTGTACTAAATATTTACTTAAAATCATTAATTATTGAGAATTATGATCAAACAAATTGAATAGGAGAGGTGATGAGTTAAACATATATCGTGTTCACCGTATATGATATCATAAATGAATCCGACAAACATCGGATATAAAAAAGAGAAATATTTGTGCCTCATAAAATGAGTTACATGCTTATTTCTAATAAATAGATTTTTAAACAACTGACTTACCACCAAACGAAGCCTTTTAGAGGTTCAAAGTTAAATTTTTTTATGGATTAAAATTGATTATATTTACACGGAATTGATCTAGATGAATATTTTAAATACATCGGCACACCTTTGTGAATGATATATCAATATCTTTGACTTATAATATTAGTAGTATAGTGTTATTCTTCATAATCGTGTTGTAGTTGGAATTAGGGGTGGTAATATGGACAATTGTTCATTTGTCCGTCCCGTTCGTCCATGTCCATTTAATAAATGGGTTAGGTTAGACCCGTCCAACTACATATACGGACGGACGAGACAAACCCAACGGATTCCCATCCGTCCGTTTATTATTTAATTTTAAAAAAATAATTAATTTCTCAAAAATAATTTTCGAAAATAATATTTTTTTTTTTAAAAAAAATTCAAAAAATATTATTTAAAAAAAAAATTCAATTCCCGGAAAAAAATTATTATTGAACGGGAACCCGTCCCGTCCGTTCAAATTTAGATGGACGGGTCTTGTCCGTCCGTTTATTAAATGAACTTGGACAAATCCGTCCAGTTTACTTATTGGACAAATGGGACTGATGCATGGATGTCCGTCCGTCCCATATTGCCACCCCTAGTTGGAATGAGATTTTTCTTTAATTCGGCTTCATTTTCAAATTTATACCTGTTCTTTTATGATGATTATTAAAACCCAAACCATTCTGGAAAAAGATAATTCAGACCAATATTCAAAATGGATCAAACCAAACCCACTTATTAATACCATCCATCCATCAGGTCAAATCCTAAATAAAATCATCTTTAAAAAATTGTATTATTAGCTACCCCTGGGCCTGGGGTACAACGTGCATAATGATTCCATATAAATTTGTTTCTACAAAATTACAAATGTAATAAAAAGATTTATGTTTTTAAATTGAATTATTAGGTACATCAAAAATCGATTAAAAAAATTGACTTGTAAATAAAGCTCTACTCAAATAATTCGATGCGCATCGTGCTCTAATGGAGTAGCTTCTAAAACATCTATTATTATTTATTAGACATTTAAACCAATGTCGTCTCTTTTTTCTCAAGAAAACTAGAGCACGTTTTGATCCAGTACGACGTGTCATTGCAAGGTTCGCACAAAGATGGAAGCAACTGACCAGACCACTGAATTTTCCATTACCTTTAAAAATTAATTAAAGTTTTAAACTAAACTAAATGAGAATATAATGATTAGTTAAGCTTTTTTGTTTTTTTGTTGTTATTTTTGGAATCGCAAGAAGAGCCTTTTGCTTCTGGATGATTTTGGATGAGTGTAGAACCGCAGGGAAAGAATAGACAGACCCCACCAAAAACCAGATCTATTAAAGAATCATGAGAAAAAAAGTGTTCTGTAAAAGTTGAATTTATTGTGCTAGTTTCGAAAATTTATTATATACTATTTTTAAAGTTTTGTATTACTTCCTCCGTATTTATTTAAGTGACGTGGTTCTATTTTTTACACAAATTAAAGAGGTCTCACTTTTCACACAAATTAAGGCGATTGTCTGTCAGCAAACCGTCTATCAACTATGTTGTCTCTGCTAGGAATTACTTCCCGGCGTTTCCTGTTCTCACCGCCCCCATTGAAAGGAGCGGAAGGACGTCTCGAATCGGAAGCAGGTGGAACGACGTCATTTCGACTAGCCACGCGCCGCCAAACACAGACGAAGCTTCCGCCACTCCTTTCCACATGCCAACGCGTGGAAACGCGTCCAGCCACCGTTGCCATCGTCGTCACCTGGGTTCTTCTCGCCTCGTCATTTCCAGCAAGGATCTATGGTCGCCTTTGTGATCTCTGGTTATTTTTTGAAGAAAAAGTTGAAAGGGAGCCGAAGAAAAGAGAAGGAGAAGATGGAGAAAATGGATGTCAAGCACTCTATTTTCAAGACAGTCAAATTTAACCTGCAATTTTGTTTCATTCTTTTGTCGCCGTATGGCACGCAATTTAGTAAGCGAACGACATGTTGTTCAATGGGCATTTATGTCAAAAAAATATAAACTGACACAATTATCAAAGGCGTCAATTAATTCTCACTTTTGGGAATTACTCTCCCCGCGTCAATTAAAAGTTGACAGAGAGAGTACTTTTTTTGGCTTATTTAGTACTAGAATCATTTACATAGTAAGAGCATATTTATATTTATGAAATTGAGAGAAGCTGGATTAAAAAAACAGTAAATTCATTAAGTTGTAAAATGTTGAATTTCGTTTAGTACACATGTGATTTTTTAAAGCTAAACTGCACTTGAAATACCGTACTTACTATGCTCCGGAAATACCTTCATAGCTTTATCAAGTTGGTCTATGTTTTGATTTGACCAAGCAGCTGAAATTTGGTAGTAGTATTTTCCCTTTGTGTGTTTTGTTTTATTTTCTCTACTTGTTGTACTTGAACCCACCAGTCAACATGATCCCACCGGATGCGAACAAAAGAAACTTCACCAAAAAAAAAAAAAAAACAGGGAGTATTAATTCAAGAACATAAACAATATTTGGAAAAAAATAAAAAACAAGAACAAGAGAACAAGAAATTAAATAAAGAATATATATGCCCACCAATACTTTCCAGGCAATGGAAGATGTCCTGATAATAGCCTTGAGAGCAGGTTTTAATCTACTCTTCATGTTGAAAACAGTTTTTAATCTTCTCATCTTTACATTTGGGCCTCTTCTCCTGTAAGAAGAGGTAGTAGCTCCATTTCCTGGCGACTCCCTCACCATCATTTCCATTCCCTGCCTCTGTGCTCTGTTTTTCCTCTGTTTTCTGCCTTTTATTCCCTTCCTTTTCATTGTCAATTTTTTTTTTGTTTAAAAAAAATAAATAAGAAGAGAAACATAGAAATAAGAAGACTAATCAAATAAAACCAGACAAGTCCCATAGAAGAAGAACAAATTAAACTCTTAATGCTAATTTTGTTCATTGTACATGATGCAATATACAATGCACTATTTAAGGGTCATTTTTTTTCATACAATAATGGCAGTTTCTTTAAAGTTATCTTCTCCTTTTCTTTATGGTAAAGAAATTCTCGCGATCGAGTATTATCAGACTTCGTTAGGGGCGCAGAGCCTTCTAATCTCCATAGATTTTATGTTTCGGTACTATAAATAGTTCTTGATTTTTTTTTTATATTTCGAAAGGTGTGTGTTGGCATCCAATGAACTTAGTTTTCTGGAAAAATTATATATTATTTCAAATGCAAGTTGGTTCCAAAGGTTGTTTAATTACCAGAAAGTCGTCGGTCTAACGACAAAAACTCTCTGCGATTTTCCACGGCGGAGCAACATTTGGCCTTCATCGACGTCCTCCTCAATACCATCCTGCAAAAAATTATGACATATAAATCCATATAATTAAACATGAATTAGTACTGATAATCTAGATAAATTAATCTGAAACCATATTCATTGAAATGGGTTATTACAACTTACAACGTTAATGTGCTGTGTAGTTCTGTTTCTGCAGCTGGCCGAGGAGTGGCAAGACATAATTGCAGAATGGGGTCAGAAACGAAGGGTTTGAATTTGATATTTATACATTACAACAATCTGTGAATTTATTTATTTTAGCATCCAAAAACCTCAACAAAAATAAATAAAAGGAATTATTACAAACGACAGCCGGAATGCCAAGTTACCATGACATTAACAACTTAACATACAGTCCAAATTACAGCATAGAATGTTTTTTCTTTTAAAATACACAACCTCGAGGCTCGAAGATGTTTTATGCTAATCATATACCACTCCTTGACTTCCACGTTGAAAATATCACTAATTTTGTTTTTTTATATATCGGTTAAATTGTATTTAAGTTCGGGTCTAGTTCAATAATATAATTAGTAATATATTAATTAAATATTCAAACATTAATAAGTAATAAATTTTCTTTTTTAGTAATTTATAAAAAAAAAAATTTTTTTTTCCTAGAATGTAAATTATAGTATTTTTTTGTGAAATAAACAAGTAATTAATATACATTTTATTATTTTTCACAAAAAAAATTATTTTTTTTACTTTTATTATTTATGTAAATTATAAAATTTGATTACATTTCTTTAGTACAAAAGACATTAAGACTTAAAAAGAAATAAAAAACATATATTCTTTTTAAAGTTTCAATCGTGGGTGCTGATATCGCAAGCTTTGAGGATGCAACGTCGTAATCTTAATAATTACTACTCAACATACAATTGTCATATTAGCAAAGATTCTATGAAATATTAAGTACTAGCGACTAGAATATTCCGCCGTGTCATCATCACCGGAGTGTTAAAGTATTAAGTGGCCGTTTGGCGTTGGGAGTTGGGTACCCAACCCAACTTTTTTCAACTCAAAATCACTACATGGGTGTTTGGTAACACCATTACACACTGAGCTTCTCCAAGCAAGGAAATCAGCATTCCACGTTGGTTTACTTTTTTTCTTTTAAATTTAATTCTTTTTTTCCTCTATATAATGAATAAAATAAATTAAAAATTACTCCAATAAAATCTCCATCTCAAAATAAGTAATTTTAGATCTACTTTTCCTATTTACTCCAATGTTTTCCCACCCAACTTTTTTACCAAACACCTTAGGTATCTCACAACATTTTTTAAATTTTTTACCAAACACCACACTCCGTTTTCCAGAAGTCATTTTCCCATAAAACTTTTTTCCACAGAACCGGAAAGCCAAACAACGGAGTCAAATTAATATGAAGTACCAAATTAAAATAAAATTAACCGTAAGTATGACGTATCAAATTAGTCATTTAACATTGATATTGATTATAGTCGAGTGGTAAGAGATTTGTCACTTAATAAGATTTTAAGTTCGAGTTTTAAAAATATAGAAAATTATGTCGGGAAAGTCAACTGTCTTTAAAGAGACCGATGTATACTCTTACGTGCATTTTATTCATAAAAAAATATATATACTCAGACAAGATTAGACTCAATTAAGAATAAGAAAACGCCCGCAAAATTTTTATTTTTTCAGATCTCTTCAACCTAAATACTTATTTATTTCAAAGCGTTAAATAATCTATACGAAAATTATGGATTAAAATATCAATTAAAAACGACTGGAAAGAGTATCTACTATCTACTAATACTTTACACAAATGTTATTACGGACAAAAAGAGGCATTGATCTAAATCCACAATTAGCCAAGAGATTTGGCTTCCTAGGAACATACGTTGGTTCACAATCATGTTTATGTGATTAAGAAAGAGACTCCTAGTTGTTGCCGGCATTCCTGTCCTTTTCTACTTGTCCCTTCCTTTTTTTTCTTCTCTGACAATCTTAATTTCTAATGTATCCTTAGTCGTTACAACAAATGGAAGAAGCTACTGTTTCCTTTCTAACGTTAGCCTGTGCTAGTTCCATTATGCATGTTTCAATGGAAAAGGGGAAACAAAGAGTATGAATGAGGCAGTCGATGATATTAGAAGCCGATGGGCTGATCTTCCTGGCGAAATTCTGTCACATATAGCTGAATGCATGGAAACACGATATGACTTCTTTGGTCTGCTTAATACATGCAAATCATGGCGCACCTCTCTCGACAGATTTCCTCCAACGCGTCCATTTGCATCTATTAATGTCTCGACGAAAGGCTTCCCTATTATTACTTGTAGCTCAACCACCACCACTCGTGTGCTTGGTAACCCCACAACCCCCCCCACCCCCCCCCCCCCCCCCCCCAACAAATGGAAGTCATTGTTGAAACATTCTGCCTTGCCGCGATTAAAAGAAACAAAATCGATAAGATTTCAAGTCACAACTCTTCCACCAACAAATCTTGGTCTTCATTCCCTAAGTGTTGGGTGGTTAAGGTGAATGAGAACTTACTGAAAAGTCTGCATCTTATGGATTTACCCTCTCGGTCGCAGATTCTAAAAGATTTTATCTTGAATGGTATCGAAAAAGGATATGTTCAGGTCTCCGCCGTGTTGTCAAAATGTTATTCTCTTTGTGGGGAAGGTTTGGAAACATACCACGTTAGAAAACTACTCGTGATTCCTTCAACATTTGTTGCTGGTGAATTCATGGCGTTGTCGAGCGCAAGTTAGCCTACTTCAAATCTGCTGAGAAGAAATGGACTGCCGTCGGTTCACGAGCCGGTTATATAGATGTTATAAATCACAACGGGCGGTTCTATGTTGTCAACGAAAACTACATGCTCGAGAAGATTCATCCGCGGTCTTTGGCTATCGAACTTGCTACAATGGGACTAACATGTGATGGTGTCTCCACTTTGGTAGAATCATCAGGCGATTTGCTACTTGTTCTCCAGACATACATCTACCGTAACACTTACAAGGTTCGGGTTTATAAGCTGATTGAAATCTCGCGTCTATGGGTTGAGATTAGAAGCTTGGGCGATCTAGTCATGTTTTTGTACACAAGGTCTGTGTTTAGAGAGAATTTTATGGGTTGGGAAAGACGAACATCTTTTTCCGCTTCTGCTCGTGATCTTGGGTTTTCGAGTGCTAGCTGGATCTTTTTTGGATTAGAAGGTAGGCAAGATGCGATTTTTGATTCTTTCAACTTAGAGGATGGCAACAATGTAATCCAATATTCCTAACAATGGCTATGGATGAATTTCGAAATTACAAATAAAGTTTCTTTCTTTCTTTCTTTTTCTTTGACAAATCTTTCCAGCCTACCCTTACAACAAACGAGAGAAACTATCTTCATTCTACTGTTAGCTGATAGTTCCAATTTTAAGTTATCAAATGATTAGAATGGTTTCCTCTCATCACTCCTCCTGATGGATGATGACCAACCTCTTTGCAACTAGTCTGATCCCAGCAGTCTGTTGATAGTCGAACAGGTCCAACGAGAGGTATGCATCTACAGAGAACCCAGGCTTCAACAAGCCACCAAGCTCTTCCACGTCAAACTTACTGAACACAAGCTTCTGTGTCGTTCCAGAAGAAGAATCTTTCTGATACATCTCTGTTGCATATTGAGCAGTCTCCCCGGTCGCTGTGGTGGGTATGCTGATATAATACAGAAAAGCACAATGAATTAGACAGGATTTTCATGATACCATGAAAACTCCAGCTGAAAAGATTGCGAGTATTATGAAAGTCGCACTCATTTCTCTATTTACGGGCACAGTTAGTATGTAAAGCATCGCATAGTAACAAATGGACTGAGATGGCAAATTCTATAGTTCTAGACATCCCATCAGGAGAGTTCATAAGGGAAGGAAACACAGAGGGTTAAGGTTAGACTTTAGGTGGCAATAATTGATAAACAAATGCCAAGAACTCAGAACAGCAAAGTGCCAAGGAACAGAATACATTTACTTCGCCAATGACTTGGTATTTTATTGAACTCTGAACCTTGACATTTTGGTCCTGTAAAGGAGGAGGAATTAAAAAGATGATACTTACTTCAATCTCACTGTGGGAATGTTGACATAGCCTCTCCTCATGACCACATGCCTCCAGTCAGAGCTGCTGCCTGACTCCACAAATGATTTCTTTGCAATATCATCACACGCATCAAGGACTCTACATAAACTTGGAGATGCCTCAACAACAAAGTTCAAACGTGGCCGGCCAGCATAATCAAGAAACTTTGTACTCAATCCAAAATGTATTCTCAAGTCGGGACAACAAAGCTGCAAATCGACATCCTTGTGCAATAATTTCATCTTTTGGACCCCGCGAAAGAATGGGACATGGCACACATTGATAGAAGGAATATGAATCTGATTAGGATTTAAAAATCCCACACAACCACCACTACCTTCAGGGGAAGTTACCACTGAAGTCATGCCTGAAGAATTTGGCTCTGATTTTTCTTCCATATTGACATCTGATTGAACAGAATTCATCATTTCATCGCTTAGAGGACTCATGTTAAATGCATCTGGCTCTGCCATACTGGAGGCGTTATTACTTGGGACCTCTTCAGCAGAGATGCTCGTCAGAAGAGAAACTATTGGATGTTTTCCCTCATCCATATGATCTGAAAGAGAAAGGACTGGAATATTATTTAGTATCTTTGAGCTTGAAGAGGGAGTGTCAATGTTTAGGCCTATCCCCTCTACAGGTGACTTCCCATTACTACGACTTCTTGTAGTAGCATTTGGTGATACCCAACTTTTTTCTGTAAATATATCTGGGAGGCTAGATTCCTGGAGATGAGCAAATTATAGTTTGATATTCAATTTGTTAGCCAGCCAAAAAAAATAAAACATGAAATTTGAAGCAACACCATGTGCGACCTCATTCAAGATGATAATGGCAACCATTCCTGGCCTTTCCAGTAATAAGGTTTAATAGTATAAGTTATCAACAAGTACAAACAAGGAATGAAAGCACATGACATGCAACCAGTAAGATCTGCCTATAAAGCAATCATGAAACAAAAATGTTGAGAAGTAGGTACCAAAAAGAAAATTAGGCTCATCATGTAGACGTTGATAACTTCCCAATTTCCGTCCTCAAAATATCAGATTTTCCCCCCAAAACACCAAGGAAAATTGTATCAAGAAAAAATATTTTTACTAAATGTTGGGAAGTGGCTCTCTAAATTCTTGAATTCACCACAGAACAATTGCATGGATTAATTCTGCGGTGAATTCAATGTTTCTTAAAGAAATAAAATATCTAAATATCTATAAACCACATCAAGGTTCCCTGCATATGTACTGATGCAACAAAGTGGCCCTCAACAAATGTTTAGCGCAAAAAACATTCAGACATGTGAGCATATGCAATATGAAATTCTCTATAATATTAGCATATGTCATCAGCAATGAGGTTACAAGATAGGATTAAAAGAAACCATGAGAAATGAAATTTACTACCACATAAGACAATTGAAAAAAAAAATGCTTGAACCATCACACCGAAAGATGTTGATTGCCATTTTTGTTCCCATCCCTAATGCAGACTACTAGTATTATGGCCATGGAAGAGTGCAGCAGAGAAATGAAATCAAAATCTCTGTTGGGAATGTCAACAGCATCAACAACAACTAAGATACTACCCAGGTATCAATTTCCATTTTGAAAAGAGTACAGTGAATACTCACAGAAATGGAGGTACCAAGTTAAGATATCATGATCAGACAATCATATCAATCAAACAACACTCCAACAAAAGATTTGAATCAATGTTATAAAAAATTGCCAAAAGTAAATTGAGCAACGGGGGTAAGAAGTAAAAGCATGGAACTTCCAAGGCGTCCTCTACATCCATAGCCAAAAATTCACATCAAATGCAAATAAAAGTCCGGGTCTGGACCTACCAGGAACAAAACTGTGGCACACATTTTCACAACCTCAAGATTCAACCTTACATCATCCAAGCTCCTGCAAAACAACAACAAACATAAAACATTACAACCCGAAAACAAAGAGGAGCAATACAGTCACCCTTTCTTCACTCCCAGCATTACCTATGCTTCTGCTTCCCAAGGCCAAAATAGGTTGCAAGTGAAGCCATCTACATAAAACAGCATTACAAGGAAATCAACACTAGAAACTAAAAACTGGAACAAATTGATAAAGTGTATGACAAAGTCACCTTCATGTCACCAGCTCTCCTTCCGAATTTTTGAGTCAACAAAGCTAACGAATCAATTAAGCCCTTGGGCTCTGGTGGGTCTCTTCCAATTTCACAAAATGCTTCCTTTATCCTCGCACAATCAAATCTCAGAATATTATGCCCCGCCCATATCCTCCCTATCCAAGAACAAGAGAGTCAGAAATAGGGCATGCCATTTACTAAGAAAAATGGGAGGAAATAAAAGAGCAGTTCACGATAAACTACCATGAAGGATGTCGTAGACGATGTCGGCTATGTCGGAGAAAGAAGGAGCAGATACGACGGCGTCAGGAGTGATGCCATTGCACCGAACAGATAAGGAAGTGATGAGAGACGGGTTAGCGGGTCGGACCAAAGTGGAGTAGCTCCTGAGCTCCTCGAGCTTCCGAGGGCAAACCAGGATGGCTCCGAATTCAAGGATAGCGTGGCCCTGTCCGGATCGGGTCGGAACTGTGGTCTCTACGTCGAAGAATGCAATCTCGGATCTGTCATCGGAATTCGGACTACCCATTTTGTGAAACTGGCTTGGTGGAGAAGCTTTAGCTTAAGGGAGGGGGTTTTCTTATAGTAGAAATGTGGAAGCGCGAAATTGGTTTGTGACAAAAAAGGGTATTGATTTGACGGCAACAGAACTTGGTATTTAAAGGAAGTGAATCTTGCTTCTTTGTGTCCATTTATATTTTATTATTTCATTTACTTAGGAATAATATTATGATTTAATTTAAACAGCATATAATTTACCTAAAAAGTTGACTATTTAATAATATGTAAAAATCTTAAACAATTATAGTATAGACCATCAAATTTTGTAAGGAATGTTTTCACAAGTTAAGTAATGATATTTTTTTTTATCTTTATATACAACGGTAAATTAGCTATGAAAAAGTAAATGGATGTGTAACTCATTAGTTGTCTATTAGTAATAAAATATCAGAAAATTTAAATTTAAATTTCACCTGAAATTTTTTTTTTTTTATGAAAGACTATTTGATTATAAAGAAACGTGAGAGCTAGGTCACAGCAGGTATTACTTCAAGCGGTAGTTATAAGTTGTAGTTCCAAAATCAAGGACAAGCAAGGTATAATTGCCCTAGGCTATGATCCAAAAGAACAAAAAAGGTATAATGAGAAGTGAGAACGAATATCAACTTAATTAGCATGGTCATATGACGTGCATCCGCAAGAACAGCAATTGCTTAGATTCTTTAGAATGTGTAAAGAACTGAGACAACAAACCACAATGGGATCTCCCATTAATGCCCGACAATTCTCTAATGGGACAATTTCCTATCCAGAAAGGTAGAGAGGATACTCATGGACACCTGAAAACGATTATTAAGGAGGGAAAAAAAGGGTTGATTATGGTTTATTTAACTAACAACATTTACAGAGGATTAATTTTCCAGTATGTAGTAGCAAACTGGAGACTGCAGATCAACCTGCACTCAACTGAATCTAAAGAATGCCGTAATCTGAGTACTCGTATTTGTACCTTAATCTGTCAAAAAGCTGCGCAAGTTTAGACGTTGAACCGTACTACGGGCATTAGCTGCAAGCATTAAGCTATACTCCTTCAGTTGATGGGAAACATGTGCTTATTTCTGCCTCACAGTCTTCCAACTCGGCTTCCCTGGTGATCATGCTGAGCATCTTATATATTGAAACTGCATGCTTATGAGTCCTGTCGCATGCTATAAAATTGTGAACTGCTCCATTTACTTGAACCCAGCTCCGGCCAGCGGGTTTTCTCACTCCCATCTCAACCATCTTCCGTCGCACAGCAGCTACATCCTGCCACATTTTACCAGATGCGTAAACTTGCGCCAAGAGCACGAGATACCCCGCAGCAAGGTCAGGATTGAGCTGAACGATCACTTTTCGAGCCACGTTCGAAGCCAGCTCTACATTTTTGTGAATTCTGCAACCACCAAGGAGAGCCCCCCAGACCACATGGTTTGGCTTCATCGGCATAGTCTCAACAAGATGGAGAGCTTCATCCAAGAAACCAGCACGGCTCAATAAATCAACCATGCACCCATAATGCTCAATCCTAGGCTTAATACCCCAACTTTGAGTCATATTCGTGAAAATTTGGCGGCCCTCATCGACAAATCCACCATGGCTGCAAGCACAAAGAATCCCAATGAAGGTAATGTCATCAGGTTGAGCTTCTTTGGCTTCCACGCTTTGCATCAGCTGAAACACGTGAAGAGCCTCTTGCGCGTAGCCCACTTTCGCAAAAGCAATGATCATAGTTGTCCAAGAAACCGTACTTCTCTGCTGCATCCATCTAAATACTTCATAAGCTTCTCTAATCTCACCACAGCTAGCGTACATGTGAATAAGCGAATTGCTCAAAGAAATTAACAACGGTGGGCTTTTACTACTCGATGTTTTTTGCATATACGAATGAATCCATCTCCCTAATCTCAAATTTCCCAACTCGCCACAAGCAGACAATGCGGACAATAAGGACACTTGGTCCAATCCCACACGAGCTCTCCGCATTTCATTAAACAGAAACAGAGCTTGCCTACACTTCCCACTTTTAGCATACCCCGAAATCATGGTGGTCCATGTAACAACACTCCTCTCAGGCATCTCGTCAAAAATCCACCTGGCACCATCAACATTTCCACACCTAACAAACCCTTTAAGCATCGAATTCCAACAAACAACATTTCTCCCACCCATTTCATCAAACAGGCGGCGTGCACCCTCCAAACAGTAATCACCATCACTCATCACATACAAGTTAACCAAGTTAGTATTCACAAACAAATTGGAGCCATACCCATCTGCCAAAACTCTCCCGTGCACCTGCTCTCCCTCTCTCGCCATCCCGGACCTCGCGCAACCACTCAAAAGATACGAGTAAGTGAAACTATCAGGCTGGGCCTCTGTCACTCTCATTTGATTGAACAATTCAACGCATTTATGGGGCATTTCGCTACCCGCAAATCCCCGGATCATCTGATTCCATAAAGTAGTACTCGGGTTTATGACATTTTTGAAAACTTTGTGTGCGTTGATGAGCAGACCAGAAGTTGTGTAGGCAGAGAGAAGCTTAACAAGAATGTAATTCTTTTGGGAAAAGCCGTTGGTGATTATTTGCGAGTGGATCTGAGTGATGTTTTTGAGGGAGTTGCAGTCTGGTAACAGATGGAAGATGTGTTGTTGCAGAGCTCTTGGTTTGGCGGGAAATGATTTTTCAACCAACATTTAAGTTGAAATTTAAAGAAAATAAGCTCACGTCATGGAGTTGTAGCGAGAAATGCCGGCGACGGGAAAGAGATTTATATACGATAATCACAAAGTAGTTAGGTTCCAACTACTATTGAGAACATGATTGATTTACAATGAGAATTTGACATTAATTCTAATTAATAGATGGATCGAACCATTCATACAATCAATAAGGTATAAATACGGTACATTTTGAATGTTTAAAGAGGTTCAGTCTCCTGCTCCGAATAGAGCTGAGAGAACATCCAAGGAAAACAAAACAAAAAACGAGTTAAAAGTGTTGAGTCACTTATACAAATTAATTTACTACAATGATTTTTTACCTTTCATTCTTGCAAGTTTGGTCAGAAAAATCTCACTTATAGCAAGTAGGATGGATTTCTAGATTTCTAAACAAAATTTTGAAAAGAAAAAGGAACAACCATCGCCATTAGCCACAACTAAAAAGAGTTTAATCCATTAAACTGCTGCTGTTTTTTCGATTGCAAAAGAGTCTACAGGTAAAGTTCTGTTCTATCCTTTTGTACAGTTAGCACTTCTCAGTCCCCCTTGAGCAGCTAAGTATTCACATGCTATATTGCCTATAGGAGCTAGCTTCCTAAAATCAAGTGGAGCTTCGAAGACTGATAAACAAAATAGTACTCCTCGCGCTTAAATATTGGAAACGATGGATACTGTTATCCAATTGACAAAGCCATCGAAAAGAGTGGCTCACTTATTCATTCAAACTTTACTCCATGACTACAAACTTCAAGGTGATGATCATAAACGATCATCAGCAACACGAGTGATCATGGTTCATCTGCTCGGGAGGTGATGCGGAAGAATGGAACTCGCAAGCTCTTCGTTCAGCTTCACTGGAAGCGGGGGCATCTGCCTCATTATCTCCGGCATATCAGTTAAGCTGAGGAACAAAAAACAAAATTAGGCAGTCTTCATCATGATCAAATGAAAACATCATTGAGAGGTCTGGTAGCATGTTCTCGAGTGTTATTGTTGTAATCCTTTATTATTAACTTTTTTTTGCACCTCCCTATCTTCTATCAGAAAGCATATCGGGTGGCATAAATTCAAATCCAAATATAAGCTCCCATTAATTAAATATACCCTAAAAACAGAAGATTCTATGGTTCTCCTGCTATTTTAGTTTGGAGGAAATGGTAATGTTGTAAGACTTGGTTTCATCAGACTCCAGGATCTAATTTGGCTATTCTAGAATCTAGATCTCAGTTTCCTACACATCCATATGTATTTCTTGTCACCCTTAAGCATTTTCAGACTAAAACAACTAATATACTTTTCTTTGTGCGAGTCCAAATGATAATACACACAAGCATGATGACAATTATACATCTGGATGAGAAAACTCTTGACACTAATGAATGAAATGTCAAGTTATCAAGAGAAAGAAACAGAGAGAGAATAACAGCGTACTCATTCAAGATAGAGAGGATGTTTTCTCGAGTTTTGCTTAGAAGGTTTACGTTATCATGTATCTGCAAGAGAAACAAAACAGAAGTAAATATAGTGCTAAATCATTCACCGAGATGCAATGTGTTACTTAGCAACACTTTATGACACTGAACAGTTTCAAAAAACGAAAAGCAATCAAAAAACATAAGTGCCACAGAGTAAATCGGATTGGTTAGCTGCTTGACAATAAAGTGGCTGTAAACAAAATGGACCAGACAAATGACAAACTGGAACCGTGAAAAGGGACACCCCATCTGTAATTTTCATGAAGCAGTAACACGATATTAGGATATTAGCATTTCACAATGTTAGATCAACTCCTCTCATTACTTCCTAGAAACTCAGCCTTTGATCTTCCTGATTCAATAGAATAACAATCACCTTGTGCACTGAACAAAAAATAATACATAAATAAATAAAATGCACACAATAACCTCAATAGTATACTATCATTTCCTCACCTTCAATTTGCATCAAACAGAAATAATATATGCCTTTCACATGGTATCCTATCATCTATGGACTTTGAGTATAAAGCATGTAGTGACTTATGTGCAAGTTCCAACTTGAAAAGAAACTAGATCCTCTAACAAAATTAACTGAAACTCTCTCAATAAAACCTGTGAAATGACTTTGTTAGTAATAAGACAACGGGAACACCCCTCACCCCACCACACACACACAAAGCAGTCACTAAAGAGATAATAGATAAAAGTGAGACCTGAAAGGCTGAGAAATTGGCAGATATTTGAGTTAAGATCTGAGCATTTTGCTCAAGAAGTTCTCCTGTCACACCTCCAATTGCTGAAAGAAACATGCACAATGTGTAATGTAAGTATAAAAGCAGTGACCATTACAAGAACAGTCGTGCACTTTAGAGCAAAATTCATAGCACATGCAAAGCTAAGGTCTCAGGCTCAGCTTCAGCCATTTCAGTTAGTAATCACGGAAAGTTTAGTAAATACCAAATGCATTTAATTCACAAGTAATAACAGTATGAAAATCACCAGTCCCCAACATAAATTTCCCTCTAGGATATCCTTTGCTTGGTGCATAACACATCATTGAAACTTCACTATGCTAAGATCATAGTGGCAATTACAGTTATTTAGTATCTCAATTTATGCATGTCTAGAAAGTCACTTGCAGACCTGCAAAGCTCACTGAAATCCCCAACCCTAGGAAGTAAATAGTAATGTCAACCTCCCAAGATATGGAAGAAACTGTTTCGAAACCAATCCTATCAGTATTCTTTCAAAATTTCAAAATTGTTTGCTTTAGTTATAAGTGATTGGTTATCACATCCTACATTTTTTTAATTCCAAGGGTTTCTAAAGAAGTCAAGACCAACCAAATGCTAATTCATATTGCTATCACAATCACTATATTTTCTCACAACTTTATAAGTACTGATGTTGATGCTATCATTGAGGAAGAATACAGAATTGAATAATGTCTGTTTGGCCTTGGATGTTCAATGGAAGAGTTTTATTAAACACTAGACCAAAATTAAACGAGACAAAGGGTCCTACAATCAGTCACACCTCACATGTATTAACTAATAAAGACAGAAAGTTGCAGCAAAGAACAATATATGAAGAGTGCACACTGCAACGAAATCGGGAAATTAACAGACCACCAATTTAGTTCTACCTATGTATATTCATTCCTTCAAAATTGGCACAGTGAAAATAATGGGAACGTTGATAGTGAAGTTGAGGCTTACAAGGAAGGGAAAACATGAAGGTATACCAAATTAGTGTCATGTTTCCAAGAAAATCATGACTTAGAGAATGTAATACCTCACAACAGGAAAACATTTTAATAAGTTCCTACGACGCTGCAGTCTAATTAATATGTCAGTATAACAAGAGGCTAAGAGCCTATTGCAGTCAAACAAAACAAAGATAGCATCAGTTCAATAATTCCTCCCCCTTTTGTAATTTATAAGAGGAACAGACCTTTATAGGAGATGCCATCATCATTATCTATGGGGATCATAGGTGGGGCATATGGAGGACCACTAGGATGAGTAGTTAAATTTGATGATGACTTTGCTGAAGTATCTGTGGCCTTTTCCTGGGACAAATATACACATTAGCAACAACCAATACCACAAATAAGTTATTGATCCATTCTAAGGGTAATCCCTGCAATGCTAATATAGTTGTGTTCATGCAAATATGTGCATCTCTGTCTGCATTATTCATTCTGATACTTATGTTCCATTTTCTGCAGATTTTCAAGCAAAAATCTCCGCATAAGAATTTTATTTGGAGTGCAGGGCATACCTTTCTGTCCTTATTTTTCCTTGCTGAATGCTCCTCTTTTCTTCGCTTTCCACTTTCCTTTTTCTAAAAAGTAGAAGAGTCGTTAGCTTAGGAGCTATTAAACAACAGTGAAGGGAGTAATGTTAAGTAAGAAAATCCATCTTATTTCGCACCATGTATTTCAACGTTTGTTATTCTAAAGTCGGGTATGGCACACATGCATGCAACTACAATGTGCTGTGTAGGTGGGGGGAAAAGGAAGTCTCGAACATGTTTGATGCACAAATGCTTACCAGAAGCGTCCAGTTTCATGTATACATAGTAAATAAAGGTGCATATATCTTGGGATTGCAACTTGAAAGGAAACATCTTCCCATTCAGAGATAGAGGAAAACAGACACACAACAACTCCATCTTTTTGGGAGAAATGCAAAATGGAAATGATTAAGCTAAAGAAACAAACATCAACTAGCTAGACAAAAACTTTTAATCATGCTCCCACGCAAGTGGCACACCATTTCGAGTCAAGACAAACAATTTCTCAATGGGTTAAACATGAATCCAGAAAACTTTTGCCGAATCAGCAAATTTCAATAACATAACTTATCCCCTAGCTACCAGTAACTCCTTACATCCAATCACCACACCTCACACTGTCATATTGGCATGCGTTTTGCCATCTGATAAGGTAAGAGTTAACACTGCTTAATCAGTAGCAATCTTTCAAACTTTGCTCTTAACGAAATTCTGTTTGCCAAGAATTTCTACAATTATCAAGCGATGTATACGTTTTTTCAAAGTTTCTCTCTTCACGTCCTGTCTAAAACAACTGAAACAGATTTGCATCGCATATCTGCAAGGTGCCAATTGACATTTGAATGACAGTCTTTCACAAGAAACGCATTTTGCAGGAGGTTCAACCACAAAGCGAAGTAACATTTAACAGAGGAGCATCTCTAATAACATATCCAGCCATTTGAAATCAATAAGCACAAGAAGAGATAACAGAGGAAACTTACAGTCATCCATCTGCAACGCAGCGCCACATCCCGAACCGTTTTATCCTTTAGCTGCATTGCAATCTTAGCATACCGAACAACACTAGAATCCGAAGCATGTCTGCAAAAGGGTACAACAGCAATCCATTAAAAAAACACTTCTCATACACCATTAAGGAAGAATTCATGGCAGTTTGATTGTGTCGGTGCGGTGGAGAGCCAGAGAAGTTGAATACTGGTTAGACAAATAGGACAACATAAGTTTATGAAAAACAAAAAGAAGAAAGGGCGTTACTTGGACATTAAATCTTCGAGAATCGACTGTTCATCGGGAGTCCACTCAACAGAGATCCCGGGATTGTGCTTTAACGCAGACTGTGTCTGAGAATTATCAGCAACAGCAACCGAATTAGCAGTACCCACGTTGTTAGTTGAATTCACAGTGACGCCGTTTGCCGGTTTCTGGCCTTCCTGATTATTCCCCGGCGGATTCGCACTCGCCGCCATCGGTAACACCGACCAAGCTAACTGACTAACTAACGGAAAGACAGAAAATTCAAAAGGAGGAGAATGGTGAGAGGAAGGAGTGAAAGAGGATAAAAGTAGGAAATATCAACAAACAAGCAAACAAAAACAAGAAGGGATAAAGCAAAAATTGGTACACCTATACATTAACAAAACGTCACATTTGGTACCTCGACCTAACGTCGTCCAACTGTCACCGTTAAGTGTCCTACGTGGCATGCCACGTCAGACACTGCTGACGTGGCATGCCACGTAGGACAGATCCGACCCGTTTCTCTTCCCGCGGGTGGCTTGGATAATTGGGTTTCCAACCCGGTATGAAACGACGTCGTTTCATACCCATGTATGAACGACGCGTCATTTAGGATTAAGGTGAACGACGCGTCGTTCATATTAAGCTTTAAAATGCTTCCATCAAGGGAATTCCGAGAATCAACTCAGGACCTATTGCACCCTATGCAAGAAGCATACCACTAGACCAAATGCGCCTAATGTGATGTTATTGATTGCTGAAAACCTATATTACCCTAAAATCCATCCCATTACCTTTCCTCATTTCTCAACCCTAGACCGTCCACCTTTCTCTCACTTTTCTTCGATTTGGTGAGTAGCTTTTGATGTTCATCACTTAAAAAACTTTAAAAATTCAAAAATTGTTAAAATTCCAAAAATAATTGTAAAAATTAAAAAATAATAATTTTAATTAATCTAAAAATTTAGGAAAATGTAAAAATTCTTTAAAGATGTAAAAAATTCCAAAAATAATTGTAAAAATTAAAAAATAATAATTTTAATTAATCTAAAAATTTAGAAAAATGTAAAAATTCTAAAAAGATGTAAAAAATTCCAAAAATAATTTAATTAATCTAAAAATTCAGAAAAACGTAATAATTCCAAAAAAATGTACAAATTTTAATTTTTTTGGCAATTTTTTGGATTTTTAGATTAATTAATTTTATTTTGAAATTTTAACATCTGTCTGAATTTTTAGATTAATTTCTAAATTTTACAATTTTTTATAGATTTTTAACATTTTTAACATTTTTTTGGAGTTATTACATTTTTCGATTTTTTTTTGGAATTTGTACAATTTTTTTGGATTTTTGGATTAATTAATTATTTGTTAGAATTTTAACATTTTTTTGGGAATTTTTACATTTTTTTTGGAATTTCATTTTTTGGAAATTTTCAATTTTTTATGGAGTTTTAGGTTAATTACATTATTTTTTCTAAATACAGTAGAAACTCGATAAATTAATACTCGATTATTTAATAAACTCTCTAAGATAATATTTTTGGCCGGTCCCGACTCGGGGATAGGGTGCTAAATTAATAATTCGCTAAAATTATAAGATAATACATTTTTGATAATTTCTTATATATAGCATATTACATGAATGATTTATGAAGGTTTCTTGAAAAAGTGCTCAATTGTCTTTTGTTTTTTGTTGAAACTCTTAACGTGGGTACAGTACATGCATTGTATACAATAATTACAGTAAGTGGAAGCTTGAAAGGTGTTTGTAAACTAAGTATTTTACTATAAATTAATAAAATATTAATTAATATATAAATTAATAATTATTAATTTATCGATTAATTAATAACTCTTTTAATTAATAAATTTTGGTCGTCCCAAGTGTATTATTTTATAGAGTTTCTACTGTATAGCTTTCCAGCAATCAATGATAACACATTAAGAGCGTTTGGTCTAATGGTATGCTTCTCGCATATGGTGCAAGAGGTCTTGAGTTCGATTCTCGGAATTCCCTTGTTGGAAGCATTTTAAAGGTTAATATGAACGACGCGTCGTTCACCTTAATCCTAAGGTGAACGACGCGTCGTTCGTACATGGGTATGAAACGAGGGTTGGAAACCCAATTATCCAACCCACCCGCGGGAAGAGAAACGGGTCGGATCTGTCTGACGTGGCATGCCACGTAGGACACTTAACGGTGACGGTTGGACGGCGTTAAGTCGAGGTACCAAATGTGACGTTTTGTTAACGTACATGTATCTTTTAAAAGCAATTTACACATGAGGGATGAAATCTTTCATTTAATACATGTACAGGTACCAATTTTTGCTTTATCCCAAAACAAAAATCCCAAAAGTGAGTACTTACAAGTATTTTTATTTTTATAATTTAATTTAGTACACTTTTTAACATCTTAATTGAGTATTTTAAAAGAAAAAGAAAAAGTAATTTGGTGGCGTGGTTTACCGGTTAAGGGCGGCGTAAGTGTTGGGCACAGAACATGCCAAAAGTTGGGTGTGAGTGAGTTGTCAATATCATCATCATCATCATCATCATCATCATGTCTATTGTTTTAGTGTTGTTATTAATGTTGGCCTATTTGAATATATATATTTAAAAGGGTAAGTATGAAAAATTCTAAAGAAGAAAGGGCTAGAATGTCAAACAAATTAAACGAAAACCCACTTCTGCATTTCTGCGACTGCGAGGGAGCACTCCGAGCATGTAACCAACACAGCAAATCTTATGTACAGTACAGCTCCTCCGATCAGTCTCTGATCTAAGCAATGTTGAAATTCTTTCCACCAAAACGAATAATTAGCAATGCCAAGCTCATCTACCTCACAAAACCCATACCACCATCTTCCTCATTTGCGTCATCATCTTCACCATTACGTGTTGCTTCTTCATCTTCACCTTCTGATCTCAAAGCCTCCATACTCGCTTCCAAGACCGAAAGTGAAGCACTTGCATTGTTCAATTCCATGTTAAAGGAAAACACATCAAAGTTAATCAAGAATCTCGGACCATATGCATCTGTTATTCATGAAATGGTCACTGCCAATAGGTTCACCACTGCCAGGTGTTTGACAAAAGACCTCATCCAATCTCTACTTCAGTTCCGTAGTCCTCACCGTGCTTGTATTCTACTCGTGAGCGAGCTTAATAAGTTAAAAAGCTCAAAATTCAGTGCCAACGTGTTTGGTGTTCTCATCATTGCCGTTTTGGAGATGGGATTTGATAAAGAAGCTTTGTGGGTGTATCGAAAGAGCCAGGATTTACCTCCTGTTCAGGTTTGTAATACGTTGTTACATGGGTTGGTTAAGAATGGTCGGCTTGAATACATGTGGGAAATGTACGAGGCCATGGTTTCACGAGGGCTGGTGCCTACTGTGTTCACTTATGGTGTGTTGGTTGATGCAGCTTGTAGGCAAGGTGATGCTATGAAAGCTAAAAGTTTGGTGGATGAGATGGTAGAGAAAGGGATTAGACCAACTGCTGTAATCTACACGACTCTTATTCGTGGTCTTTGTGATGAGGGTAAAATGGTGGAAGCTGAGGAGGTGTTTAAACGAATGCGGGGGAATAAAATGTTACGTGATTTGTACCCTTATAACACCCTGTTGAATGGGTATTGTAAAATGGCTAATGTGAAACAAGGGCTTATCCTGTATCAAGATTTGCGTAGTGATGGCCTGCTGCCAAATGCTGTTACATTTGGTATCCTAGTAGATGCTCTTTGCAAAGTCGGAGGATTGGTTGCAGCAAGGAGCTTCTTTGTTCACATGATTAAGTTCGGTGTTTCACCTAATGTGTTTGTGTATAACTGTCTGATTGATGGGCATTCAAAAGCGGGGAACCTGTCTGAAGCATGGGATTTGCTTTCAGAGATGGAAAAGTTTGGCGTGTTGCCAGATAGCTTTACTTACAATATACTTATTAGTGGTGCATGTGGTTCTGGCGCTATCGAAGAAGTGGATGGCCTATTGGACAAAATGAAGAATGCAGGGATCCCTCCAAACTCTCTGACGTATAATTCACTTATTGATGGGTACTGTAAGGCAGGCAATATGGAGAAGGCATTGGAGGTATGTTCTCAAATGACTGAAAAGGGTATGGATCCAAATGTTATCACATTCTGTACCTTGATTGATGGATATTGCAAGGTTGGGAACATGCAATCTGCGATGGGTTTGTTTGCAGAAATGGTGATAAAAGGCCTAAAGCCCGATGTTGTTGTTTTCACATCCTTGATTGATGGGCATTGCAAAAGCGGAAACATGGAGGAGGCCCTTCGATTGCATAAGGAGATGCTGGAGGCTGGACTCACTCCTAATGCTTTCACAGTTAGTTGCTTGATTGATGGCTTTTGCAAAGATGGAAGGGTTCCTGATGCTATCAATCATTTTTTCGAAAGTACTGGGCGTGACTGCTCTGGAAATCAAATCAACAAAACAGACGGCAGTTTATGTTCTCCAAATCTTATGATGTATACATCTTTAATTCAGGCACTGTGCAGGGAGGGCCAGATTCTAAAAGCTAGTAAGTTTTTCAAGGACTTGAGATCTGATGGTTTAAGACCAGATGTGTTGACTTACTCAATCATGTTGCAGGGGTATCTAAAAGCGAAGCATGTGAACGGTATCATGATGTTGCAAGCTGATATGCTCACAATGGGTATCCTGCCCAATGAATTCATATACCACATCTTATCGAGAGGATATCAAGAGAATGGTTACCTGAAATCATCACTCAAGTGCTCCGAGGACTCGATGGAATCAGGTCCTGGGTGCCTTGAACCGGAAAGTGCTCTGTAACAGGATTTCTTTGCGGTGACATTAAATAAAATGCATGATCAATAACTTGTATGATGCATCTCAAACATGCTCAGGGATTCTTCAGCTGAGTGTTGGATCGGTGGGATTCGGGGAAATTCTGAACCCCCGGAGATTATGGAATGCAATGTAGGCTGCTTACAGTAGAATCGCAAGCGAGGTTCCAACCGAATGGACCTGCCTGCATTGTTTTTGGTATTTGCAGATGAGTAAATACTGATTTCAAGAGGATCAGTCCTTCACCCTCGTATATCCATTACAGGAAAACCCTAACTTAATGCTTTCTCTGAAAGGCTTGCAGTTTTCACCATATTTCTTGAGGAGGAGCTATACATTTAGATTCAAATACTTTTAATGTTTTTGTTCTTTTTACGTTTGTTGTTAGATAGCAAATATTGGATTTGACCTACTCTCTTGTTGAAATAAGGGATATTGAGAAGTCTCTTTTGAGTGAGGACATTGGGTTTTTTTTGCTACACAAATTGCTTTGATTAATTGATTGTGGTAGACAACTGCTAGCATGAGAACTGTGATGAGCTTTGTTGGATCAGCTGGTATTATCAAAAACAAAAATTCACATTTTAGCTAAAAAGTAACCAAATTTAAGTACTGATACATCATCATTAATACAAAGGTAAGAGGATAGAAAAATGTAACAATGGTGCTACTATCTGAAAGAGACAAAATGATAGACAATCCGTGTCACCATTGTATTAACCTCGTATCTCCACCTGGCACATTGAAGTTTGAAGCTAACGTTTTGGGCAGAGCCGCAGAAGAATCAGAAGAACAGAGAAAAAACGCAAAAAAGAAAAGAAAAAAAGAAAAATTAGAGAAAACAAAAACTATGCCTTCCGCCATCTACCCCAACCCCTTCTCTTCTTTTTCTCCAGAAATTCCTTTCCTTTCCTTTCCTTTCTTTTCCACCCAATTTCGTCAATTGATAGACAAGAAATAACAATACAGTTTGCTTGCGTCTCCTTGTTCATCACACTCACCACCATCTTCAAAATACACCAAAAATCAAAGAGTACCCATATGGATATCATACCTACATCAACAACCCACCCAATCCTTGAAGGAACCCATGTTCTTGATTCCTTCCCTAAGTTTGTTTCCACCGCAGTTTCTGGAGCCCTCACCTGCTTCTTTGCGTTCGGTAATTCTTTTGCTTTAATTTCAATTCTGCAGCTCTAATTGGATGGTGTTCATTTATTTATTTATTGTTGCTTGTTCTATGCATTTCGTGCAGCTGGTGCATTCACGGGCGCAGTTACTGGGGCATTAGCTGGTAGAGCGGCGGATTGTGGGATGTTGCGTGGAGCTGGGCTGGGTGCCATTGCTGGTGCTGTGCTTTCTGTTGAGGTTTTGGAAGCTTCCCGAGCCTACTGGTCTTTGGAACAATCTGGCTACCGCGGTCCATCATCTATGGTATGGTTACTCACTTGTTGCATGATTTGTTAATTTGCTGTCATATTCTTCTAATGTATTAGACTAAGTAATCCTTTGCGCGTTCTGGGTCCAGGCAGATTTTATAGAAGACCTGGTTCGAGGGAGGATGGATGAGCAGTTTGAACCGGCAATGGCAACCACTTATAGTTGGCAGGTATTTGGTTTTGGTCAAGCGCATAAGTTAGCATAACCCCCTACATTATTAATGAATGAATGTTGTAATCATGTGTGTTATCTTGGGATTTCAATTTATGATAGGGAATGTCGTGATCACACCTGAAAATGTATATATGCCTAGTGGTTGTTGTCGTTGTGATGTTGTAATGCTTATTCATTTGTTGCCTTTAAATCCTTTTTCGGAGTGTGCACAACCCAGTTAATGTATAGACTATAGAGCTTTGAATTCTTCCATTCTCTGTTCTGAACGTGCTAATTACTCCTTCCAACCGAAAGTTGCCTAGGTTATAATTTCTCCCAAACTGAAAGTTTGTAAGCAATGTCAACTATTGATTTTTCTTTTTTGTTGTGCAATACCAATCTTTGAAGTGAAGTTTTCAAATGTCATGCAAGGAATACAACTGTGTGGAGGTTTTTGTTTTTGGAAAGTAAGCTTCAAAAACAAGTTTGCAATGTTATAGTTATCCTTTTTTTTTCCATTTAAAATCTGAATTCAAAGTGTAGTTGATATAACTTTGGGACAGAGAGAGCAGTAAGTTAAGGAGGTTGCTCCTCGTCTAGAAAATTTAATGTGGCGCTCGTCCTGTGTCTGGTTTGTCTCACAAATTTATAGGCGGAGGGATATTGTGTTGAAAACTCTGTTGTTTTTTTCATTCTTTTCATGTCAAAATATACATTTTGTTGTGCTTTGTTGGTCCATATAATTTTAGTAAGCTGGACTGTTGTGAGCTTTATATCAAGTGTTGATGCTTAATTTCGAAATTCTGGTTATTAACTGATATACTCTGGATGAGCAGGTCAGTATTCCTAACATAAGCTATGATGAAATTGATGATGCTATTGGTGGAGTTGCATCTAGAGGGTTGTCAGGAGATTCTTTGAAGAGATTGCCATGCCATACCTTGGATGAAATCAAGGCAAAACAGACCATCTTTTGTACAATATGCTTGCAGGTTTTCCCTCTTCCCTTAATTTCCTAAGGGTTCTAATTGGGCGAGACGTCTATCCTAATAGGCATGCGGGTGCAGGTGATTGTTTCAATAATTATTATTACTGCTAACAATTTTTCATTTGACAGGATATTGAGACGGGGCAAATTGCAAGGAGTTTACCCCAGTGCTGCCATACATTCCACCTGGTTTGTGTAGACAAGTGGCTCGTGAGACATGGCTCTTGCCCCATATGCAGGCAGGATGTATAGGTGCATGCTGTTTGCTGTGTATGATAGAGGGGGAACAGTTGAGTTCAAATTGCTGTATATGCGAAAAAATGACTTTTTATTATTGCTATAGATAGGCAATGTATATATGTAAACTCATATGCAACTTAGGTTAGTATATAGTCTTGTGCTGATAGCCTATGCAGCTTGTTAGTATGGTTGCGACTTATGTAGAATCATTTCTGCGGATAGTTTTACGCTCGTATTAATGCAATTGGTGGATATACAGATACTGGAGATTGTGCGTATTCGTGCACGTATTCATGCATGCAATAATGGCGTTCATTTTGTTCATTTTGGTAGAGAGTTGAGTTTATGAAGTAGAAAGAAACCTTCAGCTGTTTTAGTCAAAGCACACCATAAGATCCAAAATGCTCACGATGGAAACTAAGCATTATTCTGATTTGTTACAAATTATTTGCCATAAAGTTCCAATTATTCGAAACCCTATAATGGATTTTTTTTGGTACACAAAAATATGCTACTTGAGCCCCTACATCGGATATGGTACAGACTACACAGTATGCCTAGTGGCATTCTTACTGCAGAGGCTTTCTTATTTGTTCTCTCTTCTACAGCATCAAAGAGATCTATGAAGAAGAAAATGGCAGATCGGGAGGAAATGGAAGGTAGCGACGCACTGCTTATCTACCTCGAGTTTTACCTGCGATATGAAGATGCAAAGCTGGTTGACAGAAGAATGTGGACATGGTATGGTTAGACCACAAGAATACCTAACAAGAATTCAATATAGGTGTTAATGGTTCTTTCATGATTTGGACTAGACGTAATATCAAGTTTTGAAATAAGAAAAATCCTATAGAATTGCACCTGGAAATTGAATTCAGAAATCTGACAGAAGATAACATACATGGGAGCGAAGAGATGCCACACATTATGATCAAATCAGATCGTCCTGTGTCCACGCATCATACAGCTACTGCTTCTGGCCTTTTGCTGGTTTTAATCCCCTTTATAGCTGTAGTCAGTCAAGCCCAAAAAAAGAGGGGAAAAAATCGTCAGGAGTTCGCTAACCTACGCACACAGAATTGATACAGGTGACTAATGCCCATACCCTCTGAATAATCTTTCGCTCCAAATACAGCTGAGCCGGCCACTAAAGCATTAGCTCCAGCTTCAATAACCTTGACAACAATAAAATCAATTGGATCTTATTTATCAGGTAAATATTCGAGATGAAAGTCATTTCTGACAGTTTCTATCTGCATTAATAAATAAACAATTAAATAAATAAAAACAGATGTAGGAGAGACCTTATAAGCATTTTGCGGGCCAACTCCACCATCCACCTCAATCCATGGATTTACTCCCTGCATAATAAGAAAAGTACAAAGAGAAAGTGAGAATGCAGCCACTGAAATTTCTACCAACAGAATATGCATACGTGCATACAGACAGACGCTTGAGGATTATAATTATAACCTTCTCAGCACACAATCTTCTCAAGTCCGAGATTTTCTTCACTTGGCTCTCGATGAAGCTCTGCCCACCAAAACCAGGATTCACTGACATAATCAACACCAGATCTACCACTGTCCTCATGATCAAAAGAGAAACAAAGTCAGGATATGCTTAGCCAAATTATCACAAAAACAACGGCCAATGCACCTATTCTAGAGGTAGTGAGAAAATCTTGAGTCCAGATCATCCTGTCATCGTTCTTTTCATCCTTTAATGTGTGCATTTCTAGCTAGAAAAAAAGAAAAAGAAGAAGAGGAATACCATGTAGATATCTGATAACGCTACAAATTTTTTTGCTGTTTTTGTTTCAAGTTACAACTACTCCTGTACAACATGCCACTCTTCCCCTTTCACTGGGTTAAGAAACATAGCCGTTTTCACAGAGGCAAAACCAATTGCATTGTGAGTGGTAGATAGCTGTAACAACATGGAGTTGTACTGGACTTAAACCCGGGAAACAAACATTATAGAACATAAGAGAGGCCCATCTATGACCACATTCCCAAGGAGGAATGACATAAGGAGAGCAGCAGAGAGAGGAAAACCATTCAGCACAATAAGAAACAACCAGTCGACCCAAAGTGGTATAGAAGGAGTTCAGAGAATTATAAAAAGGCTCACCATCCAGGACATATTCTATGGTGCTCAGTGGGGTACCAGGGTTTAACACAACTCCAGCTTTAGCACCAAGACTTTTTATCTAGTTTATAAGCAAAGAAAATAAGTAGTCAGAGGACTGAAATACAAAGAGCAACAAAATGAGTTAAGTAATTTACAGGACCAGAGTGATGTGAGGACAAGTAAAAGAGAGGTTAAAAACCAAGTTACAATGTCTATTCTTAAACATGCAATAGCAAAATAATCACTAGCAACTTCCTGAAAATGTCGCAGTTAAGTCTTCATTCACTCTCCATCAGTTATGGAAGAGTAAGGTATTAACACATGTAGTTTGAAAACTTAGTATTTCATCGAATACAAAAATTAAGTTGTTCACACATTAACTGCAAATTTCCCATTTATCTTCCAAGCTTATGAGTAAATAGGACATTTCCCTGAATACTGACTCTTGCATAGAGATTCAGAGATGCATTTGTATGTAAGATTTTGAAGGGTATTCTATTATTTCTCGCTTGTCTAGACTCATTACATTGGTACATATATATACACATATGAGGGAAAAAGCCTAAAAATTAGGGTCAACAGAACCACTAATTAAGCCACCAATTAGGAAGTAAATCAAGGCTCATAATGTAGGTCAGATTAGAATCTTCAACATTTTTTATTGATATCCAATATGATAATAATGGAGCATATAATGAAAAGGATAAGATGAAAATCTTACCTGATTCACAGTGCGATGCAAGTGGATGGTGGAAGTTTGCTCACAGTGAACACTGACTATGTCAGCTCCAGCCTTGATAAAATCTGGTACTCGTTGTTCTGGTTCCACAATCATCTATAATACTCAATACCATGTTAGATGATAGCATTTATTTAATTTAAGCTGCACCTAATGATATTGAAATGATTTTTTTTTAATCTGAAGACAATTAATTAGATTAGCGTGCAAAAGAGGCTCACCAAATGAACATCCAAAGGAAGATCTGTCACAGGGCGCAAAGCATCAACCACAAGAGGTCCAATCGTGATGTTTGGAACAAAACGTCCATCCATAACATCAACATGAATCCAATCACAACCAGCCAACTCCACAGCTTTGACCTACATAAGATAAAAGAAAAAATTAACACTAAGCGAAGGTATAGTATGCCACATGGGCCACTTCCAAGAGTAAAGAATAAAGATCGAAAAACCTACAGATTGAACTACCTTTTTTCTGCTATTTTTCGGTTGGGAAAAAAAGAGAAAGAGTTGGTCATTCTCTTTACAATGCAACAGAGGAAAAAAAAATGAAATAACAGAGAACAAAGTCCATATTTCTTTTAAGATAAATATTTGGCATTTGACATTTTTTAGAGGTTTATAGAACGGAAGAAAATAAAACAAGGAACAGCTGTGAAATTCCCAACAAAAGAAAATGAGGAGAGCTTGCAAAGTAACCTGCTCTCCTAACTTTGCAAAATTAGCAGAGAGAATTGATGGGGAAACAATGATATCAGATTTGGAGAACTTATCCACCCGAGCAGAAGCCTTCACCACGGTGTGAACTTTTCTTCTGCATTTACATATAAATGTAGTGTAAATATATTGTAAACAATATGATCTTTGATATTTCTAAAGGCACTAGGACACATGCCATTAAGAAAATACAGATGCATGAGGTTTTTAATTCATCCTCAGCCAAAAGGAAAACAATAAATAGGCAACTAGAATATGGGCTACAAGACCAATTAGTTAATGTGAAACGGAAAATTGATCTAACTTCCCATGAAAGAAGCTGATCAATGAGAAGTAATTATCATGATAGAGATAGGCCGCAATGAAAAAAAAGAAAAGGCGATAAAAAACTCAATTGAAACATGATAAAGCATAACGGTAATTATATGAAAGGAAAATTACACCACAATCTCCATAAGATCCACCATTAAATTGCAAACCACAATAATATAACTGCTGTTCTTTAGTTCAGCTAGGCATAATCACAAACACGCCATGCCTAAACCTCCACTTACCAATTCATTACAACACACCCCACTTCAAAACTTATCCATTCACCAACTGAGCAACAAAGGAAAGGCACAAAACCACTTCAATCTACCACAAATCTACAATGTTAAGATACCTAGAATCAAATCCAATACTTTCCAATAAGAAAATAGACAGAGCTTTAAATAATTCAGGAAAAAAAAAATTCCACCAACCAAATGATAAATAAACAACAATCCTGAATTGGGTTTCATCAGAAATCAAATTTCGTCCATTCAGATGCTTAAAACACGAAAAGAGACGCAAACCCAGATCGATTTTTCTAGAAAATAACCACAAGAAACTAAAGAAGACAGTACCTGGTAAAAGTGAGTGAACTGGGTTGGTAAAGAAAAGTTCTTTGAATCCTAAGACCACCTCCAAACCCATTGACCTGAGTTGATGAATACAATGAAGCTGTTGACATTGTTCCCGCAAATACACACTCTCCTTAAACGGTTAGGTAGAGAGGGTCTTGTCTGTTATTTTTGTTGATCGTCGTTCTCTCTCTCTTTGCCACCAATATTTGAGGGGAAATTTTTCGTGTGGATGGCACGTGTGGTATGGGATTTTCGAGGTGGTTTTGCTTATCTGCAATGGTTGGTTCGTTGGCGCTCTATTTTCGTATGGGCATTTAAGTATTTGTCATCGTCTGAAGGAGAAGACGACGTTAGATTTCACTTCCGGCCCATAATTCTGTTTCAAAGGAGATCCTGAATTTCTTTTTTCTTTTTTATCGATAGGACGAGATTTAAATTGGATTTTGCAATAAATTGGAATATGAATTTATTATTTGCTGAGGAATAATTCAGAATTCCTTTGCATATTCTTTTCACTAGCGCCATATGTTTATATTCACGTACAGGTACAGTACTAAAAACGCATGAAAATGAAAAAAATATCTCAAATTTGAGTCTTATTATGGACAGTAAAGAGTTACTCTTTCTATTATTAATGGATTATCTAAGAACAAAAAATTGGCTTGCATCCTAATGTACCAAAGTATGGAGAGCTATACCGGCATCAGAACCAGAGTGGTTTTCATTAAGAACCTAACCAGTTAAACTTGCTAACAAATTCAAGTTTTACTTTCTAATTCTATAGTGGCTACTGTAGAGGAACGAGTCCAGGCGTTCAAAATTCCCTTTTGTTTTTTTAACCCTAAACACGGTACAGTTAAACCTCGATAAATGAATGCTCTTGGGACCAGTAAAAAATATTCGTTTAGTGAGTTTATTTACTTATCGATAAATGAATATATTATTCATTTATCGATAAATGAATTTTTATTCATTTAGATAGTATTTTTACATTTTTATTTTTTCGTATGATTATTTATTTTACATTTAATGTACAAAAAGTCGCAGGATATGATGCATTTTGGTGGAAGGAAAAAACAAACAACTTTAGACGCTTTTTTTGTGAAGAAATGACTTCTTGTATGAATATTGTTGATTAGAAGAAATATTTTTGTTTTTAGGATAAATAAATAAATAAATAAATATATATATATATATATATATCTTATGAATTTTAATGATTATTCATTTATATTTACATGGGGTTTTTAAGGATTCAAAAAAAATTATTCGTTAATGCATTTAGCGAGGTTATTCATTTAGCCAATTTGCCCAAGTCGGGACCGGAGAAAATTATTCATTTGACGAGGTTATTCGTTTATCGGACATTCATTTATCGAGGTTTAACTGTAATTAGTAGTTACTACTCAGATTCAGAGTCTGACAGAGGAATCTGGTAAGAATCTTTAGGTTCCATGTCCGCTACGGAAGTGCATCCACCTTTATCTGACGAACGCCTTGCTTTCTCCCTCCGTTTCATTCTAGTTTCTTCCTGGAAATAGACATGGGAAAAAAGAAATTAGGTCCTTGTGGCTGACAGTTGAAGCAACCAAGATATGGAGTTGTTAATTCTAAATTTATCCAACAGCAAGTGTGTTGCTACCCGATTTTTCAAAAGGGGGTGCGACAAAGTGTACATCAATTTCAAAACAATTGAATTGTTCGAATAACGTTGACAGATGAAACTTGCAACTATCGACAACCATAATCTTCATTTAACTTAGGAGCCAGGAATTTTCACAAAGGTATTAAATTCTTGGAACTCTTGGAGGTGAATGATGGAATTATGTAGAGCAATTGCAAGTATCGTCATATCTATAAAGCAGTCGCTTACCACGGTACTTGATTGATTTGGTTCAGTTGATCGATTGGAACGAGTCGACTGACTCCTCAGCCATATAGTCCCGAAAGACATTAACGCTCCCAAAAGTAACATTGGACCTATCCTTGGATCTCCAAAGTAGTCATGACTTCTGCTTAATGTGGTGGCAAGCCTCTGCTTAATTCCCATGCTTTTAGAAAGAATGTTTTGGGCACCTTTAGACCATATAGGCTCTGAACCCTCAGGAACAAGATCTGGAGTTTTTGATCTCTGCATTGGATGGAAATGCCGAGCAATTACACATATGTTCAAAGGCACATATGGCTCCATAATTTTTTCATGCACAAATTAAACTATGACTGTGTAGAACCGGAACTATGTAATAGAACCTCATCCATATCATGTTTCTACTAAGCTAATAGCGTCTCTTAGGGTCTCATTGTGCACGAGAACATTTTTAATACAAATGCAAAATTGATGTGTCCTTAGACCTTTAAAATGCATCAATTTTTTTCTTAGGGCTTCATGATGCAGGAAAATGTTCTAAAATCAGACGAATGTGTGTACTTGGATACTTGTAGGAGGTATACATTGCACACCTACTGTGAGGTTTAGATTCATTACCAAGTCCTTAATGCAAACTTTACTAGCTAAGCAAAATTACTCCACAGTTTACCATACAGCTGTAAATTAAGGATATCAGCACAATTTACAACCCTACTTCAAACTGATCGCAACAGATTGGTAGTTTATCAAGAGGGAAAATAATGTAGCTTACAAAGAAGGGGAGATCCCTGGTGTCACCATCCCTAATTGTCTCAGAAATCCATGTAACAATCTGCACCAAATTAGCAATAGCGTAAGTTCATCTGCAAGGCAGGGCTCCTGCCATGTAAGACTGATTTATTAGTGAATTTGGAGCCAGCACCAACAATCATACCTGCTGAATTTCATCTGAACCATTGTACCTTGCGACAAGTTGTGATGCAGGATCAACATTCTCACTTTCCAACATACTGAAGATATTATTTGGAACCCTCTTAACCTTGACTTCCTCTTGTGTAGCATTCCTTTTGTAACGCACAATAAATAACTTGGGTACATCGACCATATCCCTCCTTTGTCCACATGTATCATAGCTGGTTTCTGAATGAAGGTAGAAAAGACAATATTTCTGGATAGAAAAATAAACAAGGTTAATGGACACTAGTAATTATTAGGCCTGGTTTTCCATCATCTTAACCAGTCCAATGCTGAATGACGATGCTCTATCACATTGACCAAATTCAAACAATTTAGGTAAATAATCAAATGCCAAACTCATAGCATTAACTGCATGATATGATATTTAATAACTAGCACTTTGGATGTATTAAACAAAGAAAAGGGAGATTAATCAACATAATACTTGGAGAAAGAAGTAACAAAACTTACTTCTTGGATTTCCCCATTAAGCCAAGCAAATGTCAATCGCTTGTTTCTGAGAGCAGTTGCCGGCAATAAGAATTGATCTTTATCTGCTTCACTCAACTCATCATCCTTTGCTAACAGTTCTTGTATCCTGCGCATGGTCTATTAACTTATGTAATTCCCTAGATTTTCTAAGTTGCAAAATTTGTTGGCACTTGACAATAAATATTCAAACTGCATATAATACTATTACTACAGACATGAGTCCAAACACACCAAATACAGTTTAACCAAAAAGAAAAAGTGCTTACTTCACGCATTTTATTCAGTTCTGGGCCCAGCCTTCCTGCTAGTATAACACAATACCATGATGTGGTATCATTTCCAGCTCGTGAATAACCTCTTGCATCACAACCGAGCTCCATTGAAGTTGCACTTCTTAATTGTGGAAGTTCTGAATATGCAAACCATTAAAAATATTAAAACTTTCCTGGGATTCTGAAAGTATTTGTTGTCATTAGCAATAACTAGCACACAACAACCAGTGTCAACATTCCATTACAGGTTGCAGGTTGAAAATGACAAACAGGAACACAAGCTATTAAATAGCATAAGCAACTTAGCCATCTCAATGAAGAAGTTTACTCAAGTACAATGTTCCCACCAGTGAAGTTCACTCAAGTACAATCTCAGTTATAACCAAATTATAGTTTGTCTGTTGTATGGATTTCCCAGTTGCTACATTTTTTAACAGTCCTTGGCAATGTGGTGATTAAGTAATCCTCAGATACAAACTACTACTTGCTATCTGTAAATATATACAAGGGCTGTCATAGAGTTGCATCCTGCAGTAAAACTCACCTATGGTAAAAACAATGAAAAGCACATATTGATATCTGGTCGTTCATCTAATTAAAGAAGGAAAGTACAAAATACTGGTCTCAGATAATGAGCACATCAAGTCATAAGCTAACCCTAGGAGAAATATGACTATTAACAAAAGATACCTTGTAGTTTATTATTTTCCATAAGATCTAAAAGCTGTGAATCATTGACAGATCCTGCAACAACAAGGACACCATTAAGCTTGCCACACAAATCGCAGAAGCCACAACATAAAAGTTGGGTACAACAAGCAAACATGAAAGATTAAGCACAGGCATACCATGGAATACAACAGGTTTTACACCAGGATCCTTCATGAATACAATAGCAGGGGCAGATTCCAACTCCCACCTATTATCCAGAATTCAAAGTCTATAAATTTACAGCAATACAGAATGTCGAAGTCACCCTGTTTTCATGCTTTAAGTAGTAAAAAATACACAATCTGAATTTTTTATCAAGAATCACTCAACCATAGTTGGTTTACTAAAATTACAAGTGGCAGTGAAATGGAACGTAAGATCATAGGCCTTAAATAAGCCAGCTAACGGTTCACAGATTCGGAAAGAAGAGAAAGCAAATATACGCACAGGTTCCACCAGAAAGAGAAATCCTCTTCTCGCCATAGCACAAACGCGAATGAGGCATAAGCCCAATAGTTTTTAGCAGTTTGGCGTACAAATGGAGTAGCACGCTCTCCTGTTTTTGAGAAGAAAATGACTTTCACCTATACATCAAAAACATAAAACAAACAGTATTATGATGAGGTTATCATGTGAAAACCACATGCACAACAAAGGAAAACTAACAGCCCTAAGCATCATACAAAGTGACCACTAAAAGATACACAATGAGTTTGTTTCCTTTTCTGATTCTTTAATCAAGGGAACATGCTGATTTATGTGACTGGCAACAACCTAGACATTCCATATATAAAGGCACCTGCATCACACGAGTGGTTGGCGTAACTCAAGCCCCAATTTTTAAAAGAGGAACAACAAACTCCGTGACGATCAAATAACAATTACAGTAGTTAAAATAATAGAAGTATGTGCATTTGTTACTGGTGTAGGGTAAATACTCACAAAAATGTGGCTACCATCTAAAAAGGCAGACACATCAAAATCCTTGTGCACAGTGACTATTCAGGCAAATTCAGGGAGCTTGGAGCTTTGGAATATGAGCAGTCTTAAGGATAGTGAATGCGATGTCATTGCTTTTTTTATTTTTTCATTCTAGCTTCCAATTCTTTCTTTGTTACCACAAGATGATGAAAATTCTGTTCATGACCACTAAAATTCAGAGTATGAAGAAGAATTTACCTTATGGGAAGCCGTTTTTGCCAGAAAATTTGGTACCTGATATCAAAATATACTTACATGTCATCCAAAGCAATAGAATGACGAAGTGCAACTACACAAAAAAAAAAAAAAAGGCAAGATGCACGTATGACACCTATAATTTGAGGATTAACAAAAAGAAAAATAAGTTTAACCAGAAGCAACAAACTGTTATACTCCCTGTCTTCAAAAAATGACTCCCAACCCACTTTCACAACAATTAAGGTAATGATTGATTACTATTTTTAATGTGTTTCTAGCCAATTGCTCTCAATCGCTTTATTAACTACGCTCAATCAACACTAATTTTGATTCCCCAATACATTGGAAATGATGAAAACGACATTTTTTCAAGGACAAGGAAAAGTGGTTAGGACGTCATTTTTTTTACAACGGAGGGAGTTCATGATATACTAAATCTAGGGAGTTTTTCGAAATTACCAATGTCTCCTTTGAATGATAAAAAATGCAGGGCAGATTAAGTAGAGTAGTTGTGAACCAATCGGTCACTGATCACTATGATATTAATGCATGTCTTACTCTTGTAAACACTCTAGTTTTGCTAGAATCCAAAATAAAGTAGGATTTTTTTTTCTTTCTAAAACAAGAACAAAAAAATTTAGATTCTTCAAATTACCAGTGTCTCCTTTGATTGATACAAAATGCGGGGTAACTTAAGTATGGTAGTTGCAAACCAATCAGTCACCGCATCAACAGAGAGATCTCCTTCAAACCTAAGACAAAGTCAACGGGGGGAATTAGAGCACATACAACACAATAATAAAAACAGTTGGGTATTGCCATTAAATTATTAAATGAACTTCAGCACAACATGTTCTAAAGTTGACTTCAAATTTTGCAAGTTCTTAGGGATTATCCAATTTTGTATTTTATCTCTTCTCAACTCATCTCTTAGCTTTCAACTGACCTCATAAGACAGTCTGCAGCTTTACACCCAGATGGAAAAGCAGTAATTGAAGGAACTCCTGTTAGCATTCCATCAAGTTAAAAACAAAAACAGAGCGAGCTGAAAGGCTTAAGCTTAAGTAAACACAAGCTTAGGGAGGCATACCACAGATCCGAAAAGAAATTAAGAGGAACAAAGAAAAAGTGCTTTCACAAAAAGAATGTTAAAGTGCCTGCCAAACAACTGGCAGCCAGTCATGCCATATCTCCTAATCACAAGTGAATTAAATAACTTGTCAACAACGCATACCATTGTGAAAGAAGAACTGTCCTGTTGGCTTTCTCTCTGCAAGAGACATCACCAATCGACCCTCGCTAATCTCCAGTGAACCAGTATTAGCAACCCCATTTAACAAAAAAGCTGAATGCAGACAAATAAAAAAAATGTCAAACAAATTACAAATTGCTACAAAAGTGGTAAGGATCAAATAACAAAAAGAGGAGAGTTCAATTAAATCTGTTTCCAGTCATATTAAACAAAGCACACAATTGAAGTTTGGGACATGAGACCAAAAAAAAAACAAGCCTTCATGTTTTCTCTACGATGTTACACTAAAGCTATTTCAAGATGCTAAGATATGTTGCATCCCATCCATATGTTTGACATAAAAGTAAAAAGTGATTCAACTACTGTCCTAAAGACTGATTAAATTTGGCATTTTAGGGGACCAACTTTCAAACTCAAAAGGAGTCAGCGTCATCAAATAGAGGGACATTACTTGAAGTAAATCTTCGCCTAGAACTTTTATATTAGAGTTTACCAGTTATGGAATGAAGCTGATACCCAGAACTTTTCTTATACAGTTTACCAAGACCTTTTAAGTGACATCATAAAATGTTCATGTTGACTGCAAGTTGAAACGAAGAATGATCAGCCAGAGCAAGGTGCCTCTAAAAAGAAAATATTCAACAGAGGTAAAAGAAAGGGGCACCACTCTTCCCTCTCATAATCTGCATGGGGCTTAAGTGGTGAAGCATTACAATGGATATGATTAAAGTTGAAGCATAACCTCAATTGGAAGGATTTATGATTCTACATAGAGTGCAGTGTCAAAATATTATTTCATGTAGAAATCTATAAAATAGATCGACAAAACTTCCAATGCAAGTCAAGAGATGGCCTAGCTACAGTGAAGTTTTGAAAATAAATAGACTTATCAATGGAGTACCTATTCTTTTCCATAAGTTACCAAATTCAGCACAGCGTTTACTTCCTCGTGAATATACCTGCATGCAATAGATATTAACTAGAATCTGAAAGAAGTAAAAGAAAATGGCACAAATTACATGCATGTGTACATAGTGCAATATTTGGAGTGAAGCAGAAATTTTAAAACCAGTTGGGATCTTCAAAAGCCACAGAATCGATAATGTCTAATGACCACAAAAACACAGGGAAAATGCCAGTTCATTTGAAATAATTGACCAGGTAATCTTTTTCAACATGAACATCAACCAACAACAGCACACTCCAACACGTTATAGGATGGTCATACCTGAATAAGCAATGGCTTAGAATTATCAAGCATAGCCATAAAGTCCTCCGCTGTAATGTCATCAACGGCATTACCTCCATCATCTAACACAACATAAGATTATCAATCTGTTAATCATGTTCCAAAAGAAATCAAAATTCATTTGAAACAAATCTTTTACAGAAGATAACAAATATATACTAACCAACAGCAGGAGAATTGTCCAGCAAAGGAAGGCTTATTTGCAAAAAGCTCCCCCCAGCATATTGCTCTTTCAGCTTATCAATCACATGCTACAACCAAAGATATTTTCCAAGCGACACAAATTACATAAATGAATAAATAGGAGAAAACCAAAGAAGTTGAAAGGATGAGTTAAGTACTCACTTGGTACTCATCAATCCCAAATATATCATAATCTCTTTTCCACACAGGATTGGTTAACAACTCATACGCATACTGAATCTGAAACACATACCGCAATTAAAACATAAGCAAAATCTCCAAATAACAATAATTAAAACAATGCACAGACATATGAAAATTATACAAACCTTGATAAACTCGATAGTGCTAGGAACTTCAACGCCCGAATTCCTGAACCAAATACAGGTGGATATAGCATACTATTGCTTTTCATACAAAACTGATACAGTGAAGTAAGTGGATAGAATCAAAGAATTACCATTTGGAGGAAAGCTTCTCATACGCCTCTTGCACTTCGTCAACGGAACTCTTCGGTGTGATCCCCAAAACTACACAAATAAAGAGAGAAAAATATTTAGAGATACTGAAAGTACTTATTAGAAACACGGAACTTACAATTGAATGAAGAAGATGAGGATTCTGACTGTCATAGTGAGCAGGAGGGAAAGCGCGAGGAAGGACGAGAAGCTGATATACGACGGAAATTGAGAAGAGGATGAGAGGGATAGCGTAGGCTTTGATTGTTGATGATGACGCCAAGCCAGCCGTTGCCGTCGTCGTAGCCTTCGCCTGATCCCTAGACATTGTCGATTTTTGTTTCTAGTTGGTGTCCAGTATCACTATGGGAACTGGGAGTGGCAAGTTGCAGTAAGGAAAAGAAGAAGAAGGGTAAATAAATACTCTGCTACTAAATACTACTAGTGGCAAGAGTCCAAGTATAGTACTAGCTTGTTGGTGGTGACGTGGGATTTAAAGAAGATTTTTTTTCAAATTGCCCCAATTACTTACTCTATTACTCACATTCACCCTCAATTTATTCATCGTTACTATTAGTTAATTAAATTTTCATACTTCCAATTTACTATCAATCTAGACTTAACGCCGTTATCTCTAACCGTCACATTGGCGCAAAATTTTCCACCAATTTGGTTATAAATAGGCTAATTAAGTAGAAGAAGCAAAATTGAAAGGAAAAAAAAACTTTCAAATATTAAGTGAAAAAGGTATTTATATAATATCCAATCCACTTCTATTTAGACAAAAAAAAACTTCACTTCTATAGTCATGAATCAAAATTTAAATAAAAATAAACAAATGGAGATGCCAAATCAAAAATTAAAAACATGGAAAACAAATTATTTCATTTTGTCTTTTTAAAAAATATAAAAATTCAGAAAATTAATAAAAGTTCCGTACAAAATCTAATTACGTTTTCTCATAATGTTCTTAAAAAAATCATTTCCATGTATAATTAAACCAATAAATCCAAACTAAATTATTCTATAATCTGAAGTAAGTTTATTTTGTTATCTAAAAATAAGTTTGTTTCCTAACAATTGGATCCCAAAATTAATTTGAAATGATTAATTGATTGAATCTTAAAATAAGCTTATTGAATCCTCAAATAAGCTTGCTTCCTAAAATAACCTCATGTAAGTCACATACAAACTATATATAGACCTTATTTTAATGTCGTGTTTGTATTAGACTTATTTTCGACATCAATTTGGTCGAAATTCTTAACAGATTATAATCTCAAATAGAAAAGTAAAAATTGCAAATTTTTGAAAACTATAAATTTAAATTGTAAAGTGAAAAAAATACCGGGCTTGAAAGTATAATATTTTAGAAACTAAATGTTACCAAAAAAAACCATGAATAGATTTAAGAATTTTTTAAAGTTAAGAGACTAGAAATATTTTTAACTCGGTGTTAAGTGTTTTCATTGTGAAAAAACAACACTAGTATTATATCGTGTTTGTATTAATTAGACATCGATGCTCAAAAATAGGTTTGAAAATCATAGAATTACCATCAACTTGAATCATTGAATAATATTTTCACAAACATGAATGCATAGGTAAGGTATCTAATCGTCTCATTGGTTGATCTTAGTCCTCTGTTTTTACTGGGAATTCAAAACTCTTCACCTAGTGCTTAGTTTATTGCATAATTTAATACGATGAAATATGATATATATTTAGTCCATCTATTTTACAATCATATTAATTAACAATTTTACTCCCAATACTTTTTGGTCAAGTACTCCCTATATACTCATATCGACTAAATTTCAGCTTTCAACCTTATTTTGTATAAACTTCAAAAGTATAATTTAGTCCCTAACTATATGTGGCATGTTAATTTTGTTGACATGGGACTTTAGTGCTTACATACCATATCATTGTCAGAGACTAAAATTAATATGTAGATATTTTTTAATTATATTAACATGTGTAAACTTTCCGAGGGTTCAATATTGGTTTAGTGATACTTTTTTCTTTACTAGGTAGTATTGCACGTGCGGCAATTTTTTATATGAAATTAAATTATTTAATTTAGATATTATTTATAAATTAATTTTGGTCATTTGAAATAGATAATGTCACTATTTAAATATTGTTCTAAAATAATATAACCGAACATATAAATCATTAAGCATACTAAAATAATTATTAATAGATAATATAGCTTAATAGTATTTAAATATTTTTTTAAAGTATTATAACCAACCATATAAATTGTCAAGCATACTAATAATAATTATTAATTATAAAGCATTTTTACAATTTTTCTTCCTTGATCTTTTTGATTATGGGCTCATACTCATATAATTCATCCAATTTTTTGTTCTTGAGTCTTGTTCCCTTCCTTGTCTCTTTTTTGCCTTCAGCTTTTTCGTCAATGAGTATCGGTGTGGGCAAAATAATTACTTCCTCATCTTATTTTTTATCTCTTTTCTTTTTCGGCTTGGCTAATTTTTTAGCTTGTTGTTTATCATCTTCTTCTTTGATTTTCTTGATTCGCCTTCCTTTTTTTATCATCTTGTTATTCTTGCCTTCATCCTTGGCGTATTGTTCACATTCTTTTTTAGTTGCATTATTCATTTGAAGTTTATTTTGTTGGCTCCTTTTCCAAACTACCGCTAATGACTCCTCGTCTTCATCAATTTCTTATTTAGTTGGTGTCCTCTTTTTATTCCAAAAGAATTACCTTGTCGTCAACTGATTCTTTGTATTTCTTGATGTCACAACCAATTAGTGTTTCTGTCTCGTCAAAAAGAACAATTGTTGCTTCATTCTCACCATCATTAACTTGTAACCTCAGCATGTATCTGAAATTGTAAGTTGAGTCTTAGTTATCTTGTTTTATGTTTAAAATAATTAAATTTTTAATTTGTTTGGAATTACCTTGGAATTGTCTCAACGCAATTGTTACACATGTCGCATGTTGCTTGACCTTCACCCATGTTAAATACTTTTTTCCAGCACTTTTTACATGATTCATACCAAGGTTGTCTTTTATTGATCATTTCGGTAATAGTTGTTGTTAGGACGTAGAAAGACTGCAAAGAAATAATAAGAGTTAATGTTAGTTTTTTCAGTTATGCTCATAACTACTTATTTTGCTTTATGGTTGGTACCTGTTGTTTTGATGATGAAATTTTGTTAGCAATTTGTTCTACAGTTGCTTTGCTCGCATTGTCCATTCTCTTTGAAGGTGATTTGATTATCTTCTGGGTATCTTCTTGTTGAGTATAGGTCAAGCTGTGGTTTATAAATATTTGTAAAGTTAAATGAAAAAAATATTAACTTAAACAATGGATAATGGTAAAATAATCTTATATTATATTTAATATATATACATATATTCTTACCATGTCGGATTTTATCTGCTTCATATGTTATGGGATTGATCATCACTATTGTCGTTCTTGTAGTTAATACTTGTAAAATTTCTAATTTGCGCAATTGCATTTTTATTATTATTAGATAACAATTGACTCGAATTTATATTTTATAGACTTACCTTGATATTTTGATGTCATTCCGTTTGATAAAGCAATAATAAGATTTTCCTCTTTTATTTCATAAAGGGCTTCTCCTTTCTTTTCAGCTAAGTCTCCCCACAAGATCAATTTCAACTCTTCACCTCTAATTTTAAAATTTTAAGTATTGTTAAACAAAATTGCAATTATTTGATTTTATATATAGGAAAAACTGTAATTGAACATTAGTAAATAAATATATTACCTTTTGTCCATTAATAGAATTTCTCGAAATTTGCCATTGAATGGTTTTGCGCTAATGATGAAATCAATAATATCTGTCATTAAAATAATTAAAATTAGAATATGAAAGATCGAAATTACAATTTTGTTGCAGGCTTACGTTGCAAATTTCAGGCTTATATTGCAAATTTCAAAACTATTGGGTTCAAAGTGGGAGATTTTGTAAACTTTAAGGTTTCTTTATATAGTTTATCTAAAAATATATTTAATTTTTTAATCAATAAAGTTACTAATTTTATTATTATTATATAATAAAAAATAAAATGTTATAAAATAAATATTTTGAGTATATTTTTAATGATTACGTAAATATATTTCTTGAGATTTTAGTATAATTTTTTAGATAAAAACTAGATAATGTTTTTAATTTCAAGCTAAACAACAACACAAACTTTAAAATAAAATAAAATTCCTATATGGCAAAAGTGGAAAGAAAATCGGATCTCCTACATTCGTTAGTCTCTTAAAAAAATCACATGGGGGTAGCTTGTAATAATATTTTAAATAACACGAATAATAGTAAATTATAAAGTGAAAAAACTTATAAATTAATTTTTCAATTAAGTAATGCAATTTTATTTATATTATTAAATGAAAATTATTTAATTAATTAATAATTATAATATTCATAATTTTTAGTAAGAGCTTGAAATTAATAAATAATTTATCATAAATCTTCAAAAGACTTTGGTCCTCTAACTTGATTCAATAATAACCTTAGAAAATACCTTTCTCCTTCTTTTGGATTTACAGTATTTACACGGCCAATCACACCCCTCGTTGATTCTCTTTTTTTTCATGTTTTTTCTTTAGATTGCCAGACAAAATGCACAGGAAATTCTCTGTAGTAAAAATATAAGAAATAATTATGTAGAAGATATCATATTGGAATATTAATTAATGTACTATATCTACAAATGTAAATAAACAATATCATATATATACTAATAGTGACATTGGAAAATAAATAAGCAAAGAAATAAAAAATTTAAGAATAAAGTTTTTTTCTTGCCTGTATAAATATTGTCTTGCATTTGGATTCTCAGAACGTATTGTAAAGAATTCTGTAAACATTGCCTTTGATACATGCTCCCAAAGTACCACTTCTTGCAAATTTTGATTCTCCCAATAATAGACAACCTGTTTATTAGGTAAATGTAATTGTAAATTTATCACCGGATGATTCATCTCATTTAAATCGAATTCATATATCCTCCATGCAGCTTCTTGTGGAGAGACAAATCTCCATTGTTCTATCTCATCAACCAAATTATTCTCATCATTTGATGCAATGTATACAAATATTTTATCATGCCCTTTGTATACGTACTTATAAAGATACTTTACTGATTTAATGCTGGAGCAGATCGCAACATTTATGTGGCAACCATATCTTGTAAGCAAGTAAGAGTTATACGACACTACCCATCGGTTATCAAGCTCTTTGTTTTTCTTAATTATTTTTCGCTCATTGTCTCTTCTTTGATATATTGGATAACCATCTTTTCCAGCAACAGTTGTAGAAGAAAAACCTCGTAGATAGTGAAATCTGCATTTTCCATTTTTCATACAACCACATTTTTATTACTTTCTCCACATGGACTATGCATCATATGTTTGGTCACTAATTGAAAAAGTAGAGGTTTTTCATCCTCATCTAGCTAAAGCCCCCTTGTCCTTCTCTAACTCTAACTCTTCAAACAAATCTAAAAAGATAAAGATGGTAATGTTTTTTATTCAGGAAATAAATCGCAACAAAGAGGGAGATCCTAAATAGGATTCTACATAAGATTGTCTTCAGATCCCTCTAGAGTTGCTGGATGGCTACGACTCGTCAGCTCGCAAGGCCCAGGTGAAACGTGGCCCAAAAGGCTTGCTGATGCTGTCGCTCGAGATGGCTTGTCGCGATATGAGTCTTTGCCAAGCTTGCGGCCAAGACGAACTGGTACTCGTTCCTTGCTGCGCGAATGGGTCTTGGCCAAGATTTAAGCCAAGACGATCTGGTAATCAACTCCAGCACTCTACTGAAATGCTCCGCTCCAGAACCAGAACTGTCAAAGTATGAGGGATAAAAGGGATATCAATAGATTTACTGCCCAAACAATATGTAAATGGTCAGTAAAAACATGATTAAATGTAATGCAATCAATTATAATTTAATATTATGATGCGAATATTTTATTATAAAAATATGATTTTACATAAGATTGTCTTCATATCCCTCTAGAGTTGCTGGTTGGCTATGACTCGTCAGCTCGCAAGGCTCAGGTGAAACGTGGCCCAAAAGGCTTGCTGATGTTGTCGCTCGAGATGGCTTGTCGCGATATGAGTCTTGGCCAAGCTTGCGGCCAAGACGAACTGGTACTCGTTCCTTGCTGCGCGAATGGGTCTTGGCCAAGATCTAGGCCAAGACGATCTGGTAATCAACTCCAGCGCTCTACTGAAATGCTCCGCTCCAGAACCAGAACTGTCAAAGTACGAGGGATAAAAGGGATATCAATAGATTTACTGCCCAAACAATATGTAAATGGTCAGTAAAAATATGATTAAATGTAATGCAATCAATAGTGTGGCGATAATATAAGTTAATCTATTTTTAAATTTAAATAATTTGTTAAATATAACATATGTATAATAATATATTTTTTAAATGTAAATTATTTTAATTATTATTATATTATTTGAAGAATAATATTCTTTATTCAAGTTAATATTTTTTATTTTATTTTATTATTAAATTTAGTAAAGAGATTGATTTTAAGACAGTTGAAGAAACATAAACTAAATAAAAGTGGAAAATAAATTGTAATATTTATACTTTTTCTAACATAAATTATATGGTAAAAAGAAGAAATATTTTATGAGAATAATTGAGAAGTTTATTTATAAGTATTGACAATATTAGCCATATATTATCAAAATAATTTACATTAATTTTATTTTTATGAAAGAAATAAGGGTTAATAATATTTATTTTATTTTTATTAGTTAACTATAATTTCAAGGCAATACATGGTTTATTGTTTCAGAAAAAATTACTTTTAAAGTTAAGAAAATCATAAAAATGAAAAATAAAAAGAAAATTTATAACTTTTTCTAAAATTAATTCAGTGACAACTGTTTGTTAATGAGTTTTAATAATATAAAGGGATGAGGTTAGATATTTAAAAAAATACTAAAAATTAATATTTTATAATCTAATCATCAAATATTTATGGTTATACATTTTTCTCCAATATTTATAAGTTTTTTTCAACTTTTTACCATTTTTTTATTTTTTAACCACTTATAATGTTTATATTAAAAAATTTAGGATATTATAGGATTTTTAATGTAAATCTTAAAACTATAGTGTCCGAAGTGAAAAAAAATTTAAACCATAAAAAATTATGTTGTTTACCTTAAAATCTGTGCTAGGTAAAGTGATAAGATATATTTTTTTAAAAATTGGTTATATTTTTATTTATCATTATAATATTATGGGTCGAATACATGATCTACATCATCAACATAACATACGATAGGTACATAAAATATATTAAATAAATATTTATTGTAAACTTAAAATTGTTAGAAAGTTAACGTTAAATTAACTTTGAAATGAGATATTGTTACAATGAGTAACCTTTTGAATCTTTAAATTGATAATTAAAATTAGATGACACAACTCTGAATCCCACCTCTCTGGAAAAAAACGTGCAACTCAATATGCATGAGTCATATATTAAAAAAATAATAAAATAAATTGATTAATAGTTAGTTACTAATTTACAAGTTATCATTATACCTAAAACAATTAAATAAATATTTATCGTAAACTTAAAGTCCTTAAAACCTTAAATTTAAATTATTTTTTAAATTAATAACAAATAGATGAGGGTAAATTTGTATAACATAATAGACTGCTATAAAAGTACATAGAAGATCTCACTCATGGATTCTTAATGCGAGTGATGAAATGTTGATTAAGTTGATATAAATAAGAAAATTAAATAAGAAATCATGTTCTAAGCCATAAGTGATAGGTAAAAAACTAAAAGTTATGGATTAAATGAGATACATAAATATTCTAACGTTATTATCATTTTAATCTAATAAAAAATATTTTAAAATTGGAATAGTTTATTTATTTATAATAATAATAAAAGTTTCATGACTTAACTATTACTACTATTATTATTCTAATCCAAAAATTTAAGAAAGCATATTTTTTTCTTTCAAAAGATAACAAAATATGATATTATTACGAAAAGAAGAAAAAAATAAAGGACAAGTATATTAACAAAGTTATCCCTTTTATTAAATTATAATCACAATTATTTTTAGACTATTTTTTTAATTATTATTGTTGTTGTTATTTTCTATTTCATGCATTTCCATTATTAAACTAAGAACTAGAAAGAAAAAATATGAGAGAAAAAATAAAAAAATAAAGTAAAAAATGATAATTATTTTTAGTTAAAAATTAAAAAACTATAAAAAATATGTAAAATAAATAAGAAATTATATTGCCTTAATAAATATTTTTTTAATAAAAAATAAAAAAAACTATGAAAACCATTTTATAATATATTATTCTTAAAAATTATATATACACAAATATTAAATTACTTAAGTTTGATTTCGTAAAATTTGTAATTAAATATACAAACTATTTTTCTTCATGTTTATGTATGAGAAAAAATCACATATAAAAGTACATAGAAGATCTCACTCATGGATTCTTAATGCGAGTGATGAAATGTTGATGAAGTTGATATAAATAAGAAAATTAAATAAGAAATCATGTTCTAAGCCATAAGTGATAGGAAAAAAAACTAAAAGTTATGGATTAGATGAGATACATAAATATTCTAACGCTATTTTCATTTTAATCTAATAAAAAATATTTTAAAATTGGAATAGTTTATTTATTTATAATAATAATAAAATTTTCATGACTTAACTATTACTACTATTATTATTCTAATCCAAAAATTTAAGAAAGTATATTTTTTTCTTTCAAAAGATAACAAAATATGATATTATTACGAAAAGAAGAAAAAAATAAGGGCAAGTATATTAACAAAGTTATCCCTTTTATTAAATTATAATCACTATTTTTTTAGACTATTTTTTTAATTATTATTGTTGTTGTTATTTTCTATTTCATGCATTGCCATTATTAAACTAAGAACTAGAAAAAGAAAATATGAGAGAAAAAAATAAAAGAATAAAGTGAAAAATGATAATTATTTTTAGTTAAAAAATAAAAAAACTATAAAAAATATGTAAATTAAATAAGAAATTATCTTGCCTCAATAAACTATTTTTAAAAAAAAATAAAAAAAACTATGAAAACCTTTTTATAATGTATTATTCTTAAAAAGTATATATACACAAATATTTTTTTTAATAAGCAGAGATTATATTAGAAACCTGTCATGAAGATCATGACGAACAAAACAAAAGTCAGCTGTCCAAGCTAGGCAGCACAAGCAGAAAACGAAACCAACAAACTAAGAAAGCAAGAAAGATAAACCTCCGGGCTCAGGAAACAACAACCTGACTACTAAAAAGTCAAGCCGGAGTTTGCATCATATCAGCTAGACTGAAAGCAAATTAATGATCCTTACTCTTCAGCCACTAATGCCATAAGGAGAATATCATATTCACACACTGCCATTCCGTTACCTCTTTCTGCCTAAAGACCTTCGCATTCCGGCGTTTCCACAGGGACCAAATCACCGCGTAGAATAGAGTTGCCCATTGCCTGCCAGAGAGCTTGTCGTGGGTTGGAAGATAATGTCCCCAAGATCTCCAAAGTCCCGTGAGATCGCGAGGTTGGCACCACACCACCCGAAGCCAACGCATGATCAACTCCCAAACCCTACTGGCCACCGCACATCCTAGGAAGAGATGAGCAGCATCTTCCGAGCTGTTATTACACATTGGACAGCTATTCTGATCTTCCGTGATCATGTTACGTCTCTCTAAGAACGTCCTGGTCACTATTCTTCCCCTCAAAGATAGCCACAAGAAAAACTCAACCCGAAACGGAACCAGCCCCGTCCAACAGGACCGAAGCAGTGGTATCAAATTTGTCAAACTGATCAGAACAAACAATTTTGAAACCTTCTTCGAGTATGACTAACATATGAACGTGTGACATTCTCCTTTTATAAAATTCAATAACATGAACATGTGCAACTACTTTTCCAAATACTTGTTTCTTAATAGCTTGATCTTTGAGATCTTGAATTTTTGCTCGAAAAACCCTCACAACTAAATCAGGACGATCCTATGCAAGTTTCCCTCTATAAGCTGATCTTGAATCTCTTTCCAATATGGATTGCATGTCATAGTAATAAACAAATCAGGCTTCCCAAGATGTTGGACCAATGATATCGAATCAAGGTATCGTCGTCGCATATCTCATGGCCCTCCAACAAAAGAGGCAGGAAGGATTAACCTTTTTTCCACTTCACTTCCTCTAGTTTCTCCTGACATGACACTATCAGCAATACCTTGGTACAATTCAGATCGAATTTTTGCTTCCTGATGACGGAAGAAATCAAGTTTGGTAGTCTCCAATTTAATGTACACTTCTACAACATATTGTTGGAATAGTTTACCAGATAGTAAAAGTACTCTCTACACGATACTTTTGATATTGTAGGTCTATACACATCTATATGTTAAAAAAATTATGTGAAAATTCTAAAAGACACATGGAAAAAAAATAGAGCTAAAAATTGAAATAATATCATATTAATTAAAAGCTTACCTTCTGTTTCTTGATCAAAAATATTTTCTGCAGAGGTAAATGTCAGAATAGTTGAAAAGTTTTCTGTAGTTGTTGTATTAGTATTGGAAGACCTTCTGCATTGTTTGAAAATATTCTGATGCCAACCAACTTCTCCTTTAGGGCATGAAAGTGGGTATCGGAGAGGATCATAACAACTAAAGTAATGTTTAATTGTGTGGCTCTGTCTCGAATGTGCATGAACAACTATATATCTTTCAAATGGAACATTAGAATTATTTCCTTCAATCCATATAGCAGCAACTTGATCAACAGAAGGTGAGTTATAAACTCTTTGATCAATATTAACACTTGTGTTGTTATGGATTTGTAAATCGTTAAATGAGAAAATATCTTTGAAGCCTTTAAAAAATTTAGCATATGAGTTATTTTCCAAAACCTTCATCAATTTATTCATAATGTTTTCATCCAAGTTAGCATTCTCCATAATTCTCATCCTATTGTGTAGCTCAGTATCATAAAAATAAAGTTGAAAATGCACTGCATTATTCTCTGCGGGCACCAATCCAGGAAAAACACTAACTCACTCTAATCTTGAAAACAGTTTTTTTTTTTGATAAAACAGAAAGACGAGTGAATCTGAACTGAATAAATACAGAAGAGTGGAGTTATTAGTTTTGTAATTTTGTTGGCGATGCTTTGTAGTTTAGGGTTTAATAGGTAGGTTAATTAATTAAATAATCAATGGATTTAATAAGTAGATTAATTAATTAAATACGTGATTGAGTAATAGATTTATTCAATTTTAATAATAGGTAGGTTAATTAATTAAATAAGTGGTTGAATAATAGACATATTGTAGGTAATCTTGAAAACGAAAAAAAAAATTGATAAAACGGAAAGAAGAGTGAATCTGAACTGAATAAATATAGAAGAGTGGAGTTATTAGTTTTGTAATTTTGTTTGCGATGCTTTGTAGTTTAGGGTTTAATAGGTAGGTTAATTAATTAAATAATCAATGGATTTAATAAGTAGATTAATTAATTAAATAAGTGATTGAGTAATAGATTTATTCAATTTTAATAATAGGTAGGTTAATTAATTAAATAAGTGGTTGAATAATAGATATATTGTAGGTAATTTTATAAAAATTAAAAGTCTATTACACTCTTAAAATTTTTAATAATTAAAGAGTATAATAGTAATTTAAAGAAATAAGCTCCTTCGTGCTTTTTATATACTATTTAAATGCATTATTCAAGGTCTTTAAAACTGAACCGAGAAATTGAATAGAAAAAGCTAGAGATTCAAGGTTTTTAATTGGAGTCGAACGATCAAATAAGGTTCAATTGAACATGTTTTATAATTGTTTAACTCATTTTTTTACAAAAAAAATATAATTTTTTATTTAATTTAGTAAGGAATTATTAATTTTAAAGTTGATTATTAAAATTCAAAAAATAATTTGACATTTCATAAACGTAATAACGATGTGTAATTTAAAAAGGAAGAAAATAAAACTAGGAATAAATAATTTTTAATTTAGAAAAAATTAGAAAATATGAAGGAATATATATAACTTAAAACATTTGGAGAGGATTTTCCCTTATCCAAACAATTGATGTTTGCTCAATTCATCATGAATTTTCCCACAAAAAAATTGAAATTGATTGAACAGTGAGATAAAAAACATGTGTTCATTTGAAGTTTAAAAAAAATAAAAGTCTGAATCGTTAAACATGACTTAATTGCCATGATTCACTGATTGAACCAGTCGAATCATTAATTTAATTTTTATTAGTTAAATCAAAATATACTTTTCAAGCTAAAATTGAATTGGAAACCTAACGAGTCCCCAATTTTACAGACGGCCCTGTCTTGTTTTCAAAATATTGATTTTTTTTGTTATATAAAACATAAACCAATGCTATTTTAATTGTTTGTTTAATCACTGTCTATTACTCTTGTTAATTTTTTTAAATACTCCATATTGTGATAGAAAGTTAGTGTGTTATACCACATCATTGGTTGTTGTCACATGACAATACGCCACATCAAAACATATTATGTGGTACACTCCACTTCATGATCATGCCATTTTCAAACGATGACGTAACACATGATATGTTGGTGTAATATTGCTTTACTAAGGAAAATTGTGTAATGTCATAATTCAATCACCATAGGAGTGGTAATTAGAATAAATATATATATAGATAAATAAGGTGATCATTGAATAAACAATTAATAATCAATAAATTTATAACTCAGTGTTACTTCCTACAAAATAGTTGGAGAGCAAGATTTTGAGTTTAAATTGTTTTGTTTATAATTCATATCTATGTAAAAAACATATTATCAATTATCATTGCAATACGTGACATCAAACCATGACCTACATCATAAAAATGACATATATTAACCAGTCGAATTACAAACTCACGTAAAAAAGAAAAAAAACAACTCTAGTAATGAAACTAAAATATTTCTTTTCCATTGAAGGTTTGTTTGATCAGGAAGAAGCATACTCCTGATCAATCACACCCTCTAGTTCTCGAAACAAAATTTAAGACCCTCGATTGGTTTGACAAGTGACACACATTTAATAATTTAGCTAGTTAATCAAATATAATTATATTAATTAATAATAATAATAATCACTAATAAATCAGAGGGGTTCATTTGGTAGTTCACAATCCAACATTGTTGCGATGCCATCCCACCAAAACTTGTTGGAGAAGTCATATATCAGATCATTATCTTCCAACTGATGAGCCTGATCTTGATCATGATGGTGCAATGCTAGTCCTCCTCCTCCACCACCACCACCACCAACTGCACTAACTGCACTAACCACTAAATTATTTCCGCCTATGATATTAATATTTCGTTTCCCTAAGTTTTCACCCTCCGAAAATTTGAAAATTGACGTTGGAGATTCAACATCACCGCCACCAAAATTGAATCCAAATCCAACACCGCCTCCTCCTCCTCCGCGGCTACCGCCAGAAATAGCTGCAGTTGCTTGATTAGCTGATGAGCACATATTTTGCCATGCTGTTAGTATGTCCAAGCACCGGGGCGGTCCATTGTTGTTAATATTGTTATTGTTATTATTGTGACTGAGCAGCTGGGGTGGTCCATTTTTGTACGGCTTAATAACGTTATTAAGATTATTAGTCTCCTTCCCGAAACGAGCTTCGGCTTCGAGGCGAGCGCTTTCCCATTGAGCCATGTGGCTGATGAGGTTGGTTGCAGTTGCAGTAGTAGTGTTGTTCATTTGGTGGTGGTTGGAGTAGATGTGGGATGATTTGTGGGTGACGGGATCAATCCCCATTTTGGCTAGCCGTTTCTTTAGATGTGTGTTCCAGTGGTTCTTGATCTCGTTGTCGGTTCTCCTTGGCAAGTTCGCAGCTATAGCAGCCCATCTGAAAAATAAAAAATTATTATTATTATATGTAGAGCTTATACATTATAACTGTATTACTAATTAATAGGGTAACTTATTAAATCTAAACATGATTAGTTCTCAAGCGAAGTGGTTCAATTAAGTACGTGAATATTTTCAAAAAAAAATTAAGTGTGATTCAACTAATTTGTACTCTCTTTTTTTTACCATGAAAAACAAAGTTACTTAATTACCTTAATATTTTATTTATATATAATCTAATCAATTTTTAAAAAAGGTCAAAAATAAAAATAAAAGTGAAAAATAAATTTACTTGTTGCCTAGAAGAGCGTGGAGTCGAATAATGGTTTGTTCTTCACGTAGACTAAAATTTCCCCTCTTAATCTTAGGATTCAGATAATTATTCCATCGAAGTCTGCAGCTCTTCCCGCACCTTCGTAACCCTTTAACATAATAATGATATCAACAAATTAACTTAATAAATATCACTTTATTAATAATTATACATATTAATCAGCAATATAATATATGGTGATGAATTAAAATCATAATGAGTAAATATCGAATTGAATATAATTAATTTATATAAAATAACCAGCTTTTTGTGACAAAGAGCTCCAGCTTCCATATCCGTTTTGAAGAAGGTATGTTAGTAGCTTCCGGTCCTCTTCTGGAGTCCATGGGCCTCTCTTCAACCCCGATTTCTCTACGTTGCGTCCAAACGACTTTACCATATTTCTTTTCTTGTTTTCAGGATCTAATTTATAATAATAATAATAATATATTGAGACTACTAGAGATGTGGTAGTAGTGGAGGGGAGAGCTGAAGTTGGAGAAGCAGAGAGACGGGCTTGGTCTATTTATTTATACATGGGCCTCAAGTTTACGGACAGTCGAGAAATACTTAAATTCATATTTCCTTGGCTGTGTGTGTCACTGGCTCACTTCCATGTATTTATTTGTTTTTTTTCCATAAAAATGTTAAATATTGGCTTGATAAAATATTAAATATAGGCCCAAGTTATGTCGACCCATGAGTGTTCTAATTCTATTAGGATTTATATTATATGTGCTACAAGGTTGAAGTCATGTAGGAGTCTTATATACTTGTCATACATGTATTAAGAATTTGTAGCTGAGTAGAACTAGGAGATTGTAACCTAGAAGGATTCTAAGAGAGTTTAGAATACTTCCTTGAGGTGTATAAATAAAAGTCCTATGGTATTGGTTTTCTCACAAGTTGTACTTTCTACTTTGATCATCATAGTGAGATTTTCTCTGCCTTGCCACCTGAAAAGGTTTTTCATGTAAAAACAAAGTGTTCTTTCTCTCTTCCTTACCCTTTTACTTTAGAGTTCTTTATTGTGTGGGTTGATTCAAAGGTAAATAAGGTCAATTATTCACAACAATTGGTAGCAGAGCTCTTGGTTTAGAGTTCGGATATGCTTTCGTGGTTTTGAATAAGCTATTGCAATAGGATGAGCGGATCGAGTATGAAGGTTGAGTTTGTGAAGTTCAATGAAAAGAATAATTTCACCATATGGCAAACAAGAGTTTATGATTTGTTGGTACAATAGAAGCTTCACTACGTCTTGAAGACTAAGAAACCGGAGAAGATTGAGGATGCAGATTGGGAAGACTGCAAGGAGACTACGTTCAGCACAATCAAGTCGTGTTCATCGGATTCCATAACATACACAGTATTTGATACTAAAAATGTTAAGGAACTGTGGGAGAAACTCGAGGCAACCTATCTGAATAAAGGTCTATCTAACCGGTTAGAGATGAAGAAAGATCTGTATAGTACGAGGATGCCTGAAGGAGGGGATATACGTGACCATATTGACTTGTTCATGAAGAAAATTGTTGAGTTAGAGCGATTGGGGACCGTGTATCAAGATGAGGAGAAAGCTTTAATGCTCCTCAAATCATTGTCAAGTTCGTATGATCACCTTAATACGACTCTACTCTATGGCAAGCAAACAGATGGTCTTGAGGAGATCACTAGTGTTCTCAGGAATCAGAATAAGACTCAGAAAATAGGAGATGAGGGTTTTTAAGCAGAGAGTTTGGTTGCTGAAAATAGAGGCAGAGATCAGAAAAGAGGTTCGTCTTCAAGGGGGAAGTCCAGAGGAAGATCAAAGTCCATAATGAAAGATGTCACGTATTTTAAGTGCAAAGAAAAAGGACACTATAAATGTGATTGTCCTTAGTGGAAAGCGGGGAAGGGGAGGAACGATGGTTCGTTTAAGGTAGCCAGTACTGTCACGGATAACTCTTCTGATGAGGAGGTATTGGTGGCGGCTGCAGGTAATGAATTTTTCTAACTCCATGGACTTTGGATTCTGGATGTTCACATCATTACTGTCCGCATATGGAGTGGTTCAATTCCCATAGTGAGTGCGATGGTGGTAGTGTATCTATGGGTGATGATCATCCTTCTAAAGGGGTGGGTGTGGGTACTATTAAGGTGAAGATGCATAACGGTATAATCAGGGTTTTGCCTAACGTTAAACACGTCCCAAAACTCAAGAAAAATCTGATTTCTCTTGGGTACTTGGAAAAGACAGGATACGAATACTCAGCAGGACCGAGTGATGGGATTCTAAAAATAACAAAGGAATCTTTGGTTATTATGGAGGTTAAGTGGCTGGCCAATAATTTGTATAGATTGATCGGTTGTACTGTTGTGGCAATGAGGCTGCAACTTCAGTAGCAGAACTAGAGGTTGATGATTTTGCTTTATGGAATATGCGTTTAGGGCATATGAGTGAGCGGGGAATGTCAGAATTGCATTAGAGGAATCTGCTGAAAGGTATCAAGCACTGTAAGTTGGGATTCTGTGAATTTTATGTACTTGGTAAACAATGCAGGGTTAGTTTCAAGTTGTCTACACACAGAAGCAATGAGGTACTGCAGTATGTGCATAGTGATGTATGGGGTCCAGCAAGTGTTCAATCGCAAGATGGAGTTGTTTATTTTGTCAGTTTCATTGATGACTGCTCCAAGAAAGTGTGGTTGTATTTCATGAAACAGAAATCTGAGGTATTCACTATTTTCAAGAAGTGGAAAGCAGAGGTGGAGAAGAAAACAGGGAAATAATTAAAGTGTATAAGGTCTGACAATGGTACAGAGTATAAAAACGTAGATTTTGCTCAGTTTTGTCAAGAACACGGGATTGCTAGGAACTTTTCTACTCCTTGTACACCTCAGTAGAACGGTGTAGCTGAAAGGTTAAACCGAACTCTTCTTGAAAAAGCTAGGAGTATGAGGTTACAAGCTGATTTGCCTAAGTATTTTTGGGCAGAAGCATTGAACACAACATGTTACATTGTGAATAGGTCCCCGTCAGCAAAATTGGACAATAAAGTACCAGAAGAACTGTGGTATGGGAAGTCTATTGATTATTCTAATCTTAGAATTTTCGGTTGTCCAGCTTATGTGCATATACCTAATATGCAAAGGTCAAAATTGGACGCCAAGTCTAGAAAGTGTGTATTTCTCGAGTATGAAAAAAGGGTGAAGGGCTTTAGACTATGAGATCCAGAAGTAAAGAAGATTGTCATTAGCAGAGATGTTGTATTTGATGAAGCATCCATGCTAAAAGACAAGAATATTTCACAGTCAGAGCTTCCTACTAAAAAGGATTCTAAGGTTCTGGTGGAGTTTCAACTAGTAAAGATTCAAGAATAAGAAGATAGTGATGAGAATGTGGAGCAAGTTGATCCTCTAGGTGGACTTGAGCAGGTGCAGGAGAGTTCAGTCATGGATAGACTCAGACGCAATATCAGGCCTCCTCAAATGTATGGTTTTGAGGATATGATTTCATTTGCATTGGTTACTAGTTATGGAGATCCGGGTTCTTTTCAGGAATCAGTTGCTAGTCTAGAAAAAGAAAGGTGGATGGAAGCAATGGTGGAAGAAATGGAATATCTGCATAAGAATGAAACTTGGGAGTTGGTTAAACTACCTAAGGGGAAGAATGCAATCGAGTGCAAGTGGGTCTATAGGAAGAAAGACGGAATGACTGAAAAGGATGGCTATAAGTACAAAGCAAGGCTTGTAGCCAAGGGATACTCACAGAAAGAAGGGACTGACTACAATGAGGTGTTCTTTCCTATGGTGAGGCATACTTCAATTCGGGTTTTGTTAGCCATGGTAGCAAAGTGTGACTTGGAACTTGAGCAAATGGATGTTAAAACTGCATTTCTCCATGGCGATTTGGAGGAGCAGATTTACATGAAATATCCTGAGGGTTTCGGGCAGCTTGGTAAAGAGGATCACGTTTGCAGGTTGAAAAAGTCATTGTATGGATTGAAGCAATCACCAAGGCAGTTGTACAAATGGTTTCATGATGCATATTGACTTTATGCGTTGTGAGTATGATTATTGTGTCTACTATAGATTGTTAGCTGATGGGACTTACATTTATCTATTACTATAGGGGTAATAGTATTTTACACCCTTGTACTATCACCGAAAAACAGATACCTCCCCTGTACTTTAAAACGTCCATGACACCCCCCTAAACTATTGTTCCCATGCAAAAAGGTTTTTAATGCACATTTTTACAATTCTAAAAAATTCTAAAAATTCTAAAAAAAATGTAAAAATTCACAAAAAAATGTATTTAACATAATGTTCAAGAAACATTGTAAAAAATTCCAAAAATTTACAAAAAAATGTAATTAATTATGAATAGAAGGGCCTTTTTATCCGAAAATAATAGTTCAGGGGGGTGTCATGGACGTTTTAAAGTACAGGGGAGGTATCTATTTTTCGGCGATAGTACAGGGGTATAAAATACTATTACCCCATTACTATATGTTGATGATATGTTGATTGCTGCAAATAGTATAGATAATGTAAATCAGCTAAAAATGCAATTGAGTACTAAATTTGATATGAAGGATCTTGGTTCTGCAAAAAAAGATCCTTGGCATGAAAATCTATAGAGACAGGAAGAGGAAGAAGTTATGGGTTTCTCAGGCAAAGTACATTGAAAAGGTGCTTGAGAGGTTTGGCATGGATAAAGCCAAACCAGTATGATTCTTAGTGTCCCCAGTCAAATGATGAGATTGATCGGTTGTTGCAGCCTCATTGCCACAATGATCTCCGTTAGCTAGTCACTTTAAGTTGTATGATTCTTAGTGTCCCTAGTCAAATGATGAGATTGACAAGATGTCTAGGGTTTCTTATGCCAATGTCGTTGGTTGTGTGATGTATGCTATGATTAGGGGTGTTAATTCGGGTCTACGGGTCCGGATCCGGCTAGACCCCAAAGACAAGTGGTTGGGACCAAACCAGGTCCCGACCAAAAACGGGCCCAAATCTGGGACCCGGCCTCGGTCCGGCAAAGTTGTCCAGGTCTCGGGTCCAGACCCGGACCCGACTTAATATATATATTTTTTAATTAATTTGTTAATTACACTTCTAAGTTTGGAGGTTACTTTCGTTGGAGGTTATAAGACAATCTATAAATTTCATTCAATTTTTTCTCAAGTTCTGCATAAATACCATATCCCACTCCTTCCCTTTCTCCACCTCTGTTCCATTCATACCATCATCTTATTCCATTTCCTTTCTATTACTCACTTCATTCTCCTCCATGTTATCCCAAAACCATAATTATATTCAATACATATTGCTCTATTAACTAGTTAAATTGCTCTATCTAAGACCCTCCATAATTATATTCATACATACTGCAATTCATACATATTCAGTACATAATATAGCATTCATCCTCCATAATTAACTAGTTAAAATAAAACCCTTTAAATTCCTCAAAAAAAAATATAAAACAGATTCGGAAGTGTAGGAAGAGAGTTTACCTCAGAATCGGATGTATCTTTTTATGGCGCGATGGAGACGGACGGGGACGAGGAGAGACCGAGAAACGAGGTGCACGACGGTGAAGGAGGTCACGGTGTGGTTGCTGCTGGAGGAGGAGGAGTTCACGGTGAAGGAGGTGCACAATGGTGGGTGAATGACGAATTGACGATGACGGTGACGGATTTGTTGGAGGAGGAGGTCAGGTGTGCAATGGCTGAAGAAGAGAAGAACGAAGAGGAAAGTTGTTGTTGCTGGTTTAGTGTTTAGGGTTTTTTTTTTGAGCAATTAAATTTTGCCGGGTCTCGGGTCTGGCCCGGATAGATCCAGCAATGACCAGGTCGGGACCGGGTCTGGCCCGGATAGATCCAGCAATGACCAGGTCGGGACCAGACCCGGTCCCGACCAAATCTGGGTCCAAAAATTGGACCCGGTCCTGACCCGAAACTCCGAGTTCGAGTCCGGGTCTTCCAGTCCCGGGTCTAATTGTCACCCCTAGCTATGATGTGTACTAGACCAGATTTGGCACATGTTGTGAGTGTGATTAGTAAGTTTATGGCTAATCTAGGAAAAGAACATTGGCAGGCTGTCAAGTGGGTTTTGCGATATTTGAGAGGTACTTCTAATTTTGGTATTCAGTTTGGTTCTTGTGATGATAAGTTGTCTCTTGTTGGGTTTGTGGATTCCGATTATGCTGGAGATTTAGATGGTAGAAAGTCTACTACAGGGTATATTTTCTTATTGTCTGGTGGTCCTGTTAGTTGGCGATCTACAATACAATCTATGGTAGCTTTGTCTACAACAGAGGCAGAGTATATGGCTCTGACAAAGGCGGCTAAGGAAGCAGTATGGTTAAAGGGAATGGTTTCAAAGATTGGTTGCAATCATGAAACTATTCGGTTACATTGTGATAGTCAGAGTGTGATTCACTTGGCCAAGAATCAAATATATCATGCTAGAACGAAGCATATTACTGTGAGGTATCCACAAGGTTAGAGAATTGGTTAATTCTTGTGAGATTGACAATACAGCTGATATGTTGACAAAGACAGTGGTGGTAAACAAGTTTAGGCATTGCCTAGACTTGGTTAGTGTGTTGTAGACACACTAGGCCTTTAGGGGTATTGACAAGTCAATGATGATGTATTTCAGAGTTGATGATGGAAGAGATTTCAAGCCAAGGTGGAGATTGTTAAATATTGGCTTGAAATATTAAATATAGGCCAAAGTTATGTCGGCCCACAAGTGTCCTAATTCTACTAGGACTTGTATTACATGTGCTACAAGGTTGAAGTCGTGTAGGAGTCTTTTATACTTATCATACATGTATTAGGAACTTGTGGTTGAGTAGAATTAGGAGATTGTATCCTAGAAGGATTCTAAAAAAGTTTAGAATACTTTCATGAGGTGTATAAATAAGGATCCTATGGTATTAGTTTTCTCACAAGTTGTACTTTGTACTTTGATCATTATAGTGAAATTTTCTCTGGTTTGCCCGTAATTTTTTACTTCAAAAGGTTTTTTACGTAAAAATAAAATGTTCTTTCTCTTTTGTTTACTCCTTTATTTTAGATTTTTTTTATTGTGTGGGTTGATTTAAAGGTAAATAAGGTCAATTATTCATAACCGAAAACGAAAGGAAAAAACATTAATCATTGTGGAACAGTTATTATTATATATATAATTGTCTTAAAATAGTGGCAGAACGGTGAAAGAAAAAGACAAAAAAAAGTATTGTATAAAACACGACAACAACCACAGTACAATTAAAGGGTCCCCAAATAAATAGTCCTCCCTAGATTCTAAGGTACGATGATCCTTTGCGCGCATAAATATATGCCAGAACCTTTCATCTGATCCTGATTTTTATTTTCATATATGGATTAGGATTAATTATTATTAGTCTTTTAAAAAGTAAAATTAATTACTATAACTAGTACAATTAAGGATCAGAGTTTCGAATTTTTTAGATAATGATAATTCTTGTTTATATATATATATATAGTTCGATTTATTTCAATTAGCACAATCTTCTAAATTAATTTCTTATCTTTATTATGATCCGTGACAACAAAAAAATACTATAAATGATTAAAAGAGTAAATAAATGGTTATGATGATGAAAAGTAATAATTATCACATGAGATGTTCCCAAAAGAAAATGAATAAAGAATTAATCACACTACAGTCTTGGACCACAGATGGTTTAATTTAACTCTTTGTAAATTGTAATTAAAACTCTTAATTAGTAACTAATTAAAGGTGTGATCTGAATATTGAAAAATACAGTGCAATGATGGGTTAGTTACCAAACGCAGTAGGAGCAGTAACAGTCTAACAGAGATGAATAATTATCAGAAGACAGCAAAGCACAGTTACAGGCTGCATTCACAGGCCTCCTTTTAATTTCGCAGCAACGCTGATATAGATAGACTGTATGTAGTACACCAATCCTATTCCTTGCTAGCTAAGGCCTCTCTCAATTTTATTTTATTTAATTTGTGCAGTTACTGGAGACAGATCGAGGAGGCTGATAAATGTTAGACATATCTTCAATTGTAAATGTGTATACCAGTTACTGTTAGTACTCCATAAAACCAGTTGCGAAACAAAAGCAAAAAAATTGATTTAAGTGCAGGAGAGTACCTATGTAGCTGGGAGCATGTTAAAATGGTAATAAAATGAATAAATAAAATTGGTCCCCAATAAAATTGCTACCAAAGTACAAAACACTCCTCACTAAGCATCATTCACATATGCAATCTGTTCTAACAAGAACAAGTTGTGGTGGTGGTGTTGGATTTTGGGCGTTGAGGTCGGCTTTAGTGGTTTTGGTGTGCATAGAGTTGGTGCATGATGGAAGAGATGATGATGTTTAATATTTAAATGTATGCCACGTAGGATAATAATATTAGAAATTATTTTTTATAATCTCTAGAAATTATAGAAATTGGATTTAATAGACGCGAGAACCTTTAGGGTTTAATTATACAAATCTAAGAATTTCAAGGGTACAATTGAAAACTTAAGGACCTATGTGGTTCAAAATGGCATACACTTTATTCCTTACTTAGTGGGCCTGTATTGTACGAACTGCAGGATGAGTTCAAGCCCATAAATTTATACTTAAAGTTTAAACCTAACAAACAAATGTTACATTTTCAAACATGGGCCTTTGACTTTGGGCCTGAGGAGGTAACTGAAGAATTGAAAGAATTGCTGCTACCTCTGCTCCTCTTCCTGTTCCTGATGAGATCATACCAGACCATTTATTCGTTAGTTGAGTGGGCGTGGATGTTAGATTTTGTGCAAAAATATATACACCAAATTCATGCTTGTAAGGGAAAAGATAATATTTATATTGATTAAATAAAGGGCATGTCTCCATCCATCTTCCACTGTGGTACTCCAATTTTGAAAGGATATTACAGCAAAACCATGGACTTTACATAACTAGTAACTAAAGGTAAGCTTCGTCTATAAACCATGCCTATATCTTATCTTCTTCTTCTTCTTTTTCACTAAATCTATGAATTTATTACAACCATATAAAATATTGTTGTAATAGAAAAACATGGTTGCCACGGCAGCATAAGCAAAGCTGGAAGTGGGACCCAGTTAGAGAGTATCCAAGTGGCAGACTGGGAAGTTCTTTAAGTTTAAGGTGATGGGCAAAAAAGTCCAAGTTCCGTTGGGTGACGAATGCAAAACCTGAACCGCGTGTCTGATTAGTGCAGGAATAGCTGGTATGGGACCCAGATCATTACATGTCGACCGTTATAAAGGCCTAACACTTTCCAGAATCCAGATACCTGACCTCATCATTTGTGGGACCCACGGATGTAGAAAATTGTCCACCCAGGGAATATGACGTGGCAGAAAAATACTCCGTCAATCCGCCTGTAATAACCCCTTAAAATCAGGGTGCGGTTTGCCTTTGTCAAAAGACTTGGAAAATGAAATGCACGAGTGAAGTGATTATGTTTTTTTTACGCAATTTTTTTTTGTACCGTAATACCAAAAATAAATAAAAAAGTTCATTTTTCTTTTATTGGAAACTCTATTGCGCGCCGTCACTTCTAGTTAATAATTAATTACTTTTTTTAATTTTTCTTTCTTGTTAGGGAAATGCAATTTTGAATTAGTTTCTGAAATCTAAACTTCCTTCTTTTACGAAAAAACAAATTGCTAATCCTTACCCGCCCATGCTTCAGTTGTGCATTAAATAAATAAATTCCTTAAATCACTCTCAAAATACCAACAATATAAAAACGACATGTACTAACTAGTTTTTTTTAGGCGAACTCTAATAGTGAATAATTACACTTTCGTTACTCTTATTTATACCGATGTGTGCTCCCCTAAACTTTTCATATGAAAAAATCAATATAAAATTGTATAAGGTTTGATCTTTTAAGTCGTACATATACGGAACATAATATTATATACAGTTATTAGTACAAGATTAAACTTCACATCTTTATTTAAAGAATTCAAGACCACTTAAGCTATTACTAGAACTTATGTAGGATAAGTTTATTTAAAAACATTTATATTTTTATGGTGATAGAATGGTGATATCGTATGTTCGTTTGAGGGGAGGAGATGCACTAGGAAAAGAATGACAAATGACAAGAAGCTAGTTAGCTCTTCACTTTGAGATATTGTTAAGAGGGTGAAATCGTGTAGGACTCAACTTTGTCGAAGTTAGGGGTTGGGCTGCAGATTTTCATCATGTGCCGAAAACTAAAACACCACATGCTACAAACTATTAATTTTTAAAACATAGAAAAGAAATGAGGAAAAGTATATATTAATATAATTGCATCATATGCTTCGAAGCGTTACAGCTTGAAAACGGAATGCATGCATCATGAAATGAATGAATGGATAAAGTTAGAAGAAAATAACGAATGAATGAATGAATGATTCACGAGAGATCGTAGAAAGAATATTTATTTTGCATTCTTTTCATGTTGAGACTTCATTTTGTTTCTTGTGTCTTTCTAATTCCTAGTTGCAATAAAGAAGGAGGAAGAATATAATATGAAACAAAGTATATCCCAAGTTCCCTCGCGCGGATAAATCATGCTTGCATTGGGTTGGTCTAATAAATTTTTTGCGTAACAGGTACGGTTAACATCGTCGATCATTAATATCAATTTATAAAAGAGAGAGAAAAACCAAGCTAATTCTTTAATTAAAAATTTTAAGCAATGCCAAAGGAATTATTCTCAATTAACTTATATAATCCTTTTCTCTCACGTACAATGACATATAAGGCATGTGATCTACAATCATCACTAGATTGTTCGACCATACATCCAGTTTGAAGCAAATTTCCTAAAACCTGTTGAAAAGAAAAACTACATTATGGCAAAAGATTGCCCACTGACTAGGAAGTAAATGCCTTACCATTCACTATAACACCACGTAATTTTTCTTGCCATTTATTTAACCAAATGTCATGTCCAAATTCCAAGTAATTTATTATTAGGTGCATTTAATTCAAATTACATTGGTTTCATTTATGTGTTTCGCTAATTAAAATATATTATTTTATTTTAAATTAATTTAGATTATCTCGCATTAAAATCTATTTCAAATAATCAAATGATTGAGTTGAGTGAAATATAATATCAATATTAAAAAAGCGCTTCTATAAGAGTGCAGACATACCGGTAGATATTATTCTAGTTTAACTAATGGCTTCAATTTCGATCCTGAATATATAACTGTATTAAAATTAGTAAAATTTTACCATTTTTTAGAATTTTATTCGACTCGAATTCATAATAATCCGCGGAGTATTGACTCATTGGTAGGCCATGAAATGCGGCAGCAAATCAGAGAGACATGTAATGTGGAAAGGAAGTTCAGTAAAAAGGAAATGAAAAAAATAAAAGGAAACTAATTTGTGTGGGCGCATAGTGACAAGATTAGGGAATTGTTAATATCATTTCAAACCAACCCCTACATCAAAAGATAATAACATATTCACTTCAGTCCCCACAATTTGATATTGGAGAATCCTGAATGAAACATCTAAAAAAAACGTATTAAGGCCACTCATAATCTCAATGATGTAAGCAATGCTAATTTTAATCGGATGGTATTATTCTCACACTTAAAATTATTATTTATATATATATATATATTTTATAAATTTACTACGATAATTCTATTTTAATTATTAAAAAAATATATCATAAAATATAAAAATGACTAGTATAGTAAACTTATAGGTAAATCGTATGTGAATAACAATGTGGTATGAGAATAATACAATCTTAATCCTACAAAGGGTAAGCGTAATTTTCCATTTTATTTTTGTGAGAGAGGATACAAAATCAAGATCAGCCAGTCCAACTAAATCTCATATGTGTGACAAGAATCTTAGTTTTCAAACAATTTGACAATGAATGAATGATGCAATTAACCTTGAATTGTCAAAAATTAAAAGCCATCTAGTCAATTTAGATAAAAAAAATATACTAGTTTAAATAAACAATTCATAGAAGTTTAATTTCTTACAATACATAACATATATGCTTCACTTGTCTTTCAACTTTCCAAAGTAGGTTTAACAAATCTATACACAAGATAAGAATAGTAACATACACCCATTTTTTTTCTTCAAAGTAGTAATAGTAACTGAAGATCTTCCTTTTTTCTGGAATTTGGAACGTTTTAGTAATTCCATAAGCAATCAAGATCCATTGGTCCAGTTTCTTGATTGTCAAAAACCCTCTTTGCCATTTCCATGTTTGATAAAACTGAGGAGATTTCAGTGTTGACATCAGTAGTAGTTAGGCCAGTTTCTTGTGAGACACTAGCCATTTGCCTCTCCGCTTTGAAGCTGATCTGTTTTTGGTTTTCAATCAAAGCCCTTAAAATTGAGTGATCATGCATCAAAACAGAACCTGGGTATTGATTGTTTGCTGATCCTTGACCCGCCGCCTGACAGGAATAAAATGAATTTGAATGTTGAATTCTTGGAAAATTATTCTCTGTTGTGTTGGCTAAGAGAGGATGATTGTTGAAGCTGCTACTAATTGTGTCTTGTTGGGTCCTTGGAACAATATTGGGATTGGAGAAGCAGGGCACGTAGGCTGATTCGGCCTCGGGCTTGGTCATCTTGCCATTAAAAGGAGAAGAATCCATCAATGGTGGTAGACAAGAAGGACTACTGAATTCATTGTCGAAAGAACCACCTAATCTCATCAGACCAGAGATGTGGGTTTTCTTCCCACCAGAATTCTTTCGAAACACCCTGCAAATCACCCATTCACTCTGCAAAAGACACCCAAGAACATGAAAAAAGCATCAGCAAAACAGGGGAAAGAAAAACAGAGTAGTAAAGAACAGGGGATAAAAAAGAACAGAGGATTGTTTGTTGTACCTTTGCAGTTTTGGGGAGATTATGGACAGAGAATTTTCCTTCTAATCTGTATTCATGCATGACCCACTCAGTCTTCTCTCCTTTAGGTGCTCTTCCCTTGTAGAAAACAAGGGTCTTTTTCATTCCAACCAAGGATTTCCCTCTATAGATCTCCTTATCTTTGCCAGTGGCTTTCCAGTAGCCAGCTTCAGTTGCTCTGTTTGTCCTTAGCCCAGTTGGGTATTTCCTGTCCCTCACACAGAAAAAGTACCATTCTTTCTCACCCATTTTTGCTCTCCCTTCACGCAAGAAAACAAAACACCAAAGGAAAATGGAAACAAATCTCAGTAAAATTAGATAGTAAAACCCAATTCTTAAATTTTGATCAATCAAGAACTTACATGGAAGCTCCCATGGCTCAGACTTGTTCAAATCCACATCTCCAATAGCTCTAGCAGAGAAGGTAAGGTCAAGAACCTTCTTGTGCAAGTAGTGTGAGATGAGCTCTTCATCAGTTGGATGGAACCTGAACCCAGGTGGCAAATCCATCTGACCATGATCCTCCTTACCAAACCCAGAAGAAATGTTTTCCATTCTTGCTAAAACCCTGTTGTTGCCTTATCGCGAAACCTTGGTGGGTTCTATCTTTGTCTTTGTCTTTGTCTTTGTGTTTGTTTTGGGGGTAAACAAGCTTAATTCCAACACCAAAACCCTTACAGCTTGTATATAGCAAAAGGGTAGAGACAAAAATACAAGTACCTAACTTACTGTATGATCAAGAAAGAAAAAGAAAAAGAAGAAACTTTTGAAAGATTTTGAAAAGTATTGGAAAGTGAAGTTGGGTGCCAAGAAAGAAGGGATTTGAGAGAGAGATTGAGAGGAGAATTAAGCCATGGAAGTCTTGAAATTGAAAGAAAGAAAGAAAGAAAGAAAAGAATTGGTGAAAATTGAAGAATGGGAGAGGTTGTAAGAGAAAAGACAGTGAGAAGGAACAGAAGTCCCTAAATACTGGTGTTTATGGAAAGAAAGAAACGTGGTAAGATTGTTTTAGTACCATTTCTCCCTCGCTCTCTCTCTCAACATTAACTGTTGTAGTGTAAATAATGAAAATTGCATCTTTGCTCAAACTAAAATTTGTCCAAAGACATCTCACTTTCATGCATGTAAATTTGAGGATAGCTTAATCAACATTTTCTTGTAAGTGACGGTGGTAAAGTTATATTGGATTAGTTGCCCTGTATTATTTATGATTTCAAAACGTCTTAATGAATTCTTTTTAATGTAAATAGGAAGATTTGAGTTAAGAATATTGCGCTTTTTATTCTGTAGAAATATGAATATAGATAGAAAAATAGGTAAGGCAACTCGAACTCAAAATGTTGCGTTTTCTATTTTATATAAATAAATATCATTTAGCTACAGCTTGTTTTCTTCTTCTTATTTTCCTTGCAGTGTTTTTATATTCTTTTTGTCTTTTTGTACTGTAGGGAAGAATAAAGAAGTCAATTGGGTATTGGTTACTTTTATTGGCTGATTGGTTACAAAAAATACTAGAATTATCTAAACTGCAACCTATGCATTCTAAAATACCGAGAAAATATGGAATGCTAAAATTATTCCAAATATGCATGTCTAATTGGATCCTCAATCGATAGATGAATATGTTGTAATTTAATAATTTAATTAAGCATATTTAAAGTACTATATAATTATTGCTTATTACTTTTAGGGGTGTTCGTTGGTAGGATCGATCATGTCAGTTTTTTATCAAACCATATATTGAACCCGTATCTAGTCGGTTTTGAAATTTACATATCCAGCCCTATATACAAACTCTAAAAAATTATAGATCAAGTTGAGCATGGTCGGATATTATCTAAGCTGACTAAACAGATACTAATTTTATTTCTATAATCACAATTTAATATTTGAAAAATAAGAGTTGAAGTGAAAAAATTTAAGTGAATACATAAAAATACGTGGCAGTTATATGTCAATGCATATATACGATCATTAATATCTATATCTACAAAGTAAAATTTTATACCATATTTCATATTTCAAAGTGTAATTGTTTATGCGGGTCAAATTGATTTGTTACGGATATTATATATAAAGACCCTACATTTACTAATATGTGTCAGTTTAAAATATATAAAAAAGTCCCCTTACACACTCCATTTAACAGATATAGGGTTGATTTTGTACGGATAGAATTAAATTTAGATTATATGGGTTGATGAACATCCCTAATTACTCCTAATATTGACGAAAACTATTAGTTTTTTTTAAGGTAACCAAAGTTGATTGTAATTTAATAAGTATTCTTAATTAAAATTTTAAATTAAACATGAAAAATGGTAAAAATTACGCTAAAAAAAGTCACGTAAAAATATTAAGTTTGTTTTATTATTTTGGTGAGCAAGAAAGCTAAGAATGGTTTTCTAAAAAAGAAAAAGAGATTCCGTTCATCCAGCTACGCGTAACAGCTGTGGCTCTATGTTTCGATGAATGCATAGAAGATTAGGAAGGCGCACGTTTCAGCTCACATTTTAGCTTAAGTTGTTATTGAGTCAAAATGACGAAAGACCCCCTTCAACTCTTTACTTTTACAAAAAAAAACTGTTAAAAACACGAAATATGGCTTAGGTTCCTTCTTCTTCTTCTTGTTATTAATATATTTAACACTAATCCAATAATAACATGGCGATTTACCACTAACTGATATCTATGTATTAAGGTAATATTGGACAATTTTATTACCAAACTTTTATTCGGGGCACTTTAGTCACCAAGTTTTGCAAAATTAACCACACAAATCACCCCGTCTGATTTTAACGTTTATTATTTAAATGGTCTAAAATTTTATCAAACTTTCAACTTCAGGTCCCTCTAATTTAAAATTTTTTCAACTAATATTCCTATTTTGTTAAAGTAAAACTAATTCCTTTTTTTTAGCATATACCTATTTTGTAGTAAATAATTAATATTATGTACGGATATCAACTAATTTTTATTTTAATAGACGGAGATACGATTCGAATCTGAATAAAACTATCTACTAATACCTAAATTGCAAACAAAAAAGAAGGTTGAATGACGTGTCATATTCATCAATGACATTAGACTATACACTGGGGAAAAAGGAAGACGAACCGTGTCTAGCTTTAGCCGTTCACGGCAATGGAATAATTCATCAATTATGGTAATACAGTAAAAAACATTGTATGACACTATATTCTGCAAATCACAATTAAAATTTTAAAAATAACATAAAAGAACATTTTTCAAGGATTTTAAAAGGAGATGATCTTGTACATTTTTAATGAGAATTTTGAATTTAAAAAGTGGGAAAAATTATGGCTTTTCGGTTATTATTTTTGGAATTCGACTCTTTTAATTTTCCTTTGAATAAGTATTTAAATTTTTAATCTCATCCGTTCAATTTTATTGAACGGTTCAGATTTTTCGAACATGACTGATCATGTTTAAGATAAAATTAGAAGAGTTCAATCCTTATTTTTGTATTAATTGCTACTTTATCAATTTTACGGGTCATTCCTCGGAAGAAAAAGAAGAAGATAAAGAAGACAAAATGAAGAATGTTAGGGAGGTTTGAAAGCAAAACCAATACATTTGGCAGGTATCATGAAAAAAAGAAAAAACAAAAGCTAAAGAGAGAAGGAGTAGGAAGGTTGAGAGATTTGTGCTTAAAAGCTAATTCTCATTTAATTATTGTTGTAATGAGTGTAATTAAGGTATGTAGCCCACTAAAGAATTGCGATGACGAAAATAGCCTTTCCTTTCACGGTAATGAATCCAATAATTGGGTAACGCGTGTCCGGCTTGGGTTGGCTTCTCAAACGAATTTCGATTGGCTAAGGTAGCAATCACAGATAATCAACGTCCCTATCCTATCCGCCACGTACGCTTCCCATGTCCCCATGACTCTCTCAAAAGAAATTTTAAAAAGACATGAGATTGTTTCTAAAAATAAAAAAATGTGAGTTTGCCTTATTTTCTTTATCGTATCGTATGCATATAAAATATTATTTATTTCTTGCATCAAAGTAAATTTATACAATCTAACTTTCAAAAAAAGTAGATAATCAAATACTTTTAGTTAGGGTGGTTGAAATTTTTTGTGTATGTTAATTAAAAACACTATACTCTGCATGATTGACTAGGGTGTTTTTCGGTTTATACCACGATATTTTGTATAATATGTTCAATAATACAGTATATTGAATTAGAAAAATTGAATACAATATCTATTTAGTAAAGTATATTAAATATACAAATATATAACATGAATTAGGGAGGTTTGGTATTACCAAGCTTCCAAAATCAATTATTGTACCGTATAAAAAAAAATTAACCGGTATTCGATAATGCCATATTTAAAAAATAGATAAAATGACTGATCAAAATAGTGCAAACTATGGTTAAGTTGATCAGTAATTTCGGTATGATATTTCGGGTGAACACCCCTAACTAACTTGACGCAAATAAACAATTACTTATGGTCTAACAAGTTTAAAGCATATTTAATATCAAATCATGTAAAAATTCAATTCAATTCCAGTTAGAATTCTTTGTTTCATGAATTCTCACGATTGTTATAATACTTGCTACTAAAAAAATGAAATGAATTGTAATCAACCCATTGTTCTGTTTTTAAAAAATAATTCATTTTGATTATTTCGATAGATAGTTTATTTTGGATAGATACCTTCTTCTTCTTTTTTAAATGATTATTGATTAATTATACAACATCAGGAATCGAATGTAAGATTTGCGTTATACACACAATATGTTCTAACCAATTAAATTATAATCTCATGTGCGATAGATATAATGTTTTAGTAGCAACTCGGAAATTCTAATGTAATTGGTTCTTAATTAAGATATATAAACCACTCCACGGTTGAAACTATTAACACAATTACTTGCTTATATATCAGCAGTTCTAGTATGTTACTCTGAACTGGTCCATTATTCATATATATGGAGCATTATGTATCTTTTAGTTTAATTTTCTTGGTTACTTTTTTAGGGAAAGAATAGAAGGATCATGTTTCTTTTGTTCCAACATGTGGGGATGGAGAGGGGTGGCATATGATGGTTGGTCAAATGGCCTGCAAAATATTCTTTGGATTATGATGTTGCAATTAATAAATAGGCAAAATGATATGGTCAACAAATATGATCAGCTAAATGATATTAGTCATCATTTAAGACGTATGATTGATTTCTTAATAGCCTATATTAATTATAACTTATAGTATATATAGATGCCATCTTGATATAGAGCCAATAATGCAGTGTCAATCACTACACACGCTATGTGCATTTGCTCGACCTTAAGGAATTAAATGAGTTGTTTCACTTAGTTTTGCTATAATAATATTGCAGAGATTGATTGTTTCTCGTGTGCAGGCAGCGGATTTTGTATCAGACTTTCCTTCAAGTAAAAAGAATGGATTGATCGCATGAGATCCAACTGTGGCTATCTCTTTGCACTACTTTGGACTTTGGAGTGTACCAAAATAAAATAAAATTGTAAACATGACCAAACATTATTGCAGAATAATTACGTGCAGTTTAATTGATTAATTAGGTATATTGTAGAACATGTAAAAAGAGAAGATGGATTGGAGGCCCATAGTAATAAAAATTGAAAGGGACCATGCTACAAACAAGTAGTTCTGGAGTCCATTACCTAACCTTGAAGTGATGGGTGGCTAGGTCATTAGTCTAGGATTTAAAACCCAATTAGAGAATTTCTTAATCCCTAACACCCATTACCCAATTTATTATACCACATAGGCTCCACGCAAGTGTCAGCATATTTTCTTATGCGATTTTAATCAATTAATCTACTCTAGTGCATGTGAGTAAAAGGAAAACAACTTCTTCAAAAATAAGCAAGCACGCCCTATAGCTATAGCTTGGTGTTTGGCTTTTTGAAAATTATCTAATTTTTTAACTTCTCTTTCGTTAAAGTTTAGAACAGTATTTTAGATGTAATTTTTTTAGAACAATTATCATTAAGTCAACTGTAAAGGTATCAATTATTCTCATTAAAAAAATAAAACGTTTTTATTTACCAATGAATTTATAGTTCCGTGACAATTTATATAAGATAAGAAAAATAAGATTTCCAGGACAGTCTCTTTATCTACAATTCTATCTATATAAAAATAAACATAAAAGAAATTATATTCCTACCAACGGGCGTCAAGATATTAAAGGAAAATGAAAATTCAAAGAAAATAATCAATACTTATACGAGGAAGTGACAATTTTTTTCTTGTCCCCACTCCTAGAGTATCTCTCTCTCATACAAATATGATTGTTTCTCATGTAACTTTTTCTTATTCCTATTTCTATGAATTCATTTAAATAAAAAAAATATTAAGTGATCGAATGACCCACTTAACACCATAAATAATAATAAACGTCATAAATAACTATGGGACTACCCATAGAAAGGTAAAATATGAAGAAAAAAATACATTTATTTTAGAATAAAATGGTGCCAGTAAATTTACGATCACTCAATCACATGCGATTAAATGGAAAAAATAATTAATACTAACAATAAGAACAAATTGATACAAGTAGAAAGCATTAAAAATTGTAAGGTTAATTAAGTTTAGTAGTATGAGAACTAAACCGGGGATCCAATATAGTTTACTCTATTTTTAAAACTCGAATACGAAATTTTAGTTAATAATAATGAACAAGTCGCTGCAACTTTTTAACTACCTTTCTTTTCTTATTTTTATCTCATCCATATACATATACTAATAAAATAAATAAAAATTTAACAATACAGTTTTCGGAATCAGAATTGCTAGTGTTTAACTTTATATAGGAATCTGAAAGTCAGGTTTTAAAAATTGATTAGGGCCGAAGCCTAAGATACAGAGCATATTGAAAATAAGAAAAAAACCCACGGACAGAATCCATACATCACTGGCCGAAAACAAGCTACTAGCAACTAGTCAGAGGAGGCTACTAACCATGGCAAATGGATATTTTAAATCTTGTATTCTAGCAAACTTAATTAAATAAATTATCCGCTAATTATTTTTTTTGTCATTTTGGATATTGTACTTTTAGAAAATTGATATATTAAACTCTCTATGTTGATGTGATCGTTAAATGATGATCTAATTTTTCTTTCAATTTTTGTTATTATTTTTTGTCCACATAAGACTCCATCTCATTACCCAAAAACAAAACTAATTTACATGGAAATGGTGCGGCAAAAAAAATTTTTTTAAAAAAAAAAAGCTACATCATCATTTAACAACAATCACATAAATACAAATGGTCTAATATTAATTTTCTGCGAGTATAAGGTCCAATCACATCATTTTTATCGTTTCTAATATATTAAAAAATCAAAATTAATATTAATTAGACGTAGTTAATAAAAAAATTGAAAATATTTAACCATCACTCATTACCTTAATTATTGAGTATATATTTATATTTTGTATTTTTAATTTTTTCGTGTCGTAATCTTAGTGTTATTAGTGTTATGTGTACCGGGGATGTGCTCTGTAGAACTTGAGTAATCTTTTTAAAAAAAAACTTTATTATTGCCGACAGGAGTCGGGGTATTAGAGGAAAAATAGAAGAAGAAGAAGAAGAAAAGTTTGATAGGTATCTGAAAGACTGAAATCGAAAGCATACCCAATGGAGAAACAGGATAGAGAGGGTAAATTAGGTTGGAATTGATAAGGGCCGAAGCCTACTAGCCTAGGACGCAGAGCATATTCAAAATTAAGAGAAGGCCCACGGACCAAAATCCATAACACAGACTTCTGTTTTGCCCAAACAAAGAAATTGTGGTAAATTGGTAATTCATGGGAGATATAGATACTAAGATACCACTTCTAAAATCTAATTTTTAACGGGTAAAATATTTTAAGGTCCATCTTGATGTTTGGGCCCTTAAATTTTAATTCTTGAGTATATTTTTCGTCTGAAACCTTAAAAATGCATTGAAAATTATAAAATTATGTAAAAATTGGAGTTTGAATCTTTTATGATAATTCTTTTTAGTAATCAAATAAATTTTAAAGAAAATAAGAAAAAGAGAATTAACAAATCCCATCTTTATTGTTTTTCCAAAAAAAAATCCCAACTTCATTTTTGATATTTTGATTTTTTTTATAATTTTCAATAGTATTTTAATATAAAAAATTATTTTTAAGTGCACGCTAGAATTTTGAATAATTTATTTAATGATATGGACTAAATCATGATAAATTTTAATACATTAGGGACTAAAATTTAAGAACCTTAACATTAGGGACTAAAGTATTTAATTGCTTATTCTTCAAGAACTTTAGTACTACATTTTATCCTCTGCAACGTTTGTTAACTTGTCAATGTCAACAATAATACAATTGATGAGAAAATGTGGGACGAGTACTCTGATTAGTAGGAAAGGAAACAATTTAGTCGCCATGCCCAATAACTACTTTACCCGCCCAAAAACAAACTTAAACCCGCATCTCTTTCTCAAACCATTACCATTGTTGGGTTCCTCCAACTCCAAGTCCAAGCCACTGCCTTGCCTCCTTACTCTGTGTTCTTATGCGTCAACTACTACCTATGAAACCCTTATCTACCTTCTGAAAAAATGCTCCTCCATCAAAGATTTGAAGCAAATACATGCTTGCATACTGCAGGCTGGATTTGAACAAAATCTTGAAGTCATAGGCAGAGTTCTTGGTTTCTGCTCTGCTTCAGAGCGTGATTTTATGAGCTATGCGGTTTCAGTTTTTGAAAAAGTAGAAAACCCAGATGGATTTCTTTGGAATACTTTGATTAGAGGTTTTGGCAGGAGTGATGAGCCTGAAATGGGTTTTGTGTACTATAAGAATATGCAGGGGAGAGGCTTAGTTCCTGATAATTTCACATTCTCATTCTTGGTAAAGGCTTGCGAGCAGTTGGGGTCAGTTTTGTTGGGGAGACAGATGCATTGTGGTATTTTCAAGTATGGATTTCAATCACATGCGTTTGTTAGGAACAATCTTATGCACATGTATGGCATGTTTAAAGATGTTGAAATTGCACGCCAACTGTTTGAAGAAATTCCCAGTCCAGAGTTGGTAGCTTGGAATACTATCATAGATTGTCACGTTTGTTGTGGAAATTACAGAGAAGCACTTCAATTGTTCTCTAAGATGTGGAAATCGGGTATGGAGCCTGATCAAGCAACATTGATTGTTACCCTTTCGGCTTGTTCTTCGCTGGGTGCGTTAGATTTTGGGAGATGGATTCACCATTATTTTCTCAGTAATTGTGATGTTAGGAGTATTTTAAATGTCAATAATGCACTGATTGATATGTACGCAAAGTGTGGAGCCATTGTAGAGGCTCGTGAGATATTTAGTACCATGAGCAAGAAGAATATAGTAACATGGAACTCCATGATTTTTGGGCTAGCAACTCATGGCTATGCAAAAGAGGGATTACAGCTATTCTTCTTTATGTTAGAGCAAAAGCTCGTGGTACCTGATGGTGTTACTTTCTTGGGTGTTTTGAGCGCTTGCGGTCATGGAGGGATGATTGATGAAGGGAGAAGGTTGTTTGATAGGATGATCAAAGAGTATGGTATTCAGCCGACGATAAAGCATTACGGGAGCATGGTTGATATTTTGAGCAGAGCTGGTTTTGTGGAGGAGGCTTATCAATTGATAAAGAGTATGCCAATCGGGTGCAATGCCGTTGTATTGAGGACATTGTTGTCTGCCTGTAACCTGCATCGAAATGTCGAACTTGGTGAGCAGGTTCGGGTGCATCTACTGGAACTGGACCCAGATCATAGCAGTGATTATGTACTTCTTGCAAACATGTATGCTAGTGCTGGACAACAGAATGATGCAATGAGAGTGAGGAAGTCAATGCGTAAAAGGGGAGTCCAAAAACCTGAGCCTGGTAATAGCTTCATTGGCATGCATTGAAGACAAAAATGATAGTCATGCATGACTCATGAGAAGCAATAGCTACAGCAAATGCAGCCTGGGTTCATAAAAGTTCTTGACTTACTACTGATATCACTTTTGCTGTTAATTCATCAGAGTGTTTTTTTTTAAAACATTTGAATCACAGGTAATTACTTCTGTTTCCTGTCATGCCATGCCTTGATTTCATCTTCTGACTTTGCTTTCACACTTTGATAAAACCCAGGATAGGGTTCGTATCCAGCAACAGAACAGATATCAGATTATCAGATATTTTACCAATTCCTTCATCAGCTTGAGAGTTTGTTTGAGCACAATATATTATTACCTCAAGCAAAACAAAAAACGGGGCAGTGATAAATGCCACAGCAAAATTATCAGCAACATCTTTGAGGTGAGCACGCTTCTACAAAAAAATTAGAGAGCAGATATATTGGATTTAACAGTATACCTACTCCACCGGACAAGACAAGTCCACCAACGTTATGTTAATATTTAGCATAATACACAAGTACTTTTTTTAACAAAATGAAATAAGAACATGTAATTAAAATGTCAATCATATATTTAATCCACCTAATTAGTGTGCTCACCTCAGACACTGTGGCCTATAAATTGTCCGGTCAAAGCAAGCAACTGCGCTGCAAGATAGGAATATACACACAGTTAATTATATCCCAAATTCAATCAAAATAGGCATATAATTATATAATTATATCTTTTCGATGATAGATCAAATTAATAAATAAACTCAAAACGATCGAGACATCACGTGGTAGTGGTTAAATGTATAGCAATAGACCAGGAGTCTTGGAGTGAAAGTAAACGCAAAATCAATTTAAAAACATTTAGGTAATCTTATAAATATCAGTAGCGATAATCAGGTTTAGGTAGCGTTTGGTTCACGGAATGTTACTTTCCCCTTTGGAATCACTTTCCGGGAGAGTGATACCCAGGAGAGTGATTGAGGGGAATGTTAGTTTTTTGTGTTTGGTTGGGATTTAAAATTTTCGGGAAAGTAACATTATTGTGTTTGTTTGATACTTGGGAATCCTCAATGAAAGTAAGAAAAATGAATACTTTATCATTTTCTATATTTGTGTCTTTGTTATCTTGTTAGGTGTCTAATTATTCTTTTCGGTATATACTGTGTTACACAGATTCTTCTAAACACGTTAGACTTTCTCTCTATTTAATTGTCTATCTTTCAACAATCAAAATATCAAATGAGTTTGCTCTATGACTATGGTTTTTTGTAGGTTAAAGATCATGATAAATGACATAACCTTCGTATTAGAGTCCTTGAAAATTATAGCAAAGTATGACACATATTGTTCTAGCAATGCAAAAAAACATAACTTGCAACAATAGACAAGTTTAGGATCGGGATTTATTGGATGATTTGTTCCCATTCCTAATCGTATTTTCTTCTACCTATTATTATTTACATCATTATTATGTAATTTTGATGTGATTATTATAATTTTTATGTAATTAAATAATTTTTATGTATTTATTATAATTTTTATGTAATTAATTATAATTTTTGTGTAATTAATATAATTTTTGTGTAATTAATATAATTTGGCGAAGTTTTAGAAAATAGAGAATGAAGAAGACGCTTTATTAAGGTATTTTTTATAATTAGTTTCAGACAAATATGTCATTTAACAAAAAAATTAACTTTCCCTGTAGGGGGAATCACTCTTCTCACCTCCTAAGGAATCACTTTTCTACATTTTTTGGAAAGTCAAAGCGGTCAAGGAAAGTTAGATTCCGGGGGAAAATGATTCCTTGTCGCAACCAAACGCAATAAAGTTCGGAATCTCAGATTCCCGAATCACTTTCTTCTCTGATTCCGCCAACCAAACGCTACCTTAAGTTTCATATCCGTCTATACAAAATGACCACTATACTTTTAAGCGTCTATGAAAGAAAGTTACATTTTTAACTAATTATAAAAAAATGCAAAAACTATATATGTTGAAAGGAGATGTAAGAAATAAGCTCTTAGTAGACTAGCTTTAGAACTTAAGAGTAATCTCAGGCTAGCCACTCTATACTATGTTTCTTCTTTATAATGAAGCTATGAGTTTGAATTATTATCTCAATCGGAAAGAAAATGAGAAATTTAAGAAGTTAACGAGAAAAATGGGGAAAAATTTAAACCAATGTTTTTTCATATTGATTACATTTTATCCATATTTATCAATAATTTTGTTCAAGAATCTGAATAAATAGTAGTAATTAATTGAATGAAGAGCCAGAGAGAATCCAAGAGTAGAAGCAGCAAAACTGGCACCAAGCCACCAAGCAAAGCAGAGGAGAGCAGCAAAAGTCCCAGCTTTCTTGTCCAGAATCACATACAGCAAAGCATGGGTAAGTGTGATGAAGAATCCAAGATTGAAAGCCAAATCGAACCGGCCGAGTTGAGGTATCGATATGGATGCATCAAGAATCGAAGGAGTGAAATGGAAGAAGCCCGGCCACACATATTCTATGTATCAAAATGTTAACTGGGTTGCAGTGGTACGCCCCATATGTCGCAAACTTAGTTTCCCAGTCGAAACCGGCCATTGATGATTTATATGTGATATGTCTGCTACGTGCAATCAGAAATGAAACCTGCAGGAGAGAAAGAAAGGCTTGAAATGAAAACAACGTATGTAAATTGCAAAATGATTTTAAAACAAAACAAAAAGGTTAATTAGTTCAGACAATTTGGAGAAATTTCTTCTACTTCTTTTTAAAAAAAGACTCTTTAAGGATCAATTGTTTTTAGTTGAATTCATGTTTATAAAGCAGCGAACTCTATAATGATGGTTTGGTCAATTTAATCTTTGATCTCTCCGCACCATATTCTTAGTTCTCCGATGTTTCATCTTGTGTTCATTTATTCATTCTAGGAGATGTTTCGGGAACTATATTCCCGCATATTGTTTTGACATAAATATTATACTTTGCGTTTAGCTTCTTTTTTATATAAAAAAATAGAACCGACAAAAAAAAGGTGTTTATAACATTTCAAATTATCTTTTAACTAAAAGCCATACCTAATTTCTTCCTATAGTTTCTTTAAAATATGACAATTTATAATATTCATTTGAGTATTTTTCTTGAATTTTGACAAATTCTTATTAGTCTATTACTATATTTTTAGCAAATAATTGTTTCCTAGCCAATGATTTGGCTCATGTGCGTGTTTGAAAGTAAAAAACACGACTATTGTAGCAAGATTTTTTATTTTTTATTTTTACATTAAATGCCACCAAATATATCTCTCTCTTCAATCATCCGAAGGAACCGGAAATAGGTGAACCTCCAATTCCTATGAAACAACAGAGGACCTATAAAACCAGTGTTTTGAAACCCGGACCGAACCGGGGTTGAACCGCTCGGGTCAACGTCAAAATGAGGATTTCGGGCTGGTTCAGTCTTTGGACCGGACCTGCAAGTAACCCGGGTTCGACCGGTCGACCCGGCCGATTTTTACAAAACCGGCGACCCGGTCGACCCGCTATCGACCCGTCTCAAACCAAAACGACGCCGTTTTGGCAAACCCAAAACGACGCCGTTTTGTGTTTTTTTTTAAATTTTTTTAAATTTTTTATATTTTTTTCAAAATGGAAAATTTGATGGGCCGGCCCATTACAGGCATGGGCCGGCCCGTTATAGACACCGGCTCAATCCGGTTCAATCATCTAAGCTCGAACGGTTCGCTGAATGAACGGTTCACACTGTACCAATGGGCCAATCCGGTCGAACCTCGGTTGAACCCCGGTTGAATCCGGTTCAACGGGTCAGTCGGGTCGGTTTTTAAAACACTGTATAAAACCCCAAAATCCTACAATGAAGCCAAATGCCAGAGTCACATAAAACCAATCAATTTCAAATCCATGTCTGTCATTCTCTTTTCCATTCTACTTGACTGGAACAATATCAGCACCATCATCCCTGCAATTGTCGGCGAGCGGCTTCCCACAAAGCCGATGAAGCAAGACGAATTAAAGCTTTAAATTTGAGTCTTTGTAGAAATTCTTCTTGATAATTTCTTGTGGGACAAGTTAAACTGCCCAAGGAAACTCAATGTTGATATAGCACGAAAAATCAATAGACTCTATTGATGTCATAGAACCTAAATCCTGAGGGATTCTTCCAACCAAATGATTGTGTGACAGATTCAGTGACAGTAAGACTTTCAGACCCGTGACCTCTTCAGGAATCTCTCTAGATAATCTGTTGTTAGAAAGATCCACAATCCTGACAAATCCTAGGATGGTGTTGTATTCTAACATTGCTCCGTTCATTTGAATCGTGCTCGAGTCGATAAGTAGATGAGGGCCACTTTCGTCATAAACAACGAAGTAAATCTCGGTGTCCTGTAGATCCGTTCCTCTGGACCATCATCTCAGTGAAGTTAGTGATACATTTTGGTATGTTACAAGAGAGATTGTTGTTGGCAAGGTTTAAGATGTGCAAAGAAGTGGGCACCACAAATCTCTTCAGGAATGCACCTGAAAAAGTTATTGGTACGCAAACCTAAAACAACCAACTTTGTAAGCTTTTCTCCAATCCATTTTGAAATCTCGCCTTCGATTCTGTTCTCCCCAATGTCAAGCGTGACTAAATTTTTACAATTTCCAAGTGAGAGTGGCAATTCACCCGACAGATTGTTACTGCAGAGGTGTAAGGATTTTAGGTGGCTTAAGGATCCAATGGTTTTAGGAATGCTACCATTGAACTTGTTGCTGCTTAGCTTGATGGCCTTCAATTCCAACCACTTGTTCCAGCAATCCGGTATCTCTCCCGATAAATGATTCTCTTCAAGGTTCAGGAATTTAATTGCATAATCTTTTCGACACAAGAACTCGTCAGATAAAGACCCTGACAGAGAGTTATTTGAAAGATCTAATGCTATCAAATCTGAGGAGCCATGAGCTGGTAGTGGACCTTGAAAATGATTCGAGCTCAAGTCGATATACCCAATTAAGTTCATTAGGGAGCAGTCCGAGGATGTGATGGTGGGAGAGGTTTAGATAGTAAAATTGGGAAGACATTTTCCAAAACCAAGTAGGAATTGAAGTGGATGAAAGTCTGGTATTTGACATGTCCAGATATGATAAATTCTTGAGTGAAAGAAGCCATGTTGGGAATTGAGGTCCAATAAGCTAAGATCCCAACAACAAGTGTTGAAGTTGAAGAGGAGGTATCCAACCGGAATCGACTCTCAGATTCAATTTGTTTCCACTTGCGTAAAAGGTTATCAACTTTGAAAGGTTTCTGAAGTGGATTTCAGAAACATCACCTTCCATCCAGTTATGAGAAATGTCGGCTGACACTAAATTTGAAAGCTTTCCGAAACTGCTTGGAAGAGTTCCGTTTAGTTTGTTGTCTGAAAGGAGTAGGATTCTTAAGAAAGATAATCCTCCAAGAGAAGATGGGATCGGTCCAGAGATGGAATTATTAAAAATAGCTACAGCTTCCAAGTCCTTGAGGTTTCCAAAATTGACTGGTAGAGTTCCATTCAGTCTGTTTCTTGAAAAGTTTATAATTCTCAGGAATGTCAATTCAACCAAAGATGTTGGGATTGGACCAGAAATTAAATTCTGTCGGACATGTAATTCCTTCAAATTCTTTAGCTCGCCAAGATTAATGGGAAGGTTGCCGTTTAATTTGTTGAAAGAAAGATGCAGAGTTGTCAAGGATTTCAATTTAAACAAAGACATGGGAATTGGACCAGAAATTGAATTCCATGAAAGGTCTAGAATTGTTAAAGATTTCAGTTCACCCAAAGACATAGGAATTGGACCAGTAATTGAGTTTTCGGAAAGGTCAAGAAATACTGGACTCTTGAATTGTCCGAGATCTTTGGTATCCCAGTTACCAAGTACTCCCTCCGTCCGTTTATGTTTGAAGCCGCAGCTCAAATCACAGGTTTTTAGGTGAGTCCTGTTGCGGTCCAGGCTTTTATCATTTCCTGTCTGTGGGCCGCACGTGTGCAACGAATATATTTCTTTCTCAAACAAGAAACCCAAACGCAGCATCTCCTTCCTTCTTTCCTCATTTTACTCTCTCTCTCAACCCTAACTCGCGCGCAATCTGTGCAAAAAATTTCCCAAAATTCAAACTTCAGATCCTTTCCCTCCGTTCCAAATTAATTCAAATTACAAGCAATGGCCTGTTGGCTTGAATTTTCAGACTCTTATTTCTCATTTTCAAATTTCTCTTATCCACAGACTACCACTTTGGGAACGATATGGGTTCTTCTGAAGCAGACATCATCGAAATTCCAGTCTCCCCTCAATCTCCTGTCACAAACTGGCCTGGGCTTGATGATTTACCATCCAATTGTTCTGGTTTCATAGAATCCCAAAACGAGAATATTGGCTGCGACGAAGTAGTTGAGCAACGTACCAACATTCCAGATCTGAACCAAGCACCTCCCTGCTCGCCAAGACTATCACAAGGTGTTTCATTCCATCTGACTTTGTTAACTGAATTTAATTTATCCTTTCATTTTATTGATTCAATCCACGGTTGAATTGAATAGGCAGGCAATATTTATCAACAGTGGATAGACTTAGTGCTTATGAATGCCCATTCCATCTGACTTTGTTAATTGAATTTAATTTATCCTTTCATTTTATTGATTCAGTCCACGAATTAAATTTATCCTTTTATTTTACTGATTCTGTCCACGGTTGAATTGAATAGGCCCTAGGAAATAGGTTCCAACAGTGGAAAGACTTAGTGCTTATGAATGCCCATTCCATCTGACTTTGTTAATTGAATTTAATTTATCCTTTCATTTTACTGATTCTGTCCACGGTTGAATTGAATAGGCAAGAAATATTTATCAACAGTAGAAAGACTTAGTGCTTATGAATGCCTGTTAGAAAGAACGAGAAATGGGGTTTTGAGGAAAACTGCTAGTAGGGACGTAGCAGTGTTGTTCGGCGTTGGAATGCGAACAATACAGAGGTTGTGGAAACGAGTAAGGGAATCAGATGACCACGATCCTGCAACAACGAGAGTTCACAATTGTGGTCGGAAAAGGGTTGAATTTGATTTGGAGAGGATTCGAGAAATTCCTCTAAAGAAGAGGACAACCGTTAGATCACTAGCTTTTGCTCTTGGCGTGTCGAAGACCTTTATCTGTGATAAATTGAAGGAGGGAGCCATCAGACGGCACACCAATTCCATCAAACCTTTGTTGACAGAGGACAATAAGATCAGTCGAGTCAATTACTGTCTCTCTCATTTTGAGCCAACCACAGTCCCTTTGCAGCCAACTTTCACACAGATGGAGAACACGATTCATATTGACGAGAAGTGGTTCTATTTGACTAAGAAATCGCAGACTTATTATCTCTTGTCCACCGAGGAGGATCCGGTAAGAACAATCAAAAACGCTAATTTCATTCCTAAAGTGATGTTCCTGGCCGCTGTTGCGAGGCCAAGGTATGACTCTAGTGGCTTCTGTACTTTTGATGGGAAGATTGGTGTATTTCCACTAGTACATTCTGTTGCCGCTGCTAGATCAAGGCACAACAGGCCTCGTGGTACAATTGAGATTAAACCAATTGGCAACATCACTAGAAACATCATTAGGGACTTCATGATTTCGAAAGTTTTACCAGCTATTGCCAATAAGTGGCCTCGGAAGAGTATTATGGATGACATTTTTATTCAACAGGACAATGCAAAAACTCACATTCACACTGATGATATTGAATTTTTCCATGCAGTTCAAGCAAGTGGATTGAAAGTGAGTCTTGTCTGTCAACCCCCTAACTCTCCAGATTTAAATGTGTTGGACCTTGGCTTTTTCAGAGCTATTCAATCACTCCAAAGCAAGGAATGTGCAAAATCAATTATTGAACTAGTTGCAGCCGTTGAGGAAGCATATGAGGTATTTTCAGTGAAGAAAAGCAACTGCATCTTCTTGACATTGCAAACTTGCATGGTTGAGGTATTGAAACACTGTGGTGCAAACGTGTACAAAATTCCTCACATGAAGAAGGATGCTCTTCAGAGAGCAGACATTTTACCACCAACCTTGACTTGCTGTCCAGAAATTTATGCTACTGCAATAAATCATGTTTCTACATGATTTGTCTAAGGTGATTGTTATTGTTGTGATACGGATTTGTGTAAATTGGTATCAGCCTCTGACAATTTAATTTGTGATTTGCAGATGGAAGATTACATTGCGGTTAGGACTGCTGTCTTGCAAACAAAGGTTTTTTGTCGTATATTGCAGATATGGACAGACTTAGATTAGGAAATGAATATGTATATGTGTAACAAGGAACAACTTTTGTAAATTGCCGATGGAGATTTGTATGAACATTGGTTGATATGAAGATGCAATATTTAGTGTTTAGAATGCCATCCTCATGTAACTAGATGTGTGCATTGACACTGGAATATCTGTCTCAATTTTGTTTTGTAATGAAACAAGGAATGCGGTTTGATAGTTATGCAAAACTCTATTTCTCTTGTTTTGAACGATTGGAATTGTGCATTGACATATCATAATTGCATGTATATTTTGGACACTGCAGAAGTAATTGAGGATTCATTATAAAAGGAACACTTTATTAAGTTTATTTTCCATGTTTCCAACTAACATGAAAAACATACATAACAGTCAACCAATAACAGGAACAGAGGGTGCTGGACAGGTTTTATAGATGCATATGTGATGGCGTTTTGGAGTTGCAACTTTCCATCACTGGAGTCTTTCCTGTAATAGGTTCTTCTTTCTTTTTCATGTTGACTTTCTTTTTAGGATCAACTGGGACTCCTTCTTGAAAGCCGCCAATTTTTTGAAACTTCAGCATGCTATGTTTAAGTAGAGTTTCTATATCCATTGCTGACAGCTCCTGTATACACAAGACCAATATCAGCATATTATTATATAAATTTATTCACCATGAAGAACTTCTTAACCAGCGCTCACATTCATAGTTTCATTAATTGCATTCTTGATTTGCTGTGAGGTCCATGAGGGATCTGCATGTGCTCCACCAAGTGGCTCCTATTAAAATTTACAGGAAAAAGAAAATCCTTCATATGGCCTTGAAACTATATTGGATCAAAAGATAGAATGAAATGAAGAAACACTCATTCGTGAAGGTGGGATAAGGATATTTAGGAAAGAACTGTTCCAGGATTATGAATTTGAATTAAGGTTCAACAGAAATTTCAGTATAAGTTTGTGAAGAAGAAGATTAAGCAAATGAAAGTGGAGTAGATCATTACAGGGATGATCCCATCTGCAATTTGCAGCTTGCACAACTCAGGAGCGGTGATCTTCAGCTTCTCGGCTGCCTGCATCACAGGAAAAATTGGTTGTGGAGTGCCCAACTCCATTCCACTATATGTGCATTTGTCGTCAAAACACCAAACAAATGTGGATTGCACACCATTCATTTTCACAAGGTTTATACAAGTTTGCACCATACAGGAAATTTATATCACTTTGTGATCACAACTCCTTATATATGAGGTGAACAAAGCCATAAAGATTTTGTGAAAATGAAGTCAAATCCAGCAATACAAGAAACATACAGATGCGCACGTGTTTGCAAGTTTGTTTGAAACACTAGGTTGAGAAAGAACTCTGTTTCCATAAACAGTACACCAAAACACTGCCATTGTACATTTACACAGATTGGGATATTCCGGCCACACTAATCCGGTATCAACAAAAAAACCCTAAATCTACAATTCCAGCAACATAAATCTGGAATTGTCAAAAGCGATCAACCACCATATGGTCGAACATTAAAATAAACCACAACATTACATTATCGTGAAAGACATCTAATAGAAACCTGGAAGTAGGATACGAAGCATCAGGATGAAGCTCCTTTCATCAACACCGTGCTCAAACTGCCACCGACCGGCCGCTGACAATTTATTCAGATCGAAGTCTCTATCCTCAACAACTTGAGGCGATGGTTCTACATCGGGCGCAGGTAATTCATTTAAATCAAACCCCCTATCTACCATCGGAGTCAGAGGAAGATTGGGACTACCATCATCCATAGGAAGTTCATTTAAATCGAAAGATAACTGAAAAGGTTCCTCATGATGAACACCCAACCCAGAAACTAGAACAACTTCATCCAACTTCATCCGCGAACTCTCTTCTTGTCCACCCGAATCTTCAATCGGGCTTTCTTTCTCATCCTTCTCATAGGTGTCTTCCACTATCTCCTCCAGGACACCTTTATCCTCTTCTGCAACAACAGACTCGATGATTTCCAGTTCATCATCATCGAGTGCAATAGAATCCCTGACAACCATATTGCCGGAATCGACAAAATCAATTAAACTGTCATACTGAGAATATTCATAATATACCCCCTCCATATTCGAAGATAAAAATTTGATTAGAGGAGAAGGAAGCAGAGATTTTTGGTAACGATGAGCGCTGAGAAATTGAGAGAGAGAAGATAGATGTTAGAGCTCTGCGTCTAATCTATCCCCTCGAAGACAACCCAAAATTACAAATCCCCCCAAAAACACCAGCTCTTAAATTTTCGTTTCCCTCCAAGTCGTCTAGGGATATGAAAGTAAAAGCACGGCACATTCTCTAGGACGTCAAAGAAAGCTGGACATCAGATTTGGGCCAGAACGTCAACAATAAACGGACAGAGGGAGTAGTTGACACCCTCTCAGATTCAATTTGTCTACACCATTTGAACCACATCCTAGAAGATTTTCAAAGACCTTGTTCACCTCTTGGGTAAAGTTGAGAAATGAGAGGGAAAGGTGTTTGAGCGCCAAAATGTCTTATTTTCATCGTCCTTTCCTCCCTTTTTAGGACGATGATACCGCTAATTCTTGGGTTCTCCACTCCTTTTTGCAGATCATGTTGCTGAGAAGCGTAACGATTCATTAGGAGCTGAAATCGTCAAGTTTAGAGCTGTTTTGGTCTGAAGCGTCCTTACCCCAGACCTAGGGTAAGGGAGACCCGAAATTCCAGCGTGGACCAGCTGTCTTGTTCTTCTAGAAGACTTCATCTGTTGATCTTCTATTCCAGCAAGGAGTCCTGCTGCCACAGAACGTCTCCAACATTTCTGTTAGGATTTTGAACAATTAATTATATTAGATTTTATCCCTTTATTATTTTAAGGGATTTTTATTATTTAAGGAAGGAGGCTGCGCCTCTGTAGGGGACTTCATCTTTTACATAGCATATTTCTTTCTTCTTGGCAGAGACAACACTATTCCCTTTCTTCTTTAATTAATTAATTTCCTTTTTATGCTTTTAATCTCTTTTATTTATTTATTATGATGATGTTGGGCTAAATTCTATTTTCCTTGTAAGGATTCGTTGCCATGATTAATTGATTGTGAGATCTAATTGCACCCGTTAAATTCCAACTTATATCTCTGTTTGTTTTGATTAAATGTCAAGTTAATCTTGTTCCTTTTGAAGTCTGATCATCTACAAATAGGATTTGATTAACTATAGTCTTCTCTTGATACTTTGGAGTCTACATTGTAAAGAGAGATGCGAAGGCAACTATCTGATTGACGGATCAGAATAGAAAACAAATAGAGTCAGGTTTATAGGATTTTTATCCCAGACTTGGGATCGGTCTCTCCCTGTGAATTATCAATCGTTTGATTAAATCCTATAGAGTGTCTCTTAGGATTGTCAAACTGGTTAGGGGCTTCTAATATAGTGTCTCTTTAGTCGTCTTGTTTAGGAGGAGAGTAGGAGATTTAGGTGAACACCCGGTCTCTATAGCCACCTATAAGTTCGGTATTGAAAATACTTGAATCAATGATCAATCAGTTTAATTCGTGTGCTTAGTCGAATCCTTACTAGGAACTTTGTCATCTTTGAACACACACACAACACACTTTCTTTACTGTTTTATGCTATTTCTATTTCTTAAGCAATTGCAAACACAACAAATCAATATTGGTATTTACCACATGTTAGTTTCCGAATCATTTATAAAGAACATTAGTTGCCACCGAATCCCTGAGGACGAACCTTTTACCACTTGCTACTGTTATAAAACTACATGTGCATTGGTAGATTGTATTATTTTATTTTGACGATTTCGGCAACCATCAAATTTTGGCGCCGTTGCCGGGGATTCATCGGTACTAATTAATTTTCTTTGTGTATGACCAGGACCTCTAATTCAGAATTGATTCCGTACAACCCAGAAATTACAAGAAGGGAAACACAGTACAGGAAGCAAGCGAAAAATCAGAGGGTTGTTCCTGAAGAACAACAACCAGAAAACCTTCGGACACCTCAACGGGCCCTTATCCCAGACCTGGGGGAAGGACCGTCAGCAATCCGAGAAAACCCACTATTCGAACCAGCCATGGATGACCACCAAAATAACCAGCCACCACCTCCCCCTCCAGAACAGACCTTCAGACAGAGAAACAATGAGGGACCACCACCGGATACACACTTTTGTATCCAATATCCACCCGTAGAACACGATTGGAATCTAAAACCAAACATGATCCATAACCTCAAGAAATTCTACGGTTTGCCTAAGGAGAACCCATACAAATACTTGCAGTACTTCCATTGGGAATGTGACACTCACAAACCCCCAAGAGTGGATATCAACCGAGCTAAACTCCGAGCTTTTCCATGGACCCTAGAGGATAAAGCTAGGAATTGGTTCCTTAGCCTTCCTCACAACTCCATAAATACATGGCAGCAGATGTTGTGTACCTTTCTCAACAAATATTGATCCTCTGGCAAGGCTGGGAGTGCTAGGAAGGACATTGTGTCCATCAAACAGAACCCTATTGAGAGCTTTGGGGAGTACTACTAAAGGTTCAGAGACCTACAGGAAATCTGCCCAAACCATGGAGTTTCTGATTGGAATGCAGTGCAATATTTCTATGACGGTTTGTGCGTGAGAGACAAGTTAGTAGTTGATGGAGCTGCAGGAGGCGCACTACAAGATTGCACTCTCACAAGAGCTAACCATTTGATTGAAACCTTGGCTGAAAATAGCTTCCACAATGAGTCAAGCGAAAGAGATACGCCAACTGGTAATGTGTCCTCAATTCAAACTCAATTGACTGAACTTTCTGATCGTTTGAATACTTTAGCAGGACACTCACAGGTACAAGTACAACAAGTACAACCTACCATCATGTGTGGTACATGCGGCCAGCCAGGACACCATACAGATGACTGCATATTGAACAATGGAACACCCGAAGAGGTCAACTTAGTAATGCAGTACCGGCAGGAATATGGAAAATACCCACCTCACAAACCCAGATTCAATCAAAATAACCAAAATCAGTACCAAAATCAGTTCAACACCAACCCTGGTTGGAGAGAAAACATAAACTGCAACGTTATAGTTCCACTACCAAACCAATATTCATCCAATAATCAACAACAAGCTCAAACGCACCAAATACCACCAGTAAACCTACAAAATTTCATGCCTAGACCTACTGTTCCACAGCTACCAGCCCCAAAACAGCCCCTAATGCTTACTGGCCCGTCAATGGAAGACATGCTTAAACAATTCATGCATGCTACGCAAGCCAATATGCAAGCTACCCAAGCTAGCATATCAGCCATACAAAGAGAAGTGGCAGAGCTGAAAAGCAACAAGCAAGAGCAGGGGAAGTTACCATCAACTACTGTGAATAATCCGAAACATGATGCATGTTCGATGACACTTAGGAGTGGAGCTAAAATTTCAGACGGAACAGTCGTTGTCCCAGGTCTGGGGAAGAAGCCGTCAGAAGTCCTTATCCCAGACCAGCCCGAACCAGAGGTAGAAATTATTTCTGAAAAACTAGCACAGGTAAAATCAACTCCAGATCCAGTCCTGATCAAGAAGGAACAAGTAATCCCTCTTCCTTTCCTTGAAAGGTCTGAAAAGTCCAAGAAGGTAAAGGAAGAGAAAGCTATTCTAGAATTATTTCGTAAAGTAGCTATTAATGTTCCGCTTCTTGATATGATTTCTCAAATTCCCAAGTACGCTAAATTTTTAAAAGAATTGTGCACTAACAGGAAGCGTCTTGCAGAAGTAGACAAGATTAATCTGAATGAGAATGTCTCAGCGGTTTTTCAGAAGAAGTTGCCAAACAAGTGCAAGGATGGAGGAACATTCGTGATTCCTTGCAAGATAGATGAAAAGACCAATGATAAGGCACTCTGTGACTTAGGTGCTGGTATAAATGTATTGTCTTTGACATTTTTTAAGAGTATGAACATCGGTGAATTGCAGGAAACTAGAATGGTAATTCAATTGGCTGATCGTTGCATAATTTATCCGGTAGGAGTAATTAGGGATGTTTTGGTTCAAGTTAATGACTTTATCTTTCCCACTGATTTTTATGTAATAGATATGGAGAATGAGTACACTACCAAGTCAACTGAAATTTTGTTAGGTAGGCCTTTTCTTAGGACTGCTAGAGCAAAAATTGATGTTTTTGGTGGATGCTTAACTCTGGAATTTTTGGGCGAGATAATAACATTTAACATGTATGATGCCATGCAGTTTCCTGAGGATTTAAATAGTGTCAATTTTATTAACATTATTGATTTGGATGAGGTGGATGTTTTTGAGCTTGATAATGCAGATCCTTTGGAGTATGTGCTATCAAGAAGTGTGGATCTCATTGAGTTGGAGGAGTTGAAAAAGAAGGTTGAAGTTAGTGAAGAACTTGTGGAAGTCGTGATGGAGCTTGAAGTGGCCAAACAAATGGTAATTCCCCTTAAAATGCTTGATTTACCACAAACTAATAATGCTCTTGTTCCATCTGTTTTAAAAGCTCCAGATCTGGAACTGAAGAAGCTGCCAGGACATTTGAAATACTCCTTCCTAGGTTTAGGAGAGAGTCTTCCAGTGATCATTTCAAATAGCCTGACAAAAATGGAAGAGGAGCGACTCTTGAGAGTATTGAGGGAGAATAAAGGAGCAATAAGCTGGACGATAGCTGACATTAAAGGAATCAGCACTGCAATCTGTACGCACAAGATTCATCTAGAAGAGGATTGTAAGACTGTGAGGCAGTCGCAAAGGAGACTCAACCCTCCTATGATGGATGTCGTCAAAAAGGAGGTACTAAAACTCTTAGATGCAGGAGTGATATACCCTATTTCTGACAGTTCGTGGGTGAGTCCAGTACAGGTAGTTCCCAAGAAGACAGGGATCACAGTGGTGGAGAACAATGAAGGACAACTAGTCCCCACGAGAGTGCAAAATGGTTGGAGGGTATGTATTGATTATAGAAGACTCAATTCGGCAACTCGTAAGGACCATTTTCCTCTTCCTTTTATTGATTAGATGCTTGAGAGACTATCAGGTAAGTCTCACTACTGTTGTCTTGATGGGTATTCTGGTTTTCACCAAATACCCGTCGCAATTGAGGATCAAGATAAAACCACATTCACATGTCCTTTTGGGACTTTTGCATACAAACGCATGCCTTTTGGATTATGTAATGCACCTGCTACTTTTCAAAGATGCATGATGAGTATATTTTCTGATTTTATTGAAAAAGGAATCGAAGTATTCATGGATGATTTTACTGTATATGGTAGTTCCTTTGATGAATGTTTGGAAAATCTAGAGAAAGTTCTTAAATGCTGTTTGGAAACTAATCTAGTTTTGAACTATGAAAAATGTCACTTTATGGTCACTCAAGGTTTAATTCTAGGACAAATAGTTTCTGAAAAGGGAATTGAAGTAGATAGGGCAAAACCTGATGTTATTGATTCTTTGCCTTACCCTACTAATGTTCGTGAAGTGCGTTCTTTCTTAGGACATGCAGGGTTTTACAGGAGATTCATAAAAGAATTTTCGAAGGTTACTGCCCCCCTTTGCCGATTGCTACAAAAGGATATAGAATTTCAGTTTGGAGCTGATTGCGAAAAGGCATTTGATACGCTCAAGAAAAAACTAACTACTGCACCTGTGATCAAAGCTCCTAATTGGAGTTTGCCTTTTGAGATTATGTGTGACGCTTCTAACAACTCTGTAGCGGCTGTCCTTGGATAGAAGGAAGGGCGCGACTCACATGTCATCTACTATGCGTCCCGAATGTTGGATGACGCACAGAAAAATTACACCACTACGGAAAATGAGCTATTTGCTATTGTTTTTGCTTTAGATAAATTTCGAGCATATCTCCTTTGTACTAAAGTGATTGTGTATTTTGATCATGCAGCTTTGCGATACTTATTAGTGAAGAAGGAAGCTAAACCGAGGCTGATTTGGTGGATTCTCCTCTTGCAGGAATTTGATCTTGAGATCAAAGACAAGAGGGGTAAGGAAAACTTAGTTGCTGATCACTTGAGTAGAATCCTCGTAGATCCAGACTCACATGCTGTCAACGAGGAATTTCCTGATGAGGGACTTTTCCAAATTCAAGAGAAGACACCATGGTATGCTGATATCGCTAACTTCTTAGCATCAGGTGAGTTTCAAGGTGAGTTGTCTTCTCGAGAAAAGAAAAAAATAAAACGAGATTCTAAATATTACGTATGGGATGATCCTTACATGTGGAATGTTGGTAAGGATCAAATGATCAGACGATGTGTGCTTGAGCATGAGATAGAATTTTTTTTAGAATTTTGTCATTCGCATGCTTGTGGAGGTCACTTTGGACCTAAGAGGACAACCCTCAAGGTATTGGAATCCAGATTTTACTGGCCGGCCTTATTCAAGGATTGCCATATATTTTGTAGGAATTGCTCTAACTGTCAAAGGATTGGTAATATCTCTTCTAAAAATCAGATGCCACTTAATCCTATTTTAGCTTGTGAGGTTTTTGAAATTTGGGGAATAGACTTTATGGGACCTTTCCCTAAGTCTGGTGGTAACCAATATATTCTTCTAGCAGTGGATTACCTTTCTAAATGGGTCGAAGCTAAAGCCACTATGGCTGATGACGCTAAGACCGTGGTCTCATTTTTGAAATCTCATGTGTTAAACAGGTTTGGAGTACCAAAGGTGATCATAAGCAATAGAGGTACTCATTTTTGTAATAGAGTAGTAACATCTCTATTTACGAAATATGGTATCCATCATAGGACGTCGACTGCTTATCACCCTCAAAGCAATGGACAAGCTGAGGTTTTGAACAGAGAAATCAAGTCAATTCTCACAAAGACGGTGAATCCCGAGAGAAAGGATTGGAGTCAAAGGCTTGACGACGCCTTATGGGCTTACCGAACAACCTACAAGACTCCAATTGGAACCACTCCCTACAAGCTAGTTTATGGGAAGTCATGTCATCTCCCTGTGGAGATTGAGCACAAATCATATTGGGAAATCAGACAGTGCAACCTCAACATGAAGACAGCTGGTCTTGAGAGGAAACTTCAGATACAAGAGTTGGAGGAATTGAGGCATGATGCCTACGAAAATTCTGAGATCATCAAGGAAAAAACCAAGAAATACCATGACCGTTTGATTAAAAATAAACAATTTCATGTTGGACAGAAAGTCCTTTTGTTTAGGATTTTTCCAGGAAAATTAAAGTCTCGATGGAATGGACCTTTTGTTATTTCTAAAGTTTTTTTTCATGGTGCAGTGGAAATTCAAGACCCAAAGACAGGGGTGATATTCAAGGTTAATGGGCAGAGGTTGAAACCATTTTACGAAGGGTTTCAACCATACACAGTGGACGAATTGCATCTCCACCCATCACCAGCGAATTGATCGAAAACAAGTCCGGTCCGAGACTATAAATCGGGAAGCTTCATGGGAGGCAACCCATGTGTTTTTCAAAGTTTTTCAATTTGTTTCAGCTTTATTTTTACTTTATTTTTATTTTTATTTAATTTTTTTATTTTTATTTTTGCTTCCCTGTCAAGGAAGTTCTCTGGTTATTTGATGTTATGGTTGATTTTGGTTTTGCAGGACAATTGGAATAAGATTGGCCTATTTTTAGGCCTGGGAAGAGTGCAAATTCGTTTAAATGGAGGTGGAAGCTTTAAAAATGGAGTTTAGCCCAAGGAGCATTGATGGGCTTAAGTGACTAAACCCATTTTCTTTTTACTCCCACTTAGTCGTCCTTCTCATCCCTCCTTTAACCAAAAATACCAAAATACCAAAAAACTTCATCTTCTTCCTTTCATCTCAATACCCTAGCCGCCGCTCCCTACCAAACCAAATCAGCCATGGTGACTACCAGAGGCGGCAGCGGCACCACCATGGTCGGACTCCGTTCAAAACCCAAAAATCTCTCTCCTACCAGCAAATCCAAGCCAATATTCCTTGAATCTCCTCCCCCATCACCGCCTCCGCCGAGATTTCCGCCATTGCCGGCAGCCGCAGCGAGTGCAGCCCCACCACCACCCTCTCCGCCGTGAGTCACGGCAAGGAAGCCGAAGGTCTCGCAGCCCTACACAGCACGACTCGCTGCAGCGACCTCACCGGTGGTTGTTTCATCCTCACTGTCACGACAATCACGTCCAGCCATTGCGACGACCAAGGTGGCCGAGAAACCTCCAGCATCTGCTTCTCATCCATCAGCGGGGCGACTGCACAAACCTCCAGCCACAGTGGAGTCTGATCTGGAAGAATCGGGTACAGAGATAGAGATCACTGGGGTCGATTTTGGAGTTTCCGAACCTCCTCCATCCGAGGACCACTCGACCAGCTCCGGAGGTGATACCACTTCCGACCCTACGTTCAAGGCTGGCCAAGCCAAAACAACAGCCGGATCAGAGGAATATTCCGACGAGGTTCCTTTGACCAGCTTGAGGAAAGGAAAGAGAGCCTTGGTCAGGGAGAAAAGAAATAGTGTGGGGGAGAAGAGAAAATTCTCTTACCACATGTCTGATACAGAGGAAGATGAAGGGCATCATGAACTTGATTGCAGGCCCAAATGGACCAGAAAATCATCCACGATTTCCAAGCCAGCAGCAGCAACGAACCATCAAAAAGGGCACGTTCGAGTAAAGGACAGAGTCAGGGGAGGTCGAGCTACACATAAGGTAAAACCAGCACTTGATAATCTCAAGGGCTGGTTACACTTTGATGAATTTGACACTCTTAAATGCTTAACTGTGAAATATAATTGGGAAGTGATTGCATGCACTAAATTTGATTTTCAATTGCTTGTTGATTTGAATATTCTGAACCCCCTTACTGAGTACATCCAAAACATAGGATGGGAACAATTTTTCTACCCTAAGCATGCTGTTTATCTTGAGTTGGTCCTAGAATTTTATGCATCTTTTTGGTCAGCTCCTAAAAAGAAGAAGAGAATGAATGCTAAAGAAGTCAATTTTAGATTAATGAACAAATATTCCCACTGGACTATGGATGAATTTAATGTTAAGATTGGCTTTGTTAAATTAGATGAATTGCAAGCTGATTGGTATGTGAATTGCCTAACTGAATACCCATATTCTTCTGTTTTTGACAAGCATGATGCATGGAAACAATTGACTAAGAACCCTGCTGCCATTTTTGACGACAGCCATGAGAAGGCTCATGTCATCCCTGACTTGTCCCTTAGGATCATACATAGGTTTTTAGCAATTACTTTTTCAGGAAAAAGTGGTATAACTGGAGAGATTTCAAAACAAGAATTGTTTATTTTGTGGTGCATGGTGAACAAACACAAATTAAACTTAGGCCACTAGATTTGCAACCAATTCAGACTTGTAAGAAATAGAATGCCAATGGGATCACTAATCACTGAAGTTGTTGTGCAACATATGGGTTTAGAACCAGTACAGCAAGATAATTCCATCCCAAACCTAGGAGAGCAGCCACAGAATGACCAGCCTCCTAGTACTGGGACTGAGCTGCAAGTCATGACAGCTATGATGGAACAATTGATGGCTAATCAAGCACTTCTGCAACAAACAGTGGAAAAATAAGGAGCTCAACTTCAGAAATTAATTGAAGAGCAGGAACGAACCAATGCTTTGCAGATGCAACTTCTGGGAAAATCCCAGCCCAGACCATGATTAGACCCGGGTTCTTTCTCTCTTTCTTTTTATTTTCTTGCATTTCATTTTCAGTTGAGTCTTTTCTCTCTCTCACACACTTTGAGGACAAAGTCTCGTCTAGTGTGGGGGAGGTGTTTGTGATGCGTCTTTGTGAATATTTTGCTGGATTAGATTTGTATATTTGCTGGTTTGGTTGTGAATTTTTGCTGGATTGGTTGTTTGGTTGATTGGAATTTTTGAAAGACACTGACCTTGTTTTTGAAAACAGCCCCTATGTTTGAATGAATGGTTTAGGCGTTTTTGAACAGGTGCACTCATCCCACTGCACTTATTCACGTGCACTATCACACTACCTGTTAGATCCTATATCCATGCATTGTCATAGTCGCTTGTGGTCATTTGTTAACCTGTGAGCTCTTGAACTTTCATGTCTTGATTATTTTTTCTGAGTGGATGCATGATCGTATACTGGTTGGAGTTGCATGAGACCCCAGGGTATAGGCACCATTAGACGTGGGAAAGCGATGAAAAGATTGAAAACTTTATATTTTCTTCTTATCTTTTTTCTTGCTTTTATATTACCCCTGCCGCTGATTTATCCCTTCTTTCCATCACCCTTCTAACTGTTTGAGACTTTTTCTTCTATTCTTAGCAGATGAGAGATATTCTCTAGTAGTTGGCAAGGTGGGGCAAAGAGAAGCAATATCATTAGTGTGGGGGTATCAAGCTGCGACAATAAGACACTGAAAATCAGCGGATTCAAAAGAAGAAAAGGGAAATTTAGAAGCTGAAAAATTACGAGATGCGAGATCAAGATGCTGAAAAATATAGGCAGAAAGCACCATTCGTTGAAGCCAAGACAATCGATTCGTCTTTGCTGCTCCATTCAGATATTTGAAAACAGTTTGTAAGCACTCCCTTTTGCTCGAAAAATAAAAAGAAAAAGAAAAATAAAAAAATAAAAAAAATAATAGAATAAAGATTTGAGCAAAAGTGGAGTAGCAATCAGAGACTGGGCAAAGCATAAAGAAAAATAGACGACTGACCGCATCGAGTACAGAAGAAGAAAATACCCCTGCTGATAGCTGATCGTTCTTTGCCTTGCCTTCGCTGCTACCAACAGAGGATGTCTCTCCTCGCTTCGATTCTTCAGCTAAGAAATCTCTATCCTTCTCTCCCTGCCTCTCTTTTGAACCCTCTTCTCTTACACAATTTCTCTTGTTTACCTTTGCAAAGTTTTCATGATTATTTGATTGCCTGCGCATGTGTTCTCCGTACTCGGGTCATTATTCCAAGTCTGATTTTGTACATTGTCAATTGCATTGTTGAGTGTAAGCACCTTGCCATTATCCTTGCTGAGTTTGAGTGCAAATACTTTTCCCCGTGTGAGGACTGCTTGCGACTATGCTAGGTATGGGAAAGTTTCTCCCTTGGTTTCGTTATTCTTTGGGTTTGATGTGGATGTTATCTAGGTAGAAGGTTGTGTCGAATGTTGTGCTTGTGTGCAGAGTGTGCTTTTCCTGTTTGCCATGTGGACAACCATTTGTTCTGATGATGGGGGGGCTGTTTTGAGTGTAATGCTCGAGGGCGAGCATAGGTTAGTGTGGGGGATTTGTTTGAGCGCCAAAATGTCTTATTTTCATCGTCCTTTCCTCCCTTTTTAGGATGATGATACTGCTAATTCTTGGGTTCTCCACTCCTTTTTGCAGATCATGTTGCTGAGAAGCGTAACGATTCATTAGGAGCTGAAATCGTCAAGTTTAGAGCTGTTTTGGTCTGAAGCGTCCTTACCCCAGACCTGGGGTAAGGGAGACCCGAAATTCCAGCATGGACCAGCTGTCTTGTTCTTCTAGAAGACTTCATCTGTTGATCTTCTATTCCAGCAAGGAGTCCTGCTGCCACAGAACGTCTCCAACATTTCTGTTAGGATTTTGAACAATTAATTATATTAGATTTTATCCCTTTATTATTTTAAGGGATTTTTATTATTTAAGGAAGGAGGTTGCGCCTCTGTAGGGGACTTCATCTTTTACATAGCATATTTCTTTCTTCTTGGCAGAGACAACACTATTCCCTTTCTTTAATTAATTAATTTCCTTTTTATGCTTTTAATCTCTTTTATTTATTTATTATGATGATGCTTGGCTAAATTCTATTTTCCTTGTAAGGATTCGTTGCCATGATTAATTGATTGTGAGATCTAATTGCACCCGTTAAATTTCAACTTATATCTCTGTTTGTTTTGATTAAATGTCAAGTTAATCTTGTTCCTTTTGAAGTCTGATCATCTGCAAATAGGATTTGATTAACTACAGTCTTCTCTTGATACTTTGGAGTCTACATTGTAAAGAGAGATGCGAAGGCAACTATCTGATTGACGGATCAGAATAGAAAACAAATAGAGTCAGGTTTATAGGATTTTTATCCCAGACTTGGGATCGGTCTCTCCCTGTGAATTATCAATCGTTTGATTAAATCCTATAGAGTGTCTCTTAGGATTGTCAAACTGGTTAGGGGCTTCTAATAGAGTGTCTCGTTAGTCGTCTTGTTTAGGAGGAGAGTAGGAGATTTAGGTGAACACCCGGTCTCTATAGCCACCTATAAGTTCGGTATTGAAAATACTTGAATCAATGATCAATCAGTTTAATTCGTGTGCTTAGTCGAATCCTTACTGGGAACTTTGTCATCTTTGAACACACACACAACACACTTTCTTTACTGTTTTATGCTATTTCTATTTCTTAAGCAATTGCAAACACAACAAATCAATATTGGTATTTACCACCTGTTACTTTCCGAATCATTTATGATAAGATTCTATGTTGATCTTGTAAGATTCGGAGTCGTGCCTGATCGGAACGGTGGCGGTCGGTGTCGGATGTACCTGCAAAGCGCCGGAGGGGGGGCTCCGGCGTAGACACTCCGATGCTTAAGTTAGTTCGGGTTTCAAAAATAACAGAGGTTCATCTTAGTGATCTTGATCTTACCTTCAGATTGGAAAAGTGAGGGTATTTATAGGCCTGTTCGGCGATACCTGGCGATAACAATCCAGGCGATGTCAGATGGTGACGTCACAAGCGATACCGACAGATGACGTCATGAGCGATATCATACGGGCTGCCGGGAGCGATAAGCTCGTGGGTCCCTAGGATGGGATGGTGTCGTGCGTGTAGAGTCGCGTGAGTCCCCCCCCCCCCCCCCCCCCCCCCGCTGACGTCGACCATCCTAGGAATCCTTCACTGATTCTCGGGCGATATGAAGATATCTTACGAGTCTTATGGGAAATCGTCCTGGTGGGAGCCGCAAGTGTGGTAGCATCATTAGGGCTGTCTTGATTGTTATCATAAGCCCAACTGAAAACGAGCCCGAGTGTTTACCAAGGGTTGTCCATGTCTGAAATCTTAGATGAAACTTGTTCTTTCGTGGGGCGATATGTCTGTAGGATCTCTGAGTTTCTCTGTCTGCTCGACGTCAACCGTGTTGAGTGATGAGCTGGAACTTAGTTCTGAAGCTTTCCAGTGAACAAACGAATTCCGTCCGCCATTCTTATCCAGAGACCTGCTTTTCTGAAGCGGTAAGAGGTCCACGAGAGATGCTGCTATTACACTCGTGATCATAAGGGCATTGCTTTCGCCCAGCGATGTTAGTTTGTTTGGCCTCTTGTCAGGGCTTACGAAGTCTCAACTTTATTCTTGCCATAGAAGGGGCTGTTGATGGGTCACTTGCGATACCGCTAAAGACGGCAACCAGGTCATGTCGTGGATTTGCATTCATTCCGAGTCCATCATCCTTTCAAGTGTACTGCAAACACACGGAGGAGATAGGTATTTATAGAGAAGTTAGTAAACTTTTGTACTTACAGGGGTTTGAGGTCACGCGGGCCCCGTTTTCCTCTTTTGCTTTAAGGAAACAACGATATCATCGCGGCTTTACGCCATCAGCTGCCTACGATTAGCGCGGCTTTATACCACCAGATGCCTGCGATGTTGACGAGGTTTTGCGCATCTAGGGCTACCTGCGACATCAACGCGGCCTTACACTGTGGATACCGGTAACCATATGGCTTTTACGTAGTGGCTACCCGTGATATCGTGCCTTTTGGCATTTTTCCATATTTCATCTTGCATCCTTTCGAACATTCATGTCGCGGATGGCCTACGAGCATCAACCTTTGACTCCGCTTTAGGCTTATCAGTCCTTAGGGGTGACGAGACGACTCGCCTTTTGAGGACCTCTTTGTTCTTTCCAAGGCCTCTCGCGTGGGGCCTATAAATTGGGGAACTTTCTCCACCCACGTTCTCCTCATCTCTGGAAATTTACATCATGGATAATTTGACTAAGAATTTTCTCCTTTCCAAGGGCCATTCTCTCAAGAACCTCAATGATGGGGATGTCGGGTTCCTGGAGAACATGTTGGTCAAAACCTCTGAAGACATCCTGGAGCTGCAAGGAATGTTGACCCCTCTTCATTCCAGGCCGGGAGCTACATCTCTGGAGGATTTCAGCCCTCTGGAAAGCGTGCCAAAGCTGGCTGCCTCCATCGCTCGGATTCAAGTGGTAATCGCCATGCTGCAGCAGCGCAAGGATATGCTGGGGTGCTGTCTGAAGGGAATGAGAGCCACTTCCCATGATCTGATTCTGGTCATGGATTCTCTGAGAGACCTTCCCGAAGTGCCTAAGGATGCTGGCTCTGATGCCTGATAGCGATGGCTCCCTTTGGGCCTTTTCTCTTTTCTTCCTGGCATGTAAATGTACTTTCCGGCCCCTAGGCCATAATAAATAAACTGGTTTTGGTACGCCGTTTTGCAACTGTTCTTCTTCTTTAATGCGCCCTTTGTCTTTCTAGGAGATATTCTTAGCCCAACTGAAAACGGTTCAGCCACTGGGCGATTTTCTGATTGGTTGTTCAACATTAAATCTACGCCTCGGTTGTCCTAGCAACTGATTGGGCGATTTTGCGGTTTTCCTCGATCAGAGGAAAATCTCAACAGGCGTGACTGTAAATCCATATCTGCACTTCAGGCTATACACGTGTCTTCTTTCAAGAGTCGGGTTAGAAGATCAAAGATCCTTTCTTCCCAAATTTCTGGCTATTTAAGGGATCTTCTCCCCTTCGTTATTCTTCGTCCCCTTGTTGCTTTTTCCTTTATTAATATTCTGTGATCTCATGGCTGATTCTCATTTTTTAGATACGTTCGCCCGAGATTCTCCACCAACTCCTCCGACTTCTCCTGATTCGGATAATCCTCCTCCGTCGCCTCCCTGGAGGCCACCTGCTCGCCGGCGGTGCCGCAAGAGGCGGAGGAAAGATGCTGCAAAGGCATCTAATTCATTCTTTGATTCTCTTGCTTCTTTCTCTCCGAAGGGGAGAGAAACATCTTTCCCTCCTGACGAGTCACCGCCAAGGGCTCCTTCCGCCTGCTCAGCTGTTAAAGCGGTGTCGCCGTCTGTCAAGGAGGAGTCGGGTCGATCATCCACTCGCGTGGAAGAGAAGGTTGAGGAACCTTTCCCTTTCGCTGGCGAAGATTCATCACTTTTAGGGGAGGACGATGATGACGTGGTCTACTGCTATGGCATCTCCTGGTCTGATGGTGAATAGATGGGCATACCATGCCTCTTTGTAGATGCCGTATGGCTTTCCCAAATAATAAAATGACATTTTCATTTCTTTTCGCTCTTCTGCCGCTTTTCTTTCTTCATATTTTCAGGATTATCGCGGGAGTAGGCTTTTCGCTTGACGCAACCGTCTTTCAGTTTTCAGTCAGCGACTGTCTTCTCCCAAAAGACATTGATGACTGTCCACGCGTCCTTTCCCTTCTGCACGTGTTTTGTTTTCACAGGCTGTTCCTTTTTTAGGTTTAACCTTTATAAGGAGTTTACTCTTCTCTTTTAGTATTTTCTGCTAATATTTCGAAATTCTTCATATTTCCTTTCTTCTGTGCTTCTTTCTTCTCGAGGGATTTTACTGCAATTGCTTCGCCGGTGCCGACGGCCGATTCACTGGTTCTCTGCTCCAGGTATTTTGTTTCTCTATTGCCATAGCTTTACTTTTCCTTCCATTATGTCTTACGCTAGGCCTTCTGCAATTATTGAAAATCCTCTAGATCCCGAAGTCAGGAGAGCTCGTAGTGTTTTTGATTGTAATGAGGTTTTGAGGGTTGAGTTAGAGGAGAACGGTATCACTTTTCCCACGGGATATCGCCCCTTTGTCCCATTGAAGGATACTCGGCTTACTGATGCCATGTGGGGGACGTTCCGGTTGGTTTATTTCAAGATGTTTACCTACGGGTTTCGTCTTCCGCTTCATACTTCTCTGTTGAAACTGCTAGACCACTACGATTTCAATCCTGTTCAAATAACTCCGCCTTCCTGGTGTGGGCTTTACGCCTTTCTTCGCTCGTGTGAGATGAAGCATATTTTTGCTCCATCGCTCGATCTATTCCGCACATTTTTCACCTTGAGGTGCCATAACTGCTTAGTGGATATTACCCCAAGATGGAATGGTGCTCTTGTTCGGTTTTTCTGGCGGAATTTTCAAGGTTTTGAAGAGAACGTGGACAACTGGAAAAATGGCTTCTTCACCCTTCGCCTGCCCTCTCGGTTTTGGCGCGGTGGTTCCAACCGAAAAATTACTAGTGCCGCTTGGCGAGAACCAGATGTGTTGTCTAGTATGGATGTATCCCATGTTAACGCCTTATTAGAAATAGAAGGGCCTTTCCGCATTCAGGAATTTGCTCGGTTCAGGCCTCTGTCAGAATGTGTCGTTGGTGAGTCTTTTCTTTTATCGCCTTATCGCTTCGACTTTCTTGTCATATTAAAATATTTTATCGGCAGGTAACGCTGAGGGTCGATCCTCCGAGGAAAGGGGCGTTCCTCTAAACGTGGTGTCGCTTCAGACATTACCTCCTTCTCCTCCACCCGAAGGCTCTAGTCGTCCGCCTATTCCGCCGCGAGGAAGGAGAAACAAAACCGTCGCGACACGTAACACATCTGCCCGACCTTCTCGTTTCCTTGAAAATTGGCTACCAGCTCGCGGTAAGAGTGTGACCCCAAGTAATCCCGTGAGGGAAGAGGTTGACAGTGATAGCGGAAGCATGGATACTGGTTCCGAGCTGCGTCATGCCACCCTTGCTCAACGGATGAAACTTAGGTCCAGAAAAAGTGATCCTTCGGCGGAGTCAACCGAGGACGATAGCGAAGAGATTGCTGCCGAAACGGAGCGTCTCGTAAAAAGAGTTCGTAAAGAGAAATCTGACCCACTAGTTCCTTCCGTGGAGGAAATCAATGGGGTTCCTTCCGAGGAGGTTGACGCCTCGCACGTTACAGGTCCCTTGCCAGTGACGGAAGTTATCGAGGTGCCCTCTGCCATTCCTCCCAAGGTTAACGAGGCTTCGGCAGCGGTGGGCTCTCCCTTGGTGTCTGGCGGTCCTAGCTCCCCTATTCGCTCCTTTATTCCAGATGTGAGTTTACCAACTCCGAATCCCATCGCTCCTTCCCCACGGAAGCCTCAGCCATTGTTTTTTTCTTCGATTTCGGGCATTGGTGATTCTGCAAAAAAAATTTCTCCTCCTTATATCGCCAATCTTTCCCCTCAAGGTCTTCAAGGTCCCATTGCTTATCAACTGGACTTGTCTTCCCTTGGTACCGACGGTCTCCGTGCTTTAGGGGTATCGGACCCGTCATCGCGAGAGGAACCAGTGGGCCCCATAGTGGGGCAAATGTTTACTTCTTCGAAGGACAAAGAAGAGTTCTTGCGGCGTCCTCCCGACGTACGCCATTCGCGTCTTCTGACTGACATGTTGGCCTGCTTCCGCGAGTTAAACTACTTTTTCGAGGATCATCGTGACAAGGTTCGACCTTCTCTTGATTTAAAGGGAGAACTAGATGCTGCTTTAGGGAAGGTAACGGAGCTGTCGTGGCTTCAAGAGCGGACCCGGGCGGAGTTGGACGACTGTCGCGCTGAGCTTGCTCGAGAAAGATCAAAAGGGAAGGCTAAGATAGACCTTCTGGAGGCGGAATTGGTGGTAGCTGACAGAAAGAATATCTTCCTTCGCGAAGAGATAGCATCTCGTGATGCGGATTTGGCCAAAGTGCCTTCAAAGATATCCTGGTGGAAGAACAAGACCATGGATGTTTGTATTGCTGAATTTATGAGTCTCTATCGCCAGGGAACTGTTGACTCGTCAGTGCTGACCGATTACGCTTCCAAGAAACTGAAGGATTTGGGCGAAGGTGAGAGAGATCTTCCTTCTTCTGGAGAGAAGCGGAAGAATGGTGATCGCGATGCTCGCGAGGGCCCATGATTAATCGAGGTTGCTCCCTTTAGAAGATTTTCCGCTTATTTGCTTCTTTGTCTTGTAATAACGCCTTGTTATGCGACAATACTTGTATTTGATTGCTATTTGATTTTTATTTCGCCTTTCCGCGTTAACCCAACGCTATTCTTTTTAATCAACGCCATCTTGCGTTATCTCCTTTCATGTGATATCGCTCTTGTTTTTCCCCAGAGATAGTACCTTCTTTTCAGAGCATTTAATGCTCGCTATCCTTTCCTTAGAAAAGTCGTGATTGTGCAGGCACACGTGTCTATTCTTCCAGCGCCACGGGCTAGCGTGCTTGAGAACTTTGCCTAAATCGAGGCGTTGTAGCGCTTTTCTAGGATTGCACTCATTACTTGAGTCTGTTACTTATGCCGCTTCCACGCAACGACTGCGGCATTCGTCGTTTCGTCTGACCATTAGGGTTATAAAACCCAATATCTATTCTTTTCACTTTTCTTTTATCATCCCGCTTTCTCATATTTTCTTTTAGCCGTCTTATTTTCTCCCCACTATTCAAGGCTCTTTGAAGTGCTTTTCTCTGAAGGTATTTCCTTTCTCCTCCATCGTCTTCTTCATCTTTTAATTCTTTAAATTCTGCCATGGCTAAGACTCGCCGTACTGAGTCGAAATCTGCCGATGAGAAAAGGATGGATATTACGTCTAGTGTTATCACATCTGAGGCCGCTCTTCGTGAGCATTTGGCCGCCCATAATGCTGATATTCCTGATGATTATAAAACCACTGTTGCCCCTGAGTCACTACGTCTGAACAGCGTTTTGACGGGCAATCGTAGGGTCATGTATGCGCAAATGTTCCGTTATGGCTTTCGGTTTCCCATTGACTCTTTTGTCAAAGAATTGCTTGTTGCCTGCGATCTGACTCCGGCCCAACTATCCCCAAATGCATATTGTTGTGTTTATGCTTTTTTGGAACTTTGCAAATACAAAGGGATTACTTCCCCTTCCCTTCTACTACTTAAATCTCTTTTTAAGCTGATGAAATGCCGGGGGGTGATAACGATATCGCCCCGTTTTGACGATGACTCTCTGAAGTCTTTTACTTGGAAACTCCTCCATATCGAGTCTTCCGTTGATGGCTGGAAAAAGGAGTTTTTTGTGATAGATCTTCCTAGAGATCTTGGTTCCTGGTGGCGATCTGGTTTTAATCAAAACGTGGATGACAACGTCTGGAGCCAACCAGGGACCCTTCCGAAATGTGAGCAAGACTGGTTAAACACATTGCTCAAACTGGAAATCAGCGTTCACATCCGTCAAGTGGCTTGTAGAATGGACATTCGATCTTGTGTTAAACGTGAGTGTCGCGTCACTCCTTTCTTTGTTATCGTTGATACTAATGCTGACGCTATTTTGTGCTTTCGCAGCGACGGATCCCAATTATAAACCTGAGAGCGTAAGGAGACGCTTGAAAAGGGCTCAAGAGCGAGAAGAAAAGGAGAGAGCTACTTCCACGGAAGCGACTGATAATCCTACCGATCTTCCGGCTACTTCCGCTACTCTTGTTCAAGTTTCCTCTTCTTCGGTCGGTGTGAGGGATTCTGACATTCCTTCAGGCGTTCCCCTTGTGACCATCGCTGCTCCTCCTGCCCAGCCTTCTTCTTCTTCTAAGGCTCCTAAGTCCATTGCCAAAGGAAAAAAGAAGAGAAAAACGAGAAGTGTCGCCGCTCTTACACCTTCTCCAGACGCGGCAGGCTCTTCAGAAGCACCTCTTCCCCACACTGATACAGTAAGGGTGCTTTTTAGTCATGATATGCTATATTTCGACGTCTGTCTTCGTTTGATTTCTCTTATCTATATTTCATATTGCGTTCTTGGCAGGACGCTACTGTGGCCGCTACCTCCGTTCCTCCCTCAGGTGATATGAATATAGGATACGTGCTGACTGGTTCCAAGAAGAGACAGCGGCCGGAAGATGAGGGCAGAAATCCGTCTTCCTCTACCACCGGGATGGGGAGCAGGCCTGCGGACGGGTTTGACTCTACGGCTGTTCCCCAGGGAGGGAATCAGTCAGAATTTTTGGAGAACTTGGGTACAGGCGATACCTTCGGGGTTTCGCCCAATTCTTTCGGCGGTCCCGCTCACGCATATTCCTCTAATCCAGGGTATCAAGAGGTCTTGCAGGACTTTTCAGTTTATCAGCCTCATGGCACTTATCTTGCTCCAGGGGGTTCATCCACCCAGGTTCACCCTCCTTCTCCTCTGGCGTTTGCTCCTTCGAGCATTCCTCTGCGGGATCGTTATGGCGAAGGAGGTACCACCTTCAATTTTGTGGCGGATCTTAGTCTGATAGGTGGGGTTAGCTCTGTAACCCATCAAGTTGGACTGTATGATTTTCGTAACACCGGCTTGGCGGCATTGGGGGGTGATGGCTCGGATGAAGTTTCAGCTTTATTGGCTTCCCAGGTATTGGCGCCTGCGGCCGAACGTGACGCTTTTCTTTCTAAAGGCGCGTTTGATAGGGAGAACTCCTTGCGCACCAACCTTTTCACTAATTTGATGAAATTCCATTACTGGGCAGAGGAGGCGCGACGTCAGGCTGCCTCTCTTTCCTCTGCTTTGGAAGGATTATCGCGAGAGCAGAATGAGAAGAAAAAGTTGCTGGAGGAGCGTACAAACTTGTTACTGGCTCATCAGAAGAAGAAAGAAGAGCAGTCGGCCGCCTTGGCAGCGGAGAGGGCCAAAGTTACTGCCTTGGAGAATGAGAAGTCATCCCTGGCCAAGGAGAAGCTGCCCTGGAGGAAGAGTCGGCTGATAGGAGCCTGTGGCATGTTGAGCAGACTGCCTCTATTTTGGTCGCTTGCTTTGAGGAAGCCCATGGGGTCGACGCATACAAACCCGATGAGGTCACTGCCGCTTTCAAACGAAGATCTGGCCACCTTAATGAGGAGGGCTTTCGCCAAGCTAAGGCGGCAGGCTGGAAACGGAGGCACCCCGAAGGTTGACATTCTTCGAGGCTTTATAGCTCTTTCCTTAGTGATCAAGCGTCACTAAATTTTTGTTTATTATTTTGACCACCGAAGTTTGTACTTTGTAGCCCCCTTTAAACATTTCGATAGGTTCAAGCTACTTTTATTGCAGACTTTCCTTTATTTAGTTACCTCCTCGCAAACCCCTTTGGCGTTATCTTCGCCATGTTTTCCCAATGCGCTTACTTATCCGAACATATCCTTAGCGCTCCCACCAAATTACAGAATTTGGTATTGGGTTAACTTTCTTGGTAAGACTAGCGATAAATCAGCTGACGAGATCCTCGCTCCTTCCACTGCCCAAAAAGTATTCTGCGCATTCTCAACTGTAAATCATCAGTAACAAAAACACGTTACGAGGGATAGTAATTACCCGTAGGAGCCTTTTCGCTGCCATCATAGGGCGTTACCCTGGAACCCGCGGGAATCATTTTCGCTATCAGCTCTACACTTCACCAGGGATTACTCATCTGGTTACTAGCCGGGATTTCACGATTCTCCGCGTTTCCCTAATTTCACGATCGGCCCTTAAAGTGCCTCGTCTTAGTGAGCTGTCGGATCGGGACGGCTATCACAAGGCTAGGGAATTTTCACTTCTGGGCGTTGCCCTCGCGTCTAGAACCGTGTCCTTACTTAATGGCTTAGCCATAGTAGCCCAGCCGTTAAGATATGATTCTTGTTTCTAGAACGGAGTTTCTATTTCTTTGGGGCGTGCCTCATCTTGTTGGGCCGTCTCCATGAGAACGGTCAGTACAAGAAAAGGACTTTTCACTCCCAAAGATACCGGGTGGTGCCCTCACTTAATGAGCTATCTGATCAAGATCGGTCATCACAAGGATAGGACTTTTCACCCCCGGAGGCATCCAGGATCTTTCAATCCGACGCTAATTCAAGGTATGGTGGGTAGTGCCCTCACTTAATGGGTCATCTGATCAAGACCGGCCATCACAAGGATAGGACTTTTCACTTTCCCAAAATACCCCCTTTTTTATCTGCACAAAGACAACCACAAACTTCCACGAAAGCTCTCTCATCGAGCGTTAGTCATGGTCAGGGTTGACATAAATCAAAGGTGCAGATAAAATCAAATTCTAGAGTAATATAACTTCAAGCGAGCGATATTCCAAGAGTTGGATAAGGGTGTACCATCGAGAGTCTCCAGATGACAGGCTCCTTTCCCGACAACGTGGGTGACGCGATATGGTCCATCCCAGTTTGGATTGAGTTTTCCCATACGTTGCCCTGCAGCTCGCTTGTCTCTGAGCACCAGGTCACCGGGTTTCAGCAACCATTCTTTGACGCGCCTGTTATGATAACGGGCCATCTTTCATTTGTAATGCTGCGTTTTCAGAAGGATTTCCTCTCGGACTTTTGGTAACGCGTCTAGGTTAGCTCATAACCTTTCCTCATTTAGTTCCTCCCGAAAGTGAGCTACCCGCAGGCTCATAGTTTCAATTTCCACCGGTGTAACGGCTTCGGTCCCGAAGGCCAACGCGAAAGGTGTTTCTCCGGTGGTGGTCTTAACGGTCATGCGATATGCCCACATCACGTATGGTAGCTCATCAGCCCATTTCTTTTTAGACCCCTCTAGGTTTTTCTTGATGCCGCTAAGGACGCTCCGATTGGTTACTTCTGCTTGTCCATTAGTTTGCGGATGAGCCACAGAGGAAAAGCGTTGCTCGATTCCAAATTCTGAGCACTGGTCTTTGAAGAACTGGCTGGTGAACTGCGTTCCGTTATCGCTAACAAGGACACGAGGTACGCCAAACCTCATGATAACTTGATGTTTGAAAAAACGCCAAGTTTTTTCTGCCGTGATTGTGGCGACCGCTTCAGCTTCCGCCCACTTAGTGAAATAGTCTACCACCACTATCACAAATTTCAGTTGAGACCTTGCCTTTGGGAATGAGCCTAGGATATCGATCCCCCATTTAGCAAAAGGACAAGGGGCGATAATTTCAGATATTTCAGTGGCAGGCCGCCGAGGAATCTTGGCAAACTCCTGGCACTTAGGGCAGGTTTGCACATAGTTGTGGCAATCTCTTCGGATGGTGGGCCAGTAGAATCCAGATCGAAAGACCTGTGCTGCCAGGGTACCGCCTGACACGTGCATACCACATACCCCTTCATGAATTTCGCGCAAGGTGTGAAGGCCCTCTTGTTCAGTTATACATTTGGCGGCAGGGTGGGAAAAACACCTTCGAATCAGGTCCCCGTCATAGTATGTACAACGTGCTGTCTGTCTCAATACCTTCTTCTTTTCAGCGGTATCCTCAGGCAGTTCCTCGTGTTTCAAGAATTTGATTACGGGAATTCGCCAGTCGCTCTCGCGCTCCTCCACACATAAAGATGCTTGCTCTTCCATGAAGGATGGTACCGATAACTCTCGATAGTATACACCTTTGGGTATGGACGCTTCCGGATTCGCGGCCATTTTGGCTAGATTGTCAGCTTCAGCGTTTTCCTCACTGGGGATATTGATGTGATCACGGACCCCTTAAAAGCCAATTTTCATCCTCAAGACATATTGCCTCAAGGACCGATCATCCGAAGCCAAGCAAGAGGGTTGTCCCTATGGTTTGAAGGCCAAATGGGCGAGGAAGAACCCATTAAAACCAAGGCCTTGACATCAAAAGCTCCATCCAAGAGGTCCTATGCAAGTTAGAATTGAGTCGCATATTTGCCACCAGAATATGGACAATCCAATGGCCTCCGATTTACGAGAACTGAAGCTTGATGGAAACTTCAAGATGTTAGCTTTCATTTGGGACAAGTTTCAGGTCAATCGGACGGGTGGATCAAAAGTTATGCTCGTCGACATTCTGGCGCGCAGTGCGAATGAGCCTGGAGCTAAGCGTAATCACACTAAGCTCTTAACGTGATTACGTTGGCTAACAGTAATCACGCTACCTACGGGAATGAAATGGCATTTTTTGGTTCAAGCCTTAACATGATCACGGTAAGCCTTAACGTGATCACGGTAAGCCTTAACGTGATCACGGTAAGACTTAACGTGATTCACGGTAAGGAAAAGTTGGCTAGCGTGATCACGTTTAGACCCTAATGTGAATCACGTTAGCTACTGTTTTGGGACGAATTTTGCGCTTTTCAAGCCCAATTTGTGTACGAACTATAAATAAGGTTTTTCTTTCTTTCTTGAGGGAGCTTTAGACATTTGTGTGATATTTGGTAAAGTGAGATTACTCCTTTCTCTTATCACCTAAGCCTTGAGCTCATCACTTTAATTCCTTGAGAGGGATCGTTTGAGTTTGAGATTACTCCTCCCGATCTCTCTCCGGGAAATCCATGTTTGTATTGGTTGTGACAATTTTTGTGAATGAAATATATATTTTCTTGGTTGATCATCCATAGAAACGAGTCTCAATCTTAGCCCTCGGAGTATATCTTGATCAAGCAAACCTTTTGGATTGTTCGCTACTTCGTGTTGTGCTCATTTCCGTCCCTTCCATCCATCTTATAATTCCCGGTAACCCCACTTTTTCCATCGCTCTTATATGTAATTTCTCCGCTAATCTCGTAAATCTTGTGTCTTTTCTTTTTGTGATCATGGTTTTCGTTAGTTAATTCGCTTGGCTAGATCCTCCTTAAGCTCCATATGTTATCCGGCTTACTTACCCTAGGCCGTGATCGCATCAGATATGCTCGAAGCTGACCTGCATGCCTTCTTTCTTTATTTCCAACAATTCTCACTTTACTTTGGCGAGATATTGAATCATAATGGGTTCCCGGGCCTGAGAATGCCCCAAGACCTAGTCAATTATCAACTTGGAATCACCACAGATTTTTAGACGCAGGTCTCCTGTTCTTCCAGTATCGTGCCTCTCTTTAGAGGAAAGTCCTTTCCCTATTCTGAGCCCGGCTAGCAACGCCTCATACTCTGCCGCGTTATTAGATAACGGCTGTAGGATTCGAATGGCGTATCGTATTTGCATATCGTGCGACCCATTTATAAAAATTCCAGCTCCAGCCAGCTCTTGGTTTTTAGCTCCATCCACATGGACGATCCAGAGGTCCGTGTAGGTTTCCGGGAACGGGAGATCCATGTCTCCCCATTCCGCTTCAGGTACACCGTCCAAAGGATCCTCTGTAAAGGTACATTCCGCTATGAAATCGGCCAGGATCTGCGCTTTTACGGACGGTCGCGACTGATACCTCAATCCATACTGTTCTAGTTCAAGCGCCCAAATCAACATTCTTCCGGAAGATTCAGGCTTTCGAAATATTCTTTTCAGAGGCTGGTCTGTGAGTACGATAACGGAATAAGACTGAAAATACCGATCCATTTTGCGGGTGGCTTGTATCAGAGCGAACGCTATCTTTTCAATTCGGGCGTATCGCAACTCCGCATCCTTCAGGACGTGGCTCACAAAATAGACCGGGCGATGAGAATGGTTATCGTCGCGAACGAGGACGGCACTGACCACTTCATCCGCAGCGCCAAGATACAAATATAAAGAATCGCCTACTTCAGGTCACGTCAATAATAAATCAGACGATAGGTAATATTTTAGGCCGATAAATGCTTCCTCACATTCCGGGGTCCACCCGAACGAGGCTTTCTTGCGTATGACTTTGAAAAAAGGGAGACACTTTTCTCCTTGCTTGGAAATGAATCGCCCAAGGGCAATGACTCGCCCTGTTAGCCTTTGCACCTCTTTAATGGTTCTTGGTGATATCATGTCTTGTATGGCCTTAACCTTTGAGGGATTAGGCAGGATGCCTTTTTGGCTGACCACGTAGCCCAAGAATTTTCCTGTCTGAATTGCAAACATGCATTTTCGGGGATTTAACTTCATACGATACCTTTTCATCACGTCAAAGACTTCCTTTAAGTCTCGTAGGTGATCTTGAAAGCTCACGCTCTTCACCAAAATATCGTCAACGTATGCTTCCACATTCCTCCCTATTTGTTCTTCGAATATCTTATTGGCCATACGTTGGAACATAGCCCCGGCGTTCTTCAGCTCGAACGGCATCGCCGTATAATAGTAGGTGGCCTTTGGTGTGAGAAACGCAGTCTTTTCTTCATCTTCCCGGGCCATGGGAATCTGATGATATCCAGAGTTGGCGTCCAATGAGCTTAGATAAGCGTATCCAGCGGTCTGATCAACTAACTGATCTATGCGAGGAAGCGGGTAGCAATCCTTAGGGCAGGCATCATTTAAATCTGTGAAGTCGATGCACATGCGCCAATCCCCATTGGGCTTAGGAACAAGGACAGGGTTCGCTAGCCAGGTGGGATATTGAACTTCGCGGATAAACCCTGCGTCAAGGAGCTTTGCTACTTCCTTATCCACAGCCAACGCCTTTTCATTAGAGAACGCGCGTCGCTTTTGCTGTACCGGCCTGGCATCTGGGTCCACATTGAGACGATGTTCGGCTATTTCCCGCGACATTCCTGGCATGTCGGAGGGTTTCCACGCGAAATCTCCTTGGCATTTGTTCAGCAGCCGGGCCAGTTGAAGGTTTTCCGCTGGGCTGAGTTTTTCACTGATCAGAAAACTTGCTTCCTCTATACCGATTGCCAGAATGGGTACCATTTTATCTAGAGGTTGAGCACGCTTCTCATCACTCTGCTCATAGGGATCCGCTGCTATACATACGTACCTATCGCAGCTTCTTTGGGTCATGAGCGAGTAGCATTCCGCCGCCAGCTTTTGATCGCCTTTTACCGATACTACCCCATCCCAGGAGGGGTATTTCATCTTTAAATATTTCTGAGATATCACCGCTCCAAAGCGGTTGAGGAAAGGTCGTCCGAGCACGACATTGTAAGGCAAATTCAGATCCACGACAAGGAACAACAGGTTCTCTGATCGCTTGTAAGTGTCTTCTAGGAAATATATGGGCAAAGTAATTACCCCCGTGACATGAATTGGAACCCCATCAACGCCGACTATAGGCCGTTTGCTAGGTGTTAACTCATTATCAGGTCGCTTCATAAGATTGTAAGCTTCCAGCGAAAAGAGGTTCACCGCACTCCCGTTATCGATAAGAGTTCTTCTGATTCCATGACTGGCGATGACGGGCGTGACCACCAATGCATCGTTATGCGGATAGACGACGTCTTTCTCATCTTCTTCAGAAAAGGATAATACCATTCGATCCAATATGCCTATCGCTTCTCCTTTTTTTGTCATGCCATCACGTGTGCGTTTATCTCTTTTCGCGGCTGCCGATTGCTCTGATTCGTCCATATAAGGGGTTCCTCCCGCGATAATGTTAATCATAGGGATATATTCGTCATCAACCGCAAGAGTTTCCCTATCTTTACCTCTGGGAGCATCATCCTTTTGCGGAACGCGAGGAGGAACTGGTGGTTCGTCTGTTGTCCTTTTCATAAGATTATTTCTGGCATCTTCTCTTATTTGGGTAGCAAATTCCCCCAAATATCCTTCTTCCACCAAGCGTTCTATCGCTGATCTTAACTCCCTGCACGCTTCTGTGGAATGGCCCCTGGCTTTGTGGAATTTACAATAAGCATTTTCCCTTCTCCCTAGAAGCACTCCTGGTTTCGTAGGCGCGGGGTAGCGGATGGGAAGATTTAGCTGTTCCGCTATCGCTAAAATCTCTGCCCTTGGTAGATTAAGAGAAGGAAAATCTGGGTCGTACGTCCGGTTCTTGTAAGAATCCCCGTGACGTCGAGAGGGGGATTTGATAGAGTGTATTTATGCATGATTTTCTCTCCATTATTTCATCAATTTAAGGCATGATTCTGTTAATTTACCCTTGTTTTCATTACTATTGCAGATCTAGGCCTAAAAAGGGAGTTTATGCAAAAACATGCGTTTTTGGAGCATTTTGGGCGTTTTCGAGCTTCAAGACCACAGTCGAGGTCCCGAGTCCAGAATCGCGTTCAAGGTCCCGAATGGATTCGGGACCCCGAAGGGCGAAGAATGGCATTTCCACGTGTCCTCTTCCCAGACCTTCCATGTGCCTCCTCTGACACTGTTCCGACAGTCTGCACTGATCACAAAATACCTACCCCTCTGACCATTGCAGGCCTTGAGCCCATTCCAGACCTGCCCAAGCTGGAAAAATCAGACAGCTTTATGCTTTTTCAGCTTTGTGCTTTAAGGAACATGGATCCACTTTTTTAGGCTTTCAATTAATGCATTTTGTCCCTAGTTTTAGGCTGAAGATATTTTGTGCTTAGAGCTCTACTATATAAAGGGCATCTAAGAGTAGTTTAGGGTATCTTGGATTATCCATGATCATGTAGTTTTTATTTTCTTAGACTTCTCTCTAGTTTATCTCTCTAGTTCTTGTTAGCTTCTTCCCTCTTGGCCGCCGGGCTTCAAACGTTTAGTAACAAGTCTTCTTCCCTTAATCTCTTTATTTTATTATGCTTTCTTTAATTATTATTTGTTTATCTTTAAGCATGAGTAGCTAAATCTTTAATTCTTAGCAAGGCTGATTCAAGGGTTGCAAGGGCAGATTCGAGGCCTTAATGTGCTTAATACATTCTTGATGCTATATTCGACTATTTATCGGTTTAATTACATCTTTTGCATGATTTAATTTAAGGTCTGATCCGCTGGTAATTATCTTGTGTAAATGTTGCCATTTATGTGATGAATACGGAAGGAAAATTGCATGAAACAAGTAGGCATCTGTTTAGTCTTGACTGCGCTGAAGTGGTCTCGAATAGATAGGGTGGGTAGTTGATTAGAGCTAGGTCACGAGCCTGACAAACTAAGGGACTTTTAGCTCTAGATCTGTCTTTTCTTAGCTTCATGGGCGGTTTGAGTATGGCCCTCCCGCATTCGTGCCTGGAGGGATGGCAAACCGTCAAGACTACCTCATATGTGGAAACGGGGGGTAGTTTCTCTTAAGAGAAAAGTAAGGGGCATCTGGTCCCCATGTCATTTCTATGACGTCTTGAATAGAATACCCTTGAGCTGATGACGATCTGGTCCCGAATGTAACCCAGAGTGCCTTTGCTAAGAATCCTTCTCTAATTGATTATTTGCGTTTATTTTCCTTCTATTTTATTATTTCTGGAATTATTTGCTGATTTGCTTGTTTTACCATTCGGGACCTCGAACGTGACATTCGGGACCCCGAATTTTGCTTTCTTAGATAAACTTGTTAGCTCCAAATCTCTCTTGACCAACTCGTTTGGTCAAGTAAAACCCCCCCTGATTGTTACTTTTTGTGCCTTGCCCCCGAACACATTCAAGACCTTGAATCCATTCAAGACCTTGAATTCTGTTTTGTTTCTTTTATTGTTTTATTTTATAAATCTGGCCTTGTCTAGTGTAAGTCTTCACCAATCTCTGTGGATCGATCCTCTTGCCACTGTCTTCAATCTATTTTGTTGCATGTGATAAGTTGTAATAATTTGTTTGATCGTGCCCTCGACAAGCGCGCTATCAAAATGGCGCCGTTGCCGGGGATTGGTGTTAAGTCTTGCCCTAGACAAGTCCAGATTTTTGTTTTATTTTATTTCTTTTTGTAATGTCTTATTTTAATCCTTATTCTCATTCACCCTCTTTTCCTCAGCATTTTACTCCCAACCCCCCGTGCTGGAATCAAGGAAATTTCAGCTATGGAGTGCATTCTAGACCTGGATATCAATATTTTCAGCCTCCACAACCTCCTCAAGGCACAGGGTTCTCTCAAGGAAATCTGGCTGCATTAATTGGCATGGTTAATCAATTTAAAGAGACCTTTCGGGAGCAGAGGCGCCAAGAGTATATTGAAGAAAACTTCACATCCTTGCCCTATCATCTTGCCCTCGACGCTGCCCCAGCTCCCGAATCAAATAATATGAGGTTGATTAACATGGAAAATCAATTAAAAGAGCTAACTTTGGAAATGCAGGAGCTTAAGGAGCAATGGCTTCAAGAGGACCTTAAAGAAGACTCCGCATGCCTCTCCCAAATTCAAGACCCCGACGCTGCCACTTCTGCTGCTCCACTTCTGTTTGTTGGAGGCCTTGGGGATATGGTCTTTCCTCCTGGCGTAATCGTCGATAAAATGGTCGTCAGGTAGTAGCTTCGTGGGAGCAGTAGTAATTTGAGATGTCCCATGCGACGCGTCATACGTCTTATCTCTATTTTCTTCCTCTTCCATTTTTGCGTAATTGTGGGCTTTAAGCCTCAACGCATCTAAAGTCACAGGAGGATCCACCATGAGCGCGTCTTTCAGCTTTCCATAACGGCAGTTCCTTTTCAGAGCTTCTATAGCAAAATCAATAGTAACGCCCGGTGTTAAGGACATTTCCAAATCGAAGCGACTAAGAAACTCCTTTAAGGTTTCTTGAGGCCTTCGTTGTATGTCAAATAACGCGGCGGCAGATTTCCTGATTGGAATTGCCGTGCTAAATCTGCTCCGGAATTTAGATTCTAATTGCGAGAAATTATTAATGGATCCACCAGAGAGACCCTCAAACCAAAGACGCGCCACACCCGATAATGTCATAACAAATATTTGGCATAACGCCGCATCACTGTGGGTCTGAAACTGAACAAAGTCCTTCACTTTATTAATGTGCGAGATGGGATCCTTGGTGCCATCATAAACATCAGTGGGAAGCTTCACGCGCCGGCTGACCCTGTGATGCCTTATACGACGGCTAAATGGGTGGCCCGATGTATCATCAAGAATTTCACGCGCCTGACGCGGAGGAGACATTTCGTCCTGACGCCCCCTATTTCGTGGTTCTGGCGTAGGATGTCGTCTAGGAGATCGACTGCGGCTCCTGTGCGAACGACTTCGATACCTTCGACTACTGGATCTTTCGCTGTACTCGGGAGACAGACTTCTGTTGGCTCATTCCCTCCGTCCGTCCCACCAGTTCCTAACCCCCACAAGCTGCCTGTCTCCTTGTAGGAGGAGACCTTGCGGCATTTGCGGTACGTAAGCCTCTACTCTTTCTTGAGTAAACTGCTCAACACTAATAGGTGGATTTCCCGCGGATAAAGGCATCTGGAGGTTTTCTGGAAACAACGGTGATAAAGGTCGATCAGCGACAATAGATGGTGTAAACATGACGCGAGGAGGGAGACTAGATCCAGAAGCACCAGGCGTGGCTCTCGCAGCCATTTCCGTCAGATATTCCAGCCGAGAATGAAGGGCCGCTATTTCCATTGCAAAAGGATGTTCACGATTAAGCACAGATCCCCCAGAAAGAGGAGTGGAGAAATCAGATCCCGCTATCTGAGATGACAAGATCTCCGTCTGCGAGGAGGCTAGTCCCCCGGCAATTCCAACCGAGAGGTCCAGAGATCCCGAAATAATTGGTTGTGTAGTCATAGAGAGGTCAGCAGTAGCAAAAGGGAATAACTGTCTGCGGATTGAGAAAGGGATATTAGAGGATGATGATCGGATTGGCTCCGATCCCGTGATCATGACCGTTCCAATCTTCCGACTAGACGGAGCTTGGCTATTAAGGACGCTCACTTAATATACCAAAGCTCTCAATGAAAGCACCATTTGATAAGATTCTATGTTGATCTTGTAAGATTCGGAGTCGTGCCTGATCTGAACGGTGGCTGTCAGTGTCGGATGTACCTGCAAAGCGCCGGAGGGGGGGCTCCGGAGTAGACACTCCGATGCTTAAGTCAGTTCGGGTTTCAAAAATAACAGAGGTTCGTCTTAGTGATCTTGATCTTACCTTCAGATTGGAAAAGTGGGGGTATTTATAGGCCTGTTCGGCGATACCTGGCGATGTCAGATGGTGACGTCACAAGCGATACCGACAGATGACGTCATGAGCGATATCATACGGGCTGCCGGGAGCGATAAGCTCGTGGGTCCCTAGGATGGGATGGTGCCGTGCGTGTAGAGTCGCGTGAGTCCCCCCGCTGACGTCGACCATCCTAGGAATCCTTCACTGATTCTCGGGCGATATGAAGATATCTTACGGGTCTTATGGGAAATCGTCCTGGTGGGAGCCGCAAGTGTGGTAGCATCGTTAGGGTTGTCTTGATTGTTATCAATTTATAAAGAACATTAGTTGCCACCGAATCCCTGAGGACGAACCTTTTACCACTTGCTACTGTTATAAAACTACATGTGCATTGGTAGATTGTATTATTTTATTTTGACGGTTTCGGCAACCATCAAAAGGCTCCTCAGATTTCTGAAAGATGTTGGAATTCCTCCGACGAGTTTGGGGTTTTTCGACAAATCAAGGGTAACTAGGGAGGTCAGGTTTTGAATGTCATCTGAATTTTTTCCCTGAAAGTAATTATCTGCAAGATTGAGGAGTTCAAGATTGGGAAAACCATGATAAACCCAGTTTGGTATTGAGGAATTGAATCCATTCCTAGATAGATGGAGTTCCCGAAGCGATGTCATGTTCTGAAGGACACGAGGAATCGAGCCTTGAAAGGAATTATGACTTAGGTCCAAAGATTTCAAATGCTTAAGATGAGAAACCCATCCGAGAGTTGATTCGGAGAACGAATTATAAGACAAATCAAGAACTGAGAGCCATGAGGAGTTGAAATTGAGGAATGAGGGAAAAGATTCAGGGGGGAGAAGCTAACAAGATGATAAGTGTAATTCCTGGAGAGAAGGGAGTGTGTTTATGACCTGAAACCAATTTGAGACTCTGCCAAGATCTCCATTACTCAAGTAGAGGAATTGTAGCGATGAAAGAGCAGACAACCAGTGGAGATTGTTACCATTAGAATAACCTTGAAGATTGAGATGGACTAAATTTGTGAGGTTTCCGAGTTGGGGAGGGACCTCACCTGCAAATCCATCACCTGAAGAGTAGGAGAGGCTCAGGAATCTTAAATTCCTGACCGTGCCAAGGAATTTGGAGATTGTTACCATTAGAATAACCTTGAAGATTGAGATGGACTAAATTTGTGAGGTTTCCGAGTTGCGGAGGGACCTCACCTGCAAATCCATCACCTGAAGAGTAGGAGAGGCTCAGGAATCTTAAATTCCTGACCGTGCCAAGGAATTTGGGGATTGTTCTAAATGCAGAGTGACTAAGGTCTAAGTATTCCAAATGCGTCAGATTTAGTAATGAATGACTGATTTTACCTCCAAGAAGTGTCCCCTGATAAGCATTAAATGCTCCAGGATCACTGATGAACATCCAGGTGCGGGGATCCAGGAATTCCTGGAACGAAATGCTTCCAAGATGAAGCTCGACAACACGAGCAGTAGAGTTGTCACATATAACTACATACCAGTTGCAGCAATCAGAATCAAGAAACGCCCAAGAAGCAAGTCTGTCTAAAGGGTCGTTAAGATGATGCTTCATCTTTAAAAGAGCTTCCCTCTCACTCTGTCCACACAGCCCAGATCCAGACCCAGACCCAGACCCGATCTCGTTGCATTGTTGTTGCTGGCTCCATAACACAAGTTCAAACTGATTAAGCAGTATGTTGCTACCAAAAACAACCCATCTAGGAACGGAGTGGCGAGTACAGGGGTAGTACTGCTAGTATTCATATTAATCGACGATAAATCTTTTTCACCACAATATAATGTACTTCTCTAGATCAGCAGGTACCCATTTTATGTTCCTTTTGAGTTTTCAGTGTAGGAATTAACAATTGTTCTATACTCTCAGGAGTCAAGAGATTTGAGTAGAGAATTGACAATTGTTTGGTGCGTTCTCTCTTTTTATTTTTCGTTCCTCTCCTCTTTCTACCAAACAATTGAAATTTTGTACAGTTACTTTCAACCACATCTAAAGTATTCTTTTAATCTCTGTATAAAAACCGTAACATACTACTCCCTCCGTCCATTTTTAACTGTTGCTTTGACTTTGGACACGTATATTGAGGAACTCGGATGACTCACTATTTGACCTCAAAAAAATCCGTACTTTTTTTTCTAATGTACGTTAAAGATTAACGAACGTCCGAGAAAAAATTCGAGCCAAAATTGTCTCAAATAGTGAGTCATCTGGACTCCTCAATATGCGTGTCCAAAGTCAAAACGACAGTTAAAAAGGGACGGAGGGAGTATAATTTGAAACATAGAGTATTCTTTTTCTATTACCCATTCAATGCGAAAGCTGCAAAATAAGAAACTAAAGGGTTACTAACCAAAAGAGAAATATAATGTGCTTCGTTTCTTAGTTTCCAATTTGTTAGATTGAGATTATAATACTCGTGTAGTGGATACACTGCCGAATCACGTAAATTTTCAATGTTTCTTTCTTACTTGTTTATTTTCAATTGGAGTGTTTTATATTGTGAGTATTAAGTTAAGGTGAATTACAACATAACTAAAAAAGAAATAACAAATAGTATTGGTTTGGTTTTCTCCCATAATTTCAATTGATAGTAGGGAGTGTTAATAGGAAAGATACATCCAAAGTATCGAAACTTTTTCTCAAAAATTTGCTTGTTTGGATAATAACTTTCCGAAATTAAAAGTTATTCTTCAAAACTATCCAAATTTTTGGGATTGTGCACCACGGGGTCCCTCCACTTATTATTTTCATTTTAGTCAGTCCCTAACGTTTGTTTTTGTTCGATTTGGTCCCACATGTTATCTCCGTTAGACCCGCGGAGTCCCTCCTCCCTTAACGGGGAAAACGGCCGTTAGTTTTGATTTTTTTATTATTAAATCTAACAAAAAGTGCTGGCCGCGGGACCCACATGTCTGAAAAAATAATTTAAATTTTAAAAATACGAAAAAATAAAAATAAAAATACAGAAAAATTAGAAAAATTAAAAGAAAAATAATATTATTAATTTAAAAAATACATAATATTTAGAATATTTAATTTTAAAATTCAAAAAAATAATTACTTAATTTTAAAATTCAAAAAACTAATTATTTAATTTATTTCTTTTTTTATCTTTCTATAAAAATTAGAAAAATTAAAATTAAAATATTAGAAAAATACAGAAAAATAATATTATTAATTTAAAAAATACAGAATATTTAGAATATTTAATTTTAAAAAAAAATATATATAATTAATTTTAAAATTCAAAAAAAAAATTTAATTTCTTTCTTTAAAAATTAGAAAAATACAGAAAAATAAAAAAATTAAAAGAAATATAATATTATTAATTTAAAAAATACATAATATTTAGAATATATAATTTTAAAATTATAAAATATATAATTAATTATAAAATTCAAAAAAATAATTAATTTTAAAATTCAAAAAAATAATTATTTAATTTCTTTCTTTTTTTCTCTTTCTTTAAAAATTAGAAAAATTAAAATAAAATTATTAGAAAAATACAGAAACATTAGAAAAATGAAAAAATTAATAATATTATTAATTTAGAAAATACAGAGTAATTACATAATAATATTAATAATTTAAATTAATAATATTATTTTTATAAATATTCTGTATTTTTTAAATTAATAATATTATTTTTCTTTTAATTTTTCTAATTTTTCTTTATTTTTCTAATATTTTTCTTTTAATTTTTCTAATTTTTAAAGAAAGAGAAAAAAAGAAAGAAATTAAATATTTTTTTCTCAATTTTAAAATTAATTAATTCGTTTTTTGAATTTTGAAATTAATTATATATTTTTTAATTTTTCAATTAAATATTCTAAATATTCTGTATTTTTTAAATTAATAATATTATTATTTTTTTCATTTTTCTAATTTTTCTGTATTTTTCTAATATTTTTCTAATTTTTAAAGAAAGAGAAAAAAAGAAAGAAATTAAATAATTATTTTTTTGAATTTTAAAATTAATTATATATTTTTTTATTTTAAAATTAAATATTCTAAATATTCTATATTTTTTAAATTAATAATATTATTTTTCTTTTAATTTTTCTAATTTTTTTGTATTTTTCTTTTAATTTTTCGGTATTTTTCCATATTTTTCCGTATTTTTCTAAGACATGTGGGTCCCGCGGCCAGTACCTTTTTCAGTTTTAATAATAAAATAATAGAAACTAACTGCCGTTTGTCGCCGTTTAGGGAGGAGGGACTTCGCGGGTCTAACGGAGGTAACGTGTGGGACCAAATCGAACAAAAACAAACGTTAGGGACTGACTAAAATGAAAATAATAAGTGAAGGGACCCCCGGGTGCGCAATCCCCCAATTTTTTACTACAGTACATGACGAAATTCAAAAATATAATTTCAGATTACTCTTTATTCCGAACTTATACATATATATGTTACATATGTTCATTGAAAAAATACCAAATACTAATAAGTAATCGAATTTTTACTTACTGATAGGTGTCGAATTCGTCAAAAATAATTATAAATTACAACTCATTATTAAGAACAATTTTAATTGTAAATAGCAAGTAAAAGGTTCGATCCACAAAGAATATTGGTACGATTTTCGTGAAGGCTTGTAAAAATCAGGGGTAGCACTTAGGTGAAATTGAGGTTTTTATCCAAACTGAAAACTGTAAAATAAATAAAGCAAGTAAACAATCTGGGCCAAGAATGAGGTTCTTGGTCAAGACGCAGATTAAGACGAAACTATCAAATATGAGGGAAATTCCTAGTAGAGGCTAGCAAACGATGAGATATAAGTTGCAATCATTGACGTAGGGGTATTCATTTTTAATCTACAGAGTTGCTATAGGATCAAAGTACGCTTATGACTCCTACTTCCCTCCTGTATCAATATCATCTTAGATACGCTTAGAGATGATGCCTAACCAACTAGCACCTTGTTAGTTAAAAGGTTTACTAAGTTGGCCGATGATCGATCAGGGGAAGACAACTCCAAATCTAGTATTCTCGGTCGTCAATCGGGACTAAATCAGGTTAACCTTTCACCCTAGCGGTACTCCGGGCTAGTTCGCGGTAGATCCATCAACGCCAGGTGTCTACTTCGATCCTCTTGGTCAACACCGTGGCCAAGAGGAATGATTACTGTGATAAGCCACTTAACCCTAGATTGGCCAGATCTAAAATTAATCAGAAAACACAGTAAAGTTATTATGAGATTAGTTAAATGCAAATTTAAAGATTAATAAGATCAATTAGGTCTCATGCAAGCTCATATTCATGCTTTAAACGCCTCTACTAAGAACGATTTGCTTAGCTACTCATGCTCATATTAAAAACAAACAAAAGATATATTATAGAATATAAAAATCCTTCGTTCCGTGAAGAATGAAGGAGCAAGGATTTGGAAATGGGAAACATAGATGAAGAAACAGAGAGGAAGAACCAAGTTTGGGCGGAATCGACCTTCCTCTCAAAAACCTAGGCAGAGAGTATATATAGTCTCCTCTGCCTATAAAATCTCTTAAAAGAAAATAATTAATTAAATTTTAATTAAACTCTAAATTGTATCTAATCACTCTCCCTCTCAAAATAGAAGTCTTCAGGGCCGAGATAGAAGAGGTAGGATGCGGCTCCAACACTTCTGTGGATAAGATCAACAATCAGCATCACTATAAGAGTCTTCCGCCAGTATCGCCGCTTGCCCACATGACATCCTTTTAGCCAAGAGGATGGCCAATAAAGGTGTTTGTCTGATGGTAGGATTCTGCCAACCAGATTGCTCGTCTTGACCAAGAGATCAGCCAAGAAAGGTGTCTGCTCTCATCTTGTTCGGATTTGACTCGATTCTACTCTTTTTTGCTCATTTGCTATCTAGATTTGTTTCCTGCGATAATCAGGGAATTCATACTGAAATCAATAGAAATTTCATTCGAAAATGTATGAAAATATGTAGTAAAACCAATGTAATTTAGGCTCAATAACTTACCAAGGACTAAAATATATTAAAGAGAAATAGTTGATTGTAATGGTCCATTAGTAATTAAGTAAAAGTTATGGTACTTGTTGTAATGGTCCTTCCGATTACATTATATTAAGGAGACCCCCCTGAATTCTAATCGGTAGTACAAAGATTTCATTTTACAGCTGCCTCTCAAAGTCAAATCCACTCACTGACATTGTTTTATCTCCTAAATTACGGAAATCCCTAAACACGTTATCCAACACCTCTTTTTATAGCATTGATTTAAAATTGGGGTGATTTTTGAAATAAGCCGACTATAACTTAGTTTTTTAAAAAATTATATTAAATAATATGAAAGTATAAAATAAAAAATTTAACATATTGCAGGTCAATATATTTGATGCTTCATTTTCCTAACATAATTATTATACTCATTTTATATTAATATTCATAAAAATCAATTAAAAACATAAAAAAATCAATTTTATAATAACTTACATTTTTTTGCTATTATTTTTTATTTTAAAAAAAAGGAATAATTGATTGTATATAATCGGGCTACAGTCCATTAAGGGTTACAAATAAAAGCTTAAAACCTTGACATTACAAAATAGAAAGTAGCTCAAAGCACAGAAAGAAGCCCACAAAACTTGGGCTAGTAATTTAGCACAAAGACTTAACAAACAAGAAGAAACCCTAGCCCAATTTACCCGTGTAGTAAGTACAATTTACTAATGTATAGTATTGTACTAGAGTAGTACCAAATTACTGGAAAATAAAATAAATTTATTTTTCAGATTTGATGACAGAAACTCAGAGGAATTAAGAACAGCAGCAGGGTTGAACATTTCAGATGTCATTGTCTTTGAATTTGATCCAATGATCATCGATTGGAAAGATTACATGATGAATGTCCACATATTCCTGGTCTCATCAGATATGTAATGAAATAATGACCAGAAAGACAAGTCAAGGATCACAATTCCTGATCATAATGTATATTGTATGTATTGTAGTGTTTATTATTATGATTTGCATAAGGAATAAGTTTGCCAGAAAAATGATGTATTTGTGGCTTCAATAATCGTTACATATTAATTTAGTAATTATTTTTATTCGTCGGAGATATAAAAGGAGATAATTTTCTTCTTCTTCTTGAATGAAGCTTTTTGGAAAAATCGTGAGAAAGCTTAGACTCAAAGTCGTTACAATATTAATTTGATGACTGTAATTATTTTTATTCGTCGGACATATAAAAGGAGTTAATCTTCTTCTTTTTCTTGAATGAAGCTTTTTGGAAAAATCGTGAAAAAGCTTAGGCTCAAAGCGGATAATATCATTTGATGTCAAGAGATTTGTGAGTTTTTATTCCCTAACAACTTTAATATGCATACTATTAGACAATGTGCAGCGTAGCCATTTCCCAGATATGAAGAACATCAAAAGTTCCAACCAATTGGAGTCCAAGAAACTTTTTTATTTATCACAAGCAAAAACACATGATAATGTCTATTAGTTCGAGACTAAATCAGCAAAAACCATTTCATCATTCCTGCTAATTAAGAGAGTTCAAGCAATGCTAGAGAGCCATCTCGATCGGCGGCAAACCTACATGTTCTTTTGTTTAGTTTCATTCCATGCCTTGATTTCAGCTTCTGTCTTTGCTTTCACCCTCTCATGAAACCCAGGATAGGGCTCATATCCAATGAATTTTTGAAGCACCTGCAACAAAAACCCACCATATTTTCGTTATCAGTCTCGTTGTCGAATCAAATACACCAACCTAATTGAGCTTTGAGTAAGAATTAAACACTATACCTCAAGCAAAACGAAGAACGGGGCAGTCATAAACGCGACAACAAAATTATCAGTAAATGCCGGAGCTCGTTTCTGCAAAAGAGCAAGGCAAACAAAAGAATGAATTAATAGGATGAAGGATAGAATAAGAAAGAGAAATGATATTTTGTAGGAAAATTTAGGCAGAAAAATAGACGGATGCTAATTCCGTAAATATGTGATGACAGTTTTATAAATATTATCATTTTATTTATGAAATTGCCATCCGCCTATATTTTCTGCCAAAATATCATTGCTCAATAAGAAATATCCACATAATAGACATTAATCCTCACCTCAAAGTGCCCATGGCCTAGAAGTTGTCCAGTCCAAGCAAACGACTGCGCTGCAAGCACAACCTGATCATTGAATTTACAACCAAGTTAAGTAACATACATCCGGAAAAAAGTAAGGGGTAAAATAGTGAGTCATTCGGCTTTTTTAATATGTGTGTCTAAATAATAAACGACGTTTAATTCCAAACGGAGAGAGTATTAAGTAAAATTATTCTTTATTTTATTTTATTTTTATTTTTGGTAAGAATGGAGTGCAAATTAACACTAATAAAAGATATCAATTATATCATAAATAAATAAGTCAATATCTCATCCCACTAGAGGAATTATTTTTTATTTTAATCGAACCTTTTGCGTGGGATATAGCGTAAAAATCACTTACATTAGTAATTTTTTTTTTTTCAGTTTAGAATACTAAAAGAAGAGATAAGTACAGACCTTCCAAGCTAGAGAGAATCCAAGACTAGTAGCAACAAAACTAGCACCAACCCAGCAAACAAAACAGAGGAGGGCAGCAAAAGTGCCAGCTTTCTTGTCAAGAATGACATAAAACAGGGCATGTGCAAGAGTGATGAAGAATCCAAGATTGAAGGCCAGGTGATTGCCCAGATGATCAAACCCAATTGGAGCAAGAACTTTAGATGCATCAAGAACTGAAGGAGTGAAGTGAAAGAGCACAAGGGAGGAGAAGAAATTGGGCCACACAAAAATGGAGTGTATCAAAACGTTGATCGGGTTGCTATGGTACGCACCATAGAATCCGAAATTGCTCTCCAAATCAAAAGCTGATTTCTTAGGCGCCATTAATGAATTGATTGATATGATCAATTTTGTATATATTTTCTAATTAATATTGTCTAATTAGCTTAGTTAGAATACAAAAAATTGATGATGTCTAAGATTGTAGGATTAATGAGGTTTATATATGAGAGAGGTGGAAGAAAGGGTCTCGTGGAAAACGAGGTTAGTTTGTAACCGGCAAGTGAAACACATGCAGGAAGTTTCTGCTCTTTGCATGCAGGTCTTCAAATCTGAAGCTGGTGACTGTTCTTTTGGAACTTCTTGCATGGAAATTGTTTTTGTAATTTTCTTGCTGGAAATAAAGAGGGCATGTAGATAATACAAACAAAATTAAAGTCAGGTATTTGAATTGGAAACTTTTTCTTTTCTTTTTTGAGAAAATATTTTTAAATATAAATTGGCAACCAAACCAAACTTTTAAAAAATTCCTCACTTAGCTATTGAGTTTTATATTTGGCCCGAATTGGTCATCCATTTTTTTTTTAAATTGACCAAATTGGTCACTTTATATGTGGACCTCACACAATAACGTATAAAGTTAGTTTTTTTTTTTTAGGGTGCTTTAAAATTCTGTCCAGCTCAATTTAGAGTAGTTTAATTTGCATTTAATATGATAATTGTATTACCGAATAATTTTAATCAAGAAAAAAGAAAAGACACTCATTTCCCGCTCAAAATGACCACGTGCCCTTTTTTTGAGCAACGGAGCACCTGCTTGGCATGTACTCCCTCCGGTCTTCAATAATTATCATTTTCCTACTAAAAACGTGGTCCAAATTAAGTGTCATTTTGAGTCATAATTACGAATTTTGCCTTCTGTCTTAGTTTTTTTACCCAATTAATTAATTTGGTACAATAATATTATTGTAAATATATTATAAAAAATAGGTAAATTGAAAACTACAATCGTGGTTCAAAAATTATTATTTTAAATTTATCTACTATTTTAGAAAGTTAATTAATAAATATCAGTATCATTTAACCCAACTCTATTAACCAATGTGTGGACACCATGAATAAAGTGGTCAATTTTATCAATTTTGAAAAATTGGATGGCCAATTGGGGAATTTTTGAAAAAACTAGTAGTCGATTTATTTTTAAGCCAAATATTAAAAGAGATTTGAATTCCTTAATTTCATCAACGGAGTTCAAAATTTCTGATAAAAAGAATCTATATGGATGAGTTTTTAGTTTTTAGTTTTAGTCATTCAGGTGTGTTATCGCCGTTTTTTGATAAAAATTACCCATACCGATGAAATGAGACTACTTATAACAAGAATAAAAATATACATTAGAGCTGAGCCCAACTCTCGTCTAACGTTTGAGCCCAATATGTTCCATGTACTATGGGTGGATACAAAAGTTTTCCTTATCCAAAACTCTACTACTTAGATCATCACTAGTCACTACCCATCTATTTGTCATCTTCAAGAATTAACAATGGCGGAAGCAATCATGGGCTTTAGCATTGCAAAACCAAATCTTCAGAATTCTCTCTGCACAACCAAATTGGACGCCAACCCATCTTCTTCTAGACCTGTAAGTATATATTATTCTCATTAATTACTGTGTCAATTTATGCATTTTACCTTTTTCTGATGTGAATTTACAAATTAAAAAGATACCCAATTACTAAAATGTGACTTACCATTTTTTCCAATTCCTTTTGGCAGCTTAGGCAATGTTCAATCTCTAGGCCTTTCAATGGATGGCACCAGGTACTTCACTATCAAAACTCTTTAATCACCCTACAATAATGTATGATAAAATTTTACTATAATTTTGTTCTTTCTACCCAAATATACGTCGTATGATAAAAGATATTGGTCACTAATTGGGATAGCCAAACATTTTTTTATAGCTCGATTATAATTGTGCATTCATTATAGTATATGATAATTTGTAACGAAAAGTTAGTTTATAAGTTGGAATACTGAAACATGATATTTATAGTGATATGGAATCTGTTAGGTTGAGTCAAGCTATAAGTGACTGAAGGATAAGTATGTTGCATGTGTGTCATGATTTGATTCGTATAGCTTGATCATGGCATAAAGAAGGGAAGGAGTCCTTTGACGATGAGGAGGGTGAATGCATTGCCGGCCGATTTGCCTCTAATGGCAGTGCTAGTGGAGCAGGTACGAGGAGTTGAATGGATTACCTACAAATCCATATTCCATCTCAGTGATCAAACCATTAAAACTGTTTGTGAGTTTTCATTCCTTTTCTTTCTTTCTTTTATTTATTTATTATTTATTTTCCTGGAGTTAAAGATGATTTTCTTTGTATAAAATGATTGGAATTAACCTTCTTGGTTAAAATTTTTTTTTTAACCCCTGCTCCTTTCTTTTGGTTAATATACAGATGTGGCCTACATTTTTTTCGTGAGTTGGGGATGCCTATTCTTTGGCGCAATGAAGGTAACATTAATTAAATAAGAAAAAAACTATAAAATCAATCCCGTATTTGGTACCTAATATTCGAATAACATCCCTAATTTGTAATATTTTTAATTTGAACTCCATATTCGTCAGTTTTGTCAAATTATACCTTAATTTTAAAATTACATCTAAACATATTTGACTCTTCATAAAGAGTCTTTAGCTTTTGCTAACGTGAAAAAAAATCACATGATCAATATAATCTAATGTCTCTTAAGGAGAAGTCAAATAAAGTTTAAGGCCATTTTAAAATTAGGGTATGGTTTGTTAAAATTAGCAAATGTGGGCTTCAAATTGAACAATTGCAAAGTGAGGGTGTAATTTAGACATTGAGTACAAACACGGATTTTTTTTATAACTTTTTCCATTAAACAACATCTCAGTATATGAATTTAATAGTAATTTTACTATTTAATTTGTGTTAATATACTTATTAAGTAATTCTAAACAATTTATGTCTTAGGATCCGTACTACGATTCGGAGGAATACAGAAAAGATGGAGGAGATGGCACTGGTTTCTGGGTCTATGAGAAGGTATGTATTCTTGAAACTTTGAAAACCCATATCAACAGTTTAACAAAGTTTTTGATAATTTAATTAGGTTTTAAGTGAGGCTTAGACTATTTCCCGCAGTATATCAACAAATGACTAGTGTAAGTGGACCGTCACACTCATAAGAAAATGTCGGTCCGCTCTTTGTATATACAGAACGATTACCTATTCGTAACATTTCACCTATTAGAAGGATTATTCGATGCGAACAAGATTAATTTTGATTCAGTAAACTATATGTGATTTAGATATTAAAAAAATAAAAATAAAAAAGTATTGAGAGGATAATTGGCAGAATAAAATAGCTGATGATTATGTGCAGTGGAAGAACATTGACAGATTTAATTATTTGGATTATAATGAGAATGCAGCAAGAGGACATTGAGGAGAATGCAAGAGCAGAGTTATGGCGTGAGGAGTTGATTGAGGAGATTGAGCAAAAAGTTGGAGGCCTCCGTGAATTGGAAGAAGCTGGCCGCAAATAGTACCACCACACAGACCGGCCCATACCGGCCCATATATAGCCAAGCCCAACCCAACCAAACCCACTATGTATAAATAATTAATTATTAATGTTTATTACACTAAAAGTTAATATTTTACCTAACAAAATATTTTGATTTTGTGCATTTATTATTCACTTGCTCGAAAAATAACTTGAGATATCGCCACAATCTTACAAGTATGCATCAAATATTATTTTTAATGTTACGGTCATCTCTAGAAAATAATTTTGAAAAGAGCTCCCTAAACAAATACTCAATATTTGCAGCATCTAGCAATTAAATTTACAACATTGTTACCTTGTATAGACACAAAGACAAATGACCAGTTAACATTATTATTTCTAATAGTCTCAATCCTATAGAGAATGGGGTCGATTGCCCACTCGTTTTGAACATTTACGATTGATTTGTAAACCAACAAGAATAGAGTCACTCTCAAATGTAACATTTCTCCAACCTCAAGACATCGCCAAACAACACGCTTCTTTAATCGCTAGAGCCTCTCAACAGGCACCGAATTGTCCAAAGCTAAACCATTGCACACATTACTTTTATGGTCCCTTGCAATAATACCCAAACCAACGCAACTTATATCTTTACGTCAATTAGCATCACACTTATTCTTAATATGCGTTTGGTGTTCCGGTTCAGTGGCCAAAAGACCTTTCCCAAACCCAAAACCAGCCCCAAGGTGTTTGGTTACACCCTTTTCAAATGGACTTCTCAAAAAGTCCATTTTGCAAACTAGTATTTTTGTTGGTTTTGACAGTGGATGCTCAAGGACCAGTGGGAGAAATAAGGGTTTTGGGTGTTGTCGGGATGGAGGGTTGAACAATTAATGGACAAAAATGTCCAGTCAAATTCGAAATAATTACGAAAAAACTTGGTATAAAAACTCAACTTAACTCCTCTTGCTCCTTCATTTCATCGTTGTTCTTCTCAAATTAGGGTTCTCTACACCGCATTCTTCTTCTCATCTCCTCCAACATCGCCGTCCTCCACCACCAGTAGCAAACAGCAGCTCAACCATAACCACCGCGGTCCTCCACCACCAGCGGCGTCCTCCTCTCGCTTGCGTACGAAATCGGAAAAGCATCGAGGAAGAGAACAGAAGAGAAGAAAAGAGAAGAGAAATAGAAGCAGAAGAAGAACAGTACCGACCTTTACCTCTGTCCAGCCTCTCAGACTAAAACCCACATCTCCAGAAACCCCCGATCCAACACTTCCTCACCCACCGGACGACAGGTGATTCTTCATCCTCGAAATAAATTCCCGTAGGTAATCAATTTTTATTTAAATTTTTAACCTATTTTTTTTGTTAAATTGTGTGGCTGATTTTGGGTTAATTGTTGGTTTAATTATTGGTTTAATTGTTGGGTTGATTTCGGAATGATTTTGTGGCTGATTTTTGCTTAACTGCAACTGAGCAGCTTTAAATTGGGTAGTGATTGTAGGGTTGAAAAAGAGTTTGGGTGTAAACTCTTAATGTTCAAGTTAAGACTGATTGTTGCTGAACATGTTGACTATGTTTGAGTGGTTTCAAAAACTGTTATGAACTTCTACGTATGTGTATGCAAATTCTTACGGATGTTATTCTGAGTGTGTGAAGCTATTCGGATTGTCTTGTATTGACTGTGCATTGCTTCACATGGTTAATAGAGGCTATACATCCTTTAAACAATCTAGTATCTAAATTTTGTATGAATTAAAACATCTTCAATGCTTGATTGATGTTTTCATTGCTGATTTTTTAGGATGTAATTGTTGTGTTTTGGTACTGTAAATGCTTATTTTTTACGACTGTTATTGCTGATTTTTGGTACTATATTTGCTGGTCCTTTGATTTATGATCTTGGTACTGGATCTGCGTGTTGTTGAGTAGCTATTATTGGTGTTTTTGGCTTTATTGCCTTTTATTTATTTTCATGACATTCTGATATCCATGGTGACAGCATATGCAAGATGAAATTAATTGTAAATCATGCTATGAATGCATTGTGTTTGTTGTAAATGACAACCCAAGGAACTGGAAGTAGAATATCGAAGGTTGTTTGGCACAAGGGTATAGTGCATACATTTTGTGATTTGTGCATTGTGGCTATTGAAAAAATGTTTAGGTCACACACTCATTTCAACAAACAAGGGTAGGACTTTATCACGAATGAGTTCCGGACTAAAATTGAATTGTCTTATGAGCAAAAACAACTTAAGAACAAATGGGATGCTTTAAAAAAGGATTATAAATTGTGGAAAGATTTGATGCGTAATGAGACGGGGTTAGGATGAGATACGCATAAAAATACAGTTGGTGTAGATGATGGTTGGTGGGAAGAAAAATCAAGGTTAGTTCTTGCCTTTTGAAACTAGTTTGCTCTACTATCATAATATTTGGTTAGTTTATGGCATGATGGATGTTTTTATATCTTTATGTGTAGGTAAACCCGAGTTTTGCAAATTTCAGAATATGTGGAATTGAACCAGAACTTGAATAGAAATTAGACGTGATATTTTCCACCATAGTAGCTACCGGAGAGTTTGCTATATCTCCCGTATGCAATGTGCACGTTATGTCACAGGACCGACACCAGTATATTGAAGGTTCTGGTGATTCAGATGAAGCAATTCCTCTTGATCAAAGTTTGGATGATTTGTTTGAGGGTGGAAATTCTCAAGCGGATGTACTAAGTAATCGGAAAAGAACTGTTGATGAAAGGGGGAGTGCCAATCCAAGCCTTCGATTGAAGAAAGGAAAGAGGCAATCAGGGAGCGCAGCAATGCTAGCTAGATGCCTGGATACGTTGGTCAGTGCGGTGGCCTCTACGAGTTCAACTGTGAGCTCTAAGGTTGTTGAACCTGAAGTACCTAGCTTGAGAGCGTGTGTGGCAGACATGAAGACCATACCCGGGCTGGACATCCACGAAGACCTTTTTATGTTTGCCACTGAATTTCTCGAAGACAAAATAAAGAGAGAGGTCTATTTTGAGCTCGATTCACCGGCACACAAGCTGAAGTATTTGGAGTATCATTTTACTCATAAAGGGCCAAAATAAATTGTGAACTTTGTATTGCAAGATTGTATGAAAATATTAGTAGTGAGCTTTGTTATATTTGTTGTATTGCAATATTGTATGACAATGTTAGTAGTGAGCTTTGTTATATTTGTTGTATTGCAATATTGTATGACAATATTAGTAGTGAACTACCTTTTATTAGTTATTATGTATGCGTTTTGTGTTTAATCGTTTATTAATTTATATGGTCGTGTTTTATTTCAAATAAAATGAAATAAAATGTTTAGCATCTTAAATAAATATGATTTTTTTAACAACACATTGCATCTTAAATAAAATTAAATTAAATATTTAGCGATCTGAAAATAACAAAAAGACAAAACAAATAAATACACCTAGGTCTACCATACACGGGCAAAAAAAATCATATAATAAAAAGGGAAAGAAATCAACCTAAACAATGTCAAGTTATCAACTGCTAAACAATGCAGATATTTATGAAGGCTAACCACTTCCATCAACCAGTAATAACCACATGTCACCTCTTTCAAACTACCACCCTTTGTCACTTATTACACATTGAATGCAAATTTATAGCAACTCCTAATATAAATGCTGACAACAATACAGTGAAATACTAAAACATTACAATGAAGAACATTTTATGAAGTGAAATGCATTGTGTAGAAGAGGAGAGTACATGTAACCTCATTCTCATCCTTCTCCTTTTAGTTTCATGTACAAAAATGTTATATGGTAGTAATATTACATGTCTTTATCAAATATATTTTGAGAATGATTGTATAATTCGAGTTGCAAATTTTAAGTTTTTTTTATTATGTTTCGTCTCCTTTTTTTTGGGGGGTATATTTGTAGATATTGGTTTTTATGTATTATTTTGTATGTATTCATTCATGTAATATTTTGTCCAGAAATGAATGAAGAGAATGATTTGCACGTGGACAATGACGAAGAATTTTGGTGGTTAATGACGGCTACGACTGCATCTATTAGTACATATTTCTGCACTTACATATATAAAGAGTCGTGTATGACCTCGTACCAAACAGGAATGAATTGGTTAACTGAGATATTGTCTGGAAGAGATTCATGGTCTATCAACATGTTCCCGATGGATAAAGATACAATATTAGAACTAGTGGGCATATTACAATCATCTTGCAATTTGCAGCTGTCGCGAAGAATGTCAGTTATTGAGAAAGTGTGTATATTTTTATATACCATCGGCTTAGGTGCTTCAAACAGGCACGTCTGCGAACGTTTTCAACACTCTACAGAAACTACTAGTAGAGTTTTTAATCAGGTATTAGACGTTGTATGGTCATTATCAGAGCACATAATTCGTCCTCGAGATTTCAATATTGTCTCGTCATAAATTTTAAATGATACAAGATATATGCCATATTTTAAGGTATACTTAGTAATTCATTTTATTTACATTTTATAATAATATTTATGTTATGCATCTCGGTTAAATACAAATAAATTAATTACAATTTCTTTTAGGATTGTATTGTAGCCATAGACTGAACACATGTACATGCTTGTGTCAGCACAGAAGATCAAATTAGATACATTGGCAGAAAAGGTATTCCGACTCAAAATGTTATGGCAGCAAGTAGTTTTGACATGCAATTTATCTACGCTTGTGCTGGATGGGAAGTCACTGCCCATGATACTCGCATTTTCAATTCTGTAGTGAACAATCCAGAATGGAAATTCCCTCAACCACCTATAGGTTAAATTGTTATATTCATAACGTTTATTTATTTAAACCAGTAATTATTGTTGTATTAATAACCTTAACTTATTTGTGATATTAGGTAAGTATTATGTAGTAGATGATGGATATCCTGACGTTAATGGGTATCTGAAACCTTACAAGAGTACAAGGTATCATTTACCTGATTTTCGACGAGGCCAACCACCGAAATCTTTAATCGGGCTCATTCTTCATTAAGATGTTGTATAGAACGAACATTTGGAGTATGGAAGAGAAGATGGAAAATATTACGTGACATGTCATCGTATCCATTCCCAACGCAAGCTAAAATTGTAATCGCTTCTATGATTTTGCACAATTTTATACGAAGAAAATCTTTAGAGGATCCTTCTTTCAAAAGATTGGATGAGAATCCAAATTTTATACCAGAAGATATATTTCCGGATCCAGAGGAAATTTCGCAAGATGCAATGCATATGGGTGAAGGAAGTGTGCAAAGTGAATGGGACCATAGTCAAATTTAGCCTATGATTGAAGTTCGTAACTCAATAGCTAATAGTTTAATGCTTAATATGTAATTGTACTTTTTATATATGTAATGACGGGTTTAATTTTTAATGCATTAATTAGTTTAAAACTTTTTCATGTAATTTTATTACAATTTCAAAGTAATTCATTCCATTTTCGAAGCTAATAGTTTAAAACTTTTTATTATATTAGATAAATATTTATTCATGGTATTAATAACTTAAATTTTTTATGGTATTAATAAGTTTAATTTATTTATGATATTAGATAAATATTAGGTGGTAGATGTTAGATTATAAATAAATTGATTATAAACATATATAAAGATACTAAAAAATTAATTATAACACTTGAAATGAATTGTGCCCTTTATGGTCATTTTACATTCAAACCATAGTTTTGAAAAACTGTTTTACCAAACACTTCAGCTATCTCACAACACTTTTAAAAAAATTTACCAAACAGCACACTCCGTTTCTTAGAAATCGTTTTCTCACAGAACTTTTTCCTACATAACTTTTACAGCTAGAACCGGAACGCCAAATAGAGTCTTAATGATGCTCATCTATGCTATAACTAAATCGCTAAGTGATAGACACTTACTATTATACTATAACTTTTTCTTAACCTATTAATTTTTTTTATAAAAAAAAACATACTTTATTTTTCTAAATTTTCCTTTAGAAAATCAAAATTATACATTTAGTTATAGCTTATGTAAATATAATTTATCTACATTTAATAAAAATATCAGTCAGACTTTATTCCAATATGGAATCATTATCGAGTTGATACTCAGCTTCGATTTTGTAAATCGGATTTCGAAAGGGTGGCTTTTAATCGATGAAAGAGTATGGGCAAGTATGTGCCACCGGATCCTGTTCTAGAACACATATTTGCCTAAGGTATTCACAAAACTTTAGTTTCAACTTCCGAACCGGTGGGTTGAATCCAACACCGCAAAAGACAATTTTCGTAGGCCCACTTGGTTGATGCATTCGCCAAGCATTAACCACTAACCAAGAAAATGTTAAGTACTCGAGGTACTCTTCACATAAAAATAATAATGCAATAATAATTGAGTTATATTTCACTGTAATATAATATAGAAAAAATAAAATCTAAATATTTATTACTATATTACTTAAAATTTATTTTTTTATGTGAAAAAATAAGTATCTCCTCGTGATGTACTTAAGATTTTTCCCTAATAATTATTTAGTACTCCATTTGGTTTCAAATAAATATCTTTTGATAATCGAGCATGATATTTAAAGCAATAATTGTAATATTTTTAATATTAAATAATTATCTATTTCCAATAAATACTTTTTTTTTCATATTAAATAAATTAATTATAAAAAATTATAAAACGATACTTATTTAAAACTATTTTTTTTGGTTTAGAACGAGACTTAAAAGAGAATAAACGGAGTAAAAAATGTTGCACTAGTTGACCGACACAATTGAAATAATTAAACTAATAAACCATTAATTCAAGACTTCAAATTATACGATACTCGATTTCAATAACAATATAATTCAATAGGTGTGTATGAAATGAAACAGTGGGTGCCATTCTGCAAGTCTGCCATCCTCCAAAATGGAACTGTGGGCCGGCTATATATCTCTCCCAGCACGACACGACTTATTGGTTGTGTGCATGTGATGTGTCCATGTGCGCGGGATCGTTGAGATGGCTAATGCCTATGGAATATGGATAATTGGATATGATCCGATCAAGGTTGTTGGTCTAGTGATATGGCAAAGCCAAGATGACAGAATGGACACACGTTGCAATCATTATGTTTTTTGTTATTTTAATTTCTTTTTTTATGGAAGGGAACAAAATAATTATTGTCATCATTGTTGTTAATCATTGGTGTTTTCCGTTTTATTTTATAACAATTTTATGTTTAAGTAAATATTAGTTCAACGCGTGTAATTAAGGAAATTTTTAAGAGGTTATTTATTATTGTCGGATCAATCATTTATGTTAATCATTGGAATTTTTTTTATAGCATAATTATTGAAACACTTATTATTATTTTTTATAAATAGATATATATATATATATATTTTTATCACCAATTGAATAACCAACGAGTTACATATCTTACATTTAATTATGTGTTCTATATTTGAATCATATTAGTAAATTAAATAATAAAATATAACAATAATAATATAAATCAAGATGAATATACACCAATGACCAGAATCTAAATACATACTGAATTGGTTGGAATTTTACTTTCTTATTTATATTGTTGCCGTCTTATTTAACTTTTTTATTTGAAACTTTAAAAAAAAAATCACACATTTAATTTTAACTCTTTATAGAAATATCTATATAGGTAGTTTGTACTGTCTAAATTCTAATCTAAATGTAACTCTACTCATAAAAAAATAATCTAAATAAAAGTGATGTGTTTTTCTTTTTTTGGAATTTTTTTTCTTGGTGATACTATTCATATATAATGTATTTATGTATTTATTTAAAAAATATGATATCTATGGTTAGAGATGAAACATAGTTTAACTTTTATATATACATAAAAACATAATACTATGTGTACCAATAGGAAATAATATTACATTCATAATGCTTTAATACTATTGATTTTTGAAACTAGAAACAGATCAAGGAGTACTGTGTATATTTTTTAATAATTTATTGTATGTCTTTTACTACTTTTTATTAATATTATTTGACAGCACAAATTTTCAATTTTTGGCGCCATAAATTTTCAAGCACAAAAAAATAGGCCATAAATTTTCTATTTTATTTTATACTCCCTCCGGTGCGAAACAAACGTCGTTTTAGCATTTGCTTTTACTATTTCGGCACGTATCTTAAAACGGCCGGTAGACTCACTATTTGAGACAATTTTGCTCCAAATTTTTTCTGGGAAGTACGTTAAGGATTAACGTATGTTCACAAAAAATTTCGGATTTTTTGGGGGTCAAATAGTACCTCATCCGGCCTCCTCGATATGCGTTACCTACTGAATATTGGGATGCGAGGAAGTCATTTATTAGGAACCAGAGGGAGTAATTTTTTGTATTTTCCATCATTTGTTTTATTTATTTTAATTTTATTTGTTAAAAAAATTTAAAAATAAAATTAACGGACGGTAGTAAGTATATTAACGGAAGGATTAATTTGAACATCGTAATAAAACGTTAAAGATCATATTTAAGATTAATAAAAATATTTTGATAAATGTTGGAGACCACCGAGTGTATTAAGCCAAATGAAATCTAAATCTTGAAAGATAAAAAAAAAAAGAGTTAAATCAAGTTCATGAAAACATACAAGAGTTGACCAATAAAGTTGTAATACGGTAATATTTTCTACGAAATAGAAAGAATAAGATCTGGTATTCACGTAGTTTTGTTTACTGTTAAAAAAAGTACGAAAAACTTGCTCCAATGTAAGGTAAATTAAATAAAATTAAAAGTAAAAATTGAATTAAGAAAAATAAATTCCAAATTAGGAATTAAAATTCTTAAGAAATGAGCCTTATCCAATTATTTTTTGGAAAATGCAAAACACAGTCCTTTCGTCGGGGGACGACGTCGACAACAGCATGGGCAAGTGCCAAACGTGCAAAGGAAAATATGTAGAAAAAACATCACCTCAATCCTCATTATCCTAAAGTGTAAAAACCGGTCACCGGTCAACAGCCACATCACAATCCTAATAATCAAATTATCTGTCCAATTCTTTTTATTAAAAATGAGATTAATAGTCACAAGACTCACAGCAACAATCATGTTGTATGTTGTAATGAGATTTTATGGTGATGGAGGAGATGGACCTCATGTGCTAGATGGTAGTATTACTAGTAAACGTTCTTATTTACTCCCTCCCTCAGTGAGTGAAACGGTAAATTAAATAAAACACATATCAAAGATAAAAATGAGTTTAATGATAAAAGGTATTCTGCATAATAGTACTCTCTTCGTCATTCAAAAAATAACACCAATCAGTTAAGAAATAGTTTATCACATTTTTCATAATTTATATTGATGATTACCAAACAAAATTCAAACCACTCAAATTTAAGAATTGTGCTTAAGAAACGTAAGATGTAATCTATTAGGTTATTTTTCTTGAAAACACACGGGATTGCGCACCCGGGGTCCCTCCACTTATTATTTTCATTTTAGTCAATCCTTAACGTTTGTTTTTGTTCGATTTGGTCCCACACGTTACCTCCGTTAGACCCGCGGAGTACCTCCTCCGATAACGAGGCAAACGGCAGTTAGTTTTGATTTTTTTATTATTAAATCTGATAAAAGTGGCTAACCGCGGGACCCACATGTCGGGAAAATTAATTTAAAATTTAAAACTATTAGAAAAATATTAGAAAAATTAGAAAAATAAAAATAATATTATTAATTTAAAAAATACAAAATATTTAGAATATTTAATTTTAAAATTAAAAAATAATTCAAAAAATAATTAATTAATTTTAAAATTCAAAAAAATTATTTATTTAATTTCTTTCTTTTTTTCTCTTTCTTTCCTTATTATTTAATTTTAAGAAAAAAGAGTAAGAAAGAAAGAAATTAAGAAAAAAAAGAAAAGAAAGAGAAAAAAAGAAAAAAATTAAATAATTATTTTTTTAATTTTAAAATTAATTAATTATTTTCTCCCGTTTTTCTCTCCCTTTTGACATATTATTATTGAAAGAGAAATGGAGGAGAGATGGTGTGGCTGTATGGTGGTTGGAAGAAAGGGTGATTTATGCAGTGGAGGATTGGAAGAGAAATGGAGGAGAGAGAGGAGGAAGAGATATAGGAAACTAAATTTTGGAATTAAAATTAAAATTGATATAGATTTTTAATTCCATTTTTCGTTTATTTTATTTTTAATTTTGTTAATTTAAATAAATTAGGAAAGAAAGAGAAAAGAAAATTGAGAAAAACAGAGAAGAAAAGAAAAAAAATGATATTTCCCTTTTCTTAAAATTCAAAAAAAAAAATTTAATTTTAAAATTCAAAAAAATAATTATTTAATTTCTTTCTTTTTTTCTCTTTTTTTCCTTTTTTTTCTTAATTTCTTTCTTTCTTACTCTTTTTTCTTAAAATTAAATAATAAGGAAAGAAAGAGAAAAAAAGAAAGAAATTAAATAATTATTTTTTTGAATTTTAAAATTAAATAATTATTTTTTTGAATTATTTTTTAATTTTAAAATTAAATATTCTAAATATTCTGTATTTTTTAAATTAATAATATTATTTTAATTTTAATTTTTCTATTTTTTCTTTTAATTTTTCTAATTTTTCCATATTTTTCTAATATTTTTAAAATTTAAATTAATTTTCCCGACATGTGGGTCCCGCGGTCAGACACTTTTATAAGATTTAATAATAAAAAAATCAAAACTAACGGCCGTTTGCCTCGTTATCGGAGAAGGGACTCCGCGGGTCTAACGGAGGTAACGTGTGAGACCAAATCAAACAAAAACAAACGTTAGGGATTGACTAAAATGAAAATAATAAGTGGAGGGACCCCTGGGTGCGCAATCCCGAAAACACACAAACGATATTTTATTTGTGACAATCGAAAATTCAAAATAGTCATTTTTTTTATAAGAGGGAGTGGAGTAAAAAGAAAAAGAATCAAAGATTATGATAATTAGCCAATAGTCATATAACTCATTGAATATCTTACCGGTGATAAAAATATCAATACTCTACTTATTAAAAAATTATAATAATAAACTAGTAAATGAATATTTTATAACACCCTTCTTAAAAAAAAAAGCAAATTAAATACTCTTTCTATTTCAAAGACATCATTTACATTTTCTTTTTAATCTCTTATAAAGTGAGAGTCAATGTTTTCTTGTAGTCTTTTTTTTTTTTACTGTTATCTTTTATTAGAAAAGTAAAATGCAATATATTTTAGAGAATCAATTAAAAACAATCGGATAATCTTTTATCACTAATTCAATCTTCCAATAGTTTGAATAAGATATTACTTCAGTTAATTTTTAAAGATTAGTCGCATAACTTTCTCAAGTAAATGGAAAGAAAAAAAGTTGTTCATTTGAATAAACAAAAAATATTTTAACAAATGTGATTAATATTAGTATTTTCTAAGAAAAAGCAAGCTGAATTAACAACTGAAATCGATCAAGTAGTGGCTGAATCAGTTACTATCTTTTTATCTTAATCCAAAGAGATAGGCAAAAAAAAAAGGATAAGTTAAATCCAAGCATTAAATTTGTTAGACCCCACCTACTCCTACTAGTACCTTTTTATTTTTGATCCCCAAGGTCATTTTCTCCCATCTGCATTTTTCAAACCAAAAAGATCCAAAGTCCTCTCTCCCTCCTTGTTTCTCTGATTCTCTGTCCCAATTTCCGGTCAAGAAATAACATATTTTGTTCATTTGCTCCGCTTTTTGGTTTGAAAAGTAGGAGTTTTGGTTCAACTGCTGCACTTTTTGGTAGAAAAGTAGGTTGGGGGTCTAATTTGCTTTTGTGTTTTAAGCTCCAAAATCAAAATTCCGTTGATATTTGTTACTGTTTTGGTCCAAAGATTGCTTTTTTTAGCCATGGCTTGTTCATTGAAGAATGGTGTTAACATTTCTGGGTTGAATGAGGGTATTTTTATGAGCTCAAAAACCATAAGGGTTTTAGGGTTTTCTGCCTCTTCTGGTGTTTTGCATATTGGAGACTACTCAAAATCAAGAAAGGAGTTCCCTCTCTTGAGTTCGGATTTTAATGGCAAAACCCTAATCTTGTCTGATCATGAAAAGGGTTTTAGGGATTTGACCATCAAAGCTCCAAGCAACTTCCCGGTTAATGTAAGTTAAAAAAACTTCTCCTAATATAATTTCTCTAAAGTTCTTTCCTTTGTTTCTTAAATTACTTACAGTTCTTAAAGTTTTAAACTTTTGATGTCTTGTTTCCAGGCACAAGCTTCGATCTGTGTAAGCAAAGCTAGGAGATGGTGGGAAAAGACACTAAAACCAAACATGGTGGAGATTCATTCAGCTCAAGAACTTGCAGAAACCTTGACTAATGCTGGGGACAGATTGGTCGTTATTGACTTCTATTCCCCAGGCTGTGGAGGATGCAGAACCCTCCATCCAAAGGTATTTTAGATTAAAATGGTTTTGTTGTTGAAACTGCTGATTTTAGATGAAGGCTGAAACAGATGAATGATTAATTTCTTAAATTGGAGTGTCATGCTTTGTAATTTTTGTTCAGATTTATCATATTTTCTTTGATTGGTTTTTAGGATTCGTATATGATTTTTGTGATCTAATAATATCTTTGACATTCTTATCAGATCTGTCAGCTGGCTGAATTGAACCCAAATGCAATTTTTCTGAAAGTGAACTATGAGGAGCTAAGGAGCATGTGCCACGGCCTTCATATCCATGTCTTGCCATTTTTCAGGTTCTATAGAGGGGCAGAAGGCCGTCTGTCAAGCTTTAGCTGCACAATTGCAACTGTAAGTGTTTCCGTCAAATCATTTTGTGTGTATTATTATTGGGTTCTTTCAATCAATTTTGTTGTTTCTGTTTTCCAAGTTTCTTAGTGTTTCGTTTCCTGAATGAATATGTTGCAGATCAAGAAGTTCAAAGATGCATTGGCGAAGCACGGCGCGGACCGGTGTAGTCTAGGCCCTGCAAAGGGTTTGGATGAATCTGAGATACTGAAACTAAGCTCAATGGGTGAACTGTCAGTCAATTTACCATTAGTACCATCCACCACCAGCAACAGAGAGGAGAGATTGAGGGATCTGATTGCCGAGGGTATTGATGATTTGCCAAGTGTTTGGAATCTGCCTGGTAGTAATAACAAGATGATGATGATGATGGATCATCTCAAGGAAGATAATAATATGACATTATTCTAGTTTTTTGATTGATTTAGCTACAATTTCTTTTTCAAATTGTAAATAGCCATAAGCAGGGCTTCTGGTTGTTTTTTTTAAAGATTAAGGCCCTGCCAAATTGGTTAACCGCATTGGAGATTGTACTATCATTTCTATCGAGGAAATAAGATAAAAGATTTATCCATTGTCTACATTTCTATTAAAAAAAGAAAAAGAAAAAAACCACTTATGAAACTTATTTTTTCATGTTGATGCCGTTTAATTAATCACGCATAGCTTATAACAGGCAAGTTGGTAGTAGTGGTATTAGTAGAACACAGTTTTGTCAAGTAATTGTATATTTCAAGGAGGATATAGTGGTTCTTTTAGCCTAGTATTTTACATTTTCCTGGTTTGAGTTAATAATGGATAGAAGTTAGAACGCCACACAATGGTCTAATTTCAGCGGATAAGAACAGTTGGCGCGGCGATCATGAACTGCTGGCAAAAGGACAGCCACCGGACCACCGCGTCACAGTGGAATTGATTTTATTAACCTTCTTGTTTTGGTAATGGAACAAAAAACATTGGGTGAGGCATCGAAATCAAGTGCAACTATAAACACGAGTGTATACCGTGGAACTTACGTGGATTTCGTACATCCTTACTCACATTTGGACCCACCAACAAATAATGTGGTTCAAACGTAACGCAAGGGGACAAAGGCATCAATCATCATCAATCATCATTAATCATCACCATCACCCAAATTTAAACTCAATTTATTTTGAAAATGGATAAATTGCTGTTGATGCACGTAAATTAATTTTACTGAGAAAAAAAAAAGTATAACTCGTTGATAATTTATTGGCAACATAAAGTCGATGGAAACTCAATTTCAAATTTGATATCTAATTCGAGAGACACCAGACTTGATTCAGGCTTGAGATGATCACTATTCACTGGACCGAATTTGATCTTAAGGTTCACCACCAAACACCATACGCTCATCGGACTGGACTCAAACTCAAGCTTTAGCCAAGCTCATATCTGGCTGGAAAAGATAAACCTACTAGGCCAGGGCTGGATATTTGTTTAGGCCTTGTGCTTTATTGTTTAATCCCATAATACATTATCCAGAAAATCTGGTCCTCTCAGACAACGGATATCTTTGCTTTACAAACCTTTTAGGGCTTTGGCCCAATGGATTTCAACGTCATTTTCTTTTAAAGCCCACGGTAGTACATCTTTTATGCTAATTATACTCACTGATTGGCTTTTCTAATAAGAAATGTCATGATAAGATCTGATTTTAATTGGAATTAGACAGTCAAATTTATAGTTTAATTATGTCATCTAACTATAGGACTAAAATTATTGTTTTAAGGTAGCTAATAACTCAATTATTGTTTAAAATAATTAATTATTATTCATTTTTAGGAACAATCGTTAGAACTTTTTTTCCCTTTTATGAATTTCCCGATACAGTTTTACCAATGATTCTAAAAAACATAAAACAATTAGAAAGATCTGTTATTTGCAAAGATAAATAAAAAATTAAAGTTTAATACAAAACCAAGAGAAGCATAAGCTTGAAAGCCCTCATTGTATTTTACCAACTGAAGATTTAATTACATGAACAATGTTGTTGGAGCCCAATTTAATGGTCGAGCTTCTACAACAGACACCACTTCAAATCTCCGTTCTTAATTTCATCATCATCAGGCTTTGCCTTGGTCATTCAAATTCTCAATCTGCAAATACAATTTTTTGCTGCAGTGGTCCATGTACGAACCAAACTGAACGGTAATTTTTCATAATTTTGAATACAAAAATCTTCAAAAACCAACGAAAATCAGTTCAAGAAAACAGAGAAAAATGGGACAAAGTACAGACATGCAAAGAACAAAAGCTACAATAGCACAAATCATGAATTTGCCTCAGAGGTAGTGACAATTGTAAGATTCATCAGCTAATAGTATCTGATAATACGTGCAATATATTGCATCATTGGCAAATCATAGATCCATACGAATGGCTCTAAGTATGCACACAAAAAAGTCTCAAATGATTTGCAAAAATGAGGATATAGAATTTCTACTAATAAGATAAGAGAGTTTTGAAAACATTTTACAGGAAAAATTTAACACAACAAAATGATAAGATTAAAGTGAAAAATTATTTGCAATATAACATTTTAGCACATCAGAGAGATTCCCATTAGACGTAGTCAACATTCTTCAATGAAGTGCTGATGTCCCTGTCTGTTCTATCATCATTTGTACAAACGGAAGATCAAATTTTGAAAAGAAGAAAGCAAACGCAACGCAAAATAACAAAAAAGTGTTATTAGTGCATCAGAGAGATTCCCATTAGACGTAGTCATCATCCTCCATAGGAGTAGCTGATGTCCCTGTCTTTTTCATCATCACTTGCATTATCAGAAAAAAATTCCCAGTTGAAGTTTTCATAAACAAAAAAAAGGGTCTTTAAATAAAGCATAGCCATGGAAAATATCAAACAGTTGGTCAATTCAAAGTTAAAATTGAGATATAACTTATGTAAAAGAAAAGATTTAAGAAAACCCAAATTAAAACTTCATAATCCATATAAAGGTGAAAGCCTAAGTGCCTCAGATTTAAATTGTTTTCATAGATAAAACTCTCGGAGTATATTTAATACCATCACAGACACAGGCAGAAACAAACTTACAAAAAACAAATCTAGCCAGCCCCATGAATACTTAAAAATAAATAAAGAAAAACCAAAAAAAAAAACGAGCAGTTTCAATTACAACCAGAGAAGAAAATACAGAGATGAGTGCAGAGAATTGCAGCAAAGATGAAAGCTTTTGAGTGTTTAGGCGAAGATTGCCGATGGCTTTCAGAGTGGGATGGAAGCAGAAATACAGCGCAGCTAAATATATAGTAGCAATTAGGGTTTAATTTACCATCGAAATGGGATGGAAGAAGAAACTATGTAATACTAGTTTGTTATTTAGTTTGGGCCGCCGTTTCTAGTTTGTCCCAGCCCAGCCCAGCCCAGCCCATATGCTAATATTCACATCCTTACTGTGAACCTATTTCATACGCTTCTTTTTCCCACAATTCCTTGCTTACATTCTCATCAACCTAAACTCATCATCCGTTAATCATTACTTTTGCATGCTCGTTATCACTAATCAAATTTCGATGGCCGAAAATCTCTTCTTCGCTTCCCTAGTTTTTCATTTAAATTGCATTGATTTTATCTGCACATCAGGTGTTTGATAAAACTCCTCAAAGAACTGCTTTAATTTTACCTATTGTCTTGCTTTCTACTTGTACATCTTTCCAACTCTTTAACACTATTATTTGCTTATAATTTTTATCATTAAATTTTACCCCAACATTCATAATTTTTTTACATTTTTTCTATTTTTAATTTTTTAAGGCATTGGAAGATTTAAATTTTAAATTTTGTTTATAAGGAGGACATTGTAAGTTTTAAATGTGTACAAGCCAAAGTGGAGTATTTTAGTAAAAATATGAAAAAAGAAGAAAATTCAAAAAAAAATATATCAAATTTATTTCATTGTCTTGGGCCCAAACAATTTTGTCCCCAATTTTTGTAATTTCTTATAAAAAAATTCAAAATTTTAAAACAGTAGAAAAGTCAAAATTGTAATTGTAGATAAAATATAGAGTTGATTTTGAAATTAGCGATGAGAGCGAGATCGGAGATCCGGTCCAATCCGATTCGAACTAATACATTTGATGCGATCCAAACAATATCATACGAAATTAGATGGAGGGTAGAGGTTCCGGTAAATTTCAGTATCTGATTTGAGACATATCCAAACATCCTAAACATCCGAATAAGTTACAAAATTAATTTCTATATCTTAGTTTTACTTGCATTTTCTTCTTCTTCTTCTTTTCTTCTTTTTCTTGATATTTTCTCCACTTATTAGATTGTAATATTATTAGCCTCGTATCCAGATTTCTTGATATATATATTTTTTTGTTAAATTTTTTTGGTATTTAATTTGAAGTATAATGTATTTGGATGGATTTCAAATTTCCTGGTATACATTTTTCTTGTTAAAATAAAAATAAAAGTTTATTTTATTTCCCTATTTTATAATTTTTGGGGGTTTCGATTTCGGTGTATGAGGTTTGTTTTAAAATTGTTTTATCCTTTCAAATGATAATAATTGTGCCGAAATAATTTTTTTATCACGCATCAATTCTTTAACTTATTAAATTTTATATAAAATTTGAAATTATCGTATCAATATAAATTAAATTATATGTGTTCAAAAGATAACATACAATCGAGATACAGAATTTATAAATAATTTGTAGAGAAGTAATAAACTTAATAAAACTTACTTTCTTTCATTTGAATTTAATTACTTATTGTTACACTTATACATTTATTTTATTTTATAGTATTTAACTAAATTGTGATTTAAGATTTTGAGTTAAAATTATAATCCCTTTTTAATGTATGTGATCTATTATATATGTAAAGTTGATACAAAAGCAAAGTTAATGTAGTGTTGACATATGTCATTTTAGACATGTCATTTGAAATTAATAAATGAACAAATAACTTATCAATTAATACTAAGTTAATTTAATCAATCAATTAATATATACAATAAAATTAAAATATAAATGTTATTTTTATCATCTCTCAATAGTTATTCTATTTATTTTATATTTATAATTTGGATTATTTATTTCAATAAAATAAAATAAATACTAATAAAAGGTTATTCATTTTAATTCATTACAAAGAAAATTTAATAAATTTTTATTCATTTTATTAAAAAGTTGTTCATCTTAGTATAAATAAAACTTCAAAACAAAAGATTCATTTTAATTCTTATACAAATAAAACTATATAACTTTGATCTTATTATGGTAATAATATTTCTTTATTATATGAAGTCTCTTATTTAATTTTTTTATTAATATATAATAATATACCCGCACATCGCGGTGCTAATGTGCATCGTGTTACTATAAGGTTGACAAAAGCGTTGTTTGTAAAAGTTGTTCAAGCGTTTAACTAAAGAATTTATGAAAGTGTTGTTAAATTGTAAAATAACTAAAAAGGGTATGATATACTATTGTTATTTTTATAATTTTTTTATTGTATATTATTGTGCAATAGTAACATTTTTTCATATAGAAATAATAAGTCAAACTACAAATATAAAGTGAATAAAATAGTGGAATATACTTTTAAAAAGTTAAAAAAAAATTATGTAAAAGAATATTTTTAAACATCTTGTTTATGAATGTGTTAACTAATTTGAAAATTAAAAGTAAAAGAAGCTTATTATTTATGGTCCTGATAATAGTTTATGTAAACAAAATTGAAAAAATAGCAGTGTTATTATATGAAGAGAAAAGTAAAAGTGAATTTATATTTATGGTTAGGTATAAAGTGTGTTTCAAGCTGTGTTTTGAAAAATTACCATTTATCTGATTTTTCACAATACAACTTTTAGACTAGACTGCGGTTGAAGAAACTACCATAATTTGTTAATCAAACACCTGACATGCTGCATTTTTTGGGGGGCAAAAAACTATTGTTTGACACCACAAGAAAAGGGCCAAACATGGTCTTATTCGTTTAAAATAATATACTCACAGATGTTGCACCTTTGTTTTGTTAGAGTATGCTGTATTTGGTAAGGTTGCAATAAGAGAAACAAAAGTCTTTTAAAAGAAATTGAAATTTTCGAGAGATTATTTGACGTAGCTACTGATACCAAAGCAGGTGATAAAAGCATATATATCATCCATTTCATATTTGCTTTTGGTGCTTTATCTCCAACCTTAAAACTCTCTATTTGTAATTAGGCGGTCAAAAAATAATGAAAAGAGAATATAATTAGTCATATTTTTTAATATAATTTAGTAATAATCATATTTATATTGATTTTTAAGTTTGACATTCATGTGTGTGTTTATGTGGTAAAAAATAAAGGAGCTACAATTGGGGGTGTGGAATCATCATATTTGTCGAGTTGATATGTGTCATCGCTATAAACCTCCAATCAATGTCGGGGCCTTAAGGGGTAGTGGGCTCTCCTATTTTTTAGATATCCCGAAATAGTCCTTAATGTTTTGTTTGATTTTAAGCTTGAGAGCTCCTTTAATGGTAGTTGTAGGGTTTATCACGTAGTTTATCTTATTTTTTAAACCATAGAGTTTTTTTTAATGTAAACTACGTAAAAAAATTCTATAATTTACAAAATATTTCACTTAACTAATACGATCACACTCATGCCTACCTTAAGCCTCGAAGATACGACACCTCAAGGACCTATCACTCGTAGCATGGCGAAGAAGTTTATTTTGTGGGTTGAAGCCGATATGGATGGCAGGAAATCACTCCAGCATGAAGGTCAACTCTTAATGGTGGTCGCACACCACATCAGAGGCTGAGAAGCAACGAAAAATCCATCTTTTCAACTCTGACGTTGACGGCATACCGCTGCCAAGCATCAACAATTTTGGGACAACTCGTTAAACAAAATCAAAAAAATAGTAAACAAAATCAAAAAAATATACAAATTTGAGAGAAAATGTAACAAAATATGAGAGGGTCGACTTCACTAAAAACAAATGAGAAGTATTTTAAAAAATATTAAAAGAGAACAAATTTTAAAATAGATTGTAAATAAAATTTAGACATTTTTTTCCTAATCTTAGTTACTACAATATTTATTACATTTTGTGACAAATTCATAAAATTTTGCTATTTTTAACTATTTTATTTGAATTTTTAAAATTTTAGAAAAATTAAAATTGCAACTTTTATAAAATATAAAATAGACAATGCAAGATTTCAAATAATAAATTGGCGGTTAAATGTAATATTTTGTAAACTATTAACAAAATATTTTTTTATATAATTTACCTATTTTTTTACTTACATTAATATTGAATTTGTTGTTGGTTTCTTCATAGGTGTGTATATATATATACATATGTGGACCACTTGAGAGAACGACACATCGTTAGAGCGGAAAGAGAAGGGGGATTGTATGTGTCAATTGGGTAAATTATGAATTGGGACAATACATAATCCTGCAGCAGCTACCATTCAATTATTAGAGTCGCGCGACAAATTAAGAACAAATAATAAGGTACGCAGTATGCATTGCGTTTCGAGAAACAAAAACGTAACGATAAGTTCTTGAACCACCTAATTCATGATGCAATTACTCATAAAAAAAAACGTATTATTAAATTATTTTTTAAAAATTGAGTAAGGTTTATAAATTTAAATCTGCTTCAATCAAAATTGAGTGAGTCCATTATATTAGGTGGTCCAGAGACTATCAAATAATTTCGCACGAGAGAGATACTAATAGTTCTTTATATTTTCATTGAGAGGCGAAGCTACTTTTTGCATAATGTTAAATAAAAGTAACAGTCAACGTAATGAGTATCGGTAACAATCGCGGTATTATATAATGTAACTATCATGATCATCGCGGTTGTACAATTGTGTTGTAAATTTTAAAAAATTACTCTATTTTGCATTATTTCAACTTCTCTTTAATAAAAATAAACATGTTTTTAAATATATTTATAAATAAATATTAAGACATACTTCATACAATTCATTTAAAACAAATGCGTATTTGATAAATAAAAATTAAATGAGAGAGAAGTAATTAAGTTGAGTAGCACACAAGGTTAAGGTTGAAGTTTAATAAATATGAAAACTGTCATTTTTTCAATTAACTAATTTTATACTCGGTAAACTAATAAGAAAAATAATTTATACCTTTCTCCATTTCTCTTCCATCAATCTTCAAGTTTTGTCCAAGTTGATAATAAATGCAGTAGAAATAAATGAGATGGAATGGAACCTATTCAATTCTTCTATATATTCTTGATCGTTGCAAAAATACAAATATGCATCATGTGCCCTCTGCAAAACCTTAGCAAAGAGAGATGGTATTGAACGATCCAGAAAATAAGTTGTATTTTTAGTTAATTATTTCCAATAATTATATTAAATGAAATAAATCAATATTAATTTTGGAGTAATTTTTTATTAATTTATTTTTAAAATGTGGTCAAAAATTACAATCAACAAATCAAAATATAACTTAAAAAACAACAAAATCAAATTTCTTTCAATGTTAACGCATTAAATATTGCAAACAAATTATACATGTGTTGTCGGAAAAAACTTGAGTACATCATAATCTAGGATGATGGCACCTACCCCAAATAGTGCTAGAATACCACTATTCTTGACACATTTGGACACATGTCATCATCATACATCATGGTGTACTGAGTAGTGGGTACATCGTATGTACCCAAATTTTACTCATGTGTTGTCTACCATATATAATAATCACTTTTAGAAAAGAGTTTGAATATTAAACAAATATGTGTAATATACAACAAATAATTTGTAGTTTTTTTTTCGTCAGTTGGTTATATTATTAATTATTACAATACGACAAATCCATTTTATAAAGAAAGTATATAAATTCATTTAAATACAATGTTTTAATCATAACATAAATTTTAATAGATCAAATTAATTTGATTGTTTAAATCCTAAAAAGAATTAGAAATAAACTTCGTTTCATTTGAGCTGAATCCATCAAAACATCCAGATAAGCACTCCAGAAAACTATATTAAGTTCAAAACGAATTGATTGCAAATTTCTAATCTTTCTCAACGTGACATGAGAATATGTACAAGTGCGCTTTTTCACCTATTAATTAAATTATATAAAACTGGGTTTTTTTATTAACGAGATAAATATTACTCTTGTTTTCCTTAAAAAAATAACCCTCAATTCATTTCCACAATAATTAAAGATAATGATTAATTACTATTTTTGTTGTATTTCTAATAAATTACTCTCAAGCGCTTTATTAGTTATACTCGATCAACATTAATAAAAAATAACCATATTTGTATAATTTACATTTTCCAAAGTTACACTAAATAATATAAAATAGTTACATTTGTATAAGTTGTAATTTTTGCGTAAGTTTTAAATTTTGTTATTGTATTTTTATGCGCATTAATGTAAAATGAGTACAATAATTATGTTAGAAAAATAAAATGTCATGCTAAATTTTTTATTTTACATAAATATAAAAATTTTATATTTTTTTTAGAAGTTAAACTACATTTATTAAACACACATTTTAGAATCAAATGATTTCAAGAGTCTGATGGTTGCTGAAACCGTCAAAATAAAATAAATACAATCTACCATGCACATGTAGTTTTAAAACAGCAGCAAGTGGTAAAAGGATCGTTCATCTGGCATTCGGTGGATAAAATCAATTCTTTGTCTTATCAAAAAGAGGGTGGTAAATACCAATATAAGTTGTTTGGATGCAATAATTAAAAGACAAAAATAAAGAAAGCAATAAACAGATAATTGAGTGTAACAAATGGAGGAAACTTCCCAGTAAGGATTCTACCTAGCCCATGATTCACTTAGACTGATCATTGATGCAAAAGTGTTAAACACCCACTTATAGGACGACTATAGAGATCAGGTATGGGTCACCTAGATCTCCTGTTTTCCTCCTACACAAGACTTCCAAAGAGACACTCTATTGGAAGTCCCTAATCATCCTAACAATCCTAAGAGACACTCTATAGGATTTAATCAGGGCAATTGATAGACACAGGGAAGACCTAATCCCAGGCCTGGGATAGAGAATCGTGTCTATCCTATAAACCAGATCTGATCCTTCTTCTAGCTGTCACCAGCTAGTCGCCTTCGTATCCTCTTCGATAATGTAGACTCCAAAATCTTAGAGGAAGACTGTAATTACTCAAGTTCTAGGTGAAGATGATCAAGCTTTACTCAAAACAAAAATAAACGAGCATGTTATCAAGAAAGACAAGAATATAAGTGTGATGTGTGTGAAGTACGATTTGATCTCACACTCACAGAATCATGGGCTTCGAATCCTTACCAGAAAGAGATTGTTTAGCCTAGCATCGACATAACAATAATAAATAAATAATAAAACGCATAAACTGTAATTGAAATTGAATTAAAGAAGAAAATAGAATAAGAGTTTGAGCTGCAACAATGGAAGAACGTGAATAAGGAAGAAGACCCCCTTTTCTTCTGCCCAGCAGCTGACTAAATAATAACCTAACAGTTTCTAATCTCCTAGAAACTAGGTAAGGATAGAATAAAATAAAATCAAATAAAATCTAATTGTTTTTAAATGGAAGAGTTCTAATCGGAGAGTGATTTCTTCAAAATAAGTCTTCTGGAAGCAGACAGCTCGCATCCAGCTCACGGCCCAAGCCCAGTCTGACTTCTCATTAATTCAGTTGACTCTGGTCAATGCTTCTAGTTTCTTTCCTTATCCCAGGTCTGGGATAGAATAGCTCTGCGACCATCAAAACAACTCTGATAAAGGTTCTTCTGACTCCTTTTGAATAATTCTGCTTCTCAGTAGCATATCTGTGGAAAATGAGAGAAAAGTCAGCATTTAGCAGTATCATCATCCCAAAACAGAAGTGAAAAGATGATGAAAAGATGACATTTTAGCGCTTTATCAAATCCCCCACACTATCTTATGCTTGCCCCCAAGCATTTCTACCTAAGACACAACAAAACAAAGCAAAACACATACAAACAAAGGCCAATCAGTACCGACTTCAGAACACCCAATTCATCACATAAGATCCAAAAATACTTAAGTTCATAGCTCCATCCTATATTACCAAGGCTTAACCAAGACCCCAAACTCACCTAATCTGATATAGTACCATAATCGAGCGCTTAGCGATCAAACCCTGCAATTGAAAACACACAGAACAATTCGCATTTCCTTCTACCACCTCCTTCACATTGACTGAATTGAAGATTTTCGGCCCACCCCTTAATCATTTTCTATTTGCTCCTTTCTTCTGCCTTCATTTATATTTTTCTTAATTTTATCAGCTGTAGTTTCTTGGGTACTCTTGTTTAAATGAGGCATGAGCACCAAGACATTCATATTTTTTTTCAGAGCTGATTGTAGTTCCTTGGATATTCTTGCTTAATGAGGCAATAATATCAGAGCATTTAACATTTTAAGCTTCTTCTTTATTAAACCACAAAAATGATTTTAGGGGCAGGCCTATAGTGATAGTCAATGTGTCAAAGGCAGCAGGGTAAAGAATGCCAGTTCTGTATGTTTCCTCTCTTAAGATTCAATCATAAAGCCCAAGTATCATGACCCTATGTAGATTAAGTGAGTTTCACAAGTATTGGAAAGATTATACCTTGGTAATAATGCATGGACCTATGAACTCAAACATCTTGTTTCCTATGTGATGAAGTGCATACTCTGAAACTGATTTTCATGATCTTTGTTTGGACAACACAAAATTTATCTACAAACATGCAATAAAATCAGAACAAAGCATGCTCAAGACAAACAGACACGACACGCAGGCAAGAATTGAAAAACAGACCACAAAAATAGACTCGAAACTGACTGACTCAAACAAGTAATCAAAACAGGTCATCAACACAAAAAGTCCTCCCCCACACTAGATGACACTTTGTCCTCGAAGTGTGAGAAAGGAAAAGACTCAACGTTAACGGAAATAAAAGAAATAAAAAGGAAAGGAAGTACCCGAGGTAATCATGGGTCGGGCGGGAAGGTGGATCTTGCATAAGCTTCTCTATGAGCGTTCTGTCCAGGGTGGTGTTATGCTTCTGCTATTCTAGAATGACTTTCAAGGTTTTATTCTGCTCATCATAACCAACTCTTCCCCAGGTCTGGGTACCTGGTCATTCTGTGGTCCCCCTGCTTGACCTGGGAACGAGTCAAGTCTGATTATTCCTCTTCATTCTTTGCACCTGCCAAAGAAAATCAAACACTCCACTAGAATTCTCCAAATGATGGTAACTTTATTCAAACAAAATGACTTAAATAAAAGACTTGGGTTGCCTCCCAAGAAGCGTCCTGTTTTAATGTCTTGGACTAGACAGTGTTCTTGTTCAATCTCCAGTAGGTAGGTTGTGGATTGCATCACTGGTGTTAGCTATCCTCCATTCAACAGCCTCATTATACTCCATTATTCTCACACGCTCTTCCTCTTCCAGTTCTGTCAGCCTGCTGGAAATTTTCACTGGCAGGCTCTTTCCCAAACCTGGGATAAGGTCCTTCAGGTGATCTAGTAAAATTTTCAGCTCCAAGTTTGTGTTCTGCAAAACTGAAGGGAGAAGTGTGTTATTAGTGATTGTCAAATCCAGAATATTAGGAATATTGATATCAGAAGGAAAGTTATAATGATCAAGCTCAAAAATAGATTCTTTAATTTCTTCTCTGATTTCAAAACTTTCCTCCATCTCAAGCATTTTCGGCTTGTCAATGTCTCTGCTAAGAACACAATCCAAGGAGTCAGAAGCAATAAATTCATGAATATTATCAGCATCAGGATCAATAATATCTATGCAATTAACATTATGCATGTCTTCAGGAAATCGCATGGCATCATACATATTAAAAGTAATAATCTCGCCACTGAATTCCAAAGTCAAGCATCCTCCAAACACATCTATCTTAGCCCTAGCAGTTGTTGCTACCCAAATTTTGAGTTACATCACAACTTTTTAGTATTTTATTGCTTGTCACGTTAAAAGGCTCGTCTACGATAAAATTCAGTCGATTCTTGGATCGTGGGCTATTTGTTTAATATTTCGCTTCATTTCACGTTATTTCAATTTTTCACCTTTTTACTATTATCGGGTCTCGAACGAGCTTTTTCGACACTTTGTCAAAATAAATGCGGTTAGAGAGTTGAGTTTAAAATTTTGCTCGCATCATCTTGATCGACATATTTTTCTCATCGGCGTAGTACTTTCGTTCGATTTTTTTTCCGTCAATTTCATCGCAACAAATGGATCGAGCCCGTAAATAATTAAATAAAATCCCTCCTTCCTTTTAATCATGGACCGTTGGATTGGTCAACATTCTTTAGTCAACCATCCAACGGCCCTCCCATTTAATCACTTAAACCATCTCTTTTCCAAAACAGCAAGCGAAATGTTTTCTTTTCCAGCAAGTTTGATTTCTCTCCAAATTCGATCCAGCCCTGTCATCACCTTCCTGAAGCTTCGAGAAGGAGGTGAGTCACCATACCCACGTTGCCCTCCCATATGCAGGCCGATCGCGTTGGTCACTTTCCAGCCGCACGAACGAAACAGGCCGCGTCACCAACTTGCTCTCCACGTTCATCCAAATCACTATAAATAGATAACGATCCCCACTCTAAACCGGACGGGTTGTCGCACCCTCTCATCCCCAACATGAACCAAAGCCAAGGAAAGCGATCAAGGTTAAACTTTTAGATCTTCGCTCAAAAAGTATGTTTACCTCTCTTTTACTTTTATTCGATATTTTTCGTAAATATTATTTACATGCATGTTATCCAAAACTAGAAATCCAAGTATGGGCCTAGCCCGGCCCATTAGATTTGTATGCATTATTTTCGTATGTTCACATGTGATAATTAATCGTCAATTATTTTTAAATTTCGCGTATGTGATAACATTTAATTGCCTATTTCACTTGTTGTAATAATTAATTGTTTACTTCACTTGTTGTAATAATTAATTAGTTATTTCACTTGTTGTAATAAGTAGATAGATTAGTCATTCCGACCTCCAATTTGTAATAATTAGATAAGTAGTTTTTTATGAATTGTGGCTTGTAATAATTAGTTAAAAATCATGTATGTTCGTTTATACCTATATTATGTCAATTGTCGTTAATTTCGATTTTGAAGAGACGGATCGATCGGGGTTCATCAAAAAGGTAAGCTTATCTTAAAACATTTCCTTGTATGAGTATTTGAATGCTAAAGCTGAATCGGATGCATGACACCTTAGTAGGCGTTAGAACCACCAAATCGTATGAATGACATATAGAATTGTTAGAACAAATAAAATCAATCTCCCATGAACAACATGTTTATATCACTTGTCTTTTTACCATGAGATTAATTGTTTTCTTGTTAAATGCTATGCATGATGGCTTTAAATCCATATGAAAATCTATGTGCATACATTAAATCGGTATTTTGCTAGTTTTTGCCCTGATAGATCACATAGTAATTAAGTCATGCATGGCTCGATGAAAAGGGGAGAACGTCCGCTCTAGCATAGAGACACGGTAACCCCGTCCCTCTGACCCGAACGGAAATAACAAGTCCCAAATGCTAAGATGTAACGTCACCTTTGAGGGCCCAAATTACATGTTAAAAAATGATTTTCTCAAAAACACCTCGCATACCGGTAACCTTTTTAAAGGATGTGACTTGGGTGCCTAACACCTTCCCAAGTCCATAATACGACCTCGAACCATTGTTCTTTGGTTTAGACCATTTGTGCCTTAGTTTTATTTATTTTTATGCCATGACGATTAGGTTCCCTAAACCTAGAAAATTAGGGTGGAGACTTCATTTTGCATGATGTTAAGACAAGTCCAACGGTTGTCTCGCATTGTGGCCCGTCCCGAACCTAAACTCGTTTTCAATGAAAAAGGGGGTGCAACAGTTTGGCGACTTCACTAAGGACTTGTAGGGTCGAAGCCGGTTTTATGGTGTTTGTTTTTTTTATTATTTACTGGCTTTAAATAAATTATTTTCGTGATTGTTATTTGTTATTTGCTTTAATAAATTGTTCATACGCATCTCATGCATAAAATGCCTATTGCCGGCCATTTTCTAGGTTGATCACGGGGCGCTCAACCATTTAGGGGTTCAACATCCGAGTTAGGGTTCATGAAAGCACATTGGGACGTGAGCCCACAACGCTTCACTAATACCCCTAAACCTAGAAAATTATGGTGGCGACTTCATTTTGCATGATGTTAAGACAAGTCCAACGCTTGTCTCGCATTGTGGCCCGTCCCGAACCTAAACTCGTTTTCAATGAAAAAGGGGGTGCAACAGTTTGGCGACTTCACTGGGGACTTGTAGGGTCGAAGCCGGTTTTATGGTGTTTGTTTTTTTTATTATTTACTGGCTTTAAATAAATTATTTTCGTGATTGTTATTTGTTATTTGCTTTAATAAATTGTTCATACGCATCTCATGCATAAAATGCCTATCGCCGACCATGTTACCAAATAGGACCAGGAAGGTATTAGTGAAGCGTTGTGGGCTCACGTCCCAATGTGCTTTTATGAACCCTAACTCGGATGTTGAACCCCTAAATGGTTGAGCGCCCCGTGATCCCTTGAGATTCGGTGAAGCAATCAAAATATCCATTTATGGGGGACCCCTTTTAGGGTAACATCCGAGAACTTTTCAGCCAGCTAGTTTTAGTCGACGTCAAAAGCCCAGCATATGCATCATGTTCATGCATTTATCACGTGTTTACACGTTCGTTATGTGTTTATATCGTCCTCATAATTTGTTTGTTTTTACCGCTAACACCAGAATTTTTTACTTCTCATAAAACAGCCCCACCTTACTTGTTCACTCAAATGGCAACGCCTACGCCGCTTTCACTTAATGCTTTCAGGATTTCAAGCTACAACGATCAGTTGGAATAGGGTGACATGTGGAAATCCGGTTTTGTTCCCGATATTACGACCAAGAATGGGATGGAAGAAGTGGCGAGTCAGAAAGGGGGATTGCGTCATTGGAATGAGCAAACAGATTCTGACTTCCAAGATTGACGCCTTCAAAATAGTGCATCAGCTATTTAGATTTTTATCTTTTCGCCCCATGTAACCATGTTCCTAGACTTCTGTCTACTAGCCTTTTTGGGTAGATCTAGATAGGTAATCCAACTTATAATGGTTGTACCCTTTTTTGACGAATCAATGACAATCTTCGTAATTATTCGGATAATTATGAAACGTGTCCTTTCTTTCACACATCCAAGGGATATCAAACGGCTATCGCCTACGGTCGAAACAACATTCCCCAAATTAAACCACATATAGAGCCCACACAAAAAAAAAGAAGGTTGACCCTTGAAATGAAAAACACAAAAAAAAAATATATATATATATATATATATAGACCAAACGACGATAACGCAGAGATACCCATTTCTTCTCGGTTTCAGCTGCGCGATATTGTTTCTCGGCCAAAGTGGATATGATTTGCTTGGATTTTCCACTCGGACAAAGCATGAAAGATGCAGATAGCAGGCTGAAGTCTTCCCACGCCAAATTTTAGAATTTTCTGGGCGGAGTATCTCTCACAAAAAATTCAGAACGCAAGGGAAGTTATGTCTTCTCGATTTCAGTTGAGCGCTCTTTTGTGGTGGCCAATGTCTCCTCGTAGCGCCAATCCGTGGGTTTCGTTGATAGCATCCAAAGATCACATCTCGTCGAGTGGAAGGAATAAAGGCTTCCTTCGTATCTTCACCGAAGTGTCATCTTCTCATTCGTCCTAAAAGTATTAAGTGAAAGTGTGGCCGGAAGAGTGAACAAGCAGCGTGGAGGCCTCGGGATTGCATCGCCCGTACTCACTTTATTTCTCTTCACCTTTTCAGGTTAACAATGGCTCCCAGGAAGTGAGCTACCCTACTTTTCAAAAATCATGTGGCGGTTCAAGCCCCATATTTCAAAAAAATCATGTGGCGGTTTAAACCCCACTTTTCAAAAAAAATCATGTGGCGGTTTAATCCCCACTTTTCAAAAAATCATGTGGCGGCTTTAAACCCCACATTTCAAAAACTATGTGGCAGTTTAAACCCCACATTTCACAAATCATGTGGCGGTTTAAACCCCACCCTTCAAAAATTGTGTGGCGATTCACACCCCACATTTCAAAAATCATGTGGCGGTTCCCACCCCACATTCCAAAAAATCATATGGTGGTTTAAACCCCACCTCTCCAAAAAAATCGTGTGGTGGTTCATACCCCACATTTCAAAAATCGTGTGGCGGTTCAAGATACCCCACCTTACAAAAAAACTGTGCGGCGGTTCAAAAACCCCACATTTCAATCTTGTGCGGCGGTACGAACCCCCACTTTTCGTCAAAATTTTTGTGGCGGTTCAAACCCCACTTTTCGTCAAAATTGTGTGCGGCGGTTTACACCCCCACTTTTCAACAAAAAAAAATTAATACGGTGATTCACCCCCCGCTTTCTCCAATTTTTTATCGCAAGGAAGTTTCGCCATAGTCGAGCCTATGACTATAAACAAGGGCGCTTCGTGGGAGGCAACCCACGTGTTCTTTTCGACATTTCTAGTTTAAATTCAATATCTTGGGATACCTTTTTTCCCTATGAATTTACTATTTAATTGTCTCTTCATTTCAGGTGCCACGAGACTTGTAAACCTGGGGGCAAGCAAGTGGAGTAATGACCAAGAGAAGGTGTCGAAAAATGTCAAGGCTCATTTTTTAGGGAAGTTGTCCTTTTATATTTTTTTGCAATTTCTGTTTTCGGAATTTATATTTTCCACGCTTTTTAAAATTCCCACAATTTACGTTGTTGCAAGAGTGTGTGCGTCGTCATGTCTACTAAAATTCTTAGTTTTTGCAAAAAAAAAAAAAAAAAAAAAAAAAAAACAGAAAAATAAATATATATTGCTTGGCTTGAAAATCCTACGTTTTTAACATTCCTTAAAATCAAGGCAATCATCATTTTGCGTTCATTATAAATTGTATAAACATGCATGATCTTGTCTGTTAACTCTTATATCCATGACATGATTAGATGTAAGCAGTTACAAACACATCCCTGTGAGTATTTTGGGCCTTCACGCCTTGTTTCTTTCATGAGTGTAAATGCCAAACTAGGTGCTAGTTAGATTTGCATAATATCCAGGGTACATGGACCATCAGACATGGGATAACAGTAAAATGACATTGGACTTTGCTTTGCTTTTCTTCCACATTTTATTTTTAACTTTTTACCCTTAAACACATACCTTGTACGTCATGTACAACTCTATCAAACACTTCAAAGTCTTCTTCTAAACTCCCCCCAAATGGGTAAGTGCTCGACGGAAGTGGCCGACTAAAGTGCCAGAAGCATGTTAAGTTCATTTCAACGAATCAGCAGGACGAAAAAGGAACCCTCAAAGTTTGACCGTCCGCGCTAACACACGGAGAAGCGGCAAGAATAAATCAAAGGTCGCTAACCAAAAGAACCAAAACAAAGGAAATTGTACCTCAGTCGCTGTTTGTATTTGTATTCAAAAAAGAAGAAAAGAAAAAAGAGAAGAAAAAAGAAAAAAGAAAAGAAAAAGAAAAAAGAAAAAAGAAATAATAAAAAGAAAAAAGAAAAAAGAAGATTCAAAAAGGGGGTATCTCAAAGAACCCAAGTCAATGAAGATAGAAGCAAGTACGAAAAATCATCGATCAGAATCAATCAAGATGACCATAAGAAGAGTATTCCTGGCAAAAGAGGAAGGAACTTGTATACAGAGGGTATCTCAAAGAACCCAAGTCAATGAAAAAATAGAAGCAAGTACGAAAAATCCTCGTTCAGAATCAATCAAGATGATCATAAGAAGAGTGCTCCTGGCAAAAGAGGAAGGAACTTTTATACAGAGGGTATCTCAAGGAACCCAAGTCGATGAAAGTAGAAGCAAGTACGAAAAACCATCAATCGACCAAAACGATCACGGGAAGAGCGTTCCTAGCAAAAGATGAAGAAACTTGTATACTTCGCTTTCGCCTCGATCAAATCATCAAGCATCGTTCACCACGATTTGTCCTCATCGCAATCAGTCGTCGAGCACAAATTCATTAAAACCTCTCACCAAAAAAAAAACACAACACATTTTTTCTACAAATTCCTCCTTTCTTTCTCCCTCGCAAAGTCCTTTCGATTATTAGCAGGCCCATGCATGTGCATCTTCATTTGAAGTTTATTCACTCGGATTGACATTGCAAATCTAATTTTGTGCTATGTTTTCTGTACTTTTAAGAGGGTAAACACATAACCCTGTTTCTGAGCGCGAGCGCAAACACTAATATCTGGTGAGAATTGCTTATGTTTACATGTCATGGGAAAGTTTTGTTCTTGAGGTCGTTATTTCCTGAACAAGATGCAGGCGTTATCTAGACTTGTATCAAACATGTTTATATAACGGAAATTGAACGAACATTTTTCAAAGAATATACTTGATTTGATTTTCTCTTAAACAAAAAAAAAAAAAAACAAAGGTCATTTTCGTTCCAAAAAAGAGAAACAAAAAAGGGGGGCAAAAAAGAAAAAAAGACTTGGGGGCAAGCCGAGGTTTAAATGTTCGTTCAATTGCTCTTTCCTTTTTCCATCTGTTGCTGCTCTCGTGTTTGTTTTTCTCTTATTTCGCAGGATACAGATACGCTTTGATTGAATCACGCCACAAATTGGGTATTCGATGAAAAATCGTTAGAAGACCAGATCAACTTTCTTCATTATCAGAAAAAAGAAGATCATCATTTTTCTCATTATCAGAGAAGACTAGATCAACTTTCCTCATTATCAGAGAAAAGAAGATCATCATAAACCTCATTATCAGAGAAGATCATCATTATCCTCATTATCAGAGAAGACATCAAACCTCATTATCAGAGAAGATCATCAAACATCCTCATTATCAGAGAAGACATCAAACCTCATTATCAGAGAAGATCATCAAACATCCTCATTATCAGAGAAGACATCAAACCTCATTATCAGAGAAGATCATCAAACATCCTCACTATCAGAGAAGACCACATCTCCTCATTATCAGAGAAGATCATCAACGTCAAAAAAGACCATCTCCTCATTATCAGAGAAGATCATCAACGTCCTCACTATCAGAGACATTTCCTCATTATCAGAGAAGACCAGATAAACCTTCCTCATTATCAGAGAAGAGAAGATCATCGGACATCCTCACTATCAGAGAAGACCATCTCCTCATTATCAGAGAAGATCATCAACGTCCTCACTATCAGAGACATCTCCTCAATATCAGAAAAGACCATCATCCTTAATATCAAAGAAGATCATCATTTCCTCATTATCAGAGAAGAGAAGATTACCATCATCCTCATTATCAGAGAAGATCATCAACATTCTCACTATCAAAGACAACCGATTTCAGTATCAGAGATCGTCATTTCCTCATTATCCGAGAAACCATCTTCCTCACTATCAGAGACATTTCCCTCAAAGGTACGTTACTATCAAACCAACATCAGACCAAAGGTACGTTCTAATTCTCATTTACAATTTTGCAATTTACGTTTTGTCCTCACTATCAAAGAAGTGGTCATTTACATTTCTGCATTTTTGCATTCTCTCTCAATATCCGAGTAGCCTGCATTTATTTTCCCGCGATTGGCATTGTTTCTGAAATTCCCAACTACATTCTACTTTCATGTCTATATAAATACTCCTCCTTGAGCGACTACATTTCTGCATAATTATTATCTCCTCCTTGAGCGACTACCTTTATGCATAATTATTATCTCCTCCTTGAGCGACTACTTTTCTGCATATCTATATAACTCCTCCTTGTAGTTACATTTTCAGCACCAGCGTCCGGAGAGCGATAGCCTCGCACGGTCGTGTAGTTACATTTTCAGCACCACCGTCCGAAGAACAATAGCCTCGCACGAACACACATTTACACCAATGCGGTGGCGTTCTCCAACTCAGTTCAGGCGGTGGCCTCAAACCACCCTCCATTTCAGTTCGCAAGGTAAGTCCGAGGTAAGACCCGCTTTCCCTTCATATCATTTAAGTTCTGTCATTTATCTCCTCATGGAGTGATTTAATTTACTTTTTGTCAAAATGTATGGACCGCGAGTGCTACCCTCGCCCTACGTCATTTACTTTCTGTCAAATCGTACGGACTGCGAGTGCTACCCTCGCCCTACGTCATTTACTTTCTGTCAAATCGTACGGACTGCGAGTGCTACCCTCGCCCTACATCATTTACTTTTTGTCAAAATGTATGGACCGCGAGTGCTACCCTCGCCCTACGTCATTTACTTTCTGTCAAATCGTATGGTCTGCGAGTGCTACCATCGCCCTACGTCATCTACATTTCCATAATTCACGTTTTTACTAGTTACGATGCATTCAAAACGTGGTAAGTGCTTGGGGCAACCATCTTTACTACTTATCAAAAATTTCAGTTACACTGTATTTTTGATCAGACAGTAAAGAGGGGGCAACTGTTGCTACCCAAATTTTGACTTACATCACAACTTTTTCGTATTTTATTGCTTGTCACGTTAAAAGGCTCGTCTACGATAAAATTCAGTCGATTCTTGGGTCGTGGGCTATTTGTTTAATATTTCACTTCATTTCGCGTTATTTCAATTTTTCACCTTTTTACTATTATCGGGTCTCGAACGAGTTTTTTCGACACTTTGTCAAAATAAATGCGGTTAGAGAGTTGAGTTTAAAATTTTGCTCGCATCATCTTGATCGACATATTTTTCTCATCGGCGTAGTACTTTCGTTCGATTTTTTTTCCGTCAATTTCATCGCAACAAATGGATCGAGCCCGTAAATAATTAAATAAAATCCCTCCTTCCTTTTAATCATGGACCGTTGGATTGGTCAACATTCTTTAGTCAACCATCCAACGGCCCTCCCATTTAATCACTTAAACCATCTCTTTTCCAAAACAGCAAGCAGAATGTTTTCTTTTCCAGCAAGTTTGATTTCTCTCCAAATTCAATCCAGCCCTGTCATCACCTTCCTGAAGCTTCGAGAAGGAGGTGAGTCACCATACCCACGTTGCCCTCCCATGTGCAGGCCGATCGCATTGGTCACTTTTCAGCCGCACGAACGAAACAGGCCGCGTCACCAACTTGCTCTCCACGTTCGTCCAAATCACTGTAAATAGGTAACGATCCCCACTCTAAACCGGACGGGTTGTCGCACCCTCTCATCCCCAACATGAACCAAAGCCAAGGAAAGCGATCAAGGTTAAACTTTTAGATCTTCGCTCGAAAAGTACGTTTACCTCTCTTTTACTTTTATTTGATATTTTTCGTAAATATTATTTACATGCATGTTATCCAAAACTAGAAATCCAAGTATGGGCCTAGCCCGGCCCATTAGATTTGTATGCATTATTTTCATATGTTCACATGTGATAATTAATCGTCAATTATTTTTAAATTTCGCGTATGTGATAACATTTAATTGCCTATTTCACTTGTTGTAATAATTAATTGTTTACTTCACTTGTTGTAATAATTAATTAGTTATTTCACTTGTTGTAATAAGTAGTTAGATTAGTCATTCCGACCTCCAATTTGTAATAATTAGGTAAGTAGTTTTTTATGAATTGTGGCTTGTAATAATTAGTTAAAAATCATGTATGTTCATTTATACCTATATTATGTCAATTGTCGTTAATTTCGATTTTGAAGAGACAGATCGATCGGGGTTCATCAAAAAGGTAAGCTTATCTTAAAACATTTCCTTGTATGAGTATTTGAATGCTAAAGCTGAATCGGATGCATGACACCTTAGTAGGCGTTAGAACCACCAAATCGTATGAATGACATATAGAATTGTTAGAACAAATAAAATCAATCTCCCATGAACAACATGTTTATATCACTTGTCTTTTTACCATGAGATTAATTGTTTTCTTGTTAAATGCTATGCATGATGGCTTTAAATCCATATGAAAATCTATGTGCATACATTAAATCGGTATTTTGCTAGTTTTTGCCCTGATAGATCACATAGTAATTAAGTCATGCATGGCTCGATGAAAAGGGGAGAACGTCCGCTCTAGCATAAAGACACGGTAACCCCGTCCCTCTGACCCGAACGGAAATAACAAGTCCCAAATGCTAAGATGTAACGTCACCTTTGAGGGCCCAAATTACATGTTAAAAAATGATTTTCTCAAAAACACCTCGCATACCGGTAACCTTTTTAAAGGATGTGACTTGGGTGCCTAACACCTTCCCAAGTCCATAATACGACCTTGAACCATTGTTCTTTGGTTTAGACCATTTGTGCCTTAGTTTTATTTATTTTTATGCCATGACGATTAGGTTCCCTAAACCTAGAAAATTAGGGTGGCGACTTCATTTTGCATGATGTTAAGACAAGTCCAACGGTTGTCTCGCATTGTGGCCCGTCCCGAACCTAAACTCATTTTCAACGAAAAAGGGGGTGCGACAGCAGTCCTCAAGAAGGGTCTGCCTAATAACATTTCAGTAAACTTAGAGGTTTGTTCATTACCCATATCCACCACATAAAAATCAGCAGGAAAAACAAAATCGTTGACCTGCACCAACACATCCTCAATGACACCGACAGGGTAGATAATAGATCTATCCGCTAACTAAATCACAAGCCTAGTTTCTTTTAACTCACCAATATTAAGACTTTTAAAAAGAGTTAACGACAACACATTTATTCCTGCCCCTGAGTCACACAATGCCTTCTCAATAGTCTGATCCCCAATAAGGGATCACAAATGTCCCCCCCATCTTTGCACTTGTTCGGCAACTTTTTTCTGGAAAAAGACATACGTTTTCATTCAGGTTTATTCTTTCTACCCCTGCAAGCTTTTTCTTGTTAGTGCATAGCTCTTTTAAAAACTTTTCATACTTAGGAACCTGTGATATCATATCAAGTAAAGGAACATTAACGGTTACTTTTCGAAATAAATCTAAAATAGCTTTTTCTTCATTTACCTTCTTGGCCTTTTTAGACCTATCAGGGAAAGGAAGATGGATTACCTGTTCCTTTTTTAGTACGGATACCTTAGGAGTAGGGGTTACCTTGACTTGCTTTTCTGAAATTCCCTCTGCCTCTGGTTCCATTAGGTCCGATGGTGGTGTAGCTGAATGCTTCTTCCCCAGCCCTGGGGAAAGGGTTGTTCTTTCTGGAATTTCTGTCCCACTCCTCAACGTCATGGCTGAGACATTATACTTCGGGTTATCAACTGTAGTTGATGGTAGCCTACTGCCCCGCTCCTGGTTGTTAATGTTCAACTGCGAAATCTGTCTTTCTACATTATAAATGGATGCTTGGGTGGATTTCATGCATTGTTTAAGTGTTTCACTTAGAGAATCAACAATGGTTTCAAGAGGTTGTTGTGGGACTGGGTGTATGAGCATGGGATCTTGCAGGTGGTACTGATGTTGTTGTTGTGGTGGTGCCCAATTGAAGTTTGGGGGATACTCCCATCCTTGATTGTAGTTGTAGGCATTCGGCCAAGGGTATGATTGGAAATCGGGTACTCCATATCCATATGTGGATTGTTGCATTTGATCTGCAATAGAAGAGATATGAACGTGTAGGTTATTTATTTTATTATCTATGGATTTTAACCATACCTCTATTGCGCCAGCCATCTGAGTGCAGATGTGCTCTCTCCCAGGTGTGGGAGAGAGTCCAGTGACTGATTGTGTAGAACTTTACTCTGGATATGTTTTTTTTTTGTCCTCTGTCCTTGTTGATCTCTGGGTTGCTTAATTGCTAACGAGAGGACCTGTTCATAAAACAAACAGAGAAAATCAATTAATACCGTTGAATCCCCGGCAACGGCGCCAAAATTTGATGGTTGTCGAAACCGTCAAAATAAAATAAATACAATCTACCATGCACATGTAGTTTTAAAACAGCAGCAAGTGGTAAAAGGATCGTTCCTCAGGGATTCGGTGGATAAAATCAATTCTTTGTCTTATCAAAAAGAGGGTGGTAAATACCAATATAAGTTGTTTGGATGCAATAATTAAAAGACAAAAATAAAGAAAGCAATAAACAGATAATTGAGTGTAACAAATGGAGGAAACTTCCCAGTAAGGATTCTACCTAGCCCATGATTCACTTAGACTGATTATTGATGCAAAAGTGTTAAACACCCACTTATAGGACGGCTATAGAGATCAGGTATGGGTCACCTAGATCTCCTGCTTTCCTCCTACACAAGACTTCCAAAGAGACACTCTATTGGAAGTCCCTAATCATCCTAACAATCCTAAGAGACACTCTATAGGATTTAATCAGGGCAATTGATAGACATAGGGAAAGACCTAATCTCAGGCCTGGGATAGAGAATCGTGTCTATCCTATAAACCAGATCTGATCCTTCTTCTAGCTGTCACCAGCTAGTCGCCTTCGTATCCTCTTCGATAATGTAGACTCCAAAATCTTAGAGGAAGACTGTAATTACTCAAGTTCTAGGTGAAGATGATCAAGCTTTACTCAAAACAAAAATAAACTAGCATGTTATCAAGAAAGACAAGAATATAAGTGTGATGTGTGTGAAGTACGATTTGATCTCACAATCACAGAATCATGGGCTTCGAATCCTTACCAGAAAGAGATTGTTTAGCCTAGCATCGACATAACAATAATAAATAAATAATAAAACGCATAAACCGTAATTGAAATTGAATTAAAGAAGAAAATAGAATAAGAGTTTGAGCTGCAACAATGGCAGAACGTGAATAAGGAAGAAGACCCCCTTTTCTTCTGCCCAGCAACTGACTAAATAATAACCTAACTGTTTCTAATCTCCTAGAAACTAGGTAAGGATAGAATAAAATAAAATCAAATAAAATCTAATTGTTTTTAAATGGAAGAGTTCTAATCGGAGAGTGATTTCTTCAAAATAAGTCTTCTGGAAGCAGACAGCTCGCATCCAGCTCACGGCCCAAGCCCAGTCTGACTTCTCATTAATTTAGTTGACTCTGGTCAATGCTTCTAGTTTCTTTCCTTATCCCAGGTCTGGGATAGAATAGCTCTGCGACCATCAAAATAGTTCTGATAAAGGCTTTTCTGACTCCTTTTGAATAATTCTGCTTCTCAGCCGCATATCTGTGGAAAAGGAGAGAAAAGTCAGTATTTAGCAGTATCATTATCCCAAAACAGAAGTGAAAAGATGATGAAAAGATGACATTTTAGCGCTTTATCAGAGTCACTCAAATTTTATGATAGTTTTAGTTTCTCAAAATACGTTTGAAACGATGAGAAGAAAAGAATTTTTGTTGTTACCTTTATTCCATCATCTTTTAATGGACCAAACATGTATTGGGACCAAACATGTATTGGGTGCACCGACCCTATGCCCTAGTTTGCACTTTTGAACCGACGGCCGAGAGGCAAGCAGCCTCTGGTTAATTATCTTGTTCTTGCTTTACGAAAAAAAGAAACAGAGCAAGTTCGTTTTGTTTTTCACAGTATTGTTATTTTTATAAATAAATAAAAAATTCTTGTCCTCTCTTCTTTATGGGCAGTAAGTAACCATTAGAAAGTCTCTCTACTTAGTCTCCATTACTATGGAATCAAGTAGACTTACGATATTTTAATGGAGTGCAATGGTAGAAAAAAGACAGTAATAATTAGTATGTTATTATAATTAGTAAAATTAGTAAAAATTTAAATTCGGAATAATCGGTATTTGATATAGTGACCAAATTACCGGATAATTTTAATATTAATAATAATAAATTATCGGACTTACAACACGCTTTTAATTATTTTATTTTGCACTATAACACCCTATTTTTTTTCAAATTTTACAATATATTAAAAAAAACTAAATACTTTTTATTATTTTTATCCAATTTATATGCATAAAAATTGTATGAAAAATCTTTCTATCTTCATAGTAGCATTATAAATTTTCATTAAAAAAAACAAGCAAATATTTATGTTTCCTTTTGATTTATTTATTTTGTTTGAGATTCATTTTCTTTCTCCAAAATAGAGAGACACAGGGTGTTGAGAAAAATATTAAAAATGGGAAAGCGACGGAACAAATGAAAGCAACTAGTGATAGATTTGTTATTATTATTAATATTTATTTATTTTTCTCTCTTTTTAACGAGCAAAAAGCGAAAACAATTAATCACCGCAGTAGCTGCTACGCTAGTGGCGAATGGAGCAATAAACGGAACAGCTTTTGCTGCGCGGCACACCGCACATGGTCATCGCCTCCGCTTTAACCGCTAAAAACCACCCTACTACAACTCGGTGATCATAATATTAGGTCGATTTTTTTATTATTTTGATACTTTATTCCATTTTTTTTATTGGATCTCACCTTTCTACTTACATTTTTATATTAATTTGCTCTTTTAAGGTAACGTCATGCATAATCAGATTTTAAATATTATGATGTGATATTGTTTAATATTGTTTAGCTGACGTATCAATTCATGTCAAATGTCACATCAAATTTTTTATATAAAAAATAAATTTTAAACTTATTTATCTGACTCATTAACTTGTTTCATCTTTTAATGAGTCGAATAATTTTTAATCTCCTAGTTTTCTTTAGAGTTAATGAAATAAATAGTATATGCACTCGTTTAAGTGTATTGATTTGGTCTCTCATCTCATTTTCGGCCACATTTGATACTCGCACTTGAATGACCGTTCACATTTAGTCCCTTATAGTGATGTCATCCAACAGATTCCGTTAAATGTCCGACATAACATGACACGTCAGATACTACGTGTAATTTTGCTGACGTATCATGCGATGTCAGCAAAATTGACCCGAACTTAAAAAAACGTGCTTGGCTCTCTGGTCCACATTCATTCCTAAAAAAAAACAGTCTCCATCTCCTCAACACCACAAGCGTCATCACCCTCTAAAATTCAAAACTTTATTTTCTTGGTTTATTTTTTTATCGCATAAAAAATATAGTGTTTCCTCAACCAAAGTTAACACATCATCTTTTTCTTATATTTAGTTTTTAAAATGCGAAAAAAAGGATAGAAATTACTCAAAAATGAGTATCTGAACAGATTTGAGGATGTGGAAGATGCAAAGCAAACAGATCTGACTAAAGTACAATTAGATATTAATCCTTTTAGCGATGCTAAACTGATCATCTAGACATCCAAATCCACTACCCGACTGACGTGACAGTGGTATTTTCATAAATATATGGTGGCGTTTTCGTCATTTAATTTATGAAAAATGCCACTGCCACGTCAGTCGGGCAGTGGATTTGAGATGTCTGGATGATCAGTTTATCATTTCCGTAATTCTTTTGTAATCCATTTATTAGATCGGAAGACAGTGGAAGAAAAAGGAAAAAAGAAAAAGAGAAATTGACAATTTTTGACATATCTAAACAAAGAGGGTGATAAAAAGCTCCATAAATTTTCTTTTTAATTTTAATTTGTGGTGTTGAGGAAGCGACCGAAGTTGAAGGATTAGGGAGGACTTGTTTTTTTCTGGACTGGAGAGAGAGAGAGAGCGAGGTGGGTTCGAAAAAGACGAAAGACTTGGGGAAAAAATAAAATTAGAATTGAAAAGATAAACATATGGAGATTGATTATTAGTGTCACCCAAGGGCCAATTTTTTTTTAATTTGGGTCAATTTTGTTGACGTGGATGTGTTAATGAAATGTATTGGACGGAGTCATTATGAGAGATCAAATGTGAACAATCATTCGAGTGTGAGTATTAAATATGACAAAAAATAACATGAAGAACCAAATTAATACAGTTAAACGACATGTATTTCATTAATTTTTTTTTTATGCTATTTATGAGTACGAGATTAATCATGTTCTACCATCCCGACTCGCAATTCATACCGTGAAAGTCAATGGCTAACACAATATTGCTTCTTTAAGAAGTGCTCTAACAATGGACTTGTTTCGTATTAATATAATCTTTCATTCTGCTAATTGTTCTCCACCAACTTAACTCGGATTTATAGTTTAAACAATAGCTCTCGATTTATTTATTCCGGAAAAAAGAGAGAAGAAAAGACCATGTTGCAAAAGTTAGCTGCAGCACATGGGGGTTGTTATAATTAGAGGATTGAAAAAGAGAGGCTGAAATTAATTAAAGAAAACCACGTGGCCATGTTCGAGCAGAAAACACTGCTTGCAACCTGGCGGTTTAATGCCCCCCACACCTCAATTTGGTGCAGATCAGTTTGCTGCTGTGACGTTGAATAATTAAGGAAAACACTTTTGGGCCTTTGGCCCATCAGAAACGCCTATATATATATATATCCACCACCACCCCCACTACCTACACTCATTCATACTCTCTTTTTCACTCACATCTCCTTTCATTAAACTAAAATCTAGCAAGAAAAATGGCATTTCTTGTGATTTTCTTGGTGGCTCTTCTTCCATTTCTAACTTCTTTAGCTTCTGGCTACAATGGTGGTAATTGGATTAATGCTCATGCCACCTTTTATGGAGGAGGGGATGCTTCTGGCACAATGGGTATGTACGATTAGATTTGGGTTGGTCTAAAAATTATTTGTATATGAAAATGATTGCTTCAGCTTTCAAATAGAATTATAGAGTTTGGATGAAGTTAGAATTCTGGAAAAAGGAAAAAAATTCAAACAACTTTGTGCATACCAACAAATGATATAGAAATTTTATATACTATTATTAACTACTGATTTATTAAGCTCTTGAAGTCAAACTTGAAAAGAAAGGTAGTAATAAAAAAGAAAACACATTTACGATTGGTGATTTAATTTTTATTTATTTATTTGGGCAGGTGGGGCATGTGGATATGGGAATTTATACAGCCAAGGGTATGGGACTAACACAGCGGCGCTGAGCACGGCCTTGTTCAACAATGGGCTGAGCTGTGGGGCTTGTTTTGAGATTAAATGCGTGAGCGACCCGAGATGGTGCCTGCCGGGCTCTATTGTGGTCACTGCCACCAATTTCTGCCCACCAAACAATGCACTGCCCAACAATGCCGGCGGCTGGTGCAACCCTCCCCAGCATCATTTCGACCTCTCCCAGCCCATTTTCCAACGCATGGCTCAATACAAAGCCGGAATCGTACCCGTCTCTTACAGAAGGTATGTGCTAACCGGTTATGTTATTTTTTTCATTTTGAGGAAATGTAAATATGTGGTATCAAAACGGATGATCTAATATCTTGTCATGATATTATTGTTGTTAAAGTTGGTAATTAATCAATTTGTACCAAACCAAAACATTATTAATTAATTTTGTGAATTTTATAGGGTGCCATGCCAGAAGAAAGGAGGGCTGAGGTTCACAATCAATGGACACTCGTACTTCAACTTGGTGCTAATCACAAATGTTGGAGGAGCTGGTGATGTTGTGGCAGTTTCAATCAAAGGGTCAAGAAGTAATAATTGGCAGGCCATGTCAAGGAATTGGGGCCAGAACTGGCAGAGCAACTCTTATCTCAATGGCCAAAGCCTCTCCTTCAAGGTCACCACTAGCGACGGCCGGATCCTCTACTCTAACAATGTTGCTCCTGCTGGCTGGTCGTTTGGGCAAACCTACTCCGGCCTGCAGTTCACTAATTAGGGAATTAATTAGTTAGTTAGTATATAGTACTATTAGTAGTATAAGGGTAGAGGGTATAATTGGGTTTTCCAGAAACGATGAGGGCTTATTTTGAAAGGGTCCTTGTTGTTGGGGGTCTTTAATTTTTAATTTTTAGTTTTGTGGGTTTGTATTCAGTTGGGTTTTGTTCTGTTCTGCTCTGTTTTGGAAAAGGGCAGGGCTCGTGGGATTGGCAGCGGTGGGCGGTGACCACCCGCCACTTTTTGCTTCTTTTTGGTTTGTTAGTTGTATTGGTAATGGTGTACCATTAAACAGAAGAAAAAGAGAGGGAATAAAAAGCAAATTTGCTTGCCTAGCGATGACGTTATTGTATATATTTTATAAGCTCTTAAGATTATATTGTCATCAGTAAGTTACTAATTACGCAACAACAGATAGAACGGTAAAAGAAAAATTCCTGCACTTTTGAATATGAAAATAAATAAATTTGGATAACTTTTGAACCAAATGAGAAAAAATAAAATGGAAAATTTTGATATTGCACGGTGATTTTTGACACACTGGTGGCATTCGGTGTCTATGTGACCCTGTGTGAACCACTAAATGAGTTTATATTCTTGGCATGTATTAGAGTCACATAATGTAAACTCATCCAATACCTCTTAAACTATCGTATATAAACACCTTGTGGTGTGATGGATGCCGAATCCCTCAAAAATAAATTCAACTTATCATTAACCACAAAGATTTGCAAATAATGGTAAGAGATTCGATCCATAGAGAATGAGTAAGTTTAAAACAAGACGAAGACCAGATGAAAATAGTAATAACCAATTAAGGAGGGGTTTTATAAGAATTAATTACTAACATAGAAGAAATCAGATGATGAGAAAATCCCCAGTAAAGATATACCTAAAGTCATAATTCACATATATTGATCATCGGTACAAAAATGTTTAAAACTGAGTTTCACATAAGGGCTATAGAAATCAGGTTCACTTATACTTCCTACTCTCCTCCTAATCAAGTTTCTCAAAGAGACTCTCTATTAAGAACCCTAACCTCCTTAGCAATCCTAAGATTCACTTATAGAATTTAACCAAGTGGTTGATAAAAACAGGGAGAGACATTCCCTAGACCTAGGGGAGAGACACCTCGCCCTATAAGCCTAATTCTTCTCTTTTTTGTAATTAAGTCCCGACTGGCCATGAATTAGTTGCCTATGGATTCCTACTAACAATGTAGACCCAAAGTCATTAGAAAAAGCGGTAATTATTCAGGTTTAAAACTTAAGTTAATCATGCTTATACCAAACTAGAATAAATTGACAAGAAATTAAAAAGAGAAGAAGTATGAAATTCGGAATTGATTAAGCTCGTTTAGACCTAACAATACTAGAATCATGAACCTTGGAGTTTTTACCGGAAACGATTTACTTAGCTAGAAAAAGATATAATAAAAATAAAATAAAAATAATTACATAAAATCAGAAAATCTCCTCGTTTCAATGAAGAAGACGAGGAGAGTAGAAAACAATGGAGTCCACTGCTGCCCAATTACAGAGAAAAATAGGAGAAGAAGAGATGACGTCGATCTCTGTTGTCCTGCCCTGTAAATAGCCTAGGAAAAATTAAATTCCTAGAGTCCTAGATAAAACAGAAAACTAATTGTTCTTTTTCCCTGAGAAGTTTTATAAAATTGAGACTCTTTTGGATAATTGTCTGTTGAACGTAGAGGTGTTGTTGTGTTGTGAGTCTTTTTCTGGAAGCAGAAAGGCTGTTGACTCTTCCTAACTGGCGGTCCAAGCCCAGTGTGTTGATTCCCAGGTCCAGCTGAAATTGTCCAAGGGGAGTCGTCCTAGGCCTAGGGAAGAGGCATTTTGCACTTTCGCTGATGAATTCCGCTCCTAGGCCTAGGAGCGCTGTGTTTACTCTTGGTGCTGATGAAGTCTCCCTAGGCTTAGGGAAGAGACATGTTCACCATAACTGGATTCTTTTCAACACTAACTTCTTTTTGGCTCTTTTCCTTGGTGTTTTTGTTCCTTCCTTCTTGTTTGGTTCTTCTAACTCATTTCTGCAAAAAATGAAGAAAATTCACCAAATATCAGTAGCATCATTATTTAAAAACGACGAAATAGATAATGATTTTGTATCAAATAAGCGTTCAATCATGATGAGAAATTTGTCCACCTTTAATTAATGTTTTGAATTCGAATTTTGGAAATGGAGAAAATGGACGTCTGAGCTTATATGAGCTCCCCAAGTTGGGCCTGAGTATAGTATGGTCTCTAGGCTAATAGCCTTTTGACTAATTTTGACTGGGCCGCGATCCTTTTCTTTTTTGCTCATAGGGCCCATGCAGTTGTATGAATTTTTTTCTTCTTCCTTTTTCTCAATCATTTTCCTAGGATGGTTTGTTTGAACAAAAAAGAAAAAGAAAATCCTAAGATGATTTCTTTGTTGGGTCAAAATCCCTATGATGATGATCATGGACCGATAAAAAGGAAGATTTTGGGGAAAAATATATAGAGAATTAGATGTTGCTCATATCCTCATTATATATATTATCCAACCCTAAAGAATGTTCCAACAATGATAATTTTTCTTCTCTTTTCAACTATGGAATCGAATGTGAACTTTTAGTTTTCTTGGCCTAATGTATTATTAGACTTTTTTCTCGGTGACTAATCGAAAAAGTAAGGAGAATATTAAAGGAAATAAAAAAGGGATAAAAAACGTTATAACACCTAAGCTATCAACCAGAGGACATTTTTGTCACTTAATTATATGTAGACGAGTAAAGTTGGTTTTCATTTTACCCAACCCCGTCCCCGAAACCCAAAAATCCTCCCCATCCCCATCCCGGTGGTTAGCTTTACCGGTCCCAAAAAGTTGGTTTTAACAATTAAAAAACACAAGCAAATATCATTATAAAAATATAAAGAAAATTTTGATTTTAGCACAAGAAAATTATTGGTCTAATGGTAAATTAATATTTATCTTACCAAGGATTTATGGGTTCGAAACTCACGCTCCCTAAGAAGTTGAATGTTGAATGGGTAGGTGGATGGGTATGAGCGGTACTCGGGGGATGGGGAATCCCTGCAGGTATGACCATTCTCATCCTCATCCACGCCCCGTTACCCGGCTAAAACGGGATAGAAAATCTCCATCTATAAAAAATACCTAGTCAAATTGGATAAATCTCTCTCCGATAGAACGGGGAGAGTTGGATACTTATAAGGGCGAGTACAATTGTCATCCCCAAATTATTTGTAAGCTACCAAACAGTGTTAGTTAGACCAAATTAATATCATTTAACGACTAACAAGCATCCGATAATAGATATGTCGAATTTTTTTAACAACCATGGCAAATTTGGGTGGCAAATATAAGTAATACTTATAATTGGGTGACAAAAATGTCAATTAAGGAGATAGCTTGAGTGCCCGCGTGCTTTTTTTGGGGGGAAAAAATATGCATATAGCAAAGTGACTTGTAGCCTGGAGGCCTGCCCCAGTCAAGCAGCTTGAGCTCATACTACTCCCTCCATCTCATATCATATGTGGTTGAAGGGATGTTTTCAAATTTCATAAAAAAAATATCATTTTATATTTTTCATGTATCTAATACCTAATTAACTAATTTATCTTTCATCATTCATATAAAATTAAGGAATGTTAACTACATTTTTGTTAAAAAAAATAAAAAGGTATTCAAAAATCAAAAGATATATTTTAGGAATGGAGGGAGTATTGTTTTGTTTCCATTTTCCAACAGATATTATTTACTTTGTGTATTTAGCAAAAGAGGAGTGTTAAATATCTTCTATTTTACCTTCTCCCTATTGTGATGACATGTGTCCATTTTCTGATTTCCGGTAAAAATAAAATTTGTAATTTGTTGGTGACTTGTTTCTTCTTCTTTCTTTCTGTTTTAATAATCTTTTTATATAAATATTTTGAAAATAAGTAATGCTAAGAAATTCTTCAAACAAACGTGTTAAAAATTACTCAATATAAAATTATATATTTTGGCTTCCTTTTTAATTAATTAATTAAAAAAAGATTTATTTTAACATAAAATCATAATAAAAAGAATGTAAAAGAAAGAATAAAATAACTTGGAGGCCGACCCCGATGGTGGATCCAAGCAAGCAGCTCATTACTACAGTATTGTTCTTTTTCCAAATGGATATTATTTTGTTACGATGGGAAGATGACCAATCCAATTGTCAATCACTAATTGGTGACTGAACATCCTACTTGGTAGATTCTCCATCCCTTAAACATCTAAAAATCATCCAATGTTGGCAAAACAAGTGTCCTACAGGATCATTTTCCAGCCAACAGCAACAAAGAAATAGATTTACGGATATTGCACCAAAGATAAAGAGATAAGCCCCTAAATGCCACAAATGCTCCCATTGCCATTGGCCAGCCCAAACCCCCCACAAACTCATCTCAACCGTTGGATCCACACACTCAATACATCCAACCCTTCAGTTTTAACCTTGAACATGAACCACAAGTATGTCCACCACAAGTCTGTAAATGAAAAAATTCAAAGCCACCCATAAAACATGACACACACATTTGTTTTCAGAACTTACAAAGTTAAAGACATAGTACAACATTGTTTGCTGGAGTTGAGGTAGGGAGAAGAGGAAGGAAGAATTTTTTTTTAAAAAAAACAAAAAAAAGAGACAACAATGGCTGCTACTGTCACAACTCAAGCTTCTGCTGCTGTCTTCAGACCATGTGCATCAAAATCAAGATTCCTAAATGGATCTTCTTCTGGTAGACTCAACAGAGAAGTGTCCATGAGAACATTGGTTCCTTCCTCTCCTCGCTCTTTCAAAGTCGAGGCCAAAGGCGAGTGGTTGCCTGGTTTGACTTCTCCTAACTATCTCGACGGAAGGTAAGAGAATGTTTCATGATGTCCAATCGTATTGATTTCGATGATAACGAAACATTAATGAATTACTAACGCGTGTGTTTGTCTATGTTATGTACAGTCTTCCAGGAGACAACGGTTTTGACCCGTTGGCACTTGCTGAGGATCCAGAGAACTTGAAATGGTATGTTCAAGCCGAGCTTGTGAACAGTCGTTGGGCTATGTTGGGTGTTGCTGGTATGCTATTGCCTGAGGTTTTCACCAAGATCGGGTTCATCAATGTTCCTCAATGGTATGATGCCGGAAAGCAAGAGTACTTTGCATCCTCCTCGACCCTTTTCGTGATCGAGTTCATCTTGTTCCACTACGTGGAGATCAGAAGATGGCAAGACATCAAGAACCCGGGTAGTGTCAACCAAGATCCCATCTTCAAGCAATACAGCTTGCCTCCAAATGAAGTTGGTTACCCCGGCGGCATCTTCAACCCCCTCAACTTTGCTCCCACAGCCGAGGCCAAAGAGAAGGAGCTTGCCAATGGTGATTATCCATTTTATCCAACACCTTACTTAATTGCTTGATTCTGCTTGCGATTGCGTTCTCTCTTGGCTAATAATAATGTCTGATCTGTGTGTGTTTGTGTGCGTGTGCAGGGAGACTGGCGATGTTGGCGTTCTTAGGGTTTATTGTTCAACACAACGTGACGGGGAAGGGACCATTCGAGAACCTGTTGCAGCACCTGTCTGACCCATGGCACAACACCATCATCCAAACACTACAGGGCTAGAAAAGATCCAATTGGGGGAGATGAGTTTGGGATTGGCGTATGTTTCTTTGTTTTTGTAACCATAGAATGTGGTTTTTGAGTGAGACTTTTGTGCTATCAATGTAAAACAAGGAAATGGTGAATGTACAGGGGAAGGAAGGAACTAAGTAAGATTGCGTATTTATTATTAATTACTATCATTTACATTTATTATTATTACTTGCTTAATCAACTTGGATGACAAAAACAAGTATATTTTTACATGCCAGCAACACCACATCAATGTTATCAATCAGCAACCATACCGGCCGAGGTATGTACTTGACTGGTACATTCCGTACCAATGACCAATACGAAACGCTCACTGATACGGGATTGGCAACCTTGCACCAAATATTGCTTGGAGAATAATACAATACATTCTAAAACTAAAATTTACAGTGATATTCTGTCAAATTGTTTCCAACTTCTAAGTAAGTATAATAGCAACCCAGATCCTATTACAAGTTACTTACCCCCTGTGTTATATGTACAGTAGACACATTGGATTGCCAGAAATCCAGAGGAGCATTTGTCTTGTTGGGTCTCGTTTCCTCTCTATCTTAAATATTCTGCAAAATCTCGTTTCACAGCAAAATGGGTTGACTAGAAATATATTTTTACACACCAGTTGATTCTTCCAACAACAGGTTCATCTCATCCCATGAAAAGCTCGCTCACGGGAATCAGTTTGATTGCTGCAAGAAGCAAAAGAAGGGGGTCAAATATTTGTAGGTAAACTCGGTTATTTTTCAATGAGAAGGAGAAAGTAACACAAAGATGCAACTTCCACACCATTTACAGGTATTTCAAAGACGATATTGGATTTTATGTAAATCGCACTTCTATGCAAGTCTAATTGCAAGAAGCAAGAATAATACGGGAAATGAGAAATAATAAGAAAATAATGTAAATTGCAAACACAAGCAACTTGTAGAAACCCAATTGAACTATACCTGAGACTTGGCTACTAAAAACTGTTGGACTCCAAAAGAATCAACCAATCCATTAATAGGCTACATGCAAGCTCAGTGAAACGAAGGAAAAAAAGAAGAACCAGCTTCCTTACTTGGTTGTACGAGTGTTCATCAAACATGGCAATACCACAAGGTGCAGATGTAGAAATCCAAGCATGTTGACCATAGTCATACATAGGTCTAGGAAGCTCAAAATTGCTATTAACTTGATAAATGGAATGGTTTCCCGGTAAGTTTGTCTCCATCTCAGGCCTCAATTTCTTGGAGTCAGGCAAATTTAAACTACCATATGCAGGGTATGAAAATTGATCACTGAGTTCTAAACTTAAGCAGCCATTGCTACTTAGCTCACTCAATGCATGATCTTCTGGTCCCATGTTATCAACAGACCCCGAGTTTCCAATTTCCCTCTGTTTGCCAGTATCGAAGTAACCAGAAATGCCTGGAAGAGAAGCATTTGTAGAGCATTCTACATCTCTGCAGCAACAGAGATAAGTCAAGCTACTATCAGCACCCAAATGAGGTATGTTCACCAATCGACTATACTTAATGTCATGAAGATTATTCATCACCAAAACATATTGAAAGCATCCTCCAATGCTTAATTCAAGCTATAGAACAAAGTAAGACTTACCCATGAGGCAAAAAGTTTGGCTCAGTGGATAGCATCTGTGGCTGAGTGCCATTATTTGCAAGCCATGATAGGGGTTGTGCTGTTTGCACACCATTCATCATCAAAGGTAAAGATATCCCACCCAGAAACTGAGAGAGAACGCAAGTACAGATCAGATTTCACTTTCACACCCAAATAATTCATTGCATGTTTAGTATATTACCTGGTTAGAGCATGCTAGTGGCATAAGCTGGTGCTTGCCTAAATTTTCCTGACAAGAAAAATATGCAGTGTAAGAATGTAAGAACAGTCCATTGAAATCCGAGGTCATTGATCATTTGTGGGATGTAAACCAACTAGGTAAGTCCACAATTTGTTCATAACAACCAGGTTTTCCAGATAACTTAAAATGCTCAAAATAAATACCAAGCATCTGCAACATCTAATTATTGCATGTTTTGCGATGTTAAGACAAAAGATCTAGCATTGGATTTTGTACATGGAAACCAATTGTTTTGGTCTAAACCACAGGTATCACCAAGTCCACTAAGGGTAAAGTGCTCCCAGCAAGTAACTGCTCAATATTCAAGGATCAAACCCAAGACCTTTTGCATAAGGAGTGAGTGTGCTCAAGCAGTCACACCAACTACGTATTGGTGTACGAAAACCAAAATACATAGAGAAAAGGTGGCCGCTTAGATTATTCTTCCAACAAGGCTAAAGCTTAGAGAGGTATATACAAAAGTAAAGACTAATCCCAATTCCCATCTGGAGTTCTGTTTTGCAAAGGAAAGAAAATGAGTAGATTTTTGTGTTCTACCAGCATGTTTGAAAGAAAAGAAAATGAGAGGAAATAAAATGGAGAGAGGATTTCTTCTTTTGTGTGGAAAAGCGAGAGGAAAAAAATCACACCAGATAACAGTTTTCCCATACTTCATGATAAAGCAAAAAGAAAGTGTGGACAATATTGGAAATAATGGACAAACACATTTTGCTAGTGAGGTTTCCTTACACTTGTTGGGAGAAAAAAAAATTAGTGGACCCCGTGAGTACTTTTATACCCTATTATTTCCCTTTCAGATTTCCTTCCACGACCAAGCAAAAGAAATTTATTCTTTCCTCCCATTTTCCAATCGACCAAACACGTTCTTAAAGTGTACTTGGAGGGTCACCCAGCATATGGGAGATAAATGGCTAAGGGCTTAGTTTCAAAAGAGTCCAGGATTCCAGATGTGACTACCAAATGCAAAAGGAACATCAAACAGTTCCATGGGTACCATCACAAGGACAGTAAAATACCTTGTAAAAGTTGATGCGATTAATTGATTCTCTTAGTGAGCCTTCCATCTGCTTAAGATGTTCTACGCTTTCAAGCTTCTCTGCATTACTCCAATAGCTGAAAGAACGTAAATAAATAGTAAGATTTTCAAGTTGAAAATGAAAATAAGCAAGTTGCAGATCCACACACGCATATATACCAATGTTACCAAAGAATCTATGCAAATGCATGCTTGTATCCATGCCCGCATAGACAGGTGCATGCATGAATGCTCATTTGTTTGTGTGCAGGCCATAGTGGCCATGATACATTAATTAAGAAATAGGAGTCAGGAGACAAAGTAAGGAACCACTTGGACAAGTGCTGGAAGTTGGAAATGAGACTATTTGAAATGTACAAGAGCAGACGATAGAGACTGAAACAGAAGCTTCACTTAAAGAATATCACAAAAAAGGCCGGGCATGAATCAACAGATCCATATGCAGAACTAAGGTGCTGAAGGATATTCAAACAAATTAATGATTTAAACCAGGCCCACTCTCTTCCTTGGAATATCTCTACTAGCCTTAAGAAGCCATCCAGTCCATTGGACATGTGCACACATGTTTTCTGTAAGTTATTTGATCTTTACAATGAAGTACTCTAAATAATCCTAGCACACATGATTTCGGTACACTCCAGAATGAAGTGCTATAAAATATCATAGTAATGGATTGTGGGTTCAACTTCTTGTATCATGAAAAAGTAGCTATTCACTATCCTGGTAATAGATTGTGAGTTCAACTTCTTGTAACACCAGAAAGTATTATTGATTAGTGAATCCAAAAGGAGAATGGGACAAAGGCCAAATAGAGAAAAAATCAGTTATGGGATGCCATTAATAGTGAGCAAAAACATAAAATTATGCTACCAGCATAGCCAACAAGATAGATGAAGGAAAAAAGAGCAACAAAATCTAGAAAGGTTCACCTCAGTCTCTTGTGTACATCTGTAAGTCGTGCTTGCATAAGCCTAACCTGACCAGTCAACTCCTGCCGAGAACAAATTAGCCACAAATGTTTCACAAGAAGGGATAGTAAGAAAGGAACTCAAAGTTTTAAAATTATATCACTCTAGAAAATTCATACCTCGGCAGCTTGCGTGCTGCAAGAAAAAAACAAGGACATTTTAGATCTTTCTTAAGCAACACTCTATTAGGAAGCCATTAACTTTACCAGAAACATTACCTAGCACCCAAAAAGTCTTGTACATTTACATCATGGTCCAACTTCTTGAAGGTTTTCTTCAATGCCTATATTCTCAAGAAGAAAAATAAATTGATAGCATGAATTGCAACAAAATGTTAATGGTGTCATCACATTAATTGAAGGATCGCCACACACAGATATCACATTTCAACAAGTCTTACTTCAAGGCTCTCCAGCTTCCTGTTCCAAAAAGATGGAAAATCAATTAGCAATAATGCCACCAAAAATCAACCTGGCTACTAGGTGAAAAGGACTAAAAAAATTGAGCTGCTTTCTGTACCTTTTTGCCCTTTCCTGCGGAGTTAATTGAGCAACTTTTGCAATAACATCTTCAAGATTGCTGTAAAATTGAAATATAAACCATATCAATAGACAAATCTTGAGACAGTTCGAAAACCTGCTACATAAAGAGTTGATATATGGATGTTCAATATTCGTTTAGACTGGCCTTTTGCCAAAACTCAATTTCTTAAGTTTCTACACTTTTGACGTTTTCCAGCTAACTCGTGAAATTCATACTGGAGGAACAATATCAGCTAGACACAATCATCGGTTTCCAAGTAGTAGATTCCCACAATGCGAGGTATGAATGGCCTAGTTCAGTTCAATTACCTTCTCTCCCCTTGAAACAATGTAGGCCTGCCCGTCGGAGAAAACATGAAAAGCACAATATCTATGTCACATAGTATAGACAGCTCCTTAGCTTTCTTCAAGATCCCATTCCTGCGTTTCGAATAGGTCACTTGACGATTGCTAGAGCTCTCCAACCTCTTAATTTTTAACTTAACCCTCCCCATCCTGCAATCAATATATAAACCAAAACCCTTGTTTAGCCAAAATTTGAACTACTTTCTTCCCTTATATTTCTAATCAATACATTCAAACTCGACTCACTTCAATTATGCAAGAACACGCTCCTCCAACTGAAGCGTTCATCCCCAAACCGAATTTGATTAGCCAACACTGCTCTTACCAAGATTTCAGACCTAAATCCTTAATAAAAGAAACCAACTAAAGCTACAAACTTTTAAAGCCAGGCGCATCCTCTGACAAAACATTTACTGTTTCCAAAACAAAACAGCAAGCGGAAGCGGAGAGACACAACGGGAAACCAACCAGCACGCAAAATTCTTCAACACCCACTTGCAAAAACAGATTGGTTTACGCGAAAATTGAAGGAGAAAAAAATAAAAGCCCTTTTTTTGCCTTATGTGCTAACAAACAAGAATTTTACCAAAAACAACAGCAAGAACACTCAAAACAAAGCATACCCAGGTGAAAAAAACCACGAATTGAACTTGAAAGAAGAGGGAAAACAAGGAGAACAAAGAGGAGAAAGTAAGGGTTGAAAGAGGGAAGAAGGAAGGGAGAGATTAAGGACAAGAGAGCTTACAGAGAAATTTGCGCGAGGGGCGTAGCTGTGATTGCGGGTTGTTAAAATGAGCGGGACCAACCAAAACGTAAATTTTGTTTTTGTGTACGGTGAGAGAGACTGGAATGGGCGGTGAGATGAGATGAGATGCTGGCACTTGTTTCTCAAAACTGGAAAGAGATTTTTTTGTTGTCATTGATTGAGTACTCTCGGTTTATAGTTTTCGCTTAGCAAGTATCAAAATTAGCGACGCTATTGTTAAAAGTTACAGCTACAAAATATATATATAATATTATGTAAATCATATTAAAAATCTGGTGTTTTTGCAAAAGAATAGTTGAGCTAAATAATTGGGATATTTATATATTTTTTTCAATTTTTTTTTATTTTCATGTTATTAAATATGTGTTTTATGTTCTACTAAATTAATGGTAAATTCCAACTAAACATAATAATAATTGAACTATTTATTATTGACCCAACTAAAACAACTCTATATTCTGTTCGGTTCCAATAACTATAACTTATGAAGCACAACTATTATAATTTGACTTTCATATCGGTTTCGAGCAAGTATCAGATAATGATACTTGCCCGATACATATCAAATACATCCGAATATTTGAAAATAATATTAAAAATTAAATATAGATCGAATACGTCTCTTTTTACATATTTAATGATTTATTATAATAATTTATATTAAATTTTATATTTTTAAGATATAAATATATTATAGTTATTCACAATTTTAACTTTTAACTTTTAGGTAAAAAAAAATTATTTAAAAAAAGAAATCTTAACTTTTTATCCATTTTAGTGAACATGTGTTTTAAACTTTTTGTAAAAAAATATTTGTTTTAAGTTGTAAAAATTGAAGTTAATTCTTTATAGTTTAACTTTTAAGAACTTATTGTTATATATTTTTGTTGTTATTTTAACTTATTTAATTATTGACTATTATTAAAAATTATATGAGATTTAAAATTGTGTGGAATTGTGAAAGTGCAATTGATTGATGATTTAATTCATATATTTTTGTCATTTAATTATGGCAAATTGGATGGCAAAACTATCTAAAATCTCTCTACTTGTGCAAATATGCAAGGAGGCAGCAAGAATGGAGGAAACATCAGTTTTGAGCGTGTACCAGACAATCGATTAATCTTGGCCGCAGGCTTGGCCAAGATGGCCAAGATTGGTCAGCTAGAGGCGTGCTGATTGAGGAGTCACGGAGTGCGTATGGATTGGAGCGACAACTGGATGACAGCCGGAAGACAGAGTCGGCTAGGGAGAGGATTTGTGGATCCTGATCCGATCCTGTTTTTGAACAAACAATCTTTTTATTCATCTTTATCTTAGTTTCGGATTTTGAATAATTAATTTTTGTAATATTTCTTAGTTTTGAAATTTGGATTTGGAAAGAAGTCGTGAAAGGTGGGGATCCTAGTTTTGTTTAAAAGCTAGGAAAGGTTGCCAATCACGGACATCTTCCATCTCCTATTTCTGGTTTGCAAACACTTTGATCTGTAATTTTCATTAAGAAAAATACAGATTTAATTACAATTTCTATTTCTCCAATATTCATTGTCTTTTTCATTATGACGTGTAGTAGCTAAACCCCCATTTCTGGTAAGGGCTGTTGAGTTATTCTTTGCTTCGTGAGATCAAAATAAACTTCATAACCTTCTCATTCGTAATCATCTCAACCCCTATTTCAACAAACCGGTCTCCATTAAAACCGAGGTTTGATCACCCTTAGGTGTTAGTGAGAGATTTGCAGTCAGCCAAGGAGGGGATGAGTCGAAACTTAAATTGGTCAAGTAGACAGCTAATCTCGCGTAGGTTAGTGGGTGTTGAGAGGTATAGGCCTAACTAGACTGACAATATAGGGCTCCGACTAGGGAGTAGCTTGGCCTAGACATCGTCTTCCCCTGTTCCATTGAGAAAGCGCACGCGACTCAAGGCAACAGTCAACTGGATAAATCCTTTAGCTAAAAGGTGTCCACTGACTAGGATCATCAGGAGAGGGAGTACTCGCCAGGTGATTATAAGATGAGGGAAGTAGGATCGGAAAGGAGTTCCTCCCGATCTATAGCAATGTTATGAATGTGGAATGTGAAAACCTTTGAGTTAATGATCGAAGCAAATGAATAAGTGCTCCAGTATCGCCCTTACCAAGAATTCTTTCCCATTGTTTACATCTTCTTAATTGCAATATTCGAATCTTGGCCAACTATCTTGACCAAGATCAACCTTTTACAACATTTACCCAATCTTGGCCAATCCAATTGACCAAAATTGTTTTTTCTGTTTAATTGTTATTTGTTTGTTTAGTTTCAAGAACATCCAAATCAACTCCAGTGACGAGGAAGTCAACCAAGACTACAATTCACAACCAGACGATCCTCTTACCATAATCTATAAGTCTGTGCGGACAAGTGATAAGTTGTAACCCTTTTTCTACTCATATTCATATCCATTTTTACAACTATATTTAATGCTCTCGATAAGCAATTAATAATTTTATAAAAGTAAAAATTAAGTTAGCTATTTTGATGATTTACAAACAATTATATTATAAACTGAAATAGAACTTTATAAAGTTATTTGATAACTTTTATTCCTTTTATCTTTTATAATAATTTAATTAGTGTATTTTTATATAATTTCTACAATATTATTTATATTTTCATAATAGGCGTATCTTATCTTAGGATTTAAAAAATTACCGTATCAAGTATCTTATATTATCATATCCGTATTTGTATTTGTATTTGTATTTGTATTTGTATTTATATCAGTATATGTATCCATATCTGTATCAGTATTAGTATTCGTATCCGTATTTAGTGTTCGTATTTATACTTCACAAGCTATAAGTCTCCCCGGTCATAGTAATATAATTATAATATGTCACGTCATCGGTACAACTACAAACTTCTATTTGTACTTGTAGCCGTTAAACGATGTCGCTCGATAGTACACATCTGACAGCGCTATATTTAGTTAAATAGACCGAAACCCTAGTTAAAGTTTACAGCTTTCTGATTTGTGCTTTGTGCTTCTCTGCTTCTTTCTGGCCACGCTGTTCGTTCCTCTTCCTAAAATGGATTCTCTTTTGATTTTGCTTCCCTTTTAAAAGAAATCCCATTTTAGGAGGGGAACGAATACTGTGTTATCAGAGAGATACAACTGAAACAGCATCCAGATATATCTTATATTAATGTCAAAAAGTCTCAAATGAATTTCCTTTATTTTTTCTCTGGGTTGGTTTCTTCTGGTTCTACGTTGTGTGCAAGAGAAGTAACCACTGTTTTATATCAAAAATTGATAAATGAAATTGAAAATAAAGTTTGCTTCTGTGTTGCAGGTAAAGATTACATGTGAAGATCTAGTTCCATTTTCTTGTGTTTGAATAACTGGTATATGTGGCTTTGATGTTTTTCCTTTGTTAGATTTGAAAGCATTAGTTGTGTATTGGGGTTCTAATGTAATTATTGTGTGATTCGGATCCAATGATGATGGAAAACTGACTGCTTGATGTACCAGAGGCTTTAACACAATGTTATTTTTTGACAGGTGTATACAATCTATTTTGCTTTATGTGATGGAGGCTTGATGTTAATGTAGTTGGATTTTGCTAGGAAAATGGGATGTACCATGCATAATCTATGTGTTTCTTGATGATAACTTGACGCTACTTGTGAAATGTAATATGCAAAATGTGTGGAGTTTCTGTTAGCATCATGGAGGACTTCTATGATATAATAGGAAATATTAGACTAACAAATTGATGACTACACTTCCAGATGACATTCTCTGATGTCAATGCTCTCAGAGTCCAAATTTAGAATGGAGTGCTTTGTATCAAGTTTTCTTCCCATAAGGTCATTTGGTAAATGGCATGTTAGTTTATTTTCTTAGCAATTACTAGTACTAGCTGTATTGTTCGTCCCTTTAGCACACTGGATATCTATGAGCTGTCATTTATAGCTAAGCATGGGTTGTGATGCTAGCTGTTTCCAGTGGCGTAGTAAAAGAGTTGCAAGACTCCTATTCCTATATATACTGTAAGTCTGAAGTTATGTATTGGACGTCACTTATTGAATAGAATCTCGTCTGTAAGAGAATGTTTGTCTTTTATTCACTCTATAGGTGAGTGTTGTGCGAGTTAGAGATGGTCACCCTTGTGAACCTAAGCAACCTGGTGCGTGGTTCTTCTCCAAACAGTCATGTTTGACAGTCTGAGATGATCATGACTGAACTAGGAAGTTCTCAGTTTTCACTCAGCTTGTCAGTAACACCCCTAAGATGCAAGGGAAATGCATAAAGAGCTTTGATACACGGAACATAAAACTGATAGTTTTCTTGGATTTCAAATCTTGGATGGCATGGATGGTTGTCGGGAAAGTGTTTGAATCTGCATCACGTGTCACCACTTTTTGCTTTTCTTTGTAATCTTCTAAAAGGCTATTAGGGTTAACCTGGATACTAATTTTAGTCGATTCTTTTTGCAGCCATGAAGTTTAGATTATTCTGCAAAATCAGGGGATTGTGTCTGTGTTCCTATGTATGCATATTGGATTCACTGATTCTTGGTAGCGCGTGTAGTTGGATTTGGTTTTACAGCAACGCAGATAAGTGATTTGACGTAATTACTCTTCTCCTGTGATTTGATGACATTGGAGGAGACACTCCTTAATATCATGTTATTTTGTTTTCAAAATTGCATTATGAAACAGAATTCCTTAAAACATCACTCCAATTTTGGAATAACCACTACTCACTAGACATTCTAAAACATGTTATTGTAATAATGCAGTGCAACTTAGAGCTCATCCAATTGCATAATATTCCTAAATAGCATTTTACCCTCCTCATTGGATCCCCTGGATGATTCCTTTTCTTAAATAATTAGCATACACACTGACCTGCATATGATTATTGAAGCCTCCATTGTTCAATTTGCCAAGCATCATCGTGTACGAGGAACTAGAATTAGCATTTAAAAATGTGTGCTTTTCTCACGAAAGCTGGGACTTAAATCCAATAGTTACCACTCCTTGCAGAATAGAGAGATTTAATTATGAGCTTCTTGAGGGTAGATTTCTTCCCTTAATTTTCTTTGTTCAAAAGGTAGACTTAATACATTAAAGTAAGTAACTTCTTACATATACTCATGGGTGGAATTGAAATGTTTTTAAAGCATGTCCTAGCATTACAATTGTATTAAAACAGATTACAGGTTGGGGAATGGGAGAAAAAAAGAGAGGGGGAGAAGTAAAGTAAAGAAAAGGATGAGTGTGAGTATTTGTTGGCACGTTTAGCTGGCGAAGCTATCTGCCAAAAGCCTTACAAATTCATAGAAATCTATGCGCCCATCTCCATTTTCATCTTTGGCTGAGATCATGTTTTTGCAGTCTGCTTCTGAAACTTCTCTCAGGCACAAAGTGGATAGAACTCTCTTCAACTCTGTTGCTTCAATGAAACCGTCGTTATTCTCATCAAACATGGCAAAAGCTGCTTTCACTTCCTGGATGCTTGGCTCCTGCTCCTCGAACAAAGAAACAATATCCTTCGGTACCATCTTCTCTTGAAGCTTATCACCATTTGGGTCGTAAGCAGCGCCCAGTTTCCCCATCACTGTTGATACTTCTCCTAAAGTTAGTCCCTCGTCATTCACATCATCAAGAGAGCAAGGTTGTTGGGTCAGCAGTTTAGGCTCCGGCTTTTCTTTCACGATATCCATTTCTTGCGGAAGCTTCTGGTAATCCTCATCATCATAATCTTCTTTTGTTCTTATGCATGTCTTCTTTGCTGAAACTTCATGTGCTTTGGAGAGCACAAGTATGTTCCATGAGAATTGGATTGCCTTCCAAAAGCTTAGCTTAAATTCTAATTTGAAAACAGATTCTGGAACTGAAACAGAGTAGTCAATTGCGTGCTTCTCCATATATATTAGGGTGGCTTGCTTGGTAGCTTAGAATTCAAAAAGGAAATCACTATTATTAGGTAGAGATTTTGTGGTGGTGTTGTGCGGAAATCGTGTTCTGATTGTACTGGATATTTATGTGGAGGAAAAGCAGGTACTGACGAGTTTCCTTGAACGGGGAAAGCAAAGGGAAAATTCAAGCAAGAAGCAGACAGGTTTCCAGGTAAGAAATGCTCAGTTTGTCTTCTTGTCGTCATTTTTTGGGGTGGGTCGTTATGCGGCCTTTTAATCTAAATGATCCTTGAAATACTCATGTGAAATCTGAAAATTTTCCAGGATTTAATTTTGAGATTTTTTTAACACATTTTTTTTTTAAAAATCGATTCAAGTTTGTTCTTCATTAGCTTTATTTTTTGTCACAATCTTTAGCGACTTGAAGACTTGTGTTTGCGTATTTACCAAGTACTGTTATGTGTTTATTATTATCATTATTGTTATTTCTAAATGCAAAAATTGACTTGAAGTTTTTCAGTGATCCTGTTACAAACCGATTATAATATAATCAATAATATAGTTTAATAAGAATATATTCCATTTGTTGTTTTGTGTGAATTCAATAATTTGATCATTTTGTTGTCCCTTTTGCGTTTACAATTAAATTACTCTTTTAGGACAATCAGATGAGTTTATTTGTTTGCAGTTCAGGTGTCTGCTTGGTTGGTTTTGAGAATCTTTACGTGTTTTTGAGTTCTTGTAGGCTTGTAGCTTATTCGTACTGCATGTGGCAAGAGGAAGACAAATAAACTCGAGTTTTCGTTTCCACTACGTTTGGAAGAAGTTGCTTTCTCCTCAACGTTATTCTCGAGTTTTAACGCGCTCGTGTTACAAACAATAGAATTGAAGCACCTTAAAAAAAATGTCACATCAACATCTAAATTGAATAATGAATGAGAAAAATCTCTTTTATAACCGGGAGCTAATCTCAACTAACTCGAAACCATACATTTAGTACAATCATCAAAATAAAAGTGCACCATAAAGGCACAACACCTACAAAAAGATACAACTCAAATACAATCAAGGTGTTATAAGAAAATAAAAACTCTTGATTCTTTTTCAACTGCTTATCTTATCACAAGAACATAACAATAATAGTACATATTAACAAGACTATACATGAACTAAGGATAATAATATATAAAAGAAAAAAAGCCGATTTTATTAATAAAAAAAATTACATTGAAATTTGATATTATAATGATAATTAATAATATAACTATTTTATTTTAAAAAAAATCGCATTAGTTTTTAACTTCTTACATGATCTAAGATTTGGCAACCAAACACTAAAACGTGGACACTGACCCGATTATAATCCGGCTTGGCCCGGTCATGAACATGACTCACATCACATGACAACAATGACACCAGCGCAAAAGGCCTGTCGTCGGCCCATATCAGGAGACTTGTCGTCTCTGGTCTGTCGTTGCGCCCATTTTAGGAGACTCGTCGTCTCCCCGATGTTTGTTATACAACGAAGCCAATCTTATCCTCTGCACTGCAGAGTGTAAAACATGATGAGACCAGCCAAGAACCAAACAAGCAGGCGACGTACTCGCACTCCTTCACCACCCAAAGCTCGCCGGAACACGGATTCAGTCGATGAGCTCTTCGAAGACCTCCAGATTAGTGTTTCTAGCTCCGAACCAAGGAGCTTCCCCTACAGCGTCAAGCAACAATGCTGGGATAAGGCCGAGAAGGTGAAAGGGAGAGACCCAGATCGGTGGCGGAAGGACCCAATTGGTAATATCGTGTTTAGAAAGTTTGTGGGTTGCCCTGGTTGCATGTGTCATGATTATGACCACATTGTTCCTTACTCTAAGGTGTGTAACCTATTAACATCTAAAAAGCAGCCTTTTGGTTTCATTTCGTTAACCACTTTCATTTTAGATTGCCGGACCTGCTGGATGTTTGGAGAATTTTCTATTGTGAATCCACTTTAATTCTATAGATGATAGCTTCTGGGGATCTTTTCTGAAAGCAAATAATGGCCCATTATTTGTTACGAGGAATATGCTGCAGGCATGTTTCTTAAAGCTCAGCCGCAGAGTATATGATCCATTGTCTCAGCTTCTTTGACAACAGAATCACCCATTGATAGTTTGAAATAACCTCTTCGTTCTCTCTTGTAGAAACTCTATTAAGAATAACCCATTTCGAAGTATCCCCAGCGCGCTAATGATAATGGAAAACTTTATGTTTGAATTCACCAAGTTCTTTGAGACAAAAAAATAAATAAATCAATGGGCAGGGTAAGTGGCTTCATATTGTCTATTATTTTTAACTGAGCATTTGATTGAAATTCCCTCTACATTAGTTCTTCATTATCTTAAGGGCTAGAAGTGTGTGTTTAGCATTTGGGCAATGGTCATTTATTCTTTGGGGTTCAACACTTTACAGATAAGACTAAGCATTTATAGTGGAAAATTAGTTTTGTTTTTCGAAGGATGGGAATGGGAAGCCACTGTGGTTGGTGCACCTCCTTTTTCTCGTGACAATGACATTGAGGGTCTTATATCCTAGGACATCTTTAACTCAATCATGTTGGCATTTGATGATCGTTTAAACTTAAGTTTGTTGCTCAATTCTGGATGTATAGGCTTTCATAAAGGTTCTGCTATGATGGTTGATAATAACAACTGATGAGTAGACAGTGGGAAGAAAGAATGCTCCATAAAATCATTCATGCTCATACAATGTCTATTTTTGAGCCTAAGAGGATTAACTTTAATGTACCTAATGTTATTTAAGGTCTTATAGTTGCATCAAAGTCATGCCATTTAAGTATTTTTCTTCCTTTATTTCAAATACAGATGTTGTTTGACTTATTATTTGAATGCTGTCAACTTTTAGGGCGGGAAAAGCACTTTGGATAATTGCCAGATTTTACAGGTACGTATCTTCATCTAACACAAACGAGTGTCACTTTAAGTGGTCCTGAAATTAATTTATTCTTGCAAGCAGAGAACTATGTGCACTTTTGCTTTCCATGTCTGAGGTTTTTGTCATTGCGCGGTTGTTTCTTTTTTTTGTTCTTCTTTCTGTTTTTTCCTGGTGACATAATGCATCCCATTTCAGTCATCAAGATGTTAAATCTTCAGAAAATTGGCATATCTTTCTGTTCAAATTCTTACAGATTTGTTGAGGTTATTTCTTGTGCAGTCTTACAATGCTGTCAGCTCATCCTTCTCCTGTTTTCAATTGATTTTGCTATTCTGTTTAGGGTTTAGGGTTTTTATTTTCATGTTTTGGTTAGTCATGCCCTGGGTAGCAATTTTGTCATTACATGATGCTTGCTTTCTTGACTTGGCCTGGCATCAACATCTATTAGCTCGTGAATATGTATGAATATTGCTTAACAGTTGGTGGCACTTTGTTGTGTTTCCCTCATGGGTTGATTAAGGCTGCATTGTGTGACATAATAGCAATGACATGGTCCACTTATAATTCTGCTATATGCTCCAGAGCAGTCAAAGGATTCAAAAGAATTATTTTGAAGACTTTGGTATTGGAGCCTTTTAGCATACAAGATCAAAATTGGACTGAAATGGAAACAGATTAGAGACTCGAAACTGAAAATCAAATACTGTAGTTCATAGCTGTGAATTTCAACTCAATAAAAAATGATAACTCATCCATGGCTAGCAATGGTAACCTGGTTTCCGCAGAACTAGACGCAAATCCACACTGAAGAAATTAGGTGAGGCTAAAGTACGAAGTTAGTGTTCCACATTCATTGTTCAGGCATTAACAATCAATATTTTCTATTCTTACCTGTCTAATAGGCAGGTATCTGTTGGATTCTTGGTTGTTTCAGTTTATTGTTATCTGTTTAAGCCATTGAAGTTTATTCTTAATTCTCTTGTTATCTGCTCTTCTACAACTGCACAAAGGATGGGATGGTCCTTTCAAGAAAGCTGACTTCTTATTTATCCACTGCAGGCAACAGTTAATCGATCTAAGGGAAATAAAACGGAGCTATCAAGAGCTGATCTCATCCAGAGAAGTACCTACTGTCGTGTTTCAGGTATTGTGAATTTCGTAAACCAATGAAAGCTTTCCTTTAGAATTTTAAGGAGAACGCACATCATATAGAAGTCATGGTAATTTTGTAAGTGGAAGAATTCCTTATGAAGGATTAATAATTTAATAGGCAAGCTTATGCCAAATAATTCATTGACATGGGATACAAGGTCCACACACCTGATAGTTGTTCACCACGCAGGCAACAAAACACAAATGTTTTCCCCCCTTTTAAATTGGAATGAACCGAACAATAGGGAAACCATGCAATATTTGAATACAAGCATGATGATTTGTTGGGTATATTCCATTCGAAGTGAACATAGATATTGATATCTCGGGACAACACCCCACTAAAGTTCATAGAACCAACTGGCAATGATTGCGCTTTCGTTTTGGCTAAATTGCAGGTCGTGACATGGATCTGATTGAATTGTCAGCGTTTGGCAATGTACGTCATGGACAAGATTCTGGGGGTTGCAGAATTCAGTGACCAGTTCCAGTGTGCTATAGAGGATAGGTAAAAGGAATTCATAGATTTGTACACTTCATTGTAGCTTCATCTACATAAACAAAAATGTACAAGAATTTTTCGTTGAGCTTAAAGATGACCACTCTTAACCTCCCGAGTTCCGAGTGGTATCAGCTGATATAGATTATTCTATATATTATATATGGTGCCATAGAATCATGCTATTATAGTGATCCCTTAATCGCTTCATCTATCGACATTGATTCTTAAAATCTTTGCTATAGCCTATAACACTTAAGCCGTTTGACTAGCACATTTTCAATCCTTAGACTTTTGCTCATTTGGATCCATAGCAGGAAAGGTACCATGGAAGTGTAGCACATGCAAGAGACCTATTTCTTTAAAGTTCTATGCTTACATCAGTGCCCACTAACGAGTCTTTTTCCTCTCTTTTTTTGTTTTTGTTGTAAAGGGAAAGATCCACATCACACTTCCGGTTCCATGCACTTCTCTTTTCTTCTCTTTAAACCGAGTGGGCACTTCTTTCTCAAAACAGTCGGTCCAATTTAGGGGTGTAGTGTTCTTAACTTTTTTATTATATCTTTATACATAAGGATTGCACCAACGATCTCTTATTAATCATAATCATACTAGTATATTTAAGCTCTTTTGATGTCATACACGTATTCCACCCACTAGGCACAGAAAAAAGGACATGGGATTTCTCATGTTGAAACGAATCAAGAGGCCATGGATGAAATGACACGGTTCTCTAGTGGGATGCTTGGTTGGTTGCATTTAAGAACTGGGTTTGAAAAATAAAATTGGCCTTGCATCATCATCCACCACCACCACCATCTCCTAACGCTCATGCCCAATATAGTTATGGTGGGAGCTTGACTTGTGACTCTCAACAATAATTAATATTTAAGTATCGACAACGTTTCTTTTCTTTCATTAATTATTACACTTAATGTTCATTATTTTTAGTACTATTGATATAGCAAGCAATGTGCAGAAAATATTAAATATATCTGGTACTTATTACTTCGTACTTTTAACAATTATTCTATTAGTTTAGTTTGTACAAAAATGATACACGCCTAGGTCCGGGCGAGCTGAGTGATGCCTAATTATATATGCAAGATTTGCATCAGTTTCCTGGAAGGTTAAGCTAGAGAGAATTAAGTCTTTACCCGACTTGCATGTTTCCCTAACCACTGATTCCATAGAAAGACCGCATGCGTTACGTTTCATGAATCTAATGCTTTTCCAATTTTGCTTTGTTTTTTCACGCACGCACACAAAAGATTATATGGTGTTTCAAAAAATTTAAAACAATTGCTACACTAAAATTTGAGCATAAAATTTTAGAATATCAGCGTGAGTTTTAAAGTAATTTGGTTGCGCTGTGTCAAGAAATTATGAGAGTATACAGTAATTCTTTTTAACAGTGTACATATAGACGAGAAGAATAAGGAAAAAGAAACACAAGAAAAATAGGAAAAGAGCAACAAAAAGGGGAAAATAAGGAAGAAAGCAAAAGCAAGAGATCCTTCCAAAAAGGTGTTATGCCCTTGTGCGCACTTGGGGTCCCATAACAACTCATCTTGTTCAAAAAATGTGGCCTGTATTCATCCTGTACCAAAATAATATCTGCATGTTTCTTCTTCTGTTGTTTGGATTTTGATGTGCCCTAACACCCTACTTTGTAAATACTTCGAGTCTAAATTCGAGTTTTTATTAATATCTTTCCTATTAATAAAATAAACAATGAGTTACAAAACCATTGATTATTTATAAATACTTTATTCAAAATATTTTCTTTTGGAGTGATAATTTTTCCCTCAATCACAAGTACAAAAGACCATTTTGTGTTTTTGTCACCACTTAGAAAAAGAAAAAGAAACAAACCTTTTAAGTTAATGACTAATTAATTAGTCAGTGTTCCATGTATTTAAGTAAAAACTCCAGTATTTTTCATCTCAATGTATCTCCATAGGTCTCCTAATTAATTTAGTGGTAAATGATTTTGCAGTGTCTTGTCCTATTCCTACTTTCAGGAAACAAGTAGCATTACTACTTATTTGTTGGTTAAATGGTATAAGAAAATCAGCAACAAAAATGGAGGAAAAACAGAACTCCCCTGTTCCTCCACACAACGACAAGTCTACAACCTTAATTACACCCTATATTGGAAAAAAGTTACCAAAACATGTTTCTCCAACTTCAGCCACTACATATCACATTTATAACAAGTATTTACAATTTTACATGACATAAGACCTGTCTTTCCATATTACAAGACCTCCTTTTTCTGTCAGTTAAGCTTGCTAATTTGTTCTCATTTGTTTGAGGGAGGCTAGCTAGCTAGCTACTGATGAAAATGACCAGAACTTGTCCTTTGTTCTTATGGCCGGAATTACCAACACTTCAAGAGCTCTCATGGAAGGTTATGGATCGGGACAAGGCAGCCGGGTTCGCCCACAAAGCTGGAGATATTTCAGCTGTGTGATTCTTCTCAGCGCTCTTCGATTCGAAAGCCTTGAACATCTTTCCACCGGAAAAGGTTTCATTCTTGATTCCAAGTGTTGCCCATATAGAACTCTTTGCAGCTTCGCTCGGATCATCGATTCTTAAAGTTTTCGGGACCAAAACACACCCATTCTTGTACTTTGACTTCTCATCGTTGCTCAAATCATCTGCTTTAACTGTGTCATCATCCCTCGAGTGCTTCCCCAACGTAGGATAATCAGGACCCGAGGAAAAAGTCTTTTGGTTCGATGACGAAGAGGACTGAGGAGACGGTAATGGCATGTTCCAGGCACCTGGATTGCCACAATTCCAATAAGCTGCAGCAGGAAAGAAAGTCATAGGATATCCTGGAGAGCAGAAAAGACGCGGAGGCATTGCAGAATTCCAAGGGTATGGCCAAGGAACACCATGGAGATACGGAATTGGAGAAGCAAAACCATTCATGCTTTTCGCAACATGTTCTCGCGGGCAAGCCCTGCCTCCACCTCCTTCCTCAACTGAATTAGCAAATGTCACAGAAGATGCACTTGAGCAATCATCACCATTCTCCCCGAACGTGCAAGGAACTGGAATCCTTTGCTCTTCAATACTATGCAAACCATTATGAATTCTGTTCAAACTTTTCTTCTCATCAAGATTCAATACAGTAGCCATTGAATCACAAATCGGTGCATCCAACCCAAAACTGAGGACACTACCATTAGCTTTCAGGGCAGGATGATGGATTCCGTTGGGAGCTTCAACTCGCGCAGCTTGAAGGGCTTCAGAGATGGTTATGTGATGATAATGTGAGGCGGAGTTCTTGTTCTTGCGGCGTCCTGCTCCCACTGGCACATTCCTCATTGTACCACCAGCGGTCCAATATCTCTGACAGGCTTTACAGAAATGGCGCGGTTGGTTGACATTGTAGTTGTTGTAGTAACAGAATTTTGTATCCATGCTGTTGCAGCGCGGACAAGGCAGTATCTTGTCAGGTTTCTTGAGGGGTACTTTCTCTTGTGAATCTGTTGCATCATTCTGTTCTTTCTCAGTCTCAGAAGCCCTTGATTTCGCAGACTCTTCACTGATGGAGGGTGTTTTAGGATTCACATTAGTTTCCGCTAACGAGTCATCATCTACCGACTCTTCCTGATCAGAACCAGGAACTTGTGGTAGTGGACAATCCTGAAAGGTGACATAAAATTTCAATCAGTGATCACATTTATATATGGTTCATAAATCAATCTTCCAGTTCATGTATGACTCCAGGAATAAATAAAATGGAAAATTTAGAGAAACATCATATTCATCTTTTTTTATGCTAATTTTGGTACAGCTGGGATCTACAACTGATCACTAAACACTATCTAAGGCAGGAAGATCTTGCTTGGCTAACAATTCTGCAATTCTGAAGATGGAAATTAAAGAGAGGAAAAATCAAAACTAAATTGAAGGGAAGGGAACAACTACCTATTCCCACAAATCAAAAGTAAATTGTAAGGAAGATGCATCAAAATCAAAGATGATCAACTAGTCAACCTAAAACACTGGCAATCTAACAAGCAATAGCCCAGAAACTTCAGTTTACAAAATTGAATTGTTGAAAAACATTAAGTTGCCCAAAATTTTTTTTTTTTAAGAAATCAACTTTGAAACTCAAGTTTCAAAATTTCGGTTTTGAAAGTATTAAGGAACAGAAAGACCCCCTTTCTTTTTTCACCTTCCAATTATGAAAACTGAATCTGGAAACAAAAGTAGAACTTTTTTTTTCACAACAAAACCGGCTTGAAAAAGCAAAAAAGTATGATCCAAGCCTAAGAATTGGAACAAACTGTCAAAGCTACAAAAAATGGAACTAATTAAGACTACCACTGACAGCTTTCCATGATTAGCAACTGAAAAATCAAATGAAGTAACTCAAAATCTAAAACAAACCCATTATTTATTTTCGAATTCTAGAAATTGGGTCGTCTTAAAATTCCCATAAAACAAATATACTCTCCCTGTCCACGAGTTTCTACCTTCTCTGTTTTCTCTGACTCCTCTTCTCTATCCACGGACGGGGACAAGTCTTCGGCGGAGATCGGCGGGGATTTTTCGTCGGCTGGAAGGGGTATTTTCATGCCGAAGAGCTTGAAGGCGGGGTCTTTGGTAATACTGCTTCCTGGCATTTTTCTGGGTAACCAAACAAGGGGGGAAAACGCGCGAGGAGGGAATTTTCTTTTCTTTCTGCCTTTTTGTGTCAGTGTCTTTTTGTTGGCACTGAAACTTCTTTGGATTCTCAGTTTTTGATCCGTTTAAATGAGAAGTGGATGCCACGTCAGCCTTGGAGGTTGATTCTGAGACACATGTTTCTGTGGCCTTTAGATTTTCTCCTTACTTTTTCCTTTTAACAAAAGCTTCGGTTTCATACGGTAGCACGGAAGTTTGGTGCACTCGTTCTGGTCCTAGTAAGCGTTTTGGACTCCTATGGGAACTTTTTGTTTTCGTTGAGGGGAGGGAAAGTTGACTGCTATAATGATGTGGCAATAAAATATTGGCAAGTTGATTGCAAAATGTACCTTTTCCATCCTTTTAGAAATTAGAAGAGCGTTATCTAAAAATCAGAAAGAGCATTTAATGACTGATTTGGATTTTTTAGAGAAAGAAAGTCATGGTAGGTATACTAAGGTAACGCTCAATGTAGATCAGTGTGAGTGGTTAGATATATTTATATTAAAAAATTACTTTACTGTATGAGTATGTATTAATTAATTATTTTTTAAAAATACTTTTATCATTAATGTTCAAATTTGAGGTGGATATAATTTATTTATTTATCGAATCTTTCTCACCTTTAATCGAACAACATTTAAAATAATTTGGTCGGATTTGGGTTCAGATTAATTCCTTTAGTAACCGACTAAATTCTACAATTTTAGTTTGGATTTTGAATTTACACAAGACATTTCATACGTTTCAACTTTCATGACTTCGGTTTGGATTATACATAAAGGAATGCATTTTGCCCCAAATTCGGATTGTTCGGTTTTGTGGATCGGATTCGGATTTTAGTAGCTCTAATTGAACATTAACTGTAACTGACTGTATTATACTCAGATCAAATCGGATAATTTTTTTTAGATTCAGATCGGATCGATCAAATGTGGATAAATCTATTCAGCCCTATTTAAAGATCAAAATTTAATACAATAATAGGATTAAACTTATAACTTTATATTATAAAAATAATATACGCTAATTAATTAAATTATAGTAACTTCTCGATAAATGCTAACCACGTGCAGATATTAAAAGAGCAAAAACGAAAAAATGATGTTCCTTTACCAAACCTGGTAAAGGCTCTAGATAGGCTATGCATATCTAGAATGTCTAAGTTAGAGTATTATTTTAAGTTGACTTGGGAATTTTTCATTTAGAGTCAGAGTAAAACATATTAATACTCCCTTTTAGATTTATTAATTGTCATTTTTTTTATTTTTTTACGAATTTTTTGGTTCCTCTCCTCGTCATTTTATTTTTTTCGAAACATATATTTTGTTTCATTTTCATCTTAATTTTCACTCAAATTATCACACAATTATCAAATTGGCTTCCTTCCAGTTTTATTAATTGTCGTTTTTTTGCGTTTTTTTACGGATTTTCTGGTCCATCTCCTCTTGTTATTTTATCTTTTCCGAATCATATATTTTATGGAAAAAAAAAATTAACCCTTCTGCGTCAAGCCAATTTGATGATGGTGTGATAATTTGAGTGAAAATTAAAATGAAAATAAAATAATGTGAAATAAAATAAGATCAAACACCATTATTTTAAATTTTACTACTGTACTCGCAACGATAATTAATAAAACTGGAAGGGAGTATATAATATGAATAAATCCTAGTTAATTGTATGAATTTAAAATTGAATTTGAGATAAAAAGTTAGCAAACAAATTAAGGACCATTTTATCTTTCGGTGAAAAAGGTCTAACTCGCTGGTTAAGATAAAAATGCCCAATCCATTGTTAACTTTTTGGATCAAAGAGTGCTTATTTGTAAAATGGAGGACGGCCCTAGTATTAATCTATTATACAATTAATTAAGGACTCAGCTGAATTAAATAATTATAGAGTAATCATTTTATTATTTGGACTCTACACAAGTTATGATGCTAAAAAGTTAATAATTTTTATTTATTTATCGAGTGTCTTCTGAATTGAGATTAGTTTCGTTTGAGTTCTATCGAACCTAAAAAGAGTAGTGACTCTCCTAGTATGATTTTTTTAATTCTCAATACTCGAACTCGAGATTTTAGTTAAAGGTAGACAAAAAATTTACCACTTGACCACAACTAATATTGGTAATTAAACTAACCAAATAACCAACTTATACACCAAAATCTTCGTCTTTGTTGCTTTTAGTTAAAGTGTGTAAAAAAAGTTTTAATTCAATTGATTAGTACATACTATTTTTATAATATAGATTATACGTTTGATCTTTGCTATTTTATTAATATTTAAAAATATATCAAAAAATATAAGAAACTAAATTGTTGGGTAAAAGATGTGAGAATATATAACCAAAATAAATTTAAAGTGGAAGAATAGCTAACTGGGTCCAAAAACAAATTGGGCCTAAAATGAGAAAGGGTAAAATGCTAGATGGGCTCTAGTAAATGGATATTCAGTTGGAAAGGTGGATTGCAGATGTAAAAACTCTAAATCTCAGTCAGTTGCAACTCATACCAAGCCCATGAAAATTACACAATTCAAGCCCAATCCAGCCCTAGAAACCTACAGTTCGATAACCAGGTATAAAACAACAGGAATGGGTGTATAAAATACACTAAAGTGTGAATCAAAGTTCATTCCTTGTTATGATTGTATTTGGTATCTACTCAGAATTAATATTAAAATGAAAATGCATGAGAATGAGCATATAATTTATAGCTAAAATCTATAACCGCCGGGAGATGGGCATAGAATTTACAACCATGAGAATGAAAGTGAATAGATATGGAGTACCAACATTCTATACTTCATTCTCATTTCCACTAATTTATTTATGCTCACTTACCAAATAAGACTTGTCGCACCTTCGCGAGTGATTTGGACGAAGAAAATAACACAAACAATGAAATCGTCACCCTATTATTTATAAAGTTTAGGGAAACCTAAAGTTCGAAAAAAGGAAGAAAATAAAATAAAAATTAAGGCACAAAAAGAAAGGGTCTAAACCCGAGAACCACGATTTTATGAACTCGGGAAGTGTTAGGTACCCGAGTCTCATCCTAAAAAAGTTGCTGGTTCTAAAAAGAGGTGTTTGAAAATCATGTTGAAAAAATAAATAATTGGGCCCTTAAGGGGAATTGTCGCTTTAGTTCTTACGTTGGTAGGATTGATTTTATCCTAAGTATTTACCGAGTTGTTGAACGAGAATAAACATTTTAATCCTCTAAGAAAATAAAAGGGTCAGTTGTATACCTATTCCAATTAAATTTCGTCGAGTTTAAAATTAGTCCGATTTCATGCAAAATTAGTTAGGTGGAATTACTATCGTTTTATTAATCTTTATTAAAGCGATGACCCACTACCATCATCGGGCAATGCATGATTAATCCTATTAATTAGGTGATCCTAATTATGCATAAACTAACAAAGTACCATTTTAAATGAATGCGAAAAAATACGTTGAAAAGAGAAAAACTAGGGAGTGGGGTCGAAGCTGCGCACGAAACACATACATCAAGATAGGCATAAATTAAAATACATTCATCCACAACATCAATTAATCAAAATGGAAAAAGAGATTGTACCTGACCTGCAAAACAATGGTTAGTAGCAACAAATAAATAACAAATAAATATTACAAACATACACACAAATAATTATTACAATAGGCATAAATACACAAATAAATAAACACAAAGGCACAAATACGCAAATAAATAAACACAAAGAAAAAAAGAAGACGATCAAATTCCGTGTTCGAGCTCTGCAACTCGTCGAACTCCATTATTCGAGCCGGTTCTGATAACGGCAATGGCAGTGGCAACACTAAAACAACAGAAATAAATATAGCATAAAATCGGGCCAGCAGGGGAAAATAATAATAATAATAATAATAATACAAATAATAAAAACACTAAAAGGAGTGGAAGCTAGAAATCAACCCTACCTTCTTTGATGGGCAGTTAGCCAGCCCAAACCAAACAAACCCAGCAGCCAAACAGATCTTAATGGGCCGGCCTGATACGATCCTAGGTGTCTAGGATGCGTAGCACGTGAATTTAATCTAGTTCAAGGCTTGAATTTCGATTTGCGGAAGATAGACTCAACGAGACCGTTCGACCCTGTTAACAACCTGTGTTAACCAATCCTAACGAATCAAGTGAGGTTCTTAATTCGAGTCTTTAACTCTGAACTCAACCTGTGAGAACCAACCTAGATGAAACGAATTAATGGAATGAACTTTCGGTTTTACTTGCAAATCTATTCGAGCGTCGGTCTTGGTCTCAAATAGGAACAAGGTTTACGCATGAACAATTGAAAGAAATATCTCTGGTTTAATTATCAAAATTCGTAAGTTTTAAAAAGATACAAGCGACCCTATATAGGCATCACGCAAACCTACTAGGAATAGAACTCCTAGGCTAATTCTAATTCTACTCGAACAAAGTATAATGTAACTAATTAAACTAATTAATAATATATTAAAAAGTACTCTAATCAAATAAAAACAAAGATCGCACGACCGGAATGAAGGAACACCCGAAATCCTCATGTTTGACACCCAATGCGCAAGCCTTGCACATGAGAATGTCGACTCGTGCTATCTCCAAAATGCCTCGTGCGTTTGAGCTAAAATTCACCCAGCCTCATCCTCACATCCCAAATGCTCATGTGCTTCAGTCAGTTTTAACTAGCAAGGTACTAATTGGTAAGGCATCATCTCTAAGCGTACCTGAGATTAGGGGTGAGCGTTTAGATTTCGGATCGGAATCCGACAAGTTCGGATCGGATTTTTTCGGATTCGGATTTTTTCGGATCGGATTTTTTCGGATTTTTTCACAGGGAATCCGAAACCAATTCGATACTTTCGGTTTCGGATCGGTTCGGTCGGATTTTTCGGATTTTCGATCGTAATTGTAAATTTGTAATTCTATCTCACATTTCACAAACCAAACAAGAAATTCAATATCTGTTATCATTCTAGCAAAACCATGATCTGCTTTCAAAGATAATTTCTCCAACAATTCTTCAAATTAAGCAACTATATCAATACTTCAATTATTAAAAGTTTGATAACCATACATTACAAGCAACTCAACTCAAGCAACAAATCCATCTAAAAAACCAAACATACCAGCAACTCAAAAGCAACAAATCCATTCAACAAATCTATCCAAAAGATTAAACATACTAGTAACTCAAAAGCAACAAATCCATTCAACAAATCCATCCAAAACAACTAAACATACCAGCAACTCAAAAACAACAAATCCATCCATAAAAACTAAACATTATTACAAATCTTCAAGTTGAAGTGAATGAAGATCCACCCTCCATCAACGCCTTTCTGTTCATCTGGCTCGTTTCTTCCACTAGTACTATCCATTCAAAGATCAATAGGCTCTAGTAACAACTTTTGGAACTCTAAACACCAAATAAAAAATCAAATGAGTTAACATTACAGAATACATGTGAGGATATTCAAAAATTACAGAAGTAAAAATTTGCATGAAATTACATAAGTGATGTGATAAAAAGTTACCTTCCGTAAGTTCTTCAGCTTCATCAAGTTCTTCCTCCACATCAGCCACCGGGGTAGAATTGAGCCAATTTTGTAAGCATACAAGTGTTTGGACCATTTTAGGAGTTAATGAGCTCCTATATGAGTCCAAAATTCTTCCACCAGTGCTAAATGCTGATTCAGAAGGAACAGTAGATATTGGAATTGCCAATACATCACGTGCCATGCTGCCGAGGATAGGGAATCTAAAAGAGTTAACTTTCCACCACAATAAAATGTCAAAACCCTTATCACATGTCACGGTTCCCTCACTAAGATATTGTTCTACTTCTGTTTTGTTATCCCAACATCCTAAGTCCAATTGATGTCTTTTAAACATGTTGTCAAGTAATGTAGATGCAGGTGCAGCAGCATTAGCATCATTAACCATACCAAAACATGCACTTGAAGAAGATAAAGAAGAGCTTGAAGCAGCAGAACTTGTTTTCCTTTGTCTATCAACCAAGGCAGCCCCTTCTCTCAACACTTTGTACTCCTCAAAAAGACCATCAAATACTTCTTTCACCTTTTCACTCATTTCCAAAGCAGCTTGCTCATAATGCACAATGCTTAAAGCAAACTTAACATAATCAAATTTACGACGAGGATCAAGAATAACAGCCACATATGTTAGCATGTTATGCCCATTCATGTCTGCCCAATACTTGTCATATTTTGCCTTCATACTAATTGCCATTCTCATCAACTCAACATCACCACTTTCCAACATTTCAGTCAAAATTACAGAAATTGTGGAAACCTCCCTAAAGTATGTATTTGATGTTACATATAGTGATCCAGACACACTCAAAGTAAGTTCATAAAACCTACGCAAAAACTTAACCAATTTCCTAGCATTGATCCAATCAACATAAGTAGGCACTCCATCATCCGCATCAAGATCAGATTTATAAAAAGAATCCACTTCCTCAAACTTATCAAATGCTTTCTCATAATTTTGGGCAACTTCTAGCATAACATATGTGGAATTCCACCTAGTCGACACATCAGTAACTAACTTGAGCGTACATGTAATTCCCTCAATTTCAGCACACTCTTTAAACTTTGCAAGCCTTGCCGAGGAGTTTCTCACATACCTAACCGCTGATCTAATTCTTGAGACGGAAAATCCTAACTCTTTCACACCATCCATAACAATTAGATTGACTATATGAGCAACGCATCTCATGTGAAGATATTTTGAGTTGGAAATGGTATTGTTTTTGGCATTAAACTTCCTCTTCAAGTGTGAAATAGCTACATCATTACTAGATGCATTATCTACGGTGATTGTTAAAACCTTTTCTATTCCCCAATCCTTCAAACACCGCTCAATCATCCTAGCAATCCCCTCACCCTTATGACTAGAAATAGGACAAAAATTGATAATTCTTTTGTGTAGTTTCCAATCCTTATCAATAAAATGAGCCGTGAGGCACATGTAGTTGTTTCTTTGGATTGATGTCCATGTGTCCGTGGTCAAACACACTCGGTCACAAGATTTCTTAAGAGTCGCTTTCAAAAGGTTTTTTTGCTCAACATATTTCTCAAAAATATCCCTAGAAACTGTCCAACGCGAATTTATATGAAACCTAGGTTGGGCAACCTCCATAAATTGCCTAAATCCCTTACCATCAACAAACTTAAAAGCAAGCTCATCTATTACAACCATTCTAAATAAAGCTTTTCTAGTGGCAGCTTGATCAAACTTCCAAACACCTAGCTGGGTTTCATCATTTTCAGGGGTTGCATTAGATAAACGAGATTGCTCATCATCAACATCACAAGGAATGCAAACAGATTTGCGTATGTGCTGTAACATTGGACCCGTACCTTGTTTTTTAGGGTCTGATTTGGTCTCAAATATACAATGCTTGCACCTACTCCATTTCTCGTTGTCCCTCTGGAATTTGGTAAAGTGCTTCCATACGATTGATCTTCCACCACTGCTTTCCTTTTTTGAGGCCATAGACTCAGCTTCCTGGGTTTCTTCTGCTGGTTGTTGTTGCACTTGCTGTTGTTGTGCGGCTTGTGCCTCCTGTGATGGTTGAGATTGAGAAGCTTGTGGCGGCGGTGGCGGCATGCTTGAATTGTCTTCCTCCTATTTGACATCAACAAACAAAAATATAAGTTCAAATCCATCTCATCTCATTTCTTCTCCGAGCAGTTTTAAAAAATAATATCAAATTATTGGAGGTGAAATCAATCTGAAACAAGGATGCCTTGAATGCACATAACCAGAATGACTTTCCTGCCGAACACCCCACTTTCTACAGCAATTTCTTAACATTTATTGCAATAAAACCTATCTGCCAAAACGTCTGAGATTTCATTCTGACAACACACAACTTCAGACTTCAACAAATCTTGTACACAAATTCATTTTGATAAGTAACTTATCTCAAACTTAAAACAAAGATAAGATAGAAATTAGGGATTTAGAAATTAGAAAGAAATTACCATTTTGAAGGGAGGCAGCAACGGACGTCGATGGGATGAAGGGAGGCAGCAACGGCGACGGGATGAAGGGAGGCAGCAACGACGGCGACGGGATGGAGCGGCTGGGACGGCGATAGGATCGGTGACAGCTGGGACGGCGGTTGCGTTTGGTTTTTGCGGGTTGGAAGCGAAGTGGATAGGCTTGAGCGGGTAGGGTTGGAAGCGAACTGCTCACCCCTAGCAGTGACAGCTGGGACGGCGACGGGATCGGTGACAGCAACGACGAGAGGAACGATGATTTGCGGGTTGGGTTGGGGAGTGAGGCAGTGAGGCTTGAGCGGCTGCGTTTGGTTTTTGCGGGTTGGAAGCGAAGTGGATAGGATAAATTAAAATGAAATGAATTATTAGGGTTGGGTTGGGATATCAGATTAATATGTAAGCACTCGGATTATCGGAATCCCGACGGATTCCCGATAATCCGACCGTCGGAATCCGAACTGATCCGTCCAATTTTATTGAATAATTCAGATTCTTCTAACATAACTGATTATGTTTAAAAAAAAATTAAAAGAGCTGGATCCGAATTTACTTCAATTTTATACACACTTATTAATATCTACTATATCTATATGGGCATCATTACTATTTATTTTATATTAGATCATTTCATATTCACATCATTAACTATCCAGATGAATATCCATTAACAGTGAAAGATGTAGGATGATCCACCAATTTATTAATTTTTTACATAAAACTGTATCTTTTTTAACATTTCAATGATTATTTAATTAATTTTTTTGTCTGAATTTTACTTTTTAATTAGGTAACAAAATTAAGTTATACAAATATATTACTCCCTCCGTCCCATATTAACTGTTACTTTACTGTTCGTGCACGTATTTCGAGAAAACTGAATGACTCACTATTTGACTCCAAAAAACTCCGTACTTTTTTTCGAACGTACGTTAATCCTTAACCTACATTCGAGAAAAAATTCGAAAGTTTTTGAGGTCAAATAGTGCGTCATCCGGCCTCCTCGAACGCGTGCATGAACAGTGAAAGTGGACAATTAATATGAGACGGAGGGAGTATTAGTTAACGTATTAAAAACTATATATTTTATTTCCGAACATAATAATTATATGTTGATTATTAATAATGCAGATAATTAAATATGTATATTCATCTCTATATTAATACATTTACTCCCGATAACAAATATGTATATCCACACCATTTCTAATTAAATTCTATAAATGAATAATTAATGTATATAATATCCACTATTATCTAATTCATCTGTAATCTCTAATACTTAAAATTTTGGATGAAAATTTTAACGATTTGACTAAAATTTGATACATTTCAATATATTTGGGATTAAAATTTAGAGATCTATACGTCAGGACCTTGGAATATATTTTAACCTTCTATACGGAGCGTCGGATAACTACTCTTTTGACTGTCGGTTAACTAGTCTTTTTATTAAGCACACTGTTCTGTTGTCATCGGTTGTTGGCTGCTAGCAATAATTTATCTTTTTGTAAATCATTTGGCCTGAACTACAGAAGAATTAATTGGAAAGGAGGAGTGATTATATACAATTTAGAGTTTACTTAGGATTTAATTAATTATTTCTTTTTAGAGATTTTATTGGGAGAGGAAACTATATACTCTCCCTAGGTTATTTGAGAGAGGACTTCGCCTAGAACTTGGTCCCTTCCCTCTGCTTTTCATCTCTTTTCCGATTCTAAACCTTGCTCCTTCGGAAACGAAAGATTTTTCTTATTTCAATATATCTTTTGTTTATTTTCAAACATGAGTATGAGTAGCTAAATAAATCATTCTTAGTAGAGGCATTTAAAGCATGAGTATGAGCTTGCATGAGACCTAATCGATCTTATTCATTTTTTAATCTGCATTTAACTAATCTTAAAATAATTGTACTGTGTTTTTCGTTTGATTTTAGATCTGACCAATCTAGGGTTAAGTTGATTATCACAACTGTCATTCTTCTTGGTTACGACAACTAGTTTGGGCCACTTACAAACCAAGAGGATCGAAGTAGACACCTAACGTTGATGGATCTACCGCGAACTAGCCCGAAGTACCGCTAGTGTGAAAGGTTAATCTAATTTAGTCCAGATTGACAACTGAGGATACTAGGTTTGGAGTTGTCTTCCCCTAATCGATCATCAGATAATTTAGTAAACCCTTTAACTAGCAAGGTGCTAGTTGGTTAGAAATCATCTCTAAGCGTACCTGAGGTGGCTTTGACACAAGAGGGAAGTATAGGTCATAAGCGTATCTTGATCCTATAGCGACTCTATAGATTGAAAATGAATACTCTACGTCAATGATTGCTGCTCATATCTCATCGTTTGTTAGCCTCTACTAGGAATTTCTCTCATATTTGATTATTTCATCTTGATCTGTGTCTTGACCAAGAATCACATTCTTGGCCTCGATTGTTTATTTGTTTTATTTACTTTCCAATTTTTAGTTATAAACAAACACCCCCAATTTTACCTAAGTGTTACCCCTGATCTTTGCAAGTTCACACGAAAATCATATCAGTATTCCTTATGCATCGAACCTCTTACTTGCTATTTACAAATTAACTTGTTCTTAATAGTGAGTTGTATTTTATAATTATTTTTTACGAGTTCGACGCTTATCACACCCGTTTTCATGCATCTTGAATGGTGATTCTGCTGAATTTAGTATGATTTTCATATTTTTTGTAGAAAACAGTCCTGAAGAACAAAGATAGAAAAAATGGCAAAAAATAGTCATTTATGGGCAAAATGGAGCAAACACCTCTCTTGACCACTCTCCTGGCCAAGAGGAGTCGTCTGGGTTGGTAGAATATTCCATCTTTCTGAGCGATACTTGCAGAAGATGTCTAATGCCATTACGATTGCTGGTCTTATTCCCAGAAGTTGGAGTGACATCCTTCCTTCTTTATCTCAGCATTGTAGACTTCTAATCGGAGAGGAAGAGTAATTAATTACAATTAGAGTTTAATTAGGATTTATTTATTTATTTATTTATAGATATATTATTGAGATATATTTATTTATTTTTAGAGATATTATTGAGGGATGAAACTATATATAGTCTCCCTAGGGTTTAGAGGAGGACGACCAAAACGTCCAGCAGCTGCTCTTCTTTTCTTTTCTCTGGTTTTGAATTTGTTTCTCTTGTCGTCTTCAAGGTACGTAGGGGTTTTATATTTAAACAATTTTATCGTTTTCTTTATTTTTCTTATCTTTCTCTAACTAACCTTTCTTATTCCTGGTAAAATCAATTAAAGTTATGATTCTAAGTATTTGTGAGATCTAAATTGCTCTTCTTAATTTCTATGTTTGCATATATTTGTTCTCTAAAATACTTGAACACTTTTCATATTAGGTTTATGTCTGATCAATCTAGATTTTAATATGAAAGTGTTATTCTTCTTGGTTATGACAACCCTTGTTTGGACTATTTACGGACCAAGAAAATCGAAGTAGACAAACTAGCGCTGAAGGATCTACCGCAAACTAGCCCTGAGTAAGCTAGTAGAGAATAGTATTTAGGTTGAAGCCCCGATTGACAACCGAGGTGGCAAGGCTTAGAATTGTCTTCCCCTATTCAACATTAATCAATTTCAGTAAACCCTTTAACCAGCAAGGTGCTAGTTGATTAAGAATCATTTCTAAGCGTACCTGAGATGGTTTTGATACAGGAGGGAAATAAGAGTCATAAGCGTACCTTGATTCTATAGCAATTCTGTAGAGTAGAAAGGAATATTTGTGCATCAATGATCGAATACTTATGAATCATAACTTATTTTAGCCTTTACTAGGAACTCTTTTATCTGACTGTTCGTTCTTGACCTGTTTCTTGGCCAAGAATAATATTCTTGGTCTGTTTCTTTTTATTTTATTTTTTTCAATTCTTAGTTTTAAACAAAAAAACCCTTATTCACCTAAGTGCTAAAATCTGGTATTTTATCTTGTTTTAAGTCTACCCATTCTCTGTGGATCGCACTTCTTACCACTATTTACAATCTTTTGTAGGTACTGATAAATTGTATTTATTTTTTACGGACTCGACACCCATCAAAATGCATTTGTGCTAATTTTAACCGTTAAAGAAAATAAACAATTATGATTAAATATACTATAATTAAGTACCAATCATACTCAAAAAGGAAATAAAATTTATAGTTTTACACTATGTTTGGTTGGAATTGGAAGGAAGGAAAATGAGTGGAAAAAGGAGGGGGAGAGAAAAAAGTGGAAAATGGAAGAAAAATATTTTCCATTATTTTTCTAAAAATGTAAATACTTTTAAACCATAAATATGATTAAAAAAATAAAAAAATATCAATATTTATTTTTAAAAACCATTTTATTGATGACTAAAGCAATTATAGGTATAATAATAACTAATAATATAATTAATTTTTTAATATAAAAATGCATGTAATAAAAATAAATGATTACCAACACATTTCCGAACTAAATTAAGAAAAGGATGGCATGATAATTTAGCGTGGAAAGAATAAATAAAAAGTTGTAGAAAATGTGATAGAAATAAGGGTATTATTGGTACATGTGTTCCAATTTTTCCTCTCATTTTCTGCCCACATATATGAGGGTCCCACACTTTTCTTTCCTCTTTATTTTCCTTTCATTTTTCTTTCCAACCAAACATGGGGAGACTGTTTCTTCTTTTCAGTTCAAAGAATTTTTTTATTTCCTTTTGTGTATGATTGACACTTAATCATATTATCTTTAATCTCACTAGTTTATTTTTTTAACCGTTAAAATTAACCCAAATGCATCTAAAGATTAATCACATATGCCACATCACTAGTCATCACTCAACGTGGCTTTAGTAAATTATTTTATTAAATTATAATGTTATTACAAAAATTGTAAAAAATATATTTATTTTATACACAAAATATAAATAAGTCAGATTAGTCAAGAATAATGAAGGAGAGTAAACTTCACTTTGAGTTTCGTTGTTAAATTTTTTATTTCCATTTTTTTCTTTGTTCAACTCAATTATTTTGTTAGAGAAATATAATCTCACCGGTTTCGTTCATTTTGGAACTAAGAAGTGACGGTTTTCATAAAAAGTCGAAATTAACTCATTTTATATTTATTTGTTTATACGAGACTGTCGTTCATACACCCAACACATTTATTGACAATTAACATTTAACTCCATAATGAGATCAAACATACATGATAAATATGGGGAAAAAGACAAAATTCATTGAAATTGCTAAGGCCTCGGCACAAAACTAAGAGTAACTCACTTTTCAACTATTCATCTATAATCATACCAATGAAATCAACGGGGCATCATTTCATTTGTTTTTTCCCTCTAAAATATTCTTTTTAATCGTTTTTGAACATACGATTATTTTTATTATCATCGAAAATAAATGACTCTTCAACATAATTTTATAGTATTTATTTATTAGAGCTGGACCTAAATTTGAACTAAAGTTTGTTAAAATCTTTACCATTGGTATTTTATTAATAATTAGTTACTTTTGAAATAGAAAAAAATTAGTTCCACTAGAACTTGAAGCAAGGCCTCATGTCTTGCGACACCACCAATATCATCTCATCTTTTGTCACCCTCCACTTCCCTAGTGTGCTTCATGTTTCCTCACCATCACAATTTTTTTGTGTGTGCTTGGCATCCCTCCCCACTTAGCAACCCCCTAATTAAGATCTTTAGTGATCACCATGTAGTATGTAACCTTAAAGTTGAAAACACACACCATTAAAGAATATATAAAACAAAGTATAAATATTATTTTTTATAAATAAAATCCATCCGGCGCCTTGATACCTTACCTTATAAAAGGCGGTGAAAACGTACAGTAACCCAATTTACTCGAGTTTCTTTTCAATGCGTTCAGCTCATGCCCAACAAAATGGAGTGTTCCTATATATATCACACCTTTTTGACTTTGGCAAGCATTCATATTTGTTTTTTCCAACATTGATTTCACACCTGGAAAAATCTACTATATATGTAGAGCGAGGTAGGTAGATAAATATACACAGAAGAAGTCTTATATACATATATATCATCATCATCATCATCAAGCAACTGTTGTATAAATATATACATAGCAGCAATGGCTCGCACAGTCTTTGGCTTGGTAGTAGTAGTAGTGGTACTAATCCTTTTAGGGTCTTCTCATCTCATGCCCCTGAATGCTGCCCCAGTTACAAGTATGTAATTTCCTTTTACCCCATTACTTCATTTTTAAATTTCAAGGAAAAAAAGAAAGAGGCTCGATCTTATTATCAATTAAATTTCGTAATTAACTATGTATTACTTAATCTTGTTTATTAATTTATAGGAACCGGAAGGTTGATGCATATTGGATCTGATCAAGTTCTTCTAATCCCAGAAAACACCCACAAGGTTGCGGCTCAAAGGAAGATATTGGAGGAACAAGAGATGATTGAAAGTAATGAAAGGATGAACTTGGAGCTCAACGATTACCCAGGATCCGGAGCGAATAATCGACATACTCCAAGGCCGCAGTCTGGCAGTTGTGCTGATTGTTAATTTCTTTTTTTCCCCCAACATTGAATTAATTATGTCTAGCTAGCTTGTTTAGTACTTAATTAGTAGTTAATTATGTTTGTGGTCGGTAGTTAGCTAAGCTAATTAATTAGGAGGGGCATGGGAGTATTTTAGATGAAAGTGCAAGGAGTCATTAGGAAATCCAGCTTATAATATTGTTAGCTCTAATTCGGAGCTTGAAGAGTGGTAATTGATGCCAGTTAATTAAGGGTTAATGCAATATCAAACTAAGTTGTACTTCTTCTGCCCTTCGAGAAAGTAGTCTTTTGTGATGGAAATTCAAGAAACATGAAATTGGTGCTTGGTGACGGAAGCAAAAACTAAGAAAAACACGAACTGATAGAATAGAATAGAATAGTTTGTAGCTCGTGACAATCATGTAGCTCTAATCATAAGAGACAACGAGGTTTAATGTTGGTAGATTGTAATACTAAAGGGAAAAAAAGAGGAAACTATCACATTAGAAATGAAGAAAGGTCAATTTGTGGAGCCTTTGGTGAAAATATAGATGGAGCTAAACAAACTGTACTACAGATGAGAGATTTATATAATTACGGATGTGGTTTAAAACATGGTTATGATTTGACAGATATTTACTAATTGAGCTCCTCTAATTTTCTCTTCAACATGACGAATCATGTTAGAAGAATCTGAACCGTTCAATAAAATTGAAAGGATGAGATTAAAAATTCAAGTAATTAATGAGTTGACCAGTCATCCTCTAATTTTCTTTTTAAAAATGACCAGTCATGTTAGAGAAATCTGAACCGTTCAATAAAATTGAACGGATGAGATTAAAAATTCAAGTCATTAATGAGTTGACCAGTCAATAAAATTCAACAAGTGATCAACTCATTAATTATTTGAATTTTTAATCTCATCCGTCCAATTTTATTGAACGGTTCAGATTTCTCTAACATAACTAGTCATGTTTAAGAGAAAATTAGAGTAGCCGGATCCGATATTTACACACTCAGCTCTAAAAGTTATCTAAACCGAAACAGACGTCCAATGGTTCAAAATTTTAGGTCATTGATTTACTGGTTCAATATCGATGGGATTGGATATCAAACCGAACTAGTCACGCCTTATTTTTTTTTTCCAGACGCGATCCAATTACCGGTGTTGATTCACTGGCCTAATAATTGTTTTCGTCCATACGTACGCTCTATTGAAGTTGGGTTGCGGATGTCGGGAGACAAAATTAATTCTTTTGCGGTGTGTTTAATATTATATTCCCTCTAGTTTTTATTATTAAAATAATATTTTTTTATCACATTTTTTTTACTATAATTTTTAATTTGTCCATTTTTTATAATATAATTATAATATTATTATACCAAATTAATTGGTTGAGTAAACAAACTAAGACAGATGACAGAAGTCGTAATTATAATTCAAAACGATAGTTAATTTAAATAACATTTTTAATAGAAAAATGACAGTTATTGAAGACCAGAGAGTACTAAATACCAAATCTACACGTTGCGACGATGAATTTTTAAAAAGTTTTAAAATTTCAGTATTTTAAAATCTAATGAAAAGTATGAATCATATTTATAATTGAATTAGATTAATAATAGCTTGACCCATCTTGGTTGGTTTCTGTATTTAATTCTTGAAAGTATACTTATTTTTGCCTAACAAATTTATTTCCTAGAACTTGTGTCAACATTTATATAGATACTTTCAAATTCTAAAACAATACTCCTCAAAAAGTTTGTAATATAATTTTTCATATGTAAATTTATTCATATCTTAAATTAAGATAATTAAATAAATACAAAAACAGATTAGGTAACTCCACTCAATCTGCTTCCAAGTTGGAAATATCTGAAAGCATTTTCACATTTATTGTTGAAATTAGTGGTGGAGGTGGTGGATTTATGAGGTGGTACCCAATCCATCTCCACTTTCCCAATTTCCATAGAAAAAAGAGGACCTTCTAAGATGTTCTTAATCTTAGCTACCTTTCGTTCGTTCTTAAAAAAAATCTTTATAGGGTTAGAAGTTTGCTAGTGATGGACACACACCAAAATCAATTTTATAATAAAAGTCTTCAAAACCGAAATTGACTCGGAAAGTCAACAAGTTATAGGGTTAGAAGTTTGCTAGTGATGGGCACACACCACTCACTGAAAGGTGTGAGGTTTAGTCGACAAAAATATAAAAGAAAACTCATATAATTAACCTTAAAAATAAGGAATAAGTATTGGTTGGTATATACTAAAATTCCATCGGATAAAAATTGAAAATTACAAAGGTGAAACTCTTCAAATAATTAGTAGTGGCATCATCATTAATGATCATATATCAGCCCTCAGGTGATGGAGCGATAGCGATATCATCAGGTGATGGGGCTGTGGTTGGTGCAGGGGTGGGAGGGGCGTTAGTGTCATTTCCACGTATCAGGAATCCCAATTTCTTGATGAGTTCATTGGCAATCAACTCATTTGCTTTATCGGAAGGGTGGTATTCATCCCAAAACACATACTTGCTCCTGTCCTTGCACAGTACCGATGCCGGAATACATGTCAGCGCCGGTCTTATATTCTTCCCGAACGAACAGCACGGAGAATCTGCGTTACTAAAACCTGCAATTTTTCGAAATTTGTAAGACTTAGCGTGGTTTATGTTATGTTCGTCTCAAATTTAACTTATTATTAAAAGGAGACGTTAATACTAGTAGTGAAATTTTACTATATATAATCAGACAGGCCTTATCCAGGGAGCTTTTATGCTTACCATATTTGTTTGGGTTGCTGATGACATCATTAACAACATCATAAGCATCTCCAAATTTGTAGCTAGCATTAGCGAGTTTGGTTGATAAACGGTCTAACAACTTGCTTGATGCCTGATTAAAGCTAAGTGCTAGCTTGTTAGTTCTGTCTTGACATCCTCCACTTGTACTTAGTACTCTTTGCAGCGGAATGCAGCCCATTGGGCCAAGCCCAAACACCATCAGCTGCCTGGCCCCTAGTCCATGGAGTCGCTACAAAAATAAAAATATATTAATATTATAAATTTTATAATTTTAAAATTATTAATTATCTATTCAACCATATTATAACTCAAATGCCGGCATAAATAGCGCTACTTACTTTGAGTTGTCCCTCAAGAGTTTCCATGAGGTAGTCGATATAAGTCTGGTCATTGTATTTCCATGAATCACTGTAAACTGGCATTAAGTAATTGTTAATGAAGTCATTACTTCCTAATGCAACCACATATCTTCCATCTTCAAAGAATTTCTGTGCTTCTTTTGTGCCAAGTTTGTTAATTATCAGCTGCTGGGTCCCTTCAAATAAATCAATTTGCTTGTTCAGAGAAAATTTTTGAATCTGCAACAAATGTTCATGAAGGAATTAATTAATTAATATGGTGCCATAACTCGAGACCTCTATTTTGCAGGAAATATCATTGAGCGTAGAAAATCGACTTACGAAAAGGCCACCGGTTTCATTCAAGATCCCACCACCTCCAGAAGCATAATTGACACCATTTGCCAATATTACATCCTCAGTTAAGGATGGGTCAAGAAAAGCAGGTGGCCTAGGCAGACCTGCACTGTCCCCTGCACATTTAGAAACAAAGTAGCATTGCATTAGTTAACTTGAAATCTTGTAAATAATTTCTAATGAATCCATAATTAATGAAGAATCAAAATGTTACCTATGATATCAGCAACTGTTCTGCCATTGGTAAACCTGCCATTAGGCAGTCCGTTGCCGAAATCGATACCGTACCAGGGCAAGTTTGCTTGTGCTAGACTCCTGCCCAGGTACCAATTGTTGCCAACATCAGAGAGTGAATCTCCAAAAATGAATTGCACAATCTTGCAATGGCATTCACCAGTGAAAACCCCTAGGATCGCCGCGATTATAAGCAGTATGGTCGCAACCTTGAACTTCATGATCATCATCAGATGTTTAATTTCTTGCAAGCTAGTTGATTATGTTAATGTGTTTTGAGAGAAATAAGGTTGGGTTATAAACATGGAGGAATGGAAGATGGAGAAAGGTTGAACCGGTAAAGACAATATGGTTTGAAGACAGGTTGTTTGATGAACCAACTGCTACTGATTCAAACCTACTACAACCACCTTGGCGTGTATTATTACTATATTAGTAGTAGCAGTAGTACTGCTTCTGGGTTTGTTTTGTTACAACTTACAATATAATTACACCTTATGTATGTTTTAATTTGTACAAATTGTAAGAAAGTATGGTACTTAAATTGGCAGTTAATTAAGTTGTGAAAAGCCTATTTTTGTGTAGAAATAAATTATTAATATTAAGGTTTATGTGTGGTATGAGATGTTTTCTTTAAAATCTGTAGACAAATAAAAAACAAAGCAAGGTTGGTGAACTAATTATTTCAGCAATTTTTTTTTACTTTAGTTTTTCTACTAATAATTAGGAGGTTGATCTCACACATGCCATAAGAGAATGTTAATTATGATTTTATAATGTTATGTTGCCCTTGGAAAAGTAGAATTGATGTTTTCTAATCCTGTAATTTGGATAAATATTTAGGATTTTTTTGGAGAGCAGACCTTTTTTAATAGTTTTAAAGTATATATATTTTTAAGTTTCAAATTCAAAACTTTAGTTAAATCAGAAGACGTCTTCTTAAATAGAATTTAAGAACATAACTTTGTTATATTTATTGGGTAGATGGTGGCTAAATATCTTTTTCCTTTTCTAATTTTATTTTATTTGGTGTGTTTGTTGTTGTGAGCTAACCTACCTAGATTGCTTGCTTGCAAATTGCAATGTTTACACATCTCTAGGGATGGGGTGGGCAATAAGAAAATTAATTGGCTACAAATGTGTAATGTGTAAATGGACAAATTTTGGACTTTTCAAAGTTTCAAATTGGGCCTGTTTATTTTAGAACTTGGGGACTGGGCTTCATAATTTTTTGAACTTAAACGTATATTTGTAGGCTAAATGCAGAAAAATGTTGAATGGGGCTGGCTTTCTACAATCGAACATGTGATCACTATCTTCCCTCTAACATTTTGCCCAATTTGGGATTTTTTTTTTAAAATGTAAAGGCCTTTCCTTTTCTTTTCTTTTTAATATTTTCGAGTTCGACTAATTCGGACTCTCACCATAAAAACTCTACTGATTCCTACTCAGATTCATTAAAAGTTGGAATAAAGAAAAAAATTATAAGTCGAATTATCGTTATCTCGACTGCGCTGTTCGTAAAGGCTTTTTATTCTTGCACGAGTAGGACAACACTTTTTCTGACTTGTGACTTGTGGGGCTGAGAATGGCGATGAACGTGGCATGCTCCATCACCACACAGACAATGCAATTAACATTTCTGGCGTTTTGCATCTGTTTTTGGGCATAGTCTCTGCCTAACACACTCCATTTTTGTGATTCATGTACTGCTAGAGATGAGCAAGAAAAGCAAACAAAAAAGATAAAAAAAACTTGTGCTACCCATTACTATGAATAGATTTTACTAATGTTCGAGAACTGTTTTCAATCCTGATGTAATTATAAGTTGAATATCTAAGTTTAAGATAAAAAAGATTATTACGTTAGTAGACTAGAAATACATTGGATTAAGAAAAGAAAAATTATAAATGTTAAGTAACTTATAATTCTTATTCCATATTAGAAATATGTTGTTACTATTCTTAGAAAAGAAATTACGTTGTTACTCATAAATAGTGGCGGATTTAGAATTTTTTTCGGTGGAGCAAATAATTCATATTAAGATTAAAAAAATTGTATACTTTTTTTTTTCACTTTCATATATTTGTAGAAATCGTTGGTGTTTTAAGAACCTATAAGTTCGGAGAAAGTTAAGCGAAGTTCTTTTTTTTACAATAACTGTTTTGCTTGATTTTGTGTTATTTCTACTTTCTTTGATTTTATACCATTTAATTGTACAACAAAATTTAAATCATCATTTTTTTTATGACTACTAATAACCGTTTATACTAGAGTTGAACAAGATAAAAGAAGCGCTAAATGGAGAGAGAGAAAACTGTCACTCACTAAAATACAATAAAGTTGGAAAACATGGGCACAATCTATCCACATCCAATCCCAACCCTCCATTCCTTCAATCCAGCGTTGCACAACGCCTCATATCCCAAACCATATCCATTTTAAACAAAATCCCCAATAAATCATCTCCCTCCTCCGTTCTTCATTCACTCTCTCCACTCTCACCAATCCTCCCACCAACAATGTCTTCCTCCGTCGTCTTCAAGTCCTTCACTGGACTTCGCCAAACCCATCAAAACCCACATAAATTCCACTCCCAAACACCCCCAATTTCTCCCACCCACCGTCGCACCCTCCAAATCACCGCCAGCAGGTCTAGCCCCAAGCTCCAGAACCGCAACCTCAGAGTCGCGGTCATCGGCGGAGGCCCCGCTGGCGGTGCTGCGGCTGAAACGCTTGCCAAGAGCGGGATAGAGACTTACTTGATTGAGCGCAAGATGGACAATTGCAAGCCATGTGGAGGGGCAATTCCCCTTTGTATGGTTGGGGAATTCGACCTTCCACTAGACATAATTGACCGGAAAGTGACCAAGATGAAGATGATTTCTCCGTCTAACATCGCGGTGGACATTGGGCAAACCCTGAAGCCGCACGAGTATATTGGAATGGTGAGGCGTGAAGTATTGGATGCTTACTTGAGAGAAAGAGCTGCTGAGAATGGGGCGAAAGTGATTAATGGCCTGTTCTTGAAAATGGATATGCCTAAGGGTAGAGGGAACGACAATGCGCCTTACGTTCTGCATTATACGGAGTATGATGGGAAGAAGGGTGGGATTGGAGAGAAGAAGACGATGGAGGTTGATGCTGTGATTGGTGCTGATGGGGCTAATTCGCGCGTCGCCAAGGCCATTGATGCTGGGGATTATGAGTATGCTATTGCTTTTCAGGTACACTAACTTTGGTTTTCCTATGGTTCAGTACTTAATTGTGTTTGTCTTCCATGTATCTTCGTAATGAATCCTGCATCTTACAAGTAATATGTGAATTGCCAAGCTACCAATGTGTAGAATAAGTGACACCATTGTCTGGTGAAGTAAGGCTTGCCACATGCTTAAGGATTTGGAGTCTGCTTGAAAATTATTTGGGACATTCTTCTGAGAAAGAAGAGTCTTGATTGGGCGAAGGGTTACTTTATGTTGATGAGATCATGAATTCTAACTGTCATTTTGTTTGCAGGAGAGAGTTAAAATCCCAGATGACAAGATGGTGTATTACGAGAACCTTGCTGAGATGTATGTGGGCGATGATGTCTCGCCGGACTTCTACGGGTGGGTCTTCCCCAAATGTGACCATGTTGCAGTTGGAACTGGCACAGTGACTCACAAAGGTGACATCAAGAGGTTCCAGCTTGCCACAAGAAACAGGGCCAAAGACAAGATTCTTGGTGGTAAGATTATACGAGTGGAAGCACACCCTATACCAGAACACCCCCGGCCTCGCAGATTGGCAGGGAGAGTAGCACTAGTTGGAGATGCAGCCGGTTATGTGACAAAATGCTCAGGCGAGGGGATCTACTTTGCAGCGAAGAGTGGAAGAATGTGTGCAGAGGCAATTGTTGAAGGGTCAGAGAATGGGAAGAGGATGGTGGATGAGAGTGACTTAAGGAAGTACTTGGAGAAATGGGACAAGACATACTGGCCAACGTACAAAGTATTGGATATTCTTCAGAAAGTCTTCTACAGGTCGAACCCAGCAAGAGAGGCATTCGTGGAGATGTGTGCGGATGAGTACGTGCAGAAGATGACTTTCGACAGTTATTTATACAAGAGGGTGGTGCCTGGGAATCCTTTGGACGATTTGAAGTTGGCCGTGAATACCATTGGTAGCTTGGTGAGGGCTAACGCGCTTAGGAACGAGATGGACAAGCTTAGTGTATGAGAATCCATGTACTCAATTACCATTTACATGAGGTTTTTCTCCCACTTGTATGAGAACAATGGTAGATTATTCAGATTGTCTTGGGCCATTTATAAAAGAATCAACCTGTGAGTCATTGTCCACCTTGGGTCATCCTACATAATTTTTTTTCCATCTTCACCTATTTCTTAATATAACAATTTGAATACGTAATTTCTGTCTCCTTTCAAGACCTTTGGGGGTGTACAAGAGTCGAGGAGCTTTGTAAGTTTTAAGTGGACTCGATGATTTGTATTTAAATAATTAATTATTTGAAAATGTTGATTTCATGGATTTATTATTTATAAATGAATAGTTAATTATTTGAAAATTTTATTATTATTATTATTAGAAATTTGTCCTCGAATGTTACATTGCATGCTTGTTTTAGGCCAAAATTGTAGAGTAAATTAGAAATAGTAAATCGTAATTTTTCCTCTGCTAACAAAATACTAGTACTAGCTACACACAAGTGGAGGTAATCCTGTGTGGTTTGAAACAGGTGGAACTATGTGGGATGTGATGAGAGACTTTTTGTTGTTGACTCTTTTCCTACCGTCATTTTCTTTCTTTCTTAACCAACTCTCATAAGAGGAAGGAGCGGTCAGGATTAGCCGAAGAAGTCGGCGGTTTCTTCGGTGCACTGAAAGAAAATAGAAAAGCTCTTTTTCCAGTTTTTTAGTAATTTTTATGCGAAGAAAGAGAGGGAAGAGAGTATAAATAAAGAGCAGAAAGTAGGTGTCGAGGAAAAGCAGTGATTGATACTAGGCGTCTAGGCCCATTGGCGGATATACCAACTCCCTCACCAACCCATAAAACCCCAAATATATCAAAACCGCCTCCTCCTCACGCCTAAAACCCAAACTTCACTCTCTTTTCCTTTCCATTTCAACACTTTCTTCTTCCTTTTCTTCCATTACATCGCCTCATTTCTTAAAGGTACGTTCTTTTACCTCTTCCCCTCTTATTTCTTCTGTGTCTTTTAGATCTATAAAGGCCTTTGCTTTATGTGTTTTGAGCTGCCATTTCAATTGGTTTTACTCGTCTGAGGAATAACTTAATCTGGGTTCTCTGGGTTAGATCTGATTTAGTTGTCCGTTTGCTTCTTCTTTTGTTTCTTCTTTTGGGATTTCTTTGATTTGCATGATTTGAACTATCCATGTGTTTGAATAAAATGAAGGGTCCTTCCGATGGTTGTGTGATAGTGTTGTCCATGAAAGTATGTAGTTTGCTTGGGCTAATGAATAGGAGATGCACTTAGTGTTCCAGTTTTACCATCTGGGTGGATTTTAGTTGCCTTTGTTCATGCTACTACTACACTGCTGTTCTAAGTGTTCTTTTATCAATTTCTCAGTTTGCAGATTCAAGTTTTAAGCTGCGAATTGAGGCTACCCTGTTGTTTCTTCCCTTTTTGTCTTTCATTCTATTCTTTTTTTTTTATTGAATTACAGTGTTTGTGGTTCTTGAAGAGTCGAAATAGTATCGTGGAATATTCATATAAGATGGATTCTCTTGCTTGAGGTTGTCAAATTTGAATCTCCTGTTAGTTTAGCTCTTAGGTTTGTCTGGTATTTTCGCCAAATTCACTAATTTGCTGTCATCATAATTTTAATCACCTAGTTGAAAGTATTGACAATCTTTTCACCTATATTTGCTTGAAGGAATAGGCTTTGGATTAAAGCAGCTTTGATCTTCATCTTTAATCTAAATATTGCATGCAACTATACATAATTGTTTAACCGACCAGCATACAATTATGACTGATGCCCCGGAATGTAAATAGAAAAGAAAGACGCAAATAGTGAAAAAAGGAGCTAATATTATTCAACCCATTGCTTCTAGGTTCTAATTGTTCTCAGTAGTACTTATTCCTTTGGTTTTAAGGTTATGCTACATCCAAAATTTAGTTTAGAGTTAGAGCAAGGCTGATTGGTAAACTAACTGCATAGTTGTTATGGGGAGAAAACTGAACCCATGAAAACAAATTTAAGAGTGAGTTTCTGAAATTTGATTTTCTGATGAAGCTTCTGGCATACTTAGTTGCTTTGTCATCATGCTTCTGCGTGCTCATTCCAATGAAGTAGCATTTGTGGGATATGTGAATCTTGAATTTTCTTTATAATCTGTTAATTGGCTAAATTTTTTGGAGGTCATCTCATTTATGGACTGAGATTATGTCAATTAACTAAACCCTTTGACTTTTTTTCCCACATTCACAGAGATTCTAGATGGCAGCAATGTCAGCAGCTACCTTTTCAGTTGGATCAACTGTATCCTTTGGTGCCCAAGTAAGCCAACTTTCACAATCAAAGCTGGCAGCTGCAAGGTTCAACTCCCCAAACTCATTCGTCAGCTTCAGCGGTCTCAAGGCAGCAACATCTGTGAGTTGTGGATCAGATTCATCCTTCTTTGCCAAGGACAGTTGTGCAGCCCTTCGACGTTCTATGGTGCCAAAAGCTCAAAAATCGAGTGAAAGTTCACAGTATCATCTGAACCCTCAGGCTTCTTACAAGGTTGCAGTTCTCGGAGCTGCTGGTGGGATAGGTCAACCCTTGGCGCTTCTCATCAAGATGTCTCCATTGGTTTCACACCTGCACCTCTATGATATCGCAAATGTCAAGGGAGTTGCTGCTGATCTTAGCCACTGCAACACTCCCTCGCAGGTTCTGGATTTCACTGGAGCTTCTGAATTAGCCAGCTGTCTAAAAGGTGTAGATGTTGTTGTCATACCTGCTGGAGTTCCAAGAAAGCCTGGAATGACCCGAGATGACCTTTTCAATATTAATACTGGCATAGTGAAGACCTTGGTTGAGGCAGTTGCTGATAACTGTCCTGATGCTTTCATCCACGTTATCAGCAATCCTGTCAACTCTACAGTGCCAATTGCCGCTGAAGTTTTGAAGCAGAAGGGTGTCTATGATCCAAAGAAGCTCTTTGGTGTTACTACACTTGATGTTGTAAGGGCAAACACGTTTGTTGCTCAAAAGAAGAACCTCAAGCTCATTGACGTGGATGTACCTGTTGTGGGAGGACATGCTGGGGTCACCATTCTCCCCCTCCTATCCAAGACAAAACCCTCTGTTAGCTTCACCGATAAGGAGGTGCAGGAGCTAACTGTAAGGATCCAGAATGCAGGGACAGAAGTTGTGGAGGCCAAGGCTGGTGCAGGATCTGCTACACTTTCAATGGCATATGCAGCTGCTAGATTTGTCGAGTCTTCTCTTCGTGCCCTTGATGGAGATAGTGATGTCTACGAATACTCGTTTGTGCAGTCAGATCTCACTGAGCTTCCATTTTTTGCATCAAGGATAAAACTTGGAAGGAAGGGGCTTGAAGCCATTATCTCATCTGACCTTCAAGGGCTGACCGAGTATGAGCAGGAGGCCCTGGAAGCTCTCAAGCCTGAGCTGAAGTCCAGCATCGAGAAGGGTGTAGCATTTGCCCAGAAGCAACCGGTGGCTGCTTAGACTGAGTGAATTTGGTACTAAAATCCTGCCCTAACTGAAGTGAAATGCGCGTATTAGTGAGGTTTAGCAAAGCTGATAATTTTTACTGTGATTCACCTTCTCATCGGCACTTTCAGTTTTGTAGAATTTTTCCTTTTTTCTCTCTTTCTGGTGTCAAAGTTCTTCCATGACGAGATTTTTGGAGCGGTTATGACAGTGTTGTAGAATCCAAAGTTATAGTCATATTACGAAAGAGCATGTAATTGCTGGTTTTTATGGAATAAAGTGGCTGGTGTGCCTGGTGAACTGCATTACCTTAAAAAAATGATAATTTTAATTGGTCCGTTCTTATTTGCTAACTGTTGTTTTATGTTCAAATTTTGAGAAGTTTCAACTTTTACCGAGTTTCTTCTGAAAATTAACATTTGCCTTTTATGTCAAATAAATTGGAACACAGGAATGGTTTTGCCTGCAACTCCTGCTAGCCCTTTTGTTGATGGTACAAATTTGACATAAATCAGACACCGTATTATAAATCAGGAGGAGAAAAAAAAAAAGAGTTCCGTTTATCTGCGTTTTTCATCTCCCAAATGAATATGCAGCTGCCTGACTTTGCATATAAAAAACTAACACACCAAGTCCACGGCTCTGTTTATTATCAAATGCCACAACGAAGGGTTCCTCGATCGTACTTTATATCTTTTACTCACCAGGTGCTGCTGATAGATGGAGCATGAGATGGCAGGCAGCTTCTGATGCCTAATTTCCCGCCCATGGTATGGAGATCAAAGATGAGCTACTACAGTAACCATCTCGTAACAGGATGAAGAAACCTCCAGTCAATACCCCATTCTAAATTTTGTGCGCATGAGGCTCGTAGAAAGAAGGGTTAAACCCACCAAGTAGATGACTTGCAGCAGCATGCTGTCCAGGTCAAGTGCAAAACACCACCAGTTCAACAATCGCATTCTAACAACACAAGGATACAGGAAACAAGAGGACAAAACTGAAATACCATATGAACAGCAAGAATGGAAGGCACTCTCTTTAGCACTTCACTTTTGATATGCAACTCCCCACAATTCTGTTCTCGTTAATACAGTTCCACAATGTTATCCGAAAGCAATCCTACGCCAACGATTCCACCGTAGAAGCTTTTTCTTGTATTGGGCTCATGATCAGTGCAAATGATCCAAAATCTTCCTCTGCCACATGACCCTCACATTAGCTGGAAATATTTCCAGCTCCCCCAATGCTTGAGGATGTTTTATCCGACCTCAGACAATCATATAACAGCACCACTATTCTGTCTCCACAACAATTATAACTTACCAATAGTCATTGCAGGAGCAGCGTCCCTCACGAAAATGATGAAACCGAGTACGATCTCTAATTACAACTTCTCGATTATAAACCCCTGAAAGAACCTTAGCAAAATTGTGGCAATCAACACAGATGCGGAGATTCTTTGCAATTCTGATTGTTGTCCCAGGTGGTGTTGCAAGAACACCGAAAGCAATAGCCAATTTCTCACTATGGTAGGAGAGTGCATACCTCTTTTCGTCTGCCTCCAAGTTGTGCAACTCGGATGTTACCTCAGCAACATAGCCAGCAATCTTCAGCTGCTTATTAATCTCATGCAGCATCTCATAGACCTCATCATTCCGTGGATGGGCAACATCATCCGCAACAAATTCATGCACCTCACCTTTCAATTCAATTGAACTACAGCCAGGTGTGGTTTGTATCCCTTTCTCCTTCATAAACTTTCTCAGTTCTGCAACCTTCTCCCAGTTGCCAATGGAAGAATATATGTTCAGCAATAAAACATAATCCCCAGCTTCTTGAGCCTTAAGTTCAATCAAATGGCCTATCACACGCTCACCAAGTGTAACGTGACGATGAATTCTACAAGCCCCAAGCAAAGTCCTCCAAATTGTTGAATCTGGCTTGACCCCCATTGACAATATAAGCTGATATGCCGGATCAAGCTCACCAGCACGACCCAAAAGATCAACCACACATCCATAATGATGAATATTAGGAACTATACCAAAGTCATTTTTCATCTTCTCCAAAACCATCATTCCCTCTTCAACCAACCCGCAATGACTACAAGCTGAAAGAAGTCCTGTAAAAGTCTGACCATCAGGTAAAATTCCCATTCTTTGCATCTCTTTAAACGCTTCAATGGCTTCTCTGCCATAACCATTCATTGCAAAACCAGAAATCATGGCGCTCCACGTAACTACATTCTTACTAGGCATACCCTTAAACACACCATAAGCCTTGTCCAAACACCCACATTTCGAATACATCACAATTAGTGAATTACACAGCTTCATAGCACCGCCGAATCCACGCTCCACAACATAACCATGAACCTTTTCTCCAAATTCCAACGCACCCAAATTCGTACAAGCTTGTATCACAAGCAAGCATGTAACATCATCTGGTTCACACCTCAACTCCCCACTAACCAACCCATCAAATAAACCCAAAACACCTCTTGTCCGGTGATTACGCAAAAAACTAGAAATCAAAACATTCCAAGAAACAACATCTCTTCTAGGCATTTCTTCAAACACTTTGCACACTTCGTCCCCCCTCTCGCAGACGGAGTATAAATCCATCAAACTCGTGAGCAATAAGCAATCTGACAGAAACCCTCTTCGTAAAATCAAGGAATGAAGCTGAAACCCACCAAATAAATAGAGAATTTTGATAAAACACTTGATAAGAAAAGTTAAAGTTACAGCGTTTGGGTGTAGCCCTTTACGGCACATTTCTTGGAACAAAGAGAATCCATGGAAGGATGCACTGTCGGAGATGGAGTAAGCTCTTATTAATGTGTTGTAGTGAAATAGAGATGGGTTCTTGATTTGAGAGAAGAATTGGCGGGAGAAGGTGAGGTCTTGGAATGGAGGGAGGGATATGCGGGATAAGAAAGGGAGGGAAATGGAAGGGTTTTGCAGGAGCGAAGTGAGGATTAGGTGGGCATTGATTTGGAGAAAGTGGGGTTTAGAAGTGCATGATTTGATGAGGGGAATCAACTGATGTTGGCCTCTTTGTGAGATTTTAATCATTTTTGGCTCTTGTTCTGCTTTGCCTCCACCTTTCAAAACAATCGCTTCCGTTTTAATTGGAACTTTGCTTATTCATTTTTTTAGTAATTTTAGTCCCTTCCTGCTTTCGCCAAATTCAAAAACCGCCTCGAACTAACCTTATTTACTTATTGCCCATTTTTCATTATTTTAGTTATTAAAAAATATTTCCTTATAAATCACCATTTCATCTTAACCATATGGAAGTCTGGTTGTGCGGCTGATATGACGCGAACACAAGTAATGGAAAAAGTAGTCAAGTTTATGAATCCTAATATTCTAATTATTAATTTCATTTTTTTTCACTAATTATAATTAATACTCCCTCTGTCTCCTGTTAACTGTCATTTTTTTACTGAATATTACTGTATACTTGATTTTTTTATATTTATTTTACTGAATGTTACTGTTTCAAAAAATCATTTAATGGGGACAGAGGAAGTAGTTTTTGGATTCCCAAATTTTAGTAGGGAAGTGTAATTACTAATTACAAATATTTCTAAACCAAAAGAATGAGGAGAACAGTGTTGTTACTAATATTTGGGAAGAGTTTTTTCAGATATATCCCTAGTTGTTTAGTTAAATTTGTGTTCGTAAAAAAAATTCGATCAAACTTTTAAATGATTAATTCAGTGCTCGTGTTTATAAAAAGATTAGGGGTGTCAATTTGGGTCTACGGATCTGGACCCGGCTCGCCCAGGTTAGACCCGAACCCCATCCGGTCGGGATCAGACTCGGCTCCGATAAAAATAGGACTACTTTTTGGGTCCCAGTCCCAGCCCGGCAAGTATTTCCGGGTCCGGGACCAGACTCGGAAAAAAATGGACCCGAATTTTATTTATTTTTTTCAAAATAAAACAATTTTGAACCATCTCTTATTTTTTTCTTTGGGCCGCAGCCCAAACTCACTCTCTTCTCTCTTTTCTTTTCTTTCTATCTCTTTTTCTTTTCTGTTTTTCTTCTTCCTCTCTTCGGTTCTTTCTTTCCTTTTTTCTTTTCTTTCCGCAGCAGCGCCGGCACCACACCAAGGATCGAAAATCAGGTGGTCGGGTTGGTAATTTAGTGCTGGGTTGATGGTGTTGAAGACGAGGATTGGGCATATATAATTCCTCATTCTAGTAATTTTTCTACTTTAATCTGCACATTCGCAAAAGATTTGCAATTAAATCAAGACTCACAATGTGGGGCTTAAATATTCGTAAAAGATTTGCAATGAACCTCTAAATACTTAATTTAGTCGTGTTTGCAATATACTCTATATTACATAATAATTATATTATTGCAAAAACACAATAACTATATTATTGTAACTATGTTACCTATTTAAAATTAATATTCAGCATATTATACCTATTAAAAAAATCAAGGCCAGATAATAATCAAACAAGATTATATACGGAAAAAAAATTAAGAGCCACAAAGTGGGACAACAAATATGCTAGTAATAACGTAAAAACATGAAGAAAAAAAAATGGGATCAAAAATTTGTTCTCCAACTAAAACTAGAAGCTTATATCAAAAAAATAAAACAAAAAACTAGATTAGCCATCTGATTGGAATTCTAAATTTGTACTGAAAGCAAGAAAAATTAAAAGTAGCATCAATTCCAAAAGACTACTCTTAACAAGACAACACTAAAAGAGCTAAAAAAAAAAGGAAGGTTAAACGAGCATTTAGCAATTAGCACATCCTGGTAATGCATGGACCATGGTAGCTAGCTAGCTAGCATGTAAATTCCACTTAAACAAAAAAACACAGGCTTCTGTGACTAGCTCTATCAAAAGACATAACATAAAAAACACAAAACTAATCACAACTGAGGAGATGATGAGTCCATCAAGAGGAATTTGACTTCCTCATCTTCTCGCTCCAATGTCTCATCATCATGATCATCATACATAGCTTGGAATGCCCTAACTTACATGCAATCACCAAAAGAAGAAGCAGCTCCCATATCCATGATGCTCATAAGCCTCCTCTTCTTGTAATTTGCCTTGAAACAAGCCTGCCTTAGCCTCTTAGTCTGTCTTTCAAGTGGCTTATCCGGCCATCGCTCAACTTCCTTCTTCTTCCTCTCCAGTATCTCAATTGCATACCTATATGTCCTCTTCTTCTCCTCTCCCACCACCCTCTCCGATTCCTACATTTACAAGAATACACAACAATAAATCAACACAAAATTAAGCACATTAACTACAATATTAGCTAGGGAGAGCTTTGCTTGAGTCCGGATTAGTCGACGACTCATAAAATGTACTACTACTACCTTGAGGCTGTTGGTTACGTTCTGCAAGCTCATGAGCTTCCGATGAGGCCATCTTCTTATACCCAATTCTCTGCATCTTTTCTTGAGAAGAGTGAGGCCAACATTCATTTCTTTAGCAGCTTGGGTTATTTTCATGCAAAAATGCTGAGATATGAGTTCAAATGATAACATGCTAGACTTGATCAACTTCTCCTGATCCACAACAACATCAACTGATGATAATCTGCTCCTTTCTTCATCATCAAAATAACTAAGATCATCATCACCAACAGTACCGTCAAATTTGATCATCTCATGATTCTCACCAACATCAGTAGTAATAGTAGTGGTAGTAACTGTGTTGTGATCTTGATCAGGTAGAAGCAGGGGATTGTTGGTGTGAAATAACGGGAGGAGCTCGTCAAAGAAACAAGACCCACTCTCATGGGAAAGATTGCAACCAGTACACTTCTCAGAAACTAGTCAATAAGAAAGAAAAACTAGAATGAGACAGAAATTGAAGAAATCAAAAAACCCATTTCATAAAAACTTACAATAATTACCTCGTTGCTTCAGTACAATGTCTAGAGAATCATATAGGGAAAGGTCTCTGAGGCCATGAATCCCCGTGTAATTAGGAAAAGCAGAATACTCATCCTCAAAAGCACCTATAACTTCAGAATTGAATTGATAATCCATGATTGCAGAAGACACAAACCCATTTCCACTGCAAAAAAAAGTTTGTTACTACACTTTGTACTTGCTAAAAACAATATAGTTAAGAACAAATATAGCAAAGGACCCATTTGGGCAACTTACCTAATAACATCATGATTTGATGGGTACTGCTGATATTGAGATGGAAAAGCAACCAGCTGCTGTTCTTGTTTTGGTTCAATGGCAGCCATTTTTAATGTTATGTGGAGAAGAGAGGAGAGGAGAGGAGAGGAATTTTACGTTTGAAGTGAGTGAGGGAGTGGTAGTGAGGAAGGCGATGGGTCATGGAGGGAAGTTTATATATCATGACTCTGAGTCGTAATTTAATTTAATTGATTATGATTATTTAGGGATTGTGCGCCGTCGCATGGATATAATATAAGTATAACTGACCAATCCATGAATCATCACCTATTTATTGGTTCCTGTGTGTGCGCTTGTGAGAGTTACGATATAAATTTCAATGAGTGCATTAATTCTTCCTTGTAATTGCTGCTTTTGGATCATGTATTGTACTGTACTGCTCCATAAAACAAGCCATTATCATTCATAATTATCTCTTCACCCACTCTAATTATAGTATGATCAAATCCCTTTAATCGGTTTTTTTTCGGTTTGTCCTATTATATTTTATACTCACTCTTCCCATCTTATAAAAGTGTCAAAGTATTCGCATCGATATATTGATATAAATTTATATATTTTATTTTATCAAATATTATTTTTACCTATATTCTCAGGACCGGATTAAACCGAAAGAAATTAACAACTTAAGATTCGTGGAGTTGCATTAATTAGAAGCCTAAAAGTCTATCAAGATTCGGCGTGGTATAATAATCTAGTCATTCTCATTCCTAATTCCCTATCTTCGATCTCCTTTCCTCTAATCTATGCAAGTAATTATCTTTGTTAGAATCTAAGGCCATCAAGTGTACGTATAAACTGTAGATTTTTAAATTAGCGCTAATACTAGCTAACTTCTATTAATTAATTAATGAAGATTATAAATTTCAAGATCGAAAGTGTAGGTATGGTTAACTAAATAATCGGTCGTAAAATTAATTTCTCGATAGACATGAAACATCATTGTCAAAATTTCTCAAATACAAATAACTTTTTTTCCTTTTTCGAACTACATATGTATATATGTGCATGGATGGAAGACAAAAGTAAATCCGGTTATTGGATGTTTGATTCTAACAAGGACAGGCTACGTGCCTACATTAAGCGTGAGAAACTATCTTATCTTTACCTTATAAGTCACTAACAAAAATCTTAATCGTGCTTTTTTCCCAAAAAATAATCCATCATTAAGCATATTGACACAAGGCAAAATGATTACTTCCAGCCACCCTTATTGATCTTGTTTAATAATTACACTTCGATAATCCCAAACCCCGGCCAGATAATTAGATAATTACCCTTTAGACAATTATAGTAAATTAGTAATTATCGTAATCTTTATGACTAATCGTAAATTCATGCTAGCATTGATAGGATAAAGTCCTCTTCATTCCTAAAAAAATGTCATTTTAATTATAATTATATATACTAAAGATACGGTTAGGAACGGTTTTTTGAGTGCTCTTTTAATTTTTCAACAAAGATTTAGCCAATAAAAAATTAATATGATAAAAGAGAATTTATTGATTGGGTAAATACATGAGAAATATAAAACGATATTTTATATGGAAGGGAGGGAGTAACAATTTAACTCCTTATTTAAGATGTTAAAATGTCAATTTTGTTTTTTGTTGGTAAATAACGACTTTTCATTACTAAAGATTTATAAAACAATCGAGTTATTTAGGACACAATCCGTCTCAACAATCAGATATGCCTAATACAGATTACACACCGATTGCTCTTCTGCTATTACTATATTTTGCAATTTACTTCAAATTAAGTTCAAAGTCCAAAAAATAAAATTCAATTTTCAATTTTATAAAAACACATTTCGCAGTTACTATTTATTACTCCCTCTAGTCTCCATTAAATGTCTTTCTGAAACAGTAACAATCAGTAGGTTTAACACTAAAAAGTCAAGTAAAATGTACAGTAATATTTAGTAGCAAAACGACATTTATTGGAGACTAGAGGGATTACTACTTGGTATTAGTTGGGGCATATATGGGAGGTGAGTTACAGGTTGATAGTGACAAATTAATAATTAGCTAGCAAAAGATGCATTTTATCATGGGCCTACCAAAAGATCTTGGCCCGGGAGCCCAGGAATTAGCATTTTTTATTCCACTGTCTGGACTATCCATCTAATGCAACAAATCCCCTAATCTTTCAGAATTGACAGTCAAAGCTATGAGTTGGCTGGTGGCGATCCCAAAATCCACCAGAAAATTTTCCAGCTACAATATTCCTCCTCTATAAATAAGAAATCTTGGTCTCCTCCTCCTTGGGGTGTCTCAAAAATTAATTGCGATGCATCTAAGGTAGATAACAGTCAAAGGGTGGGAGTAGCGGTAATGTGTAGAGATGATTTAGGCAGAATCAAGGACGGTGTGTATTATGTGTTCCTTTATTCCTCAGCGTTACCATCATAAGCTATTGCAATTACAGAATCTGTCACCTTGGACTCCTCCGGGAAGTTTGATAATGTGATTATTGAGACGGATTCCACAATCCTTCACAAACCTGTACTCTGGGAGATTGAAGTTATTGTCTTGAATATTAGAGATATGATAAGGTTTTTGGAAAGTTGTATTTTTGCTAAAATTCTTAGAAGTGCTAATAGTGTAGGGGATTGACTTGCTGCAATTATTAGGCTTCATTTTTGCCCTCACGATTGGATTCAAAATCCTCCTCATTCTCTTCTTGCTTTGTTATGAAAGGATTTTTTTGTTCCTATGTTTTCTTAATGAAAAGTTGATGATATTCTCGAGAAAAAAAATTCTTTCAAAACTTTGATTTAAAAGATGAACTATTTATTCAAGGTAATTAATCCATTTTCTATTAAAATTGTAACAAAAAATTATTAAATCATATTTTTGTTTCTTTTTCATTAATTATAATTAAAAAAATTGAGAAAAGAATGGAATGATGAACTTGGAGTTTTTTTTCTTCCGGGTTTAATGAACTTGATCTTTTGAAAATTTTGATGGAAGTATTTTTACTTTTGTAGAAAATAACTTGATCAACAAGAGAACCATAACCCGCTTAGCACCAATAAATAAGTCACACGTCTATTACATCATGGGCGAGCAAAACACCAATGTCTCAAGAATATGCACTAACTCATGGCACCCAGATCATAAGATATAGGCTCATGGAGAGGAATTCTGCTAAATTAACTTCCCAAAACGCAGTATTAAAGAAACTAACCGAGATGAATTACGATGAAAATTGGTCTTTTCGCATTTGATCGATGGTCCAGAGGGTGGTCCGCTATTTATTCTTTTTTCCCCTCTTTTCTCATTCATTTTTAATTTTTAACTCTTCTGCAACGTAATCTACTGGGAACATTATATAGCTCAAGACGCCCATGCATTGGACGTTATAGGAAAAGGGGGGAAAATTGTTTGCTCATAATTAAGGAAACTGGAAATTAAGAGAAGAAAAAATAGCATAAAACGGTAGCCATAAAAGTTTAGCAGTCACAAACTAGGACATCCAAGTAGTAGCTTATAGCTTGGTGGCCAAAAAGAAGAACAAGAGAATCTGACTTTCAGATGAGTTTGCACTAGGTAAATCTAAAGAACTTCAGTTTCTGGATTTACCTCCTCTTCCACGTCCACGGCCATATCCACCTCTTCCACCGCCACCTCTTCCTCTACCACCAAGTGGCTTATTAGCATCAGGCTTTATTTTCAAGTCCTCGGGCAAGGGAAGTATGTGATCCACACACTTCCTGAAGCTGAAATCATCAACAGTGCCATCATTCCTAATGAGGAAGAAGCATCGACTCTTCCACGTCTGATGGAATCGGACCTGGAAAGCTTTGATCCCACCACCAACCTTCTTTTCAGGCTCTGAATGACCATCCTTTAGCAACTCCAACAATGCCATGTGTTCATACTATAATACAAACCAACAAACAAGCTAATCAATGGATTACAGTAAATAAGGGTAAAAATTGACTCCAATGTCAACAGACTAATACATATTAAAAGCAACAAAATCTTGTTTTAAAATAATTACAGTTCCAGGCATTGATTGTTTGGCATGAAAAAACTTTATTCACAATGAAAGCACCCATCACACAAGCATGATGTTATGTATGGCACAGAAGCCTGGAGCTCAAATAGTTTATGTAGCTAAATTAAGGTGATGGTAGGGGGGCAGAATGGCGTACCCTTATTACCATCTTATCTAATTCTGGCAAACAATGGACTGCTTACTCAAAAAGGGAATGCTCAAACAAGTATTCTGTATTTCAGACTTTAAACAAAGTATTGATCCTGATTTCGATGAAAATCCCATCTCACTCAAGGAAATATGAATAAGGTAAAAACATTCAAGTTCTCTCAAGGGGCAATGGTATTTGAGTTATGCTTCAAGCCATAAACAAGACTTGAGAATTGCGACAGGCACACTGTGCTCTTGGGAGATTTTATTGGATGAAAATCAACTAAACCTCAAAATCTAGGCACAGCTGAATGCACTACAAATAAATATAGTGGTTATGTTGCTTGTAACCCGTCTACATGATTTTTATTCAAAATTTAGTACTAATTGATGCTGAAAAAAGTATGAAAGTGCATGCTTGTAATCCGTCTAAGTTTAGTACTAATTGATGCCAAAAATATTCAATGTCCCTTTTTTACCTTCAGTCTACCCAGCCATTTTGTTTTTCAATTCAATTTCCCATTAACTAATGTTCAACTTACCGAAAAAAAGAACAAAATTAATGTCCATAACACCAGATAAGCTTTCCAAATCAATGCAAATGATATTATCGCACAAAAATTCCCTACCATGAACTCCAAAGAAAACAGTACATACCCACACTTGGTCATTTACCCAACAACACAAGAGATGCAAGTTTTCCACATTAACATTACAGTACAAAAAAAGCATAAGACAGTACCTTGTTGAGATTGAGATTAGGCGGCCAATAATGAAGAAACCCATAAAAGTAATCAAACATCTCTACCGATGACCCGAAACTCTTCGGACCCAATTGAACCGGACCAGTTCTCTTCTCCTTCTCCCCCTCTTTCTTCTCCAGTCGCTCCTCTTCTACAGACTTGTCATCTACCTTCAGCTTCTTGGACGCGTCGCCGTTCTCTTCCTGTGCTCCCTCCCCATCCCTTGTACGCTTTGCGCCATTCGAGCTCTCGACAAGATCCATATCCTCTACCGCTGAGTCAACCATTACTGGGTTGGCCTCCATGGGCTCAGTTGCCGTCTCGTCTGGTTGTGTAGTGTTAAGGAAGGCTAAAACCCTAGTAATGGCGATCTGAGGTTTTGTGTTCTACTTCACTAGACCTGATTTTTAAAACCAATAATTCATGCATTTAAGATGCTCTTATGGGCCGGGCAAAAACTTTTGGGCCCTTTCCGCTTTAAGGGCTTATTATGACTTTTTCTCTCGTCTTTTTTTTTTTTTTTTGGGGGGGGGGGCATTTATGACCTTTACGGTAAAAAAAAAAGGGGTACTTGCTATATTTTCACAATATAATGTAATGGTTGCTCATTTTTATTCGTTTGTGTGTCAAACTAATTATGCTTGCTTTTTCGAATTATATCAATTAACTCCTACAATTAATTATTTATATTTAATTTTATTGATACAATACATCGTATCGATTAATAAAATTATTAATATTAAAAGTTAATATCTCTAGTCTTCTTCTTAAAAAATAAAGGGTATTGTGAAAATTTAAATAGTAATTTGGGTGTTAGATTTAGGCGTATTTAATTAAATCGCTCAACTAATAAATAAATTACTTATGGGGTTAGTGGTTATAATTATAAATGAAGAAGTGAACAAAATTTGAATTTTTAAAATAATATTCACATGAGATCAATATTATATATAACCCCGCTAATAGTTGAGCAATCAAATTGAGCGCTTCTGAACAGAAAAACATGAATCATTTCATAATTTTTAAGTGTCATTGCCCCGCTCAACTCATACTAGGGTAAGTAAATTTATTCAAATTCAACCGAACTGATCTGAATTTAATTTTTTTTATCTGATCTGATTTAAACTGAATCCATTCAGTTATTGTTCACTAAGATCCAATACCGAATCTAACCGAACAACCAAATAACCTGGAATTTCGACAAAATGCCTACATTTTCTTATATAATCCGAACCAAACCGAAATAGTGATATTTGGTCAGTTATTGATTGAATTTACTTGAATCTGAATACGATCAAACTATCTCGATTGTAGTTTAGTTGAAAATAAAGTTGAATTGATCCGATCCAAAACCATCTAAGATTTAGTACGTGTTTGGCGTTCCGGTTCTACTCGGGAAAGTCATTTCCCGAGTAGAAAATTAGAGGATCCAAATGACTTCTTGGAAAGTCATTTTTAAAGCAAGGCCAAATTTGGCCTTGCAATGCTCCAGTGGCGATTGAAAAGGACTTCTCTCTCTCCTATTTTTTTTTTATTTCATTTTAATTTTTTTACTTTATATAACCAACAAAATAAATTAAAAACTACCATAATAAAATCTCTACCTCAAGATAAATAATTCTAAATCCACTTTTCCTATTTTTATTAATTTTTTTAAAATGGGTTTTATACCCTTTATGGTCATTTTACATCCAAACCATAGTTTTGAAAAACTGTTTTACCAAACATCTCAAGTATCTAACTTTTCCATTTACCAAAAGTCATTTTCCCACAAAACTTTTCCCACAGAACTTTTCCAACTAGAACCGGAACGCCAAACAGACCCTTAATCAAATTCGATCTAACCCGACTCATGGTAACCTCTATGGTACAGATAAACCCCACGAGTACTCGTTGCGGAAAAAAGAAACGACACCCAACTTATTAGGCGTAATCGTCATTTAGATGGATCATCATGGTTCGCACAAAAACAAGGTTTTTTTTGCATGAAGCCCCCTTGTACTATAAAAAAAAACAGACTCCTCCCCTCAACTTTAAAAATTCAATACTACCCCCTGAACTCAAAGTCAATTGCAAAGCCCAGTCCCTCCGTCAGTCAACCCTGGCGTCCGTCCGTTTTAACCTTTTTTTGCCGGCTTCGCCATTTCTTCCTCCCGGTTGCTCTGCTACTCCTCCTGACATGATTTGACATTATTTAAATTTTAAAAAATAGTTTTGTGTTGCATGTGTAAATTTAAAAAAATTATTTTGTAAATCATTTTGTAAAATCATTTGGGACAAAATTAAACATTTTATGTTCGCCAAAAAATTCTATACGAACCCTAAAAATGCTTTTTTGGAAAAACTGAGAGACGACGAAGCTTGAAGACGACGAAGGAAAAGAAACCCTAGAAGTTCTTTCTAACATCACCGAGAGAGCGAAGGAAGGGAAGTAATTTTATTTCTTGCGGCTGCGAGTCGACGAAGGGAAGAAAGGACCCACCATCACAGTACTAAGTATTCTTGTCTCATCCTCAGGAGCAAGGCGAGTGAGTTGTCTATTCTTGTTGAAAAGTTTACCTTTTACTTTATTCGTTTAGGGGTTTGAATTAACAAATATTCTTTTAGGGTTTTGAGACCAGAAAATGGAAATTGGGACCATTTGTTGTTGTCGTTTACCCTTATTTTGTTTTAATTTATTGTTTAATTGTTCGTTGACCATTTAATAATACTAGAGAACACAACAATGACAGGATGCTAATTACTATAAAGCTTTTCATGAGGGGAACATGGATTCTACTTCCAAATTTACATTATGTGGATGTAGAGGAAGTGTGTTTCCAAATTGAGCATGATAGGCTGACATTAGAGCACCTAAATAATAAAATTAGGGAACATGGATACCATGCTACTGCTCTACATTTAGAAGCAAAATACCCATGGCAAGAGATGGAGGAAGGATGCAAGGGTTTGAGGAAGGAGAAATATCTGAAGAGAATGACCGCAGAAATGGAGAGGAATGGTGAGGATACACTAAAAGTGTATGTGGAACATAGAGTCAACACCCCCATATTTGTGGTCAATCTAGAGAGTAGTGATGAAGAAATTCATAGTGTAGGAGGGGATGTTAATGATGATTCTGGAAATGAAGTAGACTGTCCTCTCTTACTGCCCACCGGTGCAGATGTAGGCCACAATGGCAGCCATGGTGGTAATGGATTTCACGGTGAAGGTGTTGATTGTGATGAAGTACTGGTTGAAAGTTGTGATGATGATAGTGAGGACTGTGGTAGAGTAGGTGCAAGTGGTGTTCAATGTGAGGAGGGGATTGAAGTAGAGGGAGTGGAGGACTGTGGTAGGGTAGGTGCAAGTGGTGTTCAGTGTGAGGAGGAGGAGGTTAACCCTAATAATAGGTCAGACCATACAAATTATAGGCCCAATTTAGAGGAAGATGGGCCTAGTTGCAGCTACGATGTGTATGGAAGTGAAGCACCTCAAACATATAGTGATGTAGATGATACTGAAAGTAGTGATTCCGACTTGAGTTATTTTGTGGACACTGAGGATACTGAAGATGAGGACATCTTTGATATAGATGAGGTGGAATTGAATTTTGGTGGAGTACACGATGGGGGGTTTCACCAACCCAGAAGTGACAGGGTCAATAGGCCAGCAAAAGCAAGTTATGGTCCTGGTGTGCTTGATGTTGAAACTAATTATGAGGACAGTGACAACCTGGAAACCCCACCAAATAGTGATAGTGATGATGATGATAGTGTACGGGGAAGGCAGAAGTTTCCAGAATTCAATGAGAGGAGAGATTTGGGTCGAGAAGTTGAGTTACAGGTTGGAATGCATTTTGCAACTCCTGATGTATTTACGAAGGCTTTGAAGGCTTACTCTATTCATATAGGGCATGACTACATGTATATGAAGAACGAGAAGAGTAGGATCACTGCCATATGCAGGAATAAATGTGGATGGAGAATACATGCTTCTCCATCGGCAGATAGGAGATCCTTTCAGATTAAGACCTTCAAGAGAGTCCATTATTGTGGAAGGGATGTCCAGAATAACAGAGCAACTGCCAAATGGATAGCTAATGCATATTTGGCAGACTTCAAGGAAAATCTGGATATGGATTTAGAGGCACTTGGAAGCAGGATAAGAAAGGAGAAATTTATTCAAGTTTGTAATTTTAAGCTTTTTAGAGCAAAGCAGTATGCACTGGAATTAATCGAGGGTGAGCATGGTGAGCAGTATAAGCAGTTGTGGAGCTATGCTGAGGCTATCATAACTTCAAATCCTGGTAGCTCAGTGAAGATTACTGCTCCAAATGGCGTGTTCCAAAGGTTGTACATGTGCCTTGCTGCTTGTAAAAATGGTTTTATTAAGGGATGTAGACCATTTATTGGCATTCATGGTTGTCACCTCAAAGGGAGATACAAGGGACACTTACTATCAACAACAGGAAAAGATGCAAATGGAAACATCTTCCCTATTGCTTGGGCAGTAGTGGATTCTGAATGCAAGACCAATTGGCTGTGGTTTTTGGAATTGTTACAGGAGGACATTGGGTCACTGGAAGAGAAATGAATAATGTCTGACAGGCAAAAGGTAAATTACAATATTGATTCCATCATTAGTATTTGAATTTAAAAGTTTGACTAACATTTCATCTCTTATGCAGGGATTGCAACAGATTTTTGACACTGTGTTGAAGGACGTGGATCACAGATATTGTGTGAGACATATCTAGATGAATTTCAAATGTGAGTTTGGAGGGAGCAAGTATCTGAAAGATCTACTGTAGGAAGCGGCCAGAGCATGCACAACCACCAAATTCAACATTATAATGGAGAGAATTAAGGACCAAAATCCACTGGCATATGCATAGTTGAAGAGGATACCTACACAGAGGTGGTCAAGGCATGCTTTCAATAGCTGGGTGATGTGTAATATTCTACTGAATAACCTTTCAGAGAGTTTTAATGCCTACGTCAGGTAATATTTTTCATAGTTGTTGTCAAACTTTGTGTTCATTAATTTTTTTATTATACAGCAAGTATCTCATTTGTTAGTTTTTGTATGTGTTTCATAGACTGGCTAGGAAGAAGCCAATAATCACTTGTCTTGAGACTATTAGAAGGTTGCTAATGAGGAGGTTCTACATGAAGTACCAAGGGATCATGTTGTATGAAGGGACAATCTGTCCAAAATGGTTCAATAAGTTGGAGAGATGTATTCAAGATAGTCAGTCCTACATTATGTTCCCTCATTCACAACTTCAAAAATTTGAGGTAGAGCACTTCAATGGTGAGAAGAGCATTTGCGATTTGGAACTGAAGACCTATTCTTGCAAGATGTGGGACTTGACTGGAATTCCCTGTAGGCATGCCTCAGCTGCCTACATGTTCAAGAGACAGAATCCTCATGACTTTGTACCTATGGCCTATAAGAAGAGCACATTCTTGGAAGCATATAAGGATAAAATTTTGCCAGTTCCTGATAAAAGTGAATGGCCATTAGTTGAAGGACGTTATGAGGTGGTGCCTCCTGAGCATTTGGTACAACCTGGCAGACCTAGGACTAAGAGAATGCGAGAAGCTGGTGAAGCGGGGCCACCCAACCCTACCAAATTGAGAAGGATTAGGGTGAGGATGAGGTGCATAAATTGCATGGCCACTAGTCATAATATAGGTAGTTGTCCTGTGCCTTTGAGGGCTGACATACCACCAGTAAGGAGGAGAACAAGAAGAAGACATGCAACAACTGAAGCAAATAGTAAACCTCAAGATGCAATAAATAAACCAGAAGCAGGCTCTGATGTGCAGGTATACATATTTATTCAGTCATCTTTAATATATATGCATAACCTTAATATAATGTTTTCTAATTTCTGACAATATGCAAGGACAATAAGGTCCAGAGCAAGCTCTGCAAGAAACACATCAATGGCTTCTTCAACTCCATCAATGACTTCTTCAATTCCATCAATGACCTCCTCCACAATGCCTTCTTCAACTCAATCAATGACTTCTTCAATTCCATCAATGGCCTCTACCACAATGGCTTCTTCATCTCCATTAATGACTTCTTCAATTCCATCATTGGCCTCTACCACAATACCCTCTCCACTTCCAGCTAGGACTCCACTGGTCATCCCTTCAGTAGTGCCCCCAGCCAGGAATGATGCTGAGACAACAACCCAGAGGCCAAGGAACCAAAGGATGTCGAGACCAAGTGGAGTCAGTCGCAGCTTCAACCCTCCAAGGCCAGTAAATACATCCAGTGCACCTGAACCAGTCCCTCCACCACGAAATCCATTGTCAAGAAATCACATTACAACAAGGAGATGGATTCCTTGATGGACAAGATTTTAGTGCATATTTTGGATAGATTGCCAAGGCCAGTATTTTGGATATATTTTAGTGCATATGATGGGTAGCTTTTGTGTTAATGATGCAAAACAAAAGTAGCTTTTGATTGTTTTGGTGTAGTTTTTGCTGACTTCTTTGGATGGAAAAACTTTTTGTGCAAAACAAGGGTATCTTTTGTGTTGATGGTGCATTTTTTGGATGCAAAACAGGGGAAATATATTTGCCAATTTCATGTTTCATGTAAATGTTTTCATAATATGTCTATCTAATGTTTATAAATGTTCATGGTGTATTTTTTGGATGCAAAACAGGGGAAATATATTTGCCAATTTCATGTAAATATTTTCATAATATGTTTGTCTAATGTTTATAAATATTCATGGTGCATTTTTTGGATGCAAAACAGGGGAAATATGCTTGTAGTTTATAAACCAAGTTGTAAATGTTTATAAACCTGGATCCTTGTAAATGTTTATGTTATCATAGTATGCTCTTCATAATATATTTGCCATTTTATCTAGTAATCTTATAAATCGAACATACGAAAACTAAATAATTTCATTAAGCAGGATAATTAAACCAAAGTTTCATCAAGGGCATTACATCATAATTTGTATGCCCAACATCCTGGGCATCACACCAATACAAAAACAACTAAAACAGAGAATGGCAGCCATCATCCTGGGCATCACCAACACAAAAACATCAAGAACAACCATAACAAAAACAACCATCACCCAACACAAAAACAATCCCACCCCCAATAACCCACATGGACCCTAATCATTAAACGGAAACCAGACCATCATCCTCATCGGGAGACTTCTCCCTCTTCCTCTTCCTTCCAGGAATATCCTTCATATCGCCATGGTAGACATCACTTGCATCTAGGACCTACTGCGCCATGGAGATCTCCATCTTGACTATGCTCTGCCACTGTTCCATAAGCATTATACAGACCTTAATGCTCCCCAGGGCTTTGTTTAGATGCTCCAGGTACTCCCTAACTGGCCTTGTAGAAAACCAATTCTGAATCCGACCCTGTTCCTGCAACAAAAATCTCTCATGGTTCTTGAAACGCTTCAAGTCTTATTCCACGCGACGCTTCTTGAAAAGGAGGTTTGTCCCTGCCTCACCGGAGTTGTTGATGGCCATGAGTGACTCCTCAATAAACTTATCCTTCACCAAATTGTTAATCATTGTGGACAGAGACAAGGAGTATTACTAAATGAAAAAGGAAAGGAGAGTAATGAAGAATGTGGTGTAATACACACAATTTATAGCTGAGATAGTTGTCTTTTGGCATTCAACAGACGCATATAGTGGTTGTTTGTTGGTTTGCCAATGTTTGGATTCCCAACAATAGTGCCTATTCGGTTTCCCATGAATTGAGACTGCTCGAGGTAATAATTGTTAATATCAATTCATTCAGTAGAAATCATACAACAAAAGCATACCTAAATGATAGAGAGAAAAAAACCCTAAAAATTAAAACAAAAATCATACCGTAAAATTGAAAATCAAGTTCAAAACCTAGAAATTACAATAGCAATGAAGACAAACAGAAGAATGATGGTAAGATATAAAACTACATACGAAAAGTGGGTCCCCTTCACCTGTGCTTCCGCTCTTTGAGATACGGCGTAAACAAACTCCCTCAAGTCACTGCGAATCACTATGCTTTCTTCCTTGATAACATCGATAATATCATCCTTCAAAACAACCCTTCCATCACTTTCATCCTGACGCATCTCCGTTCCGCCTTCGGGATTGCACCATGCCCAGAAACCACACTCCACACTCTCGCACTTATAATACAACCTACCTGGATTAGGAGTCGATTCTGATATCTTCACCGTAACCCTCACCCCACACTTGCACAATCTGTTCTTGTATCGTATGTACGATGCTGAGACAGTACCGGCGGACGACGATGTTGACCGATTACTTGAAGAAGCCATTGCCGGTTGAGATGCAAGTCGATTCTTATACCACTGACTTGATTTGTTTTCCTTCACTAATGCGTCGTCGTCTTCAAGCTCCGCCGTCTCTCAGTTTTTCCAGAAAAGAATTTTTAGGGTTCGTATTCAATTTGTTTTCCCAAAGGAAATGTTCAATATTTTCCCAAATGAACTCAGTTTAGTTGTTTAATTGTATTTAAACATGCACAAAATGATTTTAATTAATAAAAAAAATTATCAAATCATGTCAGGAGGAGCAGCACAGCAACCGGGAGGAAGAAATGGCGAAACCGGTAAAAAAAGGTTAAAACGGACGGACGTCAGCGTTGACTGACGAAGGGACCACCATTTGCAATTGACTTTGAGTTCAGGGAGCAGTATTTGAATTTTTAAAGTTGAGGGGAGGAAGCTGTTTTTTTTTTTTAAAGTACAGGGGCCTTCATGCAAAAAACCCCAAAAATAATGGCGTAATCGTCAGCTTGCATTCTTCATTTGTTTTAGATTACATCTCGTGACCTTTCCATATTGTTGCCTAACTTACTTTCAAGGCATTAAGTAATCTAATTTATAGGAAAACCAACACTTATCTTTCAAATCTCTCCAACTATTTTCGGACATCCCATGATATTGGAACTAAATACATTGACATCGAGGGTATTGTTTTTTCTCATCATAAAAATAAGATACAATAAATGCCGGTTGAGTCATATTATCACTATCGAACTAGATATCAAATCGCTTTATATATCAAGTTAGTAAATTAATAGTTCAACAACATTTACAATTTAAAAATATGAAATATTTAAAAAATTAAAAGAAACAGAATTCCAAGTCTAATTGATTCAATTACACCAGATTTTTCAGATCATTATTCAAATCAACTGTACTTTCTATCCAATACAAGACCAAACCGACTTGAAGTCTTCGGGTTACCTATTTACTGTTGGCCAAATTTTACTGTTGTATTTTTTTTTTTGCGTTTGTGATAAAAAACTTCAAGTATATTATTGGATAATTATGAAGCTTAATATCAAGTATAATTAGTTTAAATGAATGCAAGTTTGATTTTAGCGTTCACATGATTAATACTCATTTAGCCTATTTTATAATCATTAAAAGTGTTTAAATAGTATTTAAGAAACTCTATTTTAAAGAAAAATTTGCCTTAATAGTTTTTTAGCATTTTCTGCCCATTGACTACCAGTACACCGCTAGTCACACCGCCAGAGCAGGTAATCTCACTAACGGTATACTGTCAGACCACTGGAATGTAGCAGTATACCGCTGGAAATTAGCGGTATACCATTAGTCTCTATAGAAGTGGTTGTTGAGCATTTATGACAGTTTTTCAAACGAGCATTTTGCTTCCAAATCATGAAAATCAGCTAGTTTAGCGTCTCTAGCTATTCAAACACATCTCCTATTGATGGGTTGTCGAGGCCTGTCAAAAATAAATACAACTTAACACTAACACAAAAGATTGCAGATAGTGGTAAGAGGTTCGATCCACAGAGAATGAGTAATCTTTAAAATAAGGGGAAATAGCTTAAAACACCCCTGTACTATACGCGAAAACCAAAAACCTCCCCTATCCTTCAAAACGTCCATGACACCTCCCCTGTACTAAGGGTCAACGACAAAAGCTCGATCTCCGTTAGTCAAATTAACAGACCGTTAGTGTTGACCGTTGACTTTAATTAAAAAATTCCAAAAAAATGTAAAAATTTAAAAAAAATATAAAAAATTCAAAAAAAATCTAAAAAATCTATAAAAAGCGTAAAAATTCACAAAAAACATCTAATTTTTTTTTTAAATCACAAAAATGTAAAAATTCCAAAAAAATATCTAAAAATTTCTAAAAAATCTTGAAAAATGTAAAAATTCACAACAAAATGTAATTTTTTATAAAAAAAATAAAATCCACAAAAAAATGTAAAAATTCAGAAAAATATAAAACATCCAAAAAAATGTCAAATCAAAAAAACCGTAAAAATTCAAAAAAAGCATATTTTTTTAAAAGAAATTAATTAACGTAAGGAATTGTTTATTTTTTTGGATTTTTTACATTTTTTTTGGATTTATCACATTTTTTCTGGATTTTTAGTTTAATTAATTTTTTTATAAAAAAATTATATTTTTTATGATTTTTTTTGGATGTTTTATATTTTTCTAAATTTTTTGATTTTTTTTACTTTTGACATTCTTTATGAATTTTTACATTTTTTTGGAATTTTTACATTTGTTTTTGAATTTTTACATTTTTTTTATTTTTAGGTTTATTAATTTTTTCGTGATTTTTTACATTTATTTGTGATTTTTTACATTTTTTATAAAAAAAGAGATATTTTTTGTAAATTTTTACATTTTTACATTTTTAAAAGAATTTTAGATTTTTTTGGATTTTTTACAATTTTTTTAATTAAAGTCAACGGTCAACACTAACGGTCTGTTAGTTTGACTGACGGAGACCGAGCTTTTGTCGTTGACCCTTAGTACAGGGGAGGTGTCATGGACTTTTTGAAGGATAGGGGAGGTTTTTGGTTTTCGCGTATAGTACAGGGGTGTTTTAAGCTATTTCCCCAAAAATATAAAAACCAGATTTAAACACTTAAGTAGAATGAGGGTTTTGTTTAAAACTATGAATTGAAAAGGCAATTAAAGCAAGTGTAAAACTCAGGCCAAGAATATTATTCTTGATCAAAAAACTGGTCAAGAACAAACAATCGGGTAAAAGGTTCCTAATAAAGACTAAAATAAGTTTCGATTCACAAGTATTCGATCATTGATGCACAAATATTCATTTCTAGTCTACAAAATTGCTATAGAATTCATGTACGCTTAGGACTCCTACTTCCCTCCTGTATCAAAACCATTTCAGGTACGCTTAGAGATGATTCTTAATCAACTAGCACATTGCTAGTTAAAGGGTTTGCTAAAATTGATTGATTGTTGATTAGGGGAAGACAATTCTAAGCCAAGAGACATTGGTTGTCAATCGGGGCTTGAACCTAAATATTATTCTCTATAGCTTATCAAGGCTAGTTGTCTACTTCGATCTTCTTGGTCCGTAAATGGTTCGTAGGTTGTCGTAACCAAAAAGAATGACGGTCGCTGCTCAGATTAGAATTTAGGTTGATCAGACATAAACCTAATATGAAAAGTGATGACAAATGATTTAGAAAACACATATATGCAAACATAGAAATTAAGAAGAGCAATTAGATCTCACAAATACTTAGATTCATAACTTTAATTGCCTTTACTAGGAATGAGAAAGTTTAGCTAGAGATAAATAAGAAAATTAAAGAGAATAATAAACTAATTAAATATAAAATCTCACTTCTTCAAGGTTGAAGACGATAAGAGAAAATGATTTTAAAACTGAAGAGAAGAAAGCTAAGAAAAGAAAGAAGAGAGGCTAGACATACTCCCTCAAAAATCTTAGGAGAATATATATATTTTAATTACTAATTATATCTTAATCACTTCTCTCTCTCCGATTAGAATTTTAACTGATGAGGTCGAAAGAAGCTAGAACTCTAACACTCTTGTAGACAATCTAGCTGATCTAACGCACATTTTTTTAAAATATTTATCTTTAAGTAGTGCACGATAATTGAGACGCTCTACCTCGAGGTAGCCAATAAGGATCTTCTTAGCCAAGACACTGACCAAGAAAGGTTTCAGCTCAGTTTTGCCCATTTTCCCTTCTTTTCTGCCTATTTTTTCATCTTTATTGCTCCAAGACTGTTTTTTGTAAAATGTAAAGAAATTCAACTCTAATAAATAGTATCACTATCTAAATTGCATAAAAATAGATAGTAAAAACAACCACAAAATATGTCCCATCACCTATCATTTATGATGTTCTAAGAAAGGTTTAAACACAAAGATCAAAGGTTTAGACTCTCAATATTGGTTTTTCACTTCTTGTATCTTTTAAAGTGAGTTTCCTTTTGCTTTTTTCTTGAGTCTAATTGTGTATTAATTGGTGTTGTGTTGTCAAATCATTCCTAGATATATTTGTATACCAATAGCTACTTTGTTGCTCCAATTTATTTATTGTCACGGAAGCTTGAAAGTATGCCTAACACTTTGAATTTTTGGGTTAATATTCTTAGCCTTGTAAAAAAACTTATGTTTTATATACTTACCTTTAAATAAGATTGTGTCGGTTGTGGTTGAGCCAAGGAAAACCATAAATTGTAAGGTTTGAGGGTTGAACTAGTGGTGAACATTTGACCCTCCCAAACCGCCCAACCCGCCAACCCGAACCGCCAAAAGCTAAAAAAACTACATAACCGCCCATATACATATACATAACCGATCCACCAATTTAGTGGTGGGTAGTTTCGCGAGTCAACTTTTAAAAAATCGCAAAAAAACCGACCCGACCCGACCTTAACCCTAAGTACACACATGTATGTTTTGTTCCCAATTCTCATCCCGATTTCCTTTCCTTTTCCAATTATCCTAATTCCTAATATCCTTTTCCTTTTCCTTCGCCGGGTCTATCTAAACTCTGAAGTTCAAAACCCTCATCGATTTTCTTTTCCCTCGCCGATTTTCTTACCGCCACACTCAACGCCGGCCGCACCATTTCCTTCTTCTCTCCTCCCTCGCCACTGCCAGGCCCGCCACACTATGCCAACCGCACCAGAAGTGTTGGATCCTCTTCACACACGGGAGAACTTCATAGTAGGGTATGCTCACATCATATCAGGTTGTTTCATTTCATGTTTACCCCATTTGATTTAGTTATTGATGTTGTATTCATGATTGAGGCCTCTGAAAATGAGTATGTATTCATGATTGAATAGACTGCACCATTTCTTTCAATCATCATCAAATGTTTTATTAATGTACATCCATTTTTAAAATTTCTTAATTATGTTATTCATAACAGATGGATGACGTTGAGGAGATGAATGTTGCTATTGGTTCAAATGGTGAGGATCAAACTGAAACACAACAAGTTGTGATTGTAGGAGAGAAAAGAAGTCGTGAGCAATATAAAGTATGGGAACATTTCACACATGTTCCAGGAACTACAGGTAAGAATAGCAGAGCTACTTGCAATCATTGTGGTTCAAATTATGCTTGTGGGTCTAAAAATATTGAGACTACTAATTTGTGGTCACATTTAGATGGTAGATGCAAAAGATATGCTTATAGAGTTGTTAGAGATTAAAATCAGAAAATATTATTCTTTCAACCTAAAAAAGAAGTGGGTATTGTTGATGGGGTTAGAACTGGTACGTTGAAAGCCATAGGTTATACAAATGATGCTTGTAGGAAGGCACTAGCTAGTATGGTTATTGTGGAGGAGATGCCTTTTTGGGTCGTAGAGGGTGCAGGTTTTCTGAATTTTTGTCAAGTTATGCAACCGTTGTTTAAAGTACCTTCAAGGGTGACAGTTGCAAGAGATTTCATGAAACTGTATTTTGAAGAAAAAATAAGGTTGAAAGAAAAAATTAATGGTCAGCGTATTTGTTTGACAATGGACACTTGGACATCTATCCAAAACATCAATTATATGCATCTCACAGCCCATTGGATTGATGATGATTGGAAGTTAAACAAATGGATAATTAATTTTTGTCAAGTTGCAAGTCACAAGGGTGAGGTCTTGGGTAAGGTTGTTGAGAATTGTTTATTGGATTGAGGGATAGATAAAATTTTAACATTTATGGTAGACAATGCAAGCTCCAATGATGGAGTTATCAGACACTTAAAGGGCGTGACTGGAGAGTGGAAAAATGTGATATTTGAACATGAATTTTTGCATGTTAGGTGTTGTGCACATATTGTCATTTTAATTGTTACAGAAGGTTTAAAAGAAGTGAATGAGTCAATTGTTAAGATTAGAAATGCAATTAGATATATGAGGTCTTCACCTTCTAGGCTTCATTATTTTAAAAAATTTGCTGAAAAAGTAAAGGTTTTGATAACAATTGGATTGCTCCTGACGGCAATATTGTAGCTACGGCATCTATCCTTGACGAGTTTCTATACGCTTCCCTGAAAAACCAACCTATCGCCCGGGCCGGCGGACGTTTCCTAGGATGGTCGACTTCAGCGGGGGGGGGGGGATCTCATGCATCTTTACGCGCACGGCGTCATCCCATCCTAGGGGAACGGAGAGGATGTCGCTCCTGATAGGCCTTACGTGATTATCGCCCGCGATGGCTTACCTATTATCGCTGGAAGCGATATCTTCGGACGATGCTCATCGCTGCACCCTTATCGCTGTCAGGTATCGCCAACTTCGGCCTATAAATACCCCCATCTTTCCAAACAGAAGGTAAGATCGAGATCATCTTGGAGAACCTCTATCATTCTGGAAACCCGAACTGACTTAAACATCGGAGTGTCTACGCCGGAGTCCCCCTCCGGCGCTTTGCAGGTACCTCCGACGCCGATCGCTTCCCCTCCGACTAGCTGTAGCAACCGTTTCCGACCCGAAGAGATCTCGGATCTTATCAAATGGTGCTTTCATTGAGAGCTTTGGTGTATTAAGTGAGCGTCCTTAATAGCCAAGCTTTGTTTAGTTGGGAGATCGGAACGGTTATGACAGCCAGATCGGAGCCAGACTGGTCTACATTTTCCAATATTCCTTTCTCAACTCGCAGGCGGTTATTTCCTTTTGCTACTGCTGACCTCTCTATGACGACACAATCAACTATCTCGGGACCTCTGGACCTCTCGGTCGGGATCGCCGGAGGATCTATCTCCTCACAGACGGTCATTTCTTCATCACAGACGGTGGGATCTGATCTTTATACTCCTCTTTTGGAAGGATCTGTGCTTAACAATGAAAATCCCTTTGCTATGGAAATAGCGGCCCTTCGTTCCCGCTTGGAATATTTGACTGAAATGGCCACTAGAGTCACGCCTGGTGCTTCTGGATCTAGCGTTCCTCCTCGCGTCATGTTCACACCATCTATTGTTGCTGATCGACCTTTGCCCCCGTTGTTTCCAGAGAACCCCCAAGTGCCTTTATCCGCAGGAAATCCCCCGGTTGGTCACGTACAACTCACTCAAGGAGGAGTAGAGGCTTATGTACCACAAATGCCGCAAAGACTTCTTCTGCAGGAAGACAGGCAGCTTGAGGCGTTGAGGAACCGTTGGGCCGGACGGAGGGAAGGAACAAACAGGAGTTTATCTCCCGTATACAGTGAAAGATCCAGTAGCAGAAGATATCGAAGTCGTTCTCCCAGGAGTCGCAGTCGGTCTCCCAGGCTACATCATATACCTGAACCAAGGGAAGGAGGGCGACAAGGAGACATATCTCCCCCACGTCATGCGCGTGAGATTCTTGATGATACCTCAGGTCACCCTTTCAGTCGTCGTATAAGACGTCACAGGGTCAGCAGGCGAGTGAAGCTTCCCGCTGATACTTATGATGGTACTAAAGATCCTATTTTGCACATCAACAAAGTGAAGGATTTCGTCCAGTTTCAAACCCACAGTGATGCGGCTTTATGTCAGATATTTGTTATGACCTTATCGGGAGTTGCTCGTCTTTGGTTTGAAGGTCTTCCTGGCGGATCCATTAGTAACTTCGCACAGTTGGAATCCAAATTTCGGAGCAGATTTAGTACAGCAATTCCAATTCGGAAATCTGCCGCAGCGTTATTTGACATACAGCGGAAGCCCCAAGAGACATTGAAAGAATTCCTCAGCCGATTCGATCTGGAAATGTCATTAACGCCGGGCGTTACCGTTGATTTCGCCATAGAAGCTCTGAAAAGAAACTGCCATTATGGAAAACTGAAAGATGCATTGATGGTGGATCCTCCAATATCCTTGGACGCACTAAGACTTAAAGCCCATAATTATGCGAAAATGGAAGAAGAAGAAAATAGAAATAGAACATTTAATATGCCGCCTGGGGCACCTCACATCCCTGCCGCTCCCGCAAATCCTCTGGTTGACGATCATTACACTGATGATTACGCTCGACGGAAAGATTACATCCCAAAGACCTACGATAAGCAAAAAGGAAATTCCTCGAAAGGAAAACAAGGTAGTTCCCCTCATCAGCGTCAAGGGAACGCTAACAAAAATCGGGCGTATGATCCGGATTTTCCCTCCTTGAATGTACCAAGAGCGGAGATCTTGGCGATAGCGGAACAGCGAGATCTTCCTATCCGTTATCCTGCACCCACGAAACCTGGAGTGCTTTTAGGCAGAAGAGAAAACGCTTACTGTAAATTCCATAAAGCCAGAGGACATTCCACAGAGGCTTGCAGAGAATTAAAGTGGGCGATAGAACGCTTGGTGGAGGAAGGATATCTGGGAGAATTTGCGACTCAAGTAAGGGAAGATGCCCGAAACAATCCGATAAGAAGAGCGGCAGACGAACGACCAAGGCCCCCTCCAGTCCCACAGCCGGATAACGCTCCCAAAGGAAAGGGTGTGGAAACCTTCGCGATAGATGGCGACGACATCCCCATAATCAATATCATAGCGGGAGGGATCCCCTACGCAGATGAATCAGAACAGTCGATGGTGGCGAAAGGGGAAAAGCGTAAGCGAGACGGCATAACAAAGAAAGGTGGAGCGATAGACATACTTGATCGCATGATCTTATCCTTTTCAGAAGAGGATGAAAAAGGCGTTATCTACCCCCATAATGACGCCTTGGTAGTCACACCTGTCATCGCCAGTCATGGTATAAGAAGGACTCTTGTGGACAACGGGAGTGCCGTGAACCGTTTTTCGCTGGAAGCTTACAACCTCATGAAACGCCCCCACGATGAGTTAACGCCTAGTAAGAGACCCATAGTCGGAGTGGATGGGACCCCTATCGCTGTTACGGGAGTAATCACCTTACCCGTATACTTCCGAGAAGACACTTACACACGGTCAGAGAATTTGTTGTTCCTTGTTGTGGATCTGAATCTGCCCTATAACGTCATACTCGGACGGCCTTTCCTCAATCGCTTTGGAGCGGCGATATCACAAAAACATCTAAAGATGAAATACCCCTCCTGGGACGGGGTGGTATCGATAAAAGGTGATCAGAAACTGGCGGCAGAATGCTATTCGCTCATGACCCAGACAAGCTGCGATAGATACGTGTGTATAGCGGCAGACCCCTACGAGCAGGGTGATGAAAAGCGCGCTCAACCCCTTTACAGGATGGTACCCGTATCAGTGATAGGCAAAGAGGGAGCCAGCTTCCTGGTCAGCGATAAGCTCAGCCCAGCGGAAAATCTTCAACTGGCACGGCTGTTGAACAAATGCCAAGGAAATTTCGCATGGAAGCCCGCCGATATGCCAGGTATATCACGAGAAATAGCCGAGCACAGGCTTAACGTTGACCCTGACGTCAAGCCAGTTCAGCAAAAACGACGGGCGTTCTCCACCGAAAAAGCGTCGGCTGTGGAAAAGGAGGTTGTAAAGCTCCTTGACGCGGGTTTCATTCGCGAAGTACAGTATCCCACTTGGTTAGCCAACCCGGTTCTTGTTCCTAAACCCAATGGAGACTGGCGTATGTGCATTGACTTCACCGACTTGAACGACGCTTGTCCTAAGGATTGCTACCCGCTTCCTCGCATAGATCAGTTGGTTGATCAAACCGCTGGATACGCATATCTAAGCTCATTGGACGCCAATTCCGGATATCATCAAATCCCCATGGCCCTAGAGGATGAGGAGAAGACCGCCTTCCTTACTCCTAAAGCCACGTATTGCTACACAGCGATGCCATTTGGACTAAAGAACGCGGGGGCCACGTTTCAGCGAATGGCAAATAAGATTTTTGAGGAACAAATAGGGAGAAATGTGGAAGCATATGTTGACGACATACTGGTGAAGAGTGCGAATTTTCAGGATCACCTGCAGGATCTAAAGGAAGTTTTTGATGTGATGAAAAGGTATCGCATGAAGCTAAACCCCCGGAAGTGCATGTTTGCATTCCAGACGGGTAAGTTCTTGGGCTACGTAGTTAGCCAGAAAGGTATCCAGCCTAATCCTTCTAAGGTTAAAGCTATACATGATATGATATCGCTGAGAACCGTTAAGGAAGTGCAAAGGCTAACGGGGCGCGTTATCGCTCTGGGACGATTCGTCTCCAAGCAAGGAGAAAAGTGCCTCCCTTTTTTCAAAGTCATACGACGGAAAGCCACGTTTGGGTGGACCCCAGAATGTGAGCAAGCATTTGTGGACTTAAAGGACTATTTATCATCTGATTTATTATTGACAAGGCCCGAGTCCGGCGATACCCTATACTTATACTTGAGCGCGGCGGACGAAGTGGTCAGCGCCGTCCTTGTTCGTGACGATAACCACACTCATCGCCCAGTTTACTTCGTGAGTCATGTCTTAAAGGACGCGAAACTGCGATATGCTCGTATTGAGAAAATAGCGTTCGCCCTTATACAAGCCGCCCGCAAGATGGACCGATACTTCCAGTCTTATCCTATCGTTGTACTTACAGACCAACCCTTGAAGAGGATATTTCGAAAGCCTGAATCTTCAGGAAGAATGCTGATCTGGGCCCTAGAACTCGAACAATATGGTTTGAGGTACCAGTCCCGGCCATCTGTAAAGGCTCAGGTCCTTGCTGATTTTATAGCAGAGTGTACTTTCACAGAGGACCCTTTGAGTGGTGTACCTGAAGCGGAATGGAACGATATGGATCTCCTATTCCCAGAAACATATACTGATCTTTGGATCGTTCATGTGGACGGAGCCAAAAACCAAGAACTGGCGGGGGCTGGAGTCTTCATAAACGGGCCGTACGATATGCATATACGGTATGCTATTCGAATCTTGCAGCCTTTGTCCAATAACGCAGCCGAATATGAGGCGTTGCTAGCTGGACTCAGAATAGGAAGAGAGTTTTCTTCAAAGGGAAGGCGCGATACCGGCCAAACAGGAGATCTGCGTCTGAAAATTTGTGGAGACTCCAAACTGATAATTGACCAGGTCTCAGGACACTCTCAGGCTCGAGAACCTATTATGGTGCAATACCTCTCTAAGGTAACGCGAGAACTAGTGGAAATAAAAAAAGAGGGCATGCAAGTCAGCTTCGAGCACGTTCCCCGAGAGGAAAACGCTGAAGCCGATTACCTTGCCAAGCTGGCCGCGAATCCTGAAGCATCCATACCTAAAGATGTGTATTATCGTGAGCTATTGGTGCCGTCCTTCATGGAGGAACAAGCCTCTTTGTGTGTGAATGAGCTCGAGAATGATTGGCGGATTCCAGTAATAAAATACCTGATGCACGAAGAGCTGCCTGACGGTAACGCTGAAAAGATGAAAGTATTAAGACAGGCTGCTCGTTGCACGTACTATAACGGGGATCTAATTCGAAGATGTTTTTCTCACCCCGCCGCCAAATGTATAACCGAACAAGAGGGCCTTCACACCTTACGCGAAATCCACGAAGGGATATGCGGAATGCACGCGTCAGGCGGCACCATGGCGGCACAAGTTTTCAGATCAGGATTCTACTGGCCCACCATACGAAGGGATTGCCACAATTATGTACAAGCTTGCCCCAAATGTCAGGAATTTGCTAAAATTCCTCGACGTCCGGCCACGGAAATATCGGAAATCATCGCCCCTTGCCCTTTTGCCAAATGGGGGATTGACATCCTGGGTCCATTTCCAAAGGCAAGGTCCCAACTGAAATTTGTGATAGTGGCTGTGGACTATTTTACAAAGTGGGCGGAAGCTGAAGCGGTTGCCACAATCACGGCAGAAAAAACATGGCGTTTTTTCAAACATCAAGTTATCATGAGATTCGGGGTGCCTCGTATCCTTGTCAGCGATAACGGGACCCAGTTCACCAGCCAATTCTTCAAAGACCAATGTTCAGAATTCGGGATTGAGCAGAGATTCTCTTCCGTGGCTCACCCACAAACCAACGGACAGGCAGAGGTAACTAATAGGAGCATCCTCAGCGGTATTAAGAAAAACATAGAGGGGTCTAAGAAGAAGTGGGCTGATGAATTGCCATACGTGATGTGGGCATACCGCATGACCGAAAAAGTTAGCACTGGAGAAACGCCTTTCGCGTTGGCTTTTGGAACTGAAGCCGTTACGCCAGTGGAAATTGGGGCCATGAGCCTACGGGTGGCTCACTTTCGTGAGGAACGAAATGAGGAACGGTTACGTGCTAACCTGGACGCGTTACCAGAGGTTCGAGAAGAAGTCCTACTGAAAACGCAACACTACAAAAGAAAAATGGCCCGTTATCATAACAGGCAGGTCAAAGAGTGATTGTTGAAAAACGGTGACCTGGTGCTCCGAGACAGGCGAGCAACCGGACAACGTATGGGAAAGCTTAGTCCTAACTGGGAAGGACCGTATCGCGTAACCCACGTTGTCGGAAGAGGGGCCTATCGCCTGGAGACACTTGACGGTACGCCCTTATCCAACTCCTGGAATATCGCTCGTTTGAAGTTATATTATCCTAGAGTTTAATTTTATCTGCACTATTTGGATTATAACGACCCTAACCGTGGCTAACGCTCAATAGGAGAGTTTTCGTGGGTTTGTGGTTGCTTTTGTGCAGATAAAAAGGGGGGTACCCTGGGAGTGAAAAGTCCTATCCTTGTGATGGTCGGTCTTGATCAGATGGCCCACTAAGTGAGGGCACGACCCCAGTGTATCCTTGATTAGCGTCGGATTGAAAGATCCTTGACGCCCCCGGGGGTGAAAAGTCCTATCCTTGTGATGACCGATCTTGATCAGATGGCTCACTAAGTGAGGGCACTGCCCGGTATCTTTGGGAGTGAAAAGTTCTTTAATGATAACCGATCTCGTGGAGACGGTACATCAAAACAAGACACGCCCCAAAGAGTTAGAAACTCTGTTTAGAAACAAGAATCCTATCTTAACGGTTGGGCTGGTGCAGCTAAACCATTAAGTAAGGACACGGTTCTAAACGAGAGGACAACGCCTATAAAAGTGAAAATTCCCTAGCCTTGTGATAGCTGTCCAGATCCGACAGCTCACGAGATGAGGCACTTAGAAAGGCCGAACGAGAGATAAGGGAAACGTGAAGGATCGCGTAATTCCAGCTAGTAACCGGATGAGTAATCCCTGGCGAAGTATAGAGCCGAGGGACAACGCGATTCGAAACGGGTTCCGTGATAAAGCCCAATGATGGCAGCAAACAGGCTCCTACGGGTAATCACTGTCTCTCAAATCTCGTTTTGTTATTGACGATCTACAATTAGAAATGTGCAGAATACTTCTGAGCAGCGGAAGGAGCGGTGGTCATGATACCGATAGGCTTATCGAAAGGCCAAACCGACATAGATCTTGGTCATCTTGGTATAAATACCAAGGATTTGCTCAAGAAAGTAAACGCACCGTGAGGATAAGGCAACCTCAGTGACGAGAGAAGTCTCGCGATGAGAAAAATAAAAGAGGAACACCGATAAAGGGATTGTCTAGAAATATTAAAGGCATCTCAAGGATTTACAAAGATTCACTGTTCAAAATATTTATGCTGCAAAGGCAAAAGACAAAAGCCAAGCGATATTTGATCGCTGGAGGGAACGGCAAAATATCGCGACACATCAGCTCTCGGGGTCTTTTCGTTTCCAGCCCGCTGCCTTGGCTTGGCGATAGCCTGCCTCGTTGATATGGGCAGAACTTTGTAGAAAGGCTTTCGCGACATCTTCGCCCTTGTACGCATCCACCCCATGAATTTCTTCGAAACACTTAACTAGAACACGGGCGGTCTGTTCAGCATGCCACCAGCCCATATCAACTGACTCATCCGCCAAAGCTGCCTTCTCCTTTTCTAAAGAGGACTTCTCACTCTCCAAAGCAGTCACTTTGGCCTGTTCCTCTGACAAAGCCGTTTCCAGAGCGGAATGTTGTTTCTGTAACTCGTGGTGAGCCAGCAGTATCTTGGAACGATCTGCCAACACCTTTTTCTTTTCATCTTGCTCCTTGGACAGCTCCGCCGAAACAGAACGGAGGGAAACAGTCCGATGCTTCACCTCCTCCGCCCAGTAGTGAAATTTCATCATATTGGAGAAAAGGCTAGCACGGAAAGAGTTCACTTGGTCATCTTCCGCCAGGGAAAGGAAAGCTTCCCGTTCTGCAGATGAGGCCAGAATTTGAGAAGCCAGCAGCGCAGAAACCTCATCTGAACCATCGCCCCCGATGGCTGCCAAACCACGGGTACGGAAGTCGAACAACTCAACCTGATGGGTCACTTCGCCGAGCCCGTTTAATGGACAAAGATCCGCCGCAAAATTGAAAGAGGTTCCGGCTTCATTATAGCGTTGCCGCCAAGGAACGCTAGAGGGAACGAAAGCCAGAGGACCAGGGGCGCGAACCTGTGAAGAAGAACTGCCCGGGGGCAGGAAGGTACCATGAGGCTGATAGCCCGAAAGGTCCTGCAAGACGTCTTGATAGCCTAAAGAAGAGGAATAATGATGCACAGGCCCACCAAAGGAACTGGGCGAAGCACCAAAGGGGTCCGCACCTCCTAGGTCCCCCAAAACTTCCGCGGAATGTCCACCTGAAGGAACCACTGCGGAATTAGGAACGTTAACGGAACCACCTTCCCCCGCGATGTTAGAGGAGGGTATGTTCTCATCCTCGCCTTCTATCCGGGCCCTCTTCGCGGAACCCCTCAGCACATAAGAGAGATTCATATCGCCTGAAGGAGCGGAAGCAGTAACTACAACGGCCTCCTGCAAGGAGTACAAATTGAGAAAAAAGGAAAATAGATCAAATAACGAAAGATATTGAGGCACAACACGCTTACGGTAGCGGTGTTGAGGGAAGGTAGTGCCTCAGAAGAACCCGCAGCGTCGGGAGAAGGAGTAAGAGTGGCGATACTCCGTGTTCTTTTCTTCTTTTTTCCTCTGGCAATGGCCTTAGGAGCCTGAGAAGACGAGGGAGCAGCAACGGTCACGATGGGAACACCTTCAGGGATGTCGGTATCCCCTTCGCCAACTGAGGAGGAGGATACTTGAGCGAGATTCGCGGAAGTAGCCGGAAGCTCAGAAGGATTATCAGTGGCCTCTGAATCGAGCTTTTCCCTTTCTTCTCTATTATGAGCTCTCCTTAAGCGTCTTCTTACGCTTTTCGGTTTATAATCAGGATCCGTCGCTGCAAAATCACAAAATAACGTCAGCGTTAGTATCAGTGATGAAAGGGAAAGGTAGCACGATACTCACGTCTAACGCACTCCTGAATGGCCATTCTGCAGGCCGTGAGTCGAATATGAACGCTGATCTCCAGTTGGAGTAAGGTGTTTAACCATCCCTGTTCACGAGCGGGAAGTGTCCCTGGTCGACTCCAAACGCCATCTTGGACGTCCTGATTAAACCCAGAACGCCACTCGGGACCAGGAGCGTCAGGAAAATTTATCAGAAAGAACTCCTTTTTCCAAGCCTCAACAGAAGACTCAATATGGAGCAACTTCCAAGTAAAAGACTTGAGAGAATCATCGTCAAAGCGAGGCGATATGGTTATCACACCCCGGCACTTCATCAATTTAAAAAGGGATCTAAGCAGCAAAAGAGAAGGGGAAGTGATCCCCTTATATCTACAGAGTTCCAAAAAAGCATAAACACAGCAATATGCATTTGGGGCTAACTGGGCAGGATTGAAATTGCCAACAATAAGCAAACCCTTGACGAAAGAATCGATAGGGAGCCGGAAATCGTAGCGAAACATCTGGGCATATAACACCCTTTGATTGCCGGTAAGAACGTTGTTTAAACGAACTGACCTAGGGGCAACAACAGCTTGGCAACCGTCAGGAATAACGGCACCGTGAGTAGCCAAATGCTCCTGGAGAATGGCCTCCGTGGTAATAACACTGACCGTGGTATCCATTTTCTTCTCATCGATGGATTTTGACTCAGAACGGCGAGTCTTTGCCATGGCAGGACTAAGGAAATAGAAATGAAGAAGACGAGGGAAAGGAAGGGAAGTACCTTTGAAAGGAAAGAACTTTGAAAGCCTTGAATGGAGGTGAGAAGGGCAAGACGGCCGAGAGATAATATGAAAAAGTGGAGTGAAAAAGAAAAGGGAAGAAATAAAGAGGGTTTATAACCCTAGTAATTAAAAGGAAACGACGGATGCTGCAGTCGTTGTGTCGAAGCGGCATGAGGGATAAGACTCAAGCAATGAGTACGACTCTAGAAGAAGCGCGACAAGCACTTCGATCTTGTTAAAATTTCTAAACACGCTAAGGTGGAGAGGCAGAAGAAACGAACACGTGTGTCTGCACCATCATGACTTTTCCCGCGCACCAACGGAAGGGTCGCGAGCATTAAATTCTCTGGAAAGTAGATGTGACTTTTTGATAAAAAGCAAAAGCGATATCACAAGAAAGGAAATGATACAAATCGGCGTTGAATAAAAGAACAGTTCTCAAGACAGTACAAGAGAGCGAAATAAAATAAGATATCGCCCGAAGAGCAAGGTACCGATATCGCCGCGAGATAGGACGTTATTACAAGACATGGAAAACAAATAGCAATGTTCTTCAATGGATCAATTAAGAGTCATCGCATGCCTCGCCGTCATCATTCCCTTGCTTTTCCCCAGAAGAAGGAAAACCCCTTTCGCCTTCACTAAGATCTTTAATTTTTTGGGAAGCGTAATCGGCCAGCATGGATGAATCGACGGCGCCTCGGATATGGAGATCCACAAATCCTGCGATACAAACCTCGATGGTCTTATTCTTCCACCAGGCTATCCTCGAAGGAACTTTGGCCAAATCGGCATCACGAGATGACAACTCTTTATGAAGGAAGACGTTCTTTTTATCAGCCACCACCAGTTCCGCCTCCATTAGCTCTGCTCTCGCTTTCCCCTTCGACTTCTCCCGAGAAAGTTCAGCGCGACAATCCTCCAACTCCGCCCGAGTTCGTTCTTGCAACTGCGATAGCTCCTTCGCCGTCGCCAAGGCCGCGTCTAATTGATCCTGCAAATCCGAAGAGGGTCGAGTTTTGTTACGCTGGTCTTCAAGAAAATAATGAAATTTCCGAAAGCTAGCCAGCATGTCGTTCATAAGGTGTTATTGTCGTGTCTCGGGAGCATGCTGTAAAAACTCTTCCCTGTCCTTGGAAGAAGTAAACATCTGTCCCACTATGGGACCCACGGGCTCTTCTCGCGATAACAGATCCGATATTCCTAAGGCACGAAGCCCGTCAGTGCCGAAAGAAGACAAATCCAGCTGATATCCAGTGGGGCCCTGGGACCTCTGAGGAGAAAGGTTGGCAATATAAGGAGGGGAACAACTTTTAGCGCAATCACCAACGCCCGAAATTGAAGACAGAAACAAAAGGGGAGGCTTCCGTGGGAGAAGTTCAGGAGGAACGCTTAAATTCAAAACCGGTAGGGTTGCCTCTGGGATAAAAGAACCTATCGGGGAAGCAGGATGGCCCGATGACAAAGGAGAGGTCGCGGCTGCCGAGGTCTCATTGTTTTCGATAGAAATGGCGGAAGGTACCCTGATAGCTTTGATATTTTTCACCACTTGCGAAGTACTCGCGGCATGAGAAGCGTTAATATTCTCGGGGGGGACCGCGTTAACTCCTTTCAAAGGAGGAACTAGGGGGTTAGTTTTCTCTGTGCGAACCTTCTTTACGAGACGCTCCGTCTCTTCTGCAATTTCTTCACTATCGTCCTCGGCCGATTCCGCCGTGTCATCATTCCTCCGCGACCTAAGTTTCATCCTTTGAGCAATAGTAGCATGACGTAATTCAGGACCAGTGTCCATGCTCTCGCTATCGCTGTCAATTTTCTCAAACACAGGATCGCCTTGAGCTACCCTCTTGCCACGGGACGGAAGCCAATTTTCAAGGAAACAAGAAGGTCGAGTGGAGGCTCTGCGAGTTGTGACGGTTTTAGTCCTTTCCCTTCCAGGCGGAATAGGTGGGCGGCGGGAATTTTCAGGCGGAGGAGAAGGAGGCAGCGACTGGAGAGGTGTTACGTTCAAAGGGGCGTCACTTTCCCCAGAAGAACTACTCTCAGCGTTACCTGCCCACAAAACATATTAGCAAATTAAGAAGATTGAAGCGATAAAGAAGAAAAAGGAAACTCACCCACAACGCACTCTGACAAGGGCCTGAACCGAGCAAACTCCCGGATACGGAAAGACCCTTCTATTTCTAACAAGGCGCTAACGTTGGAAACATCCTGGCTTGACAGCGCTTCCGGTCTTTTCCAAACGCCACTATTGATTTTTCGATTGAAACCCCCGCGCCAGAGTCGTGACGGCAAACGAAGGGTGAAAAAGCCAGACTTCCAGTCATCTACGTGTTCCTCAAAACCTTGAAAGTTCCGCCAGAACAGTTGCACAATGACATCATCCCATCTGGGGGTAATATCTACCAGGCAGTCGCGACAACTCAAGACAATGAACGTGCGGAATAGATCAAGCGATGGAGCAAATATACGCTTCATCTCGCATGAACGAAGGAAAGCGTAAATACCACACCAAGAGGGTGGAGTAATCTGGACGGGATTAAGGTCGTAATGATCTAGCAGTTTCAACAGAGAAGTATGGAGTGGGAAACGGAATCCGTAAGTAAACATCTTGAAATAAACTAACCGGAATGTTCCCCACATGGCGTCAGGCAGCCGAGTGTCCTTCAAAGAGACAAAAGGGCTATAGCCCGTGGGAAAAGTAATACCACTCTCCTCTAATTCAACCCTCAAAACCTCATTACAATTGAATATGCTGCGAGTTCTCCTAGCTTCAGGATCTATGGGGTTTTCAACAGTTGAAGACATAAGGGACAGGGAAAGTAAATCTACGGCGGTAGAAAGAGTAAATACCTGGAGCAAAAAGCCAGTGAGCCGGTCGCCGGCACCAGTGAGCGGTCGCAGTAAAACCTCTCGAAGAAAAGAAGTGCAGAAGAGAGAGAAAATGTGCAGAAACTCAAAATATTTGCAAAAGCAGTAAAAGAGAGAGATGATTTCCTTATAAAGGAAAGCCTAAAGAAGAGACAGCCTGTAAAAATGAAACACGTACAGAACAGAAAAAGACACGTGGATAGTCATTTGTGCCTTCCGAAAGAAGACAGTTACCGATTAGAAGTTGAAGGCAGTTACCCGTAGCGAAAGGGACGCTTCCGCGATAACCCGGAACGCTCAGAAAAAAAAAACAATAAGTAAGCGATGAGAAGCGAAAAGGAAGTAAAACCATCATTCATTATTATGAGGAAGGCCATACGGCATCTACAAAAAGAAGGATTAGGCCCTACTCTTCACCGTCGGACCAAGTAATGCCGTAGCAGTAGACTACGTCCTCTTCGTCATCGCCACCCCAGAAGGGTGAATCCACAACAGCAGGGGGAGAAGACTCACCGACCCTCTTTCTAGCGGCAGTAGTCGACCCGGTTGTTTTCTCCTTAACGCTTGGCGATACTGCATCAACGGCTGAACCAGCAGAAGGAACCCACGGAGGCGAATCACTCAAAAGAGGAAACGATTTTTTCTTCTCCCTAGCCAGAGAAGCCAGAGAGTCAAAAAATGACTTAGAGGCCTTGGCAGCCTCCTTCCTTCATTGTTCAACTTCCTTCCTCCGCCTCTTGCGACCTCGCCGGCGGACAACCGGCCTCCAAGGAGGCGATGAAGGAGGATTATCTGTGTCAGGGGTAGTCGGAGGAGTTGGCGGTGAATTCCCCGAAGCCGTACCTAGCAAATAAGAATCAGCCATGAGACTCGCAGAGGATCTATAACGAAGAAAAATAAAGGAGAAAGAAATGGATAAGAATGAAGGAGGAAAAGCCTCATTAAATAGCCGGGAAAAGAAGAAAAGAGACTCTTCGATCCTCCAACCCGACTCTTGAAGATTGGCACGTGTACAGTCTGAAGTGCCAATGTAGATTTGCAGTCATGCCTGTTGAAATCTCGCGCAAATCAAGAATAATGCTAATATCTGCTGATCAGTTGTTATAATGAGGACGGCGCTGAGTTAAGGCAGAACGATCAACCGAAAAACCGCCCAATGGCAAGACTGTTTTCAGTTGGGCTAAGAATATTCCTTGGAACATGACAAAGAGCGCAGTAAAGAAGAAGAACAGTTACAAGGCGGAATGATTGAAACGATTTATTTATTATGGCCTACCGGCCGAAAGATACAATTACAAGGCAAGAGGAAAAGAAAAAGGCTCAAAGGGAGCCACCGTTATCAGGTGTCAGAACCAGTATCCTCGGGCACCTCAGGAAGGTCCCTCAAGGAATCCATGACCAGGACAAGATCATGGGAAGTGGCCCTCATCCCCTTCAGGCAGCACCCCAACATGTCCTTACGCTGCTGCAGCATGGCGATTACTACCTGAATCCGAGCGATGGAGGCGGACAGCTTTGATACGCTCTCCAAAGGACTGAAGTCCTCCAGGGAAATGGCCCCCAGCCGGGAATAAAGCGGAGTCAGCATTCCTTGCAGCTCCAGAATATCCTCAGAAGTCTTGACCAGCATGTTCTCTAGGAAACCGACGTCACCGTCGTTGAGGTTCCTGAGTGAATGACCCTTGGAGAGAAGAAAATTCTTAGTCAAATGATCCATGATGCTAGCTGATAAAGATGAGGAGAACGTGGGTGGAGAAAGCTCTCCGATTTATAGGCTCCAGTGAAGGGAGGCCTTGGGAAAAGAAATTGAGGTCCTCAAAAGACGAGCCACCCCGATAACCTCGAAGATTGATAAGCGTAGAACGAAAGGGACGGGTGACGTTCACGATACAGATACTGGAAGGAGTATGAGGCAGAGTCTGAAAAACGTTGAGAGGCACGGTGTCACTGGTAGCCCTGACGCTAAAGCCATAAGGTTGCCGGTATCCACAGTGTAAGGCCGCGTTGATGTCGCAGGTGGCCCTGGATGCGTAAAACCGCGATGACATCACAGGCGTCTGGTGGTATGAAGCCGCGCTAATCATAAGGTAGCTAATGGTATAAAGCCCCGCTGATACCGCTGTTTTCTCGAGCGTAAAAGAAAAATTGGGCTCGTGTAACCTCGAACCTCTGTAAGTATAAAGTTTGCTAACTTCTATATAAGTTTCTATCTCCTCTGTGTCTTTGCAGAACACTTGGAGGGACGATAGACCCGAAATATATGCCAGCCCATGGTACGGCCTGGTTGAATATACGCGACGATATCGCATGCGACCTATTGACGGTCCTTCCATGACTCGAACAAAGCTGAGACTTCATAAGTCCTATTGAAAGGCCAAATGGGCCAGTATCGCTGAATAAAAGTAAAGCCTTCAAAATCACGAGCGCCCCAGCGGCCTCCTAGTAGAATTCTTAATGTCTCGAGGAGACAGGTCTTTTTGACAAGAAACAAGGACGAACTTGACCGAGTTGGTGGAAAGTTGTGGATCTAAGCCCTCGTTCCGCATTGGGATTGATCAGCCTTTGAACAATAAAGAAAAGCTCAAGCCCTCTGTGGAAATATCGCCTCATGACAGAGCAAACCCCTATCTAAAGATATCAGACATGGATAGCCCTTGGTGAACACTCGGGCTAGTTTTCAATTGGGCTTATGATAACAATTGGATTGCTCCTTACGGCAATATTGTAGCTACGGCATCTATCCTTGACGAGTTTCTATACGCTTCCCTGAAAAACCAACCTATCGCCCGGGCCGGCGGACGTTTCCTAGGATGGTCGACTTCAGCGGGGGGGGATCTCATGCATCTTTACGCGCACGGCGTCATCCCATCCTAGGGGAACGGAGAGGATGTCGCTCCTGATAGGCCTTACGTGATTATCGCCCGCGATGGCTTACCTATTATCGCTGGAAGCGATATCTTCGGACGATGCTCATCGCTGCACCCTTATCGCTGTCAGGTATCGCCAACTTCGGCCTATAAATACCCCCATCTTTCCAAACAGAAGGTAAGATCGAGATCATCTTGGAGAACCTCTACCATTCTGGAAACCCGAACTGACTTAAACATCGGAGTGTCTACGCCGGAGTCCCCCTCCGGCGCTTTGCAGGTACCTCCGACGCCGATCGCTTCCCCTCCGACTAGCTGTAGCAACCGTTTCCGACCCGAAGAGATCTCGGATCTTATCAGGTTTCAACTCAAAGTCTTGTATGTTTGGATATTGCAACGAGGTGGAATTCCACCTATAAGATGTTGGAAGCTGCTGAAAAGTTTGAAAAGGTATTTGATAGAATGAAAAGGGAAGATGTTAGGTTTTCTAAATACTTTGAGGAAGCAGGGGGAATTAGTGTGGCACCTACATCACTTGACTGGAAAAATTCAAGAGTTTTTATCAAGTTCCTTAAGCTGTTTTATGTGGTCACTTTGAGATTTTCAGGTTTTTTATTTGTTACATGTAATAGTTTTTTTTTCCATAAACTTGTGAACATGCAATCCAAGATAGTTCAATTGTCTAGAGGTAAGGATCCTTTGTTGAGTGGGATGGCAGCTGGTATGATGTTAAAGTTTGATAAATATTGGGGAAAGTTTGACAAAATTAATTTCTTGTTGTGTTGGATCCACGTTACAAGTTGAGATATGTCAAATTTTATTTTGGCTAAGTTTATGATTCAATCACAGCTTCTGACTTGATAACTAAAGTGAGGGCAACTTTTATGAGGTTGTATGAACACTTTTCTGCTCAACTGAACAAATCTGATGAGGGAAAGGGGAATGGTAGTACAAATACTGCTCAAGTGGAAGAGGATGATGGAATGGGTGAAGATGAGCATAATGAGTTGGCTTCTAAATTTAGAATGCATTTGATGGAGGAGGATAATGTAGAGAATAAGGATGAGGTTGAGAGGTATCTTTCAGATGAGTGTGAGGAGATTAGTGATTGCATTGCATTTCATCATGTTTTATTGTCCATTTACTAGTTTATTTGGACAGTAAACCTACTGAATTACCCTTGATTTCCCCTTTTCTTTACAGTTCTGGTCTGTTGGCAGAACATTAAAGTTTCTGATTTGGATAGCTGAAGCTGATTTTCCTAGTCTTGGCCTAGACTTCGGCCAAGACACATTCGCATCTCAAGCAGCGCACCAGTCAGATCGTCTTGGCCTAGACTTCTGCCAAGACTCTTTTCGCGACACAAGACTGTTGAGAAGTTGCGTTGGCACCCCTTTTGGGCTTCGCTTCGTGTGGGCCTTGGCTGCTGGCAGGCCGCTTCTATTCGCAAATCCAGAGGGATCTGAAGCCTATCTTATGAAGAATCCTAAGGGATCTCCCTCTTTTGTATTTGCGATCTTATTTCCAATTTCAAACAATTTATTGTTACAATCTTTTTAGAGATTTTCTAGGAAGTTTAGTTGAAGTAGGATAGAGGAGTTTTAGGGCTATTTAGCCAAACATTGTTCCTCCTCTGTCCGTAATCGAATTCCGACCTTCTTCTTCTCTTTTCTTCTTCTTTGACATTGTTAAACCTTGCTCCGGATTTTATTTAAATCTCGGATTTATTATTTATGCAAAAATATATATTGTCTTTTTAATTATGAGTATGATTAGCTAAACACCAATTCTTGGTAAGGGTTGATGAGCTGAAGTTCTTATGCATTCGTGAGATTAAACTGTGCGTTATAATCTCTTTACTTGTATTTATTTATTTCTTAAGCTTAATTCATCGCTTACTCACTAGAGACAAGGTTTGATCATCCTTGCACTCTAGTAGAGAGGAGTTGTAGCCGGTCTAGACGGAAAGGGAGCACCCGTCGGCTAGACAAAGTAGGCAACTAGTCTCGAGTTAGACTAGAAGAAATAAGCAATCTAGGTTAAGGCCAGATTGACAACCTAGGATCTCCATAGGGAGATACCTTGGCCTAGGTACTGTCTTCCCCTATACCATTGAGGAAGCGAACAACCATTCAAGACAGCAGTCAAACGGATAAACCCTTTAACCAGCAAGGTATCCCTTGGCTAGGATTACCAGGAAAGGGAGCACCCGCCAGGTAATTTGAAGAGGAGGGAAGACAGGAGTGAACAAGAGCACCTCCACTCTATAGCAGTACTATAAGCAAAGAGATGAATATATTTGAATCCATGATCGAAGCATAAGAACAAAGCTCTCACATCGCCCTTACCTGGAATTTCCTTTTATCGGGTTTTACAACAATCTTGACCCCAGTCTTGCCCTTACCTGGAATTTCCTTTTATCGGGTTTTACAACAATCTTGACCCCAGTCTTGGCCAAGACTTTGGCCAATACTATTTTAAATTGTTTTCACTTCCTTCCGTTTTGTCTTCAGTTTCAGATTCCGCCCAACCAAAACTCAGTGACGAGGAAGTCAACCCAAGAATTACATTTCCTAGAGGTCTCTGTGGACGATCCTCTTACCATCATCTACAAACTCTTGTAGACAATGATAAGTTGTATTTCTACCCCCAATTCCATACCTATTTCACTCTTATATTTGACGTGTTCGACGCGCGATCAATTAGTGATGAAAAATTTAATATCTTGGATTGGTGGAAAATCAATGGGTACAAATATCAAATTCTTGCAATGATAGCTCGAGAGGTGTTGGTTGTCCATGTGTCAACGGTCGCATCAGAATCTGCTTTCAGTACCGGTGGGCGTATACTTGATCCATTTCGAAGTTCTTTAGCTCCAACAATGGTGGAAGCATTACTCTACTGCCAAAATTGGTTGCGTTGCTCTCAAGAGCAAATTGATTTGCATGATGCATTGGAAGATATTGAAAGTTATGATGAAATTGAATCAGATAACAATAAACTTATTGCAAAAGTTTATGGTTTTTTTGAATATTAATGAATTCTGATCATGTTTTCTGATTTTGCAGAATTTGCGTCAAAAGTTACTTTGAATCTTGATGTTGATGAAGAGTATATTTACTGACTTTTAATATATTTTTTTCATCATTATTGTTGAGACTTTTTTCTGACTTTTTTATCTATTATTAATGCATGTATAAAAGTTTGGAGGAGGATGAGGAGGTTGCTGTTTAAGAGCATGGTTGGTTTCTTCATATTTTTCCATTTTCATACATTTAATTTTTTGTTCTTTAAGCTTGCATCCATTACACATTTTCTTTGCATTCTTATTGTTAACAGTGTTAAGTGTGAAAGAGAGATTGGGGAGGGTATTAACAAAGCTTGATAGGAAATGGAAGAAAAGCATTGTTGATAGGAAATGGAGGAAGCAACTACATATATTTTTGGTTAATTGTTGTTGTTGTTTGTTGGTTTTCTTTTGGATCGTTGCTCCTGTTTTTTGTATTTTGATCACAACTGAAATTTTTTGAATCGTTGCTCATGTTTTTTGGATTTTGATAGCAACTGAATTGTTTTGATGCTGGTAGTTCTGTTTTTTTTTATCTTGATCACAACTTTAGGAGAGCCCAGCTGAATTAATTGTTGTTGGTTAATGGTTGTTTTTTTTAAGCCCGACCCATTATTTTAGGCCTAGAAATATAACCGTCAATCCGTGGATAACCAATCTGACCCACTACACCCGCCAACTCGAGGTTATATGTGTTTATAACTGACAACGACCCATGTACACCCCTAAATTGAACCAAGAAAATTCCTCAGTGTATATAAAATGTTTGTTAAAAATTCTAAGGGAGAAACCTTTAAGTAGTGGACTACCTCTACTTAAAGGTTTCTTTTCCATTTTTACTTGTACTATTAATTTTAAAACTTATTCACCTCTCTAGACCTAATGTTGTCTCATTTACCACTCATACATACCATCAGTTAGGTTTTTTTAATTTGGTACCTAAATTGATCCTCTTTTTTTTTGGATTAAATTCGTAAATTGAATTTCAAGACACATTAATTTACCACTTTTTAGCAAAGTGATCATATTCACCTCAAGATAAAAATAAAAATAAAAAGGTTCACAATAAATTGTTTTTTCCAGCCTGACTTTAGTAAGTTGGTAAGTATTCGCTTCAACCAATTAAAGTAGTAGTTTTTTGACTTTCTTTCTAAAGACCAATTCTCATACGCAGCATGTAAAATATTGAAAAAAACGAAAAAGAAACTTACAAGCTATAACTTTCCGAAAAATGGTCAACATGGATGTAAATGTAATATATTAAAAAATATATTTTAAATGAGTCAATTGGTCGGGTCAAGCTAACCGATTAATTTTGCAAATCGGGTTAAATTTTTAATTCTTCCATATTTTTTTTATAGGTAGATTTAAGATTTGAATTTAATTCAAATTTTTTATTAATATTTTTGTCATCAGTCAGACATCCAATGAGTTATATGTCTATTGATTTAATTCTTCCATAATATTCCCTCCGAATATTTTAGTTATTTTTTTAACTATAATCTCACATACCAATGTGATAATTATTTTAGATTTAAAATAACGGATGAGAGGGAGAGAATGATTGCAATTATTAAAAATATAAAAAAGATACTCTCTCTGGCACGAATTATATGACTTCCTCGCATCCCAATATTCAGTAGGAAACGCATATCGAGGAGGCCGGATGAGGCACTATTTGACCCCAAAAAATTCCGTATTTTTTTTCGAACGTACGTTAATCCTTAACGTACTTCCGAGAAAAAAATCGGAGCAAAATTGTCTCAAATAGTAATTGTTCTGGCCGTCTTAAGATACGTTCCGGAACAGTAAAAGCAAATGCTAAAACGTCATATAAAACGTAACGAAGGGAGTATATAATTCACTGGGTGTAAGTTTTAAAATAATTGTTGGAAGGGGAATGATATCGACACTCCACCAATTGATATCCACACTCTCATCTTTTTTTTTTACACTTACAATTACAAAATTATCCTTATTTTAAAATGATTAGTTAATGAGAATGTATTTAAATCAAGAAAAAGGAAACCAAAATTAATATATATATATATATATATATATATATATATATATATTTATTATTAAAGAATGAATTTAATTATTACAAAATTAGAGATCATATTAAGATACGATAATTAACTAGGGATCAAAATATTTTGCATGGCGATTTTGGGTAACGATGTATAGTTTAGGAACATATCTGAATAATCGTATATAATTGAAGAATGATTACAATAATTAACCCAAGTTTTTGAATTAATTTTAAATTTTAAATTAATTTCGGTTTTCTTTTTTTTTACTTAAATAAATTATTATTAACTAACAAGAAAATTTAACTGAGATAATTAGCAGAGTGTGAATATCACTACCCTTGTTGGAAATGTAGAAAATTTAACTGAGATAATTAGCAGAGTGTGAATATCACTACCCTTGTTGGAAATGTAGAAAATTTAACTAATATTCTGAATTGTCACTCCAATTCATGGCTGTAAGACAATGGACAAATTATTTTGTTGGGATTTAACTCCATTTAATTTTATTTATTTATAATAATAGCCCGTTGGTAAGAACAATGACGCTCTTGCAAACAAACAAGCAGTACAAATGATAGTTAAAGACAAAAGAGGAAGTGACGCTGATAATGATGATAACAGTAAAAGTATTATTGGTTCCAATTACAACCGTGGTTTTTAGTATTAAGCAACCAATTTGGTTTAAAATTTAGGCTGATATTTTAAAGTATTTTGTTTGAATCTTAGAGTTAAAATTTCTGAAGTTGGTTTTTAAACTCTAATACGGTAGAATGTGGATTATTTTTATCCGAAAAGAGTTCAGGATACCGAACACGACATTATATATTAAAAAAACAATTATAATCAAAATACTAGTGAACAATAATTAAGATACTAATTACGATAAAAATAGTAAGAATTCTCGTTACATTTTTTTACATTTTAATGATTTTACCTTTGCTTCAGACAAACGTCATACAGTTCCGCAAGAGAGAAGAAAAGAGCAAGTCTCCACCGAACCAATCTTCTATCTAGCCTGCAAGCCATATAGGCCTATATATACCACCGCCCTTGTTTAAACCGAGCCTTTAATTTCCTTTCTCCTTCCGTTCTCATAAATACAAACTTCATATATAGAGAGGAGACTTTTATTATTAAAAGCGTTCAATCCTCAGCGACTAGACCCTCAACCGCTCCCATTTGCATTTTCAGGTAATCTAATCTTCTTCTTTAATTTTGCAATTCTTCTGCTTTACGAAAGTCTTGATTTCATCCTTGATTGTTGAGGTTTTCGTTTCAACATTTTAGAAAAACTTTCTGTCTGTTGAGTGAATTGAACCAAAATGGGAGAAATGTCTCTATAGCTTTGCGCCTGGTGGATTTTGTTTCTTTAGGGGGGAAATGTCTTGATAGGAAATGTCTGGGTCTTGTTGGTCGTTTAGATTTTGAAAGTTGAGGACATTTTCTGTGAGGAGTGGCAATTTATGGGGTCAACCCCTTCTTTTCTCCTCTGACTAGGGTTATTATCTAGGTTGGTGTTTGGAAATTTTGCTACTTTGCTGAGGGGGTGTTGACTTTGTGTTGGGGTGATTTGGATTTAAGTTTGTGTTGCAAACAGAATGAACTATATAGTTCTTGAGCACTAGGTTGAGAAATAAAAGGTGCAAATGTGGGACTCTGATATTTCTTTTGCTTTCCATCTATTGTGAAGAAAGCCAAAAATGAGAAAGTAAAGTATGATCATACAATTTAGCAGGTCTAGGTGATGATATTGCTTGCAAGTTAAAATTTGTTAATACAAAATTTATCATCTTGTTATATGGGTAAGGTTCTTTGTGGAACTTTACTTGTGTGTGAAACATGTTAATATACTCATGTTGCATGTCCTCCGCATGGTGTTCAGAGTCCAATGGAGTAATTTTATTCTTCCGTGGTGTACGACAGGAATTTTCAGTTTGGTGCGAATGAGTGATCACCTGGTGTTGTGTTCTGACCATCTAGTTGCACCAGAAAGTTTGCAGTCTATGCCAGGATCGTCTAGGGAAGGTTCATCTTCTTGCACTGCTGATGAACCTTCTTTTGTAGTTAACATTGAGGGAGCAGAGCAACATACTGGATTTGAAGAAGAGGAACCACTTATTCAGTTAGTGGAATGCCGCATTTGCCAGGAGGAGGATAGCATTAACAATCTGGAGAACCCTTGTGCTTGTAGTGGTAGTTTGAAGGTATTTATCCTTTAAAATATAATTTCTCTTTAAGATTTAGGTGGAATTTAGGGAACTTTGTTTTTCCTTTCATGCTTTTACATTTGTTGTAATTGAAGACCTTATTATTATTATATTTTACCTTTCAAAGATTTATTAATCCTACGATTTCATTGCCAATTTTTTTAGTAAACTCTTGTTTAGATTATTGAGCTCATACATGTGCATTGTGCACAGACACATCAGGTTTATATTGGTTCTTGTTGAAATCATTCTTGAATAAATTTTATAGGCATGATATGGCATAATGGAGATGGTTAGTGGGCTATTCACCTGTGTTATTTTTTCTTTCAAATTTATTTGAAGAAGTACTTCTGTCTTTCTAGTAAAAACTATTTCATTCTCTTTTTTGTATATGTTTTTTATGTATTAGTCGGCCCGGTTGACAAATTTCTTTTTTCAGTTTGCCCACAGGAAATGTGTTCAGCGATGGTGTAATGAAAAAGGAGACATAACCTGTGAAATCTGTCATCAGGTACTTATCGTTATCTAGGTATTTGATATTTTGCTACTTCCGCAAGCCAAAGCTTTATGCTATTATATAACTATCATTGACCTATAGGGAATTTGAAAAATGCTATATGCATTGAGATTGTGTCAAGGACAGTTCTCTTTTATCATTGGTATTTCTTTTCTTTTTTGTCAAAAAAAGAAAGTATATCCATATTTTACGCTCTTGTTTAGAGTTTTCTTTAAGTGGTTGCAGACTCTGTATATAGAGCATGCTGTAAAATGTTGAACTTGAGCAGCAAGTTTGTATTTTTGATTCATTGGGTTTATATCATTTGTCCTGGACTTAGGCTTTAAAACTAAGCCTTGGTTGTGTTACTTTATGCTAATATATAATCATCATTGACTAGAATATTTGAAAAATGCCTTATGCAAAGGTTCTGTTTCCCTATGACAGTCTTTAGTCCAATAGTCCAAGACTTGAGAAGCTATAAAGTCTGTTTTCATAAAATTACACATTTGCTATATCTTTATTCTCCATAGTCATGCGTTTCCCAATTCTCACATATCCTTGGCACATTTCAAAACTTCACTTGCATATACAGAAATGGCATGGTACCACCTTGGCTCCTCCATTACAAAACACATCACATCACGTCTTCCATATCTAAAAGTGAACCATCTCTACCTTCTTTTGGCTTCTGCTTTTTCATTTGGTTTGTGCCATCAACCCAAGCGTTAAAAAACAAATGAACTGCAACTAAGGGTAACTAATAATGTATGCCCTTATCTGAAGAAAAAGTTGCAAACTCCATTCTTGATTTCTTTATTTTGTTGTGAACTGGAGTCAGTAAAATCTATAGGATATTTATCTGTAGGCTTACAGTTTTTGATTATTCAATGATAGTCATGACTTGAAGTGCTTTTCTGGCGCTTTTCATTTGTGAGGCTGTTGTTCTTGTTATTGTTTGAGTGCTTATTTCTTAATCATGCTTGTGTAGTGATATAACTACATTTAGTGCCCATGATTTTCTTGTACGCATTTATCTTATTGTTTTTGACCAAATGATTTCTGTTGTTTGTAGTTCTCTTAATATAGTTTGTCGAGGTCAATGTATTGCACCACATAGTATGTGGTACATCTTGGTATCATTTTTCTCCATGAAATACATGTGAGTCTCACTTGACCTTGACATATTGCTCTCTTATTGACAGCCTTACCAACCTGGCTATACTGCTCCACCTCCTATTCCACAGCCAGAAGATGTTACAGTTGATATCAGGTAAGTTTAAATTCTAGATAGATCTACTCTTGAATTGTGGGTGATCATTTTAAATTGATTTCAAAAACCCCATTAATATTTAGCTTTTAATACCAAACTCCTTAAGACTTTTCCCATGGTTTGGTGTCAGGAAGCTTGCATCCATGGTAGTTTTGTGTTTCTTGTTCATGCCCAACTTCAACTTTCTGTCTCTGTGGATAAGTGTTAAATTTGCAATCGACATTATAGATTGGTTGTTGATGTATTTGTTTGTCTATCCTTTTCTCCCGCAGTGAGGCTTGGACTATTGCTGGCACTCCTTTGGATTTGCATGATCCTCGAATTTTGGCTATGGCTGCTGCAGAACACCATTTGCTTGAGGCTGAGTACGATGAATATGCTGATACCAGTGCCAGCGGAGCTGCATTTTGCCGCTCTGCTGCTTTAATTGTAAGCCATCTTATTTCCATAGGCCATGGAATTTTTTATTACTATTCTGTAGATCTCTCCTGCAGTGGTGCAGTGCCTACTTGTTTGGTTGCCTATTTGTTCCTCTTGAGAATTTAATGTGCTCTTTTTCCTATCCAATGCTAGATAAGTGATGATGGTTTTGTAGTCTAAGTCACTTCAAGTGAAATTAGTTTGCAACTTTTTTCTTTTCCCATGTAGTTATAGTTATGGTTTTTATTCAGTGTGCTATGTTTCTTGGTAGTTAATGGCTCTCCTACTCTTGAGACATGCTATGTCTCTTGCCAGTACAGATGGGGATGATGATGCTTCAACATTTTTTTCTGTAAGTTCTATCCGAATTTCCCATTTGTCTTGTGGCAATATGCTTATCGCATTACCAAAAAAGAATTGTTTGTGCATGACAGCTTTTCTTGCTCCGAGCCGCTGGTTTTCTCCTCCCTTGCTATATAATGGCTTGGGCCATCAGCATATTGCAGCAGCGAAGGCAAAGACAGGTTAGTATTGTGCCCTTACCTTTTTTCATGCTCTCTCTCTTATTTTACGGGTCTTCCATCCTTTGAAAATGGTAGCACTGCCTGACATGTGATTGGAAGCTGTTTTTAACTGTTCACATTTTCTTCTGCTACTTATATTTCATCTATTCAATTTCTTCATTGAAATCAGGAAGCTGCTGCACTAGCAGCAACTGAGGTCGCGTTCATGCTACAGGCGGGAGAACACGGAGCATTGCAGTTCACAATAGCACCAGGACCTGCGACGATGCCCCCACCAAGCAGCGACACCACATAATGGACCTATAGTAACTCCTCACCAGGATCCACTGCAATCTTCGATGGTATAAGAAATTATGCTTTGCTGCATTGCTGACTTTGATATGGTGGAAAAATTAGAGGCTAAGGGCTAGTATCTCTTATTGGTTATCTTGAAAATTCAACATACACAACTGTGCAACTGTATCTTCTCTTTTCTTTTCTTTTTGATGAATATATGCAACTGTACCTTGGTTTTCCTTAGATTCGTCCCCTTCTGAGATATTCATATGTACATAAATCCTCTCGAGGTTTGTTTCTACTTGAGTCGCAAAAATAGTTATGTTTGTTGTATGTGTAAACATTAACGGCTCTCAATGCTTTTTTCACTTCTTTTCCCCTTTCGTGGTTAAAACAAATAGTACACTCAAGTAGGAAACCATTTCTACGTCCGTATGAACTTAAACCCAGGTTTGAATCACACCGTCATCTATTAAAACAAATCGTTTAACTTGAAGTAGGAAACCATTTCTAATGTTCTGTTTTATTTATTTAGATAAAAATTAGTAGCAAAATTCTCTCGATGAACCAAAAGTAGTTTGAGGACGTATTCACAACCAAGTGTATTGTGCAAGAGTAATTTGACACTCTCATCTTGGTCCATTTTTATATATACAGAGATTATATATTGAAAATATTTCGGTCCAATTTGATACTAACATGATTAATCGTATGGACTCTTTTCCATTATAGCTGGTAGTGTTATTGGGCCTCTTTTTCCAATTGGGCTCGATACTAATAGCTTGTAATCTTCATCTTCTAATTTTCTGATTAAGAGAAACAAAAACAGGACGAAAATTAGAAACCTAGTAAAGAGATGAAATGACCATAGAGCCCTTAACCCGTTTCCCACCGCCTTAAGCCACGGAAGTCGAATCCAACTTTGCCCTGTCTTTCTAATCAGCTGCTCAGCTCGTCTGCTACCCTTCTTCAGCCACCGAACCAATCTTTTCCCATTTCCTCTCCGCGCAGCGGCGAACATCAAAACCAGGTAATATATTTTGGAATACATCAGTTTCATGTCTGCTTTTTTATGCTTTATTATAATTTTACTTGTTTTGTTCTCTTCCTCTTTTTTGTAATGATTGTGGCGGAGTCAAATCGATATAGTACCCTAGGTTTGCTTTTGTTTTTGTTCTTGCTTCGAATGTTTGGATGGGTAAATTATCTTGTTTCTTTGTTTTTCCTTTGCGTTGTGTCATTAGTTCTTTGGTATAATTTGCAATCTGTTTCTTTTTTGGTTTCGATTAATGTATTTAGATGGATTATAATAAAGACGATAGTAACAATTAAGCTCCTTTTACTCCCCTCTTTGTTTCACGTTGATTTGGTCTAGTTAGATATCGATAATTTCTTCATTTGGTTTCAGTGTTTTGATAGTGATGATAATGTAAAGCTTTTTATATTGATTCTCCGTAGTTCTTTTGTAATGGCAGCCATGGCCCTAGACACGGGAATGTTTACGGTTAATCAAACCATTGGTAGCGTTCTGTGTTGCAAATGCGGTATCCCAATGCAACCGAATGCTGCCAACATGTGCGTCAAGTGTTTGCGCTCTGAGGTTGATATCACTGAAGGATTGCAGAAGAATGTCATGATTATTCATTGTCCTGAGTGTGATACCTACTTGCAACCCCCAAAAACTTGGATTAAAGCCCAATTGGAGTCTAAAGAGTTGCTGACATTTTGCGTTAAGAGGCTCAAGAATTTGAATAAGGTCACACTGGTGCATGCTGAATTTATCTGGACCGAGCCGCACTCCAAGAGGATCAAGGTCAGGCTGAGAGTTCAGAAGGAGGTTCTTCATGGTGCAGTACTTGAGCAAACATACATTGTTGAGTATGTCCAGCAGGAACACATGTGTGAATCTTGCACCAGAGTCCAGGCCAATCCTGATCAGTGGGTTGCTTCTGTCCAACTGCGACAGCATGTTCCTCACAGGCGTACTTTCTTTTATTTGGAACAGCTCATCCTGAAGCATGACGCTGCTGTTCGTGCTATTAAAATCAAGCAGGTTGAACAAGGCATTGATTTCTTCTTTGGAAATCGTAGTCATGCCATCAAATTTGTTGATTTTGTTGGTAAAGTTTCTCCGGTAAAGAGTCGCACTGACAAGCAACTCGTTTCCCATGACCGCAAGAGCAACAACTACCATTATAAATATACTTTCTCTGTCGAGATCTCTCCAATTTGTCGTGAAGACTTAATCTGTCTGCCTCGAGAAGTTGCTCGTGGTTTGGGGAATCTTGGACCTCTTGTGATTTGCACAAAGGTGACAAATAGCATAGCTCTACTTGATCCTGTGACTCTAAGGCATTGTTTTTTGGATGCTGACCAGTATTGGAGAACTTCCTTCAAGTCTTTACTCACTAGCAGGCAGCTTGTGGAGTATATCGTGTTAGATATCGAGATTGTATCTCCAGAGGTTGATGTTGGTGGCTCCAGGTATGCTTTGGCTGATGCCCAGGTGGCTCGTTTGTCTGATTTTGGGAAGAATGATACCATTTTCTTTATAAAAACACATCTGGGCGCTCTTTTGAAACCTGGGGACAATGCTCTTGGTTATGACCTACATGGAGCTAACAGTAATGATCTGGAGCTGGATAAATACAAGGGTGTTGTGCCAGAAGTAATTCTGGTGAAGAAGAGCTATGAAGAGCAACGAAAGAGAAAACAAGGTAAGCCTCGTTCCTGGAAGCTCAAGGGCCTTAACATGGAAACAGATGACACAGGGGGTAGAGTTAACGAAGACAAGATGGATGCAGAGAGGGAAGCCTTTATGAGGGAACTCGAGGAGAACTTTAGGTTGAGGTTGGATATAAATCTTTACCGTAATAAAGACTATCAGCCTTCAGAGAAGGCATCTATGACTGATGATGATGATTTGGTGGATGGGATTGCCGACCTTGCTCTTAGTGACCCAGAAGATAATGCAAAAGATAATGATGATGATGATGATGATAGCATGAGGGACTGATTGTTGTTCTTTTATGTCCTTGAATTGATTGGTTGATTTAGTGAGTCAATGGGTGGTTGGTTTATATTACAGTCTTGCATTTTTGCTTTCCGTCGTTGTTTTTCTTTTTCAAACAGATGTTTTTGGAATGCACTGGTTCTGTTATTGTCTGGTTTTGCTAGTTATAGGTGCGCACACTTGGAAGGAGTCATCATTAGTGGTTGGTGCCATGTAGCATCGAATTTTTTTGACTTCTATCTCCAAGTTATGTTGTGTGTGACTGTTGTGTGTTGATTCAGGTAGGTAGATGAATCTTAGCACTTGAGCACTATATCTGTACGAGCAACCCGTCTTGAAGAAACCAAGAACGGTTATTAGTCTCTAAGATCATTTTGGACAGGAATAAAGAAAGAAATTAGCTTATTTAAGTTAGATGGTATCATAATTTTTGTATTCTTCTTTAGTCTTTAAGATCATTTTTCGTTTGTTCAGATTGGCTCAGTTAAAGAAATGAAGGTTCATTCCTCGATGAAAATGCGATTAATCATGAGTTATACAAAGAAGTAACCCAAATAGTAACCCTTGAGAAATGTTTTTTAAAGTGAATATGTGGTGGCGGAGGAGATGATTTTAGGAAAGCAACCATTTCTTTTGCTTTATCATAGTCATGAAAGCAGAGGGCCATGTCCTTATTAGTGTATGTGTAGCTGTGGTGGCTTAGCCTTTGAGCACGACCAGTCCACGTCTTCATTTCTCAAAAATGCATCTTATTCTCCACTTTTATAGTTTTATTTACTTCTTTCCGCTACTGCTTCTCTTTATTTCATCAACCCACCAAAATAAGAAAAGCAAATGGGAAAAATGGGAAAAGGAAAATAGCATAATTTTTGAAACAGGCTCCCTTGCTAATTCAAACTGGGAGAAGGATAGCATTTTTATGAAGAAAAAGGGTAAATAAATAAATAAATATGGAGAAGCCTTATGGGTGTTGTTTTTCTTTAATACTTTGAATGGAGAGAGCTTAGGGTTGGGCAAAATCCAAAGAAAAGCCAAAAGAAAAGCATAAAGGAAAGGTATTTAGCACAAGGAACCATGACTGAGTCATTTTTGTTTGCATGGAGAGAAGAGCTTGGAATTCTAAAGCTAGTTAAGCATAAAAGCAAGTGCTTGGTTCTTCATTTTTATTTTTGGGAAGTTGCCATTCCTCCCCCAACCCTCCCCCCCAAAACAACACAACTCTACTTTTAATGGCTTTCTTGTCACTGTAGCCACCCATAAAACATGATGCTGGCTCAATCGCGAGTGTTTCTACACTACTCCGGGAATGCCAAGTTACCGTTTACACCCACTCATATAAATTGTGGGATCCACCACTAATAACAGGTCCATCAGTTATGTGAGTAAATGTGTAAATTAGACATGACAGTCCTGGAATAGTGCAGAGTTTTCCCTCAACAACTTGCTTTTCAGCAGAGGAGCCACATATTAGTACATTATAGCTTGCAAATGTAAAGCATGTGTTTATTGAATTTTGATATTAGAAATTGGATTAACTCAGCAGATATAGAGGCTAAACAACAACTTAAGGTAACTGCTATGCAGACAAATGCTTCTTTCTACGAAGGTGGTTGTTTCGCCACATTTGGTAATGCCTAATTCCAGCAACCTCTTTTTCAATGATAATGATTCTGCAGAATCTAGTAACAAAGATCTGAATTGAGCTACATATTGAGAGGCATTGGCTTCGTACAAAAACCATGGTACTTGTACACATCAGCTTGGTCGGATGATGTGGCAAGTTGGCTAAGCATTCAACTGCCTGGACCTGGTCTTGGTCTGGTAAAAAAGAGCAAGACAAATGATAGGGAAATGTGGGGAAACTAGAATGAAAAGATACTTATCTTCCCAAGGATATTGTTCCAACTAGAACTTTTCGTTCAAACCTGTCAGAGTCTTCTAAAACAGCCTTATATATACATAAACATATATATTGCTTCAATGGCAGGCTTATGATTGAGGTGAATCTATAGCTTCCCTACATGTTCTGGTCCCTCCTTACTTCTTTATAATATTTCCCAAATCCCATAAAAGGTAGCTATAGGCTTATTACTACATATATAAGCCAGAACAGATAGGGCAGAGTGCAGTCTCAGGCATACTTCTCATTATTCTCTTTTTGTCCTTCAAACAAAAGATACATACCTCTATTCTTTTCTTTGAAGTGCACTCGCAAGCAAACATGAGTTTACTGGTTCATAGAGGAATTCTTCTTCTTCTTTGTATAAGTCATTTCGCTTTACAACCAGGGAAGGTATCTGGCCTGAGAAGTATGGATCTTGCGCTGAGATGGAAACATGAGATATTTGCATTCGCTCACAATTCTCGCATGCTCAAGACTGTTGCTCTGGCTGATCTGCAGACAAAGGCAAGTCTGGCGCTTGCACCGGCACCTTCAATGGTATATGATCCTAATCAGTCAGAAAAAAGAAGAGTTAGAAGAGGATCAGATCCAATTCACAACAGATGTTGACGACCTGAAACAATATCAGAAGAGGAAACAGAGTTTCTTTTCCAGCAAGGGAAGTGACGACTTGAAGCTATAACCGCGACAAAGAGAAAGATGAGACAGTGAACCTTCCTTGCTTCCTCTGAAGTTCCTTGATTTGGGTTTGTTGAGTTTTCTATTATTTTCATTTATGGTTAAAGTCTTTTTGTTAAGCTGAAGAATTGCAGCGAAATCTCATCTCTGAGCCAGCATCCTCTCTATTCTGTATAGACTTAGGTCCTAACTAATAGCCAAATACATTAAAGATGATGATGCTAGCTCTTATACACAAAATATAGTCTTTTTTCCTAGTGCTCCATGAAGAAACTTGTGTACCTTTGTACGTGACCTTGTTACTGTATTTTACAATTATATATAAGAAACTTATACCTATATATTACTGCAGAATGCTTTGATGCCTATCCAAGTATTTGCTATTGAAGAAATACACCCCCTTCTCTCTCTATCTCATACATATTTGTAAATGCATGTTTCTTATTTCGCGAACGTGCATCATAACAACTGAAGTTATAAGCTCGAAGGTGGTTTCTTTTCTTGAGTGATTATCATTCTTGACTTGTTCTGTTCTTACACCTGTGCTTTTAATAAGCCGTGGTTAATCTAAATCTACACTTTTACACCCGGCTAAAGTAGTTTCGACTATGGAGATGTTTCTTGCGTCAAGTCAACAATAAATAAGAGAAGAAAGAATGGATAAGCTCAAGCACTGTTTATCTAAATGCTCTATTGACAGAGTCCTTTACAGAAAATCCTAACTGACATAAATGGTATAATTTACAAAAGTAACATGTACTTATTCCTTTTTGACTGATGTTAGTTTATGCTTTCGAATTCTAATCGAATTCTAATCTAAGTGTCATCATTTTGCTTAATCCTTGGCCGTTGTAAAGCAGCAGGAGGTCTCAACTCCCTCACCTACCCGCTACCTGGTAATCAGAACTCATGAGTGCTATACCTAATTGTCTTGCCCAATTAACTAAGAGCGGCACAACACTCTTGACAATTTCTCATTTCAAACCACAGTTAAACGTCAAATGCCGCCACCAGTAATCTGGAGTTCTAATGCATACACTTAGAGACAGAAACCACTCCAATGTAATTTTGTTAAACAGGTAAAACTAGAAGCTACAAGAACCTACTAAAGATGGCAATGGCAATAACAAGAGCAGTTCCTTTGAGCAGGTGATTATGAAGCATATCAGCTCAAACCCAAAACTGCCACCAGCAGATTGCTTTCGTTCAACAATTCCAATTTAGGGGAACGCCACAAGCCCATATGAATCAGAATTGTATAAATTTATAATTTAGATCAACATCAAGTTGTGGACTAAATACAAGGAAATTTCATAGTAAAAGGAAGAAATAAGAAGAGAAACTTACATCCTTCCAAGCAAACTACAGATACGCCACTATTTCCTCCCCAAGACTTGCAATTTTGAGCTGGGTATCCATTGAAACTGCAACAAAAGCAAAACCCACTTCATCCTTTTCATTCTTGCAACTCCATCTATTCAGCAGCAGCATCTTCTTTCGTCTGAGAGACGAGATATGGAAAAACTATTTGTTTTCTTTCTGAATTCCGCTGAATGTTATTTTTGTTGCAAATTAAATAACATTTTACTAGTTGATATTTTGTTTTAATTTTTTAATTTTTTAATCTATCCCTAATTATTAAGAGAGATAATTAGTAGTAAAAAATATAAAATATTATTAGTTGTAATAAAATAAATAGTATTAATGTCATATAAACTAAAAAAGTTGTGAAAAATGATTATTTTTTGTATGTGTGAAACTATCTAGATCGTCATTCACTGTTGTGTTCGTACCATATTTAATTATTTATTAACCCACTGAGATAAAACGTCATAAGCAAGTAATTTTTCCCTACAAAACTACTACTTGCTCAAGGTTAAGAACCACTCATGCCAAACACTTCTTGATTAGTTTGTAGACTAAACTACTTAAACTGAAACAAGGAAATTAAATTAATTAAAGAATAGATTAACTAAATAATACTAATGGGTTATTCAATTTGAAACTGGTAGAAATTCATACAAGGATTAATGATGTTTGTTTCCTTTCATAGAAACTTGTGAATGGATTGATCGAGGGAAGAAATGAAGAAATGGATTAAGGTTCATCATCTGTTTCATCTGACCTCCCACTTTAATCAGGGCCCTTTTAGTTCATCAGCTGCAACTAAGAGAATGTATATATAATCTATTAACAAAACAAGAAAGATTCAAGAATACATGTATTAGAGTAGAGGGATATACATTACAGATCCTAAGCTTCGTAATCGGGTTCCAAAACCTACCAGCAGCCAAATATCACATTGGAACTTTTTCTGAGACTGGTTTCTATCGCTTCAATTTCTCTATACCAGAACATCTGATCTGCGATATCTGTTTTTCTTATGCAGTTTAAACTGCACTGAAGAAGTCTTGCGGGAAACTGCCTGCCAAATCATATCTACAGCATCACCAGCCCGGGATGGATAATGATATTCAAAGTGTGGTGCGATATCCTTTAATCTTCCCCACATCTTGGTCCATTCTTCTTTCTCAATCCCCCAAAGAAGATTCATTAGGTATCCTTTCTTTGTAGCATCAGACGCCCGAACAAACAGGCAAAACTCTGAATAATCTAAGATATCTTCAAATGGTAGCTCAATATCATCACTTATTATCACTGGGACACAGTGACTCACAATGGCATCAAAGAGCCGATTTGAGGAAGGGGTATCGCCAGCAATATTTAGACAAAACTTGGATGATGCCATCCCTTGGCCTGCACTGTGGATACCTTTCCCTTGAACACTTCCAAAAGTAAAGTGCACATCTTTTTCATCTTTCAAAAGGTAATATAGCTCTTGGCGAATGGCTCCTCCCTGAAGACCAAAATCCAGACAGTCAGATCGATTGATAATAGTTAAAATATCAAAACTTGCCAAAATATAAATGAGAATCTCTTGGTGAAAACAAATGTAATTTACGATTATAGGGTTGGGCCTTAGAAGCCTTTCAAGTAGTTTTCTGAGCTGCTATGCAATGCACTTAAAAAGCAATTTGAGTTAGTTTCAATTCACATTAAATAATGCCCCATTCTCCTCCTTGGCAAACTTTCTCACTTGACCATGAAAAGCATTTTTTCTTTTTTGAAAACGATATCTAAGATTTTGAAACAGGGGAATGGGAGAACCAGAAAAGAAATTGCCCAACATACACAAGCAATGTTGCAAATAATATTAAGGAAACCATGAAACCTATACTTTGTAGTTAGAATAATAAGACTTGCACATTAAGATGCATAGCAAGGATTTTAATTTCAGAATGGGTGAGACCATGACCTTATTGAATGATACAAATATGTGCTTGCAGATACAATATATCTGAATGTGTTGATTTCATCATCTAATGCAATAAGACAGCATAATGTCCCAAAATGGTTCCTAGCCCAGCTTGTGAAATTACTGAGTTACATTTAGATGGTAGAAAATCTATAACTAATGAGCTACCCTCTGAGTTCTGTGAATCACTAAAACACACTGCTTCCAGAATCTCCTTCATCATATTTGGGCCAACTGCTAATCTATGTCAATATGTAAAATGTATGAGATTTCATCTGAATCCAAGGACTAGCACACTGAAAATTCTTTTCTTGTACTGTTGTACAAGCGAAAACTAGAGCTACTTTTCTTCTTATAAACAAGGAAAGAGTTACCATACATTAAAGTTAGAAGAAGAAATTAAAGATTTAAACTCCGTCATGGACCTCCAAAAGTCATGATACGATGATTACAATCAAAGAGCTTGTGAATAATATATGTGCATGATTATTTTTTAGAAAAGAAAGAATTTGGAAGGATGTAAGCATCAAGCTCAAGCATCAAGTATCTAAAGGAATTTACGGAAAATGTTAATTTTGTGGCTGTTCACTCCATTCAATTGTCATCTGCTATAGGGGAAATAGACAGGGTAAATGCTTTAACTTCATAGAAAAAAGGAAGAAAGGAGAAAAACTTACATCCTTCCTATATATTGCACCTTGGAAATACATCAGCATAGGGCGTTGGTCAAATTGAGCTGATTCATCATTTGGAATGGTCCGGACAACATGCTTGTAAGGAGCAATTATATCCTTCCCAAGATTTGCAATTTCAGTTGGGTATCTTCCGAAATCAGCTAGCAGAAACATAGCAGAACCCAGTTTTTCTCTTGCATCTAACATGCTGTTTGGATGGTGAGCTATGATCAAGTGATCCTTGCCACCAAGTCGTTTCCATTCATCCCGGTGCATCAAAAACTGCACCAATTTGTTCTGCAGCATCTTATCAACACTAATTTTCTCCTCTCCAAGATTCTTGGAATGTCGATTGTAACTAAGAGATGAGAAAAATGGTACACAAATAATATCTGCTAGACTAGAATTCTCCACTCTAACTGCGGTACAAGGTCTCTCAACCCCTGGGGTGTTTGATGCTAGGAGATCAAGAGTTAGCCAGTACTCCATACTATGCTGTAAATTCAACCCACCGGGATATGGTGGGATATGATTATGGTTATCAACATTTGGCCAATTATGATTTGCCTTCCTCTTCCAACCCAATAACCCAAAGTGAAACTCAGGAGGCAAGTCATACATATACACCCTTAGAATAGCTTGATTAGGTTTACAGATACTCTTTCCAGAAGCACCTACTCTAGACTCTGTATAAGCCAGCCCTCCACTTTTAGTGGCTGGTTTAGCATCTATGGAAGAGAAGAAAGGGATCTTAATTGGATCACCCTTGATATTGGATTTCAGGTAAACTGATGTACCATTTATGAGAATTAGCTTGAAAACAGATTTTGGTATGAAAGAAGTATGGCCAAATTGGAAAAGGGTCAATGACGAGAGTATCAAAAGGAAGAAAGAAAGAGTAATTAGGTAGAAAAGAAACCTCGACAGAAGCTTGCTCTTTTCAGACATTGGATGAAATTTAGGTATGCACCCTCATTGAGTCCAAACAATTTAGCTGCTAAACTGCAAACGGGAAGGAAGAAAGTGATGAATGTTGCTTCGGAATAAACTTCCTAATAAACAACTACAGGGCAGGCCCATAGACAAAGGACAGGTGCTATCTGTATCCCAAGGTCAAATGTGTTTGTTAACAACTTATCCACCATTAATTAAAAAAAGGGCTCGAGGAAGACCCCTTAACCAGAACAATGCGGTTTTCACAAACATTACCATCTGCAAAATAAAGGCTAAACCCCATTTCAGTCCTTAAACCCTAAAAGCTCCTTCAGAAAGACTTCAAGAAGCAATGTCCAACATGTTCTCCAACACAAAGATCATCGACCAGCCTTGGATGGAACTGGAAGGAACTAAATTCAACTCCTCTTCAAAACTTACAATGACCATCTAGTCTAAATTTGCCACTTACAGAACTTTTTTCTACAAAAGAGAAAAAGCCTCTCTTCTTGAATTTATCATCAAACAAATAATCAATCTGCAAAGCAAGTCAAGAAAAAAACAACACCCATTCAGCTCACACGAACACATTCTTCTTGTTCAGAAACAAGAAAGCATTAAAGTTTAAAAAGAACCGTCAAAAAAACACTTCACTGATGAAAATACAAGCTAGATGACCACCATGTCACCGTCAAAAAAACACTTCACTGATGAAAATACAAGCTAGATGACCACCATGTCTATGTCTAATCTAATTTTATCATCTGGGCAAGCAAGAAATATGATTCGCTAATCTGGGTTCGTGAGAACTTGCAAGAACAGAACAGTACCTGAGCAGCAAGAATTCCAAGAAGAATCTATGGCTTGCAAAAACCCTTCCAGCCTGTTCAGCACTCAATCAGTGAGAGGAAGGCACGTCTTGCGGTACAAAAGTTTGTCATCACTTCACTTCACAAGATTAGCCACTTTTGCGAACAGTGTTTTTACATTTTTACTCATTCTTGTTTTTTTAGAGGTTAATGAAATAAATGTTATTGAAGATGATCACTTATATTTGATCTCTCGATACGGTCCAACACATTCAATTAAGTATTGGACGTCAGCAAAATGAATTTAAAAAAAGGGGCTTGGGTGACACTAGTAATCAATCTCCATATGTTTATCTTTTTAATTCTAATTTTATTTTTTCCCCCAAGTCTTTCATCTTCGTCCCCACCTCGCTCTCTCTCTCTCTCCAGTCCAGAAAAAAACCAATCTCCGTACTCTTTCAACTCCGGTCGCTTCCTCAACACCAAAAATTAAAATTAAAGAGAATTTCTGGAGCTTTCTATCACCCTCTTTGTTTAGATATGTCAAAAATTGTCAATTCCTTTTTTTCTTCCACTGTCCTCCGATCTAATAAATGGGTTGCAAAAGGATTAATATCTAATTGTACTTTAGTCAGATCTGTTTGCTTTGCATCTTCCACATCCTCAAATCTGTTCAAATACTCATTTTCGAGTAATTTCTATCCTTTTTTTCGCATTTTAAAAACTAAATATAAGAAAAGGATGATGGTGTTAACTTTGGTTGACGAAACACTATATTTTTTATGTGATAAAAAAATAAGGCCAGAAAATAAAGTTTTGAATTTTAGAGAGGGTGATGACGCTTGCGGTGTTGAGGAAATGGAGGCTGGTTTTTTTTAGGAATGAATGTGGACCGGAGACCCAAGCCGTTTTTTTAAGTTCGGGTCAAAAAAATTACTGACGTCGCATGTGAGCAAAATTACACGTAACATTCGGCGTGTTATGTCACGATGACACGTCGAACACTTAACGAAATGTGTTGGACGGCGTCATTATAAAGGATCAAATGTGAATGATCATTCAAGTGCCGAGTGTGAATATTAAATATGGTCAAAAATAAAATGAGAGACCAAATCAATACACTTAAGCGAATACAGGTACCATTTAGCATACATTTTTTGACTTTTAATCTAATTTATTGTTAGACTTGGCTGTTCTTCCGCGTATAAAAGGAAGGAAAATAGAAAGCAGAACAGCATACGGGTGTAAGAAACTGGATTGAACCGAAAACCAAACCGGAACTGGAGCATTTTGTACCAAACCAGACTGAACTGAAAAGTTTTGGTTCAGTCCGATTCTACTCGTAGCAGAACTGAAAATTTCCGGTTCTGTTCCGTTCTACTCCTACCAAAATCCGTAAACCGAATCGTAGAACCGATAGAACCACAACATATATATGCAATCATAAAACATAGGTGATGCTTTGCTTCAGTGGCGAAATGTTTGTTTCCTTTTCAAAGGGAAGGGGTTCGAACCTCCCTTTCATCAAAATTCTTTTTTCCACCTTTTCCTTCTAGCTGGGCCGGGCCATCTTTTCCTTCTTTCTTCCTTCTAACTGGGCTGGGCTAGTTAGCTAGGCCCATTGTTTTATTTTTTAATTGTTTGTAAATGGTACTAATAGTTAGCTAATAATTTATTTAATTATTTGTAATAGCTAGCTAATATATTTTTAATTTATAATTAATTTAATGACTTTTTAAATAATATTTTATTGACATTTCATGTGAAATTTAATAATTATATTTTATTTAATAAATTTATATATGAATTACTATTAAATAATATAATCAATAAATTTTATTATTAAATATATGTAATAACGACTCCATGAAAATAAAAAATAAAATAGAAATTTACTTTCATTTTCTCAATTGTTACTATTCATACCAAATAAAAATAATTAGTCATTCAAATTTTTTTATTCTCATTTCTAGTAGTAGGATACTAAACACATTAAGACATACTCCATAATTCTCACTCCTTACCTCCATTGAATCCATTCTCATTTCTTGTGGTTTATTACGAGCAACCAAATAAGTCGTAAAAGTATCAAATGAACACATGCGTGTGAAATTGTATAAATTCACGACAAACTCTTATTATTGACAATGTGACATGTTAAAAACTTAGCTATCTAACTATTAATATAATTAACAATAATATTATCATTTTAAAAAATTTATTATTATCATTATAATACAATTTCAATTCCAATAAACCACTCGAGAGAAAATAAATACATATAAACTCCCTATAATAAAACTAAGAAATGAAAAAAAAAATATTTCCTTTTATTTTCTTTCAAAACGACGTCATTTTAAACCAAAACACACCATTTTAGTGCTTAACGTATTTTACCTCCAAATATATATATATATATGTGCAATATACATTCGAATCCCCTCCCACTCAAAATTTCCTTTTACCAACTTTCTTTAGGAAAATAATTATATTATTAAAATTTTTTTTTTTTAAAAACTAGAACTAAGAAAATTAGAAAAAACTGGAACTAGAAAAATTAGTATATTATTTAAACAAAATTTTAAAAAAATCGGAACCGGACCGGACTGTCCGATTCAGTACGGTTCCAGACCGGATATAACCGGAAGTTTCCGGTTCAGCCCGGTTCTAAGCCCAAAATCGGACCGATTACACCCCTAGAACAGCAAATAAAGGAAAGAGTATGCCGGTTAAAATGTTTAGTATCCTACCACTATAAATGAGAATAAAAAAGTTGAATTGTTATTGCATTTGTTTGATATGAATAGTAAGGAACAAAAAAAAATGTGTGAATTTTTATTTTATCCTTATTTTCATAGAATCATTATTAAATATATATAATAATAAAAATTATTAATTATATTATTGGATAATTTATATATAAATTTATGGAATGAAACATAAATATTAAATTCCACCGTGGAATGTCAATAAAATATATTTTTAAAATTATTAAGTTTTTTATTTAACAATTAATTATAAATTAAAAGAAAAATCAATAAGAAAGTGTATGGAAAAAATCAAAAAGGAAGCCGGATCAAAATAATTAGTAAAGTTTTATAATAAAGGACCAAATATTTTCTTTGAAAGGCTAATTGAATTATTAAAAAAAAAAGGGTAAGTCACGATTTAAGTCAGGACCGTACAAGTGGCAAATAAGTGATAATTGTATGGTGGTATAAATTGTAATTATTATTTTTTTAAATGTATTAATTATAAAAAAAAAATGTAGTATTGCTTCTCATCTCATTCCTCGTTATATTTAGGAGGGTCTAGCCATAAAAATATGCTTTGAATTTCATTCTCATTTTCAGTCCAATTCTATTTCTTGTCTTCATTCCTTATAACCAAATGGTCGAAATATTAAAGAATGCATCTCCATTCTCATTACGGGTAATCAAACCGACTCTTAGAAGATGATTAATGATTCTATTTTATTTGTTTTCACTGTCCGTATCTCTATAAAATCTACAGTATAGAAGTAAACAAATAAAACTAATTAAAAAAGGCTTAAAAGTTTGTAGCAGATTAACTACACACTTGTTGTTTCCTGGTTCTATTTCAACTTTCAAGCTGTTAGTATTCTTTATTTATAAAACTTAAATTTTAAAAATTGATTTGTGATTAGAATAGTAAACAAAATAATTTTATCGGTCAAAATTAATTAGGTAACTATAAATTAACCCAATGTAGTTTAAAATTATATTTTTCAGTGAGTTCAATTAGATTTTAAAATATTTGAATATTTTTTTCTTAATATAAAAAATCACGTTATATATATAGTCCCTGTTAACAGGGCATCACCCTCTATCAACCTTCTTGCTCTAGTGGTCGAAGATGTTCGTATGATAAATCAATCCATCTTCTTATTAATTAATTAGCGGTTGAGCTAAAAAATACTTACTATTAACTTGAAGTGAGTCATTCTAGTATCATAGCTCACATTTATAATGTCGTTAATCACATAATTTGATAACGGTCACATGTTAATTATTTAATACAGTTAGTTAAAATCAAAAGACGCGGTGACAACATACCAACAGTATCTAGCAGCAAAAATAATGGTGATAAATTTATCTATAAAAAAATGCGATAACAAGCTAATAATAATAATAATAGGCAAATGTAATAACAAGCTAGTAACAGTATCAGTGGAATTACAATTCATTAGATATGAAATGATCATACACTGACTTTTTTAATAAATGTTTATTGAAAGAACATTCATCATGAGTACATAAAAATGGATCTTAATTGAAATTAAAATGTTGTGACAAATTCCTATTCTCCTCTGCCTGCTAGCTCTTCTAAATAAACCCAGAAAAGGTATGGACAAGCTCATGAATTATGTGAGAGGATAAGGAAATGGGAAATAATAGTAATAATAATTAATGAAAAGGTAAGTAGTAATTAATTAAGGGCATTTGGGTCCTCCTTGCTGGGTCTTCCAGTTGTTGTAGCAAGGGCAGACACCTTTGTTGCCATAGAAACCTGGAGGGACACATAGGCACTTTGCACAGCATTTGTTGCAGAAGAAGAGGCATGGCTTCCTGTACTGTGTCCTGCTACATCTCCTGTTACACTGCGATCCGCATTCTGTAATTCCATCATTTTTAATTATTATATTTTTCATCAATCAATCCCAAAATAAAATCATGTCAATTAAATCTGTTGTACTGAAATTTTATACTATACAGCAATGTCACTTACGGTAGCTTTTCAGGCTTCCGGGTCCATGCGATGCCTGAAATTCAACATAAATATAGTAGTTTTGTGTTAATACGTCGTTGCTGCTGCTAAACTCGGATATTACTGAATTACGAGTTTATTACGAGTCATACGATAGCTAGATATCATACGACTAGTTTGGAGAGAAGAGGCAGAAGTAAAAAAGATACTTACTTTGTTATACTGAGTTTCCTTTGCGATGGCCTAGAGAAAAATAATCAAAAAACAAAATAAAAAATGGTTAGGAAACAAGGTAGCTAGTGTAATCAACTGTCACAAAATCATGCATAGATATGAATTAATTACCAGTGTTGCAACCATGGAGATGGCAAGGATTGCTAGGAGCAGGATACAGGAAAGCTTAGCCATTTTTCTTGGTTTCTTATTTTGGGTTTTGGGTTTTGGGTTTTAGGGAAAAGCTGTGTTTTGAGTGGGTAGTGTCAAGGATTGTTGGCTATGTTTATAGATATAGATCTGCTTTTAGAGGCAAGTGGGCCAACTGATTCTGATGAGATTGGTATTGTTATTATTCTCTTTATTATTATTATGATTTTTATTATTTTTATTTTTATTTTTATTATTATATGTTGCTGCAAATTTGCAATAATATTTAATGAGACTGGCATTCACAATCACAACAGATCATTGTACTCTCTCGCAATTGACTCTTTCTTTTTTACTAAAACGAAAATGTTTGTAAATAAAATAGATATTTACTTTCCGACCGTGGTCAAAATTGCTAGAATTTATGCGTAAATCAAGGGTAGATTAACGTCGATTCGGATTGCAAAACCGATGGGATCGATCTAAATCTAATTCTGTCAAATTAATTTCAATTAACAGTTCTAGCAAATCTCATAAAAACAATGGCAAGAAATTAATATAATCTCGAACATAAGTTTAAATTTTATCTCCGTCTACGTTAAAGAAAATCAATTGTACCATTCTTATATGGTTTACATTTGGATCTAACAAAAAAAAAAAACAGCGGCATGTGTAATGGAAGAGGTCAATGGGATCGTTTATCTAAAGTTGCTTTAAAGTCATGAAAAAGATATAAGATCCTTATCCATAAAACCAGTATTGCGTTTTGGGTTGGTTTAACAGTTTGAGAAAAGAAAAGGAAATATATGGACATTACAATGAGTGCTGTAGTTCGTAATAGAGTTTAAACAACTGGTTAGAAGAAATGGAAAAAAAGAGTTTACCCGATTTCAGCTGCTTTTTTTTAATGCAATAATTGTTAATTTACATTTTTTATAAGTTATTTCCGGCTTAAAATTAATTCAAATCCAATTTAAATATTTTAATATCTCTCATAAACCGGAAAAGAAAGTTTAGACGTGATATCATAATTCTTACTCCCTCCGGAGCAAATTAAATGACTTTTTCTTACGGATTTTTATTGTTAAGCATATATTTTGTGCAAATGACAAAAAAAAATTATGAATCAACCCAATTTAATGATAGTGTGATAATTTGAGTGAAAATTAGGAGTAAAAATGAAACAACGTAGAATAAAATAAGATTAAAGATAATTGTCCTACAAATTTTTACTACTACTCTAAAACGTCATTTAATTTGCCCCGGAGAGAGTAACATAAAATTTAAAGTCACAAAAAAAAATCCAAATTATCTAGATTTATATCGGATGGTTTCATACCTTAAAAACGAGGATATAAAATTGAAATTAATTACTTTTTTTCTTATTGATAGAAATTTTATTTTTTTATATAGAAAAGAAAAAGCAATTGCATCTTCCCAGGCAACTAGCATGGGAGATCAGGTATAGATGATATGGGCGTAGGACCTCGGCAACAAGAAAAGTTAGGCAATTTGAGGATCACATTTATAGCTACAGTAAGCTGTATATGTGTTGATTGGCTATTGGGTGTTAAAATATGACGTGTAACAAACAGGCCCTGAGTTTATATCGTATTCGGATAAGAAGCAGCAGTTCAAGAAACGAAGCCAAAGATTAAAAATGAGGGTTTTCTATTAAGATTTAAAGTTACTGTTACTTCAAAAGGCAGGTTAACTATTTTTTAAATAATCATTTCCATTTTTAAAAAAATAAAATTATATATGCCGCCTTTTATATGCATGTATGATAACATGTCATTTTATCATTTATTAAATTAATTTATAGACATGTAATCTGGTTCGTTTAAGTAATTACGTTAATTTAGCTTTATCATGAGTTTTAATTACGGAAATATAAGTTAATTACGGATACTTGAGTTGTAAAATTCGTAACGATATTAAAATTTGTATAATTATGTAGTTTAAGTTGCTTTAAGTTAGATAAATTGAAGTTAATTATGAATATTTGAGTTGCAAAATTCATTAACAGAGACGATCACAATTTGCTGTATATGTAGTGTGGCTACCGGGTATTAAAGTATATATGATGTGCAATTGGATAAGAAACAACGTTTGAAGAAAAGGAACCAAAGCCTAAAAATGACATATCAAGTTGAAGTATGGTAGACATCCTAGCTCACTTGACGCCATGCCTTGGGTTTCATTTAAGATCTAAAATTGATGATCGTATCCCCCAAATTCAACTTTAGAAAGATCTGAAAATTAGACTTTTCGTGCCTGTTACATTTGATGCACTAAGAGTATTTAGATCTCATTTTCATTTGTAATTAGGGTTAAACATTATTATTAGACTTTATTCTTTTTCTCTTGCATCAAAATAGCATGGTCCTAGAAACTTTTATAGGGTACACAAGGCAAAGACACCATCAACTAGATTAGATAAATCTGGACATGATTTCAATTAGTAGGGTATAACGTGGCAAGATCCTAAGGACGATGATGGTGAGGGTGGGGGCTCATATGACTCAATAATTTGGAGAGTTCGTTGCATGTGCAATCCATATGAGGCAAAAGAGGAAGCACATGGCCGTCCAATAACATGCAAATCCATCAAGACAGAGCCTTCCACATCCTCCGCTGTAACCCATACCCTATTGTCTATTTCACTGTTTGTACTCCCAACAACAACATGTAATAACTAGTGTAATTACAGTTTTATGTGCTATACACTCGTGATGAAGTGGAGAGATTAAATCATATTTTCCTACTTCATGTTAAAGATAGATTTACAATCGTATTCAAATTCAGTGGTTTGATGGTTTTATATTGTCGAACCTAGATATTTGTTAGTTAATTGTGTTGCTTGCTCTATGTGATGGAACCATGTCTTTTGAGAGAATTATGGGTTTGGATTCAAAACAAACGTCAAACGCCATCATTTTATTAAAAGAGGTCAGTGATAAAAGTTTCAATAGTGATTTGGACCCACCTTTCATTTATTAAGTGAAAATCTTGTAAAATTAATTTCTCAAGAAATTACTTTTCTACTGCATTCAAATACCAGAAAATATTTTCCACCCGAACAACCAAACAATAGAAAATAATCTATTTTCCAGACAAATTATTTTCTCAAAATAAACGTGCCATTATTATATATAGTAGTATATATATAAAGCAAAATGGGGTAAATGAACAGTGCATGCACTGTTGAAAAGTGTTCCAAACTAAATTAGTTGTGGTTAGCGTGCAGGAAAATGATTTTGGGCTAACGGGCCCTTCCAACGGACATGTGCTTTTTTTTGTCCATGGAACATAAGAGGCCACAAAGTAGCCACTACTTGATGGATAGATAGAAAGAGGTGAAATTGAGTTCCAGAAGAAGTGAGTTTTGGAGTGATGGGCCCCCACTAATGTAATTTTAGACCAGTCCAGATTTAAATGGGCTGGGTTTGGTATATGAGTTGTGTTGGGCTCCATTTTTTTATTCTTTTTCCTCTCTTATATGATAAATCTACTTGGCAATCTCTTTTTATTTTTTACTTAAAATTTCATTCCCCACTTAATTATAAGTTGAACTTGTCGTAAAAAAAACATGTATATAATTAGAGTTGATGGTGATTACTGATTTTGTGTCCTTTTAAAACCATGTAATCTCATTCAAATCAAACAATAATGATATCAAAATTAAAACACAGATCAATATCAATTTGTCAACAAAGCGAGAGTAGTTTTATCAAAAGTAAAGAGAAGAGTGCGAGTAGACAATTCACCCGAATTAGAATATATATATTTGTCTTGCCATTTTCATAATCCAAATTCTAAAAACATATGATCACTTCTATAAAAGGAATTTTAAAACCTCTCTCCAACAATCTATTATATGAAACCGAGAGAATACTAAATATTCCAAAAAGAGAAGCTGGTGTTCTCCATAATGTAAGGTTAAGAGAATCTTGTGGTTGTTGCGCAGTGCCAACCCATGGCATGGCAGTATGCACGCTATTTTTCTTTCAATCTTGTAAAATTATATAACTATGAATACAAAACTAAAATAGCAAAATAAAAATAATGGGTAGTCTAATTAATAAATTTTACTCGAGTACGAGATCTAAAATACGAGAAAGAAAATTTGTTGGCTCTATAACTAGAGCATTAATTTGGAAAATCATGCATGCTAGCTAATGGACTAGCTCTGAATTCAGTAAAACATGGAGAGATTTATTTTTTTGGGTTGATAAGTCATCAATAATAATAAAATTACTCTACAAAGGCAATGTGTCAATCTACACGTCTCATCATGCATGAAGAATATCACTCTTTCGCTATATATACAGGTAATGTGTCAATCTCTATACATCTCATCACAATTGGACATTGGTGGTGGCAACACATATATTAGATATATATCTCATCTTAATTTAAAACCACTTACATTGTCTAGCACTCAAAATTAACAAAAAAAAAAAAACATCATTTATTAATTATGTGTGTGCACACACTTTTTTGTTGTTGTTGCCGACCAGTATTTGAAATCCATTGGAAGTTGAAGGAGACACTTATAGCCATATTCTTGTCATATCGAAAAGATCCAAGAACACACACACACTCACCTACAATATACACGTCAATTTACTCGTAGTAAAATAACTTTTTTGTCACTCAAGCTATAGCTAATCACTCCCTATTGTTTGATCTTTGCTTTGCCGTTTATGGTGTTAAATTATGATAAAATTTCTGTTCGCAAAAAAAAAAATGTAGAAGAGGTGTGTATAAACGTTATGATTTGTCGATATATATATATATACGTCTAATTAATTAAAACCTTCAAAGCAGCAAACCGAAGAGGATCACAAGAAGTCATGCATTAGACTTTCTCACGATCAAGAAACATATATAATATTATATTGTATATTATATAAAGGATCCAAAGAGATAAAGCATGGTGTCTCCACTTCAACTTGAAGTTGTGATTTCAATAGTTAATTAGTAGTAGTCTTTGTTTATTATTTTGTTCTCCTTTTCCAAGTGATCAGTTCCTTCTTCCACCTTCTTTGAACATAATAAATTCTGCTGCCTAGCTAGCTAGTAAGCTTTGGTGCTCTTTTATAATGGAGGGGTTTTATATTATATGGTGATAACATGATGGAGCATGTGGGCCTTTTTGGGAGCTATTTTTATTCCAGATACCTACATCATTGCATCACAGATATATACTATATAATTCGATAAACAAAACCATCTTTAATTTATTGGCCAATCTCTATAACCTGTTTGGCCGGCAAGAAAACCATACATGAGAAAAAGGGAGGGACCATGTTCTGGGTTCTGGGTTCTGGGTTCTGGGTTCTGGGTTCTGGGTTTTGGGTCAAAAGAATATGAACAACACAATTACTTAATTGTATGGAGTAGTATTCAACAACAAATTAATGGTCTAGTTGCAGGAGATGGGATTTGAGTTTGAGTTCAAACTCCTTAGCTACTAGTATTTTACCATCAACAAATAACCAATAAATTATGTATGCGAGTGTTGACAGATTTTTATTGATCGACGTTTATTCCTAATAATACTGTGTTTGGAAAATGAAAGGAAATGGGAAGGAAAGAAAATTGAATGGATATTCGTTTTCCAATCTTCTTTAAACGACCATGTCTATATTTGTTCCTCATCAATTCCTTTGCTTTCTTCCTCATTTAAATCATCAAATGTATAATACCAAACTAGTTGAGCCACTAGTTTCTACTGTTCTACTACTATAATTAGCAGAACATGAGCATTTGAACTGAGACAAGAAATTAGAAGACAAAAACAGTAAATTAAAAGAGTCATATCAATAATTCAACTTAACACAAGATATTGCTTGAACATAAATTTGTGCTTTTCATTCCCTTCTTTTCTTTTCACACACAACAATCTACAATCCACAATTAATTAGTAATTCAAAATCCACATATAATTCAATTAACAATCCATTTTCAGCTGTCAAATTCAAGTAATTAAATGTTTTTTTCTTTTTTTCTTCTCTCTTTTTGGATCTAGCGACGACTAGAATTAGGGGGAGAATACTCACAAACGACTTCAGTCTCGACTTCCCGTCTATGGAAATTCCGGTGACATCCACAAGCAGCACATGAAAGGGCACCATTAGTCCCTTCCTCTCCACTCGCCATGAATTCCCTGCATCCGTCCACAGCGTATCCTCCCATGTTCGCCGCGTGATTCTTTTGGCACTCTCCGTATCGAGCGGTCCTGATCATTGATGATGAAGTTGTTGTTCTTCCACATCCGTCTGATGATAATCTCTTCAGCACCACCTGCCGTTTCTTCATCATTTCTTGGGGAGGCCCTTCCCCTAATTCTTCTTCTTTTATCTTTATATATATATGATAGATAGATGTTGATGGAAAATAGAAGTCTACACAAGAGTGAGTTAGAAAAGGATATAAATAAAAAACTAAAAAATCAAATAAATTTAACGTCAGCCTTTTCTTTTTATTACTATTATTTTGGATTTAGATGCAAGAAAAATAATTAAATTGTATGGTATATATGGTAGTAGTAGTACCCTTTGTGTGTATTGATGGCTAACCCTAACCCTAGCATTGTATATTTATAAGGTGCATATAGTGCATATGGATAGAAAAAATTATTGCCACTAGCAATTTCTTTATTCTATAATAATTCTACCTGTATTTTCTTGTCGTTTTTGGTTCACTAAAGTAAGAGGAGCAAAGATTCAACTCCAATTCATCATGTCAACAAATAACTATGTTCCACGTCACTAGATTCCATTAGTATATTTTCTTTTCTTTTTTCTTTGAAACACATATATCTATCATATATAGTATAATGTTAGTACTAATTAATAATCGCGTTGGCAACAAATTGGCTTACTTTTATTTGCACAAAATTTCTATATACACAATGATTGAATAAGTAATGCATGAATTAGAGAGGGTGAGAGTAGTACTAAACCCTCACATGAACAATGTCTTCGTCATTATTTATGCCAAAAAGGATGAAGCATGCCTTAATTACAAAAAAAATAGGTCGGCCTAGCTTCTTTTATGGAGAAAAGGAATTTAGCAAGTGGTGAACAGTTAATATTTTTGGAGATGCGCGTAATTAGATGTTGTGTCTCGATTTTTTCATTGGTATAAGATATTCTAGTCAAAAATATCAATTTTAATTAATTAGTATTTCGGTATACAATTTTATATATGTATATATATATATATAATTACATTTAAATTTAGAAGCATTCAGGTACACTTATGATAATTTTTTTTAGTAGAAGCAAGTTAAAGAAAAAAAAGACTTGTAATTAATTAGGTGGTATAATTAAATTACATACACGAATGGAAAATGAAGGTTGTAGATTATTCTCGTGATCTTGTCAAGAAACAAATCAAAGCCAATTAAGGACATGATATTTCAACTGCCTCCCAAGAAATTTGAGCTAAATCTTTTAGTGATTGGAAGGACATGAATAAGTATCTTGACAAAAGAGAGATGTTAATTAGTGGATGCAAGGAGTGATTGATTATTTATTTGATTATGGGTCATGAGAGGACTAATTAAACTATACAACATCCAATTAATTAATTATATATATATATATATATATATATATATGTATATAATCAATTAATTAAAGTTTGGATCCATATTGGTACAAAAAGGCAAGCTGCCATGGCCCATTGGCAACTGTTCAAGTACTGTGACAACAACTCTTGTCTAGGAAACTAAGATTCTAATTATTTTGCAGCATTGGCCAATGGCCACCTGTAATACATGAATGAAAATCGACTTAATACCTTCAATTCCTAAAGAGGACAACCATTATTTTCAAAAATCTCAACACACGCTTTTCGGCTACTCTACTGCTTGTCCTCGTTTAAATAAAATAAAATAAACAAACAAACAAGCAAGCGATACATGTGGTTTAGACATGATGATAATGCATGTAGCCTAAGGATAATAATTTCACCCGAGTTACTGTTTTTTTAATTGAATACGACGAACATTGGTCGTGGGTTTAATTTTGAAGTGAAAGCTATTGGCAATTTGGCATCGGAGAAAAGCTCTGAATGCCAAAAGGCGAAGACTGGTAACAGTATAGAATTAGAGAAAAGCCAGAAAAGCCTACGCCACCTGCGTCCTGGAAAAAGAATCGGAGGGACATGGGCACGTGCGGTTGTCAATCAGGAACTGCATAAAAAATGTGATCTCAATTGCCAATAAAAATTCATCTTCTCCTCAATTCTCGAGAAATCAAAAATAAAATGCCCTCTTGCACATTAAATAGTGTTTATGGTGGGCTAAGAAGAGTTTCAAAACACAAATCTTACACCCTTAGAGCCCATTTTGATGAATCAGGGGAGTGTGCTTCGGTACTCTTCTCAAACTTGAAAGATAATTTCATAACGAACACAACTCATTCTTATAAAATTTCCCCCCATTTTTCTATAAGTATTTAGATACAATATTTAGTCTATTTGAATTCCAAAACTTATAAACATTGTCATTAAATGCATCATTATATAAATTTATTACTTCTTTTTTTTAAGAAAATCAAGAGTCATTTCTTAGTAACTAAATAATGTCACTTGTAAATCTCTAAGAGAACCAAAAAAGCTAAAAGAAGGAGTTATAGAACAGAATTCTAGTTTTAATTTTAGTTCTCAGCCAAAACCTAAATTGACTGTGTGAGACAAATTTCTAGAAAGAAAAAAAGATGCATTTTATCAACTAAAGAAGATTATAACCTTAAGATTTACTCTATCTTTCACCTAAGAGATAAAATATGACCGCAAGAGTAATTTTAAAAATTTATCTAATTTCTACCACTACTATGTTGCTAACAACTAGTGGCAGCCTTTGCGGGAAAAAATCTATGTACCTTCATGATCAAGCAACATATATTTTCACCAAACCGCTCAAGATTGATATTTTCCAGATGAAGATGGGAGTTGGAAGAACATCAAGTTTAGGAGGGAGTGTTAATTAATCAATGTGACAAAACTTTATTCCTTTCCTTTTAAAATCTAACATTAAACACTTTATTCCTTAATTATGGTCTTAAGTTTGATAAATGTGATAAATCTAATTAATAAGTGTTAATTTAAACTATAATATTAAAATGTTATAACACTCTATTCCTTTTCCTTTTAGCATTAAGCTAATTAATCACCCCACAAATTATTAGTGGAGACTCCAAAGAATGGATTAAATAATATAATGTGGAAGGGATTGTGATAAAGACCTCCTGCCACCCACCAACCATACCCAATTTGTGGAGAGATTTGAGTGAATTGTGATCGAATCCAGTTTAGATCCATAAACATCTTTAAGAGACACTTTTCTAAAAATGTGTTCTTGTTGCTGCTGAAGAAAAGATAGAATAGTCCTTGGTAACTTTTCAAAAAATGTGTTCGTACTCTAGAGTCTAGATTAGATAATCTTTCTTCTCTACTTGCCTTTAATTGCACTCATCAATTGGATTCGGCAAGCAATGTTATGACACTTTATTCATTTGTCCAAGTTGAATTAGTTCCAAGAAGTCATTTCGATAATAGCTTGTGATTTAATTTGCACTACATTATAGAAAAGAAGCAAAAAGTTACATTTGAACCAATATTATTAATTTCATACCAGATCATCCAAATGAAATAGAAAATATATTGTACCATCTAGATTTCTATCTCGGCTCATATCAATCAAACCGATTGGTATGGACAGTACGTCCCATCCTAATACTAAAAAGTATATCATAAATGTTGAATGGTTATAAATTTGTATGTAATTATGTATATAAATATATAAAAAATAAAATCCCGAGAAGCTGATAAAGAATAGTATTTTGACTGAGATCAGTACATTATGTACCAATGATATAATTAAGACGCTCACTAGTACGAGATTTACGATGTGAAACTGTTAGTAGCTAGTGTCTCCCTCTCTCACACACGCACGTTTGCAAATTAAGTGTTGAAAGGCACTGTTCATTTTGCCATTTCCTTATATAAGTGTTCTACTAATAAATTGATCTAACGGTGAAGGGTTGGAGAAAGTGGTTCTTATAAATTAAAGGAAAAAAACAGAAATTGGATAATGAAAAGACCGGGTTCTGGGCTGAAATAAATCAATAAGCTTTGTACATGGACAACGTACCATATGATCATAAGCCAATTGTTGCCAAATTCCAACAAAAAAGAATTTCCCATAAAATAAAAGAAGGAAGAACCACATAATTAAGGGTCCAACATGATCATTGGTAAAACCATATAATGCCTCAATAATGTGGAAGGGATCACCACCTGAAGTTGCCCATATTGCTTTTTATTATTTTTTATTTTCTCAAATCTCCTACCCACTCATTCAAAGTTGCAGAATTATACTACTAAAGGTTTCCACTTTTTTTCCTTGGCGTGCTTTTTCTAAAAATATTTAGAATTATTTTCTCTGCAAACCTAGTTTGTTTCTTATCCTATGTCAAAAAAGAAGAAAAAATAATAATTATAACATTTTGTTTTAGTACAATGGAAACTACGTTTATAAAAAAAAGGGCAAAAAAGAAGTAAAGGACTCTAAATTTTAATGTTTTATTTAATGAGGATCCTCAATTATTTTTTTGTCTTTTTACCCTTTCAATTCTTTTTATTTATTTAATTACAACACTGTCGTGACTGAAAGCTGACATGGCATCGTTAAATGCCACGTCATCAACTCAACCGTTGCCACGTCAACTCACCACATCAGAAACGTACCACGTCAGAAACTTGCCACGCAAACCAGCCACGTGGCAAGGTCGTAATTAAATATAAAAAAGAATTGAAGGGGTAAAAGGACAAAAAAAAGGATAAAGGTTGTGATTAAATAAAACGTCAGAGTTTAGGGTCCTTTATCCCTTTTTACCAAAAATAAATGAAAAAATATATAAGAAAAATTAATCTTCTAATCTTTTGGAAAACTCTGGAGGACTTGGTTCCAAAGGGAGAATATCATTTCATTAAGCAAAAATGATGGTAGCAAAAATAATGGTCTCGACCTAGTGAGACTCGGACCAGACCCGACCAAAATCATCTCTCCCTTTCTTCCAAACCTGAACCACGGTCACACCATCACCATCATCGGCAACCATCCTCCTCCACCACTATTGTCACCATCACAACCACCGCATCGAATTGTTATGAATTTTATAAAAATTAAAAAGGAATAAAGGGACCCTGAATTATAATATTTTATTTAATGAGAACTTTAAAATTTAATATTTTATTTAATTACAACCCTACCGTGACGTGGCAAGTTGACATAGTAACGGTTGGGTAGATGACGTGGCACATAATGATGCCATATCAGCTTACCGTGACGGTAGAGTTGTCATTAAACAAAATATTATAGTTTAGGATGTAAAAAAACAAAAAAACAATTGAGGGTTCTCATTAAATAAAATATTAAAGTTCAAGATTCCTTTCCCCATTTTTGCCTAAAAAAAAGTATTCAGTCCTTTATTTAAATTAAATTGGGTGGTGCAAAACTGCAAGGCCCAATCAATCCTCACGCCAATTATTTACTTTAAATCATTGTAATTTAGATAAGTTTAGTTCTCTTGATGGGCTTAGCATTTGGGCTGTGGCCCCAATTATAGATTTTTGTCTTAAAAACTGCTTAATCATGGTTTTAGGTTTGAGACCAACCCCACCAGGCCCACTAGGCACACCAGGCCCACAAGGCCACCACCAATCATTGTCTTTTCCAGGTTTGTTTCATCTTTTAGTGGGCCCTTAGTTGGGCGGCTTATGGTCTCCCAGCAGAAAAGTTTATAACCCAGGCCCACAGTTTGCGTTGCTTACACTTACATTACTGCCCCGGCCATTGTCCTAACAAAACACTTTTGAGGAAGAATGCCTTCAACTTATCCCATAATTTTTCATTAGTTTTTTCAAGTGATTATTGTTGTAAAATGATAGAAACTAGAACGATTATAGCCTGAGACGCGTTATGGCTACTATCCTTAACAATTAAAAGTGCAAAAGAATTTCAGGATTTAATAGACTCGTCTAAAGGTATAAACTACTTTTTAGATAATAAGAATAAAAAAAAGAATCTAATAAGAGGGGAAAGAATTTGATGCATTGGCTAAGTGAGGTAGAGGAGTATGATTTTTAATAATGTTGTGGTGTAGCCAATTAGAGGATGGTTTATCATGTGGTTGGTTTGCAAAATCTAGAAGTTGATAAGAGGTTATAATCAAATCTAAACAATCAAATCTAAACAAGATTTTGAATCATTCAACCTTGACAAAGTCAATTTATCTTTTGAAAAACAATTAAATACTAATACAATATTTAAAATTAAGGAATTTAGTATTATGATTAGTTGCGATATATAGCTAATTAGTTGTTTATTGTGTCTAATAGTAAAATTACAGTAGAAATTCAGGTTCAATCTTCCCGTCTATATTTAAAATATATAATAACAAAAAAAGAAAAAAGAATCACAAGAGTGACAATTGATATTGCTTCTTAGAATCTTGATTGCAAACAAAATGAACAAGAAAAAACAACAAAAAGCTACCAACTCATAATCACATGAGGTGGGGCATGTAAAAGTAATTGGATCAAGAGGAGTGGGTTTGTCCTTTGGGATTGAAAAACCCAAAACCCATCTGGCCATCTCCATCACTCAATACTTTGTTTTTGTCATCTGTCCTCATGCATCACACACTTTTCTCCACTCTTTTCACTTAGATCATTCATTCAACACACCAACCCTACACCCTATATATCATCATCATCCAAAACGCACCAAACTTACACATTTTGTCAGAAATTGAAATCATACCTAACTTTTTATCCACATGTCCTTCTCACATTAATGTATATTATTTATATATGTATTTTTGAGGAATACAAGAAATGAGCCTGCAATAGAAAAAAAACTTAACCCCGACTTTGAAAAGGTAAAAGCTACGAGGAACAAAAGCCGCTTAGTTTAGATTTATTAAGATTAATTGCAAAAGGATCAAGTATCGCATTTTGTTATGTTTATCATCGATGCGAGAGAAATGATCCTCCCATAGGAGAAATTGATTGGTGTAAGTAGTTCGGCACTCTAATAGCGAATTATTGGTCCGATCACTTTATATAAAGTAATAATTAGTTGTACAATTATTTATTTATTTAAGTGTTAAATAAATTCACTATGTACATAGGATGGTCCATTGTTTTTGTACCTGGGGCCAGAAGCATTTGTTATTTAATGTAGAGTTTGGGCCCATGCATGTGGACTTAGCCCAATTGCAATGTCACATGCACCAACTACTATATAGTACTAACTCTAACCGAACCCGCTAAAATGATAGGGATGGACCTAGCTACTTTTAATTGTTCCTCTGTTCATTGTTCCCCACTCGTTTTTTGCATGTTTTAGACGCAATGAGGTTTTCCCCCTCAAAATATATGGGCTTCGCCCCCTGATGTTTCGGCCCATGATGTTTTGGGCTTCGTTAACTGTATGTGGGGGGCTTTGTTTGACGAATCCATATATATCAAGACAAGGTTCACATGGGAATTATTAAAGCACTCCCAATCGCTTGCTTTGTATAACGATTTGAGACCCAATCGACCCTACTAAACAGTTAATTACACTGGACCGACCATAAATCCAACCTATATATAATTATTTTGATATATATTCGTGTAATTAATTTGCATGATCACCAAATTGAAATTTAATTAGGTTGAATAAAACAGGGTCTCGTTGTCTAAAAGCATGCATGCACATGCTGTGTCTAGCAGAGTACTGTTTGATGATTTATAGACTTGTAGCAGTATTTTGTTGGAGGGAGAGAGTGTGGTGTTTAACGAAAGAATGAAACAAAGGGAGTGGCGTGGCCGAGTTGGTGACTAACTGACTATATTGCTCATTGGTGGATTTTTTTTTTTTTTTTACAATTATTCCGTATCTAAAATTATCATATTTGTTGCTGATTATTTCATATTCTAACCGGTCAGGTGATAATCCGCTGAACGGGGTGAGGGCTTTTCTGTCAAATGGCACGCCGGAGTGTGGTGGTTGAAGCTCCTTGAGCGACCTGCAAAACCGCCGGAGTAATCTCCGGCGGAGAATCTCCGATGCCAAAGTCAGTATTTTGATTCAGTGTAGAGAAAGTGTAAGTGTTTTTTCTTCTGTCCCCTTGAGCTGAAGAAGAACCTTCCTTTATGTACCTCCCTCTAGTCCTTATGCAGGGCTAGAGTGGTTAGATCTTCTGACATCCCTCCCCTTTTTCCTCAACAGGCGGTCTAGGAGTAGGGATTCATCATTGTAACGTGTAGTGAAGGCCTTTTTGGGGGAATAAAGTAGTCCCCTTGTTCAGTTATTAGATGATGAATTGATGGGAGCAGGTTATCCTCCCTGCCAACTTTGACTAAATGTGTACTGACTACTGAGTATTATATAAATTATACCTGTGAGGGGAGCTTAATATCTGTGCCCAATCGATATGATACCGTTGGGGTGGAATCGGCAGGCTGCCGTTGTGTAGAATCGGCTGGATGCCGTTTGGTGACACATTGACCAGGTCAATGTATATGACGGCGCCGATCCGTTATGGGGCGATCTGGCAGTTGAATCGGCAATATGCCGTTGTGTCACAATCGGGCGGGTATTGTCCTTGAATCACTTATTCCCGTTGACTCGGTCAATCGGTCACACGCCGTTTTGCCTGCACAATCGGCCATGAGCCGATTTGATTTGGTCAACGGTACTTGTGAAGGTGCGATGCCCATTATGCCCTTCTGATAATTTTATGTATTATCAGAGGCTCAACAACGAACGAGCCCGAGTGTTTACCAAGGGCTTGTCATTTCTGGCTTGATGATTGTCAATCGGCATGTTGCCGTTTTGATTTATTTCCAAGCATTTGAAAAGTTTTTCTTCGTTCCTGCAAATAAAACTTAGTTTGCAATAAAGTTAAATTTAACTTAAAGTATACCTGTGACGTGGCGCTGTAATGGCCAAGTGTTTATAACTGCTTGTTACTTTTGAGGAGAAACGCCTCTTCGCTTGTAAAGTTTTTTTGAATTTTGAAATTTAAAACCCTTTGAGAACCACATGCGCCGCTTCTCATTAAATGCCTGACTCAGCTTTATTGACAACTTGCTACTTTTTTAGAACAAACCTGCCACTTGTCAGTGACCGATTGGACTTGCTGACGGTTGAGGTATTATTTCTTTTACAAGTGGTTTTCTCTTGGAAAACCTAATTCATTTTCATTTCTCAGCCGCTTCACTTAATCTTCTTAGCTCAAAGTTCTCTCTCGTTTCTGCCGTTTCCTTCTTCAACGTTTGGGTTTGGTTTGTTAAGGATTTCTGCAGTATCTGGTATTTCTCAACCTTTTCTTCTTCTTTGTGTTGCTTGTGGTTGAAAAAATGGCTCCTAAGCGCCCTGTCGTTACCACTGACGAACAACTTGAGAAAACTGCTACCAAACTTAGGACTGTAGAAGAATTAGATCTAGAATTGCAGAAGTATGGGATTGAGTTGCCGATAGGATATAAAGCCATTGTAGCTCCCCCCAATGTTAGGTTGAATAGTTCCTTGATTGATAACCATAGAGTTTTATACTCTAAAATGTTTGCCTACGATTTTCACTTTCCTCTGAAAACCATGGTGAGAAATCTGTTAGTGCAGCATGTCTTAAACCCAGCCTAGATTACTCCTAATTCCTGGGCTTCAATTTATGCTTTTATTAATGTCTGCTCCCTCCTAAAAATCAAGGAGCCTCCACTCCAGCTTTTTAGATACTTCTTCCATTTGAGTACCCGAAGCAGTTTGGTTACCCTCCGTCCCCGTAAGGATGAAGAGCTTCAACCCTTTTTGAAGAATTTTGACAAATATGAATCTTCCATTAAGGGATGGAAAGATCATTTCTTCCTGGTGTCATCCACCACTAAACCCCTATGGATTTCTGGGTTTAATCCAGCAATAAACGAACTGCAGTGGATGAGACCAGAGGACCCATCTGGTCCGTTGCAGGCTCAGATCCATATCCTGTTAGCTTTTGATACAAAATTCCATGTGCAAAAGATGGCCATGGGCGTGCCGTTGCTGGATTGTGTCGTTGATGGTAAGTTATCATTATCAAACTTTGTTAAAATTGCCTACGTCTTGTAAAATTCTGATGCTGACTTTACTTTTATGTAGGTGAGGGACGACCAGTCAGAACGGCCGTTGCAGCGAGACCGATTTCGGTCCATTTGCGTTCTGTTGATTCTGACGATGAAAATGTAACGGAGGAAGAGAATCCTTTATTGGGCGAAACGGGTGCTGGAGAAGGGGTGGCCGATGAGGCCGTTGCTGAGGGTGAAGGTCGTTCGGAGGGCCCAGAAGGTGATCAGCCCGTTGCCGATGAGGAGGTTTCGGCGCCGTCAATCTATAGACGAAAGAAGGTCGGTCGAAACACATTCGAGTACTTCCCTCTGGAAAATCCCGATCCTCAAATTCTTGAAGCGGCCAAACGGGTTTCTCTGAAAAGAAAAAGAGCTGCCGAGAAGAAGAAGAAAACTGCTGCGGCAAAAAGGGCTGCTGCCGTTCCGGCAGAAAACGAAGCAAATCAGCATGAAGCCGTTTCAGAGGAAGCTGGTCCGTCTGTTGCCGTTCCTCCTCAGCCTGAACAGGCTAATCGGCAAAACCCCGTTTCTGAACCAATAGACCTGGATCGGGCCGATGCCGCTTTGAACCAACCTGGTGCCGATCTGACAGATGCTGCTACCGAGCCGATTGTTGGGGAAGGCCCTTCCGTTCCTCCTCCAGAAGATCAAGCAACTGCTTCAGTGGATGTTCCTCCTGCCAGTTCTTCCAGCTCTACTCCGATTGTTCTTCATTGGGTTGCTGGTCCGCGCTTGCCCGATGATCCGTTTGTTTCAAATGATCGTGCAGTTCCTCCCCTTTCTGATTTCAAAGGCTATTTTTCCAGCAATGGTCCTGACGGGGAGGCTACTCATATTGCCAGTCTGAACAATTTAGGAGATAGTTGCTGCCGTTCTCTTGGCTTGAAAACTCCCTCCTGCCAAGACTATCGGACTGGTCACCTGATGAGTGAAATGCTTGCTAACCCAGCCGACAGAGAATACTTTAGTCGCCTGTCCCTTAGCTCTCACTTCGCCAACATGCAAAGTACTATGTACAGAGGCCTATGCACTGCCCGATATACTGCAGAAGTCGTTGATTCGAAGCTTGAGGAGTCTAGGGAGGCACTTCGGCGATCAACCGCTGAGAATGCTTCCCTTAAGAAAGAGAAGGAGACTCTAATGGGCTCTCGGGAATCGGACAAAAAAGCAGTTGTTGAAGCGCGCAAGAGGCTGGCTGATAGTCTTCATGAAAGAGATGGCCTTTCGGCGAAGATTAGGGAAGAGTAGGAACGGATCGGGGAGCTGTTATCGGATAAATCTGCTTTGTGCGATTCCGTTAACAAGCTTTGTGAAGATAAAGCCGCCCTGGTTAATAATGTGGCCAAGCTTACTGTAGAGCTGGAAGCGGCTCATTCCGATTTGGAGATCAGAACGGCAGAGTTGGAGACGGCTAAGTGCAGTATTGCCGATAAGAATGCACAGATAGCGCAAATTCCAGGGAAGATTGGCTGGTGGCGAAAGAAAATGAAGAGCATCATGATAGACAGCTACATGGAGTTTTATGGGGAGATCAATTTTGATGCCACGAAGATCGGCACATACGTTAATTCCTTACAAAAGGAGGCTGAGGCGAAAGAATATCAATCCTCGTCTGAAGATGAGCCATAAGAAATAACCTTCTGCTTAGACTATCTTTCCCTGTATTTTTGATTATTGCCGACTTGGCCTATTTTGTAAAGAACTACTATTCACTTGGAATATAATTTTGCAATTTTTAGTTATTGCAGATGCTTAATCATTTCTGTTATATATATATTATGCTTAATCATTTCTGTTATATATATATTACTCCAGAAAAAATTTAAAAAGATAAAACAATTGTAACTTGAACTTATCTTTATTTTGACAAATCGGTGAGTTGCCGTTTGAGGAATCTGTTCCCATTCGCTTGAGGTGGCCGTTTCGACCTTTCGGCACTGGGCCGTTTTGAACTTTCGGCACTGGGCCGTTTTGGAGATATTGTTTTTGCGTTGTCGTTTCACTATCTGGTTTACTAAGACACAGATAGGTTTGAGTCTTTCTTCATTTTGTCACCGTCTGATCAGCAGGACCGAAATGGTCTTATGAAGATGTGATGACGATATATGTCTCAATAGCAATATATGCCTCAATAACGCTATATGCCTCAATAACGCTATATGCCTCAATAACGATATACGTCTCAGTGACCATATATGTATCGTTGGCAATATATGTATCGTTGGCGATATATGCCTTGGTAGCGATTTGAACTAATCGGGCTGCTGCCGATTTGGCTGTCGGCATCCCCAGGCAGCGCCTTAGGTAGCCCTGGTAGAAATTTGAACCAATCGGGCTGTTGCCGATTTGGCTGTCGGCATCCCCAGGCAGCGCCTTAGGTAGCCCTGGTAGAAATTTGAACCAATCGGGCTGCTGCCGATTTGGCTGTCGGCATCCCCAGGCAGCGCCTTAGGTAGCCCTGGTAGAAATTTGAACCAATCGGGCTGCGACCGATTTTGTTGTCGGCATCCCCAGGCAGCGCCTTAGGTAGCCCTGGTAGCTTTAATATCGCCGATTCTTGGATTTTGGTAACATGGTTCGGTTTAAAATAACCTACATCCACAGATTGATTTGATTTTTGTTTTCTCAGGATCTGCAATCATAGGAGAAACAGTACTAGCAAATATATATTTTTCATCGCTTTGAAATATTCGATAATTCATGTTATACATAATATTCCAGAAAAATTAACAAAGATAGAACAATTATCAATTGAACTTATCTCTGTTTTGGCGATTCGGTTAAATGCCGTTTTGAGGGAACCGTTTAAGGTTTGCACTCCGTTTTGATCTTGCTTTGCAATTATTCAGCACTAGGCCATTTTAAAGATACTGCCGTTTCGCTACCTGGCTTAGGCAACGGCATGACAGAAAAAATGGTCGACCGATCTGCATACCGGCTTCCTGCCGTTTGCTTCTTCTCTGTCTATTTGTGCGGGGAAGATCCTTTCTTTTGGAAATCGGACTCCTCCGGTTTCTTCCGTTGATAATCCGCTTCTTCCATTCTGGAATACTTTTCTACCTCAACCCGCAAGAGATCCAAGGTTTTAGGAGTGCTTGCAATCAAGGCATTTTCCAATTCTCGATATTTACAGTTTCTTTTCAACGCCTCTGCTGCTAAATTAGGCGCTACATCAGGAAGAGTTGCTAGCTCCGTGTTGAATCTAGCCACATACGCAGCCAACGACTCCCCTGACTTTCGCATCATGTCAAACAGAACGGCTGAAGATTTTTCCATCGGAATATATGAGCTGAATCGGCTTCTGAATGCCTTTTCTAGTTGTTCGAAACAGTCAATAGATCCGGCTGGTAGCTTCTCAAACCAAGTGTTGGCTATCCCTTTAAGGGTCATCACAAATATTTGGCATAAAGCCTCATCATTTCTAGTAAAAAACTTAACATGCTTCTTTACTAAGCTCACATGGACAATTGGATCTGTAATCCCATGATAATGATCAGATGGTAGCTTAACATGCCTGCTTACTTGATGTCTCCGAATTTGAAAGGTCAACGGATTCTTCGGATCATCATCCTGATCTTCCGGATCTGGATGAGGAACAAATTTTCTGGACAGGCTTCGTCCACCTTTAGTGCGATCTGTCTCTGGGTGATGCTGGGTCACCGATCTCTCTAGTCTCTTCTTTCTGGTCTGATGAACTATCCCAGCTTGTGGAACCGCCGGTGGTGGAGGCGCAAAAGAGGAGATTACTGGTGGGTGAGGGTGAATTTGTCGAGGAATAAATTGTTGATTGGGCGGAGGAATTCTCTGCATGATCGTCGCCATCATCATGTCCATCCTTTGATGCAAGGCTGCAAACTCGTGCATGACTGCGGGTGGAATGACTGTAGCAGGTAGATCTGAGTGAGGGACACCTGGAAGTATGACTTCTGAAATTTCTGGAAAATCGTGCTGACAAGCAGTAGCACTTATTTCCACTCGAGAAGATGAAGTTTGTGCCGGTGAAGGGTCATGGTGGCCAGCAGCTCCACCGGCGGGTTGTTTTGATTGAAAGATTGGGTCGGATGCCATTTTTCTGGAAATGAAAACCCCAAGAAAATAGAAGAAGAAGAGCTTTGAATTTCAAGGTGACTCACTTAAAATTCAAAAAACTCTCAACGAGAGCACCAAATGATAATCCGCTGAACGGGGTGAGGGCTTTTCCGTCAAATGGCACGCCGGAGTGTGGTGGTTGAAGCTCCTTGAGCGACCTGCAAAACCGCCGGAGTAATCTCCGGCGGAGAATCTCCGATGCCAAAGTCAGTATTTTGATTCAGTGTAGAGAAAGTGTAAGTGTTTTTTCTTCTGTCCCCTTGAGCTGAAGAAGAACCTTCCTTTATGTACCTCCCTCTAGTCCTTATGCAGGGCTAGAGTGGTTAGATCTTCTGACATCCCTCCCTTTTTTCCTCAACAGGCGGTCTAGGAGTAGGGATTCATCATTGTAACGTGGAGTGAAGGCCTTTTTGGGGGAATAAAGTAGTCCCCTTGTTCAGTTATTAGATGATGAATTGATGGGAGCAGGTTATCCTCCCTGCCAACTTTGACTAAATGTGTACTGACTACTGAGTATTATATAAATTATACCTGTGAGGGGAGCTTAATATCTGTGCCCAATCGGTATGATACCGTTGGGGTGGAATCGGCAGGCTGCCGTTGTGTAGAATCGGCTGGATGCCGTTTGGTGACACATTGACCAGGTCAATGTATATGACGGTGCCGATCCGTTATGGGGCGATCTGGCAGTTGAATCGGCAATATGCCGTTGTGTCACAATCGGGCGGGTATTGTCCTTGAATCACTTATTCCCGTTGACTCGGTCAATCGGTCACACGCCGTTTTGCCTGCACAATCGGTCATGAGCCGATTTGATTTGGTTAACGGTACTTGTGAAGGTGCGATGCCCATTATGCCCATCAGGACTTCTAATCAATTATTTTTTCATATTTATTAATAAGCAGCGTTACTATGGAGTAGGTACATTGGTGGATTTCGGAGTATTTTCTTAAATTTGAATTTTATTAGTTTCATCAAATATATATTATTATAATGAGCATCTAAACTAGTTTATTAATTGAACAAGTAGACGTATCGAATATCCTACGACATAACTTCTCCGTTCCGAAAAGTAGTAGTATAACATGCTGGGTTCTCATGAGCGCCACGTCGACCTTTTAATTTGCAGCAAATTAAGCCAGCTTAATGTATATGCACTCTGCCATGCATTTTCCACTTAATTCATCTTAAATGATTTGTCTGAAGGAAGCTTCCTGTTGGCTTGGGAAGGCGATCGAGTATGACCTTTTCTTTGTATATTAAGCTTTGGAAGAATTAGATTTACTTCTTTTAGTTTATCATTGGAATTTGAGAAGGTTTTGAAATAAAAAGTTTGTGGAACCCGAGTACCTAACGTTATTATTTTTATTTTAGTTGATCCCTAACGATGATTTTTGTTCATTTCAATCCCTAACGTTATATCCGTTAGTCGCCCAAGGTTCCTTTTGTCATAACGAAGCCTAACTACCGTTATCTCTCAATATTTTAATATTATCTCTGAAAAAGCATCTGACAACTGACAGCGGGCCTCACTTGTCAGATTTTTCTAATTTCCTATCTTCTTAATATCTAAAAATAATAATTTTATTTTTAAAAAATAAATTAATAAAATTTAAGTTAAAAAAAACAAAAAGAATAGATTATTAAAAAAACAAAAAATTTAATGAAGGAAGAAGTAATGTTTGAAAGTAAGTGGGTCTCGCATTAAATTTTTTGAAATTTTAATAATCTATTCTTTTTATTTTTTTAACTTAAATTTTATTAATTTATTTTTTGAAAATAAATAAATAAATAAATAAAATTAATATTTTTATATATTAAGAAGATAAGAAATCAGAAAAATTTGACAAGTGAGGTCCGCTGTTAGATGTTTTTTCAGATATAATATTAAAATATTGAGAGATAACGGCAGTTAGGTTCCATTATGACAAGAGGGACCTCGAACGACTAACGAATATAACGTTAAAGATTGAAATGAACAAAAGCCGTCGTTAGGGATTAACTAAAATGAAAATAATAACGTTAAGAACCACGGGGTGCGCAAACCCTTGAAATAAGTGCGCAACCCCTCAAATTGCTCCCAGTTTCGCCCGATTAGCTTGTGCAATGTAGTCTTCAAGCTGATAACCAAAGTTCTTGCAAATCGCCTGAAACAAATCCTGCCTGGCATAGTATCAGAGAATCAAAGCGCCTTTGTCCCAAGCAAACTCATAACCGACAACGCTCTGATAGCCCAAGAGATCTTCCATGGGATGAACTCAAAACGCTCGGGTCCAGGATGGATGAGCGTCAAGCTAGATATGAGTAAGGCCTATGACAGAGTGGCGTGGAACTTCTTGGAGGCAATCATGACCCGCATGGGCTTCTCACATAGATGGACATCTTTGGTGATGCGATGTGTCTCAACGGTCTCCTACGCCATCCTCCTTAATGGGGCCCCGGGACCTACGTTCTACCCAGGGAGGGGCCTCCGGCAAGGGGATCCGTTGTCCCCTTATCTCTTTGTGTTGTGTGCTGAGGGCCTTTCAGCGATGCTTCAGAATACAGCCGCAACCAATAGGATTCATGGATACAAGGTATGCCCGGGCAGCCCACAGGTCAGTCATCTGTTCTATGCGGATGACAGTCTCATTTTTGCGAAAGCAGAGGTAGGAGAGGCTACAGTCATTAGCTCCATTCTGAAGGACTACGAGAAAGCCTCTGGCCAGAAAGTAAATTTAGCTAAATCAGAAGTGTGCTTCAGCAAGAACGTAGGCCACGACGCTAAAATACTGGTAAAAGAAAGACTAGCAATGGTGGAGACGGAATCCCATGCCAGGTACTTGGGACTTCCTGTGTCTTTTGGCCGATCGAAGAAAGAGATGTTCGCTCCGATCCGTGACAGGATCTGCAAGAGGCTAGGAGGGTGGAAAGAGAAAAAGCTATCCCAGGCAGGGAGAGATGTTCTAATTAAAACAGTCATCCAGTCCATCCCGACGTATATGATGAGTTGTTTTGAGATCCCAATCTCCATCTGCGAGGACATAGAAAATGCGACAAGAAGATTCTGGTGGGGGGGTAATTCTGAGGAGCGTAAGATGCACTGGGTGTCCTGGGAAAAGCTTTGCCGGTCGAAGGAGGTGGGAGGATTGGGATTCCGGAAGGTTAGAGAATTCAATCTTGCTCTTTTAGCCAAACAAGGGTGGCGGCTGCACAAAAATCCAAACTCTTTGCTCTCCCAGATCTGGAAAGCGCGTTACTTTCAACACTCGGACTTTCTCGAGGCAGGGATGGGCTCCCGCCCTAGTTACGTATGGCGTAGCACTCTGGCAGGAAGATCAGCTCTCCAGAAAGGATGCATCTGGAGGGTAGGGAATGGAGAACGGATACGGATTTGGAAAGTCCCGTGGCTTCCGACAACAGTGACTGGGATGATCACAGCACCGGTCACGGGCCTTGATGAGGAGGCTACAGTGGCTGAGCTTATTGATAGGGACCGGAGGTGCTGGAAGACAGACCTTGTGGAGCAGCTTTTTCCACCACAGGAAATATCAGCAATATTAAGCCTACCGCTTAGTCGGAGTGAGGCGAATGATACTCTTGTGTGGAAAGGCACTACAAATGGGAAGTATTCAGTTCGTAGTGGATACCACTGTCTTACATCGGTTACTGCGCAGGAGTGCCCAGAGTCCAGTAGAGGTTGGTGGAAATTCTTATGGGGACTTTCTATCCCTCCAAAGTTCAAAAACTTCATATGGAGGATGGGAAGTAACTCTCTCCCAACCAGGGTGAATCTAGCTAGGAGGGGTGTATCGGTGGACCCCGTGTGCCCCTGCTGCAACGAGGAGGTAGAATCGACTCCGCATCTGCTGCTGTCTTGCCCGTTTGCCAGGGAAGTGTGGGGAAAGTTTGCGTTCTGGGATAAGGTTTCGGGGCTTCATGGAGATGGCTGGGTGGATTGGCTAGCAGGGCTACGGATATCTCTGGACGACTCAGATATAGAGAAGCTCATCTCCATCCTGTGGTCCCTATAGACATCGAGGAATAACAGGATCTTCCGCCAGTGTGATGAATCAATCCAAGAGGTGGTTATTAGGGGTGGAAAATTACTGTCTGATTTCCAGGAGGCATGGTGTCAGCATCGCAGGCCCGCTGCCCCGCCTCCCCAACCAGTCAACCCGAGATGGATGCCCCCTCCTACAGGGGTGGTAAAGGTGAACACGGATGCAGCGGTGGGGAATACGGGCATTGGCTTGGGATTTATAGCCCGGGATGCAAAGGGTGAAACAGTATTCTCAGGAGCAATCTACCTTCCGCATGGAGCTGAGGCGCGAACAGCAGAGGCTCTAGCGCTGAGAGACGCAGTAACACAGGCTCGCCAATGGGGATACGACAAGATTATAGTTGAGTCTGACTGCTTGCAGAACGTCCTCGCCCTGACTAATGGAGACTTCCCATTAAGTTACTCGGGATTGGTGTTGGAAGAGGTGGCACGCCTCGCTTCTACTTTTCATAGCTGCTCCTTCTCGCATACAGGACGGTCTACGAATATCCCAGCACATGAGTTAGGCCAATTGGCTTTGATTTCTGGTTTAGGAAATGTATGGATAGGGGAATGCCCCGAGGTGATCGCACCTTTTGTACTTGCAGATTTGAATTAATCCAATTATTTCTTCCTTTCAAAAAAAAAAAAAAGTGCGCATTAATTTTCTAGTTTATACTCCCGTTACTTCTCCTTTTTGAAGATAGAAGTGTAATTAATAACACCATTTTACCCATTAATCCGGATTAATTGCAGTGTATATTTTCTAAGACATGTATATTTTACCCATATAATGAAATAAAAGTATCTGCACTCGCTTGAGTGTATTGATTTGACCTTTTATTTCATTTTCGGTCACATTTGACACTTACACTCGAATAATCGTTCCCATTTGGCCTCTTATATTAGCGTCGTCCAATACATTCCGTTAAGTATCCAACATGATACGTCAGATGTCACGTGTAATTTTACTGACACGCCAACAAAATTGACCCGAATTTTAAAAAAAGGGCAAAAGACAGATTGACACCCAGCTTTTACAAGAAAAGACAGATCGACACCCAATTAAAACAATTGACAAATTTACCACCCAAGCTTTCTCCGTTAGACAATTTGGCACCCAACCTTTCCTCCGTTGGACAATTAAGCCACCGTGGCCGTTAAATTTGACTAACGGCGTTAAATAAATGACACGTGACCGTTATTTGCTGACGTGGCATGCCACGTCAGCATTTAAAAAAATATAAAATTGTAAAAATAGGGAGAAAATCTTTAAAATTTTACAAAAAATTCAGGAAAATATAAAAAATTCCAGAAAAATATGGAAAAAATAAAGAGGAAAAATTATAATGTAAAAAAAATATAGAAAATTCAAACCAATAGGATTTTTTAAAAAATGGACAAAATCCTTATCACTTTGTTTTTCAATCCCTTCAACAAACTCACTATCCTAAAAGAGAAACTAAAAAAATGAGGTGTGGAGGGGTGAAGTTAGCATTTCTAGTATCTATACGGAGTGTGTTTTTTCTTTTTTCTTTTTTTTTTCTTATATTTTTCTATTTTAAAGATATTTTAATAAAAATTATAATAAAATATTTGAAAATAATTTATTTTTACACTCTACGGAGTGTCTAATTTTTTTTTTTAAAATTCTATTGGTTTGTATTTCCTATTTTTTATTTATAATTTTTAAAACACATATTTGTTTACATTATATTTTTTCTAGATTTTTTTATATTTTCTGATTTTTTTTAAAAAGTTTATATATTTTTTCTGAATTTTTTTTTATTTTTCTGGATTTTTTATAAAATTTTAAAGATTTTCTCCCTATTTTTATAATTTTATATTTTTTTAAATGCTGACGTGGCAGATAACGGTCACGTGTCATTTATTTAACGCCGTTAGTCAAACTTAACGGCCACGGTGGCTTAATTGTTTAACGGAGGAAAGGTTGGGTGCTAAATTGTCTAACGGAGAAAGCTTGGGTGACAAATTTGTCAATTGTTTTAATTGGGTGCCAATCTGTCTTTTACCCTAAAAAAAAAAAGTTTGGGTAAACGTTCCCAAATGTTTTCCCTTGGAGCAAACCCACCGCAGGGCCGCGTGAGGTCCATGTGATTGTGGGCCCTATGTTCGCCGGTAAAACCACGGATCTCCTCCGCCGGATCAAGTCCGCAAGCAGCAACGACAGGTCTGTCATTTTTCTTACTCTGTTTTGTTCTTTCTTTTTGTTTGTTTGTTTTTTCTCCTCTCTGTTTTATGGCGGGGACCGTTTTAATTAAATTGGGGGATTTGTTTGATTTGTGATTTAGGAAAATTGCGGTGATAAAATTGAGCAAGGACGACAGATATGCGGTGGATTCCGTGGTGTCCCACGACGGATTGAAATTCCCCTGCTGAGCTATGCCAGATCTGATTTCTTTCCATGAACAGATCGGAGATGGAGCTTATCGAAAAGTACCCCCTCTGCAATTGATCTCCAATTAACAATTTTCTATTTTTGCATTTTGGTTTTCTAATAGTATCATTTTTGCCCAGATTGATGTAGTTGGGATTGACGAAGGCCAGTTTTTCGACGATCTGTATGATTTCTGCTGCAAGGCTGCGGATCAAGATGGAAAAATTGTAATTGTAGCTGGGCTTGATGGAGATTACTTGAGGTGGGTGGGTGATTGTTTAATACATCTCTTTTTGTTGTTGTGTTCTTTGATTGATTGAATTGGGATTTATGGGACTGGATCGATTTTTTTGGTTAGAGGAGGTTTGGGTGTGTCTTGGATGTGATTCCGTTGGCTGATACGGTGACGGTGCGAGATGTGCGGGAAACGAGCATTTTTCACGCTGAGGAAGACGACCGCTGACGTGTCATACCACATCAGCAAAATTACACGTAACGTACACTTAACGAAATATGTTGGACGGTGTCACTATAAAGGATTAAATATGAATAATTATTTGAGTGTGAGTTCAAATTTGATCGTAAATAAAATAAGAAGCTAAATGAATACAATTAAATTACTGCCTGTATCATTTATTTTATTAACCCATTTAATTATGGGTGACTCATTGTATTTGATGAATCAATTTTTAAAGTATTTGTTGAAACAAGTTTTGTAATATGAAATTATGAATCAGCCCAAAAGTCAACTTGTTAAAAATCCTAGAGTATAGTGGCAAAACCTCAAAAGTCAAAACCCCATCGCATGCGTATTCCCAATGCAAATTCCTAATTATGGATTTTTCCATCCCTCTTTCTTCCTTTCTTACCTTATTCATTAATGTAACATCCGATACTTTCCAAGAGGATCCCTGTGATTTTTGAGGCTTTATCACACTTTTGGGAAAAAATTTCGGTGTGGGCCCAGGTCGGAGTCGGCACAAGACACCAAACTTAATTTTCTCTTTTTTAGCTTGCGGACTTTTAAGAGTTGTCTATTTCGGTCGATATGTTGGTATATACCTATTTTTTATGGGTTAATACAGTATAATAATTTTATATTTCATTTCGTTCTCTATTTTGGCCATTTCGATTTATTAAAGTTTTGGTTGAGAGATGTGATTCCGCTTTAAGTGTCTAACTTTAAAAAAAATAAATTCACTAAAATAATAATTTAATTAGATTTCAAAATATAAAGTTTTAAAACTTCAACTCTCCTCTCGTTGTTTGTTGTTGCTATGCACATGTCTTGATTTTGTAACACATCTTTATTTTAATTTGGATATTTGATGATAAAACTTTAGATGATTTATTTTTAGCTTTTAATGTTTGAAGGTTAGATAAATTAATTTTGAGATGTAATATCAAAACGGTAGCTAGGCTGAGAGTTCCGATATTCATTATATCTCACTATAAAAAATAAGCTCGATATTATCAGTACGAGATTGATAACCTTATTTTTAATCTACATAAACCCTAAGTTTATAAGTTATTTGGCCCATGTATTTGATAATTTTTTTTCAAATGGCACTCTACAGCCAATAAATTTTACATTGCACTTTATATTTGTCATATTTTTCTTAATTAACCTCCTCCTACATATTTTGGTCTATTTTCTAATATTAAACTTAATTAAAAATGCCCCAACTTTATATATGACCCGATAATATTCTGACATAAATTAATAATTAAAAATTAAAAATATGAAGTGTTTTTTTTAACTTTTGAGAAAAATATAATAACCTGACTTTTTTTTATAAAAATTGATCAATATGGGGGCGCACTGACTTCACACAACCATCTTTAAGTGTCCCTCACCCACTTCATGTATTACTCGATGCATGCAGCAACGACTTACATGAAGTGGGAGGGTCCCACTAAAGATAGTTATGTGAAGTCCATGAGTTACCGACGTTGATCAATTTTAAAAATGATCAGGTTATTATATTATTTATTAATTTTATTTCATGTCAAATATTATCATATATGATACAAGAAGTAAAGTGTTACAAAGAGTTCTACACATAAAACAATTAGCCGGTAAATTGCGCCGTTTATTTTGAGAAAATAACTTGTCTATAATCCCAGGGCAAATTACCGGCTAATTGTTTTGTATAGAGTTGATATTTCTTGTTTAAATTGTTTGTAGATATATATATATATATATATATATATATATATATATATATATTTTACTTATTTTTTAAAAAAGTAACCTAAATTTTATTGACAGCGGAATGTTAATCAAATGGTGGTATGAATTCATTTCTATGATGAATCAAGATACTATAGGTGAAATGGATTGAAATCTTTATTTTTCCTTTGGAAATCTAAATATTATTATTTGTTTTGAAATGATTTCATCTTTATTAATTAGTAGAGTTGAAATGAATTCATACCATTATTCGAGTAAAAATATCCCCAATTAAAATTCTAGAATTCAGATTTTTTCTTATTTAATTTTTTAACAGTTTGTTTGAACCTCAAATTTGTTAGAAAATGAGATGATTTAATTTTAAATTCATTACACGGTAGATAAGCAGTTAGGATTTAAACTCTAGTCAAACTATAGTTAAATTATAAGTTTTTATTTTTATGAAAAAGTAAATCCTACTAAAATAGATCTGATTTGAGTGAGAATAGAATTCTGTAGAAATTTTACTTAAAACATTAAAATTATAAAACTAACCTAACATAAACTATCTTTTATTTATTTATATATAAATAACGTGGCTAATCTACCGCCACACCTCAACGTGGTGCACTTTCTTTTTTTCATATATTTTTTTGGATAAATCTCATTTATTAAATATTTATTTTCCATGTCAAAGTAAACAATGTATTTTCATGCTATAGAATTTTAATATTTTAATACAATATAATTGAGGATATTTTAGTCAAATGATAGTCCAAACAAATGAAATGAAATGAATTGTAATTTTTTTTTTCTTTTGGAAATCCAAACATAAAATTTTATTGTGAAATGATTTCTTTTCTATAAGAAGGGTCGAAATTAATTCATTTCTAATTAGAATTTGGTTCTAAACGGGGTGTAAGTATTAACATAATTTTAAGCTCGAGTTTCATTTCCGCGGTTAATAAAAAAAATCAGTGAATGAGTCTCCCAGTCTTGTAGAGCACGTGAAACGTAGAACCAGTGGACAGCTATTAGGCCGCTGTACACTCCTTTTCCTGTTTAATGCGAAATGAATTTGTAAGTTGTAATTGGAAATTTTCATGACCAAACAAGTGATCAGATGTTCTATAATGGGGATGGGATGTGCTATATGGTTGATCCATATACTCCGTATTTTAGATATTGCCTGAACTTACATTAATTGCTTAAAATTGACATCTTATCTAATTAGTTTATTTTGACCAAAAGAAGAATTTGACACATATCTATTTATAATTTAGTTTTTTTTGTTTTGTTTTGGAAAGATGATAGTATAGTAGGTTATTTAATATGAATAAGAATATTGTTTTAAAAATACTAAAAAATGTTGAAAAATAATTTCCTTAATATGGGTTCAACTCAAAAATAATATTTCCCCCCATAATAGATGGAGCTGGGGCTGTCAATGGAATGAATTTTAATTTGAATTCGATCCGCTCCGAATCCAAAATAAGCGGATATGAAGCTAGTATTATGATCCGATCATCCGAACTCGTTAATTTATTTCCTTAACAAATCAAATATGGATCTACTTTACTCTAATCCAACTTTAACAATAAAAATAAAAATAACAATTAATTGAAAAAAGGCTAAAGAAAACTTAAATTTAAAAAAACCGATGGATAAATGAATATAAGTCTGATCTGAATTTTTTTAAACTAATTGGATATGAATTTAACCCGTTGACAATCCTAAATGCAACATAAAATATATAAGAAAAACTAAACTACTGTAGTAAATTTATAGGTGCGTGGAATAACAAATACCACCGGCCCTAATAAAATTCTCTGTTTTATACATCAGATGACATAGCTGCAAAAACCCCCATTTAGCAATATTCATTATTCATCGTTGCCAGAAGGCGAAGATAAGGCATTGATATCTGTTCGTTACATAAGAAAAAGTTGCAGTCGTCATGAACATTAATATTTATGAAAACTAGTTAGTTTTAAGTCCAAAAATGTGGCAAGAAAGGAGAACTGGAGATTTAATGAATGCTAGCTATTCAAAATTAAAGAAGGCATGTGAAGCAAGAAATTAAAGCAGCAGCAGGATGACAAAGCAAGAAAGAAAAACATTCATGATACTGCACAGATCCAAAGTCAAACCCTAATTAAACCAGCTCGATATTAAAAAATTAAAAGATAAAATCATGATTTCCTTATAATTATTATATTCATACAAGATATAAACATATATTTTTCATCATCGTATTATATTTCCTTTGAATCTTTTTAAATATTTTGGTGTCACGTCGGATTTGATCAATTTTTCTTTTCCTTTTTATTATTCAAATTAGTTATTTTTTTTACCTTTTTATATTTTTAATAATTATGTCATAAATTATTAACCAATGAGCTATATAATTATTTTTTTACATTTTTAATAATTGTAATAATTATATATAAAATTACAGATAAAAAGACAGATAAGTATTGTTTTTCTTATATATATATATAATATTAATATAATTTACACTTTTTTTGTTCCTCCACTAAGCTGAAATGTTTACCTTAATTCCTGCTTAGGGCAGAAACACCAAAGTTCCTCCTACTGCTTCATTCCACAACATCTAAAGAGAAAAACGAAAAAAGAAAAACTACCTCCGATTTTCCAAGTTTTCCTTTTCTTTTCTTCTTTTGTTTATACTAATATTTATATAATTATTGATTTATATAATTAATTAGAACAGACCATTACTCTCCTCTAATGACATGCTAATCAAGTCGTCATGACCGGCTTGCAGTTGCATATTCGCTCCTTCATCAAAAAGCCATTTCTCCAGCAGCGTGAGTGGGACAGCTTCGGCTTCATGATCATGATCCGACGGCTTGCTCTCGTGATCTTGAAACAAGTGGCAGCAGCTTGTCTGATCCGGCGTCAGGTTCGCCGTCGTTTCATCCGACACCGCATCGGACGATGAGTACTGCGATGATGAGTTGAAGCTGAAGATACAGGGATTATTATTATGATCAATTCCACCAACGCCACCGCTACCGTGTTGTTGATGTTGATGAGGATAACCAGGCCTTCTGCCACACCCGCCGGCTTCCGTCGAGCTTTGATCGGAATTAGTTTCTTGCGGTTGCTTTCCCTTCGGGGTGCTCATCCAATTCTGGAGCAACCTTGCGATGTTGTCGGCGCTGGATGCGTAGGTGGTAGTAGTAGTAGTGGCAAAGGGTGTAATTTGTGGCCTCGTGTGAGGGCTGTTATTGTCATTATCATGAATTGGAGAGTAGGAGGAGGGCTTTGAGTCAGTACCGCTGCTGCTGCTGCTGGGTAAGGACGACGGAATGGACAAAGCGTCGCGAAGGGCTTGTTTGGCTTGGCGGATATCGGTTTGGAGGCGTCTTTCCCACTGACCTTTGGAGTCGGAGAAATCATTGTCGGTGATCTCCCGATTCTGCCCTTCTTGCCCCTTCTTCATCAGCTTCTTCTTCAGATGGGTATTCCAGTAATTCTTTATGTCGTTGTCGGTTCTCTGTGGGAGATAAGATGCTATGGCTGCCCATCTGAACTCAAAACCAAAACAAAGGAATTAATTAAGTTTCAAGATTTCCCGCAGACAAAACAACAAAATTTTGTTTTCATATTAATACATATTTGTCACTCCGTCTTGTTTGACTTTTCCCACAGATGAGCTAGATCGAGTGCGGATTAATCAATTTACCTGTTCCCTAAAAGGGCTTGGAGGTGGATGATCATTTTCTCCTCATGATCGGTGAAGTTGCCACGCTTGATGCCAGGGCGGAGGTAGTTGGTCCATCTGAGTCTGCAACTCTTGCTGCATCTAAGCAAACCTGAATTTTTTTATTCAAACAAACTTTTATTAAAACTACAAGGAAATTAAGATGAAAAAAAGGAAAGAAAAAAGGAAAGGGATATTGATGATTTGCAGAGAGTAATAAATACACAGCTTTAATGATGAAACTAACTCCATACCAAACCAAAACCTAGCTATTTTCCAAAACCCAAAAAAGAAAAAAGAAAAAAGAAAAAAGAAAAAAGAAAAAAGAAAAAAGAAAAAAGAAAAAAGAAAAAAGAACAGGGATGCATGTCTACCTGTATTAGTGGGAACTGCTCTCCAATTCCCAGGTCCATGTTCTTGAATGTAAGACACCAAGATGATGTCTTCTTCTGGAGTCCAAGGCCCTTTCTTCACACCAATTTTGTCACAGCAAGGTGGTCTCCCCATTCTTAATTTTCTTAATTACTTTCACACCCTCAAGGAGAGAAAGAAAGAAAGAAACAAGAAATTTTGTAGGGTTTAATTTCCAGAAAAGGGTCTTCTTCTATATATATATATATCTGTGTGTACCTAGTAGCTAGCTAAGATATATAAATAAAGAAAACAAGAGAAAAAGACTGAAATTTTCTTATTTTCTTTTTTTTCCTTTTAGGAATGAAAACTGGAAAGACAAGAGTCCAAGTGAGGAGTTTGGCTTGTCCAAATATTGGTGGGTGTAAATATATATAGAGACTTAGAGAGGGCCAAAGAGGAGGGGTGTGTGTCTGTGTTCACTTCACGCTGACCTGAGTAAAAGTTAAGGTAAAAGTCTGAGCCTATTTTATTTTTCTCTCTTTCTTAGGCTTCCAAAAGAGTCAAATGGCCAACAAAACAGCATTTACTCATTTGCTTGCAAAAGTCAGCCATACACTACACACACTCCTTCAATCCATTACTCCTAATTTTGGATACGCATATTAAAAAGACCGAATAATTTACTATTTGAAATAATTTTACCCATTATTGTTTTTCGAACGTATGAACATTCTTATCGTATGTAACCTACGTTCGAAAAAAAGTAAGGGACAAAAATGTCTCAAATAGTGAGTCATCCGACCTGCTTAATATGCGTGCCCAAAATCAAAGCGATGTTTAATTAAACTAAGAGGGAGTATTTTTTTATTTTTATTTATTATTATTATTATTAGTATTAGTATTAGTATTAGTCAATCTTCGAGTGTTATCTTTGTCCTTTTCTATCAATAGACAATTAAGCAGGTTCAAATACTATCGAATTTAAAAAAAAAAATCTCTCCTACTAATTTATTCTATATATTATTTATATTTAAATTTAAAATTTGAGTTTAAAGTGAATAATTTTTTACGATGTGAGCACGTTCGTACCCTTTTCTCTATCTCTCTCTCTCTCTCTCTCCGTGTGGCATTCATTGTGGACATCGTGGAGAGGTGGCACCGAAAAGGAAAACCCTAATTTACTTTCATCCTCTTTAATGCCTATTGTTGCAAACTCGTGGTTACTTTGACTGTTTCTTTTAAGTTTTTACCTTTGAGAATATGGACATAAAAAAAGGTTGTTCTTCAAGGAAATTTATACCCTTGTGATGTGTGCACATGATGCTCACCTGTTTTAAGACCATCTCTAGGAACATAATTACAGGCTTCGGGGTTTGTTGTTTTCTTTCTCATAAGCATCAATATGTATATAATGAAGGAAAGGAATGAATTTTTTATACTTTTTTTAATTTGGAAAAAAATGACAATGGAAAGGAGGAGGAAAATAAATGATCTTTTTCCTCGTAATTTAAAAAAGTGGGAGGAAAAGAAAGAAAAATAAAATATTTATTCATTAATTAATTTTTATTTAAAAAGTGTATATTTAAATCTATAATAATTAAACATAATAGTAAATTCATTCGTTATTTCCCTCTTATTTCCTTCTTCAACTTGATACTAACTATAAGTAGAAAATCATCATTTCTTTTTTCAAAACAAAACAAATAAGATACTGTTAAGTTTGACAGAACTATTATTTACTTGAAAATTGAAAAAAAAACTATTTGCAAAAGTTTAATTGAATGAAGCGGAGAGCCTAATTCAACAGGGGAAACCTCAATTTGGAGCTCATGTTTTAGGGTAATTGGGTTAAATATGTAATTTTTATTTTGGATATAAGCGAAAAAAGTATATATGTACCACAAGCATGATTATATTTTAAAGTCATGAATACGAGCCAGTTAGTTAACTGTTGAGGTTAAGAAAAAAGTTTAAGTTTTCTATAGAACTGTGAAAATATAGACGATATACGTATAATTACAACATCAGCGATCATACTGGTATCTTTTGCCCCGTTGTTATAATTGTGCTATTTCCATTTCCATTGACAAAATTATTAAAGTGCTAATTTAAAATTGCATAAAATGTTGCTTATCATTTTTACAAAACATTTATAATGTATTTTGTTATATGGATGATAACTTTTATATAGAACAAAAAAATAATACAACCACACGTAAAACATTAATAGTGCCTTTTTTCCAGCTATATTTGTCCAGTAGACTTGAATTTTGTAGAAGCGGTGGCAATAAGAAAGTCATTGGTAATCTCTACATCCCAATCCGGATGTCAATTGCAACAAATTATTATTGAGTCTGATTTCGCAAACTCCGTCAGATGGTCGACTAGTAAGATTGATTGACTTTGTCTTTTAATCCATGAATTTAGAAAAATCGATGAGCTCATAATGATTCAGTTTGAGAAGGTCCAAAATAACTCATATCCTTCATGAAGTCACCTCAGTGGCAGACTCGCTTGCGAAACAGCGTCAGAACAGGAGTGCTGAATTTTTAGATTGGTTATATATTACTCTCTCCGGTTTTTTTATTTGTCGTTTGGGCTTGGATCACGAATTTTAAGGGTTGTACAGTGTCGTCTGACGCAATCCAGCTTTCTGTCATTTTGTGTCGGTGGGCCACAACTCCAACAGTAACATTTTTGGGCCAACGTTTTCCCATTTTGGACTTCAGTCTTGGCTACGCTTCACCTTCGTCTTCCCCTGTGCCAAGCTCTTCCTTTATACGCAAAATCATCTCTTCCCATCCCAATTCCTTTCAAAAAATTGAATCCATTCCAACCCTAGCCCGCCCAATGTCTTTCGAAATTTTGGCAAAAAATTATTTTCAAATTGTTTCCCTCCTTCCTTAATAACCTAAATTAGTCTTCAAATGAAGTCTGGTTTTCAAATTCCAATCTCCCTCTTCTTTCAAATCTCTCGATGTTTGGTATTCTCCTCTAAATCTCAGTCACTTTTTTGGAATGTCTTCTTCACTACCCGACCTAAATCAATCACCTGGCAGTCTAGAATCCCCTATAAGTAAGTGGCATGACCTTGATGATTTTGTGCCGGATTCTGTTGGTATTGTAGACACCCAAAGTCAGACGCTTGTCCGCGATGAGGAGGTGGATCAACCCCTCGGCATTCTAGACTTGAACGAGGCACCACAAGTATCGCAATTGGGATCTGAAGGCTTGCTGTGTAGGAAAGAGCTACGCCGAACGATTGACTGCATACAAACTCCTTTTGGAGAGACGCAGAAATGGGATCTTGAGGAGAGGCGCAACGAGGGAGGTAGCTGTCTTGTTGGGGGTTCACATGCGAACAATCCAGAGGGTTTGGAAACGGGCAAGGGAGTCAGGCAACACTAGCACTGTAAATTATCGAGTGCAAAATTATGGGAGGAAGAGAATTACTCTCGATTTGGAAAGGATTCACGAGATACCTTTGAGGCAGAGGACAACCATCAGGCGTCTCGCTTTTGCACTCGGTGTGTCCAGGAAATTTGTGTCTAAGTTAGTGAAGAATGGAACCATCAGGCGCCACACGAATTCAGTCAAACTGGCATTGACACCTGACAATCACACCTCAAGGATCAATCATTGCATATCCAGCTTTGTCCCAACATCACTACCACTCCAGCCAACATTCAAGAACATGGAGAACACGGTCCATATCGACGAGAAATGGTTCTACATGACCCAGAAGACACATAATTATTATCTCCTCTCCGGCGAGGATGATCCAGTAAGAACCGTCAAAAACTCTCATTTCATTCCTAAAGTCATGTTCATAGCCGCAGTTGCGAGGCCAAGGTATGATGCTAATGGCCTTTATACATTTGATGGAAAAATAGGGATATTCCCTCTAGTTGAACATGTTGCTGCTATTAGATCGAGTCAGAACAGACCACAGGGTACTCTTGAGGTTAAACTCATTGCTAATATTACAAGAAATGTCATTAGGGAGTTTCTGATTTTGAAGGTATTACCAGCTATAGCCAATAAGTGGCCTAGGGAGAGTATTATGGATTTACATTCAACAAGACAATGCGAAGACCCATATTCACATTGATGATGCTGAATTTTTGTGTGCAGTTGAGGAAAGTGGATTGAATGTGTTTCTAGTTTGTCAGCCTCCTAACTCTCCTGATCTGGACGTGTTAGATTTAGGATTTTTCAGAGCACTTCAATCACTGCAAAGCAAAGAGTGTCCAAAGACTATTGTTGAGTTGGTTAGGACTGTTGAGGAAACATACCAATCATTTTCAGTCAAAAAAAGCAATTACATCTTCCTAACGCTCTAGACATGCATGATTGAGGTATTGAAAATGCTCCATTCAAACATTTACAAGATTCCCCATATAAAAAAGAATGCACTTGAAAGATTGGATGCTTTACCTGAGGCATTGCAGTGCTGCCCAGAAATTTATGCTACTGCATTGACCCATGTTTCTCCATGACATCTACCAGGTGATTGTGTATTGCTTTTGATTAGTTTGGTTAGTAATGTGAGATTATGGTTTTCTGTGCAGGTACTTTTGTGCAAAGACTATGATGTTCTGTTTTGAATGTGCTGTTCTGCTTCAATATTCTAAGGACTATGAAATTCTCTTCTTTGCTCACTCGTTTGGGATACAAAATGTTTCTGGTTGGTTATAGATTTGAAGATGTATGGAAAAATAGGACTATGATGTTCTGTTTTGTGGTGGAGCTCCAAATATGTGTAGTTTATGACCTCCATGAATGTATAGATTTTGTAGTGTGGTGGAGCTCCAATATTGGACTCCAGTTTATGCCCTCCATCAATGTATAGATTTTGTAGTGCATTGTGTAATGTGCATTGTAATTACACATTTTGTGCAAGAATTAGGAACTGAATGGAATTGTAATTACACATTTTGTAAGGACAGAAATAGAAAATGGTTGAATTACTTAAGTTAGTGATCTCAATTGTCCCCTATTTTGATAAAAAAACATGTCAATTGCAAACGTAATCTAAATTGCCATGGTTTGAGCAAATTCCTTCAATTACTCAAGATATAATTTGCCCTGTTTTGATGCAAATCCCTCAATTACTCACATCAACGATTGTCCCCTGCTTTGATAGATTGTTGCCCTATTTTGATCAATTGTCCTCAATTGCATACGTAATCTAAATTGCCATAGTTTAAAGAAATCCCTCAGTTACTCACAACAACGATTGTCCCCTGTTTTGGCCAATTCTCCAGAAATTACATGCACTCTCACCATCAACACAATCGTGCACATGCACTCAAGTAATTGCCCTCTGTTTGTAAGTCATTTTCCACATCCATCAATGAAACAGATAAGTTAAAATACTGAAAGATGAACATTGATAGCATGTTTTTATGCATGATTTTCCCTCCATTTTCTCACCCAATTAAGGCATGATTCTGCTAATTTACCCTTGTTTTCATTACTATTGCAGATCTAGGCCTAAAAAGGGAGTTTATCCAAAAATATGCATTTTTGGTGCATTTTGAGCGAATTCGAGCTTCAAGACCAAGGTTGAGGTCCCGAGTCCAAAGCAGCGTTCAAGGTCCCGAATCGGATTCTCCATTCGGGCCCCCGAAGGGCAAAGAGCGGCAATTCCACGTGTCCTCTTGCCAAAGCGCCCATGTGATCCCTCTGAAACTGTTCTGATGCTCTGCACTGATCACCAAATACCTACCGCTCTGACCATTTCAGCCTTTGAGCCCAATCCAGACCTGCCAAAGCTGGAAAAATCAGACAGCTTTATGCTTTTTCAGCTTTGTGCTTTAGGGAGCATGGATCCATTATAGTAGGCTTTCAATTAATGCGTTTTGTCCCTAGTTTAGCTGAAGATATTTTTGTTCTTGGAGCTTCAGCTTATAAGGAGCATCCAAGGAGTAGTTTAGGACAATCTCTCACTGCATAATATAATTTTAGAATCATTAGAACTAGTTTTTCGTTAGACTTATCTCTAGTTTCTCTCTCTAGTTCTTGTTAGCATCTTCAACCTTACCGCCGGGCTTCAAACGGATTTTTAGTAACAAAGTCTTCTTCCCTTAATCTATTTACTTACTTGTTATGCTTTCTTTAATTATTATTTGTTCATCTTCAAGCATGAGTAGCTAAATCTTTAGTTCTTAGCAAGGGTGATTCAAGGGTTGCAAGGGCAGATTCGAGGCCTTAATGTGCTTAATATATTCTTGCTGCCATATTCAATTACTTGTCGTTTTAATTACATCTTCGCATGAAATAGTTTGAGGCTTGATCAACTGATTATTATTTTGTATGAATGCTGCCATCTTTGTGATGAATACGGAAGGAAAATTGCATGGAACAAGTAGGCACCTGTTTAGTCTTGACTACGCTGAAGTGGTCTCGAATAGATAGAGTGAGTAATTGATTAGAGCGAGGTCACGAGCCTGACAAACTGAGGGACTTTTAGCTCTAGATCTGTCTTTTCTTATCTTCATGGGCAGTTTGAGTATGACCCTCCCGCATTCGTGCCTGGAGGGATGGAAAACTGTCAAGACTACCTCATATATGGAAACGGGGGGTAGTTTCTCTTAAGAGAAAAGTAGGGATATCCGAGGAATCTGGTCCTTATGTCATTTCTATGATGTCTTGAATAGAATATCCTTGTGCTGATGACGATCGGGACCCCGAATGCAACCCAAGAATGCCTTTGCTAAGAACCCCCCTCTATCTGATTATTTGTGTTTGATTATCATTCTGCTTTATCATTCCTGAATTATTTCACTGATTTGCTTGTTTTATCATTTGGGACCCCGAACGTGACATTCGAGACCCCGAATACAGCTTTCTTAGTTAGAAATGGTTAGCTCCTAATCTCTCTTGGCTGACTCGTTTGGCCAAGTAAAACCCCCCCGAGTGTTACTTTACGTGCTTTTGTCCCGTGATTTCATTCAAGACCTTGAATCAGTCTCTCACAGTCCCTGTGTTCAACCCTGACTACCACTGTACATATTATCCATTGTGCACACACTTTCAGGCATTATAAATCTTCATTTGACTGACGATCAAACATAAAAGTAGGAAGATCACATTACTGATAGTCAACAAGTACACAACAAACGATTTAAATTAAAGGACTTAACAGGGCAACACCATGAAAATAAACAAACTAAAACCTAATCAAGGGTAGGAATCCCAGGCAGAGCATTCACAACCCCCTGAGCTTCCCCAATCACAGACCTAGCAGTCTTCAGTGCCAACCTCAGCACATCCAACTTGTGCTCCTGGTGCGCAATGAGTGCACACAAGTGGCTGAGGACGTGGCCAATGACGTCAATAGCCTCAGAAACTTCATCACCACCATCTTCAACGAAGATCCCAACCTTCAACAGCTCAAGAGATCCCTTCCTTGCTTTCAATCTCTCGAGGTCAGTCAGGGTCTGCAGTCGTTTGTGCTCCAGTTGGACATCATCATCTTCAAGATGGCCAGTAATGTCAGTCATGAAGTGGAGCATCTCTTGCGTCTCTGTAGGATTCATGGTGGTGTGGTATGAGGAGTGAGCAGATTAAAGGATTAGGGTTTGATGTGTGAGTGAAGTTGTGCAAAAAGAGGGATCGAATTTATAGGGGGAGATGGTGCAACCCAAAGGTTCTGAATTGCTGCCCAAAGGATTTGCATTAACTGCAAATAGATCGTGACTGACAATTTAAGATTTTCAATGCATTTTTTTGACCAAAAATCCATCCAAAGCCTACCTCACCCTGATTAATAGGATTGAAAATCTTGCAGCCTTTTGAGCACCACTCCGACCACAACTCCCCATATACTCTGAATCGGTGCCACACAACTAACTAAATATACCCAGGCAATTAATGAAGTAAATGGAGTATATTGATTTAATGCACAATTTACACCAAACATAAACAGAGAAAATAGATAAAAGATGCGAAACTATTAATGTATTTACATTTAATTACTTTCCAGGATTAACATGAGTATATACCTAAATCCAAGGAAACTCAAAAACTAGATTGACATAATCCCGACAACATAAATCCGGGATCAGCCAAATCCAACCAAACTCCTATTCACAACCAAACTATATACACCAAAAAAATACATTATTAAGAACACTTAATTGAAACCTGGTACACAGACAAGGATAACGAGGATGAAAGTCCTCTTTTCAATACCATCGTCAATCTGCACCCTATCAACAACTGGCAAATGATTGAGATCAAAATCTCTGTCTTCTTGGACATCCGGCGATGGAATTTATTCAAATCAAAATCCCTTTCTTCTCTCACAACCGGAGTAAGAGGGGGAGTAACAGAAACGATTGGAACCTCGTTTAGATCAAAAGATGGAAGGGCACATGAATTCCTCACAGATGGCCCAGACATGAGATTATCTTTACTGACCCTGACCCCCGAACTCTCTTCTTGCCCCGCGACATCTTCACTCAAACTCTCGTTCTCATTTTTTTCGTAGGTGTCTTCAACTATTTCCTCAATTTCTGCAATCTTTTCGTCTGAAATGCACCCCACCAAATTATTCATTTTTTCATCGTCGGCTTCATTGGATTCCTGGACAAACAGATTGTCGTTTCCATCGAATTGAACCAAGCTATCTTCTGGCTGAGCAAACTCAAAATAACTCCCGCTACTGTCTTCGTGCTGAGAATCTTCAAAATCAACGCTCAAGCTGTCTTCTGACTGAGATTTGGCGGAATCAACGCCCTCCATATCTCGACGAAACCCCATTTTGTAAAGAAGAAATGAAGCAAAATTGCGAGGCGAGAGAGAAAGAGAAGGGAGCAACATGGATGTGAGAGGCCTCTGCGCCTCTGTTCTCTTTCTTTCAATCAAAATTTGAAATCCCGCCCTAGACAATTTCGTTTCCCTCCAAGGTCATGTGTGACATGTTGTTTCCTGTCCGAACGACATGTCGTTTGAGGTTAAAAATGTCAAAACATTGTGTTAATGGACACAACAATTCAGAACGACAGTTAATAAAGTCCACTCATTTTTAAGCCCAAACGACAGATAAAAGGAACCGGAGGGAGTAATTGTGTTCCTTTGTGTCTTTAAACCCTTATTCTTCTGTCTGATTTTGCTGCCATTATTTATTGCTATCTAGCTATTTTCTTGTATCTGTCTCCCTTTGCTTTTCAAAGCTATTAATAAAGTTGCTTATAAAAGAGAAGGATATAAAACATATTTTAAATTTTGTAGGGACCATATTTATAATTTTTCTATAAAAATAATAAACTATAGGGAGTAGATACGAGTTTTGAAAATTTTGGGATCCTGGCTTCCAAGGTAGCTCTACCACTGATCACTACGGCGAGATATAGGTTGATTGGTGGCTAGCGCACCTTGCAATGTGGTCCAAATCATAACTGTTTTGGTTTATTTAATTATTTTCTCAAAGGAAAAAAAATTAATAATTGTTCAGAATTCCAGAACTTATAAAGAACAAGGTGAGAACTCGTACCCAGAAAATGAAGTGAAGAGAAATATGAAATTGTAGGCAAAGAATAAATCATGGTTATCAATTATGCATGCCGTCCAATAATTGCATTGCAACGTGTCTCGGAATATTTCCAAGTCTGGACAGAGGGCGTAATTTGTTGGTATATATCATAATATTTTGAACCGGTTGGTGTGAGTGGTTTCACACTCTCTTCTTTTAAATAAGGTCGTATACGAAAAAATATCTACTATAAGTACTTTATTGTACCACGTGGACCAATCTGGTGCGAATATGATTGATTTTATCTTAATTAATTAGTGGTCCATGTACTTGTGTAGCAGCATTTGGGTACTTGGTCACAATTTTCACGTAGATTAATTAGTAGAATTAGTCAACATAAAATGTTGCCTATATATAAAAAACAAAAACAAAAAATACCTAAAAATGATCTGAATACTCACCAAAGGGATCACCAGAATTTGTAGATTTTCCTTGATAAGTCATATTTTGTGTGCGGGTTGTAGTGTTGCTAATTCATATTTCCTTGATAACAATTTCAGGTCATGCTATCAAGAATGGCAGCCCATCCATTAATTAATGCGAACCGGGAAGAAAGACACCCAATAAATCCAAATTGCAAATGGCTTTTCTGAAAAGGAAATGTTCCTAATACAACTTTTATGGTTGTTGTAATTACTCGTAAATAGGAAAAATCACTTGTCTTGTTTACTTACAAAGTAATTATTTACTGAGAATTTTTTACCCTATAATGGGCCAATATTGTACCAACATAATTAATTTACTTTAATATTCAGTAAACTTATAGGATACACGTAGTTCATTTATGGAAAAGAAAATATTCACAACTGTTAAGAATTTATGTTAAGAATTTATCAAGTGAACAGGGCAAATACATAAAATACCTCAACAATTACTTATAGTCATAAAACTTCCTATTGTTTTTAAAAAGTTGTACTTTTAACTGTGTTTAGTCATTTGGAAATTCAAAGAAATTAAAAAGTATAAAAAATGTTGAGTTAATTTAACCATTTTATTCTATCTTTTAGCTACTGTTGAGTTAATTTAATTAATTAAAATGATTATTTTTTTACCTTTTGAACTTAAGATTAATACGAGTTTTTTTATTCTGCAGTAATTAAACTTCAAGTTGAAAAGTAATAGAGGTTGTTTGATGCACAAAAAGATATTTTAAAATGAAATTTATTTACTAATAATTAAATACATTTATCATTTATTTTATATTTTAATAAATTTATTGAAATAATAAAGTTGTTAGTAAAAAAGTAATTTAACTTGATTTTTAATATAGAATAAATATATGAATAGAAAACTTTAATTTATTAAGAAAAAGTACTTAGTTAAATTAGTAAATTGAACTCTATATTTCTTAAGATAAATTTGATTAGAATAGATATATAGGAAGTTAGTTTTTAGGGATTGTAAGGTAACGATGAGACCAAAAAAATCATATGTTCGTTAGCTCTTTTAATTTTAAAATTTGTAATATAAATTCTGTAGTTTTCTAAAAGTTGTAATTTTAATTTGTATAAAATATAAAAGGGTCATTAGCACCACTGAACTATCATCATTTGAAAAATAAACCCTTCAAATTTTTGTTGAATTCAACTCTCCTAACTATTTTTTCATTATAAAGAGACCTCTTTGTTAGTTTTTCCATCCAAAACCCTAACATATTTGGTTTGATAATTTTTTTTTTTATTCCTAAAAAAAAATTACACTCCAAAATAAAGTTAAAAAAGTTATTTTTAACTTAGTAATTTTTAAGTGCATATGAACATAACTATTTTTCAAAAAATAAAAATCGAAAAGAACAAAAATAAATTCATAAAAATATAAAAAATATTTATATAATAAAGAATTATAAAAGATGAATTAAAATTATAAAAAGTAGCAACTTTTGTTTATAAAATAGAAAAAAATGAAAATATTTCTGTTAATTTCATATTTTTTTATAACTTTTTAAAATATTTATCACTTTTAAATTTTAATTTTAGATATTTTTGTTTTTTTTCTGATTTTTCAAATTTTCAATTTATTTTCCTATTTTCTCATTTTTTAAATAAAAGAGAAAAAAAAAATTTGGTCAAAGAAAATTCGTTAAGATTTTGGATGAAAAACTTAATAGATGGACCTATTTGCAATGAAAAAAATAATTAAGAGAGCTGAATCTAACAAAATATTATTGAGAGATTTATTTGTCAAACAATAATAATTTAGAAGATGATGGTGGCCAAACTAAAAAAAGTGATTAAAAAATATACACATTAATTTAAGGGGAAATGTAAAATATATATGACCATTTACATTCACTTGAAAAAATCAAGAAATTAATGAGAAATTGAAACAAATTCCCACTTCTCTTTTTCCAAAAGGAGAAAATTGTTCTTTTTATCTGGATTGAGAGCTTTTTCATAATTGAGTGTTTTTTCTTTGCGTTTAATAAAAGTTTTTGTTGAAGTATGAAACAAAACAAAATAGTACTTCATTGTTTTGTCGCAATGATTTTTAGCATAACAAATTGAGAATTTACGTAATCAACAATGCCGGTAGTGTGAATACTGTATTAGAAGATTGCGTTAATTAGAGCATACAAAAGTCTCCTTGCATTTATAAGCCACATGACACTCACGAGGAACTGTGACGCAATTTTTTTCTTCGTATTCTAAATTAATTATGTATTTATTCATTAATAAAATGCCAGCAAAATTCTCCCAAAGGAAGAACCACATATTCTCATGGTTAGTGACATCAAAATTACTTTTTTTTAAAAAGAAGAATATATTAAAACTAAACAATATTGGTCGGTATAAATAGTTGAATCACATCGAAGTATTCCTCGATCCAAACATTTTTAATACATGTAATTAACGCCAAACAACCTAATTCATAAGCAGGTTTTTATTAGCTTAACATTATCAAATTTACTTGACACCACCATCCTTGCAATCTATATCAAGGACAAGGCATGTCATTTTGTCTGTAGTACATTGCTACGATATATGGTTTTCTTTTGTTATCATACTTTTAAATGGTATTTATCACTTAATTTTATACATCGGTTGCCCAGGGCGGTATATATGAAAGTGCCAAACCATTAAAAAGTAAAGGCAGCTGATCAGCTACCATGGGCAACCGATCGGCAACCCTTGCCCACCATGTCTCAATTATGCACGTGAGATTGGGTCCAAGTTGAGACAAGGTTCTTGAAGATTCTTTCTGGGTCTTTTTCACTTTGGTTTTTGAAGTTTGATTATTATAAAAGGATTTTTGTAATTGGTACTTGATGTAAGTCGAAACTACAATTCACTTAAGAACATAGATTTCGGTATTTGGATGGTAATTAAAATGAGATGTGTTTATTGTTTTTTCGTGAAATTATGCCTCTATGTCTATATACTTCATTCATTCAATTTTCTCACTCTTTTATTTTCACGTCATTAACAAGACCCGCTGATGTGCTGGTAAAAGCAAAGAAAGTAGACCAAGAGTCTACTACAAGTGTGAAGACAAAGAGGGCACACTTGTGATTTGACTGCTTCTTACTAGAAATCTTTAGGGTATTTATTAGATGGGATAAGCGATTTGGACATCTCTCATATATGGACAACCAAAATTGCCCTTCGTCAGACAACAACAAGTCCAGTAGTGCACCTTTTGTTAATGACAATAGTAGAAAGGAAAAGTAGTAGTGATGGTGGATTCTTTGCATGCGTCTAGCTATATAACAATTTCTTGTTGATGAATTTGTCACAAAAACCGCACAAAAGACTAGTTCAAGCACTTCGTTCTTGAATTTATCTTTGTGCTCAAAGAATTATGTGAGCCGTACGTCGTCGTCCTCGTCACTCATCAAACACAATATTTGCACATTTTGACCGTCAAACAACGTTTTGTTACATGAAGATAAATACCGACGTCACTTTTTCAAAACACACATACACACAAAAAGAAGTATCGCTTACCTACTTAATTTTATTAAAAAAAAATCAAGTAAGTTATGGGTATTTATTAACCTATATTGTGCTAGAATTAATCATATTCGTACTAATTAAGTTGACCTGTTTTGAGGTGCATGTGCGTATTTTTTAGTTAATTTATACACTAAAAAAAATTATCATTTACCGACGGAAAAAATTCCATTGCAAATTTTGTCCATTTTACCGTCGAAAAAAATAAAATATTTTTTTTACGTGGGAAGATTTTTAGCGACGAAATTTCAATGATTTGTGACGAACAAATCATTGCTAAAGCTTTCGATGGAAAATGTTCCGTCAAAATTTATCTTTCTTTGCGCGCAAAGTGTGGCGCGAAACTCTTTTGGATCGATTTTTTCGTCGGGAAAAAACGCGCAGAGCATTTGCGACGGAAATTTCGTTGCAATAGCTTCCGACGGGCATTCTGCCAAAATATTTGTTGATTAGCGACAAAAATGTCCCTTTTTAGTGACGAAATTATTTTCCGTCGCAAATATTATCAGTTAAATTAATATCTTAAATAATTATAGTAAAATGTTAATACATTTATTCATTTATATATTAACAATTTAAATTATTTAATATATATATTAATATGTTAATATAACTTAGCTAATATTATTCATACCCCAAAACTAAATAGAAAATGTATGGTAGTATAGTATTTTGTTAGGTAATATATAATCCAAATATATTTATTAATTATAAAATATGTTAAATTAAATTAACTAATTTGATTTCTTATGCTAAAAATTAATGTATACTAATTAACATACAAATATTCATAAAATTCGGCCAGTAGTATCAATGGTTTTCCTTGCAAACCTTGACCGACCATAACTTTGCGCACCATAACTTTGCGCTCAGATTTCTAATTTATGTTTAAAAAAATTCACGGAGACCATTTTTCGAGCTCTACGTTGTCCCAAATAGCTATAGGCAAACGTTTATTTTTCTAAATCTATTGTTTCCCCTATATTTTTCAGTCTTTTTACCCAATGTCACGCTTTTTATGTCGTTGCTACTATTTTTTTGTCGATTTCTCATTTTTGGTCTTACGAATGTCATTCATATGTAATTTTAGTTCGTATATGGGATTTTGGGTTCGGGGTCGAGGTTCGAGGTTTAGGTTATGGAGTTTAGGGCTCAGTGTATGAAGTTTGAGATTGATGGGTGTCGAGTCCGTAAAAAATAAATACAACTTATCAATACCTACAAAAGATTGCAAATAGTGGTAAGAGGTTCGATCCATAGAGAATGGGTAGACTTGAAATAAGAGAAAAAATCAGATTTTATGCATGATTTTCTCCCCATTATCTCGCCAATTTAAGGCATGATTCTACTAATTCACCCTTGTTTTCATTACTATTGCAGATCTAGGCCTAAAAAAGGAGTTTATGCGAAAACATACGTTTTAGAAGCGTTTTGTGCGAATTTGAGCTTCAAGACCAAAGTCGAGGTCCCGACACTAGGATAACATTCAACGTCCCGCAGAGAATCCTCTATTCGAGACCCCGAAGGGCAAAGAACGACATTTCCACGTGTCCTCTTGCCAAAGCTTCCACGTGATCCCTCTGACGCTTCTCTAAAAGTCCTGCACTAATCACAAAATACCTACCCTCTGACCGTTCCAGACCTTGAGCCCAATCCAGATCTGCCAAAGCTGGACAAATCAAACCAAGAAACCAGCTTTGTGCTTTTCAGCTTTATGCTTTAGGGAGCATGGTTGCTTTGTGATAGGCTTTCCTTAAATGCATTTTGTCCCTAGTTAGGGCTGAAGATATTTTGTGCTTGGAGTTCTAGCTTATAAGGAGCATCTAAGGAGTAGTTTAGGACATATCTTACCACATAATATAGTATTCATAATTCTTAGAATTAGTTTCTTAGACTTCTCTCTAGTTTATCTCTCTAGTTCTTGTTAGCAAACTTCTCCTTTGCCGTCGAGCTTGAAATGTTTTCGGTTTAGTAATCAAATTTTCTTCCCTTAATCTATTTCTTTACTTGTTATGCTCTCTTTGATTATTATTTATTTATCTTCAAGCATGAGTAGCTAAATCTTTAGTTCTTAGAAAAGGTAATTCAAGGGTTGCAAGGGCAGATTCGAGGCCTAAACGTGCTTAATATATTCTTGCTGCCATATTTAATTGCTCATCATTTTAATTACATTTTCACTTGTGGTAATTAAAGGCTTGATCAACTGATAATTTCTATGAGTGAATGCTGTCATCTATGTGATAAATACGGAAGGAAAGTTGCATGGAACAAGTAGACATCTATCTAGTAGTAGCTGCGCTGAAGTGGTCTCGACTAGCTAGGGTGAGTAGTTGATTGGAGCGGGGTCACGAGCCTGACAAACTGAGGGATCTTTAGCTCCAACTGAAGTCTCACCCCCGAATCCTTGAAAGAGATGACATCATCCATTGCAGTCCCTACCGAATTATGCTCAGTCGTAGCATCTCTGGAAGAAATTTCTTTCCTCACAGTCGAGCCCCCGAATGAGGTACCCGAATGCAAAGATCACATTCAACTTACACCTTCTCTAGTGCAAGCTTCGGATCTTGAACTCAAAACACTGCCCTCGCATTTGAAATATGCCTATCTTGGGGAGAAGGAATCCCTCCCGGTTATCATTTCCAACAAATTGGAGGAGGCTCAAGAGCTTGAATTGGTAGAGCTCCTCAAGAGCTTTAAACAAGCTCTTGGCTAGACTATTGCGGACATCAAGGGTCTATCACCATCCCTATGCACTCATCGCATCCACCTTGAAGAAGCTAGCAAGACAATCCGACAGCCCCAAAGACGCTTGAACCCCCCCATGATGGAGGTGGTCAAGAAAGAGGTCTTGAAGTTTCTTGATGTCGGGGTTATCTATCCTATTTCTGATTCCCCATGGGTCAGTCCTGTTCAAGTGGTCCCGAAGAAAACAGGCATAACCATCATTCCGGGTCCCGAAGGTCTGCCAATTCCCTCCCGAATCCAGAATGGGTGGCGGGTATGCATTGATTATAGACGCTTGAATGAGGCTACCAGGAAAGATCATTTCCCACTTCCCTTTATTGATCAGATGTTAGAGCGCCTTGCGGGCAAGATGCATTATTGTTGTTTGGATGGGTATTCGGGCTTCCACCAAATTCCAGTCACCCTCGAAGATCAAGAAAAAACTACTTTCACATGCCTCTTTGGCACATTTGCATACCGGCGCATGCCTTTTGGGTTATGCAATGCCCCAGCCACATTCCAAAGGTGCATGGTGAGCATTTTTTCAGAATTTGTAGAGGAGTGCATCGAGGTATTTATGGATGATTTCACGGTTTATGGTAACTCTTTTTCCGAATGCCTCTCTAATTTAAAGAAAATTTTGCAAAGATGTGTGGACACTAACCTTGTGCTTAATTTTGAGAAATGCCATTTTATGGTGGATCAAGGGCTCATCCTATGCCACATCGTGTCCAGCAAAGGCATCGAACTGGACAAGGCTAAAATTCAGGTTATCGAGACCTTGCCTTACCCCTCGAATATTCGAGATGTGCGCTCTTTTCTTGGTCATGTAGGATTTTGTAGGAGGTTTATCAAGGACTTCTCCAAGATAGCCCAACCGATGTGCCGATTGCTGCATAAGGATGTAGAGTTCATATTTGATGAAGAGTGCAGAACTGCCTTCGAGACCCTGAAAGCCAAGCTTATTTCTGCCCCAATCATTCGGGCCCTCGATTGGACACTCCTATTTGAAATCATGTGCGATGCTAGCAACCAGACTTTGGGAGCGGTTCTGGGGCAGAAAAAGGATAAGGAGACTTACGTCATTTATTACGCTTCTAATTTGCTGGATCCCGCACAGCAAAACTACACCACGACGGAGAAAGAGCTTCTAGCGATTGTCTATGCCATTGACAAGTTTCGGCAGTATCTCTTGGGTACTCAAGTGATTGTTTATTCAGACCATTCAGCTCTTCGATGTCTACTCAAGAAGGCAGACGCAAAGCCCAGACTTATCCGGTGGATCCTCTTGGTCCAAGAATTCAATCTAGCAATCAAGGACAAGAAGGGAACGGAGAATTGTGTCGCGGACCCACTTGAGCAGGCTCCCGAATCAAGAAGATGACTCCCGAATGGCCATCCGAGAAACTTTTTCGGATGAACATTTATGCCTAGCTGAAGCAGCAAGATTCCCATGGTTCACGGATTTTGAATTTTTGTGCCACCGGTGTCTATCCAATCAAGGCCTCGAGCGCTGAGCAGAACCGAATCCGGAAGCAAGTAAAATCCTATGTTTGGGACAACCCCTACTTGTGGAAACATTGCTCGGATCAAATCATTAGGCGCTGTGCCACAATAGATGAGGTCTCATCGATCCTCAAGTTCTGCCACTCAACCACGGAAGGAGGGCATTTTGCCGCAAAGAAGACCTCACTCAAGGTCTTGGAAGCCGGTCTATATTGGCCGTCGATTTTCAAAGACAACTATTTCTTTTGCACCACTTGCCCTCGATGCCAAGCTACGGGGAACATAGGAGCAAGGAATCAAATGCCCTTGACCAACATCCTTTCTTGTGAAATTTTCGATATTTAGGGCATCGACTTCATGGGTCCCTTCCCAAATTCATTCGGGAACACATACATCCCACTTGCAGTAGATTATGTCTCTAAGTGGATTGAAGCCAAGGCCACCAAGATGGACGATTCAAGAGTAGTAGCTGATTTCCTTCGGACTAACATTTTCAACCGATTCGGGACCCCTCGAGCTCTCATCAGCGATCAGGGGACGCACTTCTGCAACCGAATGGTCTCCTCTTTACTCAACAAGTATGGAGTGACCCATAGAGTATCCACAGCTTATCATCCCTAGACCAATGGGCAAGCCGAGGTCTCAAATCGGGAGATTAAAGCTATCTTGGAGAAAACTGTCAATTAATCAAGAAAGGATTTGAGCCTTAAGCTGGGAGATACGTTATGGGCATACCGTACAACATTCAAGACCCCGATCGGTATGACACCGTATTGGTTGGTCTATGGCAAGCCATGTCACCTCCCGGTTGAGATTGAACATAAGGCGTTCTGGGTCATTAAGAAGGTCAATATAGACCTGAATTTAGCCGGCAAGGATCGCTGCCTACAAATTCAAGAGCTTGAAGAGCTTCGGGGGGATGCTTACGAAAACTCCATGATTTATAAGGGCAAGACCAAAGCCCAACATGATAAGCACGTCATCCTCAAGACTTTCACTGTAGGGAAAAAGGTTTTATTGTACAACTCCCATTTGCGAATTTTTTCAGGAAAACTAAAATCTAAGTGGACGGGACCATACAAGATCACTGCCGTGTTCAACCATGGGGCAATCGAGATCCAGAATTTAGAAAATGGTGAACCGTTCAAGGTTAATGGCCACCGACTGAAACCATTCTACGAAGGATTCCAGCCCACAACTGTCGAAGAGATGAGGGTGGAAGACCCAACACTCGGGACCTAGAATAAAGAAGCAACGTCAAGGCCTAGACGATAAATCAAGGCCAAGTGTGGGGAAAGCCCACGAATTTCTAACCTTCTTTCTCCCTTTCCTTTTAATTTTTAAGTTTTTTCAATTCCGAGTCAAACTTAGTTTTCTTTTTTTATGCACACTTCTTATCTTCCTTATGTATTTTTAATTAGTTTTGTCTCCTTTCATCCCATTTAATTCCTTTGTCCCCTTATTTTTCTTTCTTTCCTTTTAAATTATTTTCAAATTTTCAAATTGAGTCAACTTAGTTTATTCCTTTTCTTTATTAGCACTTTTTATGTTACCTAGGTAGTTTTTATTATCTTTGTATCCTTTGCTTTTCATTTAATTCTCATCTCCTTTTTTTTAAATCCCCATTTAATTCCCTTTATTTTTATCCCCTTTTCCTATTTTTAAAAATTCAAAAGCAACTCACCTTTTTCTTTCCTTTCCGCAGGTGTAGGTGCATACTGTCTTGGGAACTTCTCCGCCTCTCCCGGCGTGCCACGTGGAGGACAAAGATCGAGGAAATCAAATCCCCTCTTTCTCTCCATCTTTCCATATCCCCACTAATCCCACTACCCCACGCCACCTCCTCACTCCTTCGTCTGTTACCTAACCAGCCAACGCACCCTTCTCTCCTATCAACTTCCATCAATCAAAATGATTTTTTTATTTTCACACAATTTATTCCATCTTTTTCTTCTCTCCCATAGCAAGACCAAACCTAAACCTAAACCACCCTAAACCCACTACCTCTCACTCATCCACTCCTCAACCCCCAACATCCCAGCCACCAAATCCTCCACCAGCTGCCGACCAGTCACCGCTACGCCACTGTCCCATATCTCTTCCATCTCCTCCACCATCTCCAACCACCTCTGACCTTTTCGGGTCAGAATCCTCAGGATCCCGAGACACCCATTTCGAACCAGACGACCTCCACATCTATGGATCCCTCTCCCCAAAGCCCCCAATGACCAGATCCGGGAAGGTAATCCGCAACCCTCTGACTACCACCGCAGGCAGCAAGAAGAAACCGGCAGGGAAGAAGCCGATAAACGAGGTCCCCTTGGAGGTCGAGCCACTTGCTTGCGGACCTCGAGTTGGAGAGTCATGGCCGGAATACCAAGCCTCATCGGAATTAGATGAAGAAGGGGTGGAAGAAGAAGAGACCAGCTCGAGCCTCCGAGAGGCCAGACGGGCAGAGAAAGAAAACTTAGAGGTCGGAGTAGATCAATGGTCTGAAGAGGAGGACAATCCAGATATCGATGAGGCAACTGAGGAGGAAACGACTAAGGGAGCAGAGGCGAGATTTCAAGATCCCGAAGAGAGGCTGGGGCAGGAGGCTCAAGGTCCCGCGGAGGCACAACCAGAGGTGGAAGTTGAAGAGGTAGAGGCTAAAGTGGCTAAGGTTGAGGTTGCTCCACCAAAGCAGCCCAGCCCTAAGAAGAAAAAAGGAAAAATGCCGGCTAGAGCGGCGAAATCAGCCTCTAAAACGCAGGCCAGAGCAGCGAAGGCGGCGCCCAAGGCTCCGGCCTCTAAGACCCCAGCCTCCAAGAAAAGAAAGCTCTTGGCAGCAACCAAGGGCAAGGAGAAAGAGGAAAGGACCCCTCGAAAAGCCCAGAAAACTGAGGAGGAGGAACCTTTCGAGGCCCCATCCCCTGCGTCCGCTTTGGGACCCCGAAGCCAACAACGGGTAACAGCTGACCTTAGCACTCTTAATGTCTTTATCAAATTTCCTGATAAGCCATCTCGGGATAGGGTTAATCTGTTGAACAAAAAAGGGATAGTCCAATGTGCTAAGCTAGACCTTGAATTTTACACTAAGATGGGTATAGGGTCCCGAATCTGGGAATTATTTAGGGGTATAGGGTGGGAGAGTTTATTTTTGATGGAGCAGCCTACTTATATGGAGCTTACCTTTGAGTTTTTCGCGAGCTTCTGGTATGACCCTGAAATTTTCAAGCAAAAGGGCAAGCAGGGTCCCGATCTTACAGCCAAGGAGTGTGTTAACTTTCGGCTGGATGGGAAGTGGCCTAACCTGTCTCTGAATGACCTTAATGTATACCTCCGCTTCATCCGCCATGATGAAGTAGAAGGGGATGAGTACCAGAATGCCCTAACCTCCGTTTCTGCTGATTTTGACAACAACGAGGCACTTCGGGAGCTCACGGGGAATCCAGAGGTTGTGTTCAACTCTCACGACACCAAGGCCCACGAGATTCGGGACCCCGCACTTTGGATCCTACAACGCTTCCTCTACATTGCACTTTCAGACAAATTCGAGACCTCGGGTCAGCTGGCACAATCAGAATTGTTCCTCCTTTGGGCCATGAACAATAACAAGAAGGTCAATATGGGATATTGGGTCGCATCCTCAGTGCATAACGTTTCGAGTGCCCCCCAGGGCCACTCGTTTATTCTCGGGTCCATCATCACCGATCTAGCCCTGCGCATCTACTCACTGAAGCCTCAGGAACTTAACCTGCACCAGCATCCTGCACCCTTCAAGATCCTCGGTCTCAAGACCTTGGACTTGATGGGTTTCTTATGTGTTACTGATGGCATCTTGAGTTTTCATGCAGATAACAAGAGCAAGATCGAGGGCAAATTTGAGTACCCCGATCCTTCAAGGCCCAGAGCCCATACTCGTGCTCCCGATGCTCCCGCCCAGGCTGCCACTTCAGTTGCTCCCCCTCAAGGTCCCAAACGCATGCCCTCTGATAACACTACCCATCGTCTGCTCAATGTCATCCTCAGCACCAACCGCGTAATCCTTACCGAGATTCGAGCCCTCACACTCGAAGTTGCACGACGCAATCTCCCCCCTTCATGATCCCGAAGTCTATCAGTCTCATCGCCTCTGCGCGGGCCGAAAAACATTGTCTTTTAAATTCTGTTAAAAATAATTTCCCTTTTTCTTAGCTTGAACTGCTATTAAACTGCTGTTATTTTGCTCCCTTCTCACATTGAGGACAATGTGAAGCCTAAGTATGGGAAGGGTTTTTAATTGCTTTATTTTCGGATTTTTATCTTCAATCGCTACCCAGTTTTTGAAAACCCCCAATGATGGACACACACCTAACTTGTGCACATAGACTGAAAATGTTGTCTGTAGTCAAGGTCCCGAATATTTCATTCTTTGCATGTTGCACCTTATATTTGCTTCAAGACCTAGACACCAGTAGTCAAGAAATAGCACCTTGTGAGCATTTGAGCCTTCATGCCTATATTTATTGAATGAATGCATGACTAGGTACTGGCTGGGTTTGCATGATATCCATGGGTGTAGACACGATTAGACACAGGAAAGCAGCAAAAAGATTAAGTCTTCACATCAAATTGTTCTCTCATTTTTTTTCTTTTCTGTTCTGCTTCTTTCATCTTGACCCCGATACCCCTCTTTTTCCTCCATTCTAACCATTTGAATTTTCTTTGATCTTTCTCTTGGCAGGTGAGCAGTGTTGTTGGGAGCAATATAGAGGGCTAGACTAGATGAATGAAGCAGCAAAGGCAAAGTGTGGGGATCCCTCAAATTCAAGGCCCCGATGTTGGCACAATTTCCAGACCTCGACGCTAAACGAAGAAATCAAGGGCGGAGCAAAATGAAAAATCACTTCCCATCCACAGCAAAACCCAAGTGTGGGGAAGAAAAATTAGAATATCCAGCCCCCGAAGGACGAGGTTTCAATCCTCAAACAATCCAGGTCTCTCTCTCTCTCAATTAAAAAAAAAGAAAAAAAGAAAAAAAAAGAAAAAAGAAAAAGAAAAATCAAAAAAAGAAAACCAGAAATATAAATAAAAAAGAGAGAGAAGAGAGGAAGTTCGAATCATGAAAAATAAGAAGAGGAAAATCAACAGCCAACGTCTATTCATGGTCCCAAGCCTCGGTCCCGAGCGAAGTAAGCAAAGATCCCCCTCGAAGAAGAAGAATCTAGTCTAGCTCTCGCCCTCAGCAACATTGTCTCACCATCTCGATTCTTTCCTGCCAAGGGAGCGTTTCAGGTTTGAGTTGGTTTAACCACCTCCTGATTTCACTTCCTTACTCCCCCTCTTCTCCACTTTTTCCTCTCATTATGTTTCATTCTTCCACTCCTCCTATTTCCTCTTATCATTTCTTTTCCTTGCTTCCCCTTCTTTCCCCCGATGTGAAGTCTTTTGATTGCTAGATTGCCTATGCGTGTGTCTAATGTACTCGGATTGATATGCAAACTTGGTTTTGTGCTGCGTTTTCTGCATAGTTAAACACCTAGCCTTGTTTACAAGTGTGAGTGCAAACACTGATCCATGTGAGGGTTGTTGGTGAATAGGTTGATGTGGAAAAGTCTTTTCTTAAGGGTCGTTATCCTTCTGATCTGATGCAGGTGTTCATATAGGTAGAGTCTGTTTTCATTCGGGGTCCCGACTGTTGGAAAGCATGCTTATTCTCTATGCTATGGTTTGGTGTGTTAGTTCTATTTTGGGGATTGTTTTGAATTTTGTGAATGCTCGAGGGCGAGCATTGGGCAGTGTGGGGATTATTTGATAGCATATTTTTATGCATGATTTTCTCCCCATTATCTCGCCAATTTAAGGCATGATTCTACTAATTCACCCTTGTTTTCATTACTATTGCAGATCTAGGCCTAAAAAGGGAGTTTATGCGAAAACATACATTTTATGAGCATTTTGTGCGAATTCGAGTTTCAAGACCAAAGTCGAGGTCCCGACACCAGGATAGCGCTCAAGGTCCCGCAGAGAATCCTCTATTCGAGACCCCGAAGGGCAAAGAACGACATTTCCATGTGTCCTCTCGCTAAAGCTTCCACGTGATCCCTCTGACGCTTCTCTGAAAGTCCTGAACTGATCACAAAATACCTACCCTCTGACCGTTCCAGACCTTGAGCCTAATCCAGATCTGCCAAAGCTGGACAAATCAGACCAAGAAACCAGCTTTGTGCTTTTCAGCTTTATGCTTTAGGGAGCATGGTTGCTTTGTGATAGGCTTTCCTTAAATGCATTTTGTCCCTAGTTAGGGCTAAAGATATTTTGTGCTTGGAGTTCTAGCTTATAAGGAGCATCCAAGGAGTAGTTTAGGACATATCTTACCATATAATATAGTTTTCATAATTCTTAGAATTAGTTTCTTAGACTTCTCTCTAGTTCTTGTTAGCAAACTTCTCCTTTGCCGTCGGGCTTGAAATGTTTTGGGTTTAGTAATCAAGTTTTCTTCCCTTAATCTATTTCTTTACTTGCTATGCTCTCTTTGATTATTATTTATTTATCTTCAAGCATGAGTAGCTAAATCTTTAGTTCTTAGAAAAGGTAATTCAAGGGTTGCAAGGGCAGATTCGAGGCCTAAACGTGCTTAATTTATTCTTGCTGCCATATTTAATTGCTCATCATTTTAATTACATTTTCACTTGTGGTAATTAAAGGCTTGATCAACTGATAATTTCTATGAGTGAATGCTGTCATCTATGTGATAAATACGGAAGGAAAGTTGCATGGAATAAGTAGACATCTATCTAGTAGTAGCTGTGCTGAAGTGGTCTCGACTAGCTAGGGTGAGTAGTTGATTGGAGCGGGGTCACGAGCCTGACAAACTGAGGGATCTTTAGCTCCAACTGTGTCTTTTCTTATCTTCATGGGCAGTCTGAATATGGCCCTCATTCATTCGTGCATGGAGGGATGGCGGGCTGTCAAGACTACCTCATATGTGGAAACGGGGGGTAGTTTCTCTTAAGAGAAAAGTAGGGGATAACCGAGGAATCTGGTCCCCGTGTCACTTCTATGATTGCATGAGTAGAATATTTCTGTGCTGATGACGATCGGGCCCCCGAATGCAACCTAAGAATACCTTTTGCTAAGATCCTTCTTTATCTGACTTATTGTGTTTATTTATCTCTCTGTTTTATTATTCTGGCTTTGCTCACTGATTTGCTATATTTTATCCTTCGGGACCCCGAACTGACGACTCAAGATCCCGATTACTGCTTTCATAGTTAGAATTGTTAGCTCAAACTCTCTCTTGGCTAACCTGTTTAGTCAAGTAAAACCCCCCCGTGTGTTACGGTTTTGTGTTTTTGTTCTGTGTTTTCATTCAAGACCTTGAATCAGTCTCTCCCAATCCCTGTGTTCGACCCTGACTACCACTGTACACATTATCAATTGTGCACATATTTTCAAGCATTATAAATTGTATTTGAGTGACGATCATGCATCATAGTGAAAACACAATACATGTAAGGTTATCCTAGAAACACACAAGAATCATAAGGAAAAATCATGCAAAAACTAAAAGTTAAACCTAAAAACTAGAAAAAACATTAACTAACATGCGAAAAAACACATAAACACAGTATATATATAAGACAAAACACCCCCCCCCCCCCCCAATGAAAATATAATAAAATAAAATATAATAAAGGAGAGGTGAACTCAAAAATAGAAAATATAATAAAATAAAACAAAAATGAAAAGAGACAACCTAGGGCAAGGTCATCAAGCAGAAGGTGGTGGAGCTTGATCACTAGGGAAGGCATAGTCGAATTTGCTGGTGAGAGAGACAATGGACTCTAGGAGGGATGTTTGAAAAGCAGTTGCTCAATTCTAGGCAACAGTGAAGATTTGAAGGAGTTTTTTTTTATCTTCTTCTGTTGGTCCAGAAGAGTGGCCATCCATTCTGGTTTAGGCTGTTGAGTTATAGAAATTGAAGCTAGAGCTTCTTGGCCAGTTGCTTGGCCAAGAATATTTTCTTGGTCTCCGAGCTCCATATCATGAAAGATGAAAAATCATTATTAGATTCTAGAGGAAGAGCATTCTTTGTTCTAAATAAAACAAAACTAAAGTAAAAATATGGGTTGCCTCCCAAGCAGCGCCTTTGTTTATAGTCTTAGACTCGACTTTTTGAGCATCACTCATTAACCAATCTTACTAAATGCTTTCCATGCCCGAAGTTTGATGAGAATGATCCCAAGTAGTGCATGGTCTTCAAGTAAAGCTTTCTGCAATGAACCATTACATGATTTGAATTCTATTTCGGGTTCCTGCAAAATAAATAGAAAAGATTGGTTGTGAGTGTAGGGAGATTCAATAAAAGGATCAATAAAATTAAAAAGTTTCAAAACTTCCCTTTCATACACAACCGTTTGGGGTTTTATGACCATATCTATCTCTTTCTCAATATGAGTGTAGGGAGATTCAATAAAAGGATCAATAAAATTAAAAAGTTTCAAAACTTCCCTTTCATACACAACCGTTTGGGGTTTTATGACCATATCTATCTCTTTCTCAATATTCCTCATGCTCTCCTCTGGCTCGATGCAATGACAAACCTCTGAAACCTTCAGCTCCTACTCCGGTGAAGTTTCAAAATGGTTTTGGAGTCGATGTGGCTGGTCTGGCTGGATAACAATTTCTGTCTCAAAGTCTGGACATTTTTCTTGGCCAAGAGTTGTGTCAAGACTATTTGACAGATTTATCTCACTAGACAAGTTAACAATGCTATCTTTGGACGTCATATTTGGCTCAGTTGCATGAACAACTCCTTGCACTTCCTCAGTCACAGGAAGATATTCAACCTTTTTCAAATCATCTCCTCAATTGCTGCTCGTCAATAGTAACATTCTTTGAATAATTGCATCTGCATTGTCACTTGCACTCAAATATTCTTTACCACTAAAGCAAATTACTTTCATGAACATAGCAAAACGAGGTTCAAATCTTAAAATTTAAAGGTTAGCCTTAATCATACGAAAAAAATTCAAAAGATGCTCCCTTCCTCCCTTATTATTCATATAAGCTTCTGGAAAGGGTGGTACCATATGTTCTTCTCCATAACAGGGCATGTTATGTTCTTCTGAAGTGTTGGGATGATTTTTGGTTGGATTGGGCTGACTAGGATGAGTAACAACTTCTGCCTCTGGGTCTGGACTTGCTTCTTGGTCAAGAATTGAGTCAAGACAGTCTGGCAGACTTATGTTACTTAGCAAGGCGACATTATTAGCATCATACTTTGTGTTGAGTTCGGACTCCGAGGATGTGCATCTCTGATTCTCTTCAAGGTAGTTGAGTTGTTCATATAAGGAGTGGATTTGTTTTACAAATGTCGCCTCAGATTCCTACAACAATTGGATAATTTTTTTCGCCAAAGCTTCAAAAATAGGGGGATCTTGTCTAATTTGTGGAGACTGAAAATATTGATAATTAGAAACAGGTTGCACTCCATAATTAAGACCTTGGTTGGTTCCACCTAGTGGGATAATAGGTAGCTGTGTACGGATTATGACATGACTCATATCCCACTGTGGCAGACCATAACATCCTTCATGGCCGGTCATATAACCTTCGCCAAAGTTACCTGCATTAAAACATTGAGGAGCAGAGTTTAATTGAGAAAAATAATTATTACTAGTCATCAAAGAGAAGAAAAATGGAAAGAGAAAAAGAGGATGAATAGAAGAGTAAAATCTAGGCTTCTGTCTTGGTTAAGACGTAACCACTCCCCGACAACGACGCCAAAATTTAATGGGTGTCGAGTTTGTAAAAAATAATTATAACTTATCAATACCTACAAAAGATTGAAAATAGTGGTAAGAGGTTCAATTCACAGAGAATGGGTAGACTTTAAACAAGATGAAAGATAAAATTTTAACACTAAGGTGAATAGGGGGGATTTCACGTGCGAGGTCCACTTACATTTATTAATAATTTTTGGAAAAATAATTTGAAAATATTAAATTTTCTACGCAATATATGGTCGCAAATTCTTATAATTTCGACGGGAAGGGTTCGTCGGAAAAAAAATTCATTTTTTTAAATTTTTTTGACAGAATGTATCTAACTCAAACAATTTTATAGTTATACATAAGAAGAGATTTCATTTCTAATTCAAGGCGAACAGTGTCTCAAAAGCATTGGCGTCGTGTTTGAGTTGCGTCAGAGCCAACGAAAGAGAGGAAATAGATAAGACATGGTAATTGTTGTGTTCGACGCACATCGTCCAAGCATCCGCCAAGCTCTAGTGTCACGGATGACTAGGACGCGCCAACACGCTGCCTCTTAATTAGGCGCGTCGGTGCTTCTTAGCTAAGGAGAGACTCTTATTGAACAGGATCTTGAAATGCTGAGTCTTTAACCCAAATTTATCATCCTTCTAACCTGATTGTATTTAGATTAGTCGCCTACTTTACTTAACTTGAACGTGATTAAAGACACCCTTATTAAGATGACTACATATTCATGTTAGATCTAGGTTATGTGTCCAACAAGAACAATGATAAAAAGAAATCAGTAGCTGATTGAGTGCCAATATGTTTAATTATTCATCATCCTTTCTTGCCATTTTGGATGATGATTCTGCTGATTATGGGTGTTTTCTATTCCTTTTTGCAGAAAGTAAGTTGCAGAACCAAATCATTGAAAAGGAACTGAAAAAACCCCATTTAGAGCATGAAGTTGGTGGAAGGCTGAAAGATTTGCTAGACTCTTTCCCAGGCCTAGGGAAGAGTCGGTCAAATTTGCTCCTGAGGACCAGAAAGTCAACGAGACCAGGACAAAGAGTAGTGGGCTTGGGCCTGACAAGGAAGGACGTATTTTTGCACTTCTGTTTCTAGAAGGACACTCAGCCAATAGAGTTTTGAATTTTGTAAACTCTAGAGGATAATTAACATTTAAATTAGGATTTTATTTAGATTTTAATTAGGAGATAAAACAAATTTAATCTTTTAGAATAAATAGGACAGAAGGGAGGCAAATCAATTCTCTTTGGATCATCATTTTATTCCTCTCTTCCGTCTCTACACTCTCTGCAATTTATTCCATCTTTTCTATTTCATTGCATGAATAATTTCTTATAGAATTTAATTATGTTGTGTTCCAGCTAAATTTGAATTTTATATTTTTACTCTTTTTTAATTAAATGTCAAATTATTCATGTTTGGTTTAAGCTTGATCACCTTAGATTCTGATTTGAATGAGTAAAACTTTACTTAGAGACGTTGGATTCTACATCGTTGATAGGAATCTGTAGGCAACTAATTGGTTTGCGAGCCAATTAGAAAAAAAGTAAGATCTGATTTATAGGGGCGGAGGAAACTCTCTCTTAGATTGGGAAAGGTTTTTCCCCGTGTTTAATCAACCACTTAATTAAATCCTATTAGGAGTACCGCCTTAGGGTTATTGAGTAGGTTAGGGATCCTATTAGGAGTACCACCTTAGGAATCTTGCGTAGGAGGAGAGTAGGAAGTCTAAGTGTACCTGCCTTCTATAGCCTTTCTATGAAATTGGTTTTGAATAATTTTGCATCAATGATCAACTTGTATGAATCATGGTCTAGAGTGAGTCTTTACTAGGAATCCTTAATCCACTGAGTTTTAAATCATCTTCCTTCATTCACTGTTATTGTTTTCTTTTACTTAATAATTAATTGCAAACAAACCACCCTCATTCATTGGTTTTTACCACTGTCACGTTTTTGGTCATATTCAAAAATTATAATTGTCCTGAAATCACTGTGGATCGATCATTTTGCCATTTGCTACAGTTTTAATTAATTACTGCATGGTGAGTTGTATTATTTTATATTTGAGTGGATTCGGCAACCATCAGTAGCTAATAAAATATGAAAGTAAAAAATATTAACACAATTTTTTTTTAAAATAGGCTGATGTTTTATTGATAAAAGGGTTATGGGGGGCATGACAAAGCATCTGAAGCTGCTGCATCAGCAACTACTCCAAGAGAAACAAAACCGAGCAATGAATAGCAAAACTCCACATTCTAACACAAGTCCTAACTGCATATTACCTATCCTGCACACCTGGACGATTCCACTACTCCAGCCACGTAGAGGAAATGATCATTTGCGTGGGTGAGTCTGGGAAGTTAGGGTCCCAACTCTTAATCCATCGTTGCCAAGTGCCGAATATTACAAGCCCCGTCCGGAATGGATATGGGTTTACATTGCTGAAGACCTTGTTGTTTCGTTGGATCCAGAGGTGCCATATGACGACGTAGATGAGCATCTGCCACATCAAATTGGCCTGTGATCAGGAGGTTGAAATCTTGGAGAAGCAAGATCCAACGGATAAGTCGAGGCTTCGCATCAGCCTTTGTTAATAAACACTTCAGGGCTGAGTGGTCCGTGTAGATTATGAAATGTGTGCCTAGGAAGTACTGTCTGAATTTATCGAGGGCATAGACAACCACTAGTAGCTCTTTTTCGGTGGTGGTGTAGTTTTGTTGGGCAGGGTCCAGCAGCTTCGACGCATAGTAGCTCACATAAGTTTCCCTATCCTTTTTCTAGCCCAAGACGGTGCCGAGGGCTGTATTGCTGAGATCACACATTATCTCGAAGGGAATGGTCCAATCAGGGGTTCGAATGATGGGAGCAGAAATGAGCTTGGCCTTGAGGGTATCGAAGGCGGCCTTGCAGCTGTCACAAAAGACGAAATCTATTTCCTTTTGAAGCACTCTACACATGGGCCGGGCAATCTTTGAAAAGTCCTTAATGAAGCATCGATAAAATCCAGTGTGACCAAGAAAAGAACGCACGTCCTTGACACAAGTTAGGTAGGGTAGAGTTTCAATAACTTCTATCTTGGCTCTATCCACTTGAATCCCCTCTCTTGAGACAACATGCCCTAAAATGAGGCCTCGATCCACCATAAAGTGGCATTTTTCAAAAATTAGCACCAGATTGGTCTCGACACATCGTTGCAAGATTTTTCTAAGATTGGCAAGGCATTCCAGGAAAGAGTTGCCATATACTGTGAAGTCATGCATAAAGACCTCAATGCAATCTTCCACAAACTCAGAAAAAATGCTCACCATGCATCGTTGAAAAGTGGTAGGAGCATTGCAAAGACCGAAAGGCATCCATCTATAGGCAAATGTGCCGAAGGGGCAAGTGAATGTGGTTTTCTCCTAGTCTTCGAGGGCAACTGGAATTTGGTGGAAACCGGAATAGCCATCCAAACAACAATAATGAGTCTTGCCCGCGAGACGCTCTAGCATTTGATCAATAAAGGGAAGTGGGAAATGATCTTTCCTTATAGCTGCAATCAAGCGACGGTAGTCAATACACACTCGCCACCCAGTTTGGATCCTTGTAGGAATCATGACCCCATCTTGTCCCTCGATGATGGTGACGCCAGATTTCTTGGGTATGACCTGGATGGGGCTAACCCATGGGTTGTCTGAAATAGGATAGATTACTCCCGTATCTAGCAACTTCACGACCTCATTTTTTACTACCTCCATCATGGGCGAATTTAATCTTCATTGAGGCTGGCGGATAGTTTTTCTCTCTTCCTTTGGATGGATATGGTGAGTACACAGAGCTAGTGATAGGCCCTTGATGTCACCTATAGTCCACCCGATGGCTTGCTTAAATTCTTTAAGTAAGGCTGTCAGTTCTATTTCTTCAAGTCTTGCTAAGGTACTGGATATGATGACCGGGAGGGAGTCGTCGGGGCCAAGATAAGCATACTTCAGATGTGTGGGCAAGGTCTTCAATTCCAAGCTGGGTGCTTGAACTAGAGACGGTTGGAGTTTGGAGTGCTCCGTTGGAAAATTCGAGGTCTTGATGGGAGCAGATGTGTCGGGAGCTTGTGCTACTAAAGCGGCAACAATAGTATGCAACTCTGATGGGGTTGCTACTGTCGAGGCCAGAACTTCCAATGATTTAGGCGTGATACTTCGGTCGAGAGCAATCTACAATGGGTCAACAGAGTGTAAATCAGCTAGTTCTTCAACATTAGGGTCAATAATATCAACATAATTAACACTGAAAAATTTAGAAGGATAGCGCATCGAGTCAAGCATGTTGAATTTGATGGTCTTGCCATCGAATTCAAGGGAGATTGAGATGTCATGCACGTCGATCTTAGCCCTCGCTGTGGCAAGGAATGGTCGACCAAGAAGCACATCTGTGGATTTGGTGGATTCAGCATCTCCCATGTCAATAACGTAGAAATCCGCCAAGAATAGGAATTTGCCCACTTGTACTAGGATGTCCTCGATGACCCCCTCTGGGTAAACAGAGGATCGGTCTGCCAATTGGATGACAAGTCTGGTGTTTTTCAAGGGCCCGAGGCCTAAACTGTTGTAGATTGTCAAGGGCATGACGTTGATGCCCACTCCTAGGTCGCACATGACTTTCCCAATATCAACCGTGCCAATCTTGATCGGGATAATTGCATTTGGGGGCGATTTTGCGTTGAATGTGAGCAGAGAGATTGATCCCGACGCTGATCTTGTTGACCCCTACTAGCTTGCACTTGTTAGTACATAGTTGTTTTAAGAATTTGGCATATCGAGGCACGTTCTTCACTGCCTGCAGCAAGGAGATGTTGACAAGAACTTTGCTGAACATGTCAAAAATCTTGCGATCCTCACTTTCCTTCTTGGTCTTGACCAACCTTTGAGGGAAGGGTGGTTCAAGGATCTTGTGGATATACTATTGGGTGAACTCGGGTGGATTTTTATCATTGCGCGGAGACATTCCTCTAGGAGAACGGATGCGATCTTCCATGCATTCTGGGATCTTGGTCTCCTTGTTCTTTGGAACTTGCTTCTTCTTGGTCTAGGGCTCGACAGATTCATCGTCGGGGCCTGGAAGAGAGGGGCTAGATGGGTTGTCATCAAGGTCTGGATATTTGCGATAAGGCATTTGGAGACCGCTCCGAAGGGTGATAGCACATACTCCGTGCTTTGGGTTTTGCTCAGTCTGCCTTGGCAGTCTGCCTTTGTTTTTCACTTCCTTCATTTCAGCCGTCAAGACCGCCTCTTTCTTTTTGAGGTCTGCGACTCTTTTCAGGGCTGCTTCTTCGCTAGGTGAGACAGGACCAAGGGCTATGAAGACTTGTCCCTATGGTGGCTGATATTGGTATTGGTTGTTGTGATACGTTGGCCTTGGTTTGAAATTCTGCATGTTGTATGGAGGCGGATGGTTGCCATAAGGATTTTGCTGGTGTTGTTGGCTAGGTCTTGGCGATTGTTGGTTGTTCACCCAGCCGGGATTGGGTTGTTTCCAATTTTGGTTGTAGTTTTAGCCATACGGGGTAATTTACCCTCCTGCTGCATTTAATTAAATTTTTTCAGGAAAGAACGGGTAGGCATCGGTGGCATGATCTGAGAATTGGCAGATTTGACAGGCTTTCATTTGGACAGGTTGTCCTGACGCCATGTTCTGAAGCATGCCCGTGATGGCGGCCAACTGATTTTCCATGGCTGCTGAGCGGGCATCTTGATTGTTGTTGTTGATCATGGGCACGACATTCTTTGCCATAAGTTCAATGGTTGCCTTTGCAGCGGCAGGAGTGAGGGCACAGAGAGACCCGTTTGTGGCGGTATTTAGCAAAGACTTGTCGTGGGTTCGTAGACCTTCACAAAAATATTGGATGAGGGCATGCTCGGTGAGGTTGTGAGAAGGACATAATGCCTGCATCTTTTTGAAGCGTTCATAATACTGATCGAGGTTCTCCGTATCCTTTTGAAGGATCGAGACCAACTACTTGCGAGTGATCATGGCCATGGATGCCGAGTAATGTTTATCCGTGAATGCCTTGGATATTTCTGCCCATGAGTGAATAGATTTAGGAGGAAGGTCGGAGAACCAATCAAGGGCATCGTCCTTGAGGGACCACATGAATGCATGGAGCTTAGCTTGCTCTATACTGACGTTGGTGGGCTTCATGGCCTCGCAGATATTGTGCAGCTGCTGGAGGTGCCTATGAGAATTTTCCTTAGCCATGCCACGAAAAAGAGGAAAGTGGTGCATGACTGCTGATTTGAGCGTCCAGTCATAGGCAACAGTGGGTCATTCGATGCAGGTGCTCGGTGTTTTAGGGGCAGCATTGAGGTCATCAATAGTTTGGATGTTTGGTGGAGGATTGAGCCCTGGAGGAGGAGGCATATCTTGTTCCATAGTGTGTAGAACTATGTTGTCAAGGTCTCGCTGAAAGAGAATACCGTGATTATCCAAGTTAGATAGATGACTATCGAGGGCAGGACGTGAGACTTCCCCACGACTGGTGGATGGTCTTTTGGCCTGTCTTCGAAGCCCTCTTTCTGTTCGAGTGAGCTCGTGATCAAGGGGTAGTAGGTCTAGTGCAGATCTTCTAGTCATGCAAACAAAAGAGAAAAATCAGTTTCGTCACAATCCCCAGCAACGACGCCAAAATTTGACTCGTCGTCGAAACGGGTCAAAAATAATATAATTCCTAAGGCTTAGATGCACAAACTAATTTGTGTAAAGCGGTAACAGGGTCGAGCTACAGAGATTGAGAGAACTGAAATCAAGCCCTCGATTGTATGACAAAGGTGAAAATGCACAGAATCGAAACGAGACAACAAAAATGGGGGTTTCGCAGGTTAAGCAAGTTAACCGAGATAAAAGTTTGAGCTAACAATTCTAACTAAGGAAAGCAATAATCGAGGTCTCGATAACCAAATAATAACAAAGATCAGAAATGAAATAAAATGCGAAGTAAATAAACAGGTTAATAAGCAGAGATAATAAATCAAGGAGAAGGGAACTTAGTAAAGGGCTTTCTTGGGTTGGGTCGAGGGCTTGATAGTCATCGGCGCAGAGATTTTCCGTTCTAACGCTACAGACGTGCTATAGGGGTCATGTTTTCACATAGACCTCCTGCTTTCTTTTGTAAGGGGCCACCCCCCGTTTTCACTGTTAATAAGGTGGCCTCAACTCTTTGGTATCCTCTCAGCCACCTATCTTGTCGTCAAAAGGTAGCCTTTACACTTAGGCTTGTCACTAGCACAAAGCGGACAGAATATCATAGAATCGATGAAGTACAAGAAAGACACATCTAGGGCTCGATGACTCGACTTGTCAGGCTCGCGTCAATACCCTAACCAGTTGCATGCCCTAGATAGATGAACCCATATCTACCCGAGAACGCCAATCTAGTTGTCTATACCTACCCGACAGTCTCACGCTAGCTATCACTGAAAGGTATGACAATAATCAAAAAGGGAAGACTAAAAGATGATCAGGCCTCGAATCACCCTAAGAAAAAGTGGAAATAAAATGACAAGTAACCAAATATAACAAAGAGAACATGTTAAGAGTATTTTAGGCCTCGAATCTACCTAAGCAACCCATTAAGTACCTTTACCAAGAACGTGGATTTTAGCCACTTATGTTAAGAGAAACAAATAAAAGATGAAAGTAGCATAATAAAAGATAAAGGAAGGATAAAGGATAAACTTGATTAATGATGCTTGTTTACAAAGCTTGGAGCCGGCGGCTATGGAGAGAAGAGGGAGGAACAAGTCCCAAAACTAATAAACTAAAAGAAGGCTGCTGGAATTAATTTAAGAGTAAAATGTCTAAGAAGTGATGTCCAAAACCCTAGCACATAAGGAGTATATATACCCCAACCACCCACTAAGGGACATAATTGCAAGCTAAGAGAAGTACAACACAAGGAGTGCATGCTCCTCCAAGTGGGACGTCTAAACAGGGCAAAAAGGAAATATTCCTAGGGATCCGCGCAGAGCTCTCTGAAGTGCATCAGAAGGGGCACATGGAGGCCTTAGAGTGAAGACACGTGGATTTGGCACTTCTGGCTTATCAAGGGCTCGATCATGTAATCCACGGCGAGGCTTCGATGACATGGAAGCACAACTGCGAGGGCACGTGGATATAAAGCTCTTGGTCCATCGAGGGCTCGATGCAAGGCCTCGATGAAGAAATTGGTGTCTTGGTCTCGACGCTAGTCTTGAAGCTTGGAGTCCCCAGAAATCGCCCAGAAAGCATGTCTTTTCGCACATTTCTCCTTCTTGGCCTTGATCTGCGATAAAGATGGAAACAAGAGCGAATCAGTAGTATCAAGGCCTAAATCAAGGTAAGAATGGAAGGAAAAATATGCATAAAATACACGCTATCAGCCTGCTTATTCCTCCAGTCGACCAGCCCACACCAGCTCATCCATAGGTCCTGAAGTGTCCTCGGTCTACACCATGCTACGCCTGCCCATCTCAAAATATAGTCCTAGACTAGACCCGTGGAAGGGCAATGAATGACCAAATGGTTTGTACACTCTTCTGGACCTAAGCATTGGGGACAGATACTATCTTCCTCCGTGGTGATGTTACGTCGCCTTAGGAATTCCCTTGTCGTAATCCTATCTTGAAGCGCTAACCACAGGAAGGATTCGACTCGGTAGGGGGCCAGCCGTTGCCAACACGAGTTGAGGATGTCATTCTTTTACCCTTGAAGTTTGATTTCTCGATGGAAGACGTAAGTGATTTGACTATGAACTGCTTCGAAGGTTCAAGCGTCCATGCTATGGCGTCGTTCTCCCTACTATCCTTCAGTGTTTGAAGCAGCGCCAACAGATCGTTTACTTCATCAACTTCCCACTCGAATAAGGCCCTGCGCCAACTCCATTTCCAAACCTAGATGTCATCTCGCCATTCTCCAAAGTCCGAAATCTTTCCCTCCTTGGATCCCGTGAGGTAATACATGCGTGGGAATCTTAGCGCGAGAGGGACCTGAAGAACCCAAGTATCCCACCAAAACATGAAAGAATTCCCACCCCCCAAGGTAAGCCGAATATTAACACATTAATTTTCACAAACTAATGAATCATAAACTTCTATTTGTCTTTTCTAGGAAATAGAGAGTTGAATATAAATAAAAGACATGATAAAAATAATAAAAGATGAACTCCTTCTCCTTGTCTTCCCAAAGAGGAAGACAAAAAGAGGAGAGAAAATCAGAAAAGAAACCAAAGAAAATAGAAACAAAATATGGTGTAAAAAGAATAACCCTATCTAAAATGCGAAGTTAGATATAGTTTTTTTCTTATAAAAATCCATAAAATTACTATTTTGATCACGATCAATCCTGAAATTATAGTCTTCCGTAACTATAAAAATGCGTCCTTCTCTCTATCTAGGAATCTATTGTGCATTAGCTCCGTGCGGTTAGGCTAGTTCATGGGCAAGAACGATAATTTTGCTCTAGAATTTCCCTTTTAGCTTCTTTTTTCAATTGCTCCTCAAATTTCCTTTTTTGCAAAAATAGAATAAATATGCTCTTTTTAGTAGTATCACTATCTATAATGCACATAAGTAGATAGGATTTAATATCAAATTATGCACCCAATTTGTGTTTCTTTCTAGTAAAATGATTATGATGTTTAATAAGATTTTTTTTTAACAAGCTGATAGAAGATTTTATTCAAGCCATAGGGAAAATGGCAGCAGAACAAGAGAGAAGAATGTACATGCAGCAGCTCAAAGCAACTGACAACCAGAGCCCTAAATTACCCAACAAAAGAAAGGCTAGTTATCTATACCACGCAACCGACACAAGACCCACAACCCAACGGGTCATCCTCACCTGTACAACCAATCCGAGGACTGCACCATTTGATCCATCTTGTATGGGAACTGTGAGTCGGTACTGAGGATCCAACGCTGCTAGAACTCAAAAGTAGCATGGAAGGCACGTCGGTTACACGGAGCAACTTGGCGAAATATAGTCGCATTACGTTGCAACCAAATAGACCACAACACAGCTGCGAGAAGCGACAGCCACACCTCCTGCACTGGCTTCGCTCGCACAGCCAGTAAGGACGACCATGATCTCCACACCTCCTCGACATTCCTTGGTCTTACCCAGTTGCAACCCGTCCACCGGGAAATCTGTCCCCAAACCGAGTCCGCAAAACCACAATGTAAAAATAGGTGGTGAATAGTCTCCTCTTGCTCCATGCATAGTGAGCACCTGTTTTCTTCTTGCGGTATGATGTGACACCGCCTTAGGTAATCACGAGTGGCGAGGTGACCCTGCATGGTCAGCCACAGGAAGAAGCTGATGTTTAATAAGATAATACCGTATAACTCAGTTCAAATGATGTTGTCATCCCCGTGTATTCATGTGTGGGGTGGGTAGAGCTTTCTAGGATGTGGGGTTTTGCCCAGGTCGCGGGTGCGGTTAGCATCCATCCTCGGGCTTGTTTCAGGATCCTTGGTTCTCTTTTTGTCATGATCTCATGACCTTTTTAATAAAATTTTCCTCTGCCTATTGAAAAGAAGAAGATAATACCGTATAAATTAGAAAGATGTGACTTAATAACCCTAGAGAAAATAGGGATTATTCCCTGAATTTAAGGGATTTGAGGGGACATTTTCGTCTCCTTTAATCTCAGTCAGTTGACGAATATAAGTTGCTCTGCCAGTAGGTTGCTCAAGTGGTGTAAGTTGCTATCAGGTCATTTACATTCCTATGGGCCTGATCATCTCAGGTTATCGGGATGTCCAACTTGAAAAGCAGTCTGAGAACGGTATATTTAAAGACTTGACGTTGTTCGCCCTGTAGGCTGTTCTCTGTCATGTCGTGCATGGGTAACTCAAACGATTTTCGCATGTTTTCATGGAGTAATAAATGCGGGTCAGCCGTATCAGGGGTATGTGCTGTCAATAATTGCCCGCTTGTCAGTCGCCATATGAGAAACATACCATTGTTGAATGAGTACCACTTGTCCCACTTAGAAACGGTTCGCAATGGAGACGGTTTGTGAACTTTTCTCTCTCTCCCCCTCCCCCTCTCCCTCTCCCTCTCCCTCCCTCCCTCCCTCTCTAGCCTAACCAAACAACTTGGAACAGCAATAGAGATTGGATACGATAATCTTCCTCAGGGTTACGTTGCTCATCCTGTAGAGCTTGAAGAACGAATTCCTACTGAGTTGGAGGGGAACACCTTCACAACCTATCTACGTATGTTTGAGTATGACGTGAATTTTTTTTTGGCAGTCAAGTTTGCTTGCTATTATGAGAGTGTTTTCTCTTGCTCCGTTCAAAATTATGCGAACAACTTAAGGTACTTGTATGCGTTCTTGCATTTTGTAAGGAAAGGTTTGGTGGATTGTAGAGATAGCTCATCTACGGGAACAAAAGAGGTACTGAACGTTCTTGAATATCCAAAGACGAACATGTTTCGATATTTTCTTAATTATCTTGTGAAGAAAAGGTGGAGGTTTCTATATTTTCTTTGTTTGGCCTAGGTTGAGGTTTATGCCTTTCTTTGCGGACGTTTGCACCTCTATTAACAATTATAAGGCGATGTTGTACTTGGTATTACATCAATGAAGGAGCTTAAATTTGATCCTCTTTGAAGTACAGATACATTAAATCTCCAACATAGTTGTAAAATTACCAATCATCTAAACATCTAACCTTATCAAAAAGGTCAATTAATGAAAGCACCATTAAGTAAGGGATTTGAGACATTCTTTTTTTTTTTAGATTAAATGACATTTTATGGTCTAATGACATTTTTCATCCCTGTGCTACAAAATTTTGTTTAACTTATCTCTATGGTCAAATAGAGACTAATTTGATCCCAAGGTTACCAGCTGGAACTGATCATGTGTCGATACCTACGAACGTGGCATGTCACGTAGAAGCCACATGGACTTTTATAAAAAAAATAAAAAACTTTAAAAATAAATCCATTTTTTTATAAAAATGCACTATTTTAAAAAAAAAATCTGGAACTTAAGGAAAGGAGGAAAATCTAGATTTAAAAAAAAATATAAATTTAATTACAAACAAAAATTATTAAAAAAATATACCCAAAAACTCACCAAAATATTAAATAATAAAATAAATTTATGTAACTTAAGAGAAAATTTCTAAAAATTGTAAAAAAATTATACAAATTAAATTTAAAAAGAGAAAATATTAATATATATAAAAATCACTAATTAATGTTTTTTTTATTTTAGTTCCATAATTATTATTTTTTTGAAATTTTATAAAAAAGGTATCAGTATTTGATTTTTTTTCTTTCATATTTCAAATGAATACAAAATTTTAATTTAAATTATTCTTAATATCGTTCAAAACTTTACTCACTTTTAAAATATTTTTTCTTATTTTCTTATGATTTAGTTTGTTTTAATGATTTTTTCCTATAATTTGCTTTTCAATTTAAGTTTAAATTGTTTTTTTATTTAAGTTCGAGAAATTTATTGTAGTTTAAAAAACATTATGCGTTTTGGTATTTTTTGTTTTAATTTTATTCTATTTTAATTAATTTTGTATGATTTTTAAAAAAAATCTATATTTTTCAGTTTTTCAAAATGCAATATTTTTTTAAAAAATTTGTACATTATTTTATTTTTTTAAGTTTCTGAAATTTTTTATTTTAAAAAAAATCATGTGGCATCCTACGTCAGTAGGTACTAACCATTATCACTTTCAGCAGGTTGGAGGTTGCTTAGGGACGAAATTAATAAATGTATCGCATTTTAGGGAACAAATTAGTTACAAACAAAATTTCGTGACCAAAAATATCATTAGACCGACATTTTATCCTATAAAAGTTAAATGCTTTATTTAATCACCCCTTACAATGACTACATGATATAATTTTATTTTCCATCAAAAAAAAGTGTCAAATTAGCGCTAACATATTATTTGGCGAATACGCATCAAATAATGTACCACCATGTGGCATGATGAGATAAGGTGAGACATGCATGTGTCATCTCATCATTTGAGAGAAAAAAATACGTAGTGCACTTGGTATTCTAACTGGGCGTGCACCTAAATCAATAAAGTTGTTACACGTGGATGAGTCTCTTTAGGGTTTATTCCACCACTACCTAGGTTTATAGTTATTTCAAAATTCAAAATTTAAAACTTCCTAATCTGTAATCATTAACTCTCACGTGTAGTTTTCTTATTGACTAATGTGAGTAAGTGATGACACACGGTGTGCACTCTATAATTAATCCATTTCAAATTGACATAATGATGTGACTTGTGACACATAATTTGATGTGCTGAATTGGTATGCTGATGACATATCATATAAATTTGTTGATTAATTAAACAAAATATTTAAGTTTAGATGATAAAATGTCATTTAATTAACCAGTAATTAATTAAACAAATACTTTTTCATAATCAAATTGAGCAAATTAATTAAACTAAGAGCATACTCCCTCATTTCAAAAATCATTGTGACGACTTTGTAAACGAACCATTAATTAACTTGCATGGGCTAGATCAACTAGAATCCACAGCATGAAAAGGATATGGAAGATTGAAAAAAGAATAAATGCATTTTACATGAACAGGATGGACCGAGCATTGCTTGGATAGCTTTCTTGCCATGTATACATGTATCCTTCCTTGGCATGGACGAATAATAAAATAATATTAAATGTAAGCTTGAAGGTGCATGCCATAACCAAAAAAAAAAAAAAATTCTCCTTGCTCTCCAATTCATTTCCTGCTCTTTTGTGTATGTTAGAAGGTCTGCTAATGTAGAAGCTCATGTTCTCGCTAGACGAGCCTTTGTTACTGGTCTATCTGAATTTTGGGATGGTTTATGTCCTGAAGAACTTGTCTATTCATAATTAATGGAAGTACTTATTTTTAAAAAAAAATAAAAAAAATAAAAAAATATTGGACACACAATGAATAAAACTCGGAAAAATTAAATGGTTATATCCCAAATGTCAACTGATGAAAGGGTCCACGTTGATGAAGCCCCACAAGTCCCATGCAACTCCTACACCTGGCCGTGTAGGCTTAATTGTAGCTAAACTTGTAAGCCAAAGCGACACCGTTCACACCTTTGACAAATGACAGAACAGTACTAGTGAATAGCGAGCGTCGTGCCAATAAGCAAACCTCTCCGCATTTAGTGTCACGACTTTATTCAATGTGGTTAATAACTACATGGAGAGTTTGGATGATATAGAGTTTTAGTTCAAATCAATATAAATTGAACTGAATTACCTATCAATCGATGTTTTTCTGTTAGGATATTATGTGATTCGTTAAGATATCAATTTTTTAATTTAATTTTCTGTTGTCATTGGGGATGTGCTAATTAGCAGAGAAACATTAATATTTTATTTATTTATTAGGATGGACGATCGAGCAACCTCTTATGCCAATAAGATGGGAGTGCTAAACCATTAATATCATCCATACGTGTATACTTGACTAATTTGTATACAGGGGAAAGCTCCAAGCCAACAAGAAAAGATTGGGCTTTGTTGGGTGAAATTGGAGCCCACCAGCATCTAAAAAGGTAATTGTTTAATGGTCCGAATAACAATTCAGGCCCACATTGCCAGGTGCCGAAACGACAGTGCAAGAGATTTTTTTTTGTTTTTGTTTGCATCGACACTTGTCTCATTCCTACTTGAGTTGGTGTAAGGGATAGAGATGGAATTGACGGATACCGGAGAATAAATAAATATTTAAAAAAAATATAACGACGGTTTGACTTTTCAGAGATCAGATTTATGGCACCGCGACACGTGTTTGGATTGAATCTTTGATGCCGGTATTAAATTATTAATTTTTTATACTCCGTAGTATACATGGAATGGAATATTTATACTCGATTTTGCCAGGTTGGAAACATACGGTTAGCTAAGAGGTCACCGCACAAGTTGCTTGGAACTATATACGTTGGAGGATTCGTTTATATATAGTTTGTCCATTTAATGATTTTCTTTTCATAATTAATGTTTAAGGTCCCTATACCTTTGTAACTATCATGTTTTATTATTGCTATTATTACTTGAAAGAACCATTTCATCTAATACAACGTACTACGTGCATGACTCTAGGCTATACATTACACACAAGCATTTTAATTACTAGGAAAAGACGGTGGGTTTATCTCTTATATCAAAATAAATATACATGGAAAAATAATAGAATGTGTTTCATTTAGGTGTGCGTGTGCCTAATCTAATCTATCCCTCCCGCAGGCCGCGCCCAATAACTGAATCAATCATCCCGTTCTCTCGTGTTGCTCTCGAGTTGAAGACCGAGTCATGGCCTACCCACTGGACCCTGACACCACCTTCCATAGCAACAACTGTAAATGGTACCTATACTCTTCGTTCTTGTGTGGTGACTCCTCCTCATCATCTGTCGCTATTCCATCCACCATTCATTGTACATACTACTACTGTAGCATCTCATGAGTATGGAAGACAAGACATGGCTATTAACTACATATAACGTAAGATGTAAGGACATTTCATTTTTTATGTCATGTTACTTGTTTCTGACACCGATACTCGACAAACACTCAGATAACACATGTCCGATTTGCTATCTTTTATGTCCTGCTTTTTTATTAAGTAATGTGCAAAAGTCTGTTCAGTTCTTTCTTTTTATAGGCGTTTTTTATAAACGGATATGAGATTTGAACCTGAATTCGAGCTTTTACTGATACATTTATCATCAGCAAGCTACCTTTACCAAGTTTTTGATTATCACTAGAGACTTACCTTTCCCGGCGGTAATCGACAACTTGTCTCGGACTGTGGCTTACAATGATGAAAGCTGGTTAACAATAAAATTATTAGGAACAGAGGCCTATCATAGAGTTCCCAAGTGACCGAACCCAACTAGGTTAACATTTCTCCAATCCATTACAGAGCGCTCAATCCTAATCGCGCGCGTTGCATCTTGCGAAAGAGCATTACTGTGAGTAGCCTCTATTGCGAGTGTGCAACACGCGCCAGAATTGGCACTCTTCCAGTGTATATAGTCAATCCGATGTACTAACTAACAAGTATAACAGGTAGTGTGCTCTACTCAAACACAAGCAGAGACAGAACAATGACTAAGTTGTTGTATAATTCTAGACCAAAAAAATGCACGCTGCACACCTTTCTTTTGGGGACATGATAATCGTATGTACTTCAAAGTTTTTATTTAGGGTGGAACTAAACCTGAGTTTGCCATCTGATATAACGTGGACAAGCGCCGGCTTCAATGGTTTTATTCAAAATTCTCTTGCAAGAACTTGTAAAGCTCTACTGCAACCGTGGTGGGATACTCTTCTTGAGGCAGGAGAGCGCCTGGAACCTCAACAAACTTGCTGACACCTTTGGCTCCTCTGAGGGCTTCCATCTCTGCTTTTGACCTCTTCGGAGATCCTTCAGTAGAAATAGCAAGAACCGGTATCTTTCCATCTAAATCGGCAAAGAGTTCAAGGAATTCCTCACGGGATCTAACCGGATCAAGTAGACCTGTCAAGAATGCAGCAGGTACATAACGAGCACCTTTTCGTTTAGTGAGTGAATATCGACTGTCTATTATTTCTGGAGTAACATTTTCAGGATTTGCATAGACATGGGATTTATACTGGGATTGAATTGCCTTCTCATTGCTGACAAGCATGTTATACACCATCCAGCCAACGCCAGGGGACCTTAGTGTCCCCCTAAGCAAGTCATACCTGCATGTTCATCACAAATGAAATGAGATCAGTTTACAATTGTTTGCCCTAAACAGTCAAAACATATCTTGCCTGCATTAATTCATTGCATCTCATTGACGGCATTTACACCACAACACTACGAGACTGACTGCATTTTTTCAAACAAAAGCAGGGACAAAAACCTATAAGAGCAAGGGAAAGGAACCACATTGTTCATTATTTGGTTGAGTATTTCCCTCATTAGAAAATTAAAGGGCATATAACACAGCGGGCAGTGAAAATAAAATCAAATCTTTAAAGGAAAAGACCGCAATATAGTTTACTCGAGTGCTGAAGAAATTTTATATATAGCCATGTTCAACAACATTAACTAATTTGGATAAAGAATAGTCTCCGCTTTTCATGTTCCTATAAACCATGTTCAAATCCATTGGCTCTAAAGTTTTTGATACCTGGACTCCATGCTAGAATCTCGACCAAACACAATAGGAAGAGGACCAGCCCAAGTGGGAGCAACAGCAGCAATGGCTGTTGGCTTCACTAGACCCTTTCTTGCAGCACGAACTGTTATTGTGGCAGCATGCCCTCCACCGATGACCACCAATTCATTTACTGAAGCAGCAGTGAAAGATTAGTAGCAGGATATGTTTGATAACTTTCCACCAACAGTTCCAAGTTATAATTAAAATTATCAAACCAAAAGATGAGATGAAATATGAACAGTAGTGCACATACTGCCATAATGATGTAGCCACCAATGCGGACAAAATATTGAACATGCAAGATGCAATTTTTTATTTGTAATGAAAAGATAAACTAAGAGAATCACATGTCATAAAAGACAGGGAAGAACCTTATAGGAAAAGAGCAAAAACTATATAAGAAAAAGGAACTAGGCTTTAATCTATTAAATAGTACACCGTGATTTGCATCCATTTATCTTAACAATACGTGGACTGCTTACTGGAAAACATATTGACAAAGTACATCCACATTCAGGAGTTGGTGGGCTTTTCTTTCTTTTCAAGTGACAATCAACCGTCTTTTAAAATATTTGTTTTTTAGTCAATCACCATGCTCAAAACACTACAAGGCAAAATAGAACTGCATGGAAGTAACAAAATCAAAAGTCAAACTGACATTAAGATGGTGTTGGGGTTGAGGCAATTGTTATTCAGGGCATCAAAGCAAAATGAAACAAAGTGATCAGTTACTGGCAGACAAAATACACGACTTGATATTTGTTAGCAAATGAAGAGTTAGTCAGATTCGTGTCTGCATGAACACAGGTACAACATGAACGGAAATAGCACAAGTTATTCATTATGGAGCAACATTAAACAAAGAAAACTTAGAGTATACAGAGACAGCAAATTCTAGAAAATCAAACAATTTTTCACTGATTACATAATGGATTAAGTGCTTAAGCTTTCTGAAAGATATTGCCATGTTAAGTCACTGGAGAAGTCCCTATGCCCACTGGCCAGGACTAATTTTGTTCACATCGTGCCCACCGAGGGATAAAAAGCTCTCCACCAAGTAGTTACTCTATTTACAAAGATTGAACCAACAACCTCTTGCTAAAGTTTGCATCGGCCCATTAAGGAGTGAGTGTGCTGAACCACTCATACCAACCACCTTTCCTTGAAACATATTTTTCCTGTAAGGTAGTTAAGGTGTCAAGGTTGAGGATGAATAATTCTAAACGCGCGGATGGGGTGGGGTGGGGTGGGGTGGGGGGTTGGGGTTGTTGCAAGTATGCTAATTATGCTTCAAAGGCTATCTGTGTCCCTCAGGAGTAACCTTTAATGTATTTCAGGTCAGATGCCTAATTATTCACCTAAAAAAAAAATGCAGGTCTGTAAGCATCTAAATAGAAGGTAAGTTATGCTCTCCTATTAGGACATACAATCACCCTTACTCAGGCTTAGTGTCTGTCATACCTTTGAATTTGATTCCATTTTAAGATACATAATGCAGTGCTGAGCACAAAAAGGATGAAACAGAATAGGATTCTGATCTGTGATAGAATGGAAGAGGAAACTATATATTGGGAAGCTTGTTATGAGCCTAAAAGAAAGAGGAACTTGACACTTGTGAGCTGGTTCATATGACACAAGATAATTTACAGAATCATTGAATGGCTGGAGTGTTAAGGTGGAATAGTTGCAAGTCAATAACACAAGCAAGCATGCAGGAATCCGTACCACAGGTATGCCATTTGTTTCCTTACTTAAAACACAAAAGTCGGAAATGATCTTTCGCACGATTCACTTCTTGAAAGACATTGACTAGTTCTTTTATGTCAAAGGGATGGTGCTTCTTAGAATTTTCATTTCTATACCACATGATCTAAACCAATATAGGACATGGACACAAAACTTCTAAGATCTAGCCATAGACTCCCAATTTCTAAGAAATTCCATAGAGAATTTCAGTAAACAAAGTTGCCCTCCCAGATGGAATGTTTCTTTGTGGAAGCTGATACTGAAGAAGGCTAACATAAATAACTGGTTACAAGATAGGACAAGACATTTTGGTCCTTGAACCTCTGTTTCAGATGCAAATTCTTCTTTTCGCAAATTAACCAATGACATAAGATATACTTGGATGGAATAGTCTCATTGTTCTTAGTGTCAAATAGTTGTGGTCCTGGATCGAATGGAGGAGTATAATCTTATGGACTTCCTTATCAGCAACCAATCATAACAATGAAAATGAATCAACATGATAAGAAGAACAAATATAATCAATAAAGCTTTAATCACCTGCGTTGTACATTGGACTATCTGGAGAACTTATAAAGTCCACTAGAAATTTCTCCATGACATCAGCATTGTAGTCCATTTTTGGCCTATCAGAGTAACCCAATCCAGGCCAATCTACAATTGTTGCCCGCCAATTTACTTTACCAACTTGTTGAACAAGGTCTTGTGCCACCACTCTCCATTCTTCCACGGTGCTAACATCAGAGATAGTTGGAACCAAGAGGATATTTTTAGGTGGATCAGAGCTCTCCTTTTCATGTTCTTCATAATAGATATTGATAGAGTTGTCATTGAACTTCCATTGCCAGTTACTTGACTGAAAGCAAAAAGAGATCATACTCACAAATTGGATAAATCTACTGGGCAACACATGTCCAATACTAACCTCAATGAGAGAAATTTCAAGATAAGTAAACAGTTTATAGATTATATAGTTTGCACATAACAGAATTATATTAACCAATTTAAAGACTTAACAATTTATTCAACCTAAAACGAAAGAGCCCACAAATACAATCATTCATGCAAAGTGAAAGTGTAGCCATAACATAAGGAAATATTAAAACATTTTATTCAATATCTAGTGGAATATGAGAGCTCAAAGTCCTATTTTTTTCTCTGCAAGATGAACCCTAACACCAATTAACCCTTTCATGGTCACGTTTATCATCTCCAACATTCATATAGAAGAGACTAAATTCAACAGAAAAACACTAAATTCACAACAAAAAAGTCCCTTAAATCATAAACACAACTCCATCTCCATCTTTATGTCAATAAAAAAACACCATAAAAATGAAAGAAAAAGTGAAGAGCACAAAAGACTTACCTTTAATGGGATCGGAGATTTGTCAGCGACAGCGGTTGACGATTGGTGATTTGAAGTTGCGGAACATTTAATTAAAATGGGTTTAAGACAAAAAGGTGTTTGAGAAGAAAAAGCTTTGTTAGTTTTGTAAGAAAGAGTAAGAGATGGTGTTGAAGAGATGAAGAAAGTAGCAGACAAGGCCATTGCTTTGGCTTCAGGAGGTGCAGCTTGAAGAAGGAGCAAGAAGAGGAGTTTAAATTGATGGACAGCTCAACAGCCAGATGAGATGAGGAAGTTTGATGTTTGAATGAAGCAACGCCAACGCCATCGAGTTTCCTTACACATAATTTTGGTTGGTGGTTATCGTGTTTGTTGAATATTAGTGGCCTAGGCCTACTGGCCTCCCACAAAAGTCAAAAGTTCTACTGCCAGTAAACCACTGTTCTGTCCCCTTGTGTATTTTATTTTATTTGTTTCTCTCTTTAATATTGCTGGGAATAAAATGTTCCATGAAATAATCAATTCTTTGAATCTTTGCTACTTCATTCTTCAGTACTCACTGCTCACCAGTAATCTCGACACGAACAAGAACCATCACTGAAGGTGTGAAAGCGGCTTCGATCTCTGAGCACAATCTCAAAATTATAAACCTGAGAAATTAGCTTCATCACTGCATGACAGTCTTTGCAAACCCTCAAATTCTTGACTATTCTTATGGTTTTCCCTTCATGCAATCTGGCTATCCCAAAAGCAACAGCAAGCTTTTCACTGTGTGTAAACACCGAGTCTTCCTTCTCCTCTTCTTCTATGTCATGCAAAACACTCCCGAACTCTGGAACATAGCCTCCTTCAATCTTGAGCCTCAACATTATCTCCTTCAGCTTTTCGTAAGCTTCTTCAGTAACCATGCCCTGTCTTGCACCAGCCATGAAAGTATACATGATCTTGTCAACTTCAATCATGCTCCATCCAGGAATTTTCTTTATTTTCAGGTCAGCCATTGATCTTCTCACAGCAGAAACACCCTTCCATTTTCCTGCAACTGCATACACATTAGACAATAAAACATGGTCCCCACAGTTCCGGGGGTCTAGTTCTGAAACCCTATCCTTCACTTGTTCAGCCAACTCCACATTCCCATGGATGCTGCAAGCCCCAAGAAGTGTCCGCCAAATAATAGCATTTGGTGAAAATGGCATCTGAGATGCGAATTCATAAGCCTTCTGCAGTTTTCCAGCACGACCATATAGATCAACCATACAACCATAATGGTCAATAGATGGTTCTATTTTGTACTCATCTCTCATCTTATCAAAAAGCATACATCCTTGTTCAATCATCCCAGCATGACTGCAAGCATATAAAAGAGAAATAAATGTAATTCCATCTGGCCTAACTCCGCTCTCTTCCATCTCATGAAAAACCTCTATTGCTTCTTCTCCCTGGCCATGCATTGCAAGGCCTGCCAGCATTGAAGTCCAAGAAACGATGCTTTTTCTCTTTGGCATCTGTTTAAAGACCAATTGTGCCATACCTAAATTCCCACACTTGGAGTAAGTATCTAACAATGCATTATTCACCGAGATAATCCAAAACAGCCCAGCTTTCTCGATAAAGCCGTGCAATATCCTCGCAAACTCAAAGGCCCCTGCCTGGGCACACGCAGAAACCACTCCTGTCAAGCTTGTCTCATTTGGTCTTATCCCTTCCCTCTGCAACTCCCTGAAAAAACCAAAAGCCTCATCAAAATGCCCATTATGAGCAAATCCAACAATCATAGTACTCCACGAAACATCATCCTTCACCGGAATCTCCACAAACAATTCCCTAGCTTGCTCCAACTCCCCAGCTTTTGTATACCCAGCAAGCATTACATTCCAGGAGATCAAATCCTTAACCGGCATCAAATCAAACATTTCTCTCCCACTCTCCACATCCTCACCTCTTAAACACGCTGTGACAACAGCATTCCAGGAAACAATATTTGGTTCAGACATTTCATCGAACACTTTCCTCGCAATCCCCGGACACCAACACTCCCCATACATACTTATCAAAGTTGTCCCAACAAAAATATGGGTATGTAGCCCAAATGTGAAAGCTTGACAATGCAGCTGAGTTCCAGCACTCAAGGAGCGTAAATTGGCCGCGGCTTTGAGAGCAAATGCGTAAGTGAAGCTATCAGGAGAAGTCAATTCCCTCCTCAATTCAATGAAAGTAGTAAAAGAGTTTTCGGGTTTATCCGACAAGGCAAGGCCTCTAATGAGGGTGTTATACATGAAGGTATCTGGGTTTGAGGTGTGGCGAAAGAGGCAGGAAGCATAGTGGAGAGAATTGGCGAGAGAGATTGTGCAGTGAAGGAGGAGTTTTCCAGCGACGGAAAGGTCGTTTAGCAGGCCGGTTTTGAGGAGATTGGCGTGTACTTGTTTGAGAGAAGTTAATGTCTTGCAATTGTTTAGCAAAGAGACAGAGAGAGGCTGTGTGCTGCTGCTGCTCATTGTGCACTCAATTTTAATTGCAGCATTGATGTGAAACTGAAATTGTAATTGCAACTTGGTTTCCGTTGTGAACAAGAACCGGCATATTTTCTTGCTATTATTTTCACTTTTCTAGAATTTTCTTATATTCTTTTGGTGTTTTTTTAAGTTTTTCCATGATTCATTTTTTTTGAGTTTGATCGGATACTTAAACTACCCCTAAAAAATACTCTTTCAAGTTTATTTTATAGTAAAAAGGTTAAATTAATTTCATATTCCCGCGCTCATAAAAAATAACGGTTTTTTTTTTCTTTAGTTCTCTCCTCGCAATTCCGAATGAGTTCTCTCATCAATCAAAACCTCAAATCCAAAACGACCCCATTTATCTTTTACATTCGCAGGCTCCTTTCATCACTGCCTCTTATCCAAAACCCGTCTGCTATCAAACATGAACCCAATTATAGCATGGATGATGAGCTCTCTTCTTACCCTTTTCATTCATTTACTTCTTACAAAAATTCCGCGCACTACACTGCCACCAAAACAAAGATTGTGCACACCCATTTGGTTAAATCAGCTTTATTACACTCCAACATCTTCGTCGCAAACTCTTTGCTTGATTGGTACTGTAAATCCAGCGTCGTGACTGATGCAGTGAAACTGTTTGATAGAATGCCTATATTGAATGTGGTTTCTTGGAACATTATGATTTCTGGTTGTAGTTCCTGCTTTTTGTTTGAGGAGTCGCTTGGATTCTTTTTTCGGATGCGCAGGTTGGGGTTTGAACCTAATGAGACTAGTTATGGGAGCGCACTTGTTGCTTGTGCAGGTTTACAAGTTGGTGGTGGTGCTTTGACGTTTTGTGAACAAGTGTATTCACTTGTAATGAAAAATGGGTTTTATGTATATGGTTATGTTAGGACGAGAATGATGGATTTGTTTGCCAAAAATGGGAGATTTGACGATGCTCTGAGGGTGTTTAATGATGTGGCTTGCAGGAATGTGGCTTGTTGGAATACTATTATATCTGGGGCTGTTAGAAATGGTAATCCCTGGGTTGCTTTGGATCTTTTTCGCCAAATGTGTCGCATATTTTTGGTACCAAACAGTTTTACAGTTTCAAGTGCTTTGACTGCTTGTACTGGTCTTGAGGATCTTAAGATTGGAGAAGGGGTTCATGGGTTGGTGATTAAATATGGAGTAAAAGATGTGTTCGTGGGGACTGCCATTGTTGATTTATATGCCAAATGCGGAGATATTGCCGATGCTGTGAAGGAATTTAATAGGATGCCTATCCGTAATGTGGTTGCTTGGACTGCCATTATATCTGGCTTTGTCAGAAAGAATGATACTATTTCTGCCCTTGATCTGTTTAAAGAAATGAGGCAAATGAGGGTGGAAATAAACAACTTCACTGTCACTAGTGTAATTACTGCTTGTGCTAATCCAGATATGATTAGAGAGGCATTACAAATTCATTGTTGGATTTTAAAAACTAGATTCTGTTTGGATTCAGTGGTTGGAAATACTTTGATTAATATGTATTCGAAAATAGGTGATCCTGACTTAGCAGAGATGGTGTTTAAAGAAATGGAAAATTTGAGAACCACAGGTTCTTGGGCTGTATTGATATCTTCTTTTGCTCAGAATAAGTCTCCTCAAAGGGCAGTTGAATGGTTGCAGAGAATGCTGGTAGAGGGTCTCTGGCCTGATAATGTTTGCTATTCCAGTGTTCTAAGTTCCATAGACTGCTTGAACTTAGGGAAACAAATCCACAGCTGCATTCTCAAATCTGGACTGGTGTATGAGCTTTCTGTTAGTAGTTCTCTTTCAAGAATGTATGCAAAGTGCGGTAGAATACAAGACTCTTATGAAGTGTTTTTAAAAATTCCAGTCAGGGACAATGTTTCATGGGCCTCGATGATTTCAAGTTTATCAGAACATGGCTGTGGAGATCGAGCACTGGGCCTGTTCAGAGAAATGCTATCTGAGGGGACTAAACCTGATCAGTCAACTCTAAATGCAGTTCTTGTTGCATGCTGTGGTCTACGTTCCTTGCAGAAAGGTAAAGAAATTCATGGCTATACCTTTCGTGTTGGATTTTACAAAGAGGCACTAGTTGGTGGTGCACTTGTTTTAGTTTATTCAAAGTGCGGCTCCATGGAATGGGCAAGGAAAGTGTTTGACATGCTTCCTGAAAAAGATGATGTTTTGTGCTCTTCCATGGTTTCAGGATATGTCCAAAATGGGGCCCTTGAAGAGGCAATCTTACTATTTCATGAAATGTTCATGGCTAATATCGCATTAGATTCCTTTACAATTTCATCTGCTCTTGGGGCCATTGCACTTTCAAACAAATTGCCCCTTGGGACGCAACTGCATGGCCACACTGTCAAAATGGGATTAGATTCTGATGTCTCTGCTGGAAGTTCACTTGCCACTATGTACTCTAAATGTGGAACCATTGAAGATTGCTGTAAAGCATTTAATAATATCAATGAACCTGACTTAATAAGCTGGACAACTATGATTGCAAGCTACGCTCAACATGGGAAAGGTGAAGAGGCGTTAAAAGTCTATGAGGATATGAGGAGAGCAGGAATTAGACCTGATTCAATAACATTTGTTGGCATTTTGTCCGCCTGCAGTCATACTAATTTGGTTGAAGAAGGCTATTTCCATTTTAACTCAATGGCCAAAGACTACGGCACTGAGCCTAATATCCATCACTACGCCTGTATGGTTGATCTTCTTGGTCGTGCAGGGAAATTGAGAGAGGCTGAAATGTTCATTAATAGTATGCCTATTGACCCTGGTGCTGTTATATGGGCAACACTTCTTGCTGCTTGCAAACTGCATGGAGATACAGAGCTTGGAAGGATAGCTGCCAAAAAAGTTATGGAATTAGAGCCATGTGACTCTGGGGCTTATGTCTCATTATCCAACATCTGTGCAGATGTAGGTCAATGGGAAGAAGTCCTCAAGGTTAGAAGCCAGATGAAGGGCACTGGAGTTTGGAAGGATCCTGGCTGGAGTTTGTCGTAAAATTCAAGTATGGCTTAGGTAAGGCTCGATGAATATTTAGGATCTTGTTCTTCATTGTCTCCTTGAATATTTACCACCATTACATGATAAGCATATGGATGGCTTGATAGGTTGATGCGCATCTTCCAAGTGATAGATCATAATAGACATGGTAATAGTAAACTCAAAATATCTATTGCTCTGCACCAAATATGATTTGTCATGGATTTCAGATGCGCTTTTTTCACACCAGTCATTGAAATCTATAGCTTAAAAGTACTAACTGTAAAGCATCCACTATTCAAATGTAAAATAACTCTTAATAAAAATAATTTACATCTAACCAACTGCATACGGAATAGGTGGTCATCACTAAGTATATGAAGAAAAGGATTACAGCCTGTACTAAATCAGGAAAGTTTTCTGTGCAAACAGATTGGTTATCTTCCAGATTGGATGTTTCTCATCAATGAAGGAAGCTTTCACAACCCAGCTGGGGGCACAAACAAGTTGGGTAGGTCTTGGAAGCAAACTCATGATGGACCGCTATGTTCATTGCATGCATGTAAGGCATCAAAATTTATCGCATCTTCTCTTTGATTTTTTCCGTTCTATTTTCTCTCTTTTCAATAAGACAGTTCTCTTTTAGAATTCCAGAGGATGAAAGTAGGAATTGAGATTGTGAGAGGAACCAAAAAGGTGAACTTGAGCAGGTGTCTCATAACTTGATTTTGTAGGATTCACATTTTAATGATGTTTTGGTAGGTTGATAGTAGGATTGGCCATCTCCTCGTAGAGGTATATTTGATATGATATCCATATGATGCGAGTTGTCTTTGTGATAACCTACTACTCGAGAGATGTTTCTGGAAATACAGTGTAATCTTTTGAATGTGTGTTAGCAATATACTCGGCATCAAAGCATTTGAAGGAAGAAATGGGTGATCTTTACATAACAAAGTGATATTTCAAAGTCAACTGTATGTTCGGTATCTTTGCTGCCAGAGTACTTCTGAATGTCAGCAGGCTTTCTACTTACTAATCTGATGCAAATTTATTCTAGGATATAGAATAATGATGGAAACTGTATTCTGAACCGTCTGCACAACTTTGCAGGATTGAAAAAATTCCTAGTTCAGTATGGATAACAATCATCTCTCTTTTGCAGGTAACATAATCTTTTGCAATGTGCAAACACGTGTATGTAAAAAGAAAAGGTTGAAGGACAGTTGGGCACCACAGCACCGGTAGCAGCTGTTTTTCTTCTTGGTCAATATGCAATGGTAAGAATGGTGGTTAATGAACAATGGTTGAAGTAGAACCATCTTAAATCAAACTTTATTACTGCCGCTCGACATTCATGGAATTTGTCTAAATTCTGCAGGTCTTTACAGGTTCTGCTTGTTTATTGTTTGGGAGTTGAGGAAACAGTACCTGAGAGCTTCCAATGACTAATCCAATCAAAAGACACTGAAAGAAAACACTAAGCAAAAGTCACGGATAGTTCAAGAACAAGTGGATTCGGCCAGGACGGAGGTCATTCTGATGGTGGTTCTTTCCAATTCTGGAACAATAGGATTCAGCCTGCAATGGAGGTTGTTTTGTTCTAAAGTTCATTCTTTCCACTGGAGACGTGACACACGGTGAAAATCTACGAGATTTACGTTATGGAAGAGAGATTTCAGTTCCTTTGCGTTGAATGCTTTGACACTAAGACCTTTGTTTTCTAACAATAACAATTACAATAACAAAAAAAACTGAATTTGCAAGCAGAAAAGAAAATACTGTTCATTTCCTGACCACATGTAAATTCTGTTGTGTTCACATCATTCCTGATGTCTGATGATATCTAGTTTATTTACAATGTCTGTCCATTGCTACTGTCTGGTCTTCATTCCTTGTTGCACAAAAACATGCATGCCCACCGTCAAAAAAAAGAAAAGGATAGAAAAGAAACTATGCCCTCATGCCCTATTTCATTTGGAAAACTACTTGTACAACATGGAAGCTGGTTTGCCTTTTACAATGAACAAGCCATACCAAGAGGACAAGCAAGATATATTTATCCGGGCATCGAACAGACTAGGGACTCCTCGGAAGCTTATACATGGTTGCGCTGCACAGCCTATTAGGCAATGTCTTTTTGGGGTGAGGGCAATGGCCCCACGAGAAGTGCTGCTAGAGCCGACCTTATTGACTTCAACTCACGCAACGTGGACTGGGGTAGGAAAGGTGGCCAAAGGCAACGAGGATAAGGGACTCACGGGGAGCTTATAAATGGAGATGTTGCACACCCCATTAGGAGCAAGCCGCCCCTCTTCTACCACACTTATGATAGATCCCTGCAAAAAAGTGAATAACAGCAGACAAAATGTTAATGCAGATATGAGATATGTGTACTGAAAATGCTCCAAAATTACTCAAGAACTTGTATTACAACTTGAACGGATGTTTAATTATGTGTATGATAGAGTCTCCGGCAAACTGCGGGGGATGGTGGGGTAGTGCTCATGGAGTTCTAGAACTTAGGAGAAGGGAATCCCTACATACTCAATCATTAGGGTTAAGCACACACAGCAATATATTGACCAATCAATCCAATCAGTTATCAGGAGCACTTTGTGAAACAACTTGGGTGATATAAAACAAATACAGTTTTGGTGTGCTTAGAAATCCTGGAACTCACAGGGGCCACCGCAAAATTCCCTAGGATTGTGCTCTAGAAAATGCATACAAAGGAATGGCAAACCCATAAAACAGAATATTATGAAGCCTTTATCCAAGTCCTACCTTGGAAAGTTTTCATTTCTGGGTTTTGAGCTTGGATGCCTCCACTTGGTAATGGATGACTGCTGCCAGCTAGCCTGATAGGTGTTCAAGTACCTCCAGAACCAGAAAAAGACCTCCATCAAGTGTTCGTCTGAAGCTGTAACTGTGACTCAGCAGCATCGAGCCTGAAGCTCACGACACATTAACAGCCAGAATGTTGGAGGCCTGAGTTTTTCAATTACTCCCAATTGACCCTGTAATAGCCATGAAGTGCCCAATTAGTGAATTAAATTGGAAGAAGTATGACAAAGAGCAATTAAGGTTATAGCAGCAGCCAGAGAATACACACCCTTTTGCAAAAAAAGATTTCACCTTTTAGTCAATAAAAGCTACACAACTTCTTATTGTGTAAATATATATGGTACCTGTCCAACAAAATAAATTACCACAAACTGAAGTCTACTACTCACCCTTTTAGTAAATTAATTGATTTTTCCAACATGATAGGAACCACCTCCTGAATCATGTTATGGCCATCTTGGATGTTTTTTTCTTTTGTCGCTTTTTATCTCTAATACCATCATACAGAAGTTCATATGTATAATAAGTTATACAGCTTTTCTTCAATAAGTCCTCAACAACAATCTTAGGAGCAGCGACAACCTTCTTATCGGCCTCGAAGATTGTGTTCACAACCTCAGGGAAAATACAGTTGTCCACCATGAGATTCACAATGCCTACTGCCTCGTGAACTCTGTGCTGCACACACAAGCAGTTTATTACTCGTCCAAATGTTGTCAAGGAAGGAATGAAACCTTTCTCAATCATTTCCAGGAGAAATTTGTATCCAGAGTCAATGTTTCCCATTTTGCAGAAGCCGTCTATCAAGACACGATAGGTATAGCTGTCTGGGACGCAGCCCCTATTACCCATCTCAAGAAAAAGCTTTTCGGCCATAGTATCTAGCTTTTCAGAAAATGCATTGATCATGATATTGTATATCGCTGTCGTGTGAGAAACCTTATGTAATTCTTCCATTCTTGTAAATAGCTGGTAGGCTCCATGCAAATCCCCATCATTGCAGAACCCACTGATCACTGTACCCAAACTAATGGCATCTGGGGTAAGACCTTTGACCCTGATGTCTTCAAGTATGTTCGATGCCTCCTTTAGTCTTCGAGCTTTACACAAGCTCTCTATAAGTATATTATAAGTGATAACGTTAGGAACAAAACCATTCTCAATCATTGTTTGAAAAGTTCCCATCACATCTTCAGATTTTGCAGCCTTGCAAAGGCCATTCAACACAGAGTTATAAGTGATCACATCAGGGCTAATACCCAGGCTATACATGCTATCTATGATCTCCATTGTTTTTTCCATTTTCAGTTGTTTACAGTAACCATCAATCAGTGTATTGAATGTAAAAACGTCTGGAACAAAACCTTTAGCAATAGCATCATTCATTAGGTTATCGGCATCAGAGACGCAACCCATCTTGCACAATCCATTTATGAGCAAATTGTAAGTCCATATATCAGGACTGCAGCCATTAGCTGGCATATCAGCCATCACCTGCAAGGCTTGCAAAATATGTCCTTGCTGAGACAAACCTTTGATAAGCGTGTTGCATAGGAAAATGTCAGGCTCTAATCCTTTCTCCAGAGCTTCATTAAAAGCAGCCATGGCACGATCTATGTTACCATCCTGGCATAGCCCAGTAATTAAAGAGATATATGTAAACTTGTCAGGCACAAAACCCTTGAAAATTGCATCATTTAGAATCTTATCAGCACTTTGTATCAAGCCCATTTTGCAATATCCATCAATTATAATGTTGTAAGTGAATTCATCAGGCTTAACACCTTTATTCACCATTTTATGCAGATATTTTTCAGCTTCTACAACCTTAGAGCACTTGCACAATCCGCTGATTAATGTGTTATATGAGACAACATCTGGGGTAAGGCCTTCCCTATTCACGCTATCCAACAAACCGATGGCCCCATTGAGAACCCCTTTTCTACAAAGCCCTTGTATGAATATATTATATGTAAACAAATTTGGGCACAGTCCCTTCTTCAGCACCTTGTTAAGCAGTTTTTCACTTTCTTGGACAAGACCCTTTTTACACAGAGTATGTATGAGCTTGTTAAATGTAGAAATATCAGGAAAAATATCTAATCCAAGCATCTTATTAAACAATTCACATGCCTCAACTTGACAATCCTCTTCATAAAACCCACCAACCACCGTACAATATGCAACCGCATTCACTTCACACCCTTGAGAAGGCATGTTATTAAGAAGCCTTAAAGCAGCACAAGGCCTTTTAGTCCTACAAAAAGATTTCAGCCTAATCGTGAACGTATAAACATCAGAAAGAATCCCTTTATCCTTCATTCTCAAATATACTTTATGAGCTTGATCAAAATAACCATACTCAACTAACACGTTCATGATAGAATTATATGACAAAACTGATGGCTCACAATTATAAAAATCCATCCTCTCAAACACATCAACTGCCTCTTGAACCTTTCTTTTCCTTCCATAATTTTTCATTGCTGTAATATACACTCCTTCCATTAAGCCATTATCTACATCCCTTCTCATATCCATGAGCAACCGCTCCATCACCTCGAATTCTCCATGAAACCCAAGCTTTTCAATCATGGACTTATAAGTGAACAGGGAGTGCTTAAACCCATCTTTTTTCGCCGAGTTAAATATTTCAAGTGCTTTTAGAGGGTCCTTTTGGTACCTTATGACTGCAGCTACATGCTTAGTGAGCAAAGGAGGATTCATCCCATCAGAAACACCACAGCACCTAGCAGATTATCAAATTACATCACAACCCATCAACTAAGTTGATTTTGTGACCAAAAAAAACAGTCTTTGCTGGCTTCATGCTTCAAACTTCAAAAGAAACAACAACAGCAAAAAAATAAATACAGAAAGCTAATATCACTCAAGTTCCACCTTAGTAGCTGTAATAAAGAACTAGGAAACTAAAATCTTCATAGTGGCTGGAAATTAATTACCTTTGACGCTGATGCAGGAACTGCACTGGGATTACTGCATTGGATTGGATACTGGAAAAAAAAAACTTACTTTTAAGAGAAATGTGTTTTTCTTGGAGAAGAATTTTCGCGGTATAGGGTTTTGGGAGCTGAGGTTTATTGTTGAAGACGGACAAACAGAAGGAAGAAGAGGATGTCCATGAATAAGACGACGTGTCGTTCAATCAGTCAATAATATTGTCCAAACGACAGGTCGTCGGTAGTCTGAATGTGCGCGTCGGTTTTGCTTACGTGATCTGTGACTGTCTGTCTAATAAGACAGTGGCAGGAAGAAAGGGTTTTGCGTTTTGGAGAGGCACCGCAGAGCAGGAGGAGATGGGGAGTTCAGGGCAGTGGCTAGAGGACGCGCTGGTTGACTTATGCAAGAGAGTTGAAACGGGTTTGGATTTGGACAGAGAAGTAATTTCTGGGTTGGTTTCTTATTGCGAGCTCGCTCAACCTCTTGACGCCAAAGAGTATCTCGATGTAATCATCTCTCTCTCTCTAACTTGATATAATAACTTGATTTTCTTCACCTTTATCTGTGTTGTATTTCGGTTGCCTTTGATGTGATTGGTATTCGTTGCATTTGCGTACAATGTTATTGTTTCAAATTTCAATTGCTAAAAAGGTTAAAATTGTTGCTTTGGGTTCATTACGGAACCTGCTCATACCTTGTGTTGTGAACTCTTTTGGCTGTTCGTCTTTCGCGATGATATGAGTTGATGGTACAAATTGCTTGCTTGATGGGTGTGTAAGTGTTGGTAGAATTCTTAGTCCTTCTGTGCATACGTTGGAGCCCTGTTGCTTTATATGATAGCTAGGCTATGAGAGTCACCAGCATAATGATTTTGTTGCGGCTCCTTTTTTAAAGTCTTACTATTCATGTTTTCATCCCTATTTGCAGAATATTGTTGGACAGCAAGCAGGGAAAACTGTTATTGAGGAATATCTAAGGCTTAGAGGCTATTCAGAAGTTGGCAGCAGCAAATCAGCTGTTCAAAATTCACAATTTCAGGCTTATGTCAAACCAGCGCCAGATGAAGGTCCGTCCAGTGGATCTAAAAAGCCATCTAGGGCCACTTATCAGGATCAGGGTGAAGCTAAAAAGAATGCCATTTCTAGCTACCTAGAGAAAAAGGCCCCAAAAGTGATTGGTGAGTCAAGCCAAAAAGGGACCCAAGGGAATTCTAGGAAGAAGAAAGCTGGGAAAGTTATTTCTCTCGCTGAGGCAGCTAAAGGGTCAATTGTTTTCCAACAGGGTAAACCATGCTCTTGCCAAGCCCGTCGGCACATATTAGTGAGCAATTGTTTATCTTGTGGCAAGATTGTTTGTGAGCAAGAAGGGGAGGGACCTTGCAGTTTCTGTGGTGCCCTTGTGCTGAAGGAAGGGAGTACATATGCTGGTCTGGAAGATAGTTTCGCCCCATCAACAGATGCCGAAGCTGCTGCTGAAGCTTATGCTAAAAGGCTGGTTGATTATGACCGAAATTCTGCAGCTCGGACAACTGTAATTGATGACCAAAGTGATTACTATGAGATCGACAGTAATAGCTGGTTATCGAAGGAGGTATCAAACTAGTTGTTGTTGTAACTGGTTTCCTTTGATCCTGTTCTATATATATTATGTACTTCCCCTCTTTTCCCTTTTTTTTGTTTCAGGAAAAGGAACTTTTAAAGAAGAAACAAGAGGAGATAGCGGAAGCCGAGCGAGCTCAGCGGAGTAAAGTGGTTGTGAGTTTTGATTTGGTCGGTCGCAAGGTATGCTTTACCCTTATATGTGTTGTACTTTATCAAATGATCCATTTTACTGCATAAATCTCTCCCTAAAACTCTAAAGTAGGATGTGGGGAAAAAAATGGCCCTTGTTCTGTTTTCAGTATCCCTGGCCTACAAAAAGCTATAGATTATTACTCGTTGCCCTTCCTAGCTTCTGTTTTATTCTCCCTTATCAGTCATTTGAACTAGAAACAGACGAAAGAATATGCAATCTTTTCCTTTTCAGCATTCCTTGAATGTTTGGAAGTTTAAATTTGCAATTGTAGTTTATTTATATCTATGTTGCTTAACAGTGTTAAGTTCCATGCATGTGCGCAGACATGCACATGCAAACCTGTGTGATCATCATCTTTCATAAGAATTCACAAGTGATTCTTTCTGGGTTTTCAACTTTTCCCATTGTTACCACCATTCATAAAGCTGTTTTGTAAATAAGATCGTTGTTCTCAGCACAATTCTTTTCTGTATGTATTGTGAGAATTGTCTGTATTTGTCTTTTCAGGTCCTGTTGAACCAGGATGAAGTTTCAGAACAAGAATCAGAGAACAGAATACTGCGTCCGCCAGATAAAGAAGAGGGAGAAGTGAACCGGATTAAACCAAGCCCAAATCTTAGAGTACAGCCGATCTTTTTGGATCCAGGGCCCAGTGAAAGGCCTACTAAGGGTAAGCAAAAGCAAGCAAACAAGGGCACTCCTAATGGTTTATGCCTGGAGATTACTGGAAGGGTCCAGCACGAAAGCAATGAAATAAAATATTTGATGGTCAACAAGCTGTGAATGTTCTCTGCGCTACTGTTAACTTCACTTTTCTGAATCTTCAGCTGAGCACTTTTTCTAGCAAAAGGAGTTTAGAGAAAAGTACTTGGTCTGAACTATGCATATATTACAGTATACTATTCAAGGTTCTACTTATCCATTTTTGCTAATTGTTTGAGTTGAGAAAGATTGGAAGATAAAGAGGAACTTTGATCAAGTGATACTTTGCTACAAGGAAATTTACATTTGTTATGATTGAGTTGGTTCTCTCTATTCTAGCAATTTGTGATTGCACCAGAATTTATGTAATTCCTTTGATGAGAATTTATTTGATTCGAATTCAATAGTGTCGCTGCTGCTTTCCACTTAGTGGTCTGCGCTTGAAATTCTGATCAATTTTCGCTCTTAATGGCCATTCCAGAACGCCATTCTCTGTTCATGCAACCAATCAAACATATTTTTATAAACCCAGAAGCCTTTCATTGGCCTTGATGCAAAATCCAAGGAAAGCATACAAATCAAAATCAGATCAACGTAAACATGAACCAGTATGGAAAAAGCTCATAAAGTTTCAGAAACTTTAGTAACAAAATAACCAAATACAAGGGCTGAACTCAACATTGCACACCAACATAAACAACCTCATAAATTTCTTCTACTCCTAAAGTTTCTTGCCACATTTTATGTGTTGTAAGGTTTTGCACATTTTCTGCCAAAAGTTTATTTCTGCAAACTAACAAAAACAAAGATGACTTCAGAAGATACCTCCTTTCTCCTTTCTCGTCGGACTTCCACGGCAGGTGCTGGCACCAGTAGGGCGGCGCCCACTTGATCATCCTTACTCTCCTTCTCTTCCTTGTCATAGAAAGGAACATCAGTTCTCCAACTGTGATCTTTTTATTCTTTGACTCACATCCTCCCATGGCACACAGTAGGACACAAATACAACAGTAACTGAAACAAAAAGTACCACAGAGCATACATCCATAGGTTTTCCAGAGGCCTTGAGTTATTCGCGTAGCTGTCTTCTCCAGAAAGTAGATCAGGTAATGGCCCTGATAACAAATTGTTAGCCACACTGAAGATCTTAAGCCTTTTGAGCTGCTCCATCTGGTGAGGGATATGATCTTCTCCAACTGGCTGTGGTCCAGCTAAAGAAACATTGAGATAAGAGCAATTGGCAATACTGGGTGGGATTTCACCAGAGAGGTTGTTATAGGATGGATCAATGGTGGTCACATGCGGTATGATTTTAGGAATATCAAATGGAATTGGACCCTCAAGGTTGCTAAGGGAAAGGTCCAAACCTGTTAAGCTTGTGCAGTTTTGTACTCCTGGTGGGAACTGTCACTTGAGCCCCAGGCTTTGGAGTTTGATATTCATGACTTGTCAACATCCCAGCATTCCACTCCTACAAATGAACAAATGAACAAATGAACAAATGAAACCTTCTCTTCCTGGTGAAGACCCAAGAAGATCAATAATTATGAGGGTCTTGTAGGGATTCTTTAATGGATTTTAAGCAATACATATCATTCTCAGTGCCAATACTTGGGCAGAAAGTACCGATGAATAACCACATGAGAAGATGGAAAAAAACTGCATGTATTGGCATTGCCTTGTTAAAGGCAACCATTTAAGAATTGCTGAACTGTTGTTTACCTTGCAGCAGTGGCCAGGAAAAAAAAACTAGTTCCGTGGTGAACTATCCTTCAATTAATCTCACTCCGCAATTGTGCTTTTACCAGCCATTTTTGGAGCTTCCCAAGCGACCATCGTGTTTCTTGCATGTAGAACATCCTCCCATCTCCCAGCTTCAGCAAAAATATTGGAAGAAATTACTTGATTTTCAGAACTAGGTGGCTTCTTTGCTTCTAAGAAGCTACTCAACAAACTTAATCCTAGGCCAACATCACTATGGACTCTACAAGCATTAATCAACATCCTCCAGATAGCGGTGTTTGGTTCAGCAGGCATTTTCTTTGCAAACTTGTTTGCTTCCTCTAGCATCCCGGCTCGAGCAAGCATATCCACCATGCACCCATAGTGCTCAATTTTGGGTTCAATGACATACTCTCTACGCATTGTATCGTACAAGTTCTGACCTAAATCGACAAGGCCGGAGTGGGCACAAGCTAACAGAACACCGATGAATGTGACAAAGTTTGGCTGAACCTTTTCTGCACACATTTTCTGGAAAGCAAGAAGAGCTTGCTCACCTTCACCATTGATGGCATGACCCACTATGATGGATGTCCAGGAGATGACATCCTTTTTAGCTATCTTGTCAAAGACAATCTTGGCTTGAGCCATATTCCCACATTTTGCATACATATCAATTAGAGCATTTTGCAGAATAATTCTCCCTTTGAGATGATCACAACTCTCTGTATATGAGTGAATGACAACTCCAGATGCCAATTCTCCAGAATTCCGGCAGGCTAAGATCAATCCCAGAATTGTTACCTCATCTGGCTCTACCTTTTGAGATCTCATCAAATTGAACATTTCCAAAGCCTCACTACAGTGACCACCTTCAACATACCCTTGAATTATAGAATTCCAGGATGCAACATTTTCATGGGGAAGCTCATCGAAAATCTTCCTGGCAAATTCCGGCAATCCGCATTTGGAGTACATATTGATTAGAACAGTCCCTAGAGAAACATCAACCGCTTGTCCACCAGCTATCACATAGGCATGAATCATCTTCCCAATAGCAAGCTCCTCACCATTAGCACAAGCCAAAACCAAATTCACCAAAGATACTCTATCATACCCAATATTCATATTCCTCATTTCTCTAAACAAAGCTAAACCTTTCCTACACTTACCACGCCTAGCATACCCTGCAATCATGCTATTCCAAGAAACCAAATCCCTCTCAACCATTTGCCTAAACACCCTCTCCCCATCCTTCATGTGCCCAGACTTCGCGTAAAAATCAATAAACACGTTACCAACCTCAACAACTAAATCCAATCCCGTTTTGCAGCAATAACAGTGAAGCAAGCTCCCCACTTCACTACCACCATCCTCAGCACACCCAGATACCAAAACCACCAAAGTCACATGATTTGGCTTCATCCCCACAGACCCCTCCGCAAACCCACCTTCTAACAATTTCTTGAACAACCCAATCCCCAAACTCAACTCCTTTTCCTTAATAAACCCAGAAATCATACTATTAATCGTTACAATGTTTCTTTGGGGCATTTTATCAAACAAAACATGTGCATAGCCAATAAACTTCTTGGAATTCATATAAAAGTGAAGCAAACTATTTGATACATTGGCATTGATATCTAAACTGAGCCTGAGAATACGGGCATGCACTGGTTTGGCTTCGCTGTGGTGGGATAATTTGTTGCACGCTTTTATTAACGACGCATACAAATACGGATCGTTTTGTTTTTGGGTTTGCATGGATTTGAAGAGGGCAATGAGACGATGTGGATCGTCCTGTAGGTCGAGTTGGCGCACCGCAGTGCGCCACCAGGCAGACATTTATGGCGGAAAGAGGCGTAATTGGAGCTTTTGTAACTGGAGTGTTCAGAATATTAAGGTTCTGGTCCGAAAGGGCGTGGGTTCAAATCCGGCTATCCACATGCTCTTTTGTACTTTAAAATTTTGGAATTGTTTTTTGGCCAAATGACATTCTAGCCATCAGATTTTTTTAAAATTCCAATTTTAACCATTAAACTTTAAATTTGGACTAATTAGCCACCAATTTTTACAAATTGTTGTGTAGACATAGAAACTTCATCATTATCTTCCCATTTTACGTCTCCAAGTCGCCACCCGAGAGGAACACTAGACTGTCAATTTATTCCAATTAGCGTAATTTCTATCCGTTAAGTGATAGAGACTTCCATTTGGTGGTTGCACTTTCGTCCTCTCGCAACAATCCAATAATATTTTTTTAAAATTATTTATGTTTCATGTGTTAGATTCAAAACTAATAAATAAAAAACTCCCTTTAGTAAGTTAACGTTGGAGTATACAAAACACAAAATACTTTATGTTAGTTTGAGGCGAATCACGGCACCATACATTTATATTTATATTTATCAAAATACTATTTGGTCTTTCCAAATTCCTTACACTTTATATAAAAAATGTATGTATAAAAACTCTTGATTTGATTTTATTCTATTCATATAGTATCATTCAAATCAAAGTAATTATTTTACCAAAAAAAAACAATTAATTGTTTTATTTTATTGATTTTTCTCTAGAAAAAAAGACACAAATACAAATAATTTAGCTTATCAAGAACTTCTACAAATTAATAAAATAATGTATGTAAGTTTGGGTCTTATTCTCAACAAAGGTAGAAATTATAGAATCGAATGAATCTGAACTTCAAGCAATCTTCAAGGTATTGCAGATTTCCATTAATAATGGAAGAATGTGTTTATTCATGGAAATTCTTTTTTCATTATAATCTATAAAGAAGAGACTTCCAGTGAGGAGATTTCTAATTATTGTTCCAAGCTTAATTTGGAGTAATTTGCAGCAATTTACTGCACTTTTCTTCAAATTAATAAAAGCTTCGTATTTATAAAAATAAAAATAAAATTATTTTTCTTCCAATCTTACTTCCTTTTATATTTAATACGTCTATATATAAGTGATTTTTGTTCTTTTTTATAAATAAATTAATTTTTTCTTTTAGTTTCCTAATTAAAAATGTAATGTGTTTAACTTGTTACATTTTCAGGCAATTTTTACAAATCATTTGGTTAAGATTAATTTATATTAAATCTACCGATGTATATTAACCGGGCACCAACGCCCAAAAATAAGTGTGGGCACTGTAGAAAAACCCTTAATTATAATAAGTAATACCATGTTTAGTTGACACCCGATGTCAACAAAACAGTGCTTGACTCCTACCTGAATCATATCATATGAGATGCCGCCTCTCTTCTAACAACCATCAAATTCATTCATCACACGTAACTGCCAGAATCATGCTTATAACTTACCGACATTGATTTTTTGTTCATACTACTGTTACTACATATGATATGACACTACCAATTTCGAAATGCTACCACGGAGGATTTGAAAAGTTTGGGGCATGCCCCCAATCCCCACAAAGCTCCGCCGCTGATAACACCACACCAATGCTACCATATAAGAAGTACTGATGTTTTCGTGTGGGATTTGACTCCTCTCATATTTTAGTTGTTTTAGTTAAGATGATAAATTAACAGTTAAATAATAATGAATGGTTAGGATTGATTAGATTTTTATAAGATAATAAAGACTAAATTAAACTTATGATTCATGTAATTTTTATAAGGCAACAAATAAATATATTAAATTGCTACTTTCTTTTTCTACAAAGATGATTTGTTCCTTATTTTTTATAAAACTTGTCAGTATTTTTGGTACCAATTTTAGAAGAAAAAAAAGTCACCACAGATGTTTGAAGAAATTTTCCTCAAATTTTCAATAAAAAGAATCTCTACTACTGTGCCATCTTTTTTTATTTTCGAACATACTGTGGGATAAAACAATTTTTCTAAACTGATATAAACGACTGGTTAACTTAACCAAAAATTATATGGATTTATTATTTTTATTGATAATCTATTAATTGGTTAATTTTAGCACGCATATACTAACGTGCCCACTTCATGTGCAGGTTAGAATTGTGTCCACTTTTAGATGGACTCTAAATATTTTCTCCTTCAATAAAATTTAAATTTAGTATAAGGGTTACAACAATCTTATAAAAAATTAATTTCTCTTTCTGTATAATTAATATACCTTTTTTTTTCCTCCTTTCTCTACCTTTTCTCTCTTTCCTTGCTGCAATTCATATCACTTTATCATCTGATCCTTTCTATTTATTCTCTTCCAATTTATCGTTCTAAGAAACTATTTTTTTTTGCATAAATCATCAATTGTTCTTCCATTTAAGTCGCCAAAATTGTAATTCATGCCCAGAGAAAGTGAACATTTATTCATCTTCTTGTTTTTTTATTTACATAAAAGAACTATCAAACCATCATTATGTTTTAACGAGGATTGTTAAGAATCTACTATGGTTAATTTATAATCTTTAATAAATGAAACTTGAACTACTTCAATTGTACTTGTAGATTCAATCATTTGCCATGTAATACAAGCACGACATTGCAAACACTATCACCAACATCAATGCGACCCACCACTCGATCTCAATTTAAGCTCTCTATGGTGATCGAGAGTATCCTGCATAGGGAAAAAGCCATGGAGGAGGAAGCACCAAAAAAATATAATCATATGCATCATGCTTGTAATAATACTCTCTTACTTAATTAATACATACCATTACAATATATATATATATATATATATATATATATATATATATATATATATATATATATATATATATATATATACCCTAATACCATATACCTAATACTAATACAACGTATATACATACCAATTTCAGTCAGAAGTTGCCGCATCCATATAATCTCACGGGAGGATTGTGCCATGACTCTGTATTCTGACTCTGCACTGGATCGAGACACCACGGTTTGCTTCTTGCTCCTCCAAGAGATCAGGTTCCCACCAACAAAGACACAATAGCCGGTTATTGATCTTCTATTAATCTTCGACCCAGCCCAATCCGCATCAGCAAAGCACTCAATCTGATTGTGACCGTGGTTACTGTACAGGATCCCGAGGCCAGGTGCCCCTTTCAGATAGCATAGGATATGCTCCAGAGTCTCCCAATGCTTATCTGTTGGAGCAGACATGAACTGGCTAACAACATTAACAGCGAAGGTGATGTCAGGTCGTGTCACACAGAGATAGTTCAGTTTCCCAACTAATCTCCTATACTTCTCAGGATCATCAAAAGGGTCACCGTCATCTTTGGTGAGATTAACATTAGAAGCCATAGGGGAGCTACAGGGCTTGGCTCCCAACTTTCCTGTTTCTGCAAGGAGATCAAGGACATACTTTCTTTGAGATAAGAAGATACCTTTGTTACTCCTGGACACTTCTATCCCTAGAAAGTATTTCAGCTGATCCAAGTCTTTTGTACTGAACTTGGTATGCAGGAAAGATTTGAGCGAAGAGATCCCAACACTATCATCTCCTGTAATGATAATATCATCCACATACACAACAAGCAAAATAATACCCGTAGCAGATTGTCTATGAAAGACAGAGTGATCACACTGGCTCTTTTGCATGCCAAATTGTAAAATTACCTCACTGAACTTGCCAAACCAGGCACGAGGACTCTGTTTTAGACCATACAGGGCCTTCTTCAGCATACAGACTTTCCCATACTCCCCCTGAGCAACAAACCCAGGTGGTTGCTCCATATAGACTTCTTCCTGTAGGTCACCGTGAAGGAAATCATTCTTGATGTCTAACTGGTGAAGAGGCCAATCCCGAGAAGCGGCTAAGGAAATGAACAACTTGACAGAGGATAATTTAGCCACAGGGGAAAAGGTGTCAGAGTAGTCCACCCTATATGTTTGAGCATACCCTTTGGCAACAAGGTGTGCCTTAAGACGTGCCACAGAACCATCAGGATGGACTTTCACAGCAAAGACCCATCTGCATCCTACAACCTTCTTGTCCTTGGGTAAAGACACCAAGTCCCAAGTTTGATTATCCGCTAAAGCGATAATCTCCTCAAGCATTGCATTCTTCCAACCAGGATGAGTTAATGCTTCCTGCACTGTGTTTGGGACAACAACAGAATCTAGAGAGGAAATCAGAGCACATGTCGATGGAGACAGGTGATCATAGGAGACATAGTTAGCAATGGAGTAGACAGATTTACAGTGTCGTTTACCTTTGCAAAGACTGATTGGGAGATCCAAATCAGTGGGTGGATCAGGTGACGAGGAGTCTGGTGGAGGACATGTATCAATGGGTGCCACAGATAGCGTAGAAGAACCAGTACCAGGATCAGGATTTGCCGTCAAGATCCTCTCCTCAATATACTGTGCAGAGGTACCCGAAGAAGAAGGCTGGTCAAGGGTACTATCATAAGAGGGTTGATCAGAAACAACCAATGGAGGAGCAGAGTAGGGATGAGGAGCAGATAGGGAAGGAGCAGAGGAGACTAGAGGAGCAGAGTAGACCAACCAATCATCATCACCATGATCATCAGCCTGTGGAACAGGATGTGAGAAGAATGGTGCCTGTTCAGAGAAGGTAACATCAATAGACACCAGATATTTCTGAAGATCTGGAGAGTAGCATCTATATCCCTTCTGAAGCCGAGAATACCCCAAGAAGAGACACTTTAGGGCCTTAGGATCCAATTTTGTGATGTGAGGAGATAATTCACGAACATAACATGTACTACCAAATGTCTTCGGGTCAATGGGGAATAACCGTTTACCAGGAGTAAGGATTGCATATGGGATACCATCATCTAAAACTGCCGAGGGCATACGGTTAATCAAAAAACATGCTGTAGAAACATCATCAGCCCAAAAATGCTTAGGTACTTTATTTTGGAACAAGAGAGCTCTAGCTGTTTCTAGCAAATGTCTATTCTTCCTTTCAGCCACACCATTTTGGGCTGGTGTGTCAACACAGGACGACTGATGCAAGATACCATGCTGAGACATATATTGACGAAAAGATTCAGACATATATTCCTTAGCATTATCACTTCTCAACATCCGAATAGAAGTACCAAATTGAGTTTTAATCTCAGTACAGAATGCACAAAAATGAGCAAACACCTCAAACTGATTTTTCATAAAATATGTCCAAGTCATCCTTGAATAATCATCCACAAAAGTAATAAAATATCTAAAACTAGGTTTAGCAGTTACAGGACAAGGACCGCAAACATCTGAATGGACTAATTCAAAAGCAGACAGTGCACGTTTACTAGTACGTGGACCCAAAGAAGTGCGATGATGTTTCGCAAAATGACAAGTTTCACAGTCAAGGGAAGTAGCTGACTTGAACTGTGGACATAGTTGCTTCAGATACTGCAGACATGGATGACCCAGACGGCAATGAGCTTCAAACAGAGAAGTGGAGCTGAAGCAGGCTACTGACTCTGGCACCCACGGATCCAGAACATACAGACCACCCGATACATGTCCTCTACCAAAGACCCGCTTTGTCACTAGATCCTGAAAGAGACAATGATCAGGGTAAAATGAGATGAAGCAGTTGAGGTCCTTTGTAGTTTTACTAACTGACATCAGATTAAAAACCAACTCAGGTAGACTAAGTACCGACGACATAGTAATAGCAGAAGTTGGTTTAACTATACCAGAACCCTCAACACTACGAGTGGTGCCATCAGCAATGGTGACATGAGCAGATGTTTTAAATTTCTTAAAACTGGAGAAAGTATTTGTGTTACCTATCACATGTTCATTTGCACCTGAATCAACTACCAACTGACTAGAACTAGAGACAAGACATGTTTTACCTGACTTAGGTACTGCAGTGCTTGAGTTAGCTTTCACAAACTCTTGGTACAAAGAGAATCTGGCAAATTCCTCCTCTGAGAGTGGCTTAGGTGGATCAGGTGAGGAGCTTGGAAGAACAACTAGATTAGCTGATTTCATCCTCTGATTGTAATTCTGCAGTTTCTTACAGAAACGCTTTGTATGACCCGGCTCCTTGCAGTAGTAACAAGTAACGTCACTTAAGTCACCACCCTTGTAGTCACCATCCCGACCCTTAAAACCAGGTTTAGAGCTGGGCTTGTCCCGCACCCCGCCCCTGGTTGGAAATGTCAGGGCAGTGGAATCCTGAGAGGATACAGTGCTCTCAGTCCTCAATATCCTGCTAAAAGCTTCCTGCAGAGAAGGGATATCACCACTAGATAGGATCTGGGACTTAGCAGTATCAAACTCTGAAGAGAGACCTGCAAGAAAGCTCATTGTAGCCATTTGTTCTCTCTGAGATTGTTGCACTTTAATGTCAGCACTAAAAGGTAACAACATATTCAACTCCTCATAAGTTTTCTTGAACTCCATAAAATAGTCCATAATAGATTTCCCTTCCTTCTCAGCTCGATAAAATGCTCTGCATACATCATACATCCGGGACACATTCCCTTTACCAGAATAAAAAAATTCCAGATAGTCAACTAGTTCTTTCACAGTTTCACAGTGATTAACCAATCTAATAATCTCGCTATCCATGGAATTCTGAATTTGCAGAAATAATTAAGCATCATCTCTAACCCAAGCCTGTCTAGATTCATCTACTGGAGCTTCCTCAATTAGATGACCATCTTTTCCAATACTACGGAGATAAAATTTAATCGTTTTCCTCCAGTCAAGAAAATTCATACGATTCAACTTATGCTCTGTAATCTTACTAAAATTAGGAACAACTGAAATAGGGGCAGTAACCACAAGCTCTTTATTCTCAGCCATTCTTAACACAAATCGAGCAAATATACAAGCAAATATACGAACACAAGCTAGATTGAGCACAAACACAGCATTCAATCACAACCAGCAGCAGATTCAACGTATACAGACGAGCAAATATGCAAGCAGAAACACAGAAATGAAGTTCGTACCCGTTCGAGTAGATTAACCAAGGGCAGTTTCGTATTTTAGCAAAACCGATTATCAAAACTTGCCAAAACTGAAAACTAAGCACAGGTACCTGCCGATCTCAAGGAGGCGAGCAGAACCCAGGTCGCGGCGGTCGGAACGGCGGCGTCACCCTCCCTCACGCGCCGGCGCGTGGCAGCTGCGGCGGAAGACTTGAGCTGCGCTTGGCGGCGCGTCGGAGCTCTGATGGGCGCCGTTCAGGTGGCGTTCGACTCCTGTCGTCGAGACGCTCCCTCCTGTGGCAGCGGTGAGAGTAGCAGACGGCCAGAACCCGGTCCGATGAGCTGACAGCAGAACAAACTTTGGGAGAGTTTCCTTTTAGTTATTACGCTCCGCTACCATGTAATAATACTCTCTTACTTAATTAATACATACCATTACAATATATATATATATACCCTAATACCATATACCTAATACTAATACAACATATATACATACGTATATAATGACGTATATCTAACAATGCCGAAGGGAAACCCATACGAGAACAAGCCATCAGAACACACACGAGATGAGGAAGACGGTCAAGGCAGAACGTTAGCGGTGCACCGCTAGGCTGCTAGCGGTATACCACCCAAAAGCAGTACATTAACAGTATACCGTTTGGCCACTAGTTGCCTAGCGATATACCGCCAAGTATGGGCGGTATATCGCCCTAGGATTGGCTTGTCCTAAGCAGTATGGTGCCAGCTGAAGGAGGAGGGATCCACACTACCCCAAGTCCAGCCAATTGGTGACCCAAAACCAAGAGAAACCCCCTCAAGTGCATGTAATAGCTAGTAGTCTCCCTTTTAGTATATAAGCCTAGAGATAAACATATTTTAGGTTTTGCTTTTGAATTAAACTTTGAGCTAACTCTCTCTCTCTCAAAAGTCACCTCTAACCTTAGGTGATCCAACTTAGGAGATTGGATTGTTTAGGTTCATCTTTTCCTTTTCATCTCCATTGGTTGAGTTGTTCTATATTAGCTTTAGAAGGGTTCCACTTTGAAGTTGAGATCCTTGTAAGCTCTTAACTAGATTGTCTTAGATTAACTCGAGGAGAGTCTAGATTAGGATTTGCGAGTTATCTTATTGTTCTTCATCTCTTTTCCTAGTATTCAACCTTACAAGAACTAGATCCTATTTATTAATGCAAGTTTCGGTTAAGTACGATTTGAATGTTTAATGTATTCTTGAGATCATCTAACCATCTTGGATTTTTTAAGCGTTCAACCTACGATTCCTTGGTCGAAACTTATCAAGTCCACTTTGAAGTTGAGATCCTTGTAACCTCTCAACTAGATTGTCTTAGATTAGCTATATGAGGATTTAGATTGGGGTTTGTGAGTTATCTTCTTGTTCTTCATTTCTTTTCGTAGTATTACAAAACCAAACCATCATCATGTTTTAACGAGGATTCTTAAGGATCTACTATGGGTGATTTATAATCTTTAGTAAATGAGACTTGAACCATTTCTACTGTATTTGTAGATTCAATCATTTGCCATGTAAAGGGATAAAAACTCACTTATTTTTGTTGTTAGAAAAATATAAAATCATGAATATTTTTGCAGTTCATTGTGCAGAGCGTTTTTTTTTTCTTTTTTAATTCATTAATAAATTGGCATTTTTATTGAGTATGTATACAGTGAGAATGAGAAGTATCTATGGGCTACTTTGTAAACTTTTTAAAAGGGTCTATGTATTTTTTTAATCTCACACTGCAATATATTTTAAGGTTTTATTTAGAACATAGAGGAAAAAACCAAGATGATAAATTGATTTTGGAAAAAGAAAAAAAGAAAAAGAGAAGGAGATGAGAAATTGAAGATATTGACGCAGGAAAAGAGTGAAAGGTACAGAGAGGAGAGAGAGAAAAATATTTATTAATTATATGGGAGAAAAAAAAATTAGGTTGTTAGTATATTATATTCGTAAGATTTATACTATATTTAAGTTATATTAAAATAAAGAGTATTTAGAATCCAACAAAAAATGAACACAATACTAACATGCCTGTAAAGTAACATGTTAATGTTATTCTCACACCCCAAATTGTTATTCTCACACCATTTGTTTAGTATTTTAATATACTACCTATTCTCATATTTTAGTTATATTGTATAGTTAATAAAAAAATTAATACTTAAACAAAAAAAGATTATAATACCTATTAATAAAAAATTAAGACAAAATTATATTAATAAAAATAATAAAAATAATAAACTCGACTTGGTTTGAAAAACTAAAAAAATAAAAAAATAAAAAATAAATTTAAATTTGTTTTAAACATCCCTCATACAATAATTTTGTAATGCTTCAATTAAAAAAAAACTTTGTGATGTTAAGAAAAACCAAGGAAGAACATGGTTGCCAAATTAATTAAGCTAATATGGAGCCACCTAGAGTAGGATATTTTTATTTTATTTTTTATTTAGATAGTAAGTTTAATTAATTTTTATTAATTGGTACTATAATCTTTCCTTTATCTTATCTGCCTAACTACAAGTTTTGTCATTGATACCGAAAGAGTGCAGGCATGCTACCAATTCTGAGATGTGACTAAGTTGCCAGTTCTAGGTTATGCTAATTAATACTTAATTTCATTTGTTAACTGAGATAGTTGTTGGGCATGTGCTTGTTTGTGTACTTTGGTTTGATACTTTGATGTCTCATTCATTACAATGAATATGAGTAAAACTTGGGTAGATCATGATTTACCTACATCATGATATAGGATGATGACACGTGTCCAAAAGTGTCAAGAATAGTGGTATTCTAGCACTATTTGGGGCACGTGCCATCATCCTCCATCATGATGTAGGTAGATCATGATCTACCAAAGTTTTTTCCGAATGAATATTCAGTGAGGCAAAGATAACAGGCTAAAACCAATATTCTAAATCTAATTTATAGATATTTTTCTAGGAGTAGAATCTTGGAGTGATTTTCAAGGTTTTAAAGAATTGACAGGTTATATACCATCCACAGAATGTCAAACTCTGGTGGATCATTATGCTTTGTCAAAATGAAATACAAGGCCTTGTTGGGAAAAGTATTTTAGAAGACCAATTTTGTCGATGATTCCTACTTTCTGTTGCTTTTAGAAGATAAACTCATTTTCTTTTAAATGATGGCTTTCAGCCTTGGCTGTTAAATTCACAGATCTGTGAATTACTGTCCAACAAAAATCTATTTAGTAAAATATATATGTTCTGCTATACTACTCAGGAGCTATTGAACAGGTGACTAGTAATACTACTAGTTAACCTTTATGCATATGTTTTTTTAAAGTACAATAGAATTATATGCAGTAAGCAAGGTAACCTTTAGAATTATATGATACATTATGGATTATGTAAAGAACCAGGTCATGATCGAAGAAAATGTCCCTCTAAACCCTCGCAAATGCGTCGTTGAGATTTGGACGCTAAGCTTCACAATTTAAGCTACTTTCATATAAGTTAGTTATGATATGTTGTTTACCATGCAAATATCTATGACCATCTTCTATTAATTAAAATTACATTGTTGTATTGCAGGACCTGAGCTAGCAACGAGCGAATGAAGACTGAAGACCTTGGTATCTGCATCCACCTAAAAGATGAGAAACTCCTATCCATCACGAGACAACCACAAAGCAAAAATATAGATTTCAATTGGCAAACCGAGGGATTATCTTACTACAGAAGAACATAATGAGTTCCAAGTTACAGTGGCAATGTTCTTTGTATATGCAGTTATTTTAACTATATTCTAGCACTATCTATTCTTTGAGTATAATTCCAAGATTTCCTATACTGATTAAATGTCTTCTGCTTTGACTAAATCATATTGTTAAGAGAGTTTAATATACTATTGCATTAGCCAGTTATGTTTTCTGCTCGTTCAACTGCGTCTTAGATATAACTATACATTCTGATTGGTGGGTGCTGAAATTGCTTGGGTTGTGGAAATTTATATTATCTTTTTACTATACATGATGATAATACAGAAACTGTGATTAGAGGTTTTTTTTTTCAAGAGAAAAACCAGAGAAATGTACTCCGAGCAGGTCCATTAATTAATAAGGGTTAATTAACAGCCCTCTAAATAACAACATAATAATTAACAACATAATAACATATCAATGAGGCAATGCTAGTGTAATCTTATACTACTAATTGATACTCGAATAAAACTGCAAGTTTTTGGGTCTGCGGTTGTTTCCTGGTATTGCCTGAGAAGCTCAGTGCAGCCAAACATTGGTTGTTCCATGGTGAACCCCATGTTGTTGGCGAATCGGGTGTTGGATGCAATACCATTGTATCCAGTCAAGATAACGCGGGCGCGATCACGACCAGCAGATGCTAATCTGCACAAGCCTCGTCGTCGTGGTCTTCGTTCACATAGATCTTGTATGTTCTTGTAGAGTCTGCGGTTGCTTCCTGGCTGTAGATAAGTTTTTGGGTCTTCCACTCCGTGCATTCAATCCTCACCTTCGCACTAGCGATGAAAGTGGTTTTTGAGGTCTCAAAGCCAGCACGGCAAGGGTCATAGTAGACGCGGCCAACGACCTGGAAAGGGTTCCTGGCGGGGCGACCAGCAGTGGCTACAAGGACAGATAGGGCGCAGAGATCAAGAAGGAGCAGAAGCTTAACCATTTTTTTTCATGTTCTCTTTGTTGTGATCAGAGGCTTTTAAACATTTTGTTTCATGTAAATAATTAATTAATTAGTAAATTTAAAAGAAATTGATGACATGTATTAGTATAATAGTAATATGGACCCTACATGGCACAAACTACCATATTTTAATAATTAAGTTTGCTCGAGACTCACTACGGCACGTGCAAATATTTCTAGAAGGACGCGGGATTCCTTCCAGATTCTATTTTGGCTTTCCTATGAATATTCCTTTAGGACGCACACACCCCTTGTGCCCTCTCTTAGCTGTCATTTGTCTTCTAGTGAGCCTTAGAGGGTATTTAAACATTAGTTTTAGGGTTTTTTGGACATCATTCGTTATTACATCATAGAATCATTTTGGGAGCAGCCGCTTACCTTCCTCCTAAGTTTTCTCGGGATTTGTCACTCCCATCTTCTTGTAGCCGTCGTCGGCATCACTCTTCAAACCGGAGCTTTAGCTCCGGCCGGTATTTATCGATATCGCACTTCCATTTATTTCGTATTCTTTCCTTTTATGCTTTACATTAAATATGTCTTGTTGTTTATTATTATGAGTGGCTAAACTTATCAGCTTAGCAAGGGTTAATTAAGGGTTGCATAGAGGTAGTCATGAGGCCAAATAATTCTTCGCATTTTCTCATTGTTGTATTTGTTTGCTTGCCATTTTTATTGCTAGATCTAGATGATTTTATTAGGAGCTTGATCACCTGCTAGTTTACCCTCTTTGATCTTGGTAATTTCTTTGGTTATAACTAACGCGAAGCCTTAGAATAGAGTAGACACTAGACGGATTGTCATTAGCTTGGTCCATTCTGTCTAGGGCAAGTGAGTGATTAGGGCAGTGTCGCGAGCCAGACAAACTGAGAGGAATCTAGCCCTAGACGTGTCTTTCCTTATCTTCATGGGCACTTTGAGTATTGCCTCCCCACCCCGTGCCTGGGAGGACGGCGAAGCGTCAAGGCTACCTTATGTATGAAAACGGGGGGTAGCTTCTCTTACGAGGAGAGTAGGGGGTCTAAACGTACCTGGCCCCTATAACACGTCTATGACTTGAGAATTGAATATCTTTGCGTCGATGACTGACTAGCCCTCGACGCAACCCAAGAAAACCCCTTGCTAAGATGTCTCCATATTTGATTTAATCTCACTTACTTCCGTATTTATTTTCTCATAATTATTATTTCTATTATTTTTATTAATTCTGTCATTGTTAGGTGACTAGACCTCGACATCTTTTGGTAGACTTGTTTGACCAACTAAACCCCACCCCCCCACCCCCCGTTTTTGTGTTACTTTTTGTGCATTTCATTCTGTTATACATCTAGGGCAAGATTCATCCTTCAGTCTCTGTGGATCGACCCTGTTACCATTATACGCAAATTAGTTTGTGCATCTAGGCATCAAGTTTTATTATTATTTTTGACCCGTTTCGACGGCGAGTCAAGCAGTCTTCAGCATCTCATGCAACTCGGAAATGGATTTCTCCATGTTACCCATATTGTAGTTCATAACAAACTGATCATACTTATTAGTTAGGGAATTCATAATTAAATTTGTAGCTAACTCTTGACTAATGGGAAATCCAAGTCTCTCAAGGTGAGCAATGTGACTTTTCATCTTCATAACATGAGTGCTCACATGATAACAATCAAGACAACCCTTATGGTGTTACTACACTTGCGGCTCCTGCCGGACGGATTACCATAAGTCCCGTAATATCTCTTCATATCGCCCGGAGATCAGCAAAGGATTCCTAGGATGGTCGACATCAGCGGAGGGGGGACTCACGCGTCCCTATACGCACGGCACCATCCCAGCCTAGGGATCCCCGAGGTTATCGCTTCCGGCACCCCCGTCAGATATCGCTCATGACGTCATCTACTGGTATCGCTCGTGACGTCATCATCAGACATCGCCTGGACTGTTATCGCCAGGTATCGCCACCAAGGCCTATAAATACCCCTACTTTTCAAATAGAAGGTAAGAATGAGATTTTTTAGCAGAACCTCTGGTTAATTCATACCCCCGAACTGACTTAAGCATCGGAGTGTCTACGCCGGAGCTCCCCCTCCGCCGCTTTGCAGGTACACCCGACACCGATCGCCGCCGTTCCGATCAGACACGACACTAAGTCTTATCAAATTGACATTGAATCTTATCAAATGGTGCTTTCATTGAGAGCCTTGGTATATTAAGTGAGCGTCCTTAATAGCCAAGCTCCGGTTAGTCGGAAGATTGGAACGGTCATGACCATAGGATTGGAGCCGATCCGGTCATCATCCTCTAATATCCCTTTCTCAATCTGCAGACAGTTATTCCCCTTTGCTACGACTGATCTCTCCATGACGTCGCAACCAATTACCTCTGGATCTCTGGACCACTCGGTCGGAATCGCTGGAGGACTTGTCTCTTCGCAAACGGGCATTTCGTCATCTCAGATAGCGGGACCTGACTTCTCCACTCCTCTTTTGGGGGGATCTGTGCACAGCCATGAACATCCTTTTGCAATGGAAATAGCGACCCTTCGTTCTCGGTTGGAATATTTGACTGAAATGGCCGCAAGAATCACGCCTGGAGCTTCTGGATCTAGTCTCCCTCCCCGCGTCATGTTCACACCATCTATTGTCGCTGATCGACCTTTATCACCGTTGTTTCCAGAAAACCTCCAAATGCCTTTGTCCGCGGGAGATCCCTCGGTTAGTGTTGTGCCGTTCACTCAAGGAAGAGTAGAAGCTTACGTACCACAGATGCCGCAAGGTCTCCTCCCACAAGGAGATAGGCAACTTGAGGGGGTTAGGAATCGGTGGGACGGACGGAGGGAAGGAGCCAACAGGAGTTTGTCTCCCGATTACAGTGAAAGATCTAGTAGTCGAAGATATCGAAGTCGTTCGCCTAGGAGTCGCAGTCGATCTCCTAGGCGACATCTTACGCCGGAACTACGAAATAGGGGGCGTCAAGCTGAAATGTCTCCTCCGCGTCAGGCGCGTGAGATTCTTGATGATACATCGGGCCACCCATTTAGCCGTCGTATAAGGCGTCACAGGGTCAGTCGACGCGTGAAGCTTCCCACTGATACTTATGATGGCACCAAGGATCCTATCTCGCATATCAATAAAGTGAAGGATTTTGTTCAGTTTCAGACCCACAGTGATGCGGCGTTGTGCCAAATATTTGTCATAACGCTGTCGGGTGTTACGCGTCTCTGGTTTGAGGGACTCCCTGGTGGATCCATTAATAATTTCTCACAATTAGAATCTAAATTTTGGAGCAGATTTAGTACGGCAATTCCAATCAGGAAATCTGCCGCCGCGTTATTTGACATACAACGAATGCCTCAAGAAACTTTGAAGGAATTTCTCAGTCGCTTCGATTTGGAAATGTCCTTAACGCCGGGCGTTACTATTGATTTTGCTATAGAAGCCCTAAAAAGGAATTGCCGCTATGGAAAACTGAAAGACGCACTCATGGTAGACCCTCCAGTGACTTTAGATGCGTTGAGACTTAAAGCCCACAATTATGCGAAAATGGAAGAAGAAGAAAACAGAGATAGGACGTATAACGTGCTGCATGGGACATCTCAACTTACCGCTGCTCCCGCAAAATCCCTTCCTGACGACCATTTTATCGACGATTACGCCAGGCGGAAGGATCATATCCCCAAAGCCTCCAATAGGCAAAAGGGTCATTTTTCGAAGGGAAAAACTGGTGGTTCCCCCACTCGACGTCATGGGGATTCTTATAAGAATCGGACGTACGACCCAGATTTTCCTTCCCTTAACGTACCAAGGGCAGAGATTTTAGCGATAGCGGAATAGCGAAATCTTCCTATCCGCTACCCCGCGCCTACGAAACCAGGAGTGCTTCTAGGGAGAAGGGAGAATGCTTATTGTAAATTCCACAAAGCCAGGGGCCATTCCACAGAAGCGTGCAGGGAGTTAAGATTGGCGATAGAACGTTTGGTGGAAGAAGGATATTTAGGAGAATTTGCCACCCAGATAAGAGAAGATGCCAGAAATAATCTCATGAAAAGGACAGCAGACGAACGACCAGTTCCTCCTCGCGTTCCGCAGAAGGATGATGCTCCCAGAGGAAAAGATGGGGAAACTCTTACGGTCGACGACGAATACATCCCTATGATTAACATTATCGCGGGAGGAACCCCTTATATGGACGAATCAGAACAACCGACCGCCGCAAAAGGAGAAAAACGCACACGGGATGGCACGACAAAGAAAGGAGATGCGATAGGCATCTTGGATCGAATGATATTGTCCTTTTCCGAAGAAGATGAGAAAGGCGTTGTCTACCCGCACAATGATGCATTGGTGGTTACGCCCGTCATCGCCAGCCATGGAATCAGAAGGACCCTTATTGATAATGGGAGTGCGGTGAATCTTTTTTCGCTGGAAGCGTACAGTCTCTTGAAACGCCCTAATAATGAGCTAACGCCCAGCAAACGGCCTATAGTTGGCGTTGATGGGGTTCCCATCCCTGTCACGGGGGTAATTACTTTGCCCATATATTTCCGAGAAGACACCTATAAACGATCAGAGAACTTGTTGTTCCTTGTCGTGGATTTAAATTTACCCTACAATGTCGTACTCGGACGACCTTTTCTCAACCGTTTCGGAGCGGTGATATCTCAAAAGCATTTAAAAATGAAATACCCCTCATGGGATGGGGTAGTATCCATAAAAGGCGATCAAAAGCTGGCGGCGGAATGCTACTCGCTCATGACTCAAAGGAGCTGCGATAGGTATGTGTGTATAGCGACGGACCCCTATGAACAGGGCGATGAGAAGCGCGCTCAACCTCTGGACAAAATGGTACCCATTCCGGCAATCGGTATAGAGGAAGCAAGCTTCCTGATCAGCGAAAAACTCAGCCCAGCGAAGAACCTTCAACTGGCTCGGCTACTGAACAAATGCCAAGGAGATTTCGCGTGGAAACCCGCAGACATGCCAGGTATATCACGCGAAATAGCCGAGCATCGGCTCAATGTGGACCCAGATGCCAGGCCGGTACAACAGAAGTGGCGCGCGTTCTCTAATGAAAAGGCGTTGGCTGTGGACAAAGAGGTAACCAAGCTTCTTGGCGCAGGGTTCATCCGCGAAGTTCAATATCCCACCTGGCTAGCGAACCCTGTCCTTGTTCCTAAGCCCAATGGGGATTGGCGCATGTGCATCGATTTCACCGATTTAAATGATGCCTGCCCTAAGGATTGCTACCCGCTCCCTCGTATAGATCAATTAGTTGATCAAACTGCCGGGTACGCCTATTTAAGTTCACTGGATGCCAACTCTGGATACCACCAGATTCCCATGGCCTTGGAAGATGAAGAAAAGACTGCGTTTCTCACTCCAAAGGCCACGTACTGTTATACGGTGATGCCGTTTGGATTAAAGAACGCCGGGGCTACATTCCAATGTATGGCCAGCAAGATATTCGAAGAGCAAATAGGGAGGAATGTGGAAGCATACGTTGATGATATATTGGTAAAGAGTGCGAGCTTTCAAGATCACCTGCGGGACTTAAAGGAGGTCTTTGATGTAATGAAAAGGTATCGCATGAAGTTAAACCCCCGAAAATGCATGTTTGCATTTCAGACGGGAAAATTCTTGGGCTACGTCGTCAGCCAAAAAGGTATCCAGCCTAACCCTTCAAAGGTTAAAGCCATACAAGACATGATATCACCAAGAACCATTAACGAGGTGCAAAGGCTAACGGGGCGAGTTATCGCCCTTGGGCGATTCATTTCCAAGTAGGGAGAGAAATGTCTTCCTTTTTTCAAAGTCATACGTAAGAAAGCCTCGTTCGGGTGGACCCCGGAATGTGAGGAGGCATTTATCGGCCTAAAGGATTACCTATCGTCCGACCTGCTGTTGACGAGACCTGAGGCGGGTGATACCTTATATTTGTATCTTGGCGCTGCGGATGAGGTGGTCAGTGCCGTCCTCGTTTGCGATGATAACCACTCGCATCGCCCGGTCTATTTTGTGAGTCATGTTCTGAAGGATGCGGAGTTGCGATACGCCCGAATTGAAAAAATAGCGTTCGCTCTTATACAGGCTACCCGCAAGATGGACCGATATTTCCAGTCTTATTCCGTCATTGTGCTTACGGACCAGCTTCTGAAAAGAATATTTCGAAAGCCTAAATCTTCCGGAAGAATGTTGATCTGGGCGCTTGAACTAGAACAGTATGGATTAAGGTATCAGTCTCGACCGTCCGTAAAGGCTCAGATCCTAGCTGATTTCATAGCAGAATGTACCTTTACAGAGGACCCTTTGGCCGGCATACCTGAAGCGGAATGGGGCGATATGGATCTCCCGTTCCCGGAAACTTATACGGACCTTTGGATCATCCATGTGGACGGAGCCAAAAACCAAGAGCTAGCGGGAGCTGGAATCTTTATAAATGGGCCGCACGACATGCAAATACGATACGCCATTCGAATCTTACAGTCGTTGTCTAATAACGCGGCAGAATACGAAGCGTTGCTAGCCGGGCTCAGAATAGGGAAAGGACTTTCCTCTAAAGGGAGGCACGATACTGGAAGAACAGGAGACCTGCGTCTAAAAATCTGTGGTGATTCCAAGTTGATAATTGACCAGGTCTTAGGGCACTCTCAGGCCCGGGAACCCATTATGATTCAATATCTCGCTAAAGTAAAGCGAGAACTATTGGAGATAAAGAAAGAGGGCGTGCAAGTCAGCTTCGAGCATGTTCCCAGAGAGGAAAATGTTGAAGCCGACAATCTAGCCAAATTGGCCGTGAATCCGGAAGTGTCCATACCCAAAGGCGTATATTATCGTGAGCTAGCGGTACCATCCTTCATGAAAGAGCAAGCATCTTTTTGTGTGGAGGAGCGTGAGAGCGATTGGCGAATTCCCGTAATCAAGTACTTGAAACATGAGGAACTGCCTGAGGATACCGCTGAAAAGAAGAAGGTGCTGAAACAGGCAGCTCGCTGTACGTACTATGACGGGGATTTGATTCGTAGGTGTTTTTCTCACCCAGCCGCCAAATGTATAACTGAGCAAGAGGGTCTTCACACCTTGCGCTAAATCCATGAAGGGGTATGTGGTATGCACGTATCAGGTGGCACCTTGGCGGCACAAGTCTTCAGATCCGGATTCTACTGGCCCACCATCCGGAGAGATTGCCATAACTATGTGCAAACTTGCCCTAAGTGCCAGGAGTTTGCCAGAATTCCTCGGCGACCTGCCACTGAAATATCTGAAATTATCGCCCCTTGCCCTTTCGCTAAATGGGGGATCGATATCCTAGGTCCCAATTGAAGTTTGTGATCGTGGCGGTAGACTATTTCACTAAGTGGGCAGAAGCTGAAGCGGTCGCCACAATCACGGCAGAAAAAACTTGGCGTTTCTTCAAATATCAAGTTATCATGAGGTTTGGCATACCTCGTGTCCTTGTCAGCGATAACGGAACGCAGTTCACCAGCCAATTCTTTAAAGACCAGTGCTCAGAATTCTAGATCGAGCAACGATTTTCCTCCGTGGCTCATCCGCAAACTAATGGACAGGCGGAAGTAACCAATCGGAGCATCCTCAGCGGTATCAAGAAAAACCTAGAAGGGTCTAAAAAGAAGTGGGCTGATGAGCTACCATACGTGATGTGGGCGTACCGCATGACCGCAAAGACTAGCACCGGAGAAACACCCTTCGCGTTGGCCTTCGGAACCGAAGCTGTTACACCGGTGGAAATTGGAACCATGAGCCTACGGGTGGCTCACTTTCGAGAGAAACTGAATGAGGAAAGGTTACGAGCCAACCTAGACGCGTTACCAGAAGTCCGAGAAGAAATCCTTCTGAAAACGCAGCATTACAAACAAAAGATGGCTCGTTATCATAACAGGCGCGTCAAAGAGCGGTTGCTGAAAGCCGGTGACCTAGTGCTCCGAGTCAAGCGGGCGGCAGGACAACGTATGGGAAAACTCAATCCAAACTGGGATGGTACACCTTTATCCAACTCTTGGAATATCGCTCGTTAGAATTTAATTTTATCTGCACCTTTGATTTATGTCAACCCTAACCATGTGTCGCGCCCCCACGAAAATTAAAAACTCGCGAGTGTGCAACGAAATTTGGGACCTTACAATGCTCAGCGTAGACAGACGCCTCGCAACATGCAATGAAGTCGTCACCCTAATTTGGTTGCTAGGCTTTAGGGAGCCTTAATCGTCATGGCATAGGAAATATAATAAGTAAAAAAACTAAAGGCACAAAAAAGGGGTCTGGACCCCAGACAAAAGGTTCGGGGTCGTATTATGGTCTCGGGAAGGTGTTAGGCACCCGAGTCACATCCGAAAACGGTTACCGGTTGATGAGAGAGGTGTTTAAAAGGTGTTTGATGAAAATGCGTTTTATTTTGAAAAAGGGGGCCCTCAGAGGAATCGTCACTTTAGCCTTTTCCACAATCGGGACCGTTCAAAAATAATAAAAAAGATCTTTCGGGCGGGGTTACCGTTTATCAAGATCAGTCTATTATTCTTGACCGTAACGTGATGGGACTGAATTTTCTGTAAGACTGAATGAGCGCCCTCTTATTTCATCATCGGGCCATGCATGATTAGATTGATTGCTATGTGAACCTATCATGGATTGCTAACAGAGTACCAATTTTAAATGATTGGTTTTTGAAGTGGAAAACTGATGTGGGATCGAAAGTCCCCATGTACATGCAGTCAATATATGCGAGAATTTAAAATCACATGAATATGGCATTTGAAGCGACTCTTTAAACACGTTGTTCATGTGGGTTGATTTTAATTCTAACAGTTCTATATATCATGCGTACGACTGCTATTTTACGAAAAAAGCGCTGAATAAATAAAAGGGAATCGAAAGGCGTACTTTCGAGCGAAGCTTGAATTTAAAACCTACAAAGTGAGAGTATTAGTGATAGCTTGAGAAAGAAGTAAACAATTTTATGAGTGCGAAAATTTAAATGACAGTTGATTGCATACGAGAAATGATGAATTTTGCGTATACGAAAGTGAGATGCTGGGTTTGACAAAAATGATGACAGTTGTTTGTATGCGAAAAATGATGGATTTTACGCATACGAGAATTTAAATGCTGAGCTGATTTGCATGCGATAAATGATTGATTTTACGCATACGAAATTTAAATGTTGGGTTGATCGTATGTGAAAAATGATTGATTTTACACATACGAGAATTTAAATGCTATGGTGATTGCATGCGAAAAATGATTGATTTTACGCATGTGAGAATTTTAACAGTGCTACGTGATTGCATGCGAAAAATGATTGATTTTAAGCATGTGAGAATTAAAATGCTACGTTGATTGCATGCGAAAAATGATTGATTTTAAGCATGTGAGAATCTAACATCTACGTGATTGCATGCGAAAAATGATTGATTTTAAGCATGTGAGAATTAAAGTGCTACGTGATTGCATGCGAAAAATGATTGATTTTAAGCATGTGAGAATTAAAATGCTACGTTGATTGCATGCGAAAAATGATTGATTTTAAGCATGTGAGAATCTAACATCTACGTGATTGCATGCGAAGAATGATTGATTTTACGCATGTGAGAATTAAAATGCTACGTTGATTGCATGCGAAAAATGATTGATTTTAAGCATGTGAGAATCTAACATCTACGTGATTGCATGCGGAGAATGATTGATTTTACGCATGTGAGAATTAAAATACTACATTGATTGCATGCGAAAAATGATTGATTTTAAGCATGTGAGAATCTAACATCTATGTGATTGCATGCGAAGAATGATTGATTTTACGCATGGGAGAATTTAATATCTACGTGATTGCATGCGAAGAATGATTGATTTTAAGCATACGAGAATTTAACAGTTGGATAATTTGCAGAAAGTAGAGAGTTGATATTTGCGAAAAATAAAACAATTGATATTTGCAGAAAATAAAGCAGTTGATATTTGCGGAAGGATTTCCAGCAGTTGTGCGAAAAATTAAAGCAGCTGATATTGCGGAAAATAAAACAATTGATATTTGCAGAAAATAAAACAGTTGATATTGCGGAAGGATTTCCAGCAGTTTTGCGAAAAATTAAAGCAGTTGATATTGCGGAAATTAAAGTGCGACCGTCCATGTAGGAGGTAAAAATAAATAACTGAATTTTTAAATTGCAGAAAATAAAGTGCGGAAATTTAAAGTGCTAAGAATTAAAACAGTTGATAAGTGCAGAAAATTAAACAGTTGATACGTGCAGAAAATTAAACAGTTGATAAGTGCAGAAAATTAAACAGTTGATAAGTGCAGAAAATTAAACAGTTGATAAGTGCAGAAAATTAAACAGTTGATAAGTGCAGAAAATTAAACAGTTGATAAGTGTAGAAAATTAACGTACGATGCGTACGAATTATTTTTACGAAAAACTTGCGATTTGAAATTTCGGAAAGAATTAAAAATTGGAGGGACGTAATTGAAAACTTTGAAAACTTGGGAGGGGGGCCAAAACGGCGCCGTGTGATGAATAGGCATGGCACTATTCATCACCCCCTCCCTTGGTCGCCGGAGCTACTGCCGGCGACCCAACTCCGGCCACACTTGGCCGTTTTGAAAAATGGACGTACCGAAGTGTTCGTCTCTTCGACGACTTTCCGACCGTATAAACCTCGATTTTTAGTTTGACTCGTACAAAATTTAATTTCGAAAAAATGACCGAACCGTTAATTATCGAAAACTAATTAATTCGAACAATCTAGCCAACGATTTTCAAAATTGAAAGCATGTATTTAATCTACATTACGTATTTGAATTAATAGCACAAAAACAATCAATTTATTTGCTCAAAATCAAGCCAAACGAAATTAAAGAAAACTTGCGCAGAAAAACCGAAGATGAGCTAGAGAGAGAAAGCTCACGTTTCAAACTTTGAACTGGACGATTGTCGCTCAATATGAGCAAGCTGATCAAGAGGGAGAAGGAGCAAGGGTTTCTTGCGATTTTGGTGCCGTTTTTACGTTGAATGGGAGCTCCTATTTATAGGAGAAAATCGCGTGGAGGAGAGGGAGAAGGAGTTGCGCGTGGTGGTGTTGTTCACGCTGGCGGGGCTACGGTCGTGAGGTGGCTGGGCTAGGGGCGTTGTGATGATGGCCGAGGGGACAGGTAACGGCCGAGGGGACGGGAGCGAGCAGCTCGGTGGCTCGCTCCCCTGTTCACGCACGTCCATGGCCGTTCGCGTGTGCCATGCACCATGCCCCTTTAATTTGTCAACCGTTGATCTGGTTGACTTTTCTTGAGTTGACCAGATCAACGGTTGTGATTAAAATGCCCTTTAATTTATTTAAATGGGCTCGAGCTGAGTCCTGCGAGCAAACACTCGGACTTTTCGATCCATGGGTACCAGCGCGTAGAGAAAAATATGACGGTTTTAACCGTATACAGCGAAGCATGAAAATTTCGCGTTTGACGCGTTTATTTTCGCGTTCAAAAGCGCGAAACGCGGGAACGGAAAAATAAAAACGTTACGCCGAAAATTACACGAAACGTTGTATACCGTTGCGAGCAGAAAAAAAGCTAGCAACTAGTTGATGGAAAACATTTAAAAGTCAAGCTGTGGTTCGAGCAGACTTACTCGGGTCCAATAAAAGCTCGAATAAAAATATTAATAAAATAATAAAAATACTAAAAAATGCGCTAAAACCCTAAAAATCCTAAAATTCGTGAGATGACCAAAAATGCAGAAAAACTAGCATACGACTGCCGGATAGTCTAAAATGTGATTTTTTAGGCTAAAAATAATATTAATAATAATAATGAAAATGCATGCCGAAAAATTGAAAATGCGATTTCGAAAGCTGACGATGCTAACGACGATGCAAAAATGCAACGAAACACCTAAAAATGCTAGCGATAGTAAACTAACTACAGATGACTGTAAATCAAGTAAAAATGACAGTAAATTAAATAAATGACAGAAATGCTAAAATTGATTAAAAATGGCGTCAAAATTTGGGTATCAACACCATGACTAGCGCTCGAGGAGAGAGCTTTCGTGGGTGTTTGTGGTTGCCTTTGTGCAGATAAAAAAGGGGGTATCTTGGGAAGTGAAAAGTCCTATCCTTGTGATGGCCAGTCTTGATTAGATGGCCCACTAAGTGAGGGCACGACCCAACATACCTTGAATTAGCGTCGGATTGAAAGATCCTGGACGCCCCCGGGGGTGAAAAGTCCTATCCTTGTAATGACCGATCTTGATCAGATGGCTCATTAAGTGAGGGCACTACCCGGTATCTTTGGGGGTGAAAAGTCCTTTTCTTATACTGACCGTTCTCGTGGAGACGGCCCATCAAGACAAGGCACGCCCCAAAGGAATAGAAACTCCGTTCTAGAGACAAGAATCCTATCTTAACGGCTGGGCTGCGGCAGCCAGGCCATTAAGTAAGGACACGGTTCTAGACGCGAGGCCAACGCCCAAAAGTGAAAACTCCCTAGCCTTGTGATAGCCGTCCCGATCCGACAGCTCACTAAGATGAGGCACTTTACGGGCCGATCGTGAAAAAAGGGAAACGCGGAGAATCGTGAAATCCCAGCTAGTAGCCAGATGTGTAATCCCTGGTGAAGTATCGAGCTGATAGCGAAAGCGATTCACGCGGGTTCCAAGATGACGCCCTATGATGGCAGCGGAAAGGCTCCTACGGGTAATTACTATCCCTCGTAACATGTTTTTGTTACTGATGGTTTACAATTAGGAATGTGCAGAATATTTTTCGGGCAGCGAAAGGAGTAATGATCTCATAAGCAGCTATATCGTAAGACTTACCAGGAGAACTAACCCGATATCGAATTTTGAAATTTTGGTGGGACTGCTAAGGAGCTACTCGAAAAAATAAGCGCATCGGGATAACGGGGCGAAGACAACGCCAAAGAAGGTCGTAAGGAGACAACTAAATGAAAGGAAAGATAGCGATAAAGGCTGCCTAATTACACCAAAAATGTTTTAAGGAGTTATGAACTTCAGCGGTCAAAATAATTACAAAAATATAGTGACGCTTGATCACTAAGAGAAGGGCGGCAAAGCCTCGAAGAATGTCAAATATCAGGGTTCCTCCGTTTCCAGCCTGCCGCTTTAGCTTGGCGAAAACCCTCCTCATTAAGATGAGCAGATCTTCGCATGAAAGCCGCCGTAACATCATCAGGCTTGTACGCATCGACCCCATGGACTTCCTCAAAACAAGCAACTAAAATAGCAGCAGTCTGCTCGACGTGCCACAGACTCCTATCGGCCGACTCTTCCTCCACGACAGCCTTCTCTTGGGCCAAGGATGACTTCTCATTCTCCAAGACAGTATTTTTGGCCCTCTCTTCTACCAAGGTGTCAGAATGTTCCTTCTTCAGCTCCTGTTGAGCTAATAATAGTCGCGTGCGCTCCTCCAGTAACTTCTCCTTCTCATTTCGCTCCCGCGATAATTCCTCCAAGGAGGAGGAAAGGAAAGCAGTCTGACGCTGCGCTTCCTCTGACCAATAATGGAACTTCATCATGTTAGTGAAAAGGCTGGAGCGTAATGAGTTCACCCTATTGACCTCGTTCTTAGAAAGGAAAGAATCCCGTTCCGCCGCAGACGCCAATACTTGGGAAGCCAGCAAAGTCGAAACTTCATCCGAGCCATCACCCTCCAGTGCCGCCAAGCCAGTGTTACAGAGATCGTACAGTCCAATCTGATGGGTCACAGTGCCAACCCCACCTATCGGACCAAGATCCGCTACGCAGTTGAAGGTGGCACCTCCTTCGCCATAACGGTCCGACAGGGGGATGCTCGAAGGAGCAAACGCCAATGGAAAAGGAGGGTGAACCTGTGTGGACGAACCCCCCAGAGCAAGGTAAACACCATGAGGCTGATATCCTGAAAAAGCCTGCAAGCCCTCTTGATATCCCAGATTGGAGGGATATGCATGAACGGGACCTCCAAAAGAACTGGGCGAAACCCCGAAAGTCTCGCCTGCGCCCATGTTCGCCAAAAATTCAGAGGACTGCCCCCCTAGGGGAACGGCCGTGGAATCAAAACCGTCTGCAGATCTGTTCTCCATTCCGGTGGTGGAGGAAGAGAAATTTCCCCCCTCACCTTCCGGCCGCTGTCTCTTCTTAGAACCCGTCAGCACGTAGCCCAAATTCATAGCGCCTGAGGGAGGAGCGGAGGTAGCGACAGCAGTAGTGTCCTGCCAAGAACGCAATATGAAATATAGAAAAAAGAAATCAAACCACGGCAGACATCGAAAATGTAGCATATCGTAGCTAAAAGACACCCTTACTGTAACGGTGTTGGGAAGAGGTGCGTCTGAAGAACCTGCCGCGTCTGGAGAAGGTGTAAGAGCGGCAACGCTTCTTATTTTTCTCTTCTTTTTTCCTTTGGCAATGGCCTTAGGAGCTTTGGAAGAAGAAGAAGGCTGGGTAGGAGGAACAGCGATGGTCACGAGGGGAACGCCTGAAGGAATGGCAGTATTCCCCTCACCAGCCGAAGAAGAGGATACTTGAGCAAGACTCGCGGAAGTAGCCGGCAGCTCCGTGGGATTATCAGTAGCTTCCGTAGAGGTAGCCCTCTCCTTTTCTTCTCTTTCTTGAGCCCTCTTCAGGCGTCTCCTTACGCTTTCAGGTTTATAGTTGGGATCCGTCGCTGCGAGATCACAAAATAACGTCAGCATTAGTATCAGCGATAACAAATAAGGGAGTAACGCGACACTCATGTTTAACACAAGAATGAATGTCCATTCTACAAGCCACTTGACGGATGTGAACGCTGATTTCCAGTTTGAGCAACTTATTTAACCAGTCTTGTTCGCATTGAGGAAGGGTCCCTGGTCGGCTCCAGACGGTATCATCAACGTTTTGGTTAAACCCAGATCGCCACCAGGAACCAGGACCTTCGGGAAGATCTATCACAAAGAACTCCTTTTTCCAGGCATCAACGGAAGACTCGATGTGGAGGAGTTTCCAAGTAAAAGACTTAAGAGAGTCATCGTCAAAACGGGGCGATATCGTTATCACTCCCCGGCACTTCATCAGTTTAAAAAGAGATTTGAGCAGTAGAAGGGAAGGGGAAGTAATCCCTTTGTATTTACAAAGTTCCAGAAAAGCATAAACACAACAATACGCATTTGGGGATAATTGGGTCGGATTCAGATCGCCAGCAACAAGCAATTCTTTCACAAAAGAGTCAATAGGAAGCCGGAAACCATAACGGAACATTTGCGCGTACAAGACCCTACGATTGCCCGTCAGAACGCTGTTCAAATGTAGTGACTCAGGGGCAACAGTGGTCTTATAATCATCAGGGATATCAGCATTATGGGCGGCCAAATGCTCATGGAGAGCGGCCTCAGATGTGATAACACTAGCAGTAATATCCATCCTTTTCTCATCGGCAGATTTCGACTCAGAGCGGCGAGTCTTAGCCATGGCAGAATTAAAGAAATAAAAGATGAAGAGGACGATGGAGGAAAAAGGAAATACCTTTAGAAAGAAAGCACTTCGAAGAGCCCTGAATAGTGGGGAGAAAACAAGATGGCTAAAAGAAAATATGAGAAAGTGGGATGATAAAAGAAAAGGAAAAGAATAAATATTGGGCTTTATAACCCTAGTAATCAAACGAAACGGCGGAGGCCACAGTCGTTGCGTGGAAGCGACATGAGAAACAGACTCAGACAATGAGTGCAATTCTAGAAAAACGCTACAACACCTCGATCCAGGTAAAGTTCTCAAGCACGCTAGCCCATAGCGCCAGAAGAAATGGACACGTGTGCCTGCACAATCACGACTTTTCTAAATGAAAGGATAGCAAGCATTAAATGCTCTGAAAAACAGGTACCATCTCTTGGAAAAAACAAAAGTGATATCGCAAGAAAGGAGATAACGCAAGAGGGCGTTAATGACAAAAGGCAGCTTTGAAAAGGCGGAATAAAAATCAAATAGCAGTAAAATATGAATATTGTCGCACAACGAGGCGTTATTACAAGGCAAAGAAACAAATAAGCAGAAAAATCTTCTAAATGGAACAGCCTCGATTAATCATAGGCCCTCGCGGTCGCCATTCCTAGAAAGAAGATCTCCCTCAACTTCGCCAGAGACTTCATCCTCTTGGAAGCGTAATCGGCCAACACTGACGAATTAACGGTTCCCTGGCGATGGAGACTCATAAATTCAGCAATACAAATTTCCATGGTCTTGTTCTTACACCAGGCTATCCTTGAAGGTACTTTGGCCAAATCCGCATCACGAGACGATATCTCTTCGCGAAGGAAGATATTCTTTTTGTCAGCCACCACCAATTCCGCCTCCAGAAGCTCTATCTTAGCCTTCCCTTTTGATTTTTCTCGAGCAAGCTCAGCACGACAGTCGTCCAACTCCGCCCGGTTTCGCTCCTGAAGCTGCGACAGCTCCTTTACCTTCCCTAAGGCAGCATGTAGTTCTGCCTTCAAATCGAGAGATGGTCGAACCTTGTCACGCTGATCTTCGAAAAAGTAATTTAGCTCGCGGAAACTGGCCAGCATGTCAGTCAGAAGGCGTGAATGTCGTACTTCAGGAAGATGCCGCAGGAACTCTTCTTTGTCATTCGAAGAAGTAAACATTTGCCCCACTATTAGGCCCACTGGCTCTTCTCGCGATAGCGGGTCTGATATCCCTAAAGCACGAAGGTCGTCGATACCAAGGGAAGACAAGTCCAGCTGATGTGTGGTGGGGCCTTGAAGGTCTTGAAGGGAAAGATTGGCGATATAAGGAGGAGAACAACTTTCTGCGGAATCACCAATGCCCGAAATCGAAGAAAGAAACACAGGCTGAGGTTTCTGTGGGGAAGGATTAGGAGGAGCAATCGGATTTGAAGCCGGTAAGATCACATCAGGAATAAAAGAGTGAATCGGAGAGCTAGGACCGCCAGACACCAAGGGAGATCCCGCCGCTGCTGAAGCCTCGTTAACTTTGGGAGGAATGGCAGAGGGCACCTTGACAACTTCCGTCACTGGCAAGGGATCCGAAACGCGTGAAGCGTTAACTCCCTCGGTAGGAACCGCGTTAACTTCCTCCGCGGGAGGAATTGGTGGGTCAGATTTCTCTTTACGAACTCTCTTTACGAGACGCTCTGTCTCGGCGGCGATCTCTTCGCTATCGTCCTCGGTTGACTCCGCTGCGGGTTCACTTTTTCTCGACCTAAATTTCATCCGTTGGGCAAGAGTGGCATGACGCAGCTCGGAACCAGTATCCATGCTTTCGCTATCACTGTCAACCTCTTCAATCACGGGATTACCTGGGGCCACTCCCTTACCGCGAGACGGTAGCCAATTCTCAAGGAAACGGAAAGGTCGAGCAGATGTATTGCGTGTCGCGACGGTTTTGTTTCTCCTTCCTCGCGGCGGAATAGGCGGACGACTAGAGCCTTCAGGTGGAGGAGAAGGAGGTAATGTCTGAAATGGCACCACGTTCAGAGGAGCGTCACTTTCCCTGGAGGATCGACCCTCAGCGTTACCTGCCGATAAAATATTTCAACATGACAAGAAGATCGAAGCGATAAGGCGATAAAAGAAAAAACTCACCAACGACACACTCTGACAAAGGCTTGAACCGAGCAAATTCCCGAATGCGGAAAGGCCCTTCTATTTCTAACAAGGCATTAACATTGGACACATCCATACTAGACAGCACATCTGGTTCTCGCCAAGCGGCACTGGTAATCTCTCGGTTGAAACCACAGCGCCAATATCGAGAGGGCAAGCGAAGGGTGAAGAAGCCATTTTTCCAGTTGTCCACGTTCTCTTCGAAACCTTGAAAATTCCCCCAGAAGAACCGAACAAGAGCACCATTCCATCTTGGGGTAATATCCACTAAGCAGCCGTGACACCTCAAGGTGAAAAATGTACGGAACAGATCGAGCGATGGAGCGAAAATACGCTTCATCTCACACGAACGAAGAAAGACGTAAAGCCCACACCAGGAAGGTGGAGTTATTTGAACGGGATTGAGATCGTAATGGTTTAGCAGTTTCATCAGAGAAGTATGAAGTGGGAAACGAAATCCGTAGGTAAACATCTTGAAATAAACCAACCGAAACGTTCCCCACATGGCATCAGTGAGCAGAGTATCCTTCAAAGGGATAAAAGGACGATATCCCGTGGGAAAAGTGATACCGTTCTCCTCTAATTCAGCCCTTAAAACCTCATTACAATCAAAAACACTACGAGCTCTCCTAACTTCGGGATCTAGGGGATTTTCGATAATTGCAGAAGGTCTAGCACGAGACATAATGAACTGAAAAAGTAAAGCTATGGCGATAGAGAAACAAAAATACCTGGAACAGAGAACCAGTGAACCGGTCGTCGGCACCGGTGAACAATCGCAGTAAACCCCTCGAGAAGAAAAAAACACAGAAGAGAGAGAATGCGAAGAATTTCGAAATATTAGCAAAAGTACTAAAAGAGAAGAGCGGACTCCTTATAAAGGTAAAACCCAAAGAAGAAGCGGCCTGTGAAAATAAAACACGTGCAGAGTGGAAAAGGACGCGTGGGCAGTCATCAATGTCTCTTGGGAAAAGACAGTTACGGATTGAAAACCGAAACGCGGTTGCATCCAGCGAAAGGCACATTACCGCGATAATCCTGGAAACACGAAGGGAGAAAAGCGGCAGGAGAGCAAAAAGAAAATAAAGCGTCATTTTATTATTTTGGAAAAGCCATACGACATCTACAAAAGAGGCACGATATGCCCAACTATTCGCCATCAGACCAGGAGACGCCATAGCAGTAGACAACGTCATCATCATCCTCACCTAAAAGCGATGGATCCTCGCCAGCGAAAGGGAAAGGTTTCTCAACCTTCTCCCCCGAGCGAGCGGATGATCGATCTAACCCCTCCTTGACAGCTGGCTATATCGCTTCAACAACTGAACAGGCAGAGGGAGCCCATTGTGGCGACTCACTAGGAAGGAAGGATGTATCTTTCCCCTTCGTGGAGAAAGAGGCAAGAGAATCGAAGAACGATCTAGATGCCTCCGCAGCATTTTTCCTCCGCCTCTTGCGACACCGACGGCGAACAGGCGGCCTCCAAGGAGGCGACGGAGGAGGATTGTCCGAATCGGAAGAAGTCGGAGGAGTTGGTGGAGAATCTCGTGCGAACGTATCTAAAAAATGAGAATCAGCCATGAGATCACAGATTACTTATCAAAGGAAAAAACAAACGAGGAGGGGAATAAAAACAAGGGAAAGAGGATCCCCTTAAATAGCCAGAAAATCAGAAAAAATGGATCTTCGGTCTTCCAACCCAACCCTTGAGGGTAGACACGTGTACAGCCTGGGGTGTAAACATGGATTTGTAGTCACGCCTGTTGAACTTTCACATGAATCAAGGAAAACCGCAAAATCACCCAATCAGTTGCCAGGACAATGGCGGCGTAGATTTAATGTAAGACAACTAGCCAGGAAACTACCCATTAGCTGAGTCGTTTTCAGATTAGGCCAAGAATATCTCCAATGGGAAAAAGATAAAGGGCGTATTAAAGAAGAAGAACAGTTGCAAAGCGGCGTAATAGAAACAGTTTATTTATTATGGCCTAATGGCCGGGAAAGTACAGTTACATGATACGGGGAAAAGGAAAAAAGGGGAGCCACCGCTATCAGGCATCAGAGCCGGCGTCCTCTGGTATTTCGGGAATGTCTCTCAGTGAGTCCATGACCAGAATTAGATCATGGGAGGTGGCTCTCATCCCCTTCAAGCAGCACCCTAGCATATCCTTGCGCTGCTACAGCATGGCGATCACCACCTGAATTCGAGCGATGGAGGTGGCCAACCTTGACACGCTCTCCAAAGGACTGAAATCCTCTAGAGACGTAGCTCCCAGCCTGGAATGGAGTGGGGTCAACATCCTTTGCAGCTCCAGGATGTCCTCGGAAGTCTTGACCAGCATGTTCTCCAGGAACCCGACGTCACCATCATTGAGGTTCTTGAGAGAATGGCCCTTGGAAAGGAGAAAGTTTTTAGTCAAATGATCCATGATGCAAGTTGCCAGAGATGAGGAAAACGTGGGTGGATGAAGCTCCCCGATTTATAGGCTCCAAGAGGGGGGGGCATAGAAAAGAAAAAGGAGGTCCTCAAAAGGCGAGCCGTCTCGTCACCCTTAAAGACTGATAAGCCGAAAGCAGAAACAAAGGTCGATGTTCGTATACTATCCGCGATACAGATGTTCGAAGGGGTGCGAGATAGCGTCTGGAAAAACACCAAAAGGTACGATATTACGGGTAGCCATGACATACAAGCCATATGGTTACCGGTATCCACAGTGTAAGGCCGCGTTGGTGTCGCAGGTAGCCCTAGATGCATAAAACCTCGTCGACATCGCAGACATCTAATGGTATAAAGCCGCGCTAATCGTAGGAAGCTGATGGCGTAAAACCGTGATGATATCGTTATTTCCTTAAGCGGAAAATAAAGACAGGGCCCGCGTGACCTCAAATCCCTGTAAGTACAAAGTTTGCTAACTTCTCCATAAGTACCTATCTCCTCTATGTGTTTGCAGTACACTTGGAAAGAGGATGGACCCGGAACGTGTGAGCCCACGGCATGACCTGGTTGCAGTCCTTGACGGCGTCACAAGTGGCCCGTCAGCAGCTCTCCCACGACACGAGTAAAGTTGCGACTTCATAAGCCCTGCTAAGAGACCAAACGGAATAACATCGCTGGGCGAAAGCAATGCCCTCGTAATTACGAACGTAATAGCGGCGTCTCTCGTGAATCTCTTGACGCCTCAGGAGAACAGGTCTCTAGACGAGAATGAAGGACGGAAGCAGCTTGTTCGGCGGAAAGCTTCAGATTTAAACTCCAACTCATCACTTAAAATCGATCAGCGTTGGGCAATCGAAGAAGTTCGAAGGTCCTGCGAACATATCGCCTCAGGAAAGAACGAACCCTCACCTAAGATTCCAGACGTGGACAGGGAATGACAGCCCTTGGTAAACACTCGGGCTCGTTTTCAGTTGGGCTTATGATAACAATCAAGACAACCCTTATGGTGTTACTACACTTGCGGCTCCTGCCGGACGGATTACCGTAAGTCCCGTAATATCTCTTCATATCGCCCGGAGATCAGCAAAGGATTCCTAGGATGGTCGACATCAGCGGAGGGGGGACTCACGCGTCTCTATACGCACGGCACCATCCCAGCCTAGGTATCCCCGAGGTTATCGCTTCCGGCACCCCCGTCAGATATCGCTCATGACGTCATCTACTGGTATCGCTCGTGACGTCATCATCAGACATCGCCTGGACTGTTATCGCCAGGTATCGCCACCAAGGCCTATAAATACCCCTACTTTTCAAACAGAAGGTAAGATCGAGATTTTTTAGCAGAACCTCTGGTTAATTCATACCCCCGAACTGACTTAAGCATCGGAGTGTCTACGTCGGAGCTCCCCCTCCGGCGCTTTGCAGGTACACCCGACACCGATCGCCGCCGTTCCGATCAGACACGACACTAAGTCTTATCAAATCGACATTGAATCTTATCATCACAGATGCACTTTCAACCATCTTGCATGAATGCAAAGCCTTGATAGTGTTAAATCTTTCTTGCCTTGCTTGTTGTTGGAATATTTTCTTCAAATGGTTGGCTATGTCTAAGGCACCCATGTGCTCCATATCCTTCTGAAGGTTTGGACTCATGGTGACCAACATAAAACAACCAACATCAAAAGCATCACTGGAATGTTTCGTGCAATCATCCCTTATAGCTTTTGCAACATTAGCAGGTGTTTCCTCAGGAACAGGTTCCTCAAAGACATACAGTTTCCTTTCTTGCTTAAGAACAATTCTTAGGTTCCTGAACCAGTCAAGGAAATTGAGACCAACCAACTTGTCCTTCTCAAGGATAGATCACAGATATAGTGTCAAATTGTTATTAGTAGTCATTGATCTACAACAAGATATACAAAGAACATTTAGTAACAATTAATAAAGCTCTCACTCAATTAATCACCCTTAAGATTAATTATAGCAATCACAATTATTGTATTTAGAAAGTGGGCTAAAATTCATATTTTACTTAATTATAAACTCAGCTTTGGCATGCTACTTAAAATCAAGTTATTTAGGTAGGTAACTCATTTACCAATTACATCACATGTAAATTTTAAAAACATTATGGGATCTAGAATATCATATACTCATACATGTTTAATCTCATCTCATGCGTTAGACCCAAAACTATTTTGATAGCCTAAATAAGTATGACCATTGTTAAACTTATGGAAGCACCATTTTCATCTTGCCTAACTAAGATAACCTAATGTATATTGGGCCCAAAACTATTTTGATGACTCATACTTCGGTGGTCAAAGCTTTGATAAGTATTCAAATATGGATGACATAAAACTTATGATTTAAAATCGGGTCATAATCACAAAGCTATTATAAGGTGCTAGGATTAGCTAGTACGAAGATCCCGCTAAAATCGAAGTGTTTCAACAATCACATTGCCAAAACAAGCCGATGTCGACCCTTAAGTATTTCCACCTTGTTAGATTATTCAATCAAATTGAATCATCAAAACTGAATACATTAAATCATTTAGTGATCATTATTTCGGCCTCATAGTAGCATGGATATATCAATATATATCCAAAAATAATTAGTATGCTTAATCATAAATACGTATCACATAAATTCAGCATACATATCATAGATATATCAATTAATATTCGGCAATATATATCATATATTCACAATTAATTAATTTTTGCTACACATCACATGTATATTTTAATCGATTTCGGCTATGCATCATATGTATATATCAATCACTTTCGGTCACATATCATATGTGTACTCCAAAACCGAATCACATAAGGCCGAATATATATATGGTTGAAATACATATAAATGATCATTGATTTCATAAATAAATCATACAAAATAATCGAATGCAAGAGGCTCAACTATCATTAATGGATTACGATCAAAATCGCAGCATAAGACTTATAACCAGAAACCCAAAACATGAACTAAGCCAACAAATATAATGTATGAAGATTAAGATTCGAACCGTGTACCTTACACTGAAAATTGAATTGTTGGAACAAGCATAACCAAACCAAAATCTGGAGACTTGAATGGGTAAACCGTCCACAAGAGATTGAACCAAACCAACAGGTGTTTGCCCATAAAATGGACACCCTCTATTGGTATCTACAACAATGAGCTGAATACTTGACATGAATGGTCTGCTAGAACCGACAGAAAAAGGATTCATAATCCCATAGAATACAACCCCTTGTATTTTCTCTTCTTTCTTTGCTTTGTGGTGTGCGGTTTTTTTTCCTAAGAAAACTGAAAATACACACTCCCCCCACCCTATGTGTATGACATCCTTAACTATATATATTAGGGTTTTAACTTTGGTTAGTTATCAAAGTACCCTAAAATCACACCAAGTATTTATTTAACTCTTTAAATAATTACTATTAATTATTTTTTATCAAATTTGTTAGTTTTTTGGCAAAAAACTAACAAATACTAGCAAATTAAGTAAAGGGAGATCCGCATACGGTTACAAATAAACCGAGTCAAATCGAACTTTAACTATTGTACTCAAATTCGGCTCATCAAATTCTAAAGCAGTCTAGCCTTCAACAAGCCAAATTTTGTGTGGCTCATGTTAGCTCGAACCTAATTCTAGCATGATTTATTTATTTATTAGACGAGCCAATAAAAAAGTATAATTAAATTTAATCAATTTAATACTTTTATACATTGATAATTTAACACATACGGAAGTAACAAAGATGCTAAATTACAACATGAAACTTATTACTATATTATTATATTTTTCTAAAAACTATAGTTTATATATTTTTGTTGCTACCCGATTTTTGACTTTTCATCACAACTTTACGCATTTTTACGTTTATCGCATTTAAATAGCTTGTCTAGGTCAAATTTCTGTCGATTCTTGGTCCTAGGCTACCTTGTTTAATATTTCGCATCATTTCGTGTCTTTTTAGTTTTTTCTTATTTTTAACTGTCTTTACGCAAACTTTTATCGGTCCCGGGAAACTATCGGTCCCGGGTAAGTTTCCCGGGACCGTGGGTCGAACGCATAATTTCTTTAATTGATAATTACATACTATTTTTCTCTTTCACGCCATCGAGTTTGGTTTCGTTCAATTTTTGTCGTAAGGACATTTATTTTACGTCCGAACTTTTAACATTTACGAAAGAGAAAATAAATACGTTAAATCAAGTTTTGCATTTCTTCACTGTATACTAGTTTTCCACACGTCATGGTTTCCTCGGCTCGGATTTATTTTCATTTTCAAGCGATTTCGCTCATACAAAAAATATCTCGTTCGTGTCCTAAAATAGGATAAACTCTACATAAATGCCATTTAATTCATTCTCACCCTCCAACTCGGCACCAGCTCACCTAGATCATCACAGTGTCCCATCCGATCACCCTTGGCCACAAGCAACCCCTGCTAGCTCACTATTTCCGGCTTAGAGCTCATCACCACCTTCCCTCTTTTCTTCCCGTTGGTTTGCAACCACATGTGCAAACCGACTCCAATTTTTTCTTTCCTCTATAAATAGCAAGCAACTAGCAAGGTATCAAGGGCACCAAAATCTCCTCTTAATCTCCATTTCTTGCTCATCCTTCTTGGTCCAAAACTCTCCTAGAGAGGTAAGCATTTTCCTTTAATTTTCATTTTTGCTTGTAACGCATGAATAAATTGTTGAAACTTGCCTCACATGTTTAGTTTTTATGTTAATTACGTCCTCCCTGCCTCAATTTAATTACATGATGCTTTGAGTAATTAATAGCCATATATGCATATTAATTAGCTTATTATTCCATGTGAAATTGCCACTATTTTTGCGTGAACTTGCTTGTTGTTTTCGTTGCCTTGAACTGCTGAGGTGCTACCGGTTTTATTTGGGTTGGTTGGGTCGCATTTCATTAAGGTTGTTCCACCTTGGTCGCCGGCCATGGTGGCCGGCGTTGGGAAGAAGAAGAAGAAGGTAAGGTGGGCTGGCGGGAAAAATAGAAAGAAATGAGAAAGGTGATGGGCTTGGCCCATCTTGTTTTAAATTAAAATTTGGCCTAGCCCATTTTTTAATGTCCAATAATCTGAAATGTGGGGCCCGACCCATTTATTTTCGTCAACTTTCGTAAAATATTTGTATGTTTATTTTCGTGTTTTAATTATCATATGAATTGTTTACGTGCTCGTATGCGATATGATTATTTTATTTTCGTGTTTTAAATATCGTATGAATTGTTTACGTGCTCGTATGCGATGTGTTTATTTTATTTTCGTGTTTTAAATATCATATGAATTGTTCACATGATTCGTATGCGATAAATTGTTTCTTTATGCCATGCCTAATTATCGTAAAAAATATTCGTATGCTCGTATGATATAAATAATTCGCTGAGTCGCTTACCAAGTTTATTTAATTAAATGCTTGCATGTTTTAAATGATTTTTTTATTTGTTATGCCATGTTTTATCTAATTAATTACTTACTTGTCATAAATTAAATAAATGTTTGCATGCGCTCTTTATTATTTATTATTTTCAAACCATCGCTAACACTTTCAATTTGCAAGGTTGATCAAGTTCACGCAACGCAAATACGCTTTCTAGCCTCTTTTATTTATTTAATATTTTTCCGCAAATATTATTTATATGCGTGTTATTTAGATAAAATGCTAAAAAACCCATATCATATTCATATGCATGATAAAATCAACGCACATGCTTACTTGTTTAAATCACTTGCTTTGTTTATACCATGAAATTAATTGTACATTTGCGTTGATACATGAGCATGGTGGCTTCGATCCCACATAGTTATTTGCATTCATTAAATTAACATCGTGCTAGTATTATCCATGTTAGGATCACGTAGTAATTAATTAATTAATCATGCATTGGCCCGATGATAAAAAGGGGGGAACGTCCGCTCTAGCATACAAACAAACGATAACCCCGTCCTTTCGTCCCGATCGGAAATAACAATGGCCCGACGAAAATGCTAAGATGTAATGTCACCTTTGAGGGCCCCAATCGTGTGTCAAAATATTTAAGTAATCGGAAAGTGGCCCAATTTTCGTAACAGGATTTTGGTCGACAATTTACTATCGTTTACCTCGTAAATGGTTGGAAAGTGGCCCGTTTCCGTGAGCGGGATTGGTTGACATGCTTCGATTATTTATTCATTTTTATGTTAAAAATGTTTTCCAAACACCTTTCCATAAATCGAATGCTTTCTTTCTTTAATTTAAAATTATCTACTATTTTTCTCTTTCGCGTTATCTCGTTTTGTTTCGTTCAATTTACTCCGCTATAGCATTTATTTTTCGTTCAAACTTTTAACGATTCCGAGAGAATAAATTCGGACCTTAAACCTAACTTTTTCTTTATTTACTGTCTACTATTTATTTTGTCTCATCTATCTACATATTTTAGTCCTTTCGGTTTGGGCTTTTTTTCATTTCAAAAGATCGTACCAATGGCTCGAACCGAAAATATCCCGCTTGTATAATGCACATTAATACATCCTCATCCTCAATCTCGTCACCTTTCCTCCAGCTGGCCTCGCCGACGATCAATTCATCATCACAAACCTCCCATCAAGAACCTTTCATCCATCCTTGGCCACACAAGCTCAAACTTGCTCCCTACTCCGGCCATGATCATCATCACCGAGCCTCGTCACCTTCTTCCAAACCTGCCAGCCATTCTCAGCCACACAATCTCTCAATCGCCTCCAAGCTTTCCCTATAAATACCCAGCTCAAGGCAATGGATCAAGGGCACCAAAATTCACTCTCACTCTCTCTCTAGCCACTGCCAAGCAAATTGCTGGTGTGCTTGGGGTTTTATTTGGGTCAGTTTGTTTGTATTTCGTGAGGTTTGCTCCTCCTTGGTTGCTGGCCATGGCGCCGAGGACGCAAAGAAGAAGAAGGAAGAAGAAAGGGTGAGCGGGAAAGGTGATAGGCTTGGCTTTGTCCAAGCCTATTTGTTTTAAAGAATTTCTCGACTTGGTTTTATTCCAAGCCCAGCTGTTTTTTTAATTAAATTCTTGGGCCCGACCCATTAAGCTTTTTCGTAACTTTCGTGTTTTATTTCCGTGCAATTGTTCGTATGCTCGTTTGTGATAAATTGTTTATTTTATTTTCATGTTTAATTATCACGCAATTGTTCGTATGCTCACATGTGATAAATTGCTTTTATTTCCATGTTTAATTATCATATGAATTGTTTGCTCGTATGCAATAAATTACTTTTATTTCCATGTTTAATTATCGTATGAATTTTTCGTGTGCTCATATGTGATAAATTATTTTTATTTCCATGTTTAATTATCGTGCAAATTTTTCGTATGCTCGTGATAAATAATTTATTTATTTATTTGCAATGTTTAGTTAATTTGTTATTTGCTTGTTAAAAATCAAATAAACGTTTACATGCTCGTTTTATTATTTATTCTCTTTCGAACTATTGCTAATAATTTCACTTTGTAGAGTAAAAAGCAAATACACGCTCGCAAGTACACTTCTTACCCCTTTTTTATTTATTCAACGGTTTTCGCACATATATACATATTCGTATGCATGTTTATTTAGAAATGCTAAAAAACTCGAATCATATTCGTATGCATGACATTTAAAATTGCTAGAATTTAAAATCAATTCACATGAATAACTTGTTTAATCACTCGCTTTGATTGCCATGATTAAATGTTTATTTTTGTTCATATTAGTACATGTGTTTTGGTGGCTTCGATCCCACACCTTAGTTTATTTGTCACATTCTTTAAATCGGTACTTTGTTAGTTATGCATGATAGATCACTTAGTAATTAATTTAATCATGTATGGCCCAATGATAATAAAGGACGCCTGCTTTAGCAAAGATAAACGGTAACAATCTCGTTAAAGAAAAATCAGTCCCGACCCAACGAAAAAATGCTAAAGCAGTGAATTCCTCTAAGGGCCAATTACGTGCTTTTAAATGTTTTATTCAAACACCTCTTTCTTTTTACCGATAACCTTTTTGGATGTGACTCGGTTGTGTAACACCTTTTCGAGTCCATAATACGACCCTGAACCGTTGTTCTCGGGTTTAGACATTTGTGCCTTAGTTTTGTTTTAATTTTTATGTCATAACTTTAGGTTCCCTAAACCTAGAAATAAATAGGGTGGCAACTTCATTTGTATTATGCTCGGCATCCTTTTATGTTCCGCATCCGTCCCGAACCAGCTCGCGTAAAATCGAAAAGTAGGTACGACAACTATTATATAAGAAAAATGGATAAAAATAAGTGTGCCTAATGGTAATGATAAAAGATAGAATTGAAATTCTGTTAGTTAAATAAGTTCTAGAATAAAAATAAATTTAGATGTGAATAAAAAAGCACTCTTTACCAACACCATAAAATTAAAAAAAGTAAGGTACTTATTTTTTCTATTATTTTAGAAAAGAGGTTTTCTTCTCTCTCTTTTTTCTTTTTGGTACATATCGTTGGCTTCATATAATTACTTTTAAAGTATGAATGTTTTTCAATAAGCAAGTATGAATTCTTTTTAAATATTTTATGTAAGCAAACAATAAATTAACAATTGTAAATTTAATTGAAACTATATAACAACAAGATGACCTCTTCCACGACTTCACTTGTTAGTAAATAAATGAAAATAAAATTTAGGAAAAGGGGTAAGATACACCCCTGCATTTGTATCATAGGTCAAGATAAGCCACTACATTTGTAATTGAGTCAAATAAGCCACTGCATTTGTATCACATGTCAGGATAAGCCACTACATTTGTATCATATGTCAAGATAAGCCACTACATTTGTAATTGAGCCAAATAAGCCACTGCATTTATCCATTTGATCTATATTAACCACTCATCCCTTATACCTTGTTTGGATACATCATAAGACTATGATTACATAGTATTTTTTTTTAAATGACATGGCATAAAAATCATGCTCAACATTCATTTTTGCAATAGAAAAATAAAACGTTGAATCAAAATATTCAAAAATAAAAAATCGAGCGAGATCAAAATAATATTCGTTTTTTTAGCGATAAAACATCGAGTAAAATCAAAATAATAAACCACTATTTTTGTGCACTCAATTTTATTTATTTTTGAGATCCAACTTTTTATTTTTCAATTGTAAAAATGAGTGTTGGTCATGGTTTTTATGTCATGTCATTTAAGAAAGAATACCATATAAGCATATTCTTATGATATATCCAAACAAGGTATAACTATTTTTAGGGATGAGTGGCTAATGCAGATCAAATTGACAAATGCAGTGGCTTATTTGACTCAATTACAAATGTAGTGGCTTATCCTGACATGTGATACAAATGCAGTGGCTTATTTGACTCAATTACAAATGTAGTGGCTTATCTTAACCTATGATACAAATATAGGGGTGTATTTTACCCTTCTTCATATTTTAAGTGTAAAAAAAATGTTGACATATTATTTTGATACATTTTCATCTTTTTTCTCTCTAATAAATGAAGAATGTGTAATTTTAACTTTCACATATTTTAATGATTACTGATAAATAATGATTTTTCTTAACATTTTGAAATTTCTTTAGATATACATCATGATAGAATATAAAGAAAAAAATAAGTGTAAAATATTTTAGCTAGTGAGCAATGGCTATGTAGCCGAGTAATTGTCTCATCGTGGTAACATACAAATAGAGACTCGGATTAAAGTTATGCTTCTATGATTCCACCCATAAAATAAATTTTAATTTTGATTAAAGTTATAATATGGATTTTTGATGAATAGGCAGATCAATCCAATCTTGTATTTTTTTCAAAACAAAATGGTATATATATATAGTAAAAACAAAAAAAAAATTACTCATAATTATTGATCCAATGTGCTCAATTTATCGTCTTTTTTTCATTAATAAATTGAGTAACTGTGCTTAATTTATTAAGCTTACAAATAATGATGATGTAGTAAAGGAGCACGCGTACGTACTTGTGATGAAAAAGTAAAATAACAAAATCAAGATCTATAATCAATAAAATTTTACTTACTTCCTGTTATATGAATGTGTATAACTGACTGTTTTCGATTTTATGAATAAATTAAAATTTTCTTTTTTAGTTTTCTAACTAAAAAATTTGGCATGTTTAACTTGTTACTTTTTTTAGACATTTTTTATAAATCATACATGAAGATTCATTTGCATTAAATTTAATAGTATGAATTGAACCCTAAAATTTAATTATATTTTTCGTTCCTCTACTGTTAGACATTTCTAGTCCTTATGCTAACGTGACACGAAACGACGTTAAGTTTCTAGTGAAATGTCTAGAAGTTTAATGTCGTTGTGTGGCACGTCAGCGTATGAACTAGAAATGTCTAACGTGGAAGAGTAGGTGGACAAAAAATGTATGAAAATACGATAAAGGGATTGCTTTAAACAATTTTGAAAACTAGAAGGATGTAAATGTCACTAACGCTAAAATTAAATAATTTGTCCTTTTGAAATCTGAGTTATAATAATAATATTATTTAATTGATAGGTAGATAATAATAAAAAAAATGTAAAGTTTTAAGTTGCATATATTTATTTTTATAGATCTAATTACATGTATTCCCTAAGCTCATTACGGTAGGATTAACCTTTATTCACGTCAATTAGTTTACTAAATAAGAAATGAAAATATCGAACCATTCACACTAATAATTTCTTAATTTTTAATTACATACTTGCGTGAAAATTAAGCAGAATATAAAGAGTAAAATAACGGGTTAATCCGAGAAAAGAATAGCATTCAAAAACAACAACCACCTAAACTAAGCCTATCTCATCGGGTCAAGTGGTTTGACACAATCAACATGGTTACAACTTACAACTTACATGGAGGGTGCGGTTGCGGTTTGAATGCAAAAGTGAGGTGTCTACTTCTGATAGGGCCAAACATAATCTAACAAAACAATGAAACTGTACCTCCTCCTCCTCCTCTTCTCAAATCTCAGCACTTCACTACATGATTGATTATTAATTTATTATTAGTACTACCATAAACTGTTACTTTTAGTACTATAAATTCTTTAATCATTTAAATTGCATAAAAAATATTTAAAAAAATGAAGACAAGATAGAAAAGACAAGCAAAGCCTAAGCAGAGGAGACTTCCGCGTATCCTCCTTTCTTCTCCAGATTTCCTACAATTCTGCAAATCCAAATCTCATCATTCATCCCTTAGTTTCTTCCCTCATCTCTACTGCATACACAAACTCCTCAAATGCTTCTGTGATTTGATTGGACCCACTTTCTTCATTTTATTTCCACTGTAAGATCCTCTTCTATTCTCCCCATCTTTTAATTGTTTCATTCCTTCAACGTTAATCAATCACTCTGCTGTCATTACTTTGTTTGACTTGTTAATGATGTGTTTGATTATTTTATTGTTGTGATTGATGCTAATATTCCAACATTTGGAGCACATACTCTGTTTTCCACTCATTCTTTTTTCTCTTGGGTTGTTTGATAGGTTAAAAAAATGGGGCTTGTATATTTTCTATGTAGTTTAAACTCTCTCAAATGTAACCCATGTCGTAAAAATTCATGATATGGGTTTTCATTGACGCAGCAAGCAATATTGTTCAGAAAGCTGCAGTCTTTCATGATGTTTCTTTGATTTTTTTTGTAGATCAGCATGGCTACTAAAGGGAATTCAGGAGACCGTAAGACTGGTAATTCGTTATCGATCTTCATTATTGCTGGTTTATGCTGTTTCTTTTACATATTGGGTGCATGGCAAAGAAGTGGATTTGGAAAGGGTGATAGTATAGCATTGAAGATCACTAAACAGACAGATTGTAGTGTCCTTAGTGATCTTAATTATCAAACGAGTAATGGTGATACCGATGGTGATGCTGCTTCTGTCAAGGAGATTGAGCCGTGTGATGATAAGTATATTGATTATACACCATGTCAAGATCAAGCTAGGGCAATGACATTTCCCCGTGAGAACATGAACTATAGAGAACGGCATTGCCCACCCGAGGAGGATAAATTGCATTGCCTTATTCCTGCTCCAAAAGGGTATGCAACCCCGTTTCCATGGCCAAAAAGTCGTGACTATGTGCCTTATGTTAACGCGCCTTATAAGAGCTTGACAGTGGAGAAGGCTGTCCAGAACTGGATTCAGTATGAGGGTAATGTGTTTAGGTTCCCTGGTGGAGGAACTCAGTTCCCTCATGGGGCTGATGCATATATCAAGGAGCTTGCATCTGTGATCCCCATGGCTAATGGGATTGTTAGAACTGCCTTGGACACTGGATGCGGGGTAAGCATACTAATACGCCTGACCTTCCCTTATTTCTTTACGTTAGTGTTCCCTTTTGATGATATCAGTATTTTCCTCCTTTTATTGGTATGGTATTGCATTTCAAACTGATTGCTGTTTCCCATTTGGTTTATTTTCTTCACTGCCTTATGTAAATCGGTGCCTGGGAAAAGTGTAAAATTTTATGTTTGGACTAAATGGAGGTCTGCAAGTACACAAACACCAGTTTCAAGCCACTCTACATGGGAATTCTACACTAAACAGATTTTTACTCTTCAATGTAGAATGTTTGCGTTTGTGTTACCTTGATATATATTTTTTATATTAATTAATCGCTGTGGGGGTGTTAGGTTGCAAGTTGGGGTGCCTACCTATTCAAGAAGAATGTCATAGCCATGTCATTTGCTCCAAGAGATTCTCATGAATCACAAGTTCAATTTGCATTGGAAAGAGGTGTTCCAGCTGTTATTGGTGTTCTTGGAACTATCAAGATGCCTTATCCTTCTAGAGCCTTTGACATGGCTCATTGTTCTCGCTGCTTGATTCCGTGGGGCGCTAATGGTGAGGGAAAATTACTTGTCTTTGTTTATGTTATAAACTAGTGTTAAGGAAGGTTTGGAAGGGATTTGCATTTAGGTATCTTTTCAGTTTCTGTGCATGTTGAAGTGTGTCTAAGAAGAGCCAACATTGTTCCGTTCATGGTGTCTTGCAAAATTAAGACTTCTTTAAATTCAGCAGAAACGATTTGTACTGTGAAGTTTGTATTAGCTTATGGCTAGCATATATGCCACACATGACTTCCATTTTTTTCAGAGTCATGTTGGTCAAAATTGCTTCTGGTTTTATTATTTCATTAGAAAATATTTTAAGTTTGAGTATTGGTGCTGGAAGTTATGTATAATATTACTTCTTTCATCTTTCTTGCAGATGGAATGTACATGATGGAAGTCGATCGTGTTCTAAGACCAGGTGGCTACTGGGTGCTTGCTGGTCCTCCAATCAACTGGAAGAATAATCACCAAGCATGGCAGCGTCCCAAGGAGGAACTTGAGGAGGAACAAAGGCGTATTGAAGATGTTGCTAAACTTCTTTGCTGGGAGAAGAAACATGAGATGGGTGAAATAGCTATCTGGCAGAAAAGAATAAATTATGATCAGTGCCGTCAGCAGGATACCAAGCCCAAAATGTGTCAATCCACGAATCTGGATGATGTCTGGTAGGTTTTGTTAATTCATGCCTCTATTTTTCTATCTTTAGGCGAGAGGGGAGGGGGGCTAGTTTCTTGAATTTAGAAGTATTGGGGAAACTGCTCCCCAACTTTAGCATCTAATTCATGTATTAGGATTTTATCTGAAAAGGGTTGTGGTTGCAATGAGGAAGCATGCTTGTTTGGCTAAGAATTTCAGAAATTTGTGTGTTTCTGCTACTGAGTTGATCAGAAATAATTTAGGTATTTAGTCTGAAAAGTGGTGACTTCATACAATGCCTTATGACTTTTTCTTATGGATAGGTACAAGAAAATGGAGGCATGTGTGACTCCTTATCTTGAGACTGATTCACCTGATGCTGTTGCTGGTCAAGCATGGCGGCCATTTGCAGAGAGACTTAATGCTGTTCCTTTTAGAATATCAAGCGGCTCCATTCCTGGGGTGTCTGCTGAGAAGTACGAGGAAGACAACCGGATGTGGAAGAAGCATGTCAACGCTTATAAGAGGATTAACAAAATAATTGACTCAGGGAGGTACCGAAACATTATGGATATGAATGCTGGTTTGGGAGGTTTTGCTGCAGCCCTTATATCTCCTAAGTTTTGGGTTATGAATGTTATGCCTACGATTGCAGAGCCTGACACTCTGGGTGTCATATATGAGCGTGGTTTGATCGGCATATATCATGATTGGTAATTTCTGATGAATATCACTTGTTTTATTATTGATTTGGTGCTAATACTATTTTGCACAATGGATTTTGATGTCGATGATGGATATTGAAACAACCATGAACTGTCCACTTTGCAGTAGATAAAATTAGCAGCACGCCATAGGTTCTAAGGTTTGAAGCTATTTTCTGCCATGTTCTTCATGGCAGCACGCTATCATGGTCACGAGATTTAGCCTGAGAAGACCAGATCTGATGCTTGCCATTCATTATGATAAATTTGGATGGCTTTCAAAATAATAAACAATCTAATGTCTGAACTTTTGCACTTACAGTTTAAATATAGTTGCTTATCTAATGGTTGGTAGGTGAACTGTTTGGTAGCCGACATAGTTTAAATATATTACTTCTCTAATTCTGTTCGTTGTTTTGTTGTATAATCCACTACGCCTTTTTCACCAGGTGTGAAGGCTTCTCCACATATCCAAGGACATATGACCTTATTCACGCAAGTGGTGTTTTCAGCTTGTACAAGAACAAGTAAGTCTTCATTTATGGTACCTCTGGCTTCTGATAAAAAAGAGAGTTACAATTCTAGACATGATCTTATGAGAAGGAAGAGTGAGATAGTTCAGTATCGAGGTTAATGAACATATGAACAAATCAATTCATCCATTGGATAATCAAATTAAATCCTAAAAACCCAACGTAAATCGGCAGTGTACTAACTGGTACTGGACCAGAGTTCTGCTAATACTAATCTAGGTAGTTATACGCAACTTGAAAATATAAGTACTATGAAAATTTATTGTTCCCATTTGTTTGGTGAAAACCTACACAGGTGTAGTATGGAAGACATTCTTCTGGAGATGGATCGTATCTTAAGGCCTGAAGGAGCCGTTATATTCCGTGATCAGGCGGATGTCCTAGCCAAGGTGAAGCGAACAGTGGCAGGAATGAGATGGAATACGAAGATGGTAGATCATGAGGATGGCCCACTTGTCTCTGAGAAGGTGTTGTTTGCTGTCAAGAAGTACTGGGTTGCTGGGGAAAACAACGCAACATCCACACGATGAAAATTAAGAGTGAGACTTTTGGCATTGCATCGAGATTCTACGAGGAAGTGCTACTTTATGTTTCATGATTCAAATCCGACGAAGTAAGTTCAATAGCTGTGTAGGGGACATTCTGCATTGTAGCAACCCGCGGAATGCATCCACGGTTCTTTGTTATCACCTTTATGCTCGTTAGAGGTAGATAGGGAACATATAGATAGGTTATTAATTACTCTCCTCGTCAATTATTCATATATTCTTTCCCATTTTGTTTGCTGTCTTTTCGCCACTGTCTCTGCCATAATGTTCTTCACTTGACAGCAGCATCTCAGAACGAATAGTTTTTATCATTACGATCTTTTTTCCTGATTCGTTAATCGACCTATAATATCTGTGCTTTAGATTTTTTTTGTCCACTGGCTGGTAAGTTATGTTTTCTTTCTTCTTTATACATGATTTCGACGTAGCCTCGAAAGGGTTGTGTATTGTGTGTGATTGTCCTCTCTTTCCGGAATTCACATTTTTAAGAATTTGTGTCCCACATCAGAAACATTTGATGTGGCTGTGCATATATAGTGTTTGGTCAATTCTTCAGATTAGCAAAGACAAAAACTGTTTACATGCATGTTTTTTTATTGCCATCATGCATTAGCAATTTGAGAGATTTTGAAGTTATTTCATGCACAGATTTAATTAAGTAGCCAGCAATCTTCGGACAGTTGCGTCATAGCCAGGCCTTACTGTCCGTGGGAGTTGTGGCCTAGAATTAGATGTAAAAATCTCATCGAGGACTATATATGTGCGTCCCATTGTTGTGGTGCCAGGCGTTTCAACTCACACCTCACTTACATAATCTTCACGGGGTTTTAGCGGTGACTCCCCCCACCAGTTTTGTAGAGTGTAAGGTGTGAATTATCACATTCGCACGTAAGCACTCAATAAATACTCAATCAAAATTTATACACCGTATAGTGTGAATTGTTAGATTACACGAAAGAACTCAATAATCATTCGAACCTATAACACGGTTTTGTAGCTCCCATCCATTACCCTTATTAGTAGAGTGTAAAGTATATATAAAACCTTGGTTATTTGTCCCATTTAAGCGTCATTTCACTGGGAATTGTAATTGTGGGAAAGAAATGATGAGACTAGCTATTATTTACATGGGCCTGGGAGCAAATTAGTAGGGATAAAAGAAAACGACTTCCACAATCCAAAAAGTAGATATTATAACTTTACCTTTTTTAATTGCATAATCATAACTTTAAGTTTAATTTGAAGGTGACCCAGTTTATTATTACAAATATCTAAAACTTTGAGGGGAAAGAAAGAGGTCTCACCTTCCACCATTGGCTGCTTTGCTCAGCCTCATGAAACAAGGATTTCTTTGTTGGTTTCCTGTCGACCTATTTCTGTTTAACTTTACATTGTAGTTTTTGAAACTTTATTCATTAAGTTAAACTTTTAATTTTTATTGCATTGCACACCAGACCTACATGTCATTCATCTCCTTGACCTTAGAATATTCTTGCAATTGCAACACCTACTTACTTTCTATATACTTTAGGTTCAAAGATGCATACAAGCCATCATACTTTTCTTATCAAGGCCGGCAACACTTCATTATTGGAGAATACAGGTATGTGAGGGATCAGACAAGTCTTTATTCTAATAGGTATCAACTAGAACTCTTATTTGTGTTGATACTTTATCAACCACTAAATTACATGTTGCATCGATCTCGTAACTTATAAAATCAATATATAATTAGTAAGTGTGAACAATGCGAGATTCTCATTTCTTAAATAAGTTAATAGTAATTACCTTATAAATTAAAAATACATGTAGGGAATCATTATATACCAATGTTTGTATACATATATAATTTTTTTTTTTTTTATAAATTAACTAATTAATGTGTATCGTTTTTATAATATGGTCATAAATACTTCTTATTCTAGTGTTGAAAACAAAAGTTTGTTTGTCAGTTTGCATATGGCTCGGATCAAATCACTAAAAGAAATTAGATCAAGAAGATTAAGCCGAATCAATCTTGTTTTATAATAAGAGATTGGAAATATAAAGGACCCACATGCCACACAATTGGGGCTTATCCGACGAAGGGTGGATCTTAAATAGGGAGCCACTTGTCTTTCTGCTTCTGTTTTTTTTTTTTTTTTTACTACATCCATTCATTCTATATTTTCAATAGAAGATTAATCACGTTCAATTATAATTAAGTCATAAAATAAAATGACTTCTCCAATATTATTTTCTCTATTCAATTTGAGTTAAAAATGGATAATTTATTTTACTACTCGCTCACATCGATGGTAATATATTTCTTTGTGGTGTTGAGGTTTTTCTCTCACTCACTCATTTCTTTGTTATTGGCAGTATTTAGTGGATCCTGAGTTAAATCCATCTCTTGTCGGATTTGACTTGTACCCAGCATGACATATAAACAGACCTATTCCCATTTTTCAACACTCTGAAATGCCCAATTCCTATCAATGGATGCCCAACTTAAAACCCAGTCACGTTTATACACCACCACACAGTCATGTCTGGTATAGGTAAATCATAGCTATCAGATTTTAGAATGTAGGAATGGATCAATAATAATAAGTTATATATATATGTATATCAGTCTGAGTCTTAGTCACTTTACCTAATGAGGGGTTGAAATCTAACTAGTTGTCCACTTATGTCACAAGCATGTAGGACCTTATACTCCCCTCATTGTTGCTTCTATCACACAAGCTTTTCTCTACTTAAATAGAAAAAAAAAGCCTAGTTCTCAAGAACCCATCTCATGTCTCATCTTTTAACCCTTTCCTTCAAATCATATCAGCTTTCCAGTACAACCATCTTTCTTCTATCTGTCATTCAATTCATCTTTCTTGTTCTATGGACATCAGCAAGAGCGAGATCAAGATTACTGACCTGCATGAAGCTTCTTTCTCTTCCTATCTGACCCAAGAAGACAATTTCCTTCATAAACTGACTACTCATCATTCTATTTCTGCTCCAATGAAATCGGAGGGCACGAAAATTGAGGGCGATCAAGAGGGTGAGATTAGGGTTTTTGCTGCTGAGAAATACTTCAACATGAATCTGGAGCATGATGGTCCAAGAATCATTGACACCCTCAAATCAGGAAGTCATCATGAGATTGGCATCCAGAGGTTGAGACCAATGAGCAGATTAGGTACTCCGAGTGTGTGTTCCGAAGCGAGTTCCAACAGTCAAACAGCTCTGTTGTCAAATCCCACGAGGAATTCATCCCAAACTAGGCACCAGAAGGGGAATGAAAGATGGTTCTTCTCAGGTTTTGCCTGCAATGGATCTTGTTCTGATAAGAAATCGGTTTTCGTCGAGACCAATGTTGCTCATCGAGTGCTCCCTGGAAAAGAATTCAGAAAAGAACCTGTTGTAGTTTCCCACAGTCCTGTCCTGCTGGAGGGAAGAAAATTACAGGCTCGATCGAGAATTCAGGCAAAAGAAGGTTTTCGCAGCCCGAGTTTTGACATTGGAGCAAAGAAAGAAGGGTATCTTGTTTCACCTACTGTGAGTGTTAATTCTGTGGTGCAAGGATTAAGAGCTCAAAGAGAAGATCAGAATGTCGTCAATATTGAAGATGATCCGCGGAAATCGTTGGAGGTTTTCGGGTCTCATTTGATTAAGAAGGAAGATATGGCACTGAACCTGCAGAGGAAACTCTCTGTGCTGACTTGGGATGCCATTCCAAAGACTCCAACAAATCTGTCAACAACTTCAGCAAGCAGTCAGGTGTTTGAAGAAGACGCGGCGAGTGATGCGAGCTCTGATCTGTTCGAGATAGAGAACATATCAACCAGCACACAACCAATAATGTTCTCAAAGCAAACATCTGATAACAACATTTCAGCTTACGCGCCGAGTGAAAGTAGCATAGAATGGAGTGTTGTGACAGCAAGTGCTGCAGATTTCTCAGCTGCATCAGATTACGGTGAGAAGATGGAAGCAGAGAACAGGACACATCCTGGTTTAGCAGCACAAACCAGGAGAAGCCGCCCGAATAGTCTACTGGGATGCAAGAGCCTAAAGGCAGTGGATGTTGCTGAAACTACTACATACAAGAAACATGATAGGGTTGTCAAGTCCCACCTGCAGCAAGAGCATAGAATTAGGCCGGACATCCCTCGCCCCGTAAGAAAGTTGCCGGTTGAAATTAAGGTGAAAGATTTCGATTTCCCTTGATTGTGACATGATCTTTTTTTTCCATCTCTTAGCTAAAAAGTTTTCATGTGAATTAGTCTGTATCAGATAAATGTTTTTTAATCCTAGTTATCAGGATTTTTTCCCCATTTTTTCTATTAGATTGTGGATTAAATTACACCATATGTTATTCTACTTAACCGGAAATGACATATTAAATTCCTCCGACTTCAATCTGGTGACACTTTAGAACTTTCTTGTTGATGTGTCATCACTGGGTTAGCAGAAAAGGAAAAACAGGAGGAATTGTCTCAACAATCGGATAATAACAGATCAACCTGAAACACTTCAACTGTCACTGAAGTAAGAGCGGTGTAATTTAATCCTAAATTGTGTGAGTTTACTGTTTTTGTATCCTCTAATTTCCATTTATTGGAGGGCCAAGGCCTTGTTATCTACAAAGTTAATGTTTTTTAAAGGCAAAACAGTCCCGAAACAAGAAATGTGAAGCTTGATATTGGGTTAGAGATGGTTGGACCTATAAGAAACATCTGACCAAACCTGTCTGACCAATTTTCTTGTTTTCTAGTAAAAGAATAATATTCTTGCTCTCTTGATTTTGAACCTAAAGAGGGTCATCCATGTTTTTGGGATCTTCTTTCCACATACTAAAACCAGATTTTACTGTTTCTCTAGCTAGTAGCTACCCACCTCTGCCTCACTTTAGAGCCTACAAAATCAAAATCTAGACTTGAGGTTGGCAATCAGAAGCTGAGATGGCCCTACAAAAGTTGAGATGTGCATACATATTTTTTGGGATTCCAGTCACTCAACTTTTGCCCATTTCTGGTGCCAATTCCATATAAGAACGCACGCCAAAACATTGGTTCATTTTCTTATTAATTAATGAGTGGTAATCATCGTTATATCAAATTTAAAAATAAGATCGAACCAGCTAGTTTGATTGATAAATTGATAATTTGAATTTCTGATCGGTTCGGTTAATTGGTAGAATAATAGTAATAATTTGTGATGATGGGACAGTTAAGGAATGTCATCCACAATGACTTATGATGAGGCCAAATGAAAAGATTAAAGGGAAAGGAAGTCGCACTTTCTGACATCTGCAAGATCAAGTTGGGTAGCTACCAAATTCAATTCCATAGCCATCAATCACATTGCATAAAAAAGTGGATCCCATGCTCTCTTAATTCACCTTTCCTCTCTACACAGATAAGGTTTGATATCTGGTAAACACAATATACTCAAAGAAATGGAGCAAATCCAATCAAGTAGCTGTAAAGAGGATAGTGTTAATTAAATGCTCATTCACCAAGATATTGTAGGCCTCCGTTGCTATATTTCCGGTATATAGATCGCATTGACCGTTATGCGGCGTAAACTGTTAAGTAAATTTTTGTTTCCAACTTTTCCGGGTGTTTTCCCCTTCCTTTCGCCGTGAAATCATTCTCGAACATTTTTTAATTCACGCATATCATATATGCCTTAAAAGTTGGTTTACAGATAAGATCAAAACATGTTAGAAATTTAGATTACAACTGTTAACCATCACTGTTGGGAAATAAATGAATACTACTTTTCTTGAAAGGAACTAATTCTCTAGGTATTGTTATTTAATATAAGGAATGTCAGGCAGATGGAATGTCGTGAAGGGACCAATTGTAGAGTTGGAACGACAGCAAACTAAAACTGTGCAAATTGAATACAATTTAATTGTCTAAGGACCACTTAACTGTTGTTCCATCTTCCAATGCGTATCAGAAACAAATACAGTGTAATCCATGAAATCCTTGTGAATGAGCACGATGAGGATATGATCAACACAGCACGTCTCAAATTCAGAACCTAACAGATTGTTGCGAAAACTTTTCTGCTTGTTCAATTTCTGATATTGTAACTATTGTTAACAATATGACCAATTCTCTTATTAAAAAAAATTACTAAATGCTTCTAAAGAGAGCTTGTAACTAATTGTTGTTGATCTTTTATCTCACCAAAACAACAAAGTAAATTTGTAATTCTGAAATACTTTTTATAAAGCAGAAAGAGTTATGCCTCGGTTTCTAAACCGACAACTTACGTGTTTAGGTGTGCGAAATAAAAAAATTTAAACCGTCATTAATGAGTGATAATCATCATATAAGAGGAGTTAATTTTAAATGAAATTTTTAGTGAAAACCGTATTTTTTTACAATTTTTGAACCAATTTTTCTTAATAAGTTGGTTGAGAATAGTTCTCATTCCTCTTACTTTTATGTTTGAACTTTGAGCCATAAACGTATGAATAATTAGTAAAAACTGTGCTTGTAGCGTATTGGGCTACAAGGGTTTGAGTTAGGATTAGTTTAGGTTCTGGGCTTTCTGGCCAATATTAGGCCTGCTGGGGTTAGATTTAACGGGTTTTTGTTTTATTTTCTTTTTAGGCTAGCTGCTTATAATGTTTGCCTCCCTTTATTTGCAGGAACGAAACCAGAAATTTCTTTTAGTGGTGTCAAAAGAAATTCATATATATTTTTAAACGAAAATGAAACTAGAATAATACACTCGAAAGTTTACACTTAAAGAAAAAATTTGGTTGTTTTTATTATTTAAATTTTAATTTTAAATATTTCTAAAATGATCGGTGAGCTCAGCTAGCTACCTGCCTTTGTGCCTGCTTACTTGTAATCTTTTTTTTGGGGTTCTCATCATTTTTTTTATACGCGAAGGCAGTGGCGGATCCAGGAATTTTATTGCCCCCGAATTTTGTTTTTGAGTATTTTAAAGGGAAGACAAACGAGCTGAACGAAAAATTAGAAAAATGCTTAAGAGTATTTATATCCGTTATTATTATATGTTGTATTCATGGTAACTCATTCAGATAGAAGTAATTCTAATAATTTTCCCAAACTTGTCGAAAATAATGCTGACTATTTACCGAGTTGATATACGAATTGTATAGTAATAAAATTTGATTTATTACTATACACCGTTACCCATATAAATTGATGATAGTATTTTTTTAGATATAGTAAATTTACATAATCATTAAATGACACATGGTATATTTGGATCCCAAACTAATTGACTTATTTATTCTGCATCTATTAGTAATTGACCATGTTATTTAAAGTAATTTTTCCTGGCCATGTGCTAAGGTAGGAAGATTTCGACTTAAAATGATATGAAATCAATCAATTATTCACGGTGGAAAAAAAGAAAAAAAGTTACGAACAGTTATTTGGTTAGTTTACATGGAAATGTTGGAAAGGGTAATAATATACAATTAAGAGGTTGTGAATGATGCTCTAACTTTTTAATTATTTATTATAGTTAGCTATGATCTTTATCTATGAAGGCCTTTAATCCTGTAAGTAAAGATTTTATTTTAGTGTTTTTTAGTATAATTTTGTTTGTGATCGGTTTCAGGTATGCTTTTGATATTTTTAGGGAGTTTTGTATTAATGAGTTTTCACCGTCAATGAAGTATGATAGTGCAGTTTGTACCTCGTCGGTTTGTAGCGATTAAAATGTCTAAAGATAGAAAGTTTGACAAATTCTTTACATTTTAATTAGGTTACTTTTAATTATATTTAGGTGCAATAGTAGTAAAATTAACAATTATTGCAATTTGAAAATATAAATATAAATTATTAACAATTAATTTAAATCAATGGTACAAAAGTAGTATTAATTTACTCAGAATGAGTTGAATATGATAAAACAATAATCCCGGCCTAGAGGGGGTGAATACGCAATAAAAAATCGCACACAAAATGTAAGGAAAAATAGCAAAAACACAAGGAGTTATAGTGGTTCCAATTCACAATCCGAATTGTACTCCACTACCTAAGAGCTTCACCCTTAGGATTTTCTAATGCAAACACCTTTGCTATTACCTTGAGCTTTTACGGGTTCAGCTCACAACCTTACACCGTAGTTTTTGCGGGCTCAACTACAACCTTACACTTTGGTTTTTACGGGCTCAACCACAACCGTTTTACAATCCTCTTTCAAGGTAAGGATTGAAGAACCTTCACAATTTGAATTAATAATATTTGCAACAAATAATTGGTGTACAAATAATAAATGTATGATTCAAAATAACACCAATAAATGAACAATATTACCTCAAGAAGAAAGCGATCCAAACTCGAATTAAAAGACGCAAGAATGGTTGAAAACCGATATGTGAAGCTTGCGTTGTAAAACTTTGATTAAAAGAGTTTGTAAATGTAATTTGTGTATATAGAACTTATAAATGCTTTCTTGTCCTTTGTAACTCATCTTAGATGAGTATTTATAGTGTCAAAAGAGTAGAGGCTTATCCATGAAGGAAGGAGCCAAAAACTAGCCGTTTGCTACAGTAACAAAAATATATCCGTTTGCTACAGTGAAAAATATAACCGTTGCTACAGTGAGTTTATCCGTTGCTACAGTAAGTCTATCCGTTGCTACGGTGAAACTATTCGTTCCCGTTACTACAGTAGACTTCCCGTTGCTACAGTGAAATCAAAAACTCTTTTTCCAAAAATTGTTTTTCGTGTAAAAAATCTTTTGACACTTTTCTTGAGGTATTATCGAACATAAATCAAGTGCTAATTAGAATCATACTTACACGTTTAATGCTCTAATATACACTTGATTCTTCGAGCTTGCGATAATTGATTTGTTGCTTCTTTTGTTGTCTCGTCGCAAACTACAAATACTTTAACTTAACATTGCGTTAGTATATTAATTAATTTGTGTGTCCTTAATTCATCAAAGCAAGATTTAATGAGCCCTTGGGCCAACAATCTCCCCCTTTTTGATGATGACAACCACAAATTAATTTAAGACAATATGAACATGCAATTTTAAATTAAAGAACAAAGAACAAAGGAGAAGAATTACTCCCCCTATATCTTTGCCGAAATGCTCCCCCTATCGATATGCTACCAAATTGATCATATCAATTTGATTATGGAGCCTCAATGCTCCCCCTACATAAAAGCGTTAGTGCACATGGAGCATAGCAAAGAATCAAAATTGCTCCCTCATATTTTCTCCCCCACATATACATTTTCTCCCCCTTTGTCATTAACAAAAAGGGAAAACAACATCAAAATATTTCTACCAATTAATTAAGGCAAGGAAAATATTTAAGGAGCAAGCATAATGTAAATATTACTTCATAAAAGTAATAGTGCAACAATTATCCAATCCAATAATTATTACAAACCATAAATGCAAATAAGTTTAGAAGTAGAAATGGATAAATAAAAATGCAAAGATTTTTTTTATTTTTATTTTTTTTTTAAATTAATGGCAACACAATTTGAAAAATCTAAAATTTTATTTTTGAAGTGTTTCTGCCGAAGGTTTCATGGTCAGCCTCATGGGTGAGTTCATGCCCATGACCCTGCAATTTTATAGAAGAACGAAAGGTTCATGGTCACCCTCATGGGTGAGCTCATGCCCATATGACGTTCTTACTCAACAAATTTGAAAAACGAAATAGTTCATGGGTAGCATCATGGTTTAATACAGCAAACCATAAACTCAACTATGAGACCAATTTTTCAGCAATTTGAGTTTCAAAATGCATTTTTCTGTAATCAAAACTTCCAGAAAATATCCTTATACAATTAATCAAAGCCTAAAAATCAATTTCAACCCATTTCTCAATGATCAACCATAAATAAATGCGAAAAAGCATAAATAACTATATATATGCATAAATAATTTAGAATCATTTCTCTTAAAAAATTCACATACATAAAACATAGAGAATATTTAGAACATGGATATTATTCAAAATACAAGCATAATATAAATTAAAATTCCTTCAAAAGGAATAGTACAACACTTATTCAACCAAAAAAAAACATCACAAAGCATAAGTGCAAATAGGTTGAAAAACAGAACCTATATTAGAAAATACAAATGTTACAAGGATGTGATCAAAGATGACATTGAGGTGAAGGGCAATGACATGGAGGGCAATGACACTTGGGGCAAACGAACAAATCGACATTTTTTGGACAATTTTGCATGATGAGAAAAGGAAAAACAAAGAGAGAAATCATCAATGCCAAAATTGCCAACATCATCCTTATTTCAAACGATAGCATTTTGAAAGTCCGAGAGAAATTGAAGGATAGACTCTCGGTTTGAGAATTTTGGATATCTCTAGAGGTGTAATCGAAGGGCAATTTAAACACAAAAATTTGCGGCTTAAGGTCTGTGAATTACAACTCGAGGATATGCAATGTCGTTGACTATTATGCCCAACGCATGCAAACGAAGAGATCAAACAAAGTTTAGTAAAATTTGGTCAAGATTTGTATAGATTTTGAAGAGAAAATCTTCCAAAAAGTACTCTAATCATTTGACTCATAAAAAATATCACATCAATTTGATTTCCTCAATGATCAATCACATGAACAAAAGCATACATGCATAGAAAAAAATAGTTCTAACTAAACACGTATATGCACAAGCAAACAAAACAATTTTCGGCAATTTATAGCACATATGATTATGGATTTTAATAACTACCATAATCATTTAACACACGTATATTCATCAGATAAATATTGACATAAAAAATAAGAGTTCAAGGAATACCGATTGCGATTTTTCAACATGTCTAGTTCTTGCTATTTCAACCAAATAGCTTCAATATTTGCAATCGAGCGAAGCCCATCAAAATCAATACGGCTCGAGGTGGTAATTCCCTTGGGCCACCATTCAAACTAAATTCCTACAAGAACAATTCTTTCTAGGCAAATTTATGAGAATTTATACTTGAACAAATGATTAATGTTAGCAATAAAATCAATCATATATATATATATATATATATATATATATATATATATATCATATTTATTGCCAAATGAATTTAGAAAGGAAAAATACTAAATTTTACCAATACCATAACCTTTTCACTTAAGGTTTCCTTTTCAAGTGCCGCGAACACCCGCTATTCAATTTGCTTTTATTTGCAATGGGTTTTCGGCACACCTACAAAACAAATTAGTTTGCTTTTGGTACCCAAACACGTTTGGGTCCTTCTATGTTAGCATAAGTACCATTAGGTACCCAATTTTGTTTTGCAAAAATAAGCCCTTTCCGAATGTAGCAAAAATAAGATAAATGACCAATTTTTTTGCAAAAGCTACATTTATATCTAGGCTTACCATATGAAGGTTTTTGAAAATAATTGTGAGAATTATCATACCAATTTGAAGAGCTAGCATGATAATTGGAAGAACCTTCTTTAACGAAAGAATTTTTAAAATTCTTTTTATGTGAAGAATGGGTAAAACCAATACCCCTCATATCACCATCTCTCTTTTGACCATTCATGCAATCATGGTGACTTTGTTTGCTTTGGACAAATTTTGCTAGAGTAATCTCAAGATGTTTAATCTTTTCTTTTAACTCTACAATTTCTTTGGTAGATTTAGCACAAAGATCACATGTAGAGTTTTTATCTATAGCCTTACTTCTAGCAATATCAAGCAATTTATACTCATTTCTAGTTTCATCCAAAACAAGTTTCAAATCTACATTTTCAATGGTTAACATATTGTTTTCCTCCGTTAAACATTGATTGGATTTTTCTAACTTGCTAACTTCATTTTTAATATTTTCTAGTTCTTTAGCAAGTTTAGAATTCTTCCTAGTAGATTCATTAAAAAGGATAGTTAAATCATGAAAAGCTTCATCCACATTATTATAAGAATTTTCATCATTTAAGGAGTTGCAAGAACTAACCAATTCATTATCATCACTATCCTCATTTGCCATAAGACACATTCGTGCATCCATTGAGAGAAGTAGAAGTCGATGAAGAGCTCTTTTGAGATGCATCACTATCAACGTCGGCATAGAGACACAAATTTGCGACTTCATCTTCGGATGAGGAGTCCAATGGATTACTACTTGATTTTTCATCCTCATCACTCCAAGTGGAAGTAGCTTTAAAAGCTCTTCTAGGATTCTTATGAGTTTCCTTCTTGTCGCTTGATCTTCTTTTCTCATGTCTCCTCTTCTTTTCAAGATACGGACATTCGCTCTTGATATGTCTTGGTTTGTCACATTCAAAACAAACAACATCATTTTTAAATTTTAATTTAGAAGGGTTAGTAGACTCACCTTGGTATTTCTTTTTCCAAAATTTTTTGAGTTTTCTAGATAAAAGGGCAATAGATTCATCATCTTCTTCACGGACTTTGCTTGCAAAAGCAATATTTTTGCTCTTCTCTTTTTCGTCCCCTTCTTCCAAGTTGAATAAATTCAGCTTGTGTTCAAAGGCGGAAAAATTTGATGGTTGCCGAAACCGTCAAAAATAAATGAATACAATTCACCTATGCTCATGCAAATAAGAATAGTAGCAAGTGGTAAAAGGATCGTTCCTCAGGGATTCGGTGGACAATTAAAATTCCTTGTAAATGACAAGATAAGTAACGGGTGGTAAATACCAATATTGATTGTTGTGTTGTAATTGTTTAAGAAACATAAATAGCATGAAACAGTAAAGAAAATGTGATATGTGTGTGTTCAAATGTGGTAAAATTCCCAGTAAGGATTCGACGAAGCACATGAATTAAATTGATTGATCATGGATTCAGGTGTTTTCAAGAACTAACTTATGGGTGGCTATAGAGACCAGGTGTTCACCTAAATCTCCTGCTCTCCTCCTAAACAAGACTAATAAAGAGACACTCTATTAGAAGTCCCTAACCAGTTTAACAATCCTAAGAGACACTCTATAGGATTTAATCAAACGATTGATAATTCACAGGGAGAGACCGATCCCAAGTCTGGGATAAAAATCCTATAAACCTGACTCTATTTGTTTTCTATTCCGATCCGTCAATCAGATAGTTGCCTTCGCATCTCTCTTTACAATGTAGACTCCAAAGTATCAAGAGAAGACTGTATTTAACCAAATCCTATTTGTAGATGATCAGACTTCAAAAGGAATAAGATTAACCTGACATTTAATCAAAACAAACAGAGATATAAGTTGTAATTTAATGGGCGCAATTAGATCTCACAATCAATTATTCATGGCAATGAATCCTCACAAGGAAAATAGAGTTTAGCCAAGCATCATCATAATAAATAAATAAAAGAGATTATAAGCATAAAAGGAATTTAATTAATTAAAACAAAGAAACCAAACAGTGGTTCCTAAGGCAATGTTGCTGCTGCCAAAATCCAAGAAGAAAAGCCAATATTCCGGGGAAAGAGATGATGTTTTTCCTAGTGTAAGTTGGTTGCTGACCGCGCGTCGAACACGTCAAATATAGTAGTGAAATAGTTATGGAATTGGGGGTAGAAATACAACTTATCACTGTCTACAATAGCTTGTAGATGATGGTAAGAGGATCGTCCACAGAGACCTCTAGGAGATGTAATTCTTGAGTTGACTTCCTCGTCACTGAGTTTTGGTTGGTTGTTATCTGAAACTAAAGACAAAACAGAAAGCAATGAAAACAGTTCAAAATATAAAATAGTATTGGCCGAAGTCTAGGCCAAGACTGCGAGCTAGATTGGGAATAAGTCTTGTGATACGGAATTCCAGGTAAGGGCGATGGGTGAGCTTGCGTTCTTATGCATCGATCATGGACTGAAATATGTTCATCTCTTCTTCATAGTACTGCTATAGAGTTGAGGAACTCCTTTTCACTCCTATCTTCCCTCCTCTTCAAACTATCTGGCGGGTACTCCCTCTCCTGATAATCCTAGCCAAGGGACACCTTGCTGGTTAAAGGGTTTATCCGTTTGACTGCTGTCTTGAATGGTTGCTCACCTCTTCAATGGCACAGGGGAAGACAGTACCTAGGCTAAGTTCCTAGGTTGTCAATCTGGTCTCTACCTATTTTACCTATTCTTCTAGTCTGCTCGAGACTAGTCACCTACTCCGTCTAGCCGGCGGGTACTCCCTCTCCTTCTAGACTGGTTACAACTCTTCTCTCCTAGAGAACAAGGATGATCAAACCTTGGCTCTAGTGAGTAAGCGATGGATTAAGTTCAAGAATAAATAAATACAAAGAAAGAGATTGTGAAGAACGGATTGTGTCTCACGATTGCATTAAGAACTTCAGCTCATCACCCTTACCAAGAATGGGGTTTTAGTTACTCATACTCATGGATAAAAGATGAAGAAATTAATTTGCATAAATATCTTAAATCCGAAATAAATTCGGAGCAAGGTTTTTAACAATGGTAAAACTAAGAAAAAAGAATTGCGTAGCTATCTCCTTGAGATCGATTGCCGACAGAGGTGAATAATGTTCAGCTAAAATAGCCATAAGAACCTCTATCCCAATCCAACTAAAACTCCTAAAATATCCTAAAAGATTATTACAATTTAATTGTTCATAAATGGAAACTAAATCGCAATTAATAAAAGAGGGAGATCCCATTCGGGATTCTTCAAAAGATTGGCTTCAGATCCCTCTAAAATAGCGGAACAGCTGCTACGTGCCAGCTGTGAGAGTTCAACTCTGAAAGTACTTCAATCGCTCCAAGCTGCAGTCTGATCGCAAAGGAGTCTTGGCCGAAGTCTAGGCCAAGACGATTCTGGTAAGCGCACTGCGTCAGATACGAACCTGTCTAGGCCAAGATCCAGGCCTAGACTCGAATAACAGCTTCGGCTTTAAACTTCGTGAATTCTTCTCATTCAGCCTCCAAACCAGACCTGATCAAATGTGGGAAATTAAAGGGAATATCAATAGAATTACTGTCCAAAATAACTAGAAAGTGGACAATAAAACATGATGAAATGCAATGCAATCAAACTCCCCACACTTAAACAATGCTTGCCCCCAAGCATACAGACTCAAAGACTCAACAAAAATTAAAAACACATCAAAACAAAACAGACATCCTGACCCCCCGGACTTTCTCATTTTCAGATTGCTTACCCGTCCACTGGATCTGCCAAGACACTTCACTAGAGTACCCAATGCAAGACTAACAAGGAATGATCAATACCCCGAACATACACCTTCCACGTGGTATCAAGACACCCTACTAGATTAGATGATAAAGTATAGGGCAACAAGGTTCACCAAGGATTTGAGTCCCACCAAGTGTCGTCTATCAAAAAGTGCCTAAAGACTGGTGCCATTTAAATCACTTTGACAGAAATTTTTCTTCTTTTTTTTTTCTTTTGTGTCTTTAGCAATTTTTTTCTGACAATTCAAGTGTCTTTTCTATGATAATTTTTTTCTTTTATAGACACGGCACATAGACAGAGCTTGTCCTTTTCAGCGGGGACTTCCACCTTTGCTATGTCTGTCCTATGACATTCCAACACCTTTATTTGTCTCACACTACAAGCAAATAGATCGACACACTCAAATCCGGCAGCAAACCTCATCACCCTAATAGAAATAAAGGTCCTAGCTAGGTGTCCTTACGACCATATGGATGACTAACGTTCCGGGAAACATCAGACTAAATGCCCCTCAGGCATTGATCATTTACGCTCATGTGCATCCCTGTTACTAAAGCATTGTATTCCCTAGCAAGTGTCTACGTGCAATCCCACCAAAAGACTAAACAATCTAAGCAAGAAAACAGGGATTCGGATGTCACAACAAAACAGACTCAAAACATGCATAAAAATACAAATAAAAATCATGCAATGACTGACTCTATACTGGACATATTGACATAAAAATTAAAAATTTAAAACACACTAATTTGACTCACAAAAACAGATACAAAACACACAAACAAACATTCAATATTCACAAAAACACAAGACATATTTAACACCCTCCCCACACTTAAAAGACACAATGTCCTCATTGTGTGGAGAGAAACAAAAGAAAAACAAAACAGAAAAGTAAGAGAAAGGAAAAGTACGACCTGGGGGCAGAAGCAACTCATGTTGCTTGGGTCTTGGGATCTTGGCCAGAGGCTTGGCCTAGATCAGAGGCAGGAGAGTCCTTCGGCTTTGGATCTCTCGGAGCTGGAGGGCGCATTGATGGATTCGGTGGTTTTGCGGGCTGTGGTGCAGGCTCATCTTCCTCATCAGATGACTCCGAATCACTCTCGGAGCTCAAGTTGTCATGGAGATCCTTGAGGAGCTTGAAATGGGCCTGGAGGTGCTGGTAAACGTGGAGGACGTTTGTCCTGGTGAGCTTCATCTGCTCAAGGAGGACGTCCTGCTTCTCATTAAGACACTAGGCCCACTGAGGCGCTACTTCTGCATTGCTGGAGGCGGGAGGCTGGTCTTGACTCTTGTCTTGGCCTAGACGCTCCAGGATTATCTTCTGCTGCTCAAGGATGAGCAGCTGTCGTGCTTGGAATTCCCTGGCCCACGCTGGAGGCTCAATGGTGCTACTGTCAGGAGGATCTTGACGGGCTTCTTGGCCTAGATCATCTGCAGCATCAGGAATGGTGGTGTCTTGGCCAGCGTCTTGGCCTAGATCCTGGGCAAGATTGCCCTCTGCTCCTTCTCCTGGAATGATAATGGGCCGTAGTTTGTACTGCCCTCCATTCTTCTTCGAGAAAATGTGGTCCTGGACCGGCGTGAATCCTGTATTACATGCAACAAACTCTCCTTCCAAATGGAAATGTCCCATTTGGTCGAAGGATCTAAAACCAAGGATTTTCGGGGAACACCATGAATGTAAATCAGAAGCAGCAGGATCTAAATTAGCAGTTTGCATAGCAAGCCAAGTTATCAAAGAACCAAAGATTAGTTTTGTTTTGGACTCACGGGCATGCAACACTTCAACCAAATACAAGCCTAAGTTGACCTTTTTCTTGTGCAAAATGCACCATAACAGAAACAATTCAGACTTGGCTAAATTTCCAGAGACCTTTGTCTTCCCCGAGAGGTTGATAGACAAGACCCTATGGAGCATTCTAAGCGTAGGGTTTAGTATGGCATGTGCCTTAGAATTCCTATCAAATTTTGCATTTTGATCACCCGTAATTTCCCTAAAAGCTACATTATTATCCCAATCAATGGGATAATCAAATATAGCCTCATCACTGTGAGCAAATCCAAGCAAAGCATTAAATTCATTCACAGACAAGTGACTCCATCTGTCACACAACCTAAAATTAACTATTTCGGGGGCTGCAAAATCAGGTTTGTCTCTACCCCTAACATATAAGGCAGGTTCATCAAACCAAAAGGTTGTGTGAAACTCAAGACACAACTCAACATAAGCATCACACTCAAGAGACATAAAAGGTACCCAACCAAGAGCATACACATATTCCCTAATTTTATTCCCTAAAGCCATCTCATTCAAGAAATCAAACTCCAAACGAGCATAAGCAGGAATATCACAGGCATGCATATCACGCAACTTAGATTTATGGTCAGGGGTATCAAATGTTAACCAGCCTTTGAGTGTGTGCAGAGGAGGAAGAGATCGTACCTTAGGAGTCTTGGCCGCAGTTTTGGCCAAGACTAAATCGTTTTCATCGTCCTCATCAGAATCCTCCACGACCGCCTTCTGTTTCCCTTTGCTCTTGGCAGTGGAAGGAGCGGTAGTGGTCTTGCTTGAATTAGGGTTCGGCGGAGGTGGAGACTGAGCTGCAATTGGGGTTTTCGCCGGTTTTTTGGTCGGTGTCTTTTTATGAGCCACCTGCTTGACTCGCCCGGACTTTTTGGTCCGCGCAGTGGCTGGATTTTTCTTCGCCGGAGGTGGCGGTGGTGGTGTGGTAAAAGTAGCGGCGGCGGCAGTGGCAGGAGTGGATTTCTTTCTAGCGGTTGTCGGAGTCGGGTTAGATGCTCCGGTACCTGCCATTTTCTTCAGTAGCCTGCTCTGGCGGCGGCTAGCTCTGTCTCCCGTCGTCGCCGGAGCGGAGGTCTTCATCCTCTTCGCAAGAGGAACCTCATCGGAATCCTCATCGGACACGACAACAGCCCGGTCGCCTCCTTGGACACTCTCCTCTGACTCCTCGGGTAAGTCATCTTCGGAGGACATGGAGTCCTCATCTTCCAGCGCCTCAAGCAGACGACGCGCAGCGGCGGTGGAGTTGGTCGGCATTCCAGTCGGCGCAGCTCCGCGGAGGTCGTCGCTCTCCTCAGGGACGGTTGAAGGCGAAGGACGGATGGGTGCAGTCATTGTTGGAGATGGAGAAGAAGATGAAAGGATTTTCGGATGTTTGGGTTCTTCGCGTACTGTGCGATTTTGATTGGGGAAGAAGAAGGAGAAAGGTTTTATGCTTTTAGCTCAGGTGGGAGAGGTTTAATTTGTACTGGATGTGAGAAGATCGTGTCAGAGTGGGAGAGAATATGCAGAGGTGGTGGTTTTAATTCCCACGCTGCCTAATTAATTCAATTTAATTGAATTTTGGAGCTGTCCGTTCCAAAAGCAATTAAATGACTTAATTTGGCAGAGCTGACACGTGTCCCACTATTTAAAAGAGGCTCTTCACACGCTAGGTAGTCTAGCTCTCAGTCTTAGCCAAGATCTCGGCCAAGACTACTTCCCCACACTTAATTTCCTGCACAAAAACGAAAAATACCCAGAAATTAAATGTGACAAAAAAAACAAATATTTACATCCTAAAATTCTAAAAGACACAAGGGTTGCCTCCCTTGCAGCGCCCTTATTTTAAGTCCTAGGCTTGACTCTCAATTTTCTTCAGTTGTTTTGAGGTGGCTCGTCCACCTTTTCAGAGACTTTTTCTTCCTGAAAATTCTCAAAGAACGGCTTTAATCTCTGCCCGTTCACCTTGAGCTCGGCACCTGTTTTCTCATTCCTAATATCTACTGCACCATGTGGGTAAACGTTAGTAATAACAAAAGGGCCTTCCCAACGAGTTTGTAATTTTCCAGGAAATAATTTAAAACGGGAATTATAAAGAAGAACTTTCTCCCCTGTGTGGAGAGGTTTTCCAATAATTCTCTTGTCGTGGTAAGCTTTCATTCTGACCTTGACAATCAACTGATTGTCATAGGCTAGGTCCCTCAACTCCTCTAGCTCGTGGAGTTGTAATTTTCTTTCTTGGCCAGCCTCATCATAACTTAGGTTGCATTTTCGTATTGCCCAATACGCTTTGTGTTGCAATCCTACTGGCAAGTGACATGTCTTCCCGTAAACTAGCTTGTACGGTGTCATCCCGATTGGTCCTTTGTAAGTCGTTCTACAGGCCCACAACGCGTCATCTAACCACTGGCTCCAATCGCGTCTGTCTAGGCCTACTGTCTTGGCCAAGACTGACTTCACCTCTCTATTTGACACTTCGGCTTGGCCGTTTGTTTGAGGGTGATAGGCTGTGGATACCCTATGTGTGATGCCATATTTCCTGAAAAGAGAAGTTAAAATCTTGTTGCAGAAGTGGGTTCCTCGATCACTAATGATCCCTCGAGGAATCCCAAATCTGTGTAAGATATTAGTTTTAATAAAGGAAATAACAGTCCTAGCATCATCATTTTTAGTGGCTTTCGCCTCTATCCATTTTGATACATAATCCACAGCTAAAATAATATATCTGTTACCAAAAGAAGTAGGAAAAGGTCCCATAAAATCTATGCCCCATATATCAAATATTTCACAAGAAAGAATAAAATTCATAGGCATTTCATTTCGAGAACTAATGTTTCCCACTTTTTGACATGCCGAACAAGTTTTACAAAATAGAGCACTATCCTGAAAAATTGTTGGCCAATAAAAACCAGCCTCTAAGATTTTTAGGGTTGTTCTTCTCGCGCCAAAGTGGCCTCCACATGCTTGGGAATGACAGAATTCAAGTATGGATTTTGTTTCATTTTGAGGTACACACCTCCTTAGCAATTGATCGGATCCTATCTTCCATAAATATAGATCATCCCAAACATAATACTTACTGTCATGCTTGACCTTTACCTTCTCATAGGTAGTCATGTCACCATAGTGTTTACCTGTTGCTAGGTAATTCGCTATTTCAGCGTACCATGGTCGCGGGTTTGGCTGGAGTCTAGGCCTAGACTCCGGGCTAGAAAGTGCGACAGAAAACAGCTTCTCATCTGGAAATTCTGCTTTGATCTCGTTTGTGTCTCCCTTTGCTAGGCAACGGCTTAGATGATCTGCTACAAGATTTTCCCTTCCACTCTTGTCCTTAATTTCCAGATTGTGCTCCTGCATAAGAAGAATCCAACAGATTAATCTTGGTTTAGCATCATGCTTAACCAAAAGATATTTCAATGCGGAATGATCTGAAAATACAATAATTTTAGTGCCCAATAAATAAGATCTAAATTTTTCCAGGGCAAAAACTATTGCAAAGAGTTCTTTTTCAGTTGTGGTATAATTCCGTTGGGCATCATCTAGCATCTTCGATGCATAGTAGATGACGTGGGGGTCTTTCCCTTTCTTTTGGCCAAGAACCGCGCCAACAACAGCATCACTTGCGTCGCACATCAGTTCGAACGGCAAGCTCCAATCTGGTGGTTGGATGATTGGTGCTGTGGTCAGTCGTTCCTTCAGCTCTTCGAAGGACTTCTTGCACGCTTCATTGAAGTCGAACTCCACCTCTTTTTGTAGTAACTTGCACATTGGTTCAGCCACCTTTGAGAAGTCTTTAATGAACCTACGGTAGAAACCTGCATGACCAAGAAAACTACGAACCTCACGCAAGCATGAGGGGTAAGGCAAGTTCTTGATAGTGTCAATTTTGGCTTGATCAACCTCAATGCCTTTCTTAGAGACTACATGTCCAAGGACAATCCCTTGGTCTACCATAAAATGGCACTTTTCAAAGTTTAAGACTAAACATGTATCAACACATCTTTTTAAAATATTTTCTAAGTTATGTAAGCATTGATCGAAGTCATTACCATACACGGTAAAGTCGTCCATAAACACTTCGATACTTCTCTCGACATACTCAGAAAATATGCTTACCATGCACCTTTGAAAGGTGGCTGGCGCATTGCAAAGCCCAAACGGCATGCGCCTATAGGCAAACGTTCCAAATGGACAAGTGAACGTTGTCTTTTGTTGATCTTCGGGAGCAACGGGGATTTGGTGAAACCCCGAGTATCCATCTAGGAAACAGTAGTGAGACTTTCCAGTAAGTCTCTCTACCATTTGATCGATGAAAGGCAGCGGGAAGTGGTCCTTCCGAGTGACTTGATTCAGCCTTCGGTAGTCAATACATACCCTCCGTCCGTTTTGAATTCTGGCTGTTCTTTGAGCGCCATCTTCTCCTTCGATCACTGTTGTTCCAGTCTTCTTAGGGACTACCTGCACAGGAGATACCCAATTACTATCTGAGATAGGATAAATAACACCCGAATCTAACAACTTAATTATTTCTTTCTTAACAACTTCCATCATAGGAGGGTTTAATCTCCTCTGGGGTTGCCGAATGGGTTTCTTATCCTCTTCCACATGTATTTTGTGGGTACAGATGTTAGATGATATCCCCTTAATGTCTGCCATCGTCCAGCCAATCGCCTCTTTGTTTTCCTTCAAGACAGCTATCAATTTATCTTCTTCTTCTCTTGATAGCTTGGCTGAAATTATGACGGGTAGTGTGTCATCTAGGCCTAGATAGGCGTACTTCAAGTGACCTGGTAGGGATTTCAATTCTAACTGTGGTGCCTGCACAACAGAAGGTAGAAATTTAGGACTCGTTGATTGCACATATTGACAATTAACTACTCTTCTTCTTTTGTTGGCAGTCTTGGCCGGCGTCTTGGCCAAGATCGAGGCCAAGACTAAGTCTTCTTCTTCTTGTTCGGCCAAACTGTCCACCATTTGTTGGAGTTCCTCCTGATCCCCAGTGCGGTCTTCTAGCTCTGGCAGTGTTTGAGTGGAAATTCCCCTGGTCAAAACATACTCAAGGGGATCGTTATGATTAATGTCAGCTATTTCTTCTGTAATTGGATCCAAAACATCCAAAAAACTAACACATTGCAAGTCGTTTGGGTGTTTTAAAGCATCTGAAATGCTGAACTTAATTGTTCTTCCACAAAATTCCAGAATTATGCTTCCTTCGAAGCAATCTATCTTTGCTTTTGAGGTCCTTAGGAAAGGTCTTCCTAATAAAATGTCAGTGGTACAAGATGGCAATTGAACATTCATCTCAACTATATAAAAATCAACTGGATAGATAAAATCATTTACCATTACCAGGACATCAGTCACTACACCTTTAGGTCGGATGATTGTTCGATCAGCTAATTGTATCACCAAATCAGTCTCCTTCATGGTTCCAATTTTCAAGGTTTCAAATTCACTTAGAGACATTACATTGATACCAACCCCTAAATCACAAAGGGCTTTCTCAATGATTTTGTTCCCTATTTGGCATGGAATTGTGAAGGTTCCTTGATCCTTGCACTTCTCCGGGAGTTGTTGTACTGCTGAAACGTTGTTGGATAAATTTATCCTTTCTACACCTGCAATTTTCTTTTTATTAGTGCACAATTCTTTAAGTAATTTAGCATAAGAAGGGAATTTTGCAATTAAATCCAACATTGGAATATTCACGGCTATTTTTCCAAAACCAGTCATGAAATCCCTCATTTCATCTTGTCTTTTTTCTTTTGAAGATCTCGGGGGAAATGGTGGAGGAATTTCTATGATCTCCTCCTTCTGTTTTGGCTTTCCCGAAACAGTCTCTTCTTTTTCTGGTTCTGCTGTAACGGTAGTCTTGGCCGGAGTCTTGGTCGAGACTACTTCTGGTTCAGCTTCTTCTTCCTCATCCTCTTCCACATCTTCTGAAGCGATTTTCTTTATTTCCTCATCTGTCTTCGCTCCTTTCCTTTCTGGCAACACCACTCCACTCCTCAAACTTATAGCACTCACATTATGGGCTGGATTATTTACCGTAGTAGGAGGTAATTTTCCTTGATTTGCTATTTGAGTGATTTGCTTTTGTAGCTCCGCCAAGCTAGTCTGTGTGGACTGCATGTGATTTTTCTGCAGCTCCATCAGCTGCTTGAGCGTGTCCTCCACTGAAGGGCCAGTAAGCTGCAAAGGTCTAGGGGCAGGCGGTAGTTGAGGTAAAGGAGGTTGGCCTGGCTCTTGGCCTAGATTCGGGCCAAGATTCTGATTCTGAGGTCGTGGAACGAAATGCTGGAAGTTGATAGGAGGTTGTTGTTGCTGCTGGGGTACACCTTGATTCTGATTCTGATTTGGAGGGACTGGATCTCTCCATCTGAAGTTTGGGTGTGATCTCCATGCGTATTGGTTGCTTCCTTGGGGATAGTTTTGCATGCTACCTTGGTTCTGTGGATATGCGGCGTTGACCTGAATTATCTCTTCTGGGTGCTGGACCATATAACAGTTGTTGGTCTGATGGTCTTGTTGCTGGCATATCCCACATACCGTGGCTATTTGCTCTTGATTTCCCGAAGTCATTGAACCTGAAATATTAACAGAAATGGTTTTAATCATATCGGTTAAATCATTTAATTTTTGTTCAACATTAAGCGAATTTAGAGAAGAAGGAGAAGCATTTCTATCCGAAATGGTATTATTTTGGCAGTTGTCTGCCAACGTTTGGAGCAACATCTTTGCTCTTGTGACTGTTAAATCTTGCAATGCTCCACTTGCGGCTGAATCCACTTTTTCCTTGCAACTTGGGAGCATCCCATCATAGAAATATTGTATCATAGTGTTGTCTGCTACGCCATGAGTGGGGCAGACTTCTTGCAAATCTCTGAACCTTTGATGATACTCAGAGAAGCTTTCTCCGCTTCTTTGTTGTATAGCGGCCATATCTTTCCTAGCTATGCCAGCCTTCGTGGCATTCCAGTACTTGTTGAGGAACATGGTGGACATCTCAGCCCATGTGTTGATGGTATTATGAGGCAGACTGTAAAACCAGTTCTGAGCTCCCCTTTCTAGAGAGCTTGGAAAGGCCTTCAGCTTCGCCCTCTCCATGGTTACCGTAGTGGGTTTCATGATGTCACACTGAACATGTAAGTTTCTTAAGTGCTTGAATGGATTCTCGTTGGAATGGTCGTAAAACTTGGGGAGGTTGGCCACCATGTTGGTCTTTATGGACCAATCATTGGCCAATGGAGGGAGATTGATGCAGGAAAAGGTCTCCTGCTCAGCTGTTTTATTCAGCTCCCTCATTGTCGGTTCTGGTTGCTGGTCCGCCATGTCTTGGTCTGAATCTAGGCCAAGACCGTGGTCTAGACTATATTCTGATCCGGAATTAGAACCTTCTGATCCGCTTTCTTCTTGGGCTGCCCTTAGTCGAGCTTGCCTCCTTAGCTGTGCTTCGGTCCTAGTGAGATTGGGATTGATGGGTAACAAATCTTGTTCTCTACTTGAGGACCTGGTCATCAACTCTCATAAAATAATAATAAAACAAAAACTACAAATACCGTTAGAGATCCCCGGCAACGGCGCCAAAATTTGACCGCGCGTCGAACACGTCAAATATAGTAGTGAAATAGTTATGGAATTGGGGGTAGAAATACAACTTATCACTGTCTACAATAGCTTGTAGATGATGGTAAGAGGATCGTCCACAGAGACCTCCAGGAGATGTAATTCTTGAGTTGACTTCCTCGTCACTGAGTTTTGGTTGGTTGTTATCTGAAACTAAAGACAAAACAGAAAGCAATGAAAACAGTTCAAAATATAAAATAGTATTGGCCGAAGTCTAGGCCAAGACTGCGGGCTAGATTGGGAATAAGTCTTGTGATACGGAATTCTAGGTAAGGGCGATGGGTGAGCTTGCGTTCTTATGCATCGATCATGGACTGAAATATGTTCATCTCTTCTTCATAGTACTGCTATAGAGTTGAGGAACTCCTTTTCACTCCTATCTTCCCTCCTCTTCAAACTATCTGGCGGGTACTCCCTCTCCTGATAATCCTAGCCAAGGGACACCTTGCTGGTTAAAGGGTTTATCCGTTTGACTGCTGTCTTGAATGGTTGCTCACCTCTTCAATGGCACAGGGGAAGACAGTACCTAGGCTAAGTTCCTAGGTTGTCAATCTGGTCTCTACCTATTTTACCTATTCTTCTAGTCTGCTCGAGACTAGTCACCTACTCCGTCTAGCCGGCGGGTACTCCCTCTCCTTCTAGACTGGTTACAACTCTTCTCTCCTAGAGAACAAGGATGATCAAACCTTGGCTCTAGTGAGTAAGCGATGGATTAAGTTCAAGAATAAATAAATACAAAGAAAGAGATTGTGAAGAACGGATTGTGTCTCACGATTGCATTAAGAACTTCAGCTCATCACCCTTACCAAGAATGGGGTTTTAGTTACTCATACTCATGGATAAAAGATGAAGAAATTAATTTGCATAAATATCTTAAATCCGAAATAAATTCGGAGCAAGGTTTTTAACAATGGTAAACTAAGAAAAAAGAATTGCGTAGCTATCTCCTTGAGATCGATTGCCGACAGAGGTGAATAATGTTCAGCTAAAATAGCCATAAGAACCTCTGTCCCAATCCAACTAAAACTCCTAAAATATCCTAAAAGATTATTACAATTTAATTGTTCATAAATGGAAACTAAATCGCAATTAATAAAAGAGGGAGATCCCATTCGGGATTCTTCAAAAGATTGGCTTCAGATCCCTCTAAAATAGCGGAACAGCTGCTACGTGCCAGCTGTGAGAGTTCAACTCTGAAAGTACTTCAATCGCTCCAAGCTGCAGTCTGATCGCAAAGGAGTCTTGGCCGAAGTCTAGGCCAAGACGATTCTGGTAAGCGCACTGCGTCAGATACGAACCTGTCTAGGCCAAGATCCAGGCCTAGACTCGAATAAACAGCTTCGGCTCTAAACTTCGTGAATTCTTCTCATTCAGCCTCCAAACCAGACCTGATCAAATGTGGGAAATTAAAGGGAATATCAATAGAATTACTGTCCAAAATAACTAGAAAATGGACAATAAAACATGATGAAATGCAATGCAATCAGTTGCTATATATTAGCAATCAACCCAATAATTCAAATTTCAAAAAGAAATAAAATCTAACTAGATAAATTGTTTTAATCTCCTCCTAACAAAATAGGAGATTCTCTGACAATGAGACTTCTAGCTGACTGGACATAATTCTTCTAAAAAGAGAAGACAGCTGGCTCATTCTGACAATTTCAGCTTCTGATTCAAAACAGCTCTCAACTTGGCGATTTCAGCTCCTAAAGAATGTTTCGCTTCTCGGCAACATAATCTGTAAAAAGGAGCGGAAAACCCAATAATCAGCAGTATCATCATCATAAAATAGGCGTAAAACGATGATGATAACAAGACATTTGGCATTCAAACACGGTGAGAGAGCTTACAACTTGCGTGAATGTAGGTTTTGTTTCCAATTCGTCAATGGCTGCGGTTTTTGCTATCCACTTGCTAGGAAGGATACTCAAAATCTTCCGAACCATCTCATCATTTGTTGGAGTAAATCCAAGATTACTCATAGCATTGCACAAATTTTGAAGCCTTGTGCTAAGATCATATATAGACTCACTCTTGTTCATCTTGAACAATTCGTATTCATGCTTGAGTTGGTTGAGTCGAAGATCCCGAATTTGAGTAGTCCCTTCGTGAGCCATTTGAAGAGTTTCCCATACATCCTTTGAAGTTTTGCAGCCACTAATGCGATTGTACTCACTTGGAGATATAGCACAACACAAAGCATACATTGCTTTACATTCCATAGATTGTCTTGTCTTTTGTCCAGCGCTCCATTTTTCGTAAGGAAGAAGTTTTATTGATGTTGAATCGGATGGTTCCGTTGGAGAAACATATCCATTTGTAACACAATCCCACATATCCGACTCTTGAGCACCCAAATAATATCTCATCTTCATCTTCCAATGTAAATAATTGTTGCCATCAAGATATGGTGGTCGGTTGGTTGCAGTACCTTCTCTATGCACCAAGAATCCCTCTTGAGCCATATTTGATCTTCACTTGAGGTGATTAAACCTTGTAACAAGTGACCTTGCTCCGCTACCAATTGATAAAACAATAATCCCGGCCTAGAGGGGGGGTGAATAGGCAATAAAAATCGCACACAAAATGTAAGGAAAAATAGCAAAAACACAAGGAGTTATAGTGGTTCCAATTCACAATCCGAATTGTACTCCACTACCTACGAGCTTCACCCTTAGGATTTTCTAATGCAAACACCTTTGCTATTACCTTGAGCTTTTACGGGTTCAGCTCACAACCTTACACCGTAGTTTTTGCGGGCTCAAATACAACCTTACACTTTGGTTTTTACGGGCTCAACCACAACCGTTTTACAATCCTCTTTCAAGGTAAGGATTGAAGAACCTTCACAATTTGAATTAATAATATTTGCAACAAATAATTGGTGTACAAATAATAAATGTATGATTCAAAATAACACCAATAAATGAACAATATTACCTCAAGAAGAAAGCGATCCAAACTCGAATTAAAAGACGCAAGAATGGTTGAAAACCGATATGTGAAGCTTGCGTTGTAAAACTTTGATTAAAAGAGTTTGTAAATGTAATTTGTGTATATAGAACTTATAAATGCTTTCTTGTCCTTTGTAACTCATCTTAGATGAGTATTTATAGTGTCAAAAGAGTAGAGGCTTATCCATGAAGGAAGGAGCCAAAAACTAGCCGTTTGCTATAGTAACAAAAATATATCCGTTTGCTACAGTGAAAAATATAACCGTTGCTACAGTGAGTTTATCCGTTGCTACAGTAAGTCTATCCGTTGCTACGGTGAAACTATTCGTTCCCGTTACTACAGTAGACTTCCCGTTGCTACAGTGAAATCAAAAACTCTTTTTCCAAAAATTGTTTTTCGTGTAAAAAATCTTTTGACACTTTTCTTGAGGTATTATCGAACATAAATCAAGTGCTAATTAGAATCATACTTACACGTTTAATGCTCTAATATACACTTGATTCTTCGAGCTTGTGATAATTGATTTGTTGCTTCTTTTGTTGTCTCGTCGCAAACTACAAATACTTTAACTTAACATTGCGTTAGTAGATTAATTAATTTGTGTGTCCTTAATTCATCAAAACAAGATTTAATGAGCCCTTGGGCCAACAAAATATTCATAAAAGTTCACAATCATCAACTAAATAAAGGAATATAATTTTCTCGAAATCACTCTCTCAATAATCACTTTGCAATGAAAGTTATTTACTAAGAGTTATATTTAGAGAATCAAATGACAAGTAAATATCGATTTTAGGGTAGAAAAAACTAGTGTAAGTTACATACAAAATCATAGTCTTGAAAATCTTTCACTTAGGCCCATGTAATCTCAAATTTGTATTTCAAATTTTATAATTTTCTAAAAGTTGCAGGTAAAAAAAACTCAAAAAAAGATGCCAACAATTGAAAAAATTACGAAAAATGTAATAAAGATGGCAGGGCCTAAGTTAACATTTTAATATTTTTGCAATTTAATTTATATTCTGTCCCTTTTTATTAATTTGTATCAATTATTTCCATTAATTTATTCATTTTTTTCAATATGTACTTTACCATATTTGTTTATGTCTTCCTCTAATTTCATAATTTTATTTTACAATTTTTAACCATTTTTTTTGAAATTCTTAAACAAATTTATAGTTTTTTAATTCGCTATTCTAAAAATATTACTATCGAAGAAATGGTAAAATTCATTTATGTATTTGTAGCACAAGTTAAAATAAACCATTACGTTTGTAGTTATGCCAAATAAGTCATTGTATTTGTCAACTCGGTCAATATTGACCACTAATTTCTAAAAATAGTAATGTATTATTTGACACATTACAAACGAAATGAGAGACCCTCGCTTTTTCCTACTAGAAAAATAGGGAGATTACTTTAAATAACATATAATTTTTATTTGAAAAATATAATTACTTTTGATTGTGGATAAAATTTTAAGGTATCAATTGATGTATTATTATTTTAAGTAATAGTTGTCTATATTGACTAAACAAATACAGTAATTTATTTTACTCAACTATAAATATATTGATTTGTTTTGAGTTGTGTTAGTAAATTTTACCCTCTCTTTTTTTTTGGGTCAAAAACATGTGCTGCTTAATCTAATCTTGCTCGTTCTTTCGCATTGCATGTGTTTATTCATCTAACGGAGGGGATTTTGTAAGACACCAAGTGCGGGCAGGCGAGATGCACAAACATAGAGCCCAAGCAGAGAATCTCTAAACTAACCTCGATTATCAATCCTCAAATGACCAAAATACCCTAAACTGATGATTTGGCAGTTTCTCATCCTTCGGTCCCTAAAACCTCTCCAACACTATCCCCGCAGGGTGCAATAACTTCCAAAACCCTAACCCTTTTGTTTCTCACACACTTTTATTTCATCTCACCTCTCCAAAAACAGAGCAAAGGGCACTAGGGTTTTAGCCAATCGTAGGAACACAGGAGCGCACACAGTTAATTTTAGGAATAGGATTTTTCTGTGTACAGAAACAACGAACAAAATGGTTGCCGACTGCAAAGGGAAGAAGCAGAAGGTATCAGCAGCAGAAAAAGGAGAGGATGAGAATAGCCAACCTGATGAAGAGCTTGTCCTGTCCATTGAAAAGCTTCAAGAGATCCAAGACGAACTTGAGAAGGTAATTTCATTATTTGTAGATAGACTTACTATGTTTTGTGTTTATAGAAGCTAAATTTACTATTTTTTCAACTTCTTGTGTTGTCACGAGAGAATTAAAGTGATGGGCATGTTTGGTTTTAACAAACATCAGACCCAGATGGTAGAATTGTTGTTGGTTGTTGTTGTTAGAATTTTGAAATTTTATTTGCCGTGAGCCATCTTTCCAGGTGTCTTATGTGTCTTTGTGTCGTGTGCTTTTAGATTAACGAGGAGGCGAGTGATATGGTCTTGGAAGTTGAGCAGAAGTATAATGAGCGTCGAAAGCCAGTCTATGATAAGAGGAACGGAATTATCAAATCCATTCCTGACTTCTGGTTGACTGCCGTAAGTAATCTATTTCTTCTGTTTGCTTGATAGAATTTATAATTTATTGGATGGTTTTTTGTTTGAGTTCCCCTGATGCTAAACTGAGTTCTTATTTGTTTTATGCAGTTCTTAAGCCACCCGGTTCTCAACACTCTTTTGGGAGAAGAGGATCAGAAGGTTTGGTTCTATTCCTACTTGGGTTGAAATTGGAAATCAACTTGTGTGCTTGTTTTTTATTATTTCTCCACTGGCTTTGTCTGTTTGGTAATCTTGCTTGTTTATTCACAGATATTTAAACATTTAACTTCTCTGGATGTGGAGGACTCTAAAGATGTGAAATTGGGTTACTCTATAACTTTTGTGAGTCTATTGCACCTTTTCACTTCATGTTCTTATTTTGTGAACTATTAACCTACATTTTTTGAATCAGATCAATGAGGAATTTTTCTTGTTTTCAGTGACAGTATCCATTGAATAATTTCTGATATTGATAATTGTTTTTTGTTTTTTTCCCCAGAAATTTGAGCCCAATCCTTATTTTGAGGAGACAGTGCTTACAAAGACTTTCACTTTCCTTGATGATGGAACAACCGAAGTCACTGTGACACCAATCACCTGGAAAGAGGGCATGGTAAGTGTCCTTGTCTTTCAATGGTAGACAAATCTAAGCTCCATTTATCTTAGTTTCTAAGTTTTGTTTCTTTATAAAGGAGCTGCCAAATGGAGTTAATCATGAGAAGAAGAAAGGGAACAAGAGGACTTTGTCTGATGAAAGGTTTGTACTCAGACATAGAAACAAATGTGATAAGATCTACCAAAATGTTCTCTTTTTAGTAAACTACTACCATTACAAAAGTTACACAAATAAAGTGAGAACTTGACAATTTTTAAATTTTTTTTGGTTGTTATGCTTATTGATTCTTCCATGATCAATATCATGTTTTTTCCATGGTTTCTATGAAGATGTGTTGATAAGTTTAATCTTTGTTTTCCTTCTGTGAAGCTTCATCTTGGTTTAGCTGAATGCTTATATATCTTAAGTGCCAAATAAATAGATCTGCCTTTTTTTTGGCTTATGCTGAATGCTTATATTCTCTTAAGTGGTTTTGTGCATGGTTATTGTTTGCTGTGTACTCCTTAGGCCTCATCATTTTAAAGGTTTGAGAATGGCTTCTCTGTGTTGGAGCCTTTTATGGATTCTCCTTCGCTATTGATTTTGTGCTTGCGGGGTACAGCAGTGGTTGTAGAGCTCCATATTGGATGGAATTCTTTTCTGCTTGGTTTCTTTATACGTTATCTCAGGACTTGGAATCTAACCTCGTTTATTGGTTCTTTGAGTTACATGTTTGTTTGCTTTCATTCCGTGCCAGATTTTTTAACCAGAAGAAAATGTTTATTTCATGTGGTTACATGAATCTTTTGTACTTTGTCACAAGTCTTGTCTACCTAACCTTCCATGGTTCTATAAGCTCACATTATTCCAAGTACTTGCCATTTTATGCGATTTGTAATTCACTACTTCACGCACTTATCATGCTTCGCCTTAAAATTTGCCTTTGATGGAATGCAGCTGCTTTTTTAGATGGTTTAGTAATACTAAACAAGACTTGATGGATGAGATGCAGGATGAGGTTTGTTCTATGTACTTTTGGAGATAATAAGTAGATTTTTTGTCGGTCAGTGCAAACTTCTTATGATATGTTGTTGAAAATTGTCATTTAAAATTGCAGATCGCAGAATTGATTAAGGAAGACTTGTGGCCTAATCCACTCTCTTATTTTAACAATGTAATGTATTTTCTTTATGTTGTTATACTTTAGTTTTTTTACAAATGAAATTTGCCCGAACACAAGTTTCACTTCCCACTTCTCAATCTCAATCTTAGGAACAAGATGAAGAAGGTTTTGATGGGGAGGAAGCTGATGATGAGGTAATTTTTTCTTAGTATTTTATAATTTCATAATGTTTTTTAGACAATAAGTTACACTCAGATTAACTGTATTTCCTTGCATCCATTGATTGTAGCCCTTCTGATATGGTAACTAATTGTATTCTATACTCTTACCAGCACAAAACATCCGGATAAGCTTTAATGAATTTGATGAATAAGTGGAAGAGAGTGGATTAGGTATATGGGGTGATATATGTCTATCCTCATGAAGTCCATCTCTGAAATGAATATGTTGGGGGTTGAATTAGGAATGGTTCTAGTGTGTAGTCAACAGTTTGAATGTTTTTTGGTGGCTGAAAATGGCTGAAAACAGTGATCTAGGTTAATATAATGACCAGTAGGACGGCCATGTAACTCCATGGAGGAAGAACCAGACTCCCATGCTTTACAGTAAAACTGGTCTTAACATGCTAATTATATGCTGTCCTTTTGATAAAACATGTAGTTATATTCTGTTCCATCTTAACAAGTTCATCTTCTCAGTGTTGTTTTTAAATTGAAACAAACTTATCATGCCAAGTCCCGTCTGGGGGGAGTGGAGGGGAGGTAGTTAGGAATGGAGAAGTCACACAATGAGCTAAAAAGGAATGGTAAACATACTCAAGGGGTAACTGGTTGCAGGTATCCATGCTTGAGGGACCAGTTTGGTGTAGTAAACGTGTGGTGTAATATTGAGAGACTTTATCAACCTACCCTAAAATAATTTTATTAGTTTTGTTTATAATCTTACATTAATGATTTGTGTGTTTGTAGATAGCTTTTACCAAACTCTTCTAGGGTCAGTGAATAAGTAGAGTGAAAGTGTGAACATGAATCAACTTGCAATTTCGCGCAATTTAGGCCACCCAAGTGAAGTAATTGTTGGAAGAAACCTGAATTGAGGATTTTTGCAATGTTTCATAAGTTTACGGACCACAGTGAGTTTGAGCTGACCTTGCATCATATTCCACTTGTATAAGAGTGTGGGTGTGTCTTTATATTGTTGTGTGACAATTTTCAGTGTCCTTAAGAGTTGTGTTTCAGTTAGTGTAGCCCTCTTAAGATGTTCTAAGTGCATGGTTGCAACATCTTTGGAGGGTCTTAACTGCATACTTGAGAAGCTATTGAAGAGATGCACCTCTGCTTTTAATTCAAATACTCAGTACGCCCATGCATATTAGGAGTAGATCACATACATATTTGGACTAGGAATGTAACGGTAAAAACATATTAGGGTTTTAATGAACTTTTTTCATTCTGTAAAATTTCCAAATGACAGGATAAGGAGGATGATGATTCCGACGAGGATGATGATGAGCAAGATGATGATGAAGAGGATGATGAAGAAGATGGTGACGATGCAGGCAAATGAGTTCTCCGATGACTGTTTTATTTGCATCAGCTTTCGGATTTTGAGTAATAGCTTTGTGTAAAGTGGTATCTAAAGGTTGTTGGTATCAAGAGATAGGGTACATTGTGGTATTTTGCTTTATTGTTTGTGTAGGGCCGTAGGCGACGACTGACTAGTACTATGCTGAGTCAATGGTTTTTTAACTTTGTTGTTCCAATGAATGGCCTTTATTTTGTTTTATGCTGGTGATAATCTGGTTTCTAGATAACTAGTGGTAGTTGGCATGCCTCAGTCGTGTTTTGTGGTGGATCTTGGCTTCTCGCTTAAAGAACATAGAGTAAACCTAGTTGAGTCTTGAATATCTTGATTCACCTGCATGCTTCAAAATGTTACACAAAAGATTGGAACTTGGCTTCTTACTGTTGCCTCTTTGTACCACAAAAAAAGAAGAGAGCTGGGCTGGTTGGTTTCACAAAATAAGCAAAATCTTTGTCGCTCTCGGTGGTAAAGAAAGAGTTGTTCATTTGTAAATTAGTACTCTTTCTCGTTAAAAAATGACGAATTAAAAAAATGATTAATTTATGTTTGTTTTTTAATATATTTTTATCCAATTGTTCTAATTTTTTGAAAGATAAATGGGTATTATTAATTATTTTCTCCACGGACCATATGTCATACTCCCTCTTTCCATAATTAATAAACGCGTGTACCGTAGATATATTTTTCTCGTTTCTCGAGACGCGTAGATGCGTCTATTAATTATGGACAAAGGGAGTATTACCCGTTTCCTAATTCTAGAATATAAATTAATGAGCTGTGCTGCAATTTATACTTAAACAAGCAGATAGATATGAGTAAACCAGAATCTGAGATGAGTAACTCAAGAAGTTGATGTCTCTCCTTTCTTCAGAGAAGTTGATGATGATGATGACGGCGAGGCTGCTGCTGCAGGGAGAAAAGAAGCCTTGAAAATTATAGGTGAAGCTTGCTCTGAGTATGGATTCTTCCAAATCGAGAACCATGGCGTTCCCGTTAGTCTGATGAGCCAAGCCCTCGAGCTCTCCAAGACATTTTTCGACTACCCAGACGAGGAGAAGAAGAAATCAAGTCCTGTTCCTGGTGCACCTCTTCCTGCTGGTTATAACAGGCAGCGACAACATTCTCCTGACAAGAATGAGTACATCTTGATGTTCCCACCTGCCTCTCCCTTCAACATCTGCCCACCAAATCCACCTCAACTCAGGTATACACGTTTTCCGGCCTCTCTCTGTCCTTCCCGCTGGAGATTAAACTCGTTTAAACATAATCTGGCCTTAAAAGGGTGTGTCTGTTGAATCATGATTCAGACTGGAGCACTAAACTAAAAGTAGACAAGTGCCTTACCATCGGAGCATAACCAATATTTTTGTTTGAGCATTGCTCACTCAGTTTGAGTTGTTGGCATATGAGAATGTTGAGTAAATCTTGGAAATATTCCTTTTAATGGTGAATAATTAATTTGATGGTTTGATTTATATATTTTGATAGGGAGGTGCTGGAGGAGGTGTTCACTCACTTAGTAAGGGTGGGGTCCCTAATGGAGCGGATCTTGAATGAATGTTTGGGTCTTCCTCCCAATTTCTTGAGGGAATTCAACCATGACAGGAGCTGGGATTTCATGGCAGCCTTGCGTTATTTTCCGGCAACCGAAGCGGAAAACAACGGCATCACAGAGCATGAAGATGGTAACATTGTGACATTTGTTTTCCAAGATGAAGTTGGAGGGCTTCAAGTTCGGAACGAGGATGGGGAATGGATCCCAGTTACTCCTACAACAGGCACCATTGTTGTCAATCTTGGTGATGTTATCCAGGTACTCTGCTTCTATATTTTGCAACTCTTTTTACCTAAAAGAATGTTGTCTTTTGTCTATCAAAAGATAGAGAACACTCGAGAGAGAATATATAAAAGTTAATTTCTGCTTTTGTCACAATCTTCCTGTCCATTTGGCTTTGTTGTTTTCTAATCATAACTAATGGTTTTTCTAAGCAAATATCTGGAAACAAAAACAAGATGGACAAGAAAACAAAAGTTGTTACAAATTTCCTTATTTTAATTTGGTTGCTATGCTAATAATACACATATGAAAAGACACAAAACTTGATTAATGGTCATTTTAATTACTTTTTTTTTTCCTTCAATAATAATTATTATCATGACAAATTGAAAAATGAATAAATGAGGTGATGAGCAACAAGAAGCTGAAGAGTGCAAACCATAAAGTGGTGAGGCCGAAGGACAAAAGCCGGCATTCTTATGCCTTCTTCTACAATTTGCATGGAGATAAATGGATTGAGCCATTGCCGCACTTCACCACAGACATTGGGGACCCACCAAAGTACAGAGGCTTCTTTTACAAGGACTACCAGGAGCTGAGGCTGAGGAACAAAACCCATCCGCCTTCAAACCCAGAAGATGTCATCCACATCACTCATTATGCCATCACGTACCCTTGATTCTTATATATGTTTGTTTTACAAACAGACAATAACTTATGATTTGTGTAATCATGGTAACGTTGGCTGTTGCTCCACCACCACTCGTCATCGGCGGCGCTCTCTGTCTCCTTCTCTTCTGTTTCTCCACCCGCTAACCCTCAACACCTTAAGTTAATCCCTTCCTCCCCTCTTTAATTCTGGGTTATCTTTCTCTTTTGAATCTTCTTCCTCTCCTCTTTTTAATCCTCTTCTATTAGATGCCTTAGAGTTGTGATTTTTATTGCAATTTTTGTTATGTATATCAGGATGGAAGAAATTGCTAGGATTGATGGAATAACTGTTGTAAAATATTACAAAGTTAGTAATGGTCATGATTTGCATTATCATTCTCCGGCCGGTTATAATCCTCTAAATCAATGACCATATATGGCCTTGATTGTGCAACAGCCATGTAACCACAATGATCATTATCCTTAATGGCATAACATGCCATGATTCTTCTTGATGACAGGAACGGCATGTAACCACAAATCCTCCATTTTAATGCCATAATTTGTCCAATAAATTGGGTAGATCCTTACCTCCTTATAAATAGGACCTATTCCATCTACCAAACCATATTGAGAGAAAAAACACTATACTCATATTGAGAGCTTTATTTCCTAGTTATTATTCTATTTTTTGTTCTTGCCGTTCTGGTTCCCGATTTCCAAATCGGAAGAAATCGTTTTATCCTATGGGAAATAAATTCCTTTAGGACAGTATTTCTACACGACTCGATCTTTGTGTTCCTAACTTTATTTTGCAAATATTCTAAGAAAGATATTCAACCTGCCTAGTGAACCGTCTTGACCAAGCGAGAGCATCTTGACTAAAAGACCTGCGGAGACAGATTTTTCCAACAATAACAAGAGGAGGAGGCAACTGAGACATGATGGCGTCACCAGATCCAGCACCACCATCATAACCACACGCGCAACAACAACAAGAAGTTGTTGAAGGATGGGAAGATGAGTCTAACACCTCAAGAAAGGAAATCGTGTCAAGATCAATTGCATGGAAGCACTTTACCAAGTTCACTAGGGATAAGGAGAAATGGAGCAGGTGCATACATTGCCAAGTTGAAACAAAAGCAGACCCTAACAAATAAGGTGCAAGTCCAATGTTAGCACACACGTACGTAAAACTCCTTGCATTCCATGTGATCCACAAAATTTACAATCACATTTAGTTAGTGAGAACATGGAAAATGATGAATCTATCCTAGGTTTTTAGAAATTTGATCAAACTTTTATTAGAAAAGTTTTGATTAGAATGATTATTTTGGATGAGTTTGCTTTTAAGTTTGTTGATAGTAAGGATTTTTGACAATTTATGGAGGTTGTTCAACCTAGGTTCCAAATACCTTTGTGTTGGCACGTGATGTGATGTCAAGTCCAATATCAACTATTGCTTTCGAATTAGTATTTAGCACTGGTGGAAAAAATTTGGACTCGAATAGGGGCTCATTGAATCCTAAAGTAGCCAAAACACTTTTGTGCTTACAAAATTGGCTCAAATCTCCCCAATTGTTGATGTAGATGACGGAATTGAGGCAGTTGAACAACTTCAGAAAGGTATTTTTTCATCTCATCTCAATTATGTAATTTCTGCACCTCCTCAATTCTGTTTTGGGTAATGTTAATTAACTTATTTGATTGTTTATTTATTGTTTAGATTTGCAAAGGATATTTGTGGAGTCTATTGATTTTTAAGAACTTGAATGGATGCCTTGAAGTGCAGACTTGCGGTTGAAGTTGAAGACTTGCAATTGTAGTCCTCTCTTAATTTTGCCTTGCCTTGATGTTGATGTTGATGTTGATGTTACCTTGTTGTTGTTTGTTTGTCTCGCTTACTGTTTAATTACTACTTATGGATGGATTGTGGAATAGATAGGATTCTAAGCTTGAATTCTTTTTGTTGACATGGAAATTGGAATGGAATGGATTTATATTGCTGGAAATTTGATATTTTTTTTACATGAAAATTGGAATGAAATGGATTTATTGTTGGAAATTTATAAAATTGATGAAATTAATTAGAGCAACAAATTGGTGGCTTCAACATGCTTAATGGTAGGGGTGTAAGAAAACCGGTCCGAACTAGAAATCAAACCGGAATCAGAGTATTTTGAACCAAACCTGACCAAACCGTAATTTTTCGGTTCTGTCTGGTTCTGTCACTGTCAAAACCCATAAACCGAACCGTAGAACCGGAATAATCGGAATTTTTTATATATATTTATATATATATAAATATTTGTATATGCATATTTATATTAAGTTAACACTTTGGCTCAGTGGCAAAAGGTTAAGTTTCCTCACTAAAGGGAAGGGGTTCCCCTTCCCATAAAATTATTTTTCCTTTTGTGCTGGCTGGGCCGGCCTTCATTTCTTTATACTTTTTAATTTTTTTTTAATTTTTTTATTTATCTCCAAAAAACATAGTTATCAGAACCGTACTGAACAACGAACTGGAAATAAAAATTTGGTGGTTCAACCTGGTTGAACCGGGTTCGGCCGAATTGTAGATGCTGGTCCATTTTGAACCGTTCACGCATTGAACCGTTCAATTTTAGATAATTGAATCGGATTGAACCAGCCAGTTTTTATACTATGATGGGCCTCTAATGGGCTGGCCCATCATATTTTTCAAAAAAAAAAAAACCAAAGGCAACCAAAACGACGTCGTTTTGGTTGCCTCTCTAATGGGCTGGCCCATGCCTGTAATGGGCCGGCCCACCAATTTTTCCAAAAATAAAAAAAAACCAAACCAAACTAAAAGGGCGCCGTTTTGGTTTGGCTCATCAAACCGGCAGGTTCAACCCGGCTCAATCTGGTTATGTAAAAACTAGCCAGTTCGACCGGTTAAACCCGATTTACATATATATCCGGTCCGATAGTTGAATCTAACCGGAAACGTAAAAAATACCGGTTGAACCGGCCGGTCCGGTTGAACCGGCCGGTCCGGTTGAACCGGCCGGTCCGGTTCGGTTCTTATAACTATGCCACAAAATAAATGGTATATATTTTAAATTGGAAGCAAAAAGGTGTAAATAGTTTAATTTCACAAACACCAAGTGTGACTAAAGGATAAATCTCATTATTTATTAACTTTTTATGAAGTAAGATTTAAAATATTAAAATATTTAATTATTTGTTTGTAATAGTTAGCTAATAATTTTTTAATTTATAATTAATTTAATGACTTTTTATACAATATTTGACTGATATTTTGATGTGAAATTTAATATTTATATTTTATTTAATAAAATTATATATAAATTATTCAATAATATAATCAATAAATTTTATTATTAAATATATATAATAATGATTCCATGCAAATAAAAAGTAAAATAGAAATTTACTTTCATTTTCTCAATCTTTGTCATTCATACCAAATCAAAATAACGAGTCATTCAAATTTTTTTATTCAAATTTTTTTATTCTCATTTCTAGTGGTAGGATACAAAACACATTAAGATATACTCCATAATTCTCACTCCCTACCTCCATTGAATCCATTCATATTTCTTGTGGCTCATTACAGGCAACCAAACAAGTCATAAAGTATCAAATGAAACATGTGTTTTGTATAATTGGATTTTTTAAAAATAATAAGATATTTAATTAAGAAAAAAAAACTCTCAAGGAGTCATGATTTTATATATTAGACTATAGATCAATTGAAAATAGTTAATTTAAAGATGATATTAATCTTGACACATCGTACAAAAAATTATAAACTAACTTTGGCATCCATAAGTTATTTATTCTTGATAAATAACGTTATGAATAAATCAAAAAATGTAACTTATATTTTTGTAATATTTAATGACAATTAATGATATATAGCGTGATTTTTTAAAATATTAATTTATTATATTTTTTAATAAATTAAATATGGTTCAAATTCGAATCTTGTCAATAGAAAAAAATATATTATAAGAGTTTCATTTATAAATTCATGACAAACTCTTATTATTGATATGTTGTTAAAAACTTAGCTATCTAACTATTAATATAATTAACAATAATATTATCATTTTAAAAAATATATTATTATCATTATAACACAATTTCAATTCCAATAAACCACTTGAAAGAAAATAAAAACATATAAATTCCCTATAATAAAACTAAGAAATGAAAAAAAAATCTTTATTTCCTTCTATTTTTCTTTCAAAACGACGTCGTTTTGAACAAAAACACATCATTTTAGTATTTAATAAAAACCCATATTCCAACTCCAAATATATATATACACACACATGCAATATATATCAAAAGTTGACTTTGGTTGTTCACTAGCTAAGTTATTGACATGCATTTTAAAGGGAAGGGGTTCGAATCCCCTCCCACCCAAAATTTCCTTTTAACAACTTTTTTTAGAAAAATAATTATATTATTTTTTAAAAATAAAGAAAATAAAAGATAAAACTGGAACCAGGAAAATTATAATATTATTTAAATAAAATTTTAAAAATTAAAAATTAAAAAAAAATGCAAAAATCGGAAACGAATTGGAATTGGACCGAACCGTTCGGTTCCAGACCTACCAGAACCGGTTCTGTCTGGTTCTTGCCATATTAGAACCGAAAAATTCCGATTCTGTCCGGTTCTAGACTCAGAACTTGACCGAACCAGACCGTTTACACCCCTATTTAATGGGTCGACCCAATTCGAAAAAAATTTAAAAATCTGATCGAATTGTCACCGATCTGATACCATCGGTGAGACTTTAGAATATGGGAGCATTCAGAGAATTCAGATCACATCCGAACAAATCTGATCCAAAAGCCTCTAATTCGAACTTGTTGGATTTCGACCGAATTCTTCGAATACTTAGGCCTAGAAAGAAGTATAGAATTTTAAAAATTACTGTGAAAGAATTGAGAAGTTTGAGGGGGTAAGTATGAAAAATTAGTATAAAAGGAATAGAAATTGAAGAATTATTATATATGAAAAAATATTTAAAAAAAATTGAGGATCAATATAGAAGAAATAGAGTTTTTGGGACTATTAGGATGAAACTACCTTCTCCGTTACCAATTTTTATTATGTTAGCTGTCACGTACCGTTATTTAACATTATACTACCATCTCAGTTTTGGGTATTGTGCAGGTATGGCGTGGGGGCAGGGGGGTCGAGAAAAAAAATGTAATAATTAAACTATTTTTGGAGCAACGCGCCAAATGAAAATCTTAATAAATTCATCTAATTAGGGAAAAACAATTAGTCATAAGACTTATATAAACAAAAGTTCTTGGAATGGCATAATTAATGATTATGTGGGGGCAATGTACGCGTTCCATAATCCATGAAAATCTGTTTATCGTTCGATAAGAGCACTTCATTCTCATTAATTTATGTGGCAACATCCAAAAAACCCTAATGCAACAAGTACAAACAAATGATATAGCCAAGCAAAGACAACAAGGGGTCAAGACCTTTCAAGTCCTAGATTGTTCAGTTGTAATAATGTTAGGGTATAATCCCTAGTTCTATTGTAATTTTTGTTTATTTTTATCGTATTGTATTAATTCATACCTTGCAGTACGCTTATATAAATAATGAGAGGCTTACTACTAAATCATAGAGAAGATTAATACTATGTGTAGGTAAAGTGCAAATAGTACTTTCTCGGTTAGATAATAACGGTTATGTTTAACTTTTCACATATGTTAACAAAGTATAAGATCAGTGTACACTTATACTTGGTATCTTTCAAGTACCACAATTGTTTTACATTTTAGTTTCTTGATGAGGTATAATTGTAGAAAATGACATACAAAAATGGATAATGATCAATCTTTCTGACATGGGCTAAAAGAAAAAATGAGAAATTATATAGTACCCGACTTTCTACGTAATTATGTTCAGAAGAATAAACCAGCCAATAAACTCGTGTCACGTTATTAATGAATGGTTATATGAAATAAGTATTTAAAAGTTGATCTATTGTTACCTATTTTTAAAATTCAAAATCAAAAATTTATCCATCTGATTTACGTGTGGCATTTCATTGATTTAAACGATCCTTATAAACACCCGCAAATATGGAACCCAAACTATTCTATAACTTGGAGGGAGCATATAAAATTATAATTAAATGGAATGGAGTATATTAAAATTTTGGAAAAAGAAGAAGAGAAGTGAAATACTGAAGTGAAGGTAACTTAGGTAAGTTAAGGTGGGGAGGAGAATCCGATCAAAGTCTCCCAACAAAGGTGCAGAACAGAGGGCAAAGGGGGTATGGGCCCCACCTATCTCAATTTTTTGACTTGGGGATCGGGGCCCACCTCGGCCACCATTGTCTTTATGGATTGAATGATAAAAAGAGCACCTCACGTGGAGTCTGAACCAAAGGGGCTGTCCAACTCCAACCACAATCACACACACACACCAAAAACACAACCCTACCCCTCTCCAATATTCACAAAATTCACATTACTATCATTATACCATCTAATATAATATCTCTACACCCTTCAAAATAAAAATGAGATTATTATTGTATTTGCAAGAAATAATAAAGTATTATTATAAGTGTTTAATCTAAACTCGTCTAGTTAGATTACTGAAATCCTTATTTATTTTATTTCTCCTATTTCCTCTCTTTTCGTCAAAATATTAATAAGAATAGTATTAACCTATATTTTTAGGACCGAACTAGAAGGGTGGAGGTTTAAAGTTTGAGGTATTGAGGTTTAATAGAGGCTCACTACACACACAAATATATATATATATATATATTCATCCATAGTATACTTTTTTCCATGAAAATATAAATTGTATTTTTTATTTGTCCATCACCTACAATATTTATATGTATAATTAAATCAAAACTAATTAAAATATTAAGTAAATAAATTTATAAATGAAATAATTACTTTAGAACTTTTCTTAAGATTTTAACATTTTTTATTTTTTATTTTTTATTGAAAAAGAAGACATGAAATGACATAGTTTTTACTAATATTAAAGGCTATGTAGTGAACCTACAGAACCTCTAAAACCGTGACCAATTCACCAATTTTTTAGTATTTTTTAAAAAATAAAATTTTCTCGATTTTAGAATTGATTAGTCGATCGGTCAAAAACTTTACAGGTCTGACCAATCGGTTTGATCGGATCCTGAGAATATAGGTATTAATAAATGATATAAATTCGATTATAGTAGAAGAAATAAGCAATCATGTATAATATATATGTGTCAAGAAAAGAAATTATATAATATACTCTAATACTTTATTTTTATTTTTGACAAGAATAAAGATGAAAAAGAAAAATGAAAAGCTCCCTTCCCTCTCCCCAACACATGATCAAAGCAAAGCAACTTCTTTTGTAAAAAAAAATGCTTTTTAAAGCTTGCCCCTATAATTCCCACTCATTATCTTTGTTGCTTAAAGCTTGACCTCCTCCTCATCTCCTCTCCTCTCTTATCTTCTCTCTCTCTAACATCAATTTTTCAAAGGGAATTTTCCAGGCACCCAATAGAAAAAAGAAATCCCAAAATATAGCAACCAAATAAACAAAAGGGAAACAAAAGGGAGGAGCAAAGCTTGGTACCCTATACTCTCTAGTAGTCCCTAGCTACACAAAATTCTAGTCCCACATCACACAGTTAAACCCAAAAGAAATCCTAACACAATTCCCCCATCCAAACCTTTATAATTAAAACGGAAAAAGAATTATAACAAACCAAAACGCCATTAGAGAAACCACATATTTTCATGCCATCATGGAAGGAGGTGATGATCAGTTCCACCACCACCACTACCACCACAACCAGCAGCAGCACCACCACCACCACCGCCCAACCTTCCCATTCCAATTACTTGAAAAGAAAGAAGAAGACCCTTGCTCCTCCTCCTCCTCCCCTTACCAGCTTTCTTCACTCCCCATCTCCACTACTCAAGAACCAACAATCACCACCACCATCACCACCAATAATATCAATACCGTCCTCAACCGCTCCTCCTCCTCTTCCTCCTCCACCACCACCACCTCCACATCCACCGCCCTCCAAATCGTCCCCTCAGAAGCCTCCAAGAAACCCCCTCCCAAACGAACCTCCACCAAAGACCGTCACACCAAAGTGGATGGGCGGGGCCGCAGAATTCGCATGCCAGCCCTATGCGCAGCTAGGGTTTTTCAACTCACCCGTGAACTCGGCCATAAATCCGACGGCGAAACCATCGAGTGGCTCCTCCAACAAGCCGAGCCAGCAGTGATCGCCGCAACCGGCACCGGGACCATCCCCGCCAACTTCACCTCCCTCAACATCTCCCTCCGCAGCTCCGGCTCCTCCATGTCCCTCCCTTCCCACCTCCGCTCCTCCCCCTTCAACCCAAACTTCACCTCCGCCACCGCTACCCAACACCACCACCGCCGCTCCTTCTTCCCTGGAATCACCCTCGACCAAAATTCCTCTCCTCCCCCAACATTCCTAAACTTCCAATCCAACAACTTGAACAACACCATCTCCGGCCATGAAGCAAAACTAGAGCTCCGCGAACTCCGCGACAATAATAATAACAACTCTAACAATTCCCTGGAGCTAACAACGACATCTGCGGATCAGGCGGAAGAAAGCATGAGCAGGAAGCGGCGGAGCGAGCAGGATTTGTCATTGCAGCAACATCAGATGGGGAATTATCTTCTGCAATCGAGCTCAGGGTCAATCCCGGCTACTACTCATCATCATCACCACCCACAGATTCCGGCGAATTTCTGGATGCTGGCCAATTCTAATAACCAAGTGATGAGCAGTACTGCTGGATCAGGAGACCCTATCTGGACTTTCCCTTCGGTCAATAACAGCGCCGCCGCCGCTGCTGCCCTGTACAGAGGAAGCATGTCCAGCGGTTTGCATTTTATGAACTTCTCAGCCCCAGTCGCCGTGCTGCCAGGTCAGCAGTTGGGTTCGAATAGTATCGGCGGCGGTGGAGTTGGGATGGGTGAAGGGCATTTGAATATGCTAGCTGCTGGATTGAATCCGTACCACCGGACTCCTGGTTTGTCGGATTCGCAGGCGAGTGGGTCGCACTCGCACTCCCACCACAGCGGCGGCGGAGGCGATGGTGATGATCATGATCATCAGCGTGATGTGAAACTTCACCACCACTCGTAGAGCGAGCGAGCGATGCCAGGCAATAATTTTTCATTTAATTTAAATTACTTGATCAATTAATTAATTTATATCTGGTACGTAAGTACGTCGTCGTTCTGGTCCTCCTCCTCCTCGTCGTCGTCGTCCTTGTTATCGATGGATATATATCGTTGCTCATCCTCTCTGCTGGTGTTGGTTTGATGTTGTAACACACACGTGAGGCTTGATTGTTCTTGGAAGAATTTGAGTTTTGTTTTCTTAATTTTTATTCTAAATTTTTTTGTGTGATTAATATGAAGGTTTTAGGGTTTTTGTGTGAACAACATTATTATATTAATTAACAGTGATGGTATTATTGGCAGCTGGTTTTGATATATATATATATAAACATTTTAAAGAAAGTTTTATTTATTTTTTAATTTTTTATGATTATTAGATATGACTGCTATATACTCCCTCTGGTCTCGATTAATTGTCCACTGTCACTATTTCTGCCGCCTTGTAAAACGGCCGGAATAGTAACTATATGACCTCGAAAAAGTTCGAAATTTTTACACAACGTATATTAATCCTTCACGTACGTTGAAAAAAAATTCAGAATTTTTCGAGATCATATAGTTACTATTCCGACCGTCTTGAAATACGTACTGAAATAGTAAAATGACAATTAATCGAGACCGGAGGGAGTATATTTTATCTCATCAACATGATTGTTAATTAGTGCAATTTCTTATAATATATGTATAAAATTTGTGGCCAAAAGGTGGTGCTAGCTACTATACAATTTCTAATTTATTTATGGTTTTAGTATATAGTTTAGCTGGTGAAAATGACCTGTATGCTATGCTACATATGCTCAGTCTCCTACCAAACTGGCAAATTCAATTCTGAGTTCTCACACACACAAGAAAACGATCTCTCTCTCTTATTTCCTGTCTCAGCCCTGTGGAGGTTGAAAGGCTACAAAGTTACGCAGTGATAGATTCAAAGAAGATATAAAACAATGTTACTTCTTACTGCATTACAGTGTCAATATATATATATTTGTATTGCATTTATTATATAATTCTAACAATTATAACGATCATCGTTAATTTTTTTTCTAAATTTGAAATTATTTGAACGAGATTGGTATTCTATCGCGAGAATATAAAAGATGATTTGAGGGTAAAAAAATATCTGTCTGACAAAAGCTCCATATGAATCTCATGGGATTGTTTATTTTTTACTGCATCAATGATTAAGATTTATGAGAAGTGGGTTAATAGGACTAGTCTGGTGGGGGCCTAGACTCTTATCAGTTCCAGGTGTTGGCTCAGGTGGTGGGCCCCAGGTGCTGGTCATTGCCCTAACCAATGTACAATGCTACTGACAACGAACAGGTGGATCATTCTTCTCTCTCTCTCCTTTTTTTATAATTTGTTTTATAATAATAATACAGTAAAAAAGAAGGAAAATAAAAGGGGAGAAAAAGGAAGATTGCAATAAGAAAAAAAAGAAAACAGTGAGTAGTTGCTTGCTGGCACCACAAGAGATCGGTGGTGGGTGTTCACGGCCCTACCCCAACCAGGTTGGCCCCACAAACTTATTAATCTGGACCGTTCGTTTTGTGGGCCACACTGCTTTGATGGGCATTTTGAATGATTGGGTCTGATCAGAGTTGAGTGGTGTGAAAAAAATAAAAAGCTAGAAAATTGAATGGAATCTCTGAGTTCGTCCGAATCATACAATTACAAGTTGAAGTTGAAGTTGTTATAGTTACTGTCTCCATGTTTGTTTTCACCCCTTTTTAGTTGGCCATATCGGAGCATCAATCACAGCATCATCGCCGACCGTTCAAAATTGGTCTTGTTTATTTTTTTTGTGTGCTCCATACTAAGATGCAGCCAATTCCTAAAATTATACTCTTTCTTAGTTTTATTAACTGTCGCTTTAACTTTGGAAACGCATATTAAAAAGATCGGATGACTCACTGTTTAAGACAATTTTGCCCTTTATTTTTTTCGAACGTACGGGCATTCTTAACGTACGTTCGAGAAAAGGTAAGGGGCAAAATTGTCTCAAATAGTGAGTCATCTGACCTCCTTAATAGCGTACTGAAAGTCAAAGCGACGTTTAATTAAAATAGGAGGGAGTATTTATTAATTCAATTATGAGTACAAATCAAATGATAAATACATAACCCGTATAAAATTGGATAACAAATAAAAACTTACAAGAACAAGACTACAAACCTACATAAAGCACGACTAATACAACTAATAATATACGAAATCATAATAGATGAAACATAGCGTAAAAACTAAAACACCAACGAACTTGTAAAAGCATTCTTATGATAACTTATGAAAAGAGAACAACTCCGTAACTAATCCACCCATGAGACTTCTAATATGTTTTTTCATCTTCTCGATTAGAGTAGGATTTCACAGATCGCAGTTTAAAGAAGAAGCATAAACCGCCCATAACCAGGTAGAGAACAAACTGTTAACTATTTGTTACAAACAACATCTTGTTGTTGCATCGAAACATATAAATGTTGACTAATCTGACTAACATTGAACTTGGTAAAATGAAATGGTTGAATAATTGAAAAATGAGAGGTCTTTATGACACAATCAATAATTCGCTTCATTTTCAATTAGGCCTTGCTCTAGCTTCGTTAGGAGTTATTACTTCCTTAGTAGCTCAACACATGTACTCGTTACCTACTTATGCGTTCATAGCACATGTCTGGAAAAGCTCTATTGCTATTTCGCGAGGCAATCCACATCGATGTAATGAAAGTGAGGGTCCTACAACAATGACAGAACGCCCCGAATAATCAACCCGTTTGCCAAGCATAGTTTCACGAAATCTTCCCTCTTTGCCTTCAATTACATCTGAAAATGAATCACTCATGTTATGCTCTTCTACATCCTAGGTCTTCCTGTTCCTTCATCTGGCTTATGTTCTTCATGTAGCATTCAGACCGAATGACTCTATGAAATTACGTCGATACTTCCCCATATTAGGAGTAACGTATGAGACATCTCTATTTTTCCCCGGGGGAATCTTTAGAATTACCACTGCTTAGCTTTCAATTCGCCTCTGACCATCACATTAGGGCAGTGTAAGAAAAATAAAATCATACATAAATGATAGAAATAGAAGCTTCAAAGGTCCTAAAAATGCTATGAGGTGCTCGGAAATAGTTGAAGTAGTTGAGTAGGAGGATCACTATGACTATAGCTCTTTGGTAAAGAAAGGCTGGAATGCCAACAGACGTCTATTATTGAATTTACCCGACCCGATAGTACCCATTTTGGGGGGAACATCCAGTGCCAAAGTCACTGAATGGGTAAATCGTCAATCCTTAAAATGGACTATGTAATGTACTCATAGATCGGCGCCCGCCTTTATACAGTTAGATACAAAATTATCGATTTTTGAAACAGGAATTAAAGTCGTGGATCTTTTAGCCCCTTATCGTCGCGGAGGGAAAATGGGGCTAATAAATTTTTTTATTTTTATAGTTCGAATTGATTCTACATATCATCCCTATCCAACATCTAAATCTAATATGAATCACGAGCGATTCACTCGATTTCTGGGCCATACTCGTAAACCTAATTGGTTACTTCCAATTACGTAAATCAATAATTCAAACCGCACTCAAAGGTAGGCCATTTCCCATTTTTATAGGAACTTATGTACCAGCAATAATGGTATCTCCAATTATAGCCCCTCTGGGATGTAAAATATATCTCTTCTCACCATCCCCATAGTGTATGAGACAAATGTATGCATTTCGATTAGGGTCGTATTTTATGGTTACGATTCTACCATATATGTCTTTTATATGTATATGGTTACAACTATCTGCGTTCCCAATGTGCCTATGATGTAGCACCAGGCGGACTGTTAGCTAGTGTATATCATCTTACGAGAATCGAGTATGGTCTAGATACGACAAAGAAGAAAAGGAGGGATCCGTTGAATTTCAAATAGTAAGTTTTACTAATAAGATACGAAGACTTACTTTTCATTTGAAATTGCATAGAAAAGACTATTTATCTCAAAGGGGTTTACGGAAACTTTTAGGAAAACGCCAACGACTATTGTCTAACATTCTCATCAGTATAATTGATCATTGAAATTTACACCAGTAAATCATTAGGAAAAAAAACCCTTACAATATTTATTTGTTACACAAAACTAAAATTATATCTAAAATAAAAATTGTTGGCGTATCATTAACCTAATAAAATGTTGATAAGTTAATGGATTTTGTGTGTGTGTGTAAGAAGCAGGTTAAAGCCAGAAGATGAACACGAAGACGCCTAGCGCGAATAAGTTACACCTACCAGGTCATGGGCTAGCCAAATGCCAAGACCGTTCGGTTCGGAACTTGCTCAAGCAAATGCACACCCAGAGGAAAGGAGTAGGTCAAGTGAGACAATAAATCCACCGTAAAATTAGTTTCCCCATAAATATGGGTAACCAAATTAAGATCTTGCCTAATAAATCCACCGTTAAAGCTCATCCTGAATGCTCTACACCAACACCATACAATATAAAATCAAAGCGCATCGCCCAAGAAACATATACAAAACAATGTTATTATCACATTCAATCTCCAAGTGCTGAAAACCCCTAACCTTAGCAACTCAGACTCCATGATACAGTGCTCAGATCTCCGCTCGAAGGGTGGCACAACTAGTGATGTTAACCAGTGACGGAGCCAGGAATCGATGTGTTGGGGGGCGATAGTGATAGATTTATGTATTCAGGGGGTGCGGGGTTCAAGGGCAGCGCCCCCGAATTTTTTTTTTGAGTATTTTAAAGGGAAGTTAAACGAGCTAAACGAAAAATTGAAAAAAATGTTTAAGAGTATTTGTACTTTACCTTGCAAGTTGCACTTTAAAACTGTAACACACTAACTCGGTGCAAACAAAATTATTCTAACAATGGGTGTGCATCATTTCGAATTTTTAGAAAATTTGGGTATTTTTGGAGCGAAATTGAAGGTTGAGTTTTGTTTAGAGAAGGATTAGGAGTTAAAGTTTCAATTTTGGGAGAATGTGGTTTAATGGAGGAAATTTGGTTGAGGGAGAGGGAGAGTACGGGTTGGAATTGGAAATTTTGAGTGCTCATTTTTTTTTTTTAATCATTACCATACTAATGACATATATTAAAAAAAAAAATTTAAAAAGCTTGGGGTGGCCACAGCCTCCCCTGGTCATAGCGTGGCTCCGTCCTTGATGTTAACGGTGTAGCCCACAACTAACCTGCCATCTCCATACATATCTCTCAACAAACCTCCACCAAAAGCGTTTCCAGTACCACGGCACAACGATGCATCTAAATTGATTTTCATTTCCCCACTATAAAAGGACGCTACAAATTAATGGATTTTGATCCATTTAATTTTACTGAGTTTTCAAATTTAGTGATTATTTTGTTGAGGAGTATTGCTATACATACTATGATCATATTCTACAAAATTTCTATATTAAATAATGTGGTCAAATATGAGTGGTATATATTAATTCACTTGATAACTCTTTCATTAAAATTTTAACACATCAGTTAGTATGAAAAAATATATATATAATTTGTTAGTACGTGAAGCATTTTCCTTTAAAAAACTTGAAGTCTATTATTTTTGCATTGTTGGATATGAGTATTTTTTTTATAGGTGGATATGAGATTCAAACATGGGTATGAGGTTGAGAAGTACGATCAGATTCTTCTACACCTAGGTTGAGAACCTTCTTTTCAATTGATTTTCATCACCTGCTAACCATGGACATTTGACTTAGCTTAAGAGGATGTCGGGTTAAAGACGATAGAATATACTCAACGAGCTCCTTTCTTGAACTCTATTTCCAGACACCAAAGCAACAAGAAGGCGACCATAGCTCTCTGAAAGATTTAGTTTAGCGGCACACGTGAGTTTTGCGAGTTAATTTCAGCATCACACAACTTTTTTTGTAGGTCTTACGAACGAAAGGGTGAAATTGGTTAAATTTAGTAACTTTAGTGATATAATCGTTCAAAAGAAAAGTTTGGTGGCTTAATCACTACCGAAAAATGAGGCTTCAGAGATCAATATTTAGTGACAAAATAATTTTTTTCACTAATATTACTCTTTAGGGACAAATCAATGACCATAATAAGTTTACGTTGGGAGGAAAGTTAAATAAACATTTGAGACTCTAGTAGTAACTATATGGTGACAATCTTTAGTGATAGATTATTTTTTGTCCCTAATGTGTTTGATAAATTCGAAAATTTTCTATAAATTACTAGCGGGAAGTACACGGTGACATTTGTAACTTATTAGTTACTACGTGTTAATGACAGAAAAAAAATTATCACTAATATTATATTTCTTTTATTGGAAATGAACAAAAGTAAATGACTAGAATGATATAGAGACAATTTAGTGACGCTATATAGTGACAATTTTATTTTGTCACTAATGTGTTGATAAATGGGTGGAAATTTTGGACATAAAAGGTGGGTGGTAAAAGGTGACAATATTTGTAACCTACTTGCGTCCACGTATGAATAAAATGAAAAAATTGTCACTAATATTGTCTCTATGCGTGAGAATTAACAAAATAAAATATTAGAATGATATAAAGACAATTATAGTGACGATTTGTAGTAAAACAAATAATATTTGTCACTAATGTGTTGATGATAAAAAGTATGAGAATAGGCGGAATAAAAAGACTAGATGATATAGAGACAATTTCAGGATATCCAAAAGAAATAAATATTTGTCACTAATGTTTGAATAAAGAAAAATTAAATTAAATTTAGCATTTATTTTGATGAATAATGTTTGGAGATACTAACTCTTTAATACTAACATTTATGCTATACTAATGTGCCAAGATTGAGTATTTTCTTATATGGTACTTCTATTTTCTCTGGTTTTCAAACAATGTTGTTTTAGACATTGTGCCTCCAACTGAAAGAAAGGTCGTTCTCACCTTTCAAGCCAATTGTCTCACTCTCTTTCTAATTCTACCCTTGTTTTCTTCGTCTTCCTAACCACATGTACCTTTCATCTCTTTCTTTCTTCATTTCTCTTCTTCAATCAAACCATCAAATCAACATACCCAAACTCTCAAATTTCCAGCTCCAACTCGCCAGCCCAACAAATCATCAAACCCATCACCGCTCCTCTATTCTCTCCGATGAACCGACCTATTTCCGGTCACCATTTCCGACCAGTTAGAGCAGATTTGGCACCACCAACACTGTCACCATCCAATCTGAATTAATCCATCATGTCAATCGAATTAATCAATTTTGGTACTAATTAAATTAATTACTAAAACAAACCAGATGAGAATAGACAAGTCATAGGTTTGCTAGAAATGACTTCTGTCTTGATTCCAAGTCCACTATTGGTGTTGAGTTCTAGACAAGAACAGTCACCATCCATGGCTTAAAGATTTGATTTTTAATCCTTTATTGTTCTCAGTGTGCTTAAAGATTGAGTCTTTTTATTCTTTTGATTCTTAAAGATTGCATTCTTCTACTCCTTTGAATGGTAGATTTGGTTCAATGTAGCAAAGAAAAGAAATGGGTGGGCAGTAGATAACAAATCTGGAAAAAGAAAGAAAAGAAATGGGTGGATAAAATAGTAAATAAGTCAAAGATAGAAGGGCACGCTGGTCATTGAACAGGACAAACATGGGTTGTCTTAATTTTTATATCCAGCTTCCAAACGACATTAAAATTTATAAATGATAGTATATAAATCCGTGTGCAGCTGTGATTGAAAATGGAGTCAGGAATGACATGAAAATAGTCTTGTTGCATGCATAGGAATAGTGAGAGAGACAAAAAGAGTGAAAGAAGCATCAAAATTTATACCACATCGGCTGTGAAACTAAGTGGGTAGAGATGTTAGCATTATAAAAAGTGAGGGCCACTAATTGAAATGTTGACTAATCATTGGATTCGGTTGGGCCTGTAATTTAGTGGGCCTCATTAAGTTAAAAAAATATTTTAAACCCCAATTCTCCACTTTGTGGAACTAGACTGGACTAGAACTATTAGTTCGGTTCCGGTTCGATTGCGGTCCTAGTAGAAAAACTTAGGGTCAGTAATGTCAAATCAACCTAGAGAAACCTTAAAGATTCCAAATACTTAATTCCGAACTTAAGTCAACAGCAAATGAGAAGGGAAAGAAAGAATAAATCACCAAGCACGATGAGAGGCTTGCCTTTTCTGGATGCAAGGAAGGAAAAAGAGGATAGGATAGTTGTCCCTTCTCTCCAGCCAAAAGCACAAGGTTTTTAAGTTTCAGCAGCTGAGTAAAATAGGAGGAGCTATCTTCTGCCGTCAGATTCGTTGGTTCAACCTCTGTTTCCAGACTTGAGAGAGAGCAGCTGGAGAAGAGAATGAGCAGATGGAAACGATGGAGAATGGAATGAGAACGACTTGTGCGTGCGTGTTGCTGTGACTGTCTGTGTTGGAGAGTGGAACAAAACGGTGTAGTTTTAGATGTATAGGGTTTATTGGTTTAATGAAATTGGTATATACAAAATATTAAACCGATTTTCAGTCCGGTTCTAATTACCAGTTTTGATTTTTTTATAACTGGACTGGATCGAAAATTTCCGATTTTGATTTTTTTAGAACCGGAATTGGATCGGTTGTCCAGTCCAGTCCGGGAAAGCCCGATTCCGGTTTGGTTTTCAGTCCAAACCGGTTCTTGGACACCCCTAGTTATGGATGTTCATATTTGTTACTTTAAAGAAAGTAACATAAGTAACTCTTAAACCACTAAGTATTTTTTATACGTTGTTTTTATCATACATCTATATATAGATGTCATGATCTTATGAAATGGATATAAGAAATAATATGAATACAACAATTATTTTCTCTTGGTCATTCATTCCCTTTTATTTATTTAGTTTTATAACACGTTATCAGCACGAGTCTCTACCTAATTCAAGGTTCATATTAAAAAGCTTTATTGAAAATTTTATACTTCCATCATGTCAAACCTTACCAAGTTAAAATTCACAGCCCTTGATATAACTGGAAATTTTTTTCTATCCTGAATTCTTGATGCTGAAATTCATCATGATTCTATGACACTGGGAAATACAATTAAGAAAGGTAATACTGCATCAAATCAAGACGAGGCAAAATCAATGATTTTCCTTCGTCATCACCTGCGTGAGGGATTGCAATATGAATACCTTACTCTCAAAGATCTGGATCTTTGGGAAAATTTAAAAGAAAGATTCGACCACCAAAAGATAATTATTCTCCCCAAAGCTCGATATGAATGGATGCATTTAAGGCTACAAGATTTCAAGTATGTGAGTAAGTATAACTCAGCGATGTTCAGAATAAGTTCTCAACTGAAATTATACGGAGAGAACATTACTGATGAAGACATGTTGGAGAAGACATTCTCCACATTCCATGCTTCGAATGTGCTGTTGCAACAACAATATCAAGAGAGGTTTTAAAAAGTATTATGAACTGATATCATGCCTTCTTGTGGCTGAACAGAATAATGAGTTTCTGATGAAAAATCATGAAGCCCACCCTACTGGATCGACCTCATTCCCTGAAGTGAATGCGATCACACATAAGAACCACATGTATGACCTCAATCTTGGCCGCAGACGTAGCTATGGGCGAGGACGCGAGCGTAAGAATCATCAGTACCACCTGAAGTGGAATAACAATAAAGAAAAAGGGAAAGGAAGGAATGGTCCAAATATTCCCTCAAAGGAGGTTGAGAACTTGTGTTATTGATGTGGCATAAAAGGTCATTGGGAACGTATGTTTCGTACTCCTGAGCATCTTGTTAAGCTTTATCAAGCTTCCCTGAAAGAGAGAGAAAAATGTGGAAGAGAAAAATTGTTGGAAAAGAAAATTGCATGAAATGAATTATCACTCTCTCATTTTGATCCTCGTACAAAAAAATGTGAACTGGAAGTTCAAAAGATAATTCATTTGCAAAATATTGCAAATCAAATGCCAGACGCATTTACTAATTTAAGACGAATTACAAAGTCTCATATTTCAACTGAAAATGTTCTAATACGAATTGATGTCCTAGAAGGACAACAAATCATTGGTCCAGAAAGTAAGCCACGCTTGAAGCGTGGAAGACCAATAAGTTCCAAAGATACGAATCCTAGAAAAATAAAAGGATCAAATATTGAAGATGGTCATATAATGTAGGTACATTCTCCTGAAGAGAACGTGGACATAACTAATGATAATAAATCCCTAGAAGGGTATCAGGTACCTGAAAGAAATAAAAATGATGATGTCGCAATTAGTTATCTCAATTAGTATAGCAGTTGCAATCTTTAATGAAAATAAGGATCATGAACCTAAATTTGTCCAAGAATATAGACAGAGAGATGATTGGCCAAAATGGAAAGATGTTATCCAAGCAGAATTAAACTCGCTGGCAAAACACAGTGTTTTTAGACCTATAGTCTAAACGCCTAAAGGTGTAAAACCGGTGGGGTATAAATGGGTTTTTATGCGAAACAAAAATGAGAAAAATGAAGTCATGAGATATAAAGCATGACTAGTCGCACAAGGTTTTTCTCAAAGACCTAGTATTGATTACGAGGAGACATATTTTCCTGTGATGTATGCAATCACCTTTAGGTATCTCATTAGTCTAGCAGTAAGAGAAAAACTTGAGATGCGTCTAATGGATGTAGTGACAACCTATTTATATGCCTCGCTTGATACAAAAATTTACGTGAGAATCCTAGAAGGATTTAAAATGTCTGAAGCATGTAAAATTTCCTGAGAAAATTGTTCAATAAGATTATGTAAATCCTTATACGGATTGAAATAATGTGGGCGTATATCGTACAATAGCCTAAGTGATTATTTAAGGAAGGATGGAAGGATATAAAAAATGACTCAATTTGCCCTTGTATTTTTATAAAAAGATTTGGGTCAGGATTTGTGATCATTGCAGTATATGTTGATGATTTAAATATCATTGGAACTCCTGAAGAGCTCCAAAATGCAATGATTTTTTTAAATAAAGAATTTGAAATGAAAGATCTTGGAACGACAAAGTTTTATCTCGACCTGCAGATCGAGCATCTATCTAATGAAATCTTTGTCTATCAAATTATACAGAAAATGTCTTAAAATGATTTTAGATGGATGTTACACATCCATTGAGTATCCTGATGGTGGTAAGATCATTAGATATAAAGAAAGATCATTTTTTGTCCTCGACAAGATGATGAAAAACTACTTGGTCTTGAAGTACCATATCTTAGTGTTATAAGAGCACTAATATACCTTGCTATTAATACACAACTTGATATATCATTTGTTGTAAGCTTGCTAGCGAGATTTAATTTTCCCCTAACTCGAAGGCATTGGAATGAGATTAAACATTTGCTCTGATATCTCCGAGAGATAATTGATATGGGGTTGTGTTATTCTAATGGATCTAAATTGTAACTGATTGGTTATTCAGATATAAGGTACTTAACTAATCCACATGAGGCTCGATCCCAAACAGGTTATTTGTTCACATGTGGAGGTACAACCATATCATGTCGTTCAACCAAATAAACATTGACGACCACTTCCTCGAATCATGCAGAATTAATTGCAGTACATGAGGCAAGTAGAAAATGTATTTGGCTAAGGTCATTGACTCAACATATCTTGAAGAGATGTGATTTGACATCAATATAAAAAGTACCAACTGTGTTATATGAAGATAATGCCGCATGTATAACTCAATTGAAGGGAGATTACATTAAAGGTGATAGAACGAAACACATCTCACAAAAATTCTTCTTTACTCATCACATTCAAAAGAAATGTAAGATTGATATCCAACAAGTTCATTCAAGTGAGAATTTGACAGATTTGTTCACAGAATCTTTACCTACTACAACATCTGAGAAGCTAGTACGGGTTATTGGAATGCGTCAACTAAAAGATATTCAAGCGATCCTCCCATGAGGGATAGTAGAATATTTGTTGTACTCTTTTTCCTTGACTATGGTTTGCCCCATTGGGTTTTCCTCGCAAGTTTTTAATGAGGTAGTTTACTTAAGTATTCTTATAAACATTGTGTACTTTTTTCCCTTTACTAGGTTTTTATCCCATAGGATTTTTCCTAGTAAGGTTTTAACGAGGCAGATTATTTGATAATGAACATCTAAGGGGGAGTGTTATAAACATATGACATGTGAATGTTATGAATGTTCATATTTGTTGCTTTAAAGAAAATAACATAAGTAACTCTTAAACTACTAAGTATTTTTGATACGTTGTTTGTATCATACATCTATATATAGATGTCATGATCTTATGAAATGAATATAAGAAATAATATGAATACAACAATTAATTCCTTTTGGTACATTTATTTCCTTTTATTTCTTTAGTTTTATAACAATTGAAAACTAATTTGACCAAATCAATACTGAAATTTAAGGACTTTTAACCGATGTAGTAGGTGGTAGGGGATTTAGTTTTATTACTCATATAATATCAATCTAAACATCAATCTAATGTGTATATGTAGTGCAACCTATTTAGTTTGAAATTTAATGAGTAATTAATAAATAAAATCTATAAAACTAATTCATATTATATATATGATATCAATCTAAAATTAATAAAAAATATCTATAAAACCAGTTCATGCTATATGTATATATATGATATCAATCTAATGTATATGATATCAATCTAAACATCAATCTAGCGTGTATATATAGTACAACCTATATAAAATTAATTCAAACAAAATATATATATATATATATATATATATATATATATATATATATATATATATGATATCAATCTAATGTGTATATGTGGAACAACCTATTTAGCTTGAAATTTAATGAGTAATTGAGGACTATTAGTTATATAATATAAGTAATTTTCTCATTATTATATGTATATTGTTAATTTCAAAATTAGTAAACCAAGGTACCTAATTTTCACCATTACAATCTCTTAATTTTATACTCCCTCCGGATTATAAAAAACGACGTCCGTACTGTAGATACGCATATCGAGGAGGCCGGATGATTCACTATTTGACCCCAAAAAAATTCGTACTTTTTTTTGAACGTACATTAATCCTTAACGTACGTTCGAAAAAAAATTCGGGGCAAAATTGTCTCAAATAGTGAGTCATTCGACCTCCTCAACATGCGTGCACAAATAGTAAAAGTCGTTTAATAAAATCCGGAGGGAATAATTTATTCAATCTTTTTTTATGTACATTATACATATATAATATACATTTTAAAATACAACAACTAATAAAATGATGCATATACATACGCACAAAAAATAAAAATCAAGCTTCCCACGGAATAAGAGGTCGCAAATGATGAAGTACATTTTTTGACGGAAAGTTCGTCGAAATGAACCTCAATTAGCACCCAAATGTTTGGGCAGTCGGCCCATCGAAACACAGTAGCGCATCACACATGCTCCTCCTTTTGTGCCTGGGCGCACTCCATTCTCTTCTCAAGATTCGAACCTCATCTCTCTTGCGCACGCTCCTTTGCCATCTTTGCTGCATAACAAGTTTGATTCATCCTTCATTTTTTTACTTAGCATTTTCTTTTGGTTTTTTTTTCTTAATATATTTTTTAGAACTCCATAAAAAAAAGAAATTATTAATTAAAATTTTTATATGTTCATATAAATAATTAAATATAACTTAACAAAAAATATTTTTAATTATTTGACTATAATATTTTTAGATAACTATATTTGTAAAAAGAGTAAGTAGAATATTCTATTGTGACACTTATCTAATAAATAGTAAATATTTTATAATTAAAACTCTAATTAATATGATTAAGCATTTATTTTTTTAAAATATAAATAAATTATATTTTATCATCAAATTCCAAGCTTCACATATGATTAAATATCAATTCGCTTAAAAGCTTATCTTCCTTTCATATATGAAAAATTATCCTTCTTTAATCATTAAGCCTAAAAAAATATAATTTAATAGAAAATTTAAGGATATTATTTAGTTTGAAACTTAATGAGTAATTAATAAACTAATTCATACTATATATATGTTTCGAAGGACAAGCCGTCGAAAATAATTTTCCTTGTTTGACGGTCATTCGATTGCAAAAGAAGACAGATTTTCAATGGACACTCCATCGAAAACTCTTTTCGACGGCGTCCTCCGTCGAAACGAAAGAGGTTCATCGAGGTCCTTTCTCCTCGAAATTATTCTTCTATCGACGGCCTTTCAGTCGAAAACTTATCATGTTTGCAACGAGTATAGTTGTCGAAACATTTTCGATGGGCTTTTTCCTCGAAAATATTTCGCGCTAATTTTGGGCGCCAACAATTTTGTATTAGCGCCCAAATATTTCGATGGAATTTTCCCTCGAAAATGTTTCGCTCTAATTTGGAGCGCCAATAATTTTACGTTAGCATCCAAATATTTCGACAGAGGGGTTGTCGAAACATATTATCGACGGAAATGGTCGTCAATATAGACGTTATTTCTGTCGATAATGCTAGAGTAGGACAAAAAAAATTATTTTCGACGGACAGACCGTCGAAATGCCTAGAAACATTCGTCTATCCATCGAAAATGCGTCATCAGTGCTAGGCAGTTTTTTTATAGTGCTTTTATATGCAAGTAATTAATTTTATCAACTATGATAAGAAATTATTAGATACACCAGGAAGAAATATATAAATTATTAACACTAATTACGAAAATAAATTAGTAAGAAAACTCATTGTTACATACATTGTATACCAATAACGTGTTTTATATTTATGATTTATAATACTATATATATTTTGTTGACAGCCAATGAAAATACACGTTATTATTGGTATTTATTGTGTTTTGGTGTATGTGTGGGAAAATGGTGTCAAATCCATAATAGCTAATAAAAAAAAGTGTTTTTTTGGTTCGTAACACAGTACACATGTTGCACATGGACATGAACCCGTGGGATGAAGCCATATGGACCAAACATTAAAAATGTTGCAGTACTATATGTTTTGTATCCCTAAAATGCCAATTATTACTGATTAGACAATCTAATTACAGACACCTAATTCCCACATTTTTTTGTAGAACAAACAAGTGGGCGTCTGTTCTAGGGAACAGTTTTATGCTACTTTTCTATTATTATTATTATCATTATTAGATGCTAATGATAAGAATGAAAGGTTAATAAACTGGCCCATGAAATCTGCTAATTCCACTTTGATTTTCCGGCTTAATTTGGGCCCATAAAACCTCTTAATCCCATCCTTCATTACATCATATGACATTGAGGACAATTGGCACACATTGGCATGTGCATGCTGCCTCACATGTACCCTCCTCTCTGCAGGCTGCTTGTCGCTTGTTAGCATTCAACTCGCACTCCAACCCACCCACCATTCGGTAATTTTTAAGTTTTTTTTTGCTTCGCAATTCAAAATACTCAAAAATTACCGAAAAGTGATATGATCATACATTTTCTCATATAAAAAGTAGAAACTAGAATTACAATCATGCTAAACATGACATTTATATGACCCTATTAATAATCGATAGACTACTAATATCAGTAGAGTGCAATATATGAGTGATCGTCCCGGAGCACATTAGAATTTCCCCAACCAAGCAACATACATCCACGTATGAGTTCAAGTTATTCTCCTATAACAAAAGTTTTTAAATAAGGGCATTTCTTGGCTCATATATTTTCTGCGTTGGTAATTAATTGGTGAGATAGAATTTGAAAAGAGAAAAATCATAAGATGAAAAGAGTTGAACTACTTAAGTTTCCTTGTCCGTCCTTTTGTAATTGTGACATTAAAAACAAAAGATCCAGTCCAAGTCCAACCACTATATTCATTTGTCCCGCCAACTGCAGTAATTACGGGTCAGTGGCTGGACGTGGCATTGCTGCATGCACAAACAATACGTTGCATAGAGGAGCAAAATGATACTCTACAAAATAATTCTCAACTTCTCAAGTTACTTTTACAGGAATTAAAAAAATTATGAATTAATATTTTCGATATATGTCTAGATAATTACTCTTAATAACTCTAATAAATATAACCAATCAATATTAATTTTTATTTTTTAAACATTAGAAATGATGAAAATGATAATTATTTAAGGATAAAGAAAAGTAGTTTGGGAGTCCGTTTTTATTTCCACGTTGTAAAAGAAAAAAACGTTTTGAACTTTGATCCAAGGCACGCTGGAGACAAACCTTGTAACTTAAACTTGCCCTTAGCAAACATGAATTTCTTCCTTTTTTCTTCTTCTAAACCTGTCCATATGGTGGGCTGGGCCACGTTTCATGTATATATTTATCCAATAATTTTGACAGGCCCACCGAAATAGCTCCTTCAGTGCAAGACCCCATTTCCATACGTACTAGTAACACACTAGCAGTATAACACTCAAGCTTACGTTTAGATTATTTCCTACCATGTCGTATCTAATTTTTTCCCGAACATTACCTGTCATGTTAGAAGAATCTGAATCGTTCAATAAAATTGGACGGATGAGATTAAAAATTCAAATCATTAATGAGTTAACCAGTCAATAAAATTTAACAAGTGGTCAACTCATTAATTACTTGAATTTTTAATCTCATCCGTTTTATTGAACGAATTAGATTTCTCAAACATGACTGGTCATGTTCAAGAGAAAATTAGAGGATCTCAATCCGTTTCTAGGGTTTTTGGGAAAAAACTTGGGTACATACAATGTACCCACTACTCAGTACATTATGATCTAGGATGATGACACCTACCCCAAATAGTGCTAGAATACCACTATTCTTGACACTTTTGGACACGTGTCATCATCATACATCATGATGTACTGAGTAGTGGATACATCGTATGCACCCAAGTTTTACTCGGGTTTTTGAGCGCATATCGTTTAATAATATAATCAATTTAAACAAAAAAAATTACGGAAAAATAAAAAGCATAAAAATTAAATTTAAATTAAGAAAAATAGTGGAAATTATATAAAAGAAGGCAGATAATTTTAAGATTATTGTATAACATTGTTTTAGAAGAAAAAAGTCCACAAAGTTTCGAACTTTTTTTAGAAAAAAATCAGAAAAATTGAAAGAAAAAAAAAACTAGACAAAAATATTGATGTGTGATCATCTTCTTCTTTCGTATGTAATAGATATTGCAGTTTGATCTATGGTTTATAGAGTCTTAATTAGAGTTTTTTTATATTATTGGAAACTGCAAACTGATGAATGAGGTACTAGTATTTTATGTTTTCCATTGTTATTAATGGAAAAGAAGACAAAATAAAAGAAAAATACGACTGGCAAAAATAACAAGAACTAGAAGTCTAGAACGTGTGATTAGACTTTAGAGAGTAGTAGTGATGTTTCCGAGTTTGGTGGATAAGATGAGGGTGCTACTGCTGCGATGATGCCATCGTTGAATTGACGTAAGAACATGGAAATGGCTAGGAGGCTCAGAAATTGGTGGAGTCATTCAAAAACAGTGGCATTAATCTGGACAATTTGCATCCTCTTGTCCTTCTCTTCACTACAAATGGCTCTCAAATATTCACCTTCTTCTCCCTCTTCAGGTATTCTTCTCCCTTTTTCCATGCTTTCCCGCATCTCCATTCACCTCTCTTGTTTTATTTCTTTAGAGGGTGCGAATTGTTTTCTTTTCTGGAGTAGGGTGGGAGTTGATCTGTTTATTATATATTTATTTATGATTCATGAGCTGATTTAAATGGAAAGTGATGAGTAGATTTATGTTAAGGTTAATGGAAGAACCCAGTTGCTAAGTCCAGGTTTAATTAGTTGTCTGGCCCTAGATGCTAATGACGAGTTTTTAGTTGTTTGGGTGTTAGTTTCTGTTTCTGGAATTTTGGCTTTACCAGGTCAGTGGTGAATTTTCAGTGTAAGAATTAAGGAATACATAACTTTAAGTTACAACCTATTTTGGTTTCTTATTTTTGCTCTGGTTTGATTGATTATAAATGAATTAAGGTTATGGGAGGTTAGTAAGCATGTGCTAGAACGATAGAGGGGATACTGAGTTTAGGGGACTTTTGGTACAGATTCACTTCTTTCAACTAGAGAGCTGAGGTCAAGATTGTACGATAGAATGGCGAGGGATTTGGATGAGCATGGAGCAGCTTTCGTTAAACAAGGGAAAACATCTCAGTCATTGTCACTTTCAGACATCTTCACTTTGAAGGATGGATCTGTAACACCTGTTCTTAAGGTAAATGCATTGATGGATTAATTAAGCCTTAACTGATTACAAAATACTGTTTCTCATCTCTGTTTTGTCTTGAAAAATAACGAGGCATTTCTTTTCTTTTGTAGGCAGCAAATCCTCCTGTGAGGGCTAATGTGTTGTATCTAAACCCTGAATACTCGATACCCATCTCGTGAGTATTTAGTTTCAGTACCTGTCCGTTTATGGTTATGATTTTTCCCTTGCAGACATGATAAACCCAAATCCTCTCAAACATCATAGGACAGTTTTGGTTAGATAATCTCTGAAACTTAGTACCATTGGTAAGACATCAAACAACTGCAACGTAATGGGTTTATGATGATCCAGCATTTTCTGTATACTACGACAATCCTTCATTATTTCCCATGTGCCTCTGGTATTGTTCCTATAGTTTCACTTCCTATGCTTTTTTACTTGAAAAGATATCTTTATGCTTGGCTTGGCACAGGGAGGCTGTAAAGAATATATTTGGTCCGTACTTTGGAAAAGGTGAGCAGTAATCTTACCAACTATAAACGTAGCGTCGTAATCGCACTGGGATTTCATTTTAACATACAATTACAGTCACTTACATTGGTATATCGTTTCTTCACATATTAAAAAAAAAATCAAGTTTGTATATCACTTTATCTCTATGACATGCTTACATGTACTTCTGTTAGCAATTTGGTTTCAGAACTCCAGTGTATACCATTTTAGCATGTTTCATGCCTCACATCATATTTCACCTGTTCCTGCCACTGAAGAAGAGGTAAATTTGCTGCAGAGGCATTTAATGAGTCTGTTTTAATGGTTCCGGCATGCTAACACGAGTCTCTTACCCTGTTTTTTCTTTTATTATTATTTTTACAGATTGAAGCTGAGGCAGGTGCTGTTAGAGCAGTTACCAAGAGTCTCTGCCCCTTAAAGATCATCTTAGATCGAGTGGTTTTGACTTCAACTGGTGTGCTCCTGGGATGCTGGCAGGTAAGTTTCCAGGACTTCCTTTACACACCAATTACTGTGATGCTTGTCCATTTATTGATGTCAAGTATGATCCTTTGTCATGGATGTAACACACGTCTTGGTCTATTGTAGCTGTCTTGCCTAGTTTTCCTGATTTGAAAGAACTGGGTTTCAAGTAAAAAAAATAATTACTGGGCCTGAGAATGTATGACTGAAACTTCAATTTGGCATTCTTAGCTCCTTCATGTTGCTTTGTCATCCAGGTTAAACTTCAAAATTGTGGACTTGATATTTCTTTTTTCCTCATGTTAGTTTTTCTTTTTCCGCTGTTGATTTCTTATCTCCATATTTATTGCTGTTGTGTTAGATCAGTATGATATATGAAAAGTATTCCACAGGAAATGAATGGGATGTTGAAACTCTCCATAGTAAACTTACTGCACCAATTTTCTGTAATGCTTCACTTATTCTTCACAGGTGACCTCTGGATCAGATCCTATAACAATCCGTGATAAATTGAGATCTGCACTTCCACGTTCCCCAGAAAAGCAACTTGTAAGAATCATGTGAATATCTCATTCTCCATTGGATTAGAGTGTGTAGTTTGAGTGTTTTTGGGCTCATCGAGTGAAGAATATAGAAGGTGCTAAGTTTACCATGGAGTGCTTTAGGCAGAAAGGCCAATGTGGCCACGTGGGTCATGGGAAAGGACCCTGGTCTAGTAGGTGCCTTTATACCTCAAGCCACATCCCATAAAAGTTGTTTCATTCACTCTGCCTTGAAAGTAATGTTCTCTTTTAAGATGATTGCATATCCTGTTTAGGAATATATACATGCTGTGTGGTGGAGCATTCCTTTATTTGCTTGGCCTTCATCGATGCCTTATTATGTACTCTTGCTTACATCATCTATGTGGATGATTTATATTTCGGTCAATAACAGAACTTGTTATGAGTTGCTACTGTAATTACTATTGCTGATGGCACATGCTAATTTTTGTGTTGCAGTATGATGTTGCTATTCTTCATACGTCACTTGCAAGGCTTCTTGGTCCGCCAAATACTTCATCCATGGTTATATACGCATCTCATGAGTCTTTCTGTTTATTGCTTGCCATCACTTATGATGCAATTTTCGTAGTTTTATAATAATTAACTCAAACATTTTAACATTATATTTTATTCACACTAGTCTTTGAGAAGCTCATAAAATTCTAGGTTATCATGCCATACAGGATGAATGGGTTTTTTATTTCCATACAAGCAAAATATGTTCGTCCGAACTCTTTCCCGTTTTCTAAAGAAGGAAGCATCTTTTAGTATTCAAACTGCAAGTAAAAGTTTGCAAACCTTAAGCATATAACATAAAGAAAGGGTTATGCACCAAATTGTGCAAACATTCTCCTCACTTTTCACTTCTAAAGAACTAAGTACAAAAGTTTTCTAGAGTATTATTTCTTTGCCATTGCTGTTGTTACATTTCTGTATTATGGTTTGTAGCTTCAATACCTACACCTTCTGCCTCTTCTATGCTCTTGATACACCAACACTCAGCATTATTTGCTATTTCCTTCTGTGTATTTCTTTAGTTCTTTTTCTGGGCAGTGACTCTTTGGTTTCATGGATTTCAGTTCAATGTGAGTCAAATCAGAATAGATAAAAATTGCTGGTTTAATTAGTTTACCGACTATATATGATATATGTTCTTGACTTACTAAATGACCTAAATTGTGGTCTTTCTATCCTGGGGAATATTTGGATGAATCTCCTTGTTTTGTTTTCATAACTTATCAGCATTGTCTTATATTAGGTTAGATGGTGCTTTGTACCTGTTGTTATCATACACTTATTGACTTGCTCCATCGGTTCTTGTCTGCAGGAGCCTACGAATCAACTCCAATTTTTCCACGACCTGGTTACCCGCTTAAACGATAAAATCCGTGGATTTAAGGTATGTCCTTGTATCTGAGATGTCTTTTTCTTCGTGAATCCAAGAACGATATCTTCTTTATTCGCACAAAAATGATCATTTGGTTTGGTAAATATTCTCCAGGCAGTCGTTTCTGATCTGTGGTACGTTGAGGAATATGATCTGTTGGCTCTTGCATTGGATGGAAGAACGAAGGTCCGCCCGTTCCAACTCGGTTGCAAACATACCTAAGGTTTTCCTCACAACCAATACAATTTAGATTCACGAAATAAAGATGGAGGTCGCCCCTATAGAGTGGTGTTACCTTTTTCAATCTCCAGATGCTGCCTTGTAATATGGTATATGTAATTACTCTTATTTTATATTCCCTCCGGTTCGAAACAAACGTCGTTTTAGCATTTGCTTTTACTGTTTCGGCACGTATGGTAAAACGGCCGGTGGACTCACTATTTGAAATAATTTTGCCCCAAATTTTTTCTGGGAAGTACGTTAAGGATTAACATACGTTCACAAAAAAATTCGAATTTTTTTGGGGTCAAATAGTACCTCATCCGGCCTCCTCGATATGCGTTACCTACTGAATATTGAGATGCGAGGAAGTAAAAGTTTTAGAATTCTCACATTTGCTTAACTATGCATGACACTTCGCGAATAATTTTTGACCATTAAATCTACGGTAGAAAAAGGTACAAAACAGACCCCTAAAATTTACATACTTGCATTGATTGACAGAAAAAATCTTGGTGACATGAAACTTACTACATTATGTGATGGGATGTGACAGGAAAAAAAAAAGTTGGAAAAAGGGGAGGAGAGGAAGACGCGTTTGAGAGTGGAGTGGTTAGCACACGCCGGTTCATGCTGGTGGGGTTAGGTTAGCCTTCCTTTTGCTTGTCACGCACTATCCAGTCCACAAGATACACATTTACCGTTTCGTGGCTGCCACAGTCTCCCTAATTTGTTTACCACTAGGCTGTTTATTGACCCGCTTAACTCGTTTAACCCACTCAATTCAATTCGACTGGTAAAAAACTGACTTTGCATCTGTTTAGTATGTAAAAAAATGACCCTTAAAATAAGATATTAAAGGGTTCGTATATTTTATATTCAAATGAAACCTACTACTCGCATTATCTAAATATATGACAGTTTATCTAAATATATGACAGTTTGTCATTGATATTAGGCGTGAGCATATTTTTCCTATCCGATTTGGATCCGTTTTCAAAATTGTCATTTGGTTAGATAAATTCGGATATAAATAGAGGGTCGCAAAAAAAAAAGATGCTTCTTTTTCAATCGGATATCCGAACGCAAACTCGTTCAGATATTCGAATAATCCAAATTATATATACCAAAAATCAAACCTCTCTTCTCCAACCATCAAAAACCTCTTATTTCACCAAAAAAAATCATACCCAATTCAACTCAATTCGGACCAACTAGTCCCTCTTCTCCTCTTCACAAAAAAACTAACCCATAGATCTATAACAAACTGTTAAAATATGAGCTAAATTTAAAACATTTGAGAGAGATGAGAAGAAAAAACCAAGATTTGTCGTCGAGGCGACGGTGATGGAAGAGACATCGATAACGATTTGGCAGAAAAGATGGAGCAAATGAAGGAAAATAGTCATTTTTAGAAAAGAAAATCTTTATTTCTTTTTGTTGTTGTAGAGTGATGGTCGGATGTGATTCATATCCGATCTGAATCGGATAACTTATCCGATTCAGATCGGACAATCACGGATTTAGAGATTGTTTGGTCGGATCAGATAAATGATGATCATTATCCGATCTAAATACTATCCCATCCGACACGGACAGATTTTAGCCGATCCGATCCGATGTTCAATCCTAATTGATATATCACTGATTTCACGAGGAAAACTTGCACGCGTTTTAAACTTCCCAAGTTTCAGGGAGACGGAATATTCTTCATGTTCTTCTACCTAATTGAAGTTAACTTTGAGCAAATTATGTCCAACCCCAAACCTCCAATTCAAAGTTATTCGCGTAAGAGAAAAACGTTAAGACTATGTTTGGTTGGAAGGAAGGAAAATGGGAGGAAATAACATAGGTGGAAAAAGGAGGGGGAGGAAAACTAGTGGAAAATGATTTTTTTTCTCTAGTGTTTGGTTGAGTGGAAATGGAAGGAAAAGGAGAGGAAAGAAAATCTCAATTTTAATGGAAGATAAATTTTAGCCATGATTTATTATAAGTGATTTTTATTTTATTTTTGTAAGTTGGAATAATCTTAAAATTTTAGATATGATTAAAATAAAAATATAATATATTAATAATTATTTTAAGAAAAAAAAGATTTGTTACAAAAAAAATATTATTTTTAATTTTTAAATAATATATATTTTTAAAATGACCACCTCTCTTTTACCTTCATTTTCCCTCTATTTTCCTTGCTCAACCAAACAATGGAAAATATAATTTTTCTTCAATTTTCCACCCTCATTTTCCTTCCAACCAAACATAGTGTAAAGGATTGATTAATCTCGTCATGACTATTCTCCTCACAAATTCGAGCCGGATAAAATCTAAAAAAGTAATAAAATTCTCCTCACAAATTTTAACACGTTACATTTATTTTAACTTTTTTAATATCATGCAGGTGGATTTTTGCTCATTTCTTAGTGAGTATTGGGTGATAGTATTTTTATAACAAAAACTTTACATTCTTATTTATTTGAATTTTGAGCTACTATCACAGGAACGTGCAAGTGAAAACCTTACTATCTTATTAATATAAGCATTGTTTTTAGATTTATTCAATTAATTTGTTGAACCCGCGTAAATTATATCCGATCCTATTTGATCCAACCTAGTAAAATTTTAAGAATTTAAATATAGGGTCGGGTGTTCAAATTCATCAAACTAATATGATCCTAATCGCAAACACCCTACTCTTTACAATTTTCCGTCAACAAATATATACTTTCTTGAGATAAGTTTTTTTTTTATTTTTATTGGTGTATAATCGGAAGCGTAAAATCGTAAGTCTTAAAAAACAAGATAAGTCAAAAAACACTCATAATCGACAACACCAATAAAAATGTAATATATCCATGAATTATTTTATATTAGAGACAACTGGAAATAAATACAACAAAATCTTCCAAAAGAGGAGAAATATATGTCAAAAATAATATATTTGACAGGTAGAAAAAGATTTAATGGCAAGGCTGTAAATAACTTTTTTGATAGCATACTATTTTTTCTTTTGAAAACTACTACTCTCTCCGTCCATTTTTAATGGAGGCTTTGACTTTGGGTACGTATTTTAAGGAGGTTGGATGACTCACTATTTGACCTCAATAAATTCCGTAATTTTTTCCGAACATACGTTAATCTTTAACGTACGTCCGAGAAAAAATTCGAGGCAAAATTGTCTCAAATAGTGAATTATCCGACCTCCTTAAAATGCGTGTCCAAAGTCAAAGCCACAGTTATTTATGGACGGAGAAGAAATATATGTTAAAAATGAAAGTCCTATTATTTGGCTGACGTGTTAGAACTTAGAAAGCAAATAGGGAAAACACTCAACACAGTAAGCAAATCAGCAAATGACACGAGACAACAGAGCACAAAACATCAATAGAGCACGTGCCCTCCTCACTCCTCCCGTTTCATTGCATCACCACTTCTATGCTCTCCACGCGCCTCTTTGCTTGCGCTTTTCTACTGCCACACGCGCATCCGCTTCCTCCCGTCCTCAAGTTCCTTTCTTTCACATCGCTGTTGTTTTATCAACTCGTTTTAACCAATCTCTCTTTTTGGGTCCTTCTGCTTTGTTTGGCTTACTTTTAACTATTCGTTTTAGGTAGAGCTTTTGTCTTTACAACGTGGGTGTTCTTTGTTTTTGGCCTTGTGTTAGTCTGTGTTGCGATTTGTGTATTTTCGCGTCGACAGGTTTTGATCCTTTGAAAGAAATACTAATATGGGTTCTGAGGTTCATCGTCCGCTTGTTGGTGAGGAGGTTAATGTAACAGTTGAGGCTAATGAAAACGGGTGAGTGGTTGAAATTTTGTTCGTGTTTTGGTCACGAGAATGATGGATGCGAGATGTGTGTGAACTATGGATGGTGCTTTTTCTATGTCAATATACGGTTTGATTGTGTTGTATCAACCAGGATTGATTTATGATGTGATGCTTGTAAGTTTAAATTGAATTACCTGCGAAATGGCAAATACTTGTGGTGGTGAATGGAAATATCAGCAGAATTGAATGAACTGGAATGCTATACATGTTGTCATGTTTATGGTGGCTGACCACAATTGCTATCGACAAACTCTACAGCTTCAATAGTTGATGGCTGTAGTTTAATATATCTTTTTGGGTATAACCTAGACAGTGTTTAGAGTTTGGAATCTTAGTGATATTGAATGTTTCAATGTTGTTTGTTTGTTCGTTCTCCCATTGTTGTTTAGCATGTTGTAGGTATTATGTGTTTGCCTGTTATAATGGTTTCACCTGCAAAATTTGGCATCCAATTTGGTATGATATTGCAGAGTATGTGGTTCTCCTTACAGTTTGTTCCAATGCATATCATTGTCGTTTTCCCCCCCTTTTTTGAGCTGCTTTCTGGTGGCATTAATCTCTAATTGAAAATGGTCAATTTGGTTGCAGGTGCCGCCCTGGCAAGAATAAGGCAAAAGTTCCTAAAAGAATTCACAAGGCTGAGAGGGAGAAACTGAAGCGTGAGCAGTTGAATGACCTCTTCATTGAGTTGGCGAATTCTCTGGGTATCTCTCTCTTGCCATCTCTTGCATTAGGTTTATGGGACGGCCTGTCTTGGTCATGGTGTTTCACTTTGAAGTCATAGTTTGTATCGTGTTGAAGATTGTGACTGGTTGCATCTCACCGTCGAATTTTCTTGCACAGATTTGTCTCAGCCAAATAATGGAAAGGCCTCTATATTGTGTGAAACTACTCGATTGTTGAAAGACTTGATTGGACAGATTGAGTGTCTTAAGAAGGAAAATGCATCTCTGTTATCAGAATCTCACTATGTAAGGCCCTTGGCATGTTTGCTTTCTTCTATACCCTGTAGGAAAGTACTTCCTTCTGTCTATGCAAACTTGTTTTTCTTTCCAACTACATGTTGATACGCAGAAGTTCAACCGTTGAAAAGGCTTCTAAGTAACTTAGACAGAAATGTGTAGTTTCTTCTGGTTCATTCTTATCAATTATGTGACAAGTTGTTTGAACGGTTTGTCAGGTAACTGTTGAGAAGAATGAGCTGAAGGAGGAAAACTCATCCTTAGGAACTCAGATTGAAAAGCTACAAAGTGAGCTGCAAACAAGGGTGGCCCAATCAAAGCCTGACCTTAATATGCCCGCTCCTGAAATTCACCATCCAGAATTAACTCCGCAGTATCCCGCTACTGTAGATGCCTCATTGCCACCAACACAGGCTGTCTTTGTCGTCCCCTTCCACCCTGAACTCCAAGCTTATCCCTTGAGTACCTCACATGTAAGCAAACCACATGCTAGGTATCCGACCCCAGCAGATTCCTGGCCATCCCAACTTCTAGCGGAGCAGATAGCAGCTAGGAAGGAAGTTCAAATTAGTCCTAGCAATGGCAATGTCTGTGACAACGGTGAATAAGGTTCTTTTGGTGTATAAACATTCTCAGTGTGTAGTAATTTAGGTTCGTTTTGTAGATGTACCTTGCATAGGGGTTGATTCTGATATTTACCATGGCAGTTGAGGTTGGTGAACAGATGTAGGAAATTTGCAATCTGGAAATATCAAAAAAATTTGGTCTGGTAGATTAACATAGAGCAATAATCTTTTTTCAATTCCTGTAATTGAGCAATAAAGATTGGAATTGTTTTTAGGAATTACAGAAAAGGGTCTGGTATTGGTGGTGTTATATTTTCCTTGGCGGCCATCATAGTGACTTCAATTTTTATCAGTCCTGATTATGGTTCGTGTTTACTGTATGACTGAAATCACTTAATCAACATAAGCAAATTAGACATTTTGCTAAAACTACTTTTTTTTCACGATCTCTTTGGTATTCTTTTTACTCCTTTTCCCTTCCGTTTTATTACTTGATCAAATCAATATTGATACATGGTAGAATACTCACTTTTTCTTATTAATTACTAATACACTTCCATCTTCACACAAAATGTGATAGGCTAGCAATAAATGTATATTCTGGCTAAATTTAAGACCAAAAATTAGTCTTAATCAAATATTCTTCATACCTAAAAAAGAGAAGTTAAAATTTATTTGCCACCATACCATACAATTACATCGGCAAATACCATATTCCTTTACTTTTTTCTTTTTGTTCTTCCATTATTTCTCATCTTCTCATCCTGCTTTAGAATCCAAATAAATCTTAAAGGTTACACCAGTGGGACGTCTATTCTTTTTTTCTTTTTTTTTAATCCGGTAGGTAAGTTACTTGCCAAAAATACCAGCAGAAAAACAAAATGAAGTTGGCCCACCACATATCTGATCAACGACTGAGATCCTCCAAATCCACAGCTGTGACTAATTTTCAACGGTCCAGAATGGAAAGGACAACCTAACCCTGGTTTAACCCCAAAGGGTACCCACACCAAAGACCACCCTCCAAATTGGCCTGTTGTGGCATTCTTTCTTTTCTTTTTTTCCACACACACCTGTCTTCACTTGCTTGTAACAACACAAAAATCCTACAAACTCGTTGTAACAACAGACTGACAACACACACAAACCGCACACAATCTGGAGAATAAAGAGACAAAGGAGAAGGTTAAGGAAGGTGAACGTAGTAGTGCTCTTCGCCAGTTCTTGTAAGAGTTTCGAAGATAAGAAAGAAAACACATTGTTTGTGCGAGAGATGGGATCTGGGGTTGGAAGCTTTTTGAAAGTGCTGCTTAAGAACTTTGATGTTCTTTCTGGGTATCTTCTAATTACTTCTCTGTTTTTCCTTGTTAGTTCTGTCTATAAATAGAATCCATCGTATGTAACATAGAAGAGTAAAGCATTGATTTTTCACTCTTGGGTAGTGCCAAAAAGTTTGGATTTTGTTTGTTCTTTTGCTGGGCTTCTTCTTGTTGTTGTTAGCTACTGTAGGTTAAACTAAACCCTAAAGAATAGGACTGTTGAGCAGCTTCTCTATTGTATTTTCTTTTAAGTTGTTCTCTTTAGATTCGTAGTGAATACATTGATTCCTTAACGTTTAATGCTTATGAGCTGGTGCTTCCTTTACTAACTTTGTCTCTTTTCTTTTTACAGGCCGGTGATTAGTCTTCTTTATCCTCTGTAAGTGCTTTCCTAATCCCTTGTACTCTTGATTATATGTACATTGTTTCAAGTTGAGGAATTTTACCGAACCTTACTTTTATTTCTTGGTTGTCAGTGTTTGATACACCATTGTGTGCAATGGGTGCTTGAAGTATCTAGTGTTATTGAGAAAAGATTGTCGTAGTTTTCATGGTTTGTAATCTAATGTTTTCTTTTGACAGGTACGCCTCAATTCAGGCAATTGAGAGTCAATCTCACGCTGATGACAAGCAATGGCTTACTTACTGGGTTCTTTATTCTATGATCACGCTATTTGAGCTCACCTTTGCCAAAGTCATTGAATGGTAAATCCTTTTATGTATTTTTTTTCCTTGTAATTTTGCCTCAATTCCTTTCCTCTTGTTTATGTTGTTGATGGTAAACCATGAGTCGCACGCAAAAGGGTACATGCTTTTGTCATTAATAACACTTGTGGCTTGCAATAGCAAATTTGTTGAATAACATCTCCACTGGAGAGGTGTTTCTGCTATTTTAGAAGTTTATAGCTTTTACATTATCTGTACGATGTTCTTATTCACGAAGCAAGCAATCCTCTTGCAACTGTTTGCATTCGCATAATGCTCTTGCTCTATTGTTATGTTTTAGGGGTGCTATAAAATAATTTTTGTTTTAGCCACCCAACTCACAAAGAACTTGGTTTTTCAGGCTAACCCTGTCTATCTTCACCATTTGTTAGGATAGCAGGAATTCGCTTTAAATAGTTGAAATATAGTTGATACTGATGTTTGAGCCAAATTTGGTATACTTCTACTTTGCTGGATACTATACTGTAGAGCTAGTAGTAGTATTTCTGGACGACTGAATTAAGTTATTAATGTTGTTCAACTACTTTTCCTCTTTTGTCTGAACTATGTAACTGTTGTTGGATTGTCAATTCATGGCAGGATCCCAATCTGGTCTTATGCTAAGCTCATCATGACTTGCTGGTTGGTTATCCCGTACTTCAGTGGTGCTGCATATGTTTACGAGCACTTTGTGAGACCTTTCTTTGTTACAAGACAGGGGACTGTTAATCTTTGGTATGTTCCAGGGAAGAAGGATGTCTTCAGCAAGCCAGATGACATAATAACTGCTGCAGAGAAGTACCTTGCAGAGAAGGAGCCTGATGCATTCGGGAAACTAACTAATCGGGTATGTTGTGAACCATCGGGGGTGCCTGTTTTTATTATGTGCAGCAGTGATTTTTTGGGTATAAGTGAAGACACCATTCTTTTTTCCATAGTTGATCGCAGATGCTGCTAATTATATAACAAATTCCCCCAACAAATCAAATCTATAAATATAGGTATTGTTTTTGCCATAGATAGAAACGACAAGAGGACTCAAACTCGAGACCTAACCCCTCACAGCTTTGCATGAAATACCACCGAGCTTCAAGCTAATTGGTAATCTTTAAATTTAGTGACTATACTCTTTCCCGTAGTCACTATATTTATATCATTGATGTCTCCTATAAATCATTCCATATATATATTGATGATTGTTTCAAGTACTTTATCTCGTGATGCAGGCTGACAAGCACAGGAGCAACAGTTATGGCATCTACGAGGAGGATCCTAGATACTGAAGGATCCTTACTAGAATGCTCTTTTGTGGATGAATCTTGGGTTGTTTGGCTGTAGGCCTGTTATGACCTTCGGTTCTTGTGAATGATGCGGGATGTTCTGATTCTGTAGAATCTGTAGTATGTAATTATCATGGTTTGCTTTGCTCCTTGTCTTTTAAGTTTTAAGTGTAGCCGCCCTCTAACTTTCCCCACTAATATAGTCAAGCAAAAAGGAGCAAGTTTTCGGGTATGCTCACTATATTTCTCTGCTTTTGGTGTGTTTCCGGGGAATTCAGCCTGGTTGATTTAGATTTCTAATGCTAGAAATCAGTTGCTCCAGTTGGATTGAGTAACAACAATAGAATTCCATTTAAGTTCCAACATTCGGATGAATGCATCCATACGAAATCAGAGAATTTATATGATAAATCGGAACTCAATCAAACCATTGACCTACTAATATGTTCATAGAAATGCGCCAAGTGGAGCGATATGACGCGCTGCTTGTGCGTGGAACTCCTGGCTCACGGAGCGAAAACAAAGCAGGTGGAATCCTTCGATTGCGTGTTGTATGTACATAGATCCATCGGTCTATATTGAATGTAGATCCTTGTCTTTCTTTGTTCCACTAGATAGGACAAAATTGGGACAAAATTCTCACCTGTTTGTTTCGTTGTTACAACCTTCTTTTTTAATGTCAAAGACAAGAAGCTATGCGCAAATTATTATTGGATCTCGATCGTTCTTAACAGCAATAGCTGGCTATTCATTTAAGTCTTCGGGTAGCACCACTAGATCTTCAACAAGGTAGAAATTCTCGTTTTCTGTATGCACACATGTTTATATCGCTACACCTATAAACACTTTCTTGTTTCTATCTTCGCTCTACCGGAAAATGGGTGCTCTTTTTTTCGTTGTTTACCTTGATTACTGGGGGGGTTCGGCGAAGACCTAGAGTGCAGCTTGGCAACTGGAAGGGGTTCATTACTATGCCTAGTGCAATGCACATTTAGCATACAGAATGCAGCCTGCATATGAGCATACATCAACCAAGACAACCGCAGCTCTTTTAGGAAAACGGTTAGGATATCCTTGAAAATAACAAGTGGGAAACCATCGAGATAGGTCAAGACTAGACCACCGAGCCAACCGCGGCACTTTTCCATTAATACATGATACATCAGTTGGTACCTCAATTCACAATATCCTTCCTTGGTACAATCCAAGACACAGAGGAAGGCTACAATTATTTCTCATTAAACAGGATTTGGAGTCTAGAGGGGATGGTAAAAGATATCAACATTTAATGATCAAGCATTGAAATGAGCTTCTTTAGCGGTGCCGGTTCCTAGTCTACGAAAGATCATCCCATTGTTAATCAAAACTCAAGCCTCATTTTCATTCTGATTTTCAGCCTCATCTTCAACAGCATTCATGCACTGAGACAAGTATTCCTGAGCTTCGTCAAGAGGAGATTCCTTGGCATCGGCAGCGTATAGTATCTTCTTGACTGCAACTGCCATCTGCAAGATATTTAAAGCAAAACCATAATGACTGCTCTTATCAGATGCATATTTATTTACAAATACTTACGGAAGGCAAACTCTTACCGGGAGATCCTCTAATTCAGGAGTCTGGCAGAGAATTTCTATATCCCTCAGTTTTGCAAAGTAAAAATCTCTCTCCTTCTCCAAAACGTCCACAGAAAGCTTAAGATCTGTTATCTGTATGCATGCATGCATTAACCTTCAGAACTCAAAGTGTAGGGCATTTTTCATACTGCAGAACTGAAAAGGTTAAAAAGCAATGTCTGCACTACTGTATTGCTAAAATTGAAGATAATGAGCATGCAGGAGACTCAGAAAAGTTCAAATACACTCCAACTTATGAAAAGATCCCACATTCAGCAAAACCTTGCCTCCCCTAATTACTTTCCCCTTCCCCTATCCAAACATATTGTAAATGGCCTGACCATGCTCAAGTACATATCGCCTAACCACAGGGAAAGGTTAAGCTCAAGAACTATCTTCATTCGTAGCCATCACAGACAAAACAATGCATGGCAAATGAAATGAAAGTTTGCTCAGAAAGGAAGAAGAGAAGGCAATACCTCCTTGGACAAAGCCAGAATCTCAGCTGAAGAATTAACCGCTCCTGCAACAGCAGAAACCCTCACTTGTTTTGGTCCTGTACCACATTAATTAGACAAACAGGAGCAAGATTAAGAAGGAACACTTAACAAAAAAAGGGAAATGAAAGAGCAAGAGAGAGAGAGAAGAAAACTTCTTAAAAGGAAGAGAAATGAACACAACAACAAAAAACTGCGATACACTAATGCAGCAGGCATTGTGGTGCATACTGACCAGACATTTTATTCAGGTCATCCCCAGAGGTAGAGTTGGGAAAATTGTTCGCTTGTAGTGATTTTGAGGTCTTCTGAGGACCCCTAATGCTGCGGTCCTTTCCAACCTTACCTCTTCGTTCCATAGGATTGTAGTTCCTAATGGAACACAGCACATGCTCAATTAAAAGAGAAAAATTAAGATGATGCAAAAATAACTATGATAAAAAGGGTAAGACATTGTTGGGGAAGACAAAGTTAAAGAATTACTCATTCATGATGCCGCCATTTACAGAATCACAGTATCGTTTCAGCCACTGTAAAAATTCCAAGTTGTCCAAAGGCCGGCCTTTAACAAGCCTGTTAACTTCGATATGCTGCCACATAACACAGTCCATGTAAATGTAAGTATAATTATTAGCTGCACAATTATAAAAATCTAACCTGCCCAGCTTTCTTAGAAGAAAATTAACACTCATTAACAGGGATACCATCTGTCAACCTCTTGGAAAAGGAACTGACATGTCAATAATAAAAATTTCATATAATTACATAAGCATCCAAACACACACACACAGCATTAGCACTTCATATACCAACATGGAAAAGAAGATATATCATGAGTTTGACTAGGCACGGATAAGCCAAAGATAAGCCAAAGAACCTGGTCATCTTCCATTTTTAAGGCATATGTTTCATGGGGCTTAAACCTATACAGAGTTCAGAAAGTGGGACAAGAATCTTGTATCCATATCTACCTCTCAAAGTCAGCACAACTGACTAGGAAATCATGACTGAATCCCAAATCATCTCAAAAGTTAATAATGACGTTACCTTCTCAATTTTCAACTTGTTAAATACATCCTGCAGAACCTTGTAATTTTGGATCATGTCATATTCTGTCTTTGCATCAAAATTCACCTACAAAAGCAAAACAGATATCAAGAAAAGCCATCCCACGACCACAATATGCTTGGAAAAATATCCCGAATAGTAATTTACACTTCTTTTTTTCACCTTATGCATCGGAACAACTCCGGGATAAGTCATGTCCATCATCTGACACTGCACAGCACCGGATGCAGCCTAGACACAACAATTGACACAAGAAACATTAGAAGAGAGAAAAAAAAAGAAAAATGGGAAGAAAATCAGTTTTACAAGCACAAAGAAAGATCCAAGTGAACTTAAAGTAACCCAGTTCAGAAAAACAAAAGGAAAGAAAAGACAATAAAATTCCCACAGTGTCAAATATTAGCAAACAAGTAACCAAATCTAATTTCAAGTCTAGAATTAAATGTCTTCTATCAGACTGAAATTACTAAATGAAGTGTGTTTCACTAGGATTAACCTATCCAACCATAAGAATTGTAAAGACAGAAACAGCATCAACTGCAACTAAAAAAATCTCATAAGCTCTAAGAAACAACATAACACTGAGTACCTAACACAATGGAATTGAAAGTCAATATCAAAAACTACGCTCCAATGATGCTTATAAGCAACCAACAGTATCAAAGCGGCCAAACCTACTTAAGCTAAGATTAGCATCAAATCCTTCTAATGCACTCAAGACTAAACGTACAGCCTATCAAATATAAATGATGGGAAAACAGGAAATCTTAATGTTAACTTCTTCATTTTGTAGAAAACAGCAAGGGGTGAAATTCAAAACAAACACATGGATGTGAAAATTTGATCAGCTTTGATCCCATTTGCAGAAATAAAAAATAAAAAATGATCAGCTTTGATCCCTGAAATCTTATGATATTGCACCCATCTGAAAACTAACATGCAAGAACCCTAAAACCCCATTAAAATTCAAATCATTTTCCCTGGATTGGTAATATTAAAATGCAAACTTTCTGTAAAAACCCAAAGTATTATTCTTAGTGGCTGTTTGGGGTTTGGGGTTGGGTACCCAACCCAACATTTGCCAACCCAAAATGAAATTTTGGTGTTTGTTAAACACCATTGGGGAAATGAAAAAGTGGGTTTTTGGGTGGGGAAATGAGAAAAGTAGGGGGTGAGTCCATTCCGCAAATTGAAGGCCAATTTGGCCTTTCTCTTTTTTTTTTTTCTTTTTCATTTCTTTTTAATTTTTTAACGTTGTATAACCAACAAAATAAATTAAAAACTATCACAATAAAATCTTTATTTCAAGATAAGTAATTCTAGATCCATTTTTCCTATTTTTATTAATTTTTTAAAAATGGGTTTTATGCCCTTTATAGTCATTTTACCAAACACTTCAGATACCTCACAACACTTTTGATTTTTTTTACCAAACAGCACACTCCGTTTCCCAAAAGTCATTTTCCCACTCAACATTTTCCCAAAAGTCATTTTCCCACCAAACCGGAACGCCAAAGAGACCCTTAATAATTCTTGTTCATCTTGGTTAAGAATGTTCTTTTTTGTCGGATTAACATTTTCGATTATTCTAATTGATGGATATTTTTGTAAAATTCCCTCTTCAAAGGGCAAAAACTTGCAGTAGCAGACCCATAGTCTCCTATTCTGGGTTCATAATAATAATAATAAAAAATCAAAACTTTCTGACAGGCAGAGAGAAACACAAGGGAGAAAGACTAACCTCTTCAATGCGGGAGAGGTTGAGCTGAAGCCTATTGTTGATCCATGTCAATAACTCATTCCTCCCAACAAAATAAGCACTATCCATCATCCCTATATTGGATGCCATTTTTCTTCTCTATTTGCTTATCTTGACACCAAACAAGAGAGAAGAAACAAGAAAACCCAAAACCAAAAACCTATTTTTTTTCCCAACTTGCTATGAGAATGGAGTAAAAAAGCAGGAAATCTGAAACGAAAGGAAAAAAGGGTGGGGGAATGTTGTGTAGATAGATTTCGTAGAGAATGAGAGGAAGATAGATTGATGAGCGTGAAATCGGGGTTTGTTTTTGGTTTTTAAAAATGGGAAGGAAAAATAGAGTGTGCCTGCATCTGTGGGTGATTATTTTAGCGAGTAGAGAGGAGAAACTGAGAAAAGGAAAATGAAATTGATTTTGGTATTTTTTTTAAATGAAAAATCTAACATTGGTTGCGGTGAGTTTTAAAAACTCTTTTACTTTAACCTAAAATTTCAATTTCGAGTATTGTGAATGAAAAAAACAACAAATTGTGGGATAGTAATCTTCGATGATATTCGAACATAATTAATTTTAACCGAGGAACAATCGATTAAAAAAGAAAAAGAAAAGAAAAGAATAAATGAATTGGTTGGCTGCAGCATTGCATTTGTTGCCTGCCTGCAACCAGCCCGGAATTCTTCTTTAAGACTTGCTATTATAAAGTATTCTTCTTTTATTAGTTACATTATTAATTATTATTTTATATAATATTCTTTTTTTTATAAAAAAATTATAAAAAAAATTTATGATTAAAGTATGATTTCTTACATTTTTTTAAATTCGAGTTTGAGAAGGGTGAGCAAATCGGCAGCCTACTTCAGCGTACTGAACAACTTATTCTTCAAACAAACCCCAAATGGCTTTCAAAACAATAAAGTTTTTAGTTTTCTCTGGTTTGAAACAATAGAAGTATTTGATTTTTTTTATTTGAAATGTAAAATTATGTAGTCTATACAAAATTTCTATAGTACCAATATTCAATGGAGGGCAATTTAGTTTGGGGGTGAGAGGGCAATTTATGATAGAATCTGAATAAAAAGATTCAAACTTGAGATTTTATCAACGGTGAAAAATTCGTGGATCTAGAGTTTTGAAATTGATTGGATGATTTATAATAGAAATTGTATGATGCATTAACAGTGATACGTGATCTCCTTACTTGATTTAAGGGCATTGAATGCAAACCAATATACTTGCCTCATTTCTTGTCTCTACTCGTTTGAATTCTACCCTACACAGCACAAGGGACCTCACCTCTACCATGGGACAGACAGGCAATGCACACCTAACTCAAAACCAAATACTACTATATCAATAAATTGAGAATTTCAAAGAGGAACTACCTTCTACTTTCCAAATTTCCTCGGGTTTAACTATACCTTCAAATAATGAGGGAATGATATGTTTTGGAAGAAAAAAAAAAGTAGGCTATGTAATGTTACACGAACCATAAAAAATATTTAATTTGAAACGAATAGATTATTACTATTAATTACATTAGTCCCTCCCTCTGGAGTAGACAAGTTTTTGGGTTGAAGATCGCCAGCAAGTAGCAGCGATTATGGATTTGCTATTAGTGACATTATTAGTTAAACTGCTTTAAAATAAATGACTACCACAACTTGCTAAAAAAATGTGTTGCTAAATGTAAGGCACAAGTATACAAGAGTTCTACAAGGCAAAGTGACACTTTCCAAGAGAAACAGTATCAGCTAGCTCGCAAAATTCTCTTACCAAATTATTACATGGCTGACAAGAGCGCAAAGGAATTCATGTCAACGCACATTCTGTATCTCAAAAACAGAGCAAAAATGAACAGCAGCACTCTGTAGAATGAATCTCACAGGCAATGAAGAAAGCTGTCGATATGAAAATACTCGCCTTCATATTAGTTGTAGTGCTGAGAGATCTCCCATACAAGCTTATCCATAAATTGGCATTTCTTGTCAAACCCCCAGCCAGGATTACTCTGCAATGCAAAACAGAATTTTAATATATTAAAACTTTTTGAATTCGCACCACCATCAGTTTACGCTGTAAAATAGCAACACCATTAGTACTGACATCCTCGAAGATACCCCAAACGTAAAACTGTCAACATATTTGCAAACAAAACACTAGAGAGAGAGTGGGAGAGGCCAATGGAAAAACCAAAACACATTTTAGAGAAACACATTTGTATGATACAACAACAATAACTACAGTAATCAAGGATTCGTTCCTTCAAAACATCATGTAGTTGAAAAAGGCCATTCTGATCTTCCCCAACTAGATTAGAATTCGGTAGTCAATACCATTTCATCCTGGTCAACCAAAACTTAACCTACATATACAGATTTACCATGATTATTTTGAGAGAAGATGCAGGAACATCCAACCTACTGTGGAGCGAAGGCTTCCACTGACGGAACTAACAGAGACTTTCTAGCTGTACATCAATAGCAATGAGCAGCAAAATATAAAGTCATACCAGCAAAAACATAAACAGAAAACCTGGTGTGGATCAACTTCCATCAAGTAAAGGCTAAAAGACACTAATCCCCTTCAATTATCGATCAAATCCTCAAACCAAAAATTCCATTATTTTAGTTCCTGTATATTATATTATTGGCTAAAAACAATAGTCTTTCCATCAACTTCACCTACGTTTTCCCACCAATATTAAATTAAATGTAGCGGACCTGTAAATGCCCAATTTCCACACCCCTAAAGGAAACCGAATATGTTGGCCCAGAATACAATCCAAGGCATCAGTATCTTATATTTAATATTAAAATAAAAGAAAAAAAGTATCCATGTTTTCAATAATTTAATACTGATAGAATTATAAACCACTAAATAAAAGTTATATAGAGCTTTTTTCCAAAAAAAGAAAAGAGAGAAAAAGAATCCATAAACTTGGATGAAACAGAAACAACACAGAAAACCAGTCTATCAATCAAAATTTAACAGTGAAACCAACAAATGCAGGGATAGCAAGAACTCAAAGAAGACCACTTGAGAAAACCAATTCGACAGGTTTTCACCAGCAGATACCCCTAAACAATTATAAAACTAACATGGAAATGGGAAGATTTCCATAGTGTTTCTTGAAGGTTAGAACAACAAATACACAAGTGCAGTGACACCATTATTTCTTAGGCATATATCATGAAGTAATAATGAGGCATTTCCAGAACACCAACTCTAGCATGATGGTGGAAGATGACTAGCATAAACACTAACCTGAAGGGAGAGAACTGCACGATCAGTAAATTGTTTTACAGAGGGTGGTGTGCTTGCAGGAATGGTTTTGGCAACTCTTTCTAACTCTTCTTGTTGCTTCTTTGCGGTCACCCTATCAGGTCCACAGTAGTGGTCAACTATATCTTTAATTAACGGGGCATTTTTCATTGTTTCTTCAATAATCTCCTGCCAAGTGAGAGCACAAAAGATGCATTAAACTAAAGGATAAAAGAACAAAGCGTAGATGCTACACTTTCTCTCCTTAAGAAAATGAAACATGGTCATTTCCAAAAAATGGTCAGCAGGTGACAAATAACACCAAGGCTAAAATACAACTAAATTAAATTTGGCAATTCAATTATATAAATGATTTGATATACAAAGGAATTGTGCAACTGATTCTGCATTTAAGGTTGGGCATATCATAATTAATGCGACCAACATTGGGACGAGGGAATGAAAACAATGAAGGGTAACAGCAATTCCAGTGGAAGTAAGCTCAGGTAAGAGCTACATAGAAATGTACATACATGCAAGCAGAGATAATTAGTTGCAGATGCAAAAATGATGTAAAATCACCCAACTACAAAATTTAAGTTAGGAGGCTTGCATTGTTATTCAGGTTTGCACTTTGCACCTATACCCATGAGCCTAGATTCCAAAAGAAATTGCGAGTACCTCCCACTCTTCTTGACTCTGGACTCCTTCATATCTCATCATAAACGGCTTCACCTTCTCCAGCATATCTCGAAGAGACATGGGTGGCGTCTCATCTATGTCTGGGTTTTGATCAAACTCCCCCATCAAGTACTCTGGCTCAAGCTCAATCTGCAACCATAGGATAAATATCACTTCGCAATCATCATTCCACAAGAAATTTCACACAGCCAAAATGCCCAACAAAAATCTGAAATTAAACTGTTCAATAAAAAAAAGTATATAAAGAGCTAAATGCTAGAGGAAAATAATTGAAATTAATTTGTAAGCCAGTGAAAACAGTTGTAATGGTGGGGATTATCCAATTCCAATGCATCATCATGCTATAACACACCTATTACACATCCATCTCAACTTTTTCTACTGCCTTATTGAATTTGTAACAATAATCCTCACCAAACAACTCATCAGCACAAAATGGAAATATCTTCAACACTATAAAGTTGCAAGCTACTAGGTACTCCTTCAGTTTTAATTGGTTAGCACTCTGGGCTCAATGAGTTTCACAAGTAGGATCATAATCATTACCTTAGACTAACAAAATATGAGAAATGGACTCAATTCACTACCTCAATTCTAAAGGATCTTTCCACAGGACAAGACCACAATTCCACAACACAAAACCTCTTTTTTCTTGAAAAAACATCAAACACGCCATTTAACCTTTATGAAAACAAAAGAAATTATTGATATAAGGTGGTAAAAATAATCTCTGGAAAATATCTAAATTATTTTTCTTTTCATCTCGGCTACCATCTTCTTCAGGATTATGTCCAAAATAAACCAGAAAAACAAATTTCAATCACTCATAATTCATAACATACAGATTTCAAACAAGTAAAAACTACTAGAAGTCCATCTAACTCACCTTGCAATTGATATCAAAACCTTCCACGATCTCATCCTCCAAAGGTGAAGGCAACACTCTCTCGCTCAACTCTTCAAACCCTTCGACCAACTTGTCCATATTCTCAACACCAATTGTTTTGGCCAGCTTCTCCCCATCCGCATCATCACCCAAGTATAGCTCATCACCAGAATCCTCATCCTCCTCCTCTTCATCCAGCATTCTTCCTCTCCCACGCCCTCCTTCCCCCCTAAAACCTCTTCCTCTCCCTCTCCCTCTCCCTCTCCCTCTTCCTCTTCCCAGTGCGGGTCCACCTCTGCCCCTTCCTCCACTAGCATCCATCTGTCCATCCCCCCTGCCGCCTCCGCCGCCACCACCACCTCGCGACAGTACACTCATGGCTTGCTTCACGGCATCGTCGCGGCTCATCCTGGGCTGCTGCACAACTGAGCCCACGTCTTCTCCTCCCGGGCTAGGCTTAGGCTTAGGCGGACGCGTGGACCTCGCTTGGGTATGCCGATTCACTTGGATATGCCGATTCTCTTCCTTATCCGACTCCGGGAGCTGCTTGGTGGGTTTTCCACGGCCAGCGCCCTGCAGCGAGGATGCCAAATCTCTTGGGAAAATTGGCTTCACCGGGTGTCTGAACTCATCGGCCTTCGGAAGAGCTGACTCGGCGGATTGAGTTGGACCCGACTCGCCGGTACCACGGCCCCGGCCGATGCCAGATCGGAAGGAGGAGAAAGAAGGGAGAATTGGAACGACGGAAGGTATTCCGCGGCCATGGCCGATGCTACTCTGAGGTGTCTCCGGCAAATCGTCCGAATGAGGCGGCTTCCCAGGAGTTCGTGCATTGAAATCGAACTTGGGCGGGGCATGAACACCACGACCGCGGCCACGCCCGAATCCGTCTGGGGCTGAATCATGTGAGACTGGTGTGGAATCGTCGTCTTGAGCCATACCGGGCGCTTTGGGGCCGAAGATGGAGGAGCCGGAGCCACCGACACCACGGCCCCGGCCGGTGGAGAAGGAAGCGCCGGGCAAGAATTGGGTGGGGGATGGGATTCGTCTTCCTATTGCTGTTCCTCTCATTAGGAATGCTCAAGCCCAGAACTGAATCTCTTGCTTATTCTTGGATGCTAGGCAATTGGAATCATTGATTGGCAAGTTACGAATCTGTTAGTTTCAATCTCTTAGTCCCGTCGAATACATTTCTCTTGTTATAGATTAACTTGAGATAAAATATGAGTTGAAATCTATACGGGGTAAGGACGGAGGACGGCTGATAGGGTTTAAGCTGCGGTACAGTGACTGGAAAGGAAAAGGAGGTGACGATTAAGATTTATGAGCCTTCTCTTTTTTTTCCTTTTTTTCTTTAAGAATTATAGTAGATCCGATTTTTTTTCATAATTCGTAAATTAGACTCTAACTTTAATCATTCGCTGAATTGACCCCCAATTTTATATTTCGCCACTCACATTTAACCTCATTTTTTTCGTTAATCATTTAGACCCCCGTATCATAAATTTTCCAACCATCTCCACTAACAGTCAAAAAATTATCATAAATCTAATTTGGCGCGAAATTATCATTTACGTTTGACCCAAACTTTATGTTTTGTCACTCATATTTGACCACATCTTTTCTTTTGTTTATCATTTAAACCCTCGTACTCCAACTTTTCAATTAGCGTCTAAATCCTATTTTTTAATGAATTTTTTAACAACAAACATTATTAAAATAAATAATAATAATTTTTTTAACGTTGGAGTTACTTTTCTTTATTATTATTATTTTTTTAATTTATAGTCAAACAACGTATCTAAACTGACGACAACTTTTTAACGTTGTTAGTGGAGATGGTTGGAAAGTTGGAGGTACGAGGGTCTAAACAACCAACGGAATAAAAAATGGGGTAAAATATAAATGACGGAACATAAAATTTGGGTCAATTCATAAGGTTGGGGGTCAATTCAGTAAGGGGTTAAAATTAAAGTCTCATTTATAAAGGAAGACAAAATTTGATATAACTTTTTTTTTCTTTGTTCTGGAAAATAGGGAAACTTTAATTTTATTGGACAGGTACTTATATTTTTGTTTTGGATTTTTAGGTACAAACTATGTGATTTAGTTTTGAAAATCTTTTACTTGTTTTGTTTAGTCAGAACGTTAAATTTTAAATAATTTTCTATCTAAAATGGGAAAAAAAAATCTCACCAAAATGAAAAAAAGGTACTTTCGTATTTTCCTACCCTTGATAAATAAATAAAAATATTGGGTAGAAAGTAGCTTATTATGTGTTTGATAAAAAATAAATGGTAGTTTTCTCCAATCATAATCTATATTTTGGATAATCAGATAAATATGACTGTTTTCCTAAACACAATTTGAAGCACACTTTCTATCTATTAAAAACTATAAATTTATATTTACTTGCCTTTAAAAAAAAATTTGATTTTTTCTTACACAATAATACTCCAAATTTTCCTAATTTCTTTCATTACGAAAACCATTAAAATAAAAGCTTCTTTTACTCTTTTTTTTATATATAATGTGGTGTCTTCATCTCTTTTCAGTCTATACTAATCCACACCCTATCATGTTAGGAGCGTAGGTCGGCTTAAGTGGTACATTGATCAGTTATCGAAGTTGTCAAAAATAATAATAAAACTTAACGTCTAATGCACAATATAAATTGCGTATAGTGGTAACAGGGTCGAACTCAGGGACTAGAGCAAAACGTTTACTTCAGCATATGACAGGGAATATCAAACCGAACAAGTAACCAGAGGGGGAGTTTTGAGAGAGTGTTTGATTAACTACTAAATAAACATAATAAAATAGAGTAAATAAAAGTATGAAATCGATGAGGGAAAGATTCCTAGTAAGGATCTATCTCCGGCTGCATTGCGGTTAGTTGGTCATTGGTGCAAGTGTATTTTGTTCCTAGTCTAGAGGTGTTGTTGCTACCCGAATTTTGACTTACGTCACAACTTTTCTTTCGTTTCATTGCACGTCACATTAATAGCACGTTTACGTCAAATTTCAATCGATTTTTGATCAAGGACTATTTGTTTTAATGTTTCATGTCATTTCATGTCTTTTAAAATTTTCATATTTTTCTCGTATTTTCGACTAAAACCGTATTTTTCAGTTTTCGTCAACGCGTTTACGTATTTTTATGTTTATCGCATTTAATAGCTCGTCTAGGTCAAATTCCTGTCGATTCTTGGTCCTAGGCTAGTTTGTTTAAAATTCCGTGTCATTTCGTGTCTTTTTAGTTTCACGTATTTTTAACTGTCTTCATTCGAACTTTTCTCGGTCTCGAGTAAGTTTTCTTAGACCAAGGCTCGAACGCACTATTTCTTTGTTTGATAATTACATGCTAATTTTCTCTTTCACACCACCGCGTTCAATTTCGTTCAATTTTTGTCGTAAGGATATTTATTTTGCGCGCGAACATTTTGACACTTCCGAAAGAGAAAATAAATACGTTAAATCAACTTTCGCATTTCTTCACTGTATATTAGTTTTCTTGCCTTATTTTTCTACACATAGTTGTACCCTCGGCTCGGATTTATTTTCATTTTCGAGCGATTTCGCTCGTACAAAAAATATCCCCTATTGTACCCAAAAATGGGATAAATACCACATAAATGCCATTCAATGCCTTCTTACCCTCCAGCTCGGTTCCACCTCAATTAGATCATCACCAAGCCCCCTATGATCATTCTTGGCCACAAGAAACCCTAGCTAGCTCACTATTCTGGCTAAAGCATCATCATCACCCTTGGATATTTCTTCCCGTAGGTTTCCGGCCACACAATCCAGCCGACTCCATTTTTTCTTTCCTCTATAAATAGCTGGCTTCTATCACCAAGAAAAGGGCACCAAATCCTCCTCTTAATCTCTATCTCTTGCACTACCTTCTTGGTAAATTGCTCTCCCGGAGAGGTAAGCTACCTCTCTCTCTCTAGTTTCTTTAATTTTTGTTTTCCATTGTAATGCATGAATAAACTTCTAAAACTTGTCCAATATGCTTAGTTTTCGTGTTATGTATGCTTCCCTTGCCTCAATTTGATTACATAATGCACTAGCTAATTGATAGCCATTTATGTATGTTAAATAGCTTGATCTTTGCATGTGAAATTGCTACTGTTTTTGAGTGTTTTGCTTGTTGTTTTTATTGCTTTGATTTACTGTTCTGATAGAGTAATTATGGGAGCCATTTTGGGTAAGAATGGTAGAAGTGTGGGAGCTTGGCCTTTGGCCATGGTGGCTGATTCGGTTGGAGAAGAAAGGTAAGGAAGAAGAAGGTGATGGCGGGAAAGAAAAAGAAAGAAGAAAGGTGGTGGGCTTAGGCCCATTTTTGTTTTAAATTAAAATTTGGGCTTGGCCTGTGCCAAGCCCATTTTTTAATGCTCAAATTTCCAACATGGGACCCGTTCATTTATTTTTCGTCAATTGTGTAAAATGTTCGTATACTTTTAAAAATATGTTTAAATTAATTAAAATGATCGTATGCTTTTATAACATGTTTAAATCAATTAATGTTCATATGCTTTCATTTTTGCGTTTAAAGTGATGTAAAATATTCGTATGCTTTATTTAAATCGTACGAAATATTCGTGTTCCTTTTCGTATACAACATGGATAATTTGTTTCGTATGCATCATGTTTTTTATTTAATTTGTATACTTATATGTGTTCTTAATTATATGTGCATGATTAAATGATGTATGCTTATATGCGTTACTTAATTAATTAAATGCATGATTAGATGATATGCTTATATATGTTAATTCATTGAAGTGCATGACTAGATGACGTGTTCATACCATGTGTTAATTAATTAAATGTGTGCATGGTTTAAAGGAGGTGTTTATGCCATGCTTTATTTAATTAAATGCTTACATGATTTAAATAATTTATTTATGTCATGTTTTATTTAATTAAATGCTTGCATGATTTAAATAATTTGTTTATGACATGTTCTATTTAATTAAATGCTTGCATGTTTTAAATGATTTGTTTATTTGCTATGCCATGTTTTAGTTAATTGATTACTTACTTTTTCGTAAATTAATTAAATGTTTGCATGCGCTCTTTATTATTTATTATTTTCAAAAGCATTGCTAACACTCTCACTTTGCAAGGAAGATCAAGATCACGCAACGCAAGTACGCTCTCTAGTCCTTTTTATTTATTCAATGTTTCTTTCGTAAAATATTACGTATGTATATGTTATTAAAAAATGATAAGAAACTCATAATTGCATGCATGATTAAAATCAATCCATATGCTTACTTGTTTATATCACTTGCTTTTTATGCCATGAGATTAATTGCTATATTTGATAATTGAGTATGGTGGCTTCGAATCCCACTCGGTTATGTGCATTCACGAAAATGGTACTATGCTAGTTTTTTTACCATGTTAGGATCACGTAGTAATTAATTAATTAATCATGCATGACCCAATGATATAAAAGGGGGAAACGTCCGCTCTAGCATAACGAACAAACGGTAACCCCGTCCTTCGTGTCCCAATCGGAAATAACATGTCCCTACGAAAATGCTAAGATGTAACGTCACCTTTGAGGGCTAAATCACGTAAAAAATATTTAAATAATCGGAAAGTGTCCCAATTCTGTTAGCGGACTCTGTTGACATGATTCAATCATTGGCCTATGTAAATGATTGGAAAGTGACTTGAGTTCGTGGGAAGAATTGGTTGACATGCTTCGATCATTAAACAAATCTTTGTATATCAAAACTGTATTCAAACACCTTTTTACCGGTAACCTTTTTAAGGGTGTGACTTGGGTGCCTAACACCTTCCTAAGTCCACAATACGACCTCGAACCTTTGTTCAATGGTTTAGACCAAGCCTTAGTTTTTTATTTTTATGCCATGACGCTTAGGTTCCCTAAACCTTAGAAATTAGGGTGGCGACTTCATTGTATTATGCGAAGCATCCATTTATGCTTAGCATCCGTCCCGAACCTTAAACTCATTTTCAACGAAAAAGGGGGTGCGACAGTTTGGCGACTTCACTGGGGACTAGTAGGGTCGAAACCGGTTTTTTTAAGGTGTTTTTTTTTTTTACTTGCTTTAATAAACTATTTTCGTGACTATTTGTTATTGCTTTGATCAAATGTCACACGCATTGCATGCATAGGCCCTACACCCAGGGGCCGCCATACCAAATAAGTTTAGGACGGGGATTAATGACACCCTAGGACTCAAGTCCTGGGTAATGTTCACAAAACCCAACCCGTTTGAACCCTTAAAGCTAGCCGGACGGTGGCCTAATTCTGGTAAGCGAACTCGGCTGACATGATTCAACCATTTGCCTATGTAAATGGTTGGAAAGTGACCTGAGTTCGTAGGAAGGAATTGGTAGTCGCTCTACGACACTTTTTGGACCATTCTATGGTATCATCGGGAACCTTCAGGCCGTTAGAACTTTAGTCGACGTCAAAAGCCCCCATCACGTGCATCATACTTGTTTTATCGTGGCTTGGTTTACCATGTTTTCTACGTTTTTTCTCTCTTCCGCACCATTTTTAGTAATGCATGTAAAGAATCTAGTAACACATTTTTTTGCAGATTACTAATATAGGAACTCTGTTTTACTTTCCCCAGGACCCATCCTGCTTGTTCAAATGACAGTGCCTGCGCCACTTTCACTTGATACTTTTTGGGGGAAGAAGTTTTGGGAATCAAGTTGCACGAGGGGATATGTTGAAATCTGATTTTCATTTCCGATATTGCGGCCAAGATTGGGATGGAGAAAGTGGTGATGCAAAAAGGAGAGATTGCGTCATTAGAATATTTTTGATGAGCAAACGGATCCCGACCTCCAAGATTGACGCCTTCAGAATCAAGCATCTGTTGCTTAGATTTTTTTTTTTTTTTTACCCCATGTAACAATGTTCCTAGACTTTGTCTACTAGCCTTTAGATAAATCTAGATAGTTAAACAACTTGTAATGGTTGTAACCCCTTTTGGACGAAAAAAAATATCAATGACAAAATTCGTAGTTATTCGGATAATTACGAAATGCGTTTTTCTCTCCCACACATCCAAAAGACATCGAACGGCCATCACCTACAATCAAATCAACCTTCTCCCCAAAACAAACCACATATAAAACCCACCAAAAAAAACACACGAAGGACTGACCTTGGAAATAAGAAAAAAACACATGCTCACGAAAATTCAGAACGCAAGAGGTAGTTATTTTGGCTTCAGCTGCACGCTCTTTTATCTCGGCCAATATGAATACGTTTGGCTCCAAATTTTCACTCAACCAAAACACGAAAGATGTTCATCACACATAGAAATTCACCCCCACCAAATTTCAGAATTTTCAGAAAAGCAAATCTCTCACAAAAAAATTTAGAACGCAGGGGCAAATACTCCTCGGTCTCAGCTGCGCGATCTTTGGCCAATATCAACGTGATTTACTCAGAATTTCCGCTTGGCCAAAACACGAAAGATGTTCCCAACATGTTGAAGTTCATCCATACCAAATTTCAAATTTTTCGGAGCAGCGTAGCTCCATCCAAGGAGGCCGCAATCGGCTCCCAAACCTGTCTCTGGCGGCATGCCGCCTGGCCCCTAGCGGCATGTCGCTAGCTTCGCTCCAAATCCCATCAAGATCAATTTTTTTGGCCTCCAAAATCATCCGCTCAGCTGCGCAATCTTTTGTTTTGGCCAATATCAACATGATTTACTCGGAATTTCCACTCGGTCAAAACATGAAAGATGTTCCCAACATGTTGAAGTTCACTCATGCCAAATTTCAGAAAGTTCTGGGCAGCCAATCTCTTACAAAAATATCTAAACTCGAGGACAGCTGCTCTATTCGGTCTCAGCTGCGCGTTCTTTTATTTTGGCCAATATCAACACAATCGGCTAAGAATTTCCGCTTGGCCAAAACGTGAAAGATGTTTATAACACCTTGAAGAATTTTCATGCCAAAAATGGGATTTTTCCGAGCAGCGTATCGCTCACAAATAAATCGGACATAAGAAGGACAGTTCTCTCGGCTTCAGCTACGCGATCTTTTGTCATGACCAAAATGGAGATGATTTACTCAGAATTTCCTCTCGCTTAAAACACGGAAGATGTTCGTAACACGTCAAAGGTCGCCCCTACCAAATTTCAGAATTTTTGAAGCAGTGCACCTCAGCCAAAATCAAGGCCCACGAAAGGCCATCTCTGGCGGCATGCCGCCTGGCCCCTAGCGACATGTCGCTAGCTTCGGCTCCAGACCCTTTCAAATCCCTTTTCTTAAATATTACCCTGCCGCGCGCTCTTTTGTTTTGGACAATATCGATACAATGGGCTCCGAATTTCCGTTCGACCAAAACACGAAAGATGTTCAGAACACATTGATGTATGCCCACACCATATTTCAGAGCATTCAGGGCAATACATCTCTTGGAAATAATTAGGCGTGAGGATAGCTACTCTATTCGGTCTCAGCTGCGCATTCTTTTGTTTTGGCCAATATCAACACAATTGGCTAAGAATTTCCACTTGGCCAAAACGCGAAAGATGTTTATAACACCTTAAAAAGTTTCCATGCCAAAAATGGGATTTTTTCGAGTAGCTCATCGCCCGCAAATAATTTGGACATAAGGAGGACAGTTTTCGCGGTCTCAGTCGTGCGATCTTTTGTCTCGACCAATATGAATACGTTCGGCTCTGAATTTCCATTCGGCCAAAACATGAAAGATGTTCGTAACACATTAAAGTATGTCCCTGCCAAATTTCAGAATTTTTGGAGCAGTAAACCTCAGCCAAAAGCAAGGCCCACGAAAAGCCATCTCTGGCGGCATGCCACCTGGCCCCTAGCGACATGTCGCTAGCTTCAGTTCCAGACCCTTTCAAATCCCTTTTCTCAAATATTGTCCTACCGCGCGCTCTTTTGTTTTGTCCAATATGGATTCAATGGGCTCAGAATTTCCTTTCGGCCAAAACACGAAAGATGTTCGTAACAAATTGAAGTATGTCCACACCAAATTTCAGAACCTTCTAAGCAACAAATCTCTCGAAAATAATTTAGACGTGAGGATAGCTTCTCTCCTCGGTCTCAGCTGCGCAATCTTTTGCCTCGGCCAAAATAGACACGATGGGCTCCGAATTTCCACTCGGCCAAAACACAAAAGATGTTAACCCAAAATGAGATTTTTCCGAGCAGTACATCGCTCGCAAAAAAATTGGACGTAAGGATGACAGTTTTTCTCGGTCTCAGCCGCGTTATCTTTTACCTGGGCCAATACGGATACGATGGACTCAGAATTTCTGCTCGGCCATAACACGAAAGATGTTGATAACAGATTGAAGTATGCTCATGCCAAAAATCAAAATTTTCGGGGCAACGGATCTCTCACAAAGAATTTAGAGATTTTCTGAGCATGATGACTTTAGCTACTTACTTCGGGTCACTTCAAGGGTTTTCATTGATAACACCCAAGATCATGCTATGTCGTTGGAATGAATGAAAGCTCCCTTCGCATCTCCACCGGAAACGCTAACCCAAGATGCGCCTGTTTCTCGCTTCCCCTAAAAGTATCAAGCAAAAGAGTGGCGGGGAGATTGATCAAAGCAGCATGGAGGCCTCGCGATTGCACGTCATACATATGTAAACACTTATACTTACCACTATGTTTTTTTTCTCTTACTTTTTTTCAGATTGACAATAGCTCCTCGCAAGCGAATCACTTCGCCCAACCTTCCCCTAAAAAGATTACAAGCAAGAAAGATGGCCGAACAAGCTAAAACCGACGAAAGGTTGGCCGCTAGGATAACCGAGTTGGAGGAACAAGTCAAAATTGCCACAGAAAGGGCCGCTCGAGCCGAAAAAGAGCGAGATGAGGCCACTGAATTCCCACCCGGTTTTGATCCAAGCCAAATGATGAGACCTTCCTCGCCCACCATCTCCGGGCCTTCAGGACCTCAAGCATTTACTATTCCTGGGGGTCAGTGGAAGTGGGTTGATCCCTTCGTTGCATCTATCAAGACCAACACCAACCCTAACACTGGGGGAGAAAACATTTCAAACTTACAACATTCCTTGGTCAACCTCTCCTTAGACCCTGGTCAAAATCCGATTCCTCAGGAATCCCAGGGCTTTCGCCCACCTCAAGACCACTCTACTCAAATCATAGTCCCCGATCCCACGGGAATTCAGCCTCCTCTTGTCAATCTAACGCAACCACCCTCTGCATCAATACCTCTACAACCCCTTGGTCCTAACACGGTCGTCACAGAGAGGCCGAACACAGATAGATTGAGCTTACTAGAAGAAAGGCTCAGGGCCATTGAAGGAACATACCCCTTTGACCTTACGGGTCCCGCCGACATGTGCATGGTCCCAGGAATCATAATGCCTCCAAAATATAAGGTTCCAGATTTCAAAAAATATACTGGGGTCGAGTGCCCGAAGACTCACCTCAAGGCCTATTGCAACAAAATGGCCGATGTGATACATAATGAACCTTTGTTGATCCATTTGTTTAGAGAGAGCTTGGCCAAGCATGCCTTGACTTGGTACATGGGCCTAAACAGAGCCAAGATCAAGAATTGGAGGGATTTGTCCGATGCTTTTTTCAAGCAATACAAATTCAACATAGAGGTAGCCCCAGACCGTTCTGATCTCCAAAATCTTGAGAAAAAAATAGAAGAATCAGTGAAAACTTATGCTCAGAGGTGGAGAGAACTAGCTTCCAGGATGTCTCCTCCTTTGCATGACAAAGAGCTCTTGTCAATTTTTGTGGACACCTTCAAAATTCCTTACTACACCTATCTTATCTCCAATCCATCGAGTAACTTTTCCGACATGGTTCTAGTGGCCGAAAGGGTAGAACAAGGAATCAAGTCTGGGAGGATCGTTGTTTCTGCACCAGAAATAACACCTAAGAAAGCACCTCATTTAAAGGAAGATGTCAACTCGGTCTCACACTGACCTGGTCACAAACAACCTTTCACCCCACCGGGTAGCCCGCCAAATAACCCAAGCAATCAAAATGAACGAGGTGACCATGGGGACCAAGGCTCACAACCATTCTTTTCCGTCCCTGCAAGGGAGGTTTACGAGCATCTATTAGCCCTGGGCAAGTTACGCCCATCCCCACTCCACCAGCATAACCTCCTTACCCGAAGTGGTACAATCCTAGTGTTACGTGCGAGCACCATGCTGGGGCTCAGGGACACACTCTAGAAGACTGTTTGGCATTTAAAAGGAAGGTTAGACAATTGATCAAATGCGGACGGTTCGCTTTCGAAGAACTAGCCAAAGGATCTAGCACGACCGCCAACTCTACTCCTACCAACTTTTGAACAATCCTCTTTGGCAGCCCCTACTGCACGCTATCAACGGAAGTCTGTTTCCTTTCTTTTGCTTTCTATTTTAACTATTGTACGATCCTTATGTAAGTCCTTTTAGGGGGCAACTTTTGATATCTTTAAAAACTTTTTGGTCCTTGCGATTATAAATAAAACTTCACTTGATGAAAATCCTACGTTTTTGAACATTCCTTAGATCAAGCATATTCATCATTAATTCACGTTTAACTTGTGTGTTCATTAGAAGTTGTATAAACATATGAGATCTTGTCTATTAACTCTTATATCCATGGCATGTTTAGATGTAAGCAGTCACGAAATATATCCCTGTGAGTATTTTGGGCCTTCGCGCCTTGTTTCTTTCATGAGTGTAAATGCTAAACTAGGTGCTAGTTAGATTTGCATAATATCCAGGGTACATGAACAATCAGACATGGGATAACAGTAAGATGACATTGGACTTTATTTTTGCTCTTCTTCCCCATTTTCCCCCCTTAAAATACATACTTTATACACCATGTACAATTCCACCTAAACACTTCAAAGCCTTCTTCTAAACTCCTCACAAATAAGCAAGTGCTCGACTGAGGTGGGCAACCAAACATATTAAGCTCACCACAACGGATCAGCAGGACGACAAGGAAACCCTCAAAGGATGACGGTTTGCGAAAAGGCGGCCAAAGAAAAATCAATCAAAGGCCTTTGCCCGAAAGAACCGAAACAAAGGAAATCGCATTTACTTCACTTGCTGTTAGTGTCTACAAAGAAAAAAGGACAAAGAAAAGAAAAAAAAGAAAAAAAGAAAAAAAGAACAAGAAAAAGGAAAAGGAATACAAAGAAAAGGTGTCTCAAGAACCACCAACCCCATAAAAACGGAAGCAAGTGAATCGAGATCGATCAAAGATGACCATGAGAAAGAATGTCCCAACAAAAGAAGAAGAACTCGTGTACGTTGACCTTCTCCACCATCAAATTGCCAAAACATCTTTCACCATAATTTGCCTTCATCACAATCAGTCAATGAGCGCAAACTCAAACAAAAAAACCAACAACACCACAAACTTTCCCTTTCCATAAAATCTCTCGTTTCTTATCTCTTGCAAAGTCCTCTGGATTCTTAGAAGGCCCATGCATGTACATCTTCATTTGAAGTCCATTCACTCGGATTGACATTGCAAATTTAATTTTTGTGCTATGTTTATTGCGTTTTAGGAGTGTAAACACATAGCCTAGTGAGCGCAAACACTAATATCTGGTGAGGATTGCTTACGTTTATATGTCATGGGAAAGTCTTATTCTTGAGGTCGTTATTTCCTGAACAAGACGCAGACGTTATCTAGACTTGAATCAATCATGTTTATATAACGAAAATTGGACAAACATTTTATCCAAAACAAAAAATGCTTGAATTTATTTTCTTAATCAAAGAAATCATCTTCAAAAAAAACTTGGGGGCAAGCCATGGGTTAAATAATATTTGATATTTCTCACATTATCAATTGTTCTTTCCTTTTTCTATCTATTGCTGCTTCGTGTTTGTTTCCTTCCCATTTGCAGGATACAGATACACTTTGATGGAATCACGCCAACCTTGTGTCTTCGATGCAACATCGTTGTAATGCCCTCACCTTAGATTTTCATTAAAATCCAATCAACATCGAATGGAGTACGTTACCACTCCCCAATTAATTTCGCGTGGCGATCCATCTCCTCCACCATTACATCAAACATCATCATTATCAGAGACAACCAATTTCATTATCAGAGATCATCAAACTCACTATCAGAGACAACCGATTTCAGTATCAGAGATCATCAACGTCCTCATTATCAGAGACAACCGATTTCATTATCAGAGATCATCAAACTCACTATCAGAAACCATCAACCTCCTTGTTATTAGAGACAACCGATTTCACTATCAGAGATCATCAACGTCCTCATTATCAGAGACAACCGATTTTATTATCAGAGATCATCAAACTCACTATCAGAGACAACCGATTTCACTATCAGAGATCATCAACGTCCTCATTATCAGAGACAACCGATTTTATTATCAGAGACCATCAAACTCACTATCAGAGACAACCTATTTCACTATCAGAGATCATCAACGTCCTCACTATCAGAGACAACCGATCTCATTATCCGAGAAAACCATCAAACTCACTATCAGAGACCACCGATTTCACTATCAGAGATCATCAACGTCATCACCATCAGAGACAACCCTCCTCATTATCTGAGAAAACCATCTTCCTCACTATCAGAGACAACCGATTTCACTATTAAAGATCATCAACCTCCTCGCTATTAGAAACAACCGACCTCATTATCAGAGATCGTCATTTCCTCATTATCAGAGACAACCGATTCACCATCAAATCGTCATTTCCTCATTATCAGAGAAGATCATCATTTACTCACTATCCGAGACATTTTTCTCAAAGGTACGTTGCTATCAACCAACATCAGACCAAAGGTACGTTCTAATTCTCATTTACAATTCTACAATTTACGTTTTTCCTCACTATCAGAGAAGTTGTCATTTACATTTCTGCATTTCTGCATTCGCCCTCAATATCTGAGTAGTTTGCATTTATTTTCCCGCAATTGACATTGTTTATGAAAATTCCCAACTACATTCTACAATTCTACATATCTAAATACTCCTCCTTGAGTGACTACTTTCCTGCATACTATATCTAAAATACTCCTCCTTGAGCAACTACCTTCCTGTCCTAAATTCCTATCTATCTAAATACTCCTCCTTGAGCGACTACTTTCCTGTCTATCTAAAATACTCCTCCTTGAGCGACTACCTTTCTGCCAACCAAAATCTCCTTCTTGAGTGACTACATTTCTGTATAATCTCCTCTTTGAGCAACCATGTCTTTACATAATTCTACATTTCTGCATAATTATTACTTAAGTGACTATCTTTCAGTTCATGCCTAAACTAGTTAGGATGTATTCAAAACGTGGTAAAAAACTGGGGCAACCGTCTTTACTGCTAATCAAAAATCTCAGTTACACTGTATTTTTGATCAGACAGTAAAGAGGGGGCAACTGTTGCTACCCGAATTTTGACTTGCGTCACAACTTTTCTTTCGTTTCATTGAACGTCACATTAATAGCACGTTTACCTCAAATTTCAATTGATTTTTGATCAAGGACTATTTGTTTTAATGTTTCATGTCATTTCATATCTTTTAAATTTTTCATATTTTTCTCGTATTTTCGACTAAAACCGTATTTTTCGGTTTTCGTCAACGCGTTTACGTATTTTTATGTTTATCGCATTTAATAGCTCGTCTAGGTCAAATTCCTGTCGATTCTTGGTCCTAGGCTAGTTTGTTTAAAATTCCGTGTCATTTCGTGTCTTTTTAGTTTCACGTATTTTTAATTGTCTTCATTCGAACTTTTCTCAGTCTCGAGTAAGTTTTCTCAGACCAAGGCTTGAACGCACTATTTCTTTGTTTGATAATTACGTGCTAATTTTCTCTTTCACACCACCGCATTCAATTTCGTTCAATTTTTGTCGTAAGGACATTTATTTTGCGCGCGAACATTTTGACACTTCCGAAAGAGAAAATAAATACGTTAAATCAACTTTCGCATTTCTTCACTGTATATTAGTTTTCTTGCCTTATTTTTCTACACATAGTTGTACCCTTGCCTCGGATTTATTTTCATTTTTGAGCGATTTTGCTCGTACAAAAAATATCTCGTTCGTACCAAAAAATGGGATAAATACCACATAAATGCCATTCAATGCCTTCTTACCCTCCAGCTCGGTTCCACCTCAATTGGATCATCACTAAGCCCCTTATGATCATTCTTGGCCACAAGAAACCCTAGCTAGCTCACTATTCCGGCTAGAGCATCATCATCACCCTTGGATATTTCTTCCCGTAGGTTTCCGGCCACACAATCCAACCGACTCCATTTTTTCTTTCCTCTATAAATAGCTGGCTTCTATCACCAAGAAAAGGGCACCAAATCCTCCTCTTAATCTCTATTTCTTGCACTACCTTCTTGGCAAATTGCTCTCCCGGAGAGGTAAGCTACCTCTCTCTCTCTAGTTTCTTTAATTTTTGTTTTCCATTGTAATGCATGAATAAATTTCTAAAACTTGTCCAATATGCTTAGTTTTCGTGTTATGTATGCTTCCCTTGCCTCAATTTGATTACATAATGCACTAGCTAATTAATAGCCATTTATGCATGTTAAATAGCTTGATCTTTGCATGTGAAATTGCTACTATTTTTGAGTGTTTTGCTTGCTGTTTTTATTGCTTTGATTTACTGTTCTGATAGAGTAATTATGGGAGCCATTTTGGGTAAGAATGGTAGAAGTGTGGGAGCTTGGCCTTTGGCCATGGTGGCTGATTCGGTTGGAGAAGAAAGGTAAGGAAGAAGAAGGTGATGGTGGGAAAGAAAAAGAAAGAAGAAAGGTGGTGGGCTTAGGCCCATTTTTGTTTTAAATTAAAATTTAGGCTTGGCTTGTGCCAAACCCATTTTTTAATGCCCAAATTTCCAACGTGGGACCCGTTCATTTATTTTTCGTCAATTGTGTAAAATGTTCGTATACTTTTAAAAACATGTTTAAATTAATTAAAATGATCGTATGCTTTTATAACATGTTTAAATCAATTAATGTTCATATGCTTTCATTTTTGCGTTTAAAGTGATGTAAAATATTCGTATGCTTTATTTAAATCGTACGAAATATTCGTGTTCCTTTTCGTATACAACATGAATAATTTGTTTCATATGCATCATGTTTTTTATTTAATTTGTATGCTGATATGTGTTCTTAATTATATGTGCATGATTAAATGATGTATGCTTATATGCGTTACTTAATTAATTAAATGCATGATTAGATGATATGCTTATATATGTTAATTCATTGAAGTGCATGACTAGATGACGTGTTCATACCATGTGTTAATTAATTAAATGTGTGCATGGTTTAAATGAGGTGTTTATGCCATGCTTTATTTAATTAAATGCTTACATGATTTAAATAATTTGTTTATGTCAAGTTTTATTTAATTAAATTCTTGCATGATTTAAATAATTTGTTTATGACATGTTCTATTTAATTAAATGCTTGCATGTTTTAAATGATTTGTTTATTTGCTATGCCATGTTTTATTTAATTGATTACTTACTTTTTCGTAAATTAATTAAATGTTTGCATGCGCACTTTATTATTTATTATTTTCAAAAGCTTTGCTAACACTCTCACTTTGCAAGGAAGATCAAGATCACGCAACGCAAGTACGCTCTCTAGTCCTTTTTATTTATTCAATGTTTCTTTCGTAAAATATTACGTATGTATATGTTATTCAAAAATGATAAGAAACTCATAATTGCATGCATGATTAAAATCAATCCATATGCTTACTTGTTTATATCACTTGCTTTTTATGCCATGAGATTAATTGCTATATTTGATAATTGAGCATGGTGGCTTCGAATCCCACTCGGTTATGTGCATTCACGAAAATGGTACTATGCTAGTTTTTTTACCATGTTAGGATCACGTAGTAATTAATTAATTAATCATGCATGACCCAATGATATAAAGGGGGGAAATGTCCGCTCTAGCATAACGAACAAACGGTAACCCCGTCCTTCATGTCCCAATCGGAAATAACGTGTCCCTACGAAAATGCTAAGATGTAACGTCACCTTTGAGGGCCAAATCACGTCAAAAATGTTTAAATAATCAGAAAGTGTCCCAATTCAGTAAGCGGACTCTGTTGACATGATTCAATCATTGGCCTATGTAAATGATTGGAAAGTGACTTGAGTTCGTGGGAAGAATTGGTTGACATGCTTCGATCATTAAACAAATATTTGTATATCAAAACTGTATTCAAACACCTTTTTACCGGTAACCTTTTTAAGGGTGTGACTTGGGTGCCTAACACCTTCCCAAGTCCACAATACGACCTCGAACCTTTGTTCAATGGTTTAGACCATGCCTTAGTTTTTTATTTTTATGCCATGACGCTTAGGTTCCCTAAACCTTAGAAATTAGGGTGGCGACTTCATTGTATTATGCGAAGCATCCATTTATGCTTAGCATCCGTCCCGAACCTTAAACTCGTTTTCAACGAAAAAGGGGGTGCGACAGGTGTGTTATGAGGTCCGGGTACGTTTAGGTCCTCTGCTTTCCTTCATAAGAGAAACTACTCCAAGATACGTTTATGAAATAACCTTGACAATCTGCCGTCCTCCAATGTACGTTTATGGAGACAATACTTAGATGCCCATACGTTTATGGAGACAATACTTAGATGCCCATGAAGAAGAGGAAAGACACCTAGGGAGAGACACTCAGTACGTTCGAAGCAGTACCCTAATTGGTTATTTACCCTAGTCAGATTGGACCAGCAACCTAATGACCCTAATCTAGTTGCCTACTCTACTATGTAGTCTCACGTTAGTTATTACTACAAAGATGACGATAATTACCTACGTTCAATTACTAGTTGACCGGACTTCTAACCGTTCCTAGATAAATTGACAAGCAATTGATAAACAAGCAAATACAAACATAGGAATTTATAGTCACAACTAACCTACGCAACCTTCAATGACCTTTACTAAGAAGGGGGGGATTTAGCTACTCATATCGGAAATTAAATAAATTAAATAATTAAATAAAAATTGCATAAAGGAGAAAGGAGGAAAACGCTATAAATTGCAACTTAATATTGGCCGGAGCTAAAGCTCCGGAATTATTACAATGTAGGAAAGGCGTCGGAGGCGGAAGTATGGAATGACAAAATCCGAGAGGGAAGAAGTCCCTCAAACCCTAATTCGCTAAAGTATTTATAGTAAATAAATAGAATCCTAAGTCTAATAGAAGTAGGTTTCCCAAAATATAACTTCTGCTGAGCTAGAATATCGCGGGAATAAATGACCGTATCTGTTGGATTTCTTCTTTCGAGAGTTTTCTTTTCGGCGTCAAACTTCTCAGCTTCTGCGAACAAACAGCTGCAAGGCCTCGACGCTTATCATTAGCCAGAATCCGGCTGAAAGTGTGTGTTTTTGCGAATTTCCCTTCCTAAGTCCAGATTTGAAAAAGGAGAGAAACAGAGACAAATCAGTAGTATCAAGATCAAAAGTGGACTAAGAAAAGGGAGAAAAATATGTATAAAATACACACTATCATACCTCATGGATTGTAAAGTAATTGCTACTCCAAGATTCAAACACGAGACCTTGGAGTACTAGCGTGAGTCCTAACTCAACTTTGTTGAGCCCATTTGGTACTTTTTATTATCTAACAAATTCATTAATAAAATGTTTAAAAATATTTTTTTCCACACAAAAAAATATCTTTTATTTATTAAAATTTTAAAAATATATTGATTTGTTTTATTCGCTTTATATTTATAATTTAAGTTAATACTTTTAAATGAAAATCTTACTATCACAAAAATACTGTATACCTAAATTCTTCATAAAGTGTTTTATACCATTTCCAGCATTTTACAATTTGACAACTCTTTCAAAAATATTTTAACTAAATATTTTCATGATTTTTACAAACAATATTTTTTCCCAATCATAGAGCTAACACAAAGCACAATAGAACGCCAAATAGAAAATTTGTTGCGGGCATACTCCAGAGAGAAGATACTTTGGTGAACTTATCCTAAATGAAAAAATATTCATTCTTATTACATTTCTTTTATTCCGCGTAAATTTTAAGGACTATTATGTGATATAATTCAAAATTTGGGTACAAAACTATTTGATTTAATCTTAGAGTTTTCTAATTTTTTTTTGTTTTAGACCTAACGAGAAATTTTTCCTTTAGTATGAAAAAAACAAAAAGAACAAAAACATTTCCTAGCCAAAATGAAAAAAGAAAAGAAAAAGAAGATATCTCCTCACCCTCACTTTCGTTATCATAAATAAAAAATAGAGTAATAATTAAAGTAAAAATATATTTTTCATTATTATTTTTCTAAAACGTTTAAAAAAATTAACACTAAGACTGTATCAGATGATTTTGTACCTAGAGGACTTAAGGAAGAAAACATGAAAAGATGTTGGATGAAATTGAAGTTTTCGTTTTTCTTGGTCCTTGATTACTTACTTGGTCATGTCCTTTCCCTCCATCAACAACAGAAGTAAACCCTCGGTTTCAAAGCTCTTCTTCAACTATTCCCAAATTCCAAAAAACAAAATCGAAAATCTTTCCCATGGAATCCATGAACCTGTTTAAAGGGTATGGCAAAGTAAATCCGGATGTTGAAGATCAATCCCTCTACAATACCACCTCTAAACGTTCCATCATCACCATCTCAGCCATCATCCTGTTAACCTTGACCATCGCTCTCATGCTTGCCGGCGCCGCTTTGATCCACGAGTCCAACTCCGAAGCTCCTGAAGAAGATGATTCCTCCACATCTCTGTCCTCCTCCATCAAAGCAGCCTGCAATGTCACCGACTACCCATCTTCCTGCTTCACCTCCATTTCCTCTCTTGACAACATCGCAACGAAGCATGACCCAGAAATCATTTTCAAGCTCTCTCTCCATGTATCCATTAATGAGCTCAAAAACCTCTCTTCCTTGCTTACTTCAATTAAGGATGTTGGGTCTCAGGCCGCTATGAAGGATTGCTTTGATCAATTTGATGATGCGTTGATTAGTCTCAATGATTCCTTGCTGGCCATGGAAGTTGGTGTTGGAGAGAAAGTTTTGACTTTGGAGAAAATCAACAATATCCAGACATGGATTAGTGCTGCCTTGACCGATCAGGACACTTGCGTTGAGGGTTTGCAGGAGATGGGTTCTCCGGTTCTTGCTGAAGTTAAGTCGAAGATGGAGAGGTCTAAAGAGTACTTGAGTAACAGCTTGGCTATAATAGCTAAAATGCAAACCCTCCTTCACAAGTTTGATCTCAAACTTCATTGACATTTTGTTTTTTTCTTACTTTTTGTTGTGTTTCTTTTTTGTTGTTGTAACTATTTGTTGATTGATATGGTTTGATCTTTTGAATGTTGAAGATAATGTCTTTGTTTAATACCAAATCACAGATGATACATCAATATGTCATTCTTAGACCATTGAAGACTCTTATCCTTTTGTTTTTATTCTTCGTGGATTTGAAAATGTCATTTATTTCCCTTTCCAAGTTTTAGGACTAGAGGACTACTTGTCATTAATTCTGATATTTTCTTGATGTGGATGGAACCATGATATTGGAATGTGCTGGTTAGATGGAAACTATGGGGATCACCTGGTTTCTGCTAACTGCTGCAACTTTTTGGATCTCTGCAACTACTAAGTGATTGAGTCGATGATGTTGGAAAACCATTGTCTTTAAGCCTTTAGCCTTTCCGTTGTTAACTAACTAACTAACTACTCTGTAAACAGAAGAGAAGTTCCAAAATAGGTTCTTTCTCAGGAGAGTTTTTTCTGCCATGTTCTACTGTCTCCTTAATTGCAGATGGATATGGGTCTATGACATCCAAATGTTTTTCAACAAACTAAAACCTCTCAAATACAGTATATATATATATATATATAGTAATGTCCTAATTTTCATACGGCCTCTTTTTATTGACATAGTTACTTTACCGTTCTCATTTGCAAGAATTACAACCTCTGCTATCCTTTCTTGTTCTTGTTTCTTGTTTCTTGTTCTGTATGCACAGGCATTGAAGACTTGAAACATAACACAGCAACAGGAGATGGAAACACCCTCCTCATCTTCTTCTTCTTCTTCTTCCTCTTCTTTTTCTTTTTCTCCACCAACAGTACTGTTTGCAGATGAGAAGAAGGGGAAATCTGTGGCAGAACAGCCCATTCAAGATGCTGGTGATGAGACCAAAGACCTTTTAGACTTGAACATACCATGGCAACAGGAGCTAGAAACACCCCCGTCTCCCTTTTCTTCTTCTTCTTCTCCTCCTCCTCCCAACATTTCTTCCACCACCAGAAATGTTGGGAGATGAGAGCAAGAGGAAATCTGTGGCAGAACAGCTCATTCAATATGATAGTGATGAGATGACAGACGACCAAGACTCAGGGTTGGGGCATCCTTTCTTGCCTCCCAAGAAGAGGAAATTTCAAGCAAAACTGCTCATTCAAGAAAATTCTCCTATTGGCAAGGAATACAAGACTGAGGCTACCAAGAAGACCCAGCTCTGTGGTTCTTTTTCTCATTGTGCTCCTGGTGATGCACCTGCTCCTGTAGGTGGCCAAGACTCTGATCAAGTTGAGGAGGATCAAGATCAAGCATCACCAAGGTTTTCATCTTTTGTTCCTTTTGCTTTCTTTTTTACTTTCTTGGCAAATGTATTGCAATATTGTTGTAAATGATGCTATATCTTCACTTTTGTTTAAACAAGCATGAAAGAAATCTCCTCTTTTCTTTTTCTTTTTTTTCTTGAGAGTAGGTTTCAAGAACCGGAAAACTCCTCTTTGAATAACTTATTAACTTTGCAGTTTCTTTTCTTCATATCTGTTCTTTGTTAGGATTTAATAATGTTTATAATAATTGTTGCAGGAACACTGCTAATCCGCGGGTCAAGTCGAGGCTACCAAAGGTGGGTCCCTCTATAGCCAAATACAGACCAAGATTGGGTTGAAGTTCTTGATCAGTAAGTAACTACTAAATTTGAACTCTAATTTGTGCATATTTTCCCTTTCCTCATCTCCGCTATTTGTATTGTACATGTCTGGTTGCATTAGTTAGGTACTGGTAGTTTTCTTCCATACTGATTCGCTTAGCTATATTTTCAAATTTGGAAAAGGTGGCTCACACATTTCCGAAGAAGATGTAATTAATTAGCAATCATGATATGTGATGGTTTTTACTAGTTTCAATTATTTAGACTCAAGTATGTTTTTCTCTCTGGCAGGTGGTTTCGGTTCATACTGTTGTTCTTGTAAGCATAAGTTGGCATTCGAATTCAATTCAATGTTCGAGGAGGGATTTAGCGAAGCTTCGTTGCTTATGTAGCTTAGGGTTTGAGCTTAAGCACTTGGTAGTAGGATTTCATGTTCACTGCAATATACCTATTATGTTATGTGTCAGCAGAACATACCTGAAGGTTATGCTGTGTAGGAACAAACTCATGACCATATATAAGCCTATATTGTCTTGCAGCTATTTAGCAGAGCTTTTTTATCATCAATTATCATGGAAGCATGCAGTTAATGTTCTTGGCATCTCTGCAAACTACTTTTTAGCAGGAATCTTCTGTTCTCTAAGAAAAGGGAAGAGTGATAAATCTGCAAAAAAGTAGTGATGGTGTGTTTTTTTTGCTCTCATTCAGAAAAGAGGGAGAGGAAGAAAATGGTTTATTTTCTTGTTATTTGTTTACGGGCTTAATGTGGTGGGCTTGGGTTATTGTCTTTGGATCTATGATATTGTACATGAAAGTGCTGAAGGGCTAGGTTGCTCGATTATGGGCCTGAAAACTTAAAAGTATGTGTTGATGGATTTGTTTTTTTTTTTTTTTAAAGTAAAATGATCGAGATATTATTAACTCAAACTTAACATGTCCTTACAAATGAAAGACATAATACTAAAATGACTCGATTTAAGCCAACAAAGATTACTCTTAAACTCTAAAGCGTCGGTGATAAAGTTAGTTTCTCGATGATCGCGCGTCGAACACGTCAAATATAAGAGTGAAATAGGTATGGAAATGGGGGTAGAAATACAACTTATCACTGTCCACAAGGGTTTGTAGATTGTGGTAAGAGGGTCGGTCCACAGAGATTTCTAGGGGATTGTAGTTCTTGGTTGACTTCCTCGTCACTGAATTTGGTTGATAGAATCTGAAAATAAAGACAAAAACAAAAGAAGTAAAATAACTCAAAGTAGTCTTGGTCGAAGGTTAGGCCAAGACAGGGGGTCTAGATTGAGATAAATCAAATAAAATGGGAATTCCAGGTAAGGGCGATATGAGAGCTTTTGTTCTTATGCTTCGAACATTGACTCAAGGATGTTCATCTCTTGATTCATAGTACTGCTATAGAGTGGAGGTGCTCCTGTTCACTCCTGACTTCCCTCCTCTTCAAATTACCTAGTGGGTGCTCAATTTCCTGATAATCCTAGCCAAGGGACACCTTACTGGTTAAAGGGTTTATCCGTTTGACTGCTGTCTTGAATGGTTGTTCGCTTCCTCAATGGTATAGGGGAAGACAGTACCTAGGACAAATTGTCTCCCTGTGGAAACCCTAGGTTGTCAATCTGGTCTTGACCTAGATCACTTATTTCTTCTAGTCTGGCACGAGACTAGTCACCTTCTTCGCCTAGCCGACGGGTGCTCCCTTTCTTTCTAGGTTGGTTGCAACTCTTCTCTACTAGGGTACAAGAATGGCCAACTCTTATCTCTAGTGAGTAAGCGACTAAATAAGCTTAAGAAATGAATGAATACGAATAAAGAGATTATTAAGCATGGTTTGATCTCACGAATGCATATGAACTAATCTCATCAACCCTTACCAAGAATGGGTGTTTAGCTGCTCATACTCATGGATAGAAAATAAGAATACTTGATTGCATAAATAAATTAAATCCGAGATTCAAAGAATTAAATCCGGAGCAGTAGTATAAAGTGGCGGAAGAGAGAGGCTTGGAGAAGAGGAGGACAAGTTCAGCTATAAGTAAGCTAAAACTCCTCTATCCTTCTCCAACTCAATCTCCTAAATAATCTCCTAAATAATCTCCTAGAAAATCTCTCCAAATAAATTATCCTGATTTGTTTTGAATAAAAATAGGAATTTAAAATATACAAAGATGGAAGGAGATCCTTGATAGGATTTTAAAATAAATATCTTCTTGATCCTTCTGATCCTGCTGGACAGTTGTAATTTGCCAGCTCGCATCTTTATCTTTTGTCAAAATTCTCCAACTGCAGCCTGTTTCGTGATCTTGGCCAAACCTCCGGCCAAGACTGCGGCCAAGACTGCCTGATTTATGCTTCAGAAAACTGGTTTGGCCAAACCTCTGGCCAAGATGCTCCGAAAATCAACTTCACCTCCAATAATCAGCCTCCAAGCTAGTACTGCAAAAGCATGGGAAATTAAAGGGAAATCAGTAGTTCTACTACTCAAATAACAAGTAAATGGACAATAAAAACGTGATGAAATGCAATGTAATCAAATTCCCCACACTTAAACAATGCTTGCCCCCAAGCATACAGACTCAAAGACTCACTAACAAAAATAAAAACACAACAAAAACAGAAAAGACACCAAGACCCCAGAGTTCTTCTTTCAGCTGTCCACCCCACCACTGAAATTACCAAGATACTTCCCTAAACGACCCAATGCTAGACTAACAAGGACAAATCAATACCCTAAACATACCCCATCCAAATGGTATCAAGACATCTTGCTAGATTTTATTTGATAATGTGTAGGGGACAAGACTCGCCACTGATTTGAGTCCCACCGAAGTGCTGTTCTATCCAAACGTGCCTAAAGACTAGTGCCGTTTAAATCACTTTGACAGATATTTCTTTTTTCTATGTCCTTGTATTTTTACAGACATATCTCATCATTTTTTTTTCATGCCCTTTGTATTTTTACAGGCATCGCACATAGACAGAGCTTGTTCTTTTTGGGCACCCAGAACTTCCACCTTTGCTATGTCTGCCCTATGATGTTCCAGCACCTTTTTATGCCTCACACTCAAACAGACAGAACAAAGCACACTCAAATCATACGCAACAAGCCTTGTCACCCTAATGTTGGCTAAGATTTTAGCTAGACGTCCTTTAGACCATGTGGATAGTGTTTGTTTGGGTGACATTAGATAATATGCCCCTTAGGCATTGATCAAATTACGCTCGTTCACTTCCCTGTTACTAAAGCATTGTTTCGCCTAAACAAGTGTCTACATGCAATTTCAGTGGTACACTAAACATCCTATGTTGAAATCTGGGTTTCCTGGTGTGCACTCAACAAGATAGACTCAAACATACATAAAAAAGAAGAATAAAAAATCATGCAAACAACAGACTCAAAAGAAAAAATAAAACGCAAAAAAGTGACTCAAAAAGATCAAAAATCAAACAATATTCACAACAAAAACACAAAACAGACTCTCACAACTGACACCCCTCCCCACACTTGAAAGACACAATGTCCTCATTGTGTGGAGAGACAAATAAAAACAGAAAAGAAAGTAAAGAAAAGAAAAACACGACCTGGGGGGGGCAGATCAGGTTGCTGAAGCGGCACGATATTGGCCTGATGGTTGGCCTAGATCCGCAATTGGAGGGGGCTGCTTGGCTGGTTCTGGAAAAATGTCTTGGCCAAGGGCTTGGCCAAGACAACCGCCGAAGCTGAATTTTTCCTCTGATTTGAATGCCTTCCTAGTGCTGCAGCAGCCCTGGAAACAAGAGTAAAGAAGGATAAACGGATCAACGAAAAACAGAAAAAAGAAAGATGGAAATAAATGAAATAAAAACATGGGTTGCCTCCCATGAAGCGCCCTTATTTATTGTCTTGGGCTCGACATTGCCATGAATTTCTTATCAAGAAACTTTTCCAAATCCCCTCCATGCGCTAAACTTGTCAGGATCTTTGGGTGGCATTCCTTGGACAACCCCTAAAGGTATAAATTTGAATGGGTCGGGAGGCTGTCCCAGCTCATAATTTTGTTGTCCCTGCATCACAAACGATGAGTTTTGGCTACTGTGAACAGTAGCAAACAGCTGGAGAAGATTATCAGTCCACCACTCCATGGTTCTAGGGGGGCTAGCTGGCAGAGATGAATCTTGGCCTACGGCTTGGCCAAGCTCGAGGCCAAGACTGTTTTCAAGTTTAATTTTTGGTGCCTGCACACTTGAAGGTAGAGGGCTAGGATTAACTTTGGGCAATTCGTGGCTGTTAAAAATATCAAAATCTGGCTCAAAAATAGGATTAGAAACAGTGTCCACGAATTCTTCTTCCTTCAACTTTTCAATGGGATTTCTCTGCTATGAGCATGATCAAAAGAGTTAGTTTCATTTAATTCAGAATCCTCATTAGTAGCATGCCCAATGACGTCCACAAACCTAGGAGGGAAAGGTGGAGGAATCTCTATCACTTCCTCTAGTTCTTTGAACCTTTCATCAGGTTTGGCCAAGACTGGTTCTGTCTGAATTTCCTCATCGTCTAACTGCTTTTGTGCTATCAGAGTGATCTATTTCTGCATCTCTACTAGGCTGGACTGGGTCTCCGTCATGAATTTTTCGAGTGTCAATTGAGTGATCTGTCTCTGCATATTTATCTAGCTGATCATCTGTTTCTGCATCTCCATTAGATTGGTCTGGCTCACCATCATGAACTTTAGGAGAGTCTCCTCTTTAGGAACACTAGTGGGTAACATTGGTTGAGGTGCAGGTGGAAGTTGTGGCATGGGTACCTGATTTGGAGGGGGTATTGGCACAAAATGCTGGAAGTTTATGGGGTATTGTTGTTGTTGGTAATGTTGTGGCGGATCTTGTTGGACAAAGGGGTGGAAGTTCTGCTGTCCCTGGTTGTACCTTGCAGAGAGTTTATGAACCATGTTAGATAATTCAGATAATTTATGTTCAACATTAAATGTATTCAAATTATGAGGGATAGAATTATGGAACATGATTTCCTGCTTGGCCTACGGTTTGGCCAAGCTCTCGGCCAATACTACCAAAAAAAAAAAAAAAAACAGAACTGCAAAACACCGTTAGAAGTTCCCGGCAACGGCGCCAAAATTTGATCGCGCGTCGAACACGTCAAATATTAGAGTGAAATAGGTATGGAAATGGGGGTAGAAATACAACTTATCACTGTCCACAAGGGTTTGTAGATTGTGGTAAGAGGGTCGGTCCACAGAGACTTCTAGGAGATTGTAGTTCTTGGTTGACTTCCTCGTCACTGAATTTGGTTGATAGAATCTGAAAATAAAGACAAAAACAAAAGAAGTAAAATAACTCAAAGTAGTCTTGGCCGAAGGTTAGGCCAAGACAGGGGGTTTAGATTGAGATAAATCAAATAAAATGGGAATTCCAGGTAAGGGCGATATGAGAGCTTTTGTTCTTATGATTCGATCATTGACTCAAGGATGTTCATCTCTTGATTCATAGTACTGCTATAGAGTGGAGGTGCTCCTGTTCACTCCTGACTTCCCTCCTCTTCAAATTACCTAGTGGGTGCTCCCTTTCCTGATAATCCTAGCCAAGGGACACCTTACTGGTTAAAGGGTTTATCCGTTTGACTGCTGTCTTGAATGGCTGTTCGCTTCCTCAATGGTATAGGGGAAGACAGTACCTAGGCCAAGTTGTCTCCCTGTAGAAACCCTAGGTTGTCAATCTGGCCTTGACCTAGATCACTTATTTCTTCTAGTCTGGCGCGAGACTAGTCACCTACTTCGCCTGGCCGACGAGTACTCCCTTTCCTTCTAGGCTGGTTGCAACTCTTCTCTACTAGGGTACAAGAATGGCCAACTCTTATCTCTAGTGAGTAAGCGACTAAATAAGCATAAGAAATGAATGAATACGAATAAAGAGATTATTAAGCATGGTTTGATCTCACGAATGCATAAGAACTAAGCTCATCAACCCTTACCAAGAATGGGTGTTTAGCTGCTCATACTCATGGATAGAAAATAAGAATACTTGATTGCATAAATAAATTAAATCCGAGATTCAAAGAATTAAATCCGGAGCAGTAGTATAAAGTGGCGGAAGAGAGAGGCTTGGAGAAGAGGAGGACAAGTTCAACTATAAGTAAGCTAAAACTCCTCTGTCATTCTCCAACTCAATCTCCTAAATAATCTCCTAAATAATCTCCTAGAAAATCTCTCCAAATAAATTATCCTGATTTGTTTTGAATAAAAATATGAATTTAAAATATACAAAGATGGAAGGAGATCCTTGATAGGATTCTTAAATAAATATCTTCTTGATCCTTCTGATCCTGCTGGACAGTTGTAATTTGCCAGCTCGCATCTTTATCTTTTGTCAAAATTCTCCAGCTGTAGCCTGTTTCGTGATCTTGGCCAAACCTCCGGCCAAGACTGCCTGATTTATGCTCCAGAAAACTGGTTTGGCCAAACCTCTGGCCAAGATGCTCCGAAAATCAACTTCACCTCCAATAATCAGCCTCCAAGCTAGTACTGCAAAAGCATGAGAAATTAAAAGGAAATCAGTAGTTCTACTACCCAAATAACAAGTAAATGGACAATAAAAACATGATGAAATACAATGTAATCACTCGACATTCAAACACAACGGCACATTCTAAAGCGAGTGAGCAAAAAATCACATCCTATGTTTAAAATAATTTTTTAAAATCCACTTTTCGTTTCCATTAGTTCCATCTATACACATTGATGATTTTATTTTGGAGTTATACATGTTGCTACAATTCAATACGACAAAAATCAAATGGATGGTATATTGAGGTTGAAGATACTATATGTTAAAAGGAAGACAATTTTGAGGATCAGTTCAGTTGTATAAGTTTTTACATTCATATAGTTTTTTTCCCGATAATCTCTCTACTAAAAATAATCTCATTCGAATATTATTAGACTTTTAAGGATAATTTATTATTCTTTAATTTAATGTATGCATGTTATATATGTATATATTTTTTTAATTAATTTCATTTCTCAGAGCAGTACTATATCCCCATTTTAATAATTGATTTTCCAGAATCTTTTTATCTTCATCTCAACCATCAATTCTTCCTTAGATTATTAACCAAAAGGCCTGGCGACTTCATTTTTTTCAACAGTGGCGGATCTAAAAAAAAATTAGTGGACAATATATAAGATAATTATTTTTTATTAAGATGAGATTTTTTCAAGAAAAGCAATTCACTTACTTTTGGACTATCCCTCAACTTTAAGCCAAAATAAAAAAATAGTTAGAATAATAAGAATTAAAATGGAAGAAAATAATAAGAATTTGAACTTATAATTTTGTTAAAAGTCTCCCCAACTACATCAGTTGACCCAACCTTAGTAGTGGCTTATTGCTTGTAAGATCTGAAGATCCAAATTTCAAAATTATTGTTCATACATCTCATAAGATTTTATTTCGTTAAAACATATGATGCACATAATTGAAATAGCACAAAGTGATTAACTGGACTTTTATTAATTTATTAGTTAAACGCGGAAGGTAAAGGGACAAGGAGTAGGGATGGCAATGGGCACTCATACCCGTGTACTCGCCCATAATCATACCCATTTGAACATGTAATACCCGCTTTGTTAAGTATAGTTTGGGTATGAGTAATATTCGTATTTATAATTGCGGGTATAAACGGATATGGTACCCGCAAAATACCCGAACGGGTATAACCTATTTTTTTGATTTTTTTTCTCACTTTCACGCTTCTCCTCCCTCTCTCTGGCGTCGCCGTCCTCCTCCTCCTCCACACCTCCTCGCCGGTCTTCCTTATCGCCGATTGTCCTCACCACCTCGTTCCGTTTAACTCTCTGTTTCCTCACCAGTCACCACGGGACCATCTAGTCCTACTCCCCGACGTATCCTCCCTCGTTGTTCTTCTCACCTCCGTTCCAACACTAGGTAAGTGACTTACTACCTTCAATTTCTAGAAAATCAATTGCTAGCTTCCATTTCTGTTTTCCAACAGAAGAGGCTCTGTCCTGTACCAAGATTGAGAGTGAGGGTGGGTTTCGGGGCCAAGGCCATGGTTTGCAAGGGAAGGGCAGAAATTGAAGAAGAGAGGGCATTGAGAGCAGTTTTTGAGGAGATCAAGATTGAATCTTGATAGGAGTTGTCTGATGTGGATTCAACGATTAGTACAACCTGTGTGTTGTTGGTCTGATTATTGATAGAAAATTTGGTTAATGAAGGTGGCAGTTTTCGCACTCCCTTTTCGTATTTCGCGAGCAGGTTCGGGACAGATGTGAGACAAAACAGGCGTCTCACATAATGCAATGAAGTCACCACCCTATTTATTTCTAAGGAATAAGGAAACCTAAGGTCAAAAGGAAAATAAATAAAATAAAAGCTAAGGCACAAATAAAAGGGTCTAAACCAGAGAACAACGGTTCGGGGTCTATTTATGGACTCGGAACCATAAATGGTCGATTTATGATTCTAAGTCCAAGGAGCAGTTCGGGTTCAAGTTTGGGCCAGAACGCATGAGTAGAATGGAAGAGGGCATAAGAGGAGTTCTCGTCGGACAAGGAGACTATAAGTCAAGTGCGACTTGACCAAGTGAGTGATTTCAAGCTTAGTTTAGATTCGATCAAGGAGAGGAGTCTCGTGAGAGTTAGATAGAGTAAATAATTTGTATTTATTTTATTTAATTAATTAAGTTAGAGTTAAGTTAGAAGTAGGACTTCTAGTCTTAGTAGAATTAGAACTTGTATTTGGCTAGGACTTTGTATTTGGCGCCTATTTAAAGGCAGCGTTGTTTACTAATGAAATTAATCAGAGTTTCCACAAATTACATATACCAATTATTTTGTTCCCTTCTCGACTTCTTATTCTCTCGATTCCGGAGCAAGTTGTTCTTGTGTTAACTTAACCGTGGACTCGGTTAGGGCGCAAACTCACGTGGCGTTTGCGGAGATAAGTGTGGGAGGTGCGGGAGTTGGCGTGTGCGTGACCAAGAGTGGCACTTACGGAGATAAGTGTGGAAGGGGCGCAAGGGATCGTGTTGGCGTTCACGGGGTTGAGCGTTGTTGCTATCGTTCACTAGTTGAGCGTTAGTGTTGCTATCATTCACGAGGCTGAGCGTTAGTGTTGCTAGCGTCTTGCGGGGACAAGCGTTAGTGTGGCGAGCATGTTACGGGGATAAGTGTTCGTGGAGATTGTGACTTTGCTCAAACAGGGATTTGCAAGTCATTAACCTCACTTTATCCAAGACTCGAAAGAGCAATCCAAAGGTGGACTCCTTCAAAAATAAGTTGTAAGGTGGGATCTTACGATATAATTCCGCTTGTCGAATCTATAGAAGAACTAGATCGTAACAGTTGGTCTCGGGGCCTATCCTAGGTATCCGTGATCGTATCAGATGACCTCGTCACTCCTAAGCCATATGCAATACGCCGGAGGGGGTCTCCGACGTAGAAACTCCGACGATCAAGTCAACATTCATAGTGATAATGTGTAATAGGGGAATGTATCGGTATTGGGTAGGTAATTTAGTAGAGTTTCAGTATGTGAGTCTGTATGAACTCGTGTGTGAAGAGGTGTTAAGAGAGTATTTATAACCTCGCCTTGTGAATCACCATGTACATGTGTCATTTTGTGTATGGTCTGCTATTACCGGTATATATCCCTGGACCCGATGGTTTCCCTATCATGTGGTTCAAATGAGGTACTTATCTGGTGGAGCCGGTATATGTAGTATTGGCTACTATTGATAATAGTTATCGGTGTATGCAGTTGAGACCCCCCCCCCCCGTTGATGACGAAAGGTAGCAGTTGACCTTGTGACACCTTATCGGATAGGTGACATGAATACCGATACCGTACATGTTTACCGGTAAGCTCTTTGGCCATCCGGAAGCTAAGTTACCGGATCCGTGATATGACAGGAATGTCCATGGCATATCTTTATGTATTATCAACGACGTTAAGAGGAGAAGTTGAATTAATGTTATTCAAGCGATAAAGGGACCAAAATCGGACAAAAAAACGTATAGAGATCAAATCAATAAGGTAATTCAAGTACATGAGCCACCAATATCACTAACCCTACCTAAAACAGTCTATTCATTTATCCCCGCTTAACCATTTTCCTCCTAAATCCGCCAATACCGGACGCGACAAAAATAATATTGCACGGTTTATATATTAGTAAATTTATAAATAAAAAAAAAAAATTCTCACCAAATATTACTAGTTAGATCACTACAAATAAAATGCGAATTATGGGACATTTTTTCTCACCAATTTTCATAACATTTTAACAAATTTTCTCTTTTTTTTTTGAATATTTAGAGAATTATAAAATTAATATTGTAAGTTCTAAAGGTGTGGAGCCGGAGTGAAATATTTTTAAAAAAAAGTGGTACTAGTGGACTAGATTTGGCTCCTCTAATTTTTCCTGTAACATGACCAGTTATGTTAAAGGAATCTGAGTCATCTAATAAAATTGGACGGATGGGATTAAGAGTCCAAATAATTAATGAGATTTTGTTAACGTGGCTAATAGTGGACTTACAAACCACCGTTAACTTCTATTTTTGTTGATTAATTTTTTTTGCCTTTTTGCTTCTCAGATTTGACATTTGATCAGATTTTGATCAATTAACCGGAGAAAAATGGCAGAATTGAAGCCGGAACAGTAGTGGAAGAATCCTCCACCTTCGCCTCCTCAACAACGGCCAAGGGTTAGGGAGGTGAGCTCTCGATTCATGTCTCTGGTCACGTCCCCAACACCATCACCCTCCTCCTCCACTTGCTCCTCCCCTCGCCACTTCGATGAGAATCGACCCACATGCGCCGTCACAAAGCTGTTCAAGGACCACCCACCCTCTTCCACCTCAAGATCATTCTCAATTTCTAGACCCGACACCCCCACTGTCTCCCCGACCTCCTCCAAATTCCGCCACCATCACCAATACCGATCTGTCTCCGCCTCCGCCTTCTCATCTGCCGCTGCAAAACTCTTGCAATCTAACCTTCAATTATCTTCTTCTTCTGAAAATAACGCAATTGCTACTACTAATTGTAAGAATCTCCGTTCTTCCATGCCAGAGGCAGCCAATATCTCTTATGTTCTCTGCAAATCATTTTCTGGCTTCCCTCGTTCTCTGCAAATCGTTCTTCGTTCGAAATTAGGGTTCTTCTTCTGTTCTCTGCAAATCATTTCCTGGCTTCTTCTGTTTTCTGCAAAAAGAGAAAAAAAAGAATTAATTAACAAAAACAGAAGTTAACGATAGTTTGTAAGTCCATCGTAAACCACGTCAACAAAATCTCATTAATTATTTGGACTCTTAATCCTATCCGTCCAATTTTATTGGATGACTTAGATTCTTTTAACATGACTGGTCATATTACAGGCAAAATTAGAGGAGCCAAATTCGTCCTAGTGATACTAATATTTTACTAAAATAGACACACGTTATCTATTCACATCACTTAAATAAAAGTGTCGTGATTGAAAAATTAGTTTGTGTAACATTCTTTTTGAAAATGTTGAATATTATTAGTACTAGTAGTAGTAATATGCAATGACTAAGTCTCGGCGAACTAGCAGTCGGAAACAACGGTTAAAATCCCGATAGCCGCCAAGCCTCCAATATCCCAAAAAGCGACGTCCTATATCAACCATGATCGTTAGTCAAAACATGAGCTCGTGAACAAATAGCTATCCATTGACATTGAGATCAAACCTAAAACTCTTTTTTTTCTTGTTTTTCTATTACATGATTTTACTTACTTTTTCCAGCTATTATAGGAAGTTTCCGACGAGATGATGCACTAAACAAAAGATAAGAAATACAGGAGAATTCTATAGGATTTTACTTCATAAATTTAATTAAGGAGTCATTGATATAATTATTAAAATCACCATGATACGCTTGGAAATGAAGTGAATGGCGAGGCACGTAATATAAAATTTTATCTCCATGGAAAAAAAATTCTCCAAAAAAATTCAGCAAAGTACCTACCTACTGCTTTTTTAAAGTTCAATAAATATAATAAGTCTGACTTTTAAGATCAATCTTCAAGAACATTGACCTGCATCTCATTTCTTTTCCATTAAGTCACCCAACTCTACTCGGTTGATTAATTCGAATTTTTACTATGTTGGACTTTTTTTATCGTTTTTAAAAGTCAAATTTAAAATTTTAGTTAAACTAAAATAATTTTAAGTCAAATGACCAGTGCCTATTTTTCCTTTTTATTTCATATTATTTTTGTTCTTTTTTTTTACTCTTTCCCAATTTTTATAATTATTTTTTAACTATTATCACGATAATCGTTGATTTCGGTTATAAATACATTTCTAAAATTAAAATTTACTCGACTCATTTATATCTCTTTCCAATAAATATTCGTTGTTAAAGAGATATGGCCTGCAAAATTACTAACCGTTCAGATTGCGAGGCAGACGTGTAAGGAGTATTATATTTTAGATTGCGAGGCAGACGTGTTAGCCATGGTCGTGAACAGCTTGGCCTAGAAACAAATAACTATATACTATTCATCAACATGGTTCTCATAATCTAAAACTCTATTATTTCTTTTTTATTTCATATATTATACTTTTCCATAATCTTTGAATTTTCCGAACGAGGAGTTGGTGGAGCATTAGGTAGAAACTGTGGTGTTTTTTAATAATTATTGTATGTTCCATTCATTTTTTGTTATATATATAAGAGAACATAACCTAGAGAGCTTATAAGTCCAACACCAATATGGATTCGCTTCCCAAAGGCATCCTCCAAAGCCAGGCTCTAACCCAGGTTCTTTCTTAACTAATTTGTTTTCTGCGCCATTTTCTTCTCTTTAATTTTCTTCCTTGATACGCGAAAATAGACTCAAATTCGATACATTGTTAATGCGTATAATAACACTAAATAACCAATGAAATGTATAACTATTGGTTTTTTTCTTTTTTTTTTCTCTTTAAGTAATAGTTAATTATGAAAACTAATCTAGTATTTGAATCATTGATTCTCTGGCTTAGTTAATAGACTGTGAGGTTTTTTTTTTTTTAAATAAAAAATAAATAGATAGAATAAAAAAAATGAAATATAGATCTTGTTATATTGATATATAAAATGTAACATAATAACATATGACTTTACGGCATGTTTGGCAGTACATTAACGAAACAAGTGCATTCCCGCAAGAGCATGAACAACTCAAGGCGCTACGAGAAGCTACGGTTGCCAAATACGGCCACCGGTAAGTCAAATTTAATTCCTTTTTGCAACTTCAATGTCTTTTATTTAATTTATTAATAATTTTTTCTATTTATATTAAATACTTCAACTATTTTTTTTTGCAATCTATCTAATTGTTGGGTTAATGTGAGGATATGGGCCTGGGGAAAAAACTTTGGTACATCATTATGATGTACCTACATCATAATCTAGGATGATGATACGTGCTCTAAATAGTGCTAAAATATCACTATTCTTGACACTTTTGGACACGTATTATCATCCTATATCATGATGTACCCAAATTTTACTCTGGGCCTGACCAAATTTAAGCCTAATTTTTTTAATCCCAGTTGGGCCTGATTCGACAATCGTTGAGTGAAATATATTATAAGTATTATTTCAAAATAATTGGACAATCATAATACAAAAAATATATATATATATATGTATTAACCAGCTATGTTACAATTGTATATGTGGTAAATAAAAATGCTAAATTGTGGGCAAATAATAATGAATATCAGGAGCGTGATGTCAGTTCCGGTGGACGAAGGGCAGTTTTTGTCGTTGCTTTTGAAAGTAATGAATGCTAGAAAGACCTTAGAAGTTGGTGTCTTTACTGGCTATTCGGCTCTTTCTACGGCCTTGGCCTTGCCTCAAGATGGGATGGTACGTCCTTTTCTTTTCTTTTCTCTCTGAATCCTTTTGATTTTTTTTAAAGGAAAAATAATGAAAAATGTTTTCTGACTATACAGGTTACAGCCATCGACGTAAATGAAGAAGCTTTCAAATTTGGGTTAACATTCATTGAAAAAGCTGGTGTGGCTAAGAAAATCAACTTCATCAACTCAGATGCCATCTCTGCCCTTAATAAGATGCTAAACGATGCAAGTTCTTTTCATCCTACAACGTACTTCATTTCCTAACTAATCACGTACTCCCTCAATAAAATACTCTAGTGTCGTGTGGCCTTAATTAATAGAAAGACATTATTGTAAGCTACCCATTATTATTATAATCATATTGCATTATTCACCCATAGTCCATAGTATAATACATATTACTATGGTCAAAATTAATTGTTAGGAAATGGAAGACACATAATCATTGTTATATCATATGTATCAATTTGTAACATTATAACAATGTGCAATATTGTCACTATCATAACAATATTTAAAAACAAATGAAAGAGGAAAGAAAGCTAATTAAGTAGACTTCTAGAGAGAAAAAAGGACAATTCAACCATTTTGAACATGTTTCTAATTAAAATATCTTAGACAGTATATTATACCATATCATGCAAGGGCGGAGATAGGGACCGCTAGTTGTAGCCGGACCCCTCCCTTAAAATTTTCAAAAATACTATTTTAATTCTTTAAATTTTAGATTATTTTCAAATAATTCTAAATTTATATTCCCCTTCGATATAGTTTTTACATCTTCAAAATTGTTAACTAATCTTACTTTTATTCGTCCCTTCCTAATTATTTTGTCTGCCTCCTCCCCTACTATCATGTAACAGGGAGATGAAGCTGCTGAATTTGATTTTGCATTGGTGGATGCGGACAAGAAGAATTACAAGAATTACCATGAGTTGGTTTTGAAACTGGTTAAGATTGGAGGCATCATAGCATACGACAACACTCTTTGGTATGGGCTTGTTTCGAAGGAAGAGAGTGAAGTGCCTGAGGATTATAAGTCTGATACTGATGCCATCCATGAATTTAATAAATATATTGCGGCCGATGCTCGTATTGAGACCTCACTTGTTTCAATTGGTGATGGTGTTACTCTTTGCAGGCGACTTTCTTGAAAATTTCTTTGTTGTTATGATTGTACCAAATCCAGATGAATAAAATTTCCTTCTTGTTATGATTGGTAACCACGTCTCCATTCTAGTTTTCTTTTCACCTTTTTTACATTTAATTTTTTTATTATTTCTATTGTTCTTTAAATATTTTTTTCGCATTTAAACAAAAAAATTGGATGAGATTAATTAATTAAGATTTTTTTCTCTCGAGGTTTATTTTCAAATTAAAATTAAGTTTGGTTTTTTTACTATCACTTTATCTAAAAATGGTATATTTTTTAGTGGAGATGAGAGAAAAAACTCATGCTAGCTACTTGACGGAATAAAATAGATGGCGTTAATCTAGATTGTTTGAAAGTCAGAGGTACGGGTGCATAAGTGACTAACATAAGATATCGGGTCGGATGGAGCCATTTTGATGTCTAGCTATATGACCTTCTAATTAGATATCCAACCCAAAAACAGTCGGATATCCGACTGCATTTGATTTTTACACCTATTGACTATATTTACAAGCATGTCATTATTAATTAATTAGTACCACATAATATACCAAGTACCAACTCTTTTCAAAAGCCATATACGATGTGCCGCATTAGAGGGAGGAGAGGTTAGTGATCGGAGGGAGACTGATCGGGTTAACTCGGGTTGTTAACGAGCAAGGACGAAGATGTTGGTGGTGACCGGAGACACATGGTTCTAGCAGTTCCTTAGTCGGAAATGAGCTCGACAATGATGATGGTTTTGATGGTGACTTCTCTGGAAAGTGACAAGCTATTAGAGATGGTGAGGAGGTTGGTGGTCCGAGAACGAAAAAGGTGAAGGCGAGGTTAGAGGTCGCCAGAAACAGAGGAGATGAACGTTGGGATCCGAACCAATCCGATCTATATCCGACACATCTGAATGGTTCAGATGCAGTTCGGATATGTGATCAATCGAATCGGATCGGATCCTTGATATCCTATATCCACTCCGAATGCTCTCCGATCTGAACTCAATTGGATTCGATCCAATCCTATCTGTTCTCTCCTCTAGGTAGTAGTAGATATGCTTACCGATTGTGCTCACCGACTCTGGATTAGGAATGACAGTGGATTAAATAATAATGGATATCCACACCAACTATTTACATTAATTATCCATTTAGAATATTCATTGGTAAATGGTATGGATATGGTCATATAGATATGAATATTTATTATCCACGGTAAATGGTATGAATATGATTTTGCATGTTTAATTATCCACATTATCCATTATCCATTTATATATTATGCTTTAAACTAAAATATATAATATATAGTCTTACAATAAGTGAATTAATAATAAGTTCGTATTAATATTTATTTTATTTTATAATTTAAATAAAATTTTTACTAAAAGAATTAAAAGAATTGAAAAAAAATCATAGTAAACTAGCCAAACGACATTGTTTTTTTGTAAGTGACAAATCTAAACCCTAAGTAAATCGTAGAAGCAGGCAACTAGGCAAGCACTGGCAGTGTCGCATCTGTGTAAGCAATCTGCTCTACTCATACAACCGTTAAGCGTGTGCGATCTGGATAATAATGAAGAAGCAAGCATAATAACTCAAACATGATTACCTGCAATTTGGACTTGTCTTGGTTGTCTATTTGATAATGAGTTTCAGGGTTTGTAATTTGTTGAATTTTAGTGTTTCTGGATATTTTTCAATTTAGTTCACGTAGATTTTGATTGTGTGTTTAAACTTTTATTTTCGAAGTTCTTCATATACTTTTAGAAGTAATTTTTTTTGCTCATAGTAGAGTACATGAGTAGATTTATGAATTCATGAATACTGAGTCTGCCTTTTAGATTTTTTTTTCTTCCATTAATAGATATCCACGGATATCCATTAAGTATGGATAGTTAGTGGTATGGATATAGTTTGACTTAATGTAAAAATAGGTGGTAATGGTATGAATATGGATATGGTGAAAAATAGATGGTATGGATGTAGTTTAATTAGGTGAATATTATGGATATCCATATCATCACTGATAAGAATTTGTCTGCTGCCGAAGGGTAGAAAGGGAAAGGGCTCCTCGGATTCAGCGTCCGCGGTGGTCCGATGTACCTGCAAGACGTCGGAGGGAGTCTTCGGCGTAAACACTCCGATGCTTAAGTTAGTATAAGTGGTAAGAATGGCAGAGCTTGGGCCAGCGAATTCTGCTTACCTTCCTCCTTCGTGGTGGAGGTATTTATAGGCGAAAAGGAGCATTTCTGCGTAGTTTGGATTACTATGGGTTATCGCCCCGTCAGGGGTTATAGTTCTCCCTTGGTGTGATATGCCATCGTGGCGTTAGGTGTAGGGGTAGCCGTTACCTAGGCAAGGTAACAGCTACGTTCTTCTCAAGACGCTCGGTTTACACTGGGATGGGATAGCGCATTTGGTCATCACAAAGTGCCGTGCGGGACCCCCCTGTTGACGTTGACCATCCCGGTGTCAATCTCCTAGGGAGAGACGGTAGCCTCGATGCTGCCGTGACGGTAGGAACAGCAACCATTTTCTCTTCCCGCGGGGTATGAGACGAAAATACCCTTGTCGTTAGGCGTATTGTTATCATAAGCCCAACTGAAAATAAGCCTGAGTGTTTACCAAGGGCTAACGCTCCCTCTTCAGCTTATCGGTCTTCTATGTGCCGGAGTAGCTCTTTGTTAGGAAATGGGCCTGCCTTGACCGCCATTCTTCTAACTCTATAAATTGAAGCTTTCCTCCGTGCAAGTTTCTCACATCTTTTTTGCTTTTTCCTCTTATATTTTCACCATGGATGAGCTGACCAGAAATTTTCTGATCTCCAAAGCTTTGACCCTGAGGAACCTCACTGAAGGTGACATCGGATTCCTAGAGAGGATGATCACCAAGACCTCGGAGCATGTCCTGGAATTGCAAGGAATGTCAACCCCCATTTTGTCTAGGCAACTGGGAATATCTCTGGGGATTTCAGTCCTTTGGAGAGCTTAGCGAAGTTGGCCGCCACCACTTCCCGCATCGAGGTGGTTGCTTCTATGCTGCAGCAGAGGAAGGACTTACTGGCCTACTGCTTGAAGGGTATGAGGGCCTGTTCTGCCGAACTGACCTCCGTTGCTGACGCCTTGAGGGAGGTTCCCGTCGTGCCAGGGGAGGACGATGCTGGGTCCAACGCTTGACCGCCGTCTTCGCTTCCTCTTATTTCTTTTTCTTATGCTTTCTTGTACATGCGTCTAGACGCTAAGGCCGTTCAGGCCATAAATAAATAAATGGTTGTTTCTATCACCATCAAGTCTTCTTTTTCCTTGTTTGATTTCTTGTTGTGTTAGTTGGAGGCATTCGTTGTAAGCCCAACCAAAAATGAGTCTTCCTCGGGATACGGTACTGCAGTGGTTATGTCCCGAGAATCGGCAATGAATGTTCTGCTTCAACTGTTTTCTGGGCCTCCTTCCCAGGGGTAGGTGGTTGGGCGGTTTTTTGGTGCCCTCTGATTGGCGCGATTAACGAGCGGGTATGCCTGTGCCGGATCGGATTCTGCAATTATGGTTACTTTTCCCAGGCGCCTTAATTGTTTTTCAGGAGCATGCGAGAGGATCGGAGCGCCTCCTTGGCTATATAAGGGAGTTACTTTCCCTTTTTCCGTTCATCTTCATCTTCTTCTTTCTCTTTTACTCATTTGTGAATCGAATGGCAGATTTCTACTTTTTGGGTACCGCGGATCGCGACTCCCTGCCAACCCCTCCGACTTCGCCGGACTCAGATCATCCTCCTCCGTCGCCACAGTGGAGGCCGCCAGCCCGTCGAAAGGACCGCAAGAGGCGGAGGGAGAAAACCTCCAAGGTGTCCACTGCGCCTTTTGATTCTTCTGGCTCTACTACTCGGGAGAGTAGTGATAACAATCCACCTAAAAGAAAGGGTATTTTCGCCTATCACCCGGTGGGGAGAGGCATAGCTACTGTTTCACACCACCGCGGTAGGAACAAGATCGCTACCTTCCCCAAAGGCTAACGCTGCAGAGGCTAACGGGGCCCTACCGGCTCCTCTCACGGACCTCCTGCTTGGCTCGAAGAGTTATCTCACCCCCAGAGGAAACCATGCGTCAGGATTAACGCTCCGGCCATTATCCTACCGCGACAATATCTACCTAAACACCTACCGCCGAGGTAGCGTATCACGATAAGGGCGAATCACAGACCCTAACGCGAGCGATAGCTCCGTACCCATTTACTCGGGCAGGAACGCCCCTTTCTTCTATAAATACCTCCCCCACAAAGGAGGCAGGTAAGGGGACTTGACTGGCCAAAACTCTGCCAATTTCAGTACTCCTACTGACTTAAGCATCGGAGTGTTTCCGCCGGAGACCCCCTCCGGCGCATTGCAGGTACTGTGGACTGTCGCGCACTCTGATCTGAGAAGAGCTGCTCCGCCATACATCCTTCGGAAGAAGACAAATTATTATCAAATTGGTGCTTTCATTGAGAGCTTTGGTTCTATTAAGTGAGCATCCTTAATAACCAAGCTCCTCCTCCCCGAAGCTAGAAGGATTATGGCCTCGGAGTCAGATCCGGCGCTGTCCCGAACTTCCAACATCCCATACAACACCCGCAGACGCTTGTTTCCCTTCGCTACCTCTGATGCCCCCACCCCAGGGCAGGACGTCACTGCAGGAGACTTAGATCTTCCTCCTGGGTCAAGTGCAGAAGAAGTTACATTCCAGATTTGCTCTCCCTTCTCCCATATAGCAGGAACTAGCCATCCTACCCCCCAAGCGGGAAGATCTATGATGGGAGAAGCGGACAACCCTTTCGTGAATTCAATAGCAGCTCTCCAAGCTCAAATGGATCAACTGACAGAGATGGCTGCTGGATTTACTCCTCATGCCTCAAGACCTGGTGTGTCCTCCCAAGTAATTTTCACCCCGTCCCTTGTCACCGAACGACCCTTATCGCCCCAACAGTCTAGGGCACTCCCGTCCTCCTTACCTTTCCCCTTGGCTCCCATAAACGTCCCACCATTCACGCGCGGACCTGCCGACTATTTTGGACAATACAGGGGAGGAATCTCTATCCCCGAAGCAGTCCGCCAGCGTGACGAGTATAGGGAGCCTTGGGATGATCGACGGGGAGATATAGTGAGAGATCCATCTCCTAGATACAGCGAGAGGTCTAGCAGCAGAAGTCGACGAGCTCGAACTCCAAGGAGCCGTAGTCGTTCTCCTAGGAGACATCAGGAATATGACCCTCAAAATCCCAGATACGACGCTGAAATTCCACATCAGCGTCAGCCTCATAGGATCCCCGATGCTAACGCGGGTCATCCGTTCAGCTACCGTGTCAGGCACCACAGAGTCCATCGACATGTGAAACTCCCAGCAGAATCCTATGACGGCACAAAAGATCCCATTTCTCACCTCAATAAGGTGAAGGATTTCGTGCAATTCCAAACGCGCAGTGACGCAGCATTGTGTCAAATTTTTGTAATGACGCTGTCAGGAGTGGCACGTCTATGGTTCGAGGGGCTCCCCGCCGGGTCTATCGATAATTTTTCTTAGCTGGAAGAAAAATTCAAAAGTCGGTTTAGCACGGCTATTCCTATCAGAAAGTCAGCAGCTGCGCTGTTCGATATCCATCGAAAACCACAAGAATCGCTGAACGATTTCTTAGGACGATTTGATCTTGAAATGTCCCTAACGCCGGGGGTCACTATCGATTTTGCGATTGAGGCCCTGAAATGCAATTGTCGATACAGCAAACTGAAAGATACGCTAACGGTGGACCCCCCAACGACCCTGGATGCATTGAGGTTGAAAGCGCATAACTATGCGAGAATGGAAGAGGAAGAAAATAGAGAATGGATCCGAGGCATGCCGGCGGACCCATATGTGACCCCTAACGTCTTGAACAGCAATACCCCTGATGCTAAACCCACCGAGGATCCCGGGCAGCGGAAAGAACACAACACCAAGACTTCTAACCGGCAGAGAGGCAATTTCTCAAAAGGAAGATCTGGAGGATCCCCCACTCGGAAACAAACGGACCCGCCAAAGGGCCGGATATACGATCCTGACCTCCCATCTCTCATACTCCCAAGGGCAGAGATCTTAGCAATAGTCCAACAGAGAAATCTGCCTATCCGTTACCCAGCTCCCGTGAAACCAGGAGTAATCATGGGAGGAAGAGAAAATGCATACTGCAAATTCCATAAGGTCAAGGGACACTCAACGGATGTATGCAGAGAGTTAAAATCGGCCATAGAGCGATTGGTCGAAGAGGGCTACCTTGGGGAATTTGCCACAAAGGCCAGGGAGGAAGCCAGAAACAACCCAACTGGAAATACAACTGAGCAGAGGAAAGCGCCCTCGCACGCTACAGGGGCTAACGCAGTTCCCCTCGGGCCAAATAGAGAAGCGCTCGCTATCGATAGCGATCAAATGCCCATGATAAATATCATTGCAGGGGGAGCACCCTATTGCGAGGAAATTATGCCGCAAACGCCCAACCCTGGAGAAAAGCGCAAACGGGAGAACGCCTAGACGAAAATCGAGGTAATAAGCGCCTTAGACAGAATGATATTGTCTTTCTCAGAGGAGGACGAAAAAGGCATCATTTTCCCGCATAATGACGCGATGGTTGTGACGCCCGTCATTGGAAGTCATGGGGTAAGAAGGACCCTTGTCGATAACGGGAGTGCAGTGAATCTATTTTCATTAGAAGCGTACAACTTGATGAAACGACCTGACGGTGAGCTATCACCTTGCACAAGGCCAATTATTGGGATTGATGGAGTACCAATTCCGGTAGCCGAAATAACATCCCTGCCGGTGTACTTCCGAGAAGACACATCCAAACGCTCTGAAGAGCTACTATTTCTGGTTGTAGACCTAACGTTACCGTATAATGCCATTTTGGGGCGACCATTCCTTAATCGTTTTGGAGTGGCCATATCTCAAAAACACCTGCGGATGAAATATCCCTCATGGGACGGCATGGTCTCAATCAAAGGGGACCAAAAGTTGGCAGCCGAATGCTACTTACTTATGACTCAAAGGAGTTGTGATCGCTACGTTTGCGTGGCAGACGATCCTTTCGATGATAAAGAAGAAAAGCGCACTCAGTCGCTAGATCAGATGGTATCAATCCCTATCGGTAAGGATAGTGAAACGAATCTCTTAGCCAGTGAGAAACTAAGCCTTGAAGAAAACCCGCAATTAATCCGGCTGTTGAGGAAATGCAAGGGAGAGTTTGCGTGGAAACCAGCAGACATGCCCGGAATCTCTCGGGAAGTCGCGGAACATCGGCTGAACGTTAGTCCTGACGCCAAGCCTGTTCAACAAAGGCGACGTGCCTTTTCATCGGAAATGATAGCAGCCATCGAAAAGGAGTTGCTAAAGCTCACAGAGGTGAGGTTCATTCGAGAAGTCCAGTACCCGACCTGGCTAGCTAATCCTGTCTTAGTCCCAAAGCCTAACAGGGACTGGCGCATGTGCATCGACTTTACTGACCTAAATAATGCCTGTCCCAAGGACTGCTATCCCCTTCCGCGAATAGATCAGTTAGTCGATCAAACCGCTGGGTATGCTTATCTAAGCTCCCTAGATGCGAATTTCGGATATCACCAAATCCCTATGGCCGTAGAGGACGAAGAAAAAACTGCCTTCATTACTCCTAGAGCTACATACTGCTATACTGCAATGCCGTTTGGGCTAAAGAATGCTGGTGCAACATTTCAGCGAATGGCAAACAAAGTTTTTGAAAATCAAATCGGGAGAAATGTAGAGGCCTACGTAGACGACATCCTGATCAAAAGTCGGAGTTTCAGAGAGCACCTCGCTGACTTGCAAGAAGTTTTCAATGTGATGAGAAAACACAAGATGAAGTTAAACCCGCGGAAGTGCATGTTCACATTCCAAACGGGAAAATTCCTGGGCTATGTGGTCAGCCAGAAGGGCATCCAACCCAACCCGTCAAAGATAAAGGCCATCCAGGATATGATATCCTCGCGAACTGTCAAAGAGATACAGAAGTTAACCGGGCGCATAATTGCGTTGGGGAGATTCATATCTAAGCAAGGCGAGAGATGTTTGCCTTTCTTCAAAGTCATCCGCAACAAGGCTCCTTTCGGATGGACAGAGGAATGCGAGAAAGCGTTCGCAGGACTAAAAGCTTACCTATCATCAGATTTAGTGCTGACGAGGCCTGAGCCCGGCGACGAACTATATCTATATTTGGGAATAGCTGACGAGGTAGTCAGCGCCGTCCTCGTGCGAAGTGAAGGGCACGTGCATCGTCCTGTATTCTTCGTGAGTCACATATTGAAAGATGCCGAACTGCGATACGCTCCTATCGAGAAGATAGCACTCGCTCTAGTGCAAGCCACGAGAAAGATGGATCGATACTTCCAAGCCCACCCCGTCATTGTACTCACGGACCAGCCATTGAGAAGAATCTTCAGAAAACCTGAATCTTCAGGAAGAATGCTAATTTGGGCTATCGAGCTCGAATAATACGGGCTGCAATACAAAGCTAGACCAGCCGTTAAGGCCCAAGCGTTAGCTGACTTTATAGCTGAGTGCACATTCACAAAGGACATAAAGACAGATCTATTGGAGGAAGAAGCAGAAAGTCCATGCCTACCGTCTCCGGAGACATATACAGATACGTGGATCATCCACGTGGATGGAGCAAAAAATCAAGAATTAGCTGGCGCAGGAGTTTTCTTAGTTGGACCAAACGGCCTGGAGATGCGATACGCCATCAGAATCCTGCAGCCATTGTCCAACAATGCGGCTGAATACGAAGCGTTGCTGGCAGGACTCAGAATTGGAAACAGTTTCTCTATCGGAGCCACTCCCCGTGGGGAGAAGGAAGACAAAACACGTTTAAAAATCTGAGGAGATTCCAAGCTAATAATGGATCAGGTTCTGGGGAACTCCCAAGCCAGAGAACCCATCATGGCCCAATACTTAGCCAAAGTGAAGCATGAGCTGTCAAAAATACAGGAAAAAGGCACCCTGGTCACCTTTGAGCACATTCCTAGAGAAAACAATGAAGAGGCCGATAGCCTCGCCAAGATGGCAGCCAATCCGGAAGCCTCAGTACCCAGTGACGTGCGCTATGGAGAACTGCCTACACCTTCTTTCATGGAAGAATAGGCATCGCTCTGTGTGGAAGAAATGGAAAATGATTGGAGGATCCCAGTGATAGAATATCTGAAACTTGATAAACTACCGGGAGACCATACAGAGAAGAAGAAAGTCCTAAAATGGGTAGCACGATGCACATATTATAACGGAGAGTTAATACGAAGATGCTTCTCCCATCCGGCCGCTAAATGCATAACGGAGCAAGAAGGCTTACATGTATTACGTGAAATTCACGAAGGGATATGTGGCATGCACATTGCTAGCGGCACCTTGGCAGCCCAAGTCTTTCGGTCGGGATTTTACTGGCCCACCATTCGACGAGACTGTCATAACTTCGTGAGAACCTGTCAGAAATGCCAGGAATATGCTAAGATTCCTCGAAAACCTGTTGTGCCAATTTCAGAAATAGTCGCACCGTGCCCGTTTGCAAAATGGGGGATTGACATCCTGGGCCCGTTTCCAAAGGCTAGATCTCAGTTAAAATTCGTGGTCGTAGCGGTAGACTACTTCACAAAGTGGGCCGAAGCTGAGGTGTTAGCTACCATTACCACTGAAAAAATTTGGCGTTTCTTCAAACACCAAGTCATCATGCGATTTGGAGTACCACGCGTGCTAGTTAGCGACAACGGGACACAATTTACGAGCCAGTTCTTCAGGGATCAATGTGCAGAGTTCCAGATAGAGCAAAGATTCTCCTCTGTGGCACATCCCCAAACCAACGGCCAGGCGGAAGTAACTAACCGCAGCATCCTTAGTGGCATCAAAAGAAACTTGGAAGGGTCCAAGAAGAAATGGCCAGACGAATTGCCATATGTACTATGGGCCTACCGCATGACTGTCAAGGCCAGCACGGGAGAGACCCCGTTCGCGTTAGCATTCGGAACCGAAGCTGTCACACCAGTCGAGATTGGCATGATGAGCCTCCGGGTGGCTCACTTCAAAGAAGAAAACAATGAAGAAAGGTTACGAGCTAACCTCAATACTCTACCAGAAACACACGAGGAAACCCTCCTGAAAACCCTGCACTACAAAAGGAAAATGGCACAATATCACAACCGGCAAGTGAGGGAGCGATTGCTCAAAACCGGAGATTTAGTGCTCAGAGACAGACGGGGCAGCAGGACAACATATGGGAAAGCTCAGTCCAAACTGGGACGGACCGTATCGTGTCACCCGCATTGTGGGAAAAGGAGCATACCATCTGGAAACGCTCGAGGGAACGCCCCTGCAAAACTCTTAGAACATCGCTCGGTTGAGGCTATACCACGCCAGGAGCTATTCGGGTAACATCAAAGTTATTCTAATAAATGAATATTGAGATATTCACCGTGCGTTTGCTACTGGTAATATACAGGTAGCGAAGAATGCCAGGGGTGAAAATTCTATCCTTATGATGGCTGGTCCTGATCAGACAGCTCATTAAGACGAGGCACGCCCTGGCATAACAAGGCGTTTGGGAGTGAAAATCCTATCCTTGTGGTAACTGTGCTCACATAGACGGCCCATTAAGACGAGGCACGACCCCAAACGGCTCCCCGGAGTGAAAATCCTATCCTTGCGGCAACCGTGCTCACATAGACGGCCCGTTAAGATGAGGCACGCCCCGGAATCCTTGGGAGTGAAATCCTATTCTTATGGTAACCCCATAAGGAGAGACACGCCCCAAGGAGAGACCAACTCCGTCCTGGAAGTGAAAATCCTATCCTTGTGGTAACCGTGCTCACATAGACGGCCCATAGAGACGAGGCACGATTCCACGGACGCGAGGTACAACGCTTGGGGGTGAAAAGTCCTATCCTTGTGATGGCTGGTCCTGATCAGACAGCTCACTAAGACGAGGCACTCCCCAAAGCCTATCTGTGGCGAAAGGAAATAAAGACATCCCAACTAGTAGCCGCGCGGTTGATACCAGGTGAAGCGATGTTGGAGCCTATCTGTGGCGAAAGGAAACAAAGACATCCCAACTAGTAGCCGCGCGGTTGATACCCGGTGAGGCGATGTTGGAGCCTATCTGTGGCGGAAAAGAAACAAAGACATCCCAACTAGTAGCCGCGCGGTTGATACCCGGTGAAGCAATGTTGGAGCCTATCTATGGCGAAAGGAAATAAAGAAATCCTAACTAGTAGCCGCGCGGTTGATACCCGGTGAAGCGATGTTGGAGCCTACCTGTGGCGAAAGGAAATAAAGAAATCCTAACTAGTAGCCGCGCAGTTGATACCCGGTGAAGCGATGTTGGAGCCTATCTGTGGCGGAAAAGAAACAAAGACATCCCAACTAGTAGCCGCGCGGTTGATACCCGGTGAAGCGATGTTGGAGCCTATCTATGGCGAAAGGAAATAAAGAAATCCTAACTAGTAGCCGCGCGGTTGATACCCGGTGAAGCGATGTTGGAGCCTACCTGTGGCGAAAGGAAATAAAGAAATCCTAACTAGTAGCCGCGCAGTTGATACCCGGTGAAGCGATGTTGGAGCCTATCTGTGGTGAAAAGAAACAAAGAAATCCTAAATAGTAGCCGCGCGGTTGATACCCGGTGAAACGATGACGGAAAGGTGACTATACTGCAACAACAACGTTGAGACAGATGTAAAGCCCCCTCTGACAATGAGGGACGGCAGGAATATATGTACAGCAGAAGCGGAAGCGACGCTGATTTACACTCAGAGAGACTATCGAAGGATATAATGGACATGCTACTTGAATGCAGCTGATGAAAAGCTAACGGGATACAACGCGAAATTATGCGTCTGTGGAAACCTAACGCCAAACGTCTCGTGCGGATAAGTGATCAAACGGCATTATGAAGAAAAGCAGATAAAAAAAACTTCTATCCAAAAAGAGTGGATTAGCCAAGTCAAGGCTCACATTGTTTGAAGTACAAAATATAGACGGGCCCGTCAGCCACAAAAATGTAAAATATCTAAACAGCAAAAGGTCTACAGATTGGGCGGCGCGTTGGCCCCTCCTTGCTGAGCAGCCTTCCACTGATAGAAACCGCTATCAGTAATGGAGGAAGCTCTCTTGTCAAAATACGCGGAGAGATCTTCAATACGGAGCTCCTCAACTCCATAATGATGCATCACGGCTTCTGACATGATTCCCCCACCCTGCTCAAAGTACCAACGGTTTTTCTCAGCGTTAAGGGAGGAATCGGCAGATAGCTCGGCGTTTCTCTGTCTCTCCAGACGCAGGCTATCCTTCTCCTGAGAGAGGCGTAGGGCCAGATCGGCACATTGTCTCTTCTCCTCCTCCAAAGCTAACTTAGCGGCCTCCAACTCTTGTTTGACCGCGATAGCCTCTCCCTGAGCAGTCTCCATACTTTCGTTGGCAGCAGCAAGGGCATTTTCAAGACGCTGTCGCTCTTCCAACAGCCTGTTTATCTCTCCTCGCCCGTTAGCTGCAGCTCTGGCATTCTCTTCATCCATATAGTGAAGATGGCGAAGGAAATTGATGCGCCCCTGCTCGCCCCGAGCCACAAAGGCATCCCTCTCTCTTGGAAGAGACAAAATCTCTGCTACTAGATAAGCGGTAGAGGAAATCACGGTCTCATGATCAGCATCGGCAGGAAACTGCAGAATACTGTCCCTAAAGGAGCGCAAGCTAACGTGATGAGTCGGTATGAGAGGAGGATCATAGGGAGAGATACCAGCCATTAAGGCAGGAGCGGGCCCACCCCTCACAATAGGTGGATGAGGCATCGGAACAAAGAACAACGCACCAGGAGAAGCTGGCCGGCTAGAGAGGCCCTCCACGTTAGGCATCGAGACCTCATTGCCCCCAGGCACCTCAGGATTAAGGGCATCAGAATCATAGCCCGTTGGGGTGTGCGCGGAATGGATTGGAGAACCAGGAGGCACATGGGGTTGACCTCCAAAATCAACAGGTTCCGATTGATCAGTAGATACACCCTCGCCCCCAAGGGCACTCGAACTACGATTGGCGGCCGAGGAAGAAGGACTATTCGGGAGATCATAGCGAGCTTTCTTCTGACGCTCGCGAAGGACATCAGCGATACCCATATCTCCTTGGGAGGTAGAAGGGACAGAAGCAGCAACGACTTCCTAAATAACGCAGAACGTGATAAGGAAACGGTGCAAAAAAGAAAGACTAAAGTTTTAAAAAAAATGTTCACCTGAGTGGTGGAGGATGCAAGAGGAATCCCAACAGGAATCGGTTCAACCGTAGCCTCTGAAGAGACAACGGTCTGGGACGAAACGGATGGGGCAGCACGTGCTTTCCTAGGTCGTTTGTGTCTTACAACCCGGGGGCCCGTAACGCTAGCGGTAGCAGTGGCTTCCCCTTCCTCAGCGTTAGCAGCAGCGGTAGCAGCAGCCCTAGCTTCAGCGACAACTTTCTTTTTCGCCTCTTGTTTCCTCCTCCTTCGGAAATACTCAGGCTCCCAACCAGGCGGAGGCACTGCACAATCACAAAACGTTAGCGTTAGTACTTCTTGACAACGCAAAAGAAAAAAGGTCAAACGCTCACCCTTCTTACACTGTTCCACGGGCAACCCGTTGGCCACTTTTCGGGCATCAACGCTAAAATCAAATTGAAGCAGCGTCTTCAACCAGCCATCCTCCGGGTCGGAAAGGGGTTTCCGATGACCCCAAGCCCCATCTTTAATTGTTTCGTTGAATCCAGCCATCCACAACGGCTCAGGTAGATCAATAATAAAAAATTCCTCTTTCCAGTGAGGAATGGAAGACTCAATGCCCATTAGTTTCCAAGTAACGGGCTTCAAGGAACCGTCTTCGTAGCGAGGCGATATCGATATCACCCCTTTACGGGAATACAATTGGAAAATGTCATGAAGCAACGCTAAGGTGGGAGATTCTATTCCCTTGAAACGGCAGAGTGCGGCAAAAGCACTAACAACGCAAATCGCGTTAGGACTCAACTGAGCCGGAGCCAAATCAGAATCAGCCAACAACAATTTTACAAGCGGGTCAAGAGGGAGACAAAACCCATGATCGAAGAGCTTAGCATACAACATTCTGCTATTTCTGGGCAAAATGTTGTTCAATCGAAGCGATTCAGAAGCAGGATGCACGGGATATTCCTTGGGAAATCGTGCAGAAAACCCAGCAAGCCTACGGTTAATTAAAGGCAGTGTGTACAAAGAAGTGGGAGTGGTATCAATTACTTCTTCCCCGGAGGACCTTTGAGGATCTCCTTCTTCAGAGGATTTCTTAGTTCTAGCCATGGCCAACAAGGAAGAAACAAAGAGAAAAGAAAAAGGATGTGTACCTTGTACCTTCGTGAAAGAGAATGCGAGGAGTCTTGAACCAGAAAGAGAGAGCGGCGCAAAGTATTTATCCGAAGACGAAATAGCGTATAAGGGAAAGATGGAAAAAGAAAAAGGGGTAGAAGAAACAATAGATATAACCCTGAAAGGGCGACCAGTCAGCAACAGACACGTGGCGAAGCAACACGTCATAAAGTAAGGCACGCGCCAGAAGGTGCAAATTTGAAATAAAGACGAAACGCCTCTGCATTTGCAACTCCCTAGGAGACGCTTGCTCCAAACGCCCCTCTGAGGAAGGACACGTGTCTTCTTTCATCATTACCCTTCAAGTCGCATTAAATGAAGGACAGATGGATTGATTAAGAAAGCATAAAAAGCAGCGCTGGCCTTGCCAAACGGCGCGATGGCACAAAAAGATAAAGAAGGAATAAACGGTAATATCATACAGTGCGACAAAGGATACAAAGCGTCAGCATTATTACATGAGAAACAATGTTCGAATGGTTTTCAAGAAATAAACAAAAGACAACAACAAGAAAAACAAGGAAAGGCCCAGCACCATCGCTAGCGTCAGACTTTCTCCCCCGAAGGGCCAGAAGAACCGTTGTCACCTTTGCTAATCTCACCCATCACGATAGACATGTAATCAGCTACCTGGGCCGGATCCGAAGGGTTACCTTTGAAACGGGATGCAAACCCAGAAACGAAGGCCTCCAGAACCCTCTTCCTCCATAACTCTTCCTTTAATGACGCCCTAACAGACCCCTCATCTCGAGCAAGTACCTCTTCGCGGAGAAAGAGATTTTTCTTCCTTTCTAGCGCCAATTCCGCCTCCAGAACTTCTACCTTCGCTTTCCCGACAGATTTTTCTCTGTCCAATTCCGCCTCCAGAACTTCTACCTTGGCTTTCCCGATAGACTTTTCTCTGTCCAATTCCTTCTGGGATGATTCACAGAGGCGCATCAGCAACCTAGAATGCTCCACCGCCTTCTCTAGCTGCACCCTTGCAACGTACAATGCGCTGGAAAAATTACGGGACTCGCGATCGTGAATTTCGAATTGATAATTCAAATGGCAGAAAAAGTCCAGAGAATCATTCAGAACATGGCGAAAGCGTGCCGAGGGAGGGAGTTGAAGAAATCCCTCTTTCTCCTTTTTGGAACCCAGCATCTCCCCTATCAAGGGTGCAGTAAACTCATCTCGAGAAAAAGGTTGGGGAACCCCGACAGCGCGAAGGGCATCAAAGCAAAACCCTGCAAGATTCATACGGTAGGCTGGGACCCCGTCAGGACCAAGATTGATTGAGGAAGGCGGAGAAGAGCCCTGAGGAAAAATACTCTTGAAAGGAGTAAAAAACAGCTGCGGAGTAACCTTAGGCGGTAGCTCAGCAGTCGAATCCACCACAGGAGGTGTGACCACTACATCAGGAATACAATGAGCAATCGGAGAATCGGGAGCGTCAGATATGGGAGGAGGACATTCCATCGGTAGGCCCTCTCCCTCAGAAGAACAAGTTTTTTCCAACACCTCAACGGCTCCCGTTGGCTGAGAGGCGCCCGCCTCAGACAAAACAGCAGGCGTAGGAACAGTTGCCACATCCACAGGAGATGTCCCGGTAGCTTGTCCACTAGTGGCCACTCGAAGTTTTTTCCGACGTTGGGAAGCAGCAAGGGAAGAAGCATGGCAAAGGTCTGACTTAGCATCTGCATCCTCATCATCGCTAGTAATTACTGTCGTTGTGACAGGCCTGGAGTCCGTCCCCGTGCGACGCTCCGGTAGCCAATTTTCCACAAAACGAGAAGTTCGCACAGAGCTAACGGGTCTTCGCCCTCCCCGGGCAACCGTTTTAGTTCTCTTCCTCGGAGGAGGAATGCTACCCCGACTTGAGCCCTCAGCCGAAGGCGAGGCCGGTAAAGTTTGAAGCGGTATCACGTTCAGAGGAGTACCAGCATCACCTAGAAATCAACCGTTAGCTCCTTATAGCAAACAAAGTAGGCGAGGACCAAAGTAAAGAAAATATGGAAAGAAATAGGCTCACCCATAACGCACTCTTCTAGAGGCTTGAACAGAGCAAAGGCGCGAATGCGGTAGTGGGTATTCTCGTCTAACAAAGCGTTAGCCTGGTCCAACTCAGTTCTGGACAAAATCGCGGGATTTGTCCAAACGGGACCTGCCAGTTCCTGATTAAAATTGATACGCCACAAACATGACGGTAGCTCCAGAACAAAGAAGCTGCTCTTCCAATCAGCTACACCCTTCTTGAAGCCGTGAAAACGTTGCCAAAACAACTGCACGAGCGCATCATCCCACCGGGGAGTAATCTCGATTAAACAATTGTAGCAAATCATGCTAAAGAATTTGCGAAACAAATTGATAGATGGGGTAAAAATGTTCTTCAACTCGCAAGCGCGAAGAAAAGCATAAACCGCACACCAAGAGGAAGGAGTTATCTGGGCAGGATTAAGGCTATACTCCCGCAGCAGAGTTAATATCGACTCATGAACGGGAAAGCGGAAACCATAAAGGAACATTTTAAAATAAAGAAGCCTACAGTGGCCCCACCCTGGATTATGAAGTCGCATATCACTTCCGGGAATAGAAGGCTCATGCCCAGGAGGAAAGGTAATACCATGTTCCTCCAATTCGGCTTTCAGAACCACATCGCAGGTAAAGATACTCGGTGAGTGGGCAACCTCGGGATCCATGGGCCTAGAGATAATCTGGCGAGGTCTATTCCTAGCCATAGCAAACCAACAAAAAAGGAAATCTGAGAAGGGGCGAATTGATACCTTAAAGGAGAAGAATCGCAGAGAAATCGGCGGACAGTGACGAGCGGCCGAAAAGGTATTCGGAGAAGAAGACGAAGGAAGACAAGAAGGAAAATTCGAAGTGAGGGCAAAAGTTTTGAGAAATTAGAGAACGGCCCCTCTTAAAGGATAAAAATGTCACCGCATTAATTGAGTCACCAATCAGGCGAAGACGCGTGTAAAAGAAGTTGGCCACGTGGAAGCGCATTAAAGAAATTTGAAAAAAGAGAAGTTATTCGTCGAGACTCCCCAAAGGGGCGAGACAGTATTGACCCGGTCAGAGTAACCGCGAAGCGATTGCCTCAGTCAGTCCAACCGCTTGCGTTAGCTATCACCAAGAACCAGCAGGCTAACGGAAGTAACGACAAAAAAGGAAAAATAGAAAGCATTATTTTATTCATAAAACACCAACAGGCGGGTACAATGCAAAACGGCTAATCCTCATCAGGCCAATAAATGCCGTGGTGATAAACCCCGTCATCATCAAGGAACGACATCTTCCCGTCAGCATTCGGGACCGGCTGGTCTGCCTCCCTTTCTGGGCAGGACCCTGACGGGCATGATTTTCCTTTGGCGCCCGAATCTGCCAACCCCACACCAACACTGATGGGAAAATCCTCGTTCAGCGAGCGGTCAGGGGAAGGAAAACGTTTGCCACCCTCTTGAGTAGCAGAACCAGAAGAAGCCAACGTCGCAAAGGGCGTTTTGGAAGTCCGTTTTCCCTGCTTCTTACGACCATTTCGGCTGACCGGAGGCCTCCATGGTGGCGAAGGAGGGGGATGATCTGAGTCTGGCGAAGTTGGGGGAGTCGGCAAGGAGTCACGATCCATGGAACTTAAGAAATAAAAATCTGCCATGCCACCTGCAAAAGCAAAAAGAAGGAAAAGGAAGAAGATGAACAGAAAAGGGAAACCAAACTCCCTTATATAGCCGAGTGAGCATCTCGATCCCTGAAAAATCAATTAAGACGCTTGGGAAAAATAACTGCAATCGCAGAATCTGATCCGTCACAGGCGCGTCTGCTCGTCGAATGCACCAATCAAAGGGCACCAAAGAACCGCCCAACCACCTGCCACTGAAAAGACGACCCTGTAACAGTCAAGACAGAGCATTCATTGCTAATCCCCGGAACACGACCACTGCAATACAATGTCCCGAGGAAGACCCATTTTCAGTTGGGCTCATGACAAATATTTCCAACCAATAAAGCAAGCAACCACGTAAGAGAAAGAGAAGACTTGGGAAAAAGCAGAGACAGTTATTTATTTATGGCTAGGTGGCCTTAGCGTTCAAATATGTACAAGAAACATAAGAAAAGCAACGAGAAGAAGCGGAGCCAGCGGTCAGACATTGGACCCCGCATCATTTTCCCCTGGCACAACGGGAACCTCCCTTAAGGCGTCAGCGACGGAGGTCAGTTCGGAAGAGCAAGCTCTCATGCCCTTTAGGCAGCAGGCCAGCAGATCTTTCCTCTGCTGCAGCATCGAGGCCACCACATCAAGGTGAGCACTGACAGTGGCCAGTTTCGCCAAACTCTCTAGGGGATTAAAATTCTCCAGAGTTATTCCCAGCTGTCTAGACAGAATAAGGGTTAGCACCCCCCGCAACTCCAGGACATCCTCGGAGGTCTTGGTGATCATCCTCTCCAGGAAGCCGATGTCACCATCAGTAAGATTCTTCAGGGTCAGAGTTTTGGAGACCAGGAAATTGCGAGTCAGTTCATCCATGGCGGAATACGAAAAGAAAGAACGTGAAAAATGCGAAGAAACTGGCACAGAGAAACCTCTGATTTATAGATCCTGACAAAAAACCCGTCAGGACCATTTTTCCGAGGCAAAACCGCCCCGGTACATAAAGGGACTCTCCATGAGAGAAGGAACGTTAGCCCTTGGTAAACACTCGGGCTCATTTTCAGTTGGGCTTATGATAACAATCCACCTAAAAGAATGGGTATTTTCGCCTATCACCCGGTGGGGAGAGGCATAGCTACTGTTTCACACCACCGCGGTAGGAACAAGATCGCTACCTTCCCCAAAGGCTAACGCTGCAGAGGCTAACGGGGCCCTACCGGCTCCTCTCACGGACCTCCTGCTTGGCTCGAAGAGTTATCTCACCCCCAGAGGAAACCACGCGTTAGGATTAACGCTCCGGCCATTATCCTACCGCGACAATATCTACCTAAACACCTACCGCCGAGGTAGCGTATCACGATAAGGGCGAATCACAGACCCTAACGCGAGCGATAGCTCCGTACCCGTTTACTCGGGCAGGAACGCCCCTTTCTTCTATAAATACCTCCCTCACAAAGGAGGCAGGTAAGGGGACTTGACTGGCCAAAACTCTGCCAATTTCAGTACTCCTACTGACTTAAGCATCGGAGTGTTTCTGCCGGAGACCCCCTCCGGCGCATTGCAGGTACTGTGGACCGTCGCGCACTCTGATCTGAGAAGAGCTGCTCCGCCATACATCCTTCGGCAGAAGAAAAATTATTATCAAGTAGCAAACGCTTTCCTTTGCCTGATTGTTCGCTAGAGAAAACTTCCTCTATCAATGCTGGTGCTGGAACGGTAGTGTCATTTACCAAGGAAAAGTCAGGCCCGTCAGGGCTCGGCCTGGAGAGGGGAGTGGATGAGCCCTTTCCACCCGCTAACGAGAAGATGCTGTTCCTGGATGACGACGGGGTTTATCACTATGGCATCTACTGGCCCGATGAGGATTAGTGCCCTTATGTTAGGCATACTGTATATGCCTTTTGGCATCTTATGAATAAAGTGATGCTTTTTATCTTTTTCTCTTTGTCATTATCTTTCCATCAGCGTGTTGGTCTTGTTGGTAGCTAACGCGAGGGGTTAGCCTTGCTGAGGTAACCGTTTGACGATTATTTGACTGGGTCAACTTTGTCGCCATTTGGGTAATCGCGACGAATAACTTCTCTTTTTAGATTCCTTTAATATGTTTCCACGTGGCCAACTTCTTTTTACACGCGTCTCAGCATGGTTGGTAGTTCAATTAATGCGGTGGCATTTAACCCTTTAAGAAGGGACCATTTTCTCTTTCCAACACTTTTTGCCCTTACTTCAAATTTTCTCTTTCGTCTTCCTTCATCTTTTTCTCAGAAGAACTTCCTGGTCGCCCGCCGTCATCCGCCGAGTCACCCGTAAATCTTCCCTTTTAAGGTACCACTTCAATCCTTTCAGATTTCCTATTTGCTGGTTTATTATGGTTAGGAATAGGCCCCGCCAGGTTATCTGGAGACCCGTGGATCCAGAGGTCGCACAATCACCCAGTATTTTTACGTGCGATGTGGTTCTAAGGGCCGAACTGGAGGAACATTGTATTACCTTTCCCCCCGAATATGAACCCTTTGTTCCTGAAAGTTACATGCGGCTTCATAATCCGACGTGGGGTTTCTGTAGGCTACTTTACTTTAAGATGTTCCTCTATGGTTTTCGCTTTCCCGTCCATGATTCAATACTTACGCTGCTGCGGGAGCACAACCTTAATCCTGCCCAGATAACTCCTTCTTCCTGGTGTGGGGTTTATGCCTTTCTTCACGCTTGCGAGTTGAAGAACATTCTCACCCCATCCCTCAATTTATTTCGCAAATTCTTTAGCATGAATTGTCACAATTGTTTAATCGATATCACTCCTCGATGGGATGACGCGTTCGTGCAGTCGTTCTGGCAGCGATTTTGCGGCTTTGAGAGGGGTGTGGCTGACTGGAAAAGTAGTTTCTTCGTTCTGGAGCTACCGTCCCGTTTGTGGCTCATTAACTTTAACCAGGAGCTCATAGGCCCTATTTGGAAAAATCCCGCGGTACTGACCAGAACTGAGCTAGAGCAGGCTAACGCCTTGTTGGACGTGGATACCTACTATCGTATCCGCGAATTTGCTTTTTCCAAGCCTCTGGAGGAGTGCGTTATGGGTGAGTCTGTCTTTTCTCGCATTTTATTTTGCATTCGTTCCTTGTCCTAACACGTTTCTTTTTCAGGAGACACTGACGGTCGATCACCTGGTAATGCTGACGCTCCTTTGAATGTAATGCCGCTCCAAACTTTACCAGCCTCTCCCCCTACCGAAGGCCCTAATCGCCAAAGCGCTCGGCCCCAGAGGGGAAGGACCAAGACAGTCGCTCGGGGAGGGCGAAGGCTCAGCGGCTCTGTCCGAGCTTCTCATTTCATCGAGAATTGGCTACCCGATCGTCGCTGGAGAACAGACTCAAGCCGACCCACAACAAGGGTATTTGATAGTGACGACGAGGATATGGATGTTAAACCAGACCTCCGCCATGCTTCTTCCTCTTACCGGAAAAAGCTTCGAGCAAACACGAGTGGACGGGCTACCGAAGTTTCTTCTGTTAGTGCGGCGGCTGCTTCCATACCTGTTGTTTCGTCTAAGGCAAGTACTTCTCAGACGGTGAAGATCACTGAGGTGTCGACTGCCACCCGTTCTACCGAGGCGGGGACCCCACTGATGGCAGGCTCTCCTCCTACAGCTAACGCTCCTAATTCTCCAATTTCTCACTGTATTCCCGATGTAGTGGTCACGTCTTCCGCTGCGGATTCAGTTGCTGAGTTGCCGCCTAAAGCCCTTCCGCAATTATTCTTTACTCCTATCTTGAATGTGATTACTGAGGGCTCTTCTTCAACTCCAACAGTCAATCTTTCCTATGGCGGCCCTAACGGGACCCCGAACTATCGTATGAACTTGACAGGGTTCTGTTTTGACAGTCTCCACGTTGTCGGGGTGTCCAATCCTTTTTCTAGAGATGAGTTTACCGCACCCTTGATAGAGGAAATGATGAGTTCCCGCGGAGAGAGAAATTTCTTCAGCTTTCTCCGAAGGCCCACCACCGGTATATTATGAATGACTCTCTGGATATCTTCCGCCATTTGAACTATCTGTTCGAAGTTCATGACCATGAATTGCGAAACTTTTCTAGCGCGATATGCGCTCAAAAGGTGCAGCTTGACCGAACGGCGGACCAAGTGAGGTTGCTAACGCGTCTCCATGACGAGTCACGGAAGGAGCTAAGCAGAGAGAGATCCGCAGGGAAAGCGAAGGTTGAGGTTCTGAAGGCAGAGTTAGCGTTGGAAAAGAAGAAAAATCTCCTTCTTCGCGAAGAGATGCTAGCTCGAGACGAGGAGTTTGCCAGGACACCGCTGAAAATGGAGTGGTGGAAAAAGAAGGTCTTGGAAGCCTTCACCTCTGGATTCGCAACCCGCTTTAAGGGTGACTCTTCTGATCCGGCCCAGGTTGCTGACTATGTTTCTGCCGTGATGGACGAGGTTAGCGAAAGTAGGAATGGCTCGTCTGCCCCGGAGGGAGAAAGGACTGACGATAACGGTGGTGGGGGTGCACAACATTTTCCCCCGAGGGGTGGCTCGAGTGCCGCAGCAAATTCCTGAATCTCCCCCTTGATTGTTATTCCATTTGCTATCTGTATTTCTTTTATTCTTCCCTGGAAAATCATTTGACATCGTTCTTTCTGTAATAATGCTGACGTCATGCAGCCTTTATTGCACCGTTTGGTTCATTGTATTGTTGTTGTTACTCACTCTTCGTTAGCCTCTCTGTACTGTCGCGCCGTTTCATGAGGTCGCGCGGTGAGGCTAGCACTGCTTTTTAGGTCATTAAATGTTGCAAATCCCTAATTAATGCGATTTGAAGAGTAATGATGAGGAAAGACACGTGCCCTTTTCACGGAGAGGCGCTTGAAGCAAGCGCCTTCTAGAGAGATGCGAGTGCTGAAGCGTTTCATCATCGTTTTATAACTTACGCCTTCTCGCGCTTGCCACGCTCTTTGTCACGCCACTTCGCCATGTGTCAGTTGTTAACTGGTCGTGCCTTTTTACCCTCTCAGGGTTATATATAATGTTTTCCCTATCTCCTCTTTCTCTTTTAATCTTCTTTCTCGTCCGTTGTTACCTTCTGGAAAATAACCCGCGCCGCTCCTTCTTTTCTGGTATGGGAATCCTGGTGTTTTCTTTTGCGAAGGTACACACGCCCTTTTCTTTATCTTTCTTTCTTCTTTTTGTTGGTCATGGCTAAGACTCGTTCTAAGAAATCTGCTGAGGAAGGAGATCCTCAAAGGTCTGTTGGGGAAGAAAAAATTGATAATACGCCCACTTCTCTCTATACTCTGCCTTTAATTCATAGCAAATTGGCCGAGTCTAGTGTTCGGTTCCCTAAGGATTATCCCGTGCATGTTGCTTCTGAATCGCTCCGCCTGAACAGTCCTTTAGCTGGTAATAGTAGAATGTTGTATGCTAAATTGTTTGATTATGGGTTTCGGCTTCCCCTTGATCCGCTCGTGAAACTGTTGCTGGCTGATTTCGACTTGGCTCCGGCTCAGTTGAGCCCTAACGCGATTTGCGTTGTTAGTGCCTTTGCAGCATTGTGCCGATTCAAAGGGATTGAGTCCCCCTCTTTAGCGTTACTTCATAATATTTTCCAGCTATACTCTGGTAAGGGGGTGATATCGATATCCCCCCGTTATGAAGATAGCTCGCTGAAGCCCTTTACTTGGAAACTCATGGGCATTGAATCCTCCATTCCTGGCTGGAAGGAGGGATTTTTCACTGTTGACCTGCCTGAGCCTTTATGGAGGGTCGACTTTAATGAAGAAATTAAAGATGGGGCTTGGGGTAGCAGGAAACCCCTCTCTGACCCGGAAGATGGTTGGTTGAAGACGTTACTTCAATTGGACTTTAGCGTTGACGCCCGTAAAGTGGCTAACGGGTTGGATATGGAGAAATGCAAAAAGGGTGAGTGTTTGGCCTTTTCCTTTACGCTGCAGGGAAGTACTAACGCTAACATTTTGTAACTGTGTAGTGCCTCCACCTGGTTGGGAGCCTGAGTACTTTCGAAGGAAGAGGAAACGGGAGCAAAGGAAAAAGGCGGAAGCCCAGGCCGAAGCTATCGCAGCTGCTACCGCTGTTGAAAGGGAGGTTACCGCTGCTACTCTAGACACTGCCCAAGCGCCGCCTCCACGAAATCGTGCTGTGAAGAAGAAGAGGGCTAGAAAAGCGAGCGTTACGCATCTCGCTTCTTCCCAGACTGTCGTTTCTTCGGAGGCGACAGCTGATACGATCCCTTCTGGAATTCCTCTGATTCCTTTAGGCACCCAGGTATTTATTTGTTTCCCATACCGCTTTCTTTCTTTCCACACAGTTTTCTTATTATGCTTTTGTGTTGTTAGGAAGTCGGTGCTGTTTCTGCTCATTCATCCTCTCAAGGCGGTATGTCTATCGCGGAGTCCCTTATAGAGCGTCAGAAGAAGGCTCGTTATGAGCTTCAAAATAGCCCTTCGTCGTTGATTGGTTGTTTATATTCGATGTTTTATGCTCTCCTTCTCTTGTGGATTGAGAGTATTTATTTGCTTCTTTTGGCCATTTACTTCTCTTTTCCTATGTTCAGGCTTGAAGGATCATTGGGAAAGAAAAGGAGTAGATTTGGTGAAAGATAGAGCATTTCCAATCATTGCTGATTTTGGAGGTTGTTTGCAGAAATTTTCCCGTACTCATCCCTAGGCCTAGGAATGAGTCAGCCGATCTGGTGAAATTCTGGGCAGTCCGACCTGATTTTGCGTGCCAACGAATTTAATATTTCTCAGTGCTTTTCTTGTCCCCTGAGCATGCTTGACAGCTTCCCAACTCCCCAACCTCGTGTTCCTTCATTTCCTTTGACTCAAGAACTCCTTGGAGACTCCACAAGGAATTTATTAGTGCTAGACATGAATTTATTCTTGTCTCTTCCTTGTTTTTGGAGTTGCATACTTACCATTATTTTATCCTTGAGTGCTTGCTTCTTGGGGAGTTGAGGGAGGAGATTGTTCAGCATGCTTACAAGTGACAAAGAACATTTTCACAAGACTCCATGACTTGAAGACTATGCATTTATGGGTTTGTTCACTTGGGAATATTTAATTCTTTGATGTCTCTCCCTTTTGCTGCCATTTATTGAAGAAGAATGAAGAGAGGGAGGGTGTGCTATAAATAGAGAGGAATTTCGTCCAAGAGAGGGTTGTTGGTTGGTTGGACAGAACAGACACAAAGGGAGAGAGAGAGGTTGGACAAGTTGGGCTGAAGACCAAGAGAGGAACGGAAGAGAGGGAGGAGCCGCGGGCTTCACCATCATTCTCCAGCATTTTCCCACTTGAACCATAAGTTTTATTTTGTAATTTTAATTATGTATTGTAACTAAATCTCTGATTCTTGGTAGAGATTGAGAGGTTGACTATGAATGTTATTGTGAGATTCCATTGAACTTAATATGAATGTTTTTGTATTTCTTTCCTTCTCATTTAAATGCTAAATTCATTCTTGTTTGATCTAGGCCTAGCTAACCTATGATTTTATTTGAATGGGTAATGTCGGTTTCATTTATGTCAGTGCTATTCCTGCATTTATGAAGATTAAGTAGACAACTAGTAACTATTTGACATAAGACTTGTCTTTAGAAGCTAGGAGAAAGGAAAGAATGGGTTCAGGGCTGAGTAATGCCATCCCTAGGCCTAGGAATGGGTTTCCCGTGTGGTTACAATTTTCCAGCAACTTGACAAATTGTTAGAAAGGTTAGGGCCATTAATAGAGGGTCTCTTTAATTGGCTTGTATAGGGGGAAACTTGGGAATATAGAGGGTCTCTTATTCCTTTAACATCTCTATAAATTCATCCGGAAAACATTTATCAATTATCAATTGCATAGTATAGTCACCTCAAGGATATCCCTACCAAGGATTGTTTTGCTACTGATTTTCTCTCTTCATTTGCGTTCTGTTCTTGCTGCAATTAGCTCACTCAATTACTTTCTTGTACTATTTTATTTCTAGTTTATAGAATCATCTCACCCCCTTTGCATTTTACTTTGTCATTTTCAGGAGAAGCCAAGATTGGACCGATTTGTCCCTGTGTTCGAACCTCTTGCCCTATGCACAAATCTTTTTTTGCTGCTTAGTGATAAGTTGTAATCTTTTTATTTATGATCGGATTCGACACCCGTCATAAATTGGCGCCGTTGCCGGGGACAACGGTGTACTGATTTTCGTTTTTCTTGTTTGTGACAATTTTCAGTTTTCTTTTTTATGAGCAATTTCAATTATTTTTCTCAATCAGCCCCTATTTCTCATAGCCTTGATGCAGGACATGTGTCCACCCACATCTACTCCTTATCCCACTTGGTGGAACCAACAAAGTTCTGATTATGGAGTGCAATCAGTCCCTAATTATCAATATTTCCAGCCTCCACAACCTAGCCCTGAACCCACTATTTTTGAAATTTTAATGAGAACCTTAACTCCATATGTGCAGGAAATAGAGAGGATGACGGAGCAACTAAGAGAACTTGCCTCCTCAGCATCACAACTTGCTCTTGAGCAGGAGAGACAGAGATGCATGCCTTCAAACTTCAAACCAAATGTGGAATCTGATGTTAGCACTGCCACTTTTGTGAGCAACAAAAATCTGCCTGAACTGCCGTACTCATCCCTAGGCCTAGGGATGAGTGACCCAAAACCAGAAACGCGCCCAGAAAATTCAGCAGAAGTTGCCACTCAACCAGAGCAGTCCAATCTGACCCAAACTCATTCCAGCACGTCACTGGAGCAGGAGACGAAGTTTGTGGACATTTGTTGTAGCATTGAGCTAGAGGGGGATGTGAGGAAGATTGAGAAAGAAACCGAAGTGGTTGAGAATCCACGGATGGTTGTGTGTGAAAGGGAAGTTCTGAATTTTTTTGATTATATTGATCCATTTATTGAACTACCCTCCATTCACAACCAATATTATCTTTTTATTGTGCATGAACCCAAACCAGAATTTGAATCATTTTATGGTTGCATGCAGATTTCGTTGCTAGAGAACCATGCACGAAACGAAATCATTCTCATCAAACTTCGTGCATTCAAAGCGTTATGTAGGATTGGTTGACAAAGTGACGCTAAATGTCTAGTCCAAGACTATAAAGATGGACGCTGCATGGTAGGCAACCCATGTTCATTTTGTTGCTGTTTTCATTTTGTTTTTATTTCCAGTTTTCGTTTTTCTTAATAATTATGGATTTTTGGAATTTTCCAGTGCAGACCATCCAGTGTGCCTATCCCTAGGCCTAGGGATAGACAATCCAGATCCTGCACCTTGTTCACCCGATTTTTTTGCCCAGATTTTAGTCCTCTTTGAGCAGCACTAGAGCAGCCCCTCCAGCAGAGAATCCTTGATGTGTGGAGCGTGCATTCCCAGCTCCGGCCCCTCCCAATCCTTGAATCAAATTGCCCCGGGTTTTATTTTCCTTTTCCCTTCTCTTTTCTTTCCGTTTCTGTTTTTATTTGTTTGTGTTTTTCTTTGTTTGTTATTGTTCTTTCTCACATTGAGGACAATGTGTCCTTTAAGTGTGGGGGAGGATCACTTTCGTGTTTTATTTTGTGTGTTTGTGTGTGCTTGATTGTGTGATTTTAATTATTTTTATGCATGATCAGTTTGCTTGTTGTTAGTTTCTTTAGTTTTCCTATTTCTTCTGCACGTTTATTTCAGTAGCTTATGCATGTGTTTTGCTTGTTTTTCGGTCTGTTTTTGAGTAGTTTTTCTTGTGTGTCTTGCACCCCTTTGTATGAAAATCAATCTCAAGGCTGAACTCTTGCAAGCACTTCTCCAATTATCTCTTTCTTGCAGTTCTGAACACTTCCTATATTGCATATGTACATTTATTTACATAGAAGTATGATGAGTGTTGCTATCCTTAGAAATGTTTTGCTAGAACTGCACTGCCGTACTCATCCCTAGGCCTAGGGATAAGGATCCTTTCCTCTTTACTGCTGTCAGTTTTTAATTTTTGCTCGCATGTGTACCTCTTTTAATTTCTTGTGTGTGGTCTCTCTTCATACCCTTTGGACTGCACGATGTTGGTGGTTCGGCACCATCATCCCATCATGGAGAAACTTCCATTCGGTTGTGTGTTAACCCCTTATTTTGGGCCGATCATAGCACCATGGGGAGAGCCAAAAGTCTGCATGTGCTTGTGTTTGAGTTCGAAAAAAAAAGAAAAAAAAAAGAAAAAAATGGGAGTGTGGAATGAAGGAAGTTTGAAAAAAAGAAGAAGAAGAAAGAATGCGGAAGAAGAAGGAAAGTTGGAAAAAGAAAAAAAAAGAGAGAAAAATGCAGCAAAGAAAAAGAAAAAAAAATAGAATAAAAGAAGTGGAGAAAAAAAAAGAAGCCTTTAGCTCATTATGTGTTTTAATTTTGTTCTTCACTACTGTTTGTGCCTTTTATAATTCTTGCATGAGTGTCAGCAGCAGTGTGTGGATTTTGAGCCAAAGGAGGAGACGGTATGAGGTTCTAGGATTGTATTTCTTGGTTGACAGCATGCTATCATACTTCTATATAAATATTTGTACATTTGTGATGTTTGGAGTGTTTAGCATTGCTTGGAGGAGTTGATTCTTGAAGTTTTTGTTTGAGTTCAGTCCAGAGATGGATTTTCTGATCAAGGGGGTGTTTTGTGAGTTGTTTGTTTGTTGTCTGTTTGTTTTCTTTGTGTTTCTTTGTGTCTTGAGTTCATGCTTGAGGGCAAGCATGGTTTAAGTGTGGGGGGTTTGATTGGTTGTTTATATTCGATGTTTTATGCTCTCTTTCTCTTGTGGATTGAGAGTATTTATTTGCTTCTTTTGGCCATTTACTTCTCTTTTCCTATGTTCAGGCTTGAAGGATCATTCGGAAAGAAAAGGAGTAGATTTGGTGAAAGATAGAGCATTTCCAATCATTGCTGATTTTGGAGGTTGTTTGCAGAAATTTTCCCGTACTCATCCCTAGGCCTAGGAATGAGTCAGCCGATCTGGTGAAATTCTGGGCAGTCCGACCTGATTTTGTGTGCCAACGAATTTAATATTTCTCAGTGCTTTTCTTGTCCCCTGAGCATGCTTGACAGCTTCCCAACTCCCCAACCTCGTGTTCCTTCATTTCCTTTGACTCAAGAACTCCTTGGAGACTCCACAAGGAATTTATTAGTGCTAGACATGAATTTATTCTTGTCTCTTCCTTGTTTTTGGAGTTGCATGCTTACCATTATTTTATCCTTGAGTGCTTGCTTCTTGGGGAGTTGAGGGAGGAGATTGTTCAGCATGCTTACAAGTGACAAAGAACATTTTCACAAGGCTCCATGACTTGAAGACTATGCATTTATGGGTTTGTTCACTTGGGAATATTTAATTCTTTGATGTCTCTCCCCTTTGCTGCCATTTATTGAAGAAGAATGAAGAGAGGGAGGGTGTGCTATAAATAGAGAGGAATTTCGTCCAAGAGAGGGTTGTTGGTTGGTTGGACAGAACAGACACAAAGGGAGAGAGAGAGGTTGGACAAGTTGGGCTGAAGACCAAGAGAGGAACGGAAGAGAGGGAGGAGCAGCGGGCTTCACCATCATTCTCCAGCATTTTCCCACTTGAACCATAAGTTTTATTTTGTAATTTTAATTATGTATTGTAACTAAATCTCTGATTCTTGGTAGAGATTGAGAGGTTGACTATGAATGTTATTGTGAGATTCCATTCAACTTAATATGAATGTTTTTGTATTTCTTTCCTTCTCATTTAAATGCTAAATTCATTCTTGTTTGATCTAGGCCTAGCTAACCTATGATTTTATTTGAATGGGTAATGTCGGTTTCATTTATGTCAGTGTTATTCCTGCATTTATGAAGATTAAGTAGACAACTAGTAACTATTTGACATAAGACTTGTCTTTAGAAGCTAGGAGAAAGGAAAGAATGGGTTCAGGGCTGAGTAATGCCATCCCTAGGCCTAGGAATGGGTTTCCCGTGTGGTTACAATTTTCCAGCAACTTGACAAATTGTTAGGAAGGTTAGGGCCATTAATAGAGGGTCTCTTTAATTGGCTTGTATAGGGGGAAACTTGGGAATATAGAGGGTCTCTTATTCCTTTAACATCTCTATAAATTCATCCGGAAAATACATTTATCAATGATCAATTGCATAGTATAGTCACCTCAAGGATATCCCTACCAAGGATTGTTTTGCTACTGATTTTCTCTCTTCATTTGCGTTCTGTTCTTGCTGCAATTAGCTCACTCAATTACTTTCTTGTACTATTTTATTTCTAGTTTATAGAATCATCTCACCCCCTTTGCATTTTACTTTGTCATTTTCAGGAGAAGCCAAGATTGGACCGATTTGTCCCTGTGTTCGAACCTCTTGCCCTATGCACAAATCTTTTTTTGCTGCTTAGTGATAAGTTGTAATCTTTTTATTTATGATCGGATTCGACACCCGTCAGTCGTCTACCGCTAATCCTCCTCTGACGACCCTTGGGGGCGGTGGTGCGCTTGTCGAGCAATCGCAAGGCGCTAGTTTTGACGGCGATCCTCACACTGTTGGTGATTCTCCGCTCTATTCTACTTCCGTTGCTGCAGGCTTTAACTCGAACGCTCTTAATCTTGGAGCTCTTGGAGGGGAGGGGCCTTTTGTTCCTAACATGGGAGGCTCCAACAGCCGCCCTCCTTCTCCCTCTACTCTACTTTTCGTTCCGATGTCTCCACCTACTGTCACGAGGGGCGGCCCTGTTCCCAACTTGATGGCTGGCGCCACTTCATATCTTCCTCCCGTCCGCCCTACTCACCAGATTGACTTGCGCTCTTTTAGAGATAACGCCCTGTAATTTTCGGCGGATGCTAGCAGTGACGCTATCCTCGCATATACCTCCTTCCTGGCGGCTGAGATGATGTTTCTTCAAAGAGAGAGGGATGCCTTTGTGGCGAAGAGTCAACAGGAGCGCATAAACTTCCTTAGTTCTCAAGTGTTTTCTTCCTTCTACCATCTCCATTACATGGACGAGGAAAACGCCAGAGTAACGACAGACGGGCAGGGGGAGATAGATAAGCTGATGTCTGAGAGTCAGGGTCTCCTGGATGCCCTTACCGCTGCCAAACAAGAATCAGAGACTGCTAAGCGGGAGGCAGCGACTACTAAGCAGGAGGTGGCGACTGCTAAGCAGGAGGTGGAAGCTGTTAGGCTTGCCTTAAAGGAGGAGAAACAGAAGGGTATTGCTTTGAATGAACGCCTTTCTCAGGAGGGCACCGAGTTAGGTCGGGAGAGGCAAAGGAATGCTGAGATATCTGCCGAGCTTGCTCTTTCTGCCGAGAAGAGCCGTTGGTACTTGAAGGAAGGTGGGGCAGTCATGTCGGAGGCCCTTATGTATAATTACGGGGTAGAGAACCTTCGTATTCAAGCTCTTGCTGACTTTTTCGACAAGAGGGTCGTAACCATTTCTGATGAGGACTTCTATCGCTCAAGAACCGTTCAGCAAGGAGGAGGCAATACATCAACTGCTCCTTAGGCATCATGCCTTATTTATTTTTGATTTTTGTAGCCGATGCTTTTTGTAATGGAATTTCTTCTCTCTATTTTGTAATATTAACAATATTACTTCTCTCTCGGTTAGGCCGCTGCTTTTTTGAATGGAATTTCTTTATCCACTTCGCTTCATAATACTGTTTGTGTGATTGTTCAACCGCGGCGTTTGCTGCCGTGTTTCTGTTCTTGGAGACATATCATTTCTGTAATGGCTTGACTTTCAATACAGGTTTCTCAACTGCATCTTTCTGTTACCTTATCATTGTGTCTCTGGTAGTATTTCCGAGGACGAGTCAGCGTTACTTCTGTCCGTGTTGTACTCAAATCAATGCCCTCCTTTGTTGTTAGGGGAATTATCTAGCCTTGCTAAATTCAGGCCTGCTGCGACAATGTTGCTGTGATATGGACACCTCTCCAGCTCTACTTCATCGGGTATCAACCGCTCGGTTACTAGCTGGGGTATCTCTTTTCATTCTAAATATCAACGGTTGGCTTGGGGCGTGCCTTGTCTTAGTGAGTCGTCTGATCAGGACCGGGCATCACAAGGATATGATTTTCACTCCCAAGCGCTGAAACCTCACGTCTCTGGAGCGTGCCTCGTCTTAGTGGTCCGTCTGTGTGAGCACGGTTGCCACAAGGATAGGATTTTCACTTCCAGGACGGATTTGCTCTCTCCTCGGGGGGTGCCTCGTCTTAATGGGCCGTCTATGTGAGCACGGTTGCCACAAGGATAGGATTTTCACTCCCGAGGATGCCGGGGCATGCCTCGTCTTAATGGGCCGTCTATGTGAGCACGGTTACCACAAGGATAGGATTTTCACTCCCGGGGGCGTTGGGGCGTGCCTCGTATTAATGGGTCGTCTATGTGAGCACGGTTACCATAAGGATAGGATTTTCACTCCCAACGTTATGTTATGCCAGGGCGTGCCTCATTTTAGTGAGCTGTTTGATCAGGACCAGCCATCACAAGGATAGGATTTTCACTCCTGGCATTCTTCATTGCCTGCATATTTCCAGTTGCAAAATGCACGGAGAGTGCTTCTGATTCATTTGTTAGAATAATGCTGATATTACCGGATAAGAAAGACTAGTTTCTAGCTTGGTATAGCTTCAGCCGAGCTATGTTCCAAGAGTTTTGCAGGGGAGTCCCATCGAGTGTTTCCAAATGGTATGCTCCTCTTCCTACAACGTGGGTGACATGGTATGGTCCGTCCCAGTTTGGGCTAAGGTTCCCCATGCGTTGCCCCGCTGCTCGTTTGTCTCTGAGCACTAGATCCCCTGCTTTAAGCAATTGCTCTCTCACTTGCATGTTGTGGTATTGTGCCATTTTCCTTTTGTAATACAGGGTTTTTAGGAGAGTCTCCTCGTGTATCTCTGGTAGTGCATCAAGGTTAGCGCGTAACCTTTCTTCATTGGTTTCCTCTCTGAAATGAGCCACTCGAAGGCTTATGATGCTAATTTCTACCGGCGTGACGACTTCTGTTCCAAAGGCCAACGCGAATGGGGTTTCTCCCGTGCTAGCCTTGACAGTCATGCGGTAGGCCCACAATACGTATGGCAGTTCGTCTGGCCATTTCTTTTTGGAACCTTCCAGGTTTCTTTTGATGCCGCTAAGAATACTGCGGTTGGTCACTTCGGCCTGGCCATTAGTTTGAGGGTGCGCTACGGAAGAGAACCTTTGTTCAATCTGAAATTCTGCACACTGATCTCTAAAGAATTGGCTCATAAACTGCGTTTCGTTGTCGCTAACCAGTACACGAGGTACCCCAAATCGCATAATGACTTGGTTGCTTAAAGAAATGCCAAAATTTCTCAGTGGTGATGGTGGCTAACGCCTCTACTTCTGCCCATTTTGTGAAATAGTCTACCGCCACGACCACAAATTTTAATTGAGATCTGGCCTTCGAAAACGGGCCCAAAATGTCAATGCCCCATTTGGCAAACGGGCATGGAGCGACTATCTCTGAAATCTGCGCGGCCGGTTTTCGAGGGATCTTAGCTTATTCTTGACATTTCTGACAGGTTTTTACGAAGTTGTGGCAATCTCTCCGAATAGTGGGCCAGTAGAACCCTGACCAAAAGACTTGGGCTGCCAAGGTGTCGCTGGCGACGTGCATGCCGCATATTCCTTCATGAATTTCTCGCAACACGTGAAGGCCTTCCTGCTCCGATATGCACTTAGCGGCCGGATGGGAGAAACATCTCCGGATCAATTCTCCATTGTAGTACGTGCATCGTGCCACTCGTTTCAGGATTTTCCTTTTTCCCGCGTTTTTCGCCGGTAGCTCGTCATGCTTCAGATATTTTATTACTGGGATTCTCCAGTCGTTCTCTACTTCCTCCACGCAAAGCGATGCTTGTTCTTCCATGAAAGAAGGTGTGGATAGTTCCCCGTAGTGCACATCCTTGGGTACGGAGGCTTCTAAGTTGGTTGCCATTTTGGTGAGATTGTCAGCCTCCGCATTATCCTCCCTAGGAATATGCTCAAAGGTGACTTGGGTGCCTTTTTCTTGTATTTCCGACAGCTCACGCTTTATTCTAGCCAGGTATTGAATCATGATAGGCTCTCTGGCTTGGGAGTTCCCTAGGACTTGGTCTATTATCAGTTTAGAATCTCCACATATCTTTAAGCGTAGACCGCGTTCCGCTCCTGCGGCGTGCGCAGCTTCGACAGAGAAGTTGTTTCCTATTCTAAGCCCCGCTAGCAATGCTTCGTATTCAGCCACATTGTTGGACAACGGTTGTAAAATTCTGATGGCATATCGTATCTCTATATCGTTTGGTCCGACTAGGAAAACACCCGCGCCTGCTAACTCTTGATTTTTTCCTCCGTCTACGTGAATAACTCATAAGTCTGTATATGTTTTCGGGGACGAGAGGTATGAATCCTCTGGCTCCTCTTCTGACAGGTCTGTTAGCGCATCCTTTGTGAATGTGCATTTCGCTATGAAGTCCGCTAACGCTTGGGCTTTAATAGCTGGTCTAGCTTTGTACTGTAGCCCATATTGTTCGAGTTCGATTGCCCAAATTAACATCCTTCCTGAGGACTCTGGTTTTCTAAAGATTTTTCTCAAAGGCTGGTCGGTGAGTACTGTGATGGGGTGGCTTGGAAGTACCGATCCATCTTCCGCGTTGCCTGTATTAGGGCAAGCGTTATCTTCTCAATGCGGGCGTATCGTAGCTCAGCGTCTTTCAATATGTGGCTGACAAAAAATACGGGGCAGTGTATATGCCCTTCACTTCGTACGAGGACAGCACTAACTACCTCGTCAGCTACGCCCAGGTATAAATATAGCTCATCGCCGGATTCAGGCCTTGTTAGCACCAGATCAGATGAGAGATAAGCTTTTAGCCCCGCGAATGCTTTCTCACATTCCTCCGTCCACCCGAAGAGGGCCTTGTTTCGAATGACCTTGAAAAAGGGTAAGCATCTCTCACTCTGTTTGGAGATGAACCGTCCTAACGCGATGACGCGCCCAGTGAGCTTCTGTATTTCTTTGACAGTCCGATGGGGTATCATGTCTTGGATGGCTTTTATCTTCGAAGGGTTAGGCTGGATACCCTTCCAGCTAACCACATAGCCCAAGAATTTACCCGTTTGGAACGCGAACATGCATTTTCGCGGATTCAATTTCATTTTGTACTCTTTCATCACATTGAAGACTTCTTCCAAGTCAGCTAGGTGGTCTTTAAAGCTTTGACTTTTGACCAGGATGTCATCCACGTAGGCTTCTACATTTTTTCTAATTTGCTTTTCAAAGACTTTATTTGTCATGCGCTGGAATGTTGGCCCGGCATTTTTTAGCCCAAACGGCATTGCAGTGTAGCAGTAAGTGGCCTTCGGGGTGATGAAGGCGGTTTTCTCTTCGTCTTCCACGACCATGGGAATTTGATGATACTCGGAGTTAGCATCTAGAGAGCTTAGGTAGGCATACCCAGCGGTTTGGTCGACCAACTGATCGATTCGGGGAAGGGGATAGCAATCCTTAGGGCAGGCATCGTTCAAGTAGGTGAAGTCGATGCACATGCGCCAATCTCCATTAGGCTTAGGGACTAACACAGGGTTAGCCAGCCAGGTCGGGTATTGGACTTCTCGAATGAACCCCGCGTCCGTGACCTTTAATAGTTCCTTCTCGATAGCTGCTATCTTTTCCGGTGAGAAAACGCGCCGCCTTTGCTGAATAGGCTTGGCGCTAAGGTTAACGTTCAGTCGATGTTCCGCAACCTCTCGCAAAATTCCAGGCATATTGACAGGTGCGTCGCATGTCCCGCATAAAATAAAAATACAACTCAGTGCTATGCTACAAATTAATGCAGATAGTGGTGAGAGGATCGATCCCACAAGGACAAGCTTTGTCTAATTCTTGCTATTCCTGCAAATAACCAAGTAAAAACCAAGTTTGGGGGTTGAGATATAATTAAACGGAAAATACAGTAGCAAATAAAACCAGTAGCATGCAGTAAAATGGTTGTAAATTAGAGAGAATCACAGTCGAGAAAGGATTCCGGGTAGAGATCTTAACGAGATGGCTTTGGTAAGTTGTTGATCATTGACAAAATACATTTTCGAAATGGTTTTCATAGAAGAAGTTGTGGAACCAGCTCTCGCTAGATTCCCAACCTACTACAAAAGTGTTCAAAAGAATCTCATCATTTTAGACACCCTAATCTTCCTAAGTTCATCCTAAGATTCTAACCCGCCACTTTGCTTTAGCTATGCAGAGCCTTCAACAAAGGAATCAGAATACTTATGGAAGCACTTGAGAGATTGATTAAAAACAGTGAGGTCCCTCTTCTAGACAAGGGAGTACTTTCATCATCCTCAAGTCTGGTCTAGTCTGGCACTTGACCCAGCTGTCACCTAGGTCGGGCCTTCTCAAGGCCTTGGGATGGGATGACCGCCTAATTCAATTCCTTCTATCAGCTTAGACCAAGCAAATGCCCCTCATGCCCTGCTGATTTGTCTACAAACGTTCTCTAAGAGTGAGTTAATCACAAAGGAACTGACTACACTTGCCCGAATTAAATTCAAGGTGATCAAGCTCAAAAATTAATAAAGACAAGTTTAAAATTAAAATAAGAAGGTTTGAAATATGAAATTCATTTCTATGAAGCTTAAACAAGTCTCACAATCAACATACCAGCCAATCTCTTGATCCCTACCAGGAACTTTGAGTTTAGTTACAATACATAATCAAAATAAACAAAAGGAATTCAAATCCGAAATTGCAAAGAAAGCTGGAAAATCTGGAAAAAAGGTTGGAAAATGCTGATTTCTCTCTCTACTGTCCTCTCTCTCCGCTTTGCTTCGTTCTTCTATTAATAGCCATTCTTCTTCTCCTCTGATTGACTTCAAAGCTTGCCTTCTCCATAAAATAATTGCAGCACTCACAAACATGTGCTGCCAAACCAGGCTGGAGTTGGGCACTACTTCACTTTTGGAGAGAATATTCTTTGAATAATACAAGGGGAATGTTTCATCATTCTTCCATTGATGTCCCCTTGGTGCTTCTGTAAGGTGGAATAGGGAATCCAGGCAGCAACACTCGTGCCCATGTCCTCCAGGTTTCATGCTGGCTGAACCAGCACTCACAAATAAAATACAAAATTACGCTCAGTGCTGTCCAGGCTGGAACTCTGACAGGTCGCTTCATGTCAAGGCCTCGAGAAGAGCTGGAATCGGCAGATTGGTGCAATGGCCCTGGGACGAAGAGACCAAACTCGGGAGGCAGCAGGCTGAAATCAAAATTCCAACTCTGATTGATTGTTTTTGGCTCTGATCTTCAAGCTTTTCATTCCTTTTCCTCAATTAACGATTATTAAGCCTGAAAAGCAAAATAGGAAGGAAACAAGCTCAAAGTAGCATAATTATCATCTCAATTAATAATAAAAGAGAAGATAAAACATTGAAAATAAACCATCAATCATATTCCCCCACACTTAATCCATGCTTGCCCTCAAGCATGAACTAAAAACACACAAAATACACCCCCTGTACAGAAAATCAATCCTTGGACTGGACTCAAGTAAAAGCTTCAAAAATCAACTCATTCAAGCAATGCTAAAACACTCTAAACACCACAAATGTGCAAATATTCATATAGTGGTAAGATAGCATGCTGTTCAACCTGGAAATACAAGCCTAGAACTTCTGACTTCTCTTCCTTCGACTCAATCCAAACACTAGCTGCGACACTCATGCAATAAATATAAGAATTAATAAAAACACAAACAGCAAAATTAAAGAACACCACCAATCTTTCCTCTTTTAATTCTTCCTTCACCATCTTTCTTTTATTTAGGCCTTCGGCCTCTTATACCTCCTTTTATTTCTTTTTTCTTTTCTTTTCTTTTCTTTTTTTTTTTTTTTTTTTTCTTCTTCCTTCTTTTTCTCTTTTTTTTTTTTATTGCAACACTTCTTTTATTTTCCCATGAGTTTCACTTCTTTCCACATCCCAAATTAAATTACAAAACGCATGCAGACATGGTCTTTCACCAAAGGTGCTATGATCGGTCCAAAATAAGGAGTTAGCACACAACCGACCGGAAGTTTCTCCAAATAGGGATGATGGTGCCGAACCACCAACATCGTGCAATCCAGGAGGGCATGGTGAGAGACCAGCACACAAGAAAATTTAAATAGTACTCATGCAAACAGAAATTAAAAACTTGCAGCAGTGTAGAGGATAGGATCTTCATCCCTAGGCCTAGGGATGAGAAGACAGTGCAATTCTAGCAAAGTATTTCCTAGGACAACAGTATTCATCATACATCTATGTGAATAAATATAAAAATTGTAATGTCACAAGTGTTTATCATTGTAAGACAGAGTTGATTGATCAAGTATTCACAAAAGTTCAGTTTTTGGGATTTTTCTATACAAAAAGGGGTGGAAAACAACAAAAATGAAAAATTACGCATGCAAGAATAGAAACAAGCAATTGCACAAACACAATTAATTGAAATAAACATGCAGCAGAGGGATAAAATCAAAATGCACACAAATCACACAAAAATAAACACGAAAGTGTCTCCCCCACACTTATTGGACACATTGTCCTCAATGTGAAAGAAACCAAGCAAACGAAAACACAAAACAATTAAAACAAAATTAATAAAAGAAGAGAAAGGGAGAATTAAACCGGGGTGGCATTGCTGCAGCTGGAAATGGAAGATTCATGACCAAGGCATGAAATCTGGGTTTGTGCCTGAAATTCGAAATCTGACCCATCCCAAGGTCTCGGGATGAGCTGACCTGAAAATGCTGAATGCTGCAAGTCTTGCTGAAATGGAATGGGTTGAAATGGCGTGGGTTGCCTCCCACGTAGCGTCCCTATTTGCAGTCTTGGACTCGACTGAATGATCTTTCACGTAGTATCATCATTGAGGTTCTTCAAGCGTGGTGCTCTCCACGGTGTAGTTTTGGAATTTCTCATAAAAAGGCTTGAGACGGTACCCATTAACTTTGAAAATGTTCTGATCCTCCTGGTCTTGAATTTCAACAGCACCATTGGGGTACACATTCGTAATTACATAAGGACCAGTCCAGCGGCTCTTCAATTTTCCAGCTAAGATGCGAAATCTTGAGCTAAAAAGCAGCACCTTCTGCCCAACTGTCAAGGCCTTGAGACGAATGGACCTGTCATGGTACATTTTGGCCCTAGCCTTGATAATTGCAGAATTTTCGTAGGCATCATTTCTTAACTCCTCCAACTCCTGAACTTGAAATTTTCTGTGGGATCCAGCTTCTGAAATGTTCATATTGCATTTTTTAATAGCCCAATAGGCTTGGTGCTGAATTTCCACGGGTAAATGGCATGATTTGCCATAAACCAACTTGTAAGGAGTTGTCCCGATAGAAGTTTTGAATGTTGTTCTATACGCCCATAGCGCATCATCTAGTCTCTGACTCCAATCTCCTCGATCTGGTCTGACCGTCTTGCTCAAGATGGATTTTACTTCTCTATTTGACAATTCAGCCAATCCGTTTGTTTGAGGATGATAGGCAGTGGACACACGGTGTGTGATGTTGTACTTGGCGAAGAGAGTTGTCACAACCCTGTTACAGAAGTGGCTGCCTCTGTCACTGATGATCACTCGTGGCACTCCAAATCTGTTAAGGATTTGTGATTTGAAGAATGAAACAACGGTCTTTGCATCATCAGCCCTTGTAGCCTTCGCTTCTACCCATTTAGATAGGTAGTCTACTGCCAAAATGATGTAGAAGTTGCCTCCTGAATTGGGGAATGGACCCATGAAGTCTATCCCCCAAACATCAAAAATCTCACAAACAAAAATTAGGGTTAAAGGCATCTGATCTCTAGAGGAAATATTACCCGATTTTTGACATTCTACACAAGTTTTGCAAAATTCAAATGAATCCTTAAATAAATTCGGCTAGAAAAAACCTGATTCGAGAACCTTATGAGCTGTTCTCTTAAATCCGAAGTGTCCTCCACAAGCATAAGCATGGCAAAAATTTAGAATTGAAGGAACTTCACTCTCAAGCACACATTTTCGAAGGATTTTATCGTTTCCGACATGCCAAAGGTATGGGTCGTCCCATATGTACTTCCTAGAATCTCTCATAATCTTTTCCTTCTCTCGTGCAAGGTAGTGACCATGAAATTTACCCGTTGCAAGGTAATTGACAATATCAGAAAACCATGGTCTCTTCTCGAGGCCTAGAAACAAGCGCTCATCGGGGAATTCTTCCTTGACAGGGTCTGATTTGGTGTCAACCAAAATTCTGCTCAAGTGATCAGCCACCACATTTCCTTTGCCCTTTTTGTCTTTGATCTCAAGATCAAACTCCTGCAACAGTAGTATCCACCGAATCAATCTTGGCTTTGCTTCCTTCTTTGCTAAAAGATACTTCAAGGCTGCATGGTCAGAATAAATTATGACTTTAGTGCCAAGAAGATAAGAACGAAATTTATCTAAAGCAAAGACAATTGAAAACAATTCTTTTTCTGTTGTGGTGTAATTTCGTTGGGCTTCATCAAGCATCCTAGAGGCGTAATAAATCACATGTGGGCTCTTGTCAAATTTCTGTCCAAGAACAGCCCCACAGCTGCATCACTTGCATCACACATGAGTTCAAATGGTTCTGCCCAGTCGGGTGCTTGAATCACTGGTGCTGTTACTAGCTTCTATTTCAAGAGGTCAAACGCCTCTTTGCATTGCTCATTGAAGTCGAATTTTGCATCCTTTTGCAGCAGCCTACACATAGGCTCTGCAACCTTTGAAAAATCCTTGATAAAACGTCTATAAAAACCTGCAAGGCCTAGAAATGAACGGACATCTCGTACACAAGATGGGTAAGGCAATGAATCAATCACATCAATTTTAGCTTTGTCCACTTCTATACCTTTCTTTGAAATAATATGGCCTAAAATTAATCCTTGATTTACCATAAAATGGCATTTTTCATAATTTAAAACCAAATCAGTTTCCATGCATCTAATCAAGACTTTTCTCAAGTTTTCCAAACACTCATCAAATGAATTTCCATAAACAGTAAAATCGTCCATGAAAACTTCAATCCCTTTCTCTGCAAAATCAGAAAATATACTTACCATACACCTCTGAAAAGTAGCAGGTGCATTACACAAACCAAATGGCATTCTCTTGTATGCAAACGTGCCAAAGGGGCAAGTAAAGGTTGTCTTTTCTTGGTCTTCAATGGCAACGGGGATTTGATGGAATCCTGAAAATCCATCGAGACAACAATAGTGTGATTTACCTGCCAAGATTTCGAGCATCTGGTCAATAAATGGAAGGGGAAAATGATCCTTCCGAGTAGCATTGTTCAGCCTCCTATAATCTATGCATACTCTCCATGAGTTTTGCTCTCTCATAGGCACCAATTCTCCTTCATTGTTTGTCACCACTGTAATTCCTGATTTCTTAGGAACAACCTGCACAGGACTCACCCAAGAAGAATCAGAAATAGGATAGATTACACCTGCAGCAAGGAGTTTAAGAATTTCCTTTTTCACGACTTCCATCATTGGAGGATTAAGCCTTCTTTGTGGTTGTCTCACGGTTTTGCTGTGCTCTTCTAGGTGTATTCTGTGGGTGCAAATGGCAGGTGATATTCCCTTGATGTCAGCTATGGTCCAACCGATTACTCCCTTGAATTCTTTCAAGATGTTCAGAAGTCTTTCTTCTTGCGCGTTGGTCAGCTTGCTGGAAATTATTACTGGTAGGCTCTTCTCGAGGCCTAGAAACGAGTACTTCAGGTGCTTAGGTAATGTTTTGAGTTCCAAGTCGGGTGCCTGCAAAATTGAAGGCTGAAGTTTAGTGACTTGGTCTGTTGATTCTAAAGCTTGCACAATACCTGTAGTAGTGTCTGAAATGTCCAGCTCCTTGACACAATTGAGGATTTCGGGTTTAATTGGTAGCTCATCTTGCAATCTCTCCACCTCTTCATTAGACAAACCCTTACTAAGAACAAACTCAAGTGGATCAGAATTATTAATTTCAGAAATGTCATCAACCAAGGGATCAATAACATCTAAAAAATTAACACAGTGTATATCTTCAGGGTATTTCATTACTTCATACATATTAAATTTAATCAATTCCTCACCAAATTCAAGCGTTAAACACCCATCATACACATCAATTTTAGCACGGGCTGTTCTTAAAAAAGGTCTACCAAGAATCACATCAGTAGTCCTTGTAACATCTTCCTTTTGCATGTCAACAATATAGAAATCTACTGGAAAAACAAAATCTCTAACCTGCACCAAGACATCCTCTACTACTCCAACGGGGTAGACAATGGATCTATCAGCAAGTTGTATAACAACTCTAGTTTCCTTAAGATTTCCAATATTCAAAGTTTCAAAAATGGAAAGAGACATGACATTTATACCTGCTCCAAGGTCGCACAATGCTTTCTCTACTTCCTTGCTCCCGATTTTACAAGGTATCACAAAGGTACCCTGATCTTTGCATTTTGTAGGAAGCTCTTTTTGCAAAATAGCAGAAACATTTTCATTAAAATTCACTGTTTCTATGCCTGCTAGTTTCTTCTTGTTAGTACATAAATCCTTTAAGAATTTAGCATATTTAGGAACCTGAGATATCATATCTAGCAATGGCACATTAATAGCAACTTTTCTAAAAACTAAGAATCTTTTGCTCATCCTTCTCCTTCTTGGCTTTTGAAGGCCTTTCCGGAAATGGAAAAGGTGTTACCTGAGGGTTTGAAGTTTCTTCCTGTGCTTCTGGAGTTGGAATGGATGTTTCACCTTCTGGGGTAGATGATTCTGCTACTGGAATGGCTGATTCTTGAGGCATTTCTGTTTCAGATTCTGGTGGCTGTTCTGGTCGGTTCGTCTCGAGGCCTTGAGACGAACTGCCCCTCGGTGGCAAATCTTTTCCACTTCGTAGAGTCATGGCATTGAGATGTCTGGGATTTTCTACTGTGTTCGAAGGTAACTGGCCTGAGGTGTTTTGGTGGCTCATGGTGAACTGTGCCATCTGTTTTTGGAGGTCAGCTATCGCTCCTTGGGTAGTTTGTATAAATGGTTGAAGGATTTGTTTTAGTGTTTCTTCAAGTGGTGGTGGAGGTGGTGCAGTAAGTTGCAATGGTTGTTGAGGTGCTGACAACTGTAGTTGTTGCGGTTGAGCTGGGGTCTGATTTGTTTGGTAGTTTTGCTGGTTTTGTTGAGGTCTAGACTTGAAATTCCTCCACTCAAACGGAGGTTGTTGCTGATTTGGTCCCCACCCATAGTGAGGGTAGTTTTTCCATCCTTGGTTACTAGTGTTGGAGTATGAATTTCCTTGCTGTGGTATGGCGGAATTGACTTGCTCAGTAGGGTCTGCAACGAGCGGACAATCGTGTGTCATATGCCCTATTTGACAACAAACTCCACAAGGTATAACTTGCTGAGGTGGAATTTGCTGAATTTGAGCTATGGTAGCTGGGAAATTTTTCAAAAAACTAGAGACTTCTTCCATGTGTCTCTCAAGGGCAGCCACGTTCAAGTTATGAGCAGTAGAGGTACGGTCATAGGTTCCGTTTTGTTGGCAATTATCTGCCAAAGTTTGAATAAGGGCCCTTGCTCGACTTGGTGTCAAGTCCAACAATGCTCCTCCAGCAGCAGAATCGAGCTTCTCTTTATCCTTAATACACATCCCATCATAGAAATATTGTATGAGTGATTGCTTTGCCACGCCATGGGTAGGACAGACCTCTTGGAGGTCTTTAAACCTCTGATGGTATTCGCCAAAAGACTCATCTCCTTGCTGCTGAATAGCAACAAGACTCTTTCTTGCAGCTCCGGCTTTGGTTGCTGACCAATATTTCTTGAGAAAGGTGGCAGCCATTTCAGCCCAAGTGTTGATGGAGTTGTGTGGAAGACTGAAAAACCAATTCTTGGCTGAGTCCTCTAAAGACCATGGAAAAGCTCTCAACTTGGCTCGTTCAAGACTCACTCCAGTCGGTTTTAGAGCATCACATTCAAATTGAAATTTCTGGAGGTGCTTGTAGGGGTTTTCGGATGCATGTCCTCTGAATTTGCTGAGGTTGTGCATGACATTTGATTTCACGGCCCAGTCATTTGGTACTGGACGGTAATTAATACACAGGAAAGACTCCTGTTCAGCTCCTTGATTGAGCTCCCGAAGGGTAGGTTCAGGTGGATTAGCCATCTCTGGTTCAGGTTCAGCCTCAGGTACTGGTTGGTTCGTCTCAAGGTCTCGAGATGAACTGACTTCTGTTTCTGAATCTGATCTGGATAAGGAAAACTCTCTGAATTTTTGTTTGGAAATTCTGATTGTTGTTTCCGTTCTGGAAATCTCTGGAATGTAAGGTAGTGGTTGTGAACTAGATGACCTGGTCATGAACAAGAAAATCAAAAATTAGAACACGTTGTCCCCGGCAACGGCGCCAATTTATGACGGGTGCGTCGCATGTCCCGCATAAAATAAAAATACAACTCAGTGCTATGCTACAAATTAATGCAGATAGTGGTGAGAGGATCGATCCCACAAGGACAAGCTTTGTCTAATTCTTGCTATTCCTGCAAATAACCAAGTAAAAACCAAGTTTGGGGGTTGAGATATAATTAAACGGAAAATACAGTAGCAAATAAAACCAGTAGCATGCAGTAAAAATGGTTGTAAATTAGAGAGAATCACAGTCGAGAAAGGATTCCGGGTAGAGATCTTAACGAGATGGCTTTGGTAAGTTGTTGATCATTGACAAAATACATTTTCGAAATGGTTTTCATAGAAGAAGTTGTGGAACCAGCTCTCGCTAGATTCCCAACCTACTACAAAAGTGTTCAAAAGAATCTCATCATTTTAGACACCCTAATCTTCCTAAGTTCATCCTAAGATTCTAACCCGCCACTTTGCTTTAGCTATGCAGAGCCTTCAACAAAGGAATCAGAATACTTATGGAAGCACTTGAGAGATTGATTAAAAACAGTGAGGTCCCTCTTCTAGACAAGGGAGTACTTTCATCATCCTCAAGTCTGGTCTAGTCTGGCACTTGACCCAGCTGTCACCTAGGTCGGGCCTTCTCAAGGCCTTGGGATGGGATGACCGCCTAATTCAATTCCTTCTATCAGCTTAGACCAAGCAAATGCCCCTCATGCCCTGCTGATTTGTCTACAAACGTTCTCTAAGAGTGAGTTAATCACAAAGGAACTGACTACACTTGCCCGAATTAAATTCAAGGTGATCAAGCTCAAAAATTAATAAAGACAAGTTTAAAATTAAAATAAGAAGGTTTGAAATATGAAATTCATTTCTATGAAGCTTAAACAAGTCTCACAATCAACATACCAGCCAATCTCTTGATCCCTACCAGGAACTTTGAGTTTAGTTACAATACATAATCAAAATAAACAAAAGGAATTCAAATCCGAAATTGCAAAGAAAGCTGGAAAATCTGGAAAAAAGGTTGGAAAATGCTGATTTCTCTCTCTACTGTCCTCTCTCTCCGCTTTGCTTCGTTCTTCTATTAATAGCCATTCTTCTTCTCCTCTGATTGACTTCAAAGCTTGCCTTCTCCATAAAATAATTGCAGCACTCACAAACATGTGCTGCCAAACCAGGCTGGAGTTGGGCACTACTTCACTTTTGGAGAGAATATTCTTTGAATAATACAAGGGGAATGTTTCATCATTCTTCCATTGATGTCCCCTTGGTGCTTCTGTAAGGTGGAATAGGGAATCCAGGCAGCAACACTCGTGCCCATGTCCTCCAGGTTCCATGCTGGCTGAACCAGCACTCACAAATAAAATACAAAATTACGCTCAGTGCTGTCCAGGCTGGAACTCTGACAGGTCGCTTCATGTCAAGGCCTCGAGAAGAGCTGGAATCGGCAGATTGGTGCAATGGCCCTGGGACGAAGAGACCAAACTCGGGAGGCAGCAGGCTGAAATCAAAATTCCAACTCTGATTGATTGTTTTTGGCTCTGATCTTCAAGCTTTTCATTCCTTTTCCTCAATTAACGATTATTAAGCCTGAAAAGCAAAATAGGAAGGAAACAAACTCAAAGTAGCATAATTATCATCTCAATTAATAATAAAAGAGAAGATAAAATATTGAAAATAAACCATCAATCACATATCCGCTGGTTTCCACGCGAATTCTCCTTTGCATTTTCTTAGCAGTCGTGCTAACTGCACATTCTCTTCAGGGCTTAGCTTTTCGCTGATCAAGAGATTCGCTTCACTGTCCTCACCGATAGGTATTGACATCATCTTATCCAGTGGCTGAGTGCGCTTTTCTTCCTTATCATCGAAGGGATCGTCCGCTACGCATACGTAACGATCACAGCTCCTTTGAGTCATGAGCAAGTAGCATTCGGCAGCTAGCTTCTAGTCTCCTTTGATCGAAACCACGCCGTCCCACGAGGGGTATTTCATCCGCAGGTATTTCTGTGATATCGTTGCCCCGAAGCGATTGAGGAACGGCCGCCCTAGTATGGCATTATAGGGCAGAGTCAAGTCTACGACCAGGAATAATAACTCTTTTGAGCGTTTAGATGTGTCCTCTCGAAAATACACTGGCAGTGACGTGATCCCTGTTACCGGGATCGGGACCCCATCAACCCCAATAATTGGCCTTTTACAAGGCGTTAGCTCACCGTCAGGGCGCTTCATCAGGTTGTATGCTTCTAGCGAAAACAGATTTACCACGCTCCCATTATCGACAAGAGTTCTTCTTACTCTGTGACTGCCGATAACGGGTGTTACTACCAACGCATCGTTATGCGGGAAAACAATGTCTTTCTCATCTTCTTCTGAGAAGGACAATACCATCCTGTCTAAAGCGCTTATTGCCTCGATTTTCACCTGTGCGCTTTCTCGTTTGCGCTTCTCCCGGGGATCGGGCGTTTGTTGTATAGCTTCATCAAAGTAGGGTGCCCCGCCTACGATGATATTAATCATAGGCACCTGGTCGCTGTGAACAGTGAGTGTCTCCCTATTTTACCCGAGGGGGATCGCGTTAGCTCCCGTGGCGTGAGAAGGCGTTTGCCTATGGTCAGTTATCCCTTCAGCCGGATTGTTCCTAGCCCCTTCTTTTGACTTGGTGGCAAACTCTTCGAGATAGCCTTCTTCAACTAGGCGTTCTATGGCCAGTTTTAGTTCTCTGCACACATCCGTCAAATGTCCTTTGACTTTGTGGAACTTACAGAATGCGTTCTCTCTTCCTCTCATAATTACTCCTGGTTTCACAGGAGCTGGGTAACGGATGGGTAGATTTCGTTGTTGGACTATCGCTAGGATTTCTGCTCTTGGGAGTATGAGGGAAGGAAGGTCAGGGTCGTATATCTGGCCTTTTGGCGGATCCGCTTATTTTCGGGTAGGGGAACCTCCAGGTCTCTCTTTCGAAAAATTACCTCTCTGCCGATTAGAGGCCTTGGCGGTGTGCTCTTTCCGCTGGCTATAGTCATCACTTGGTCGCGTATCAGGAGCGTTGCTAGGTGGGGCGCTAGAGGCCGGGTACGGGTCTGACAGCATGTCCCGCATCCACTCTCTATTTTCCTCTTCTTCCATCCTCGCATAATTATGCGCTTTTAGTCTTAGTGCATCCAGGGTCAATGGTGGGTCCACCATTAATGTATCTCTCAATTTTCCGTAACGACAGTTACGTTTTAGGGCTTCCACTGCAAAATCGATAGTGACCCCTAGCGTCAAGGACATTTCGAGATCAAATCGACCTAAAAACTCATTCAACAATTCTTGTGGTTTTCGATGAATCTCAAATAGCGCAGCCGCTGACTTCCTGATAGGGATTGCAGTGCTAAACCGACTCCTGAACTTATCTTCTAGCTGGGAGAAGTTATCAATAGATCCGGCTGGGAGTCCCTCGAACCAAAGACGTGCCACTCCTGACAGTGTCATGACGAAAATTTGGCATAGCGCGGCATCACTACGGGTTTGGAACTGCACAAAGTCTTTCACCTTATTAAGGTGAGAAATAGGGTCTTTTATGCCATCATATGATTATGTAGGGAGTTTTATATGTCGATGGACCCTGTGATGCCTCACACGGTAACTGAACGGGTTACCAGCGTTGCCGTCAGGGACTCCATGAGGTCGATGCGGATGAGGGTTTTCGACATTGTATCTTGGGTTATGAGGGTCATATTCGCGATGCCGCCTGGGAGATCGGCTGCGGCTTCTTGGCGTTCGAGTCCGACGCCTCCTGCTGCTTGATCTTTCACTGTATCTAGGAGATGGCTCTCTGAACATCTCATCTCGCCTGTCATCCCAATGTTCTCTATATTCATCATGTCGGCGGCCTTCTTCAGGGATAGGGATTTCTCTCCTATATTGCCCAGAAGGTTCAACATGTCCATGTGCAAGTTGCGGCACATTCATGGGGGGCGATGACAAGGGTAAGGAAAACAGAAACCCTCTGGATTGTCGCGGCGACAACGGTCGATCATTGACAATAGACGGAGTGAAAACTATCTGGGAGGACACACCGGGTCTTGAGACATGAGGCGTAAACCCAACAACCAATTCTGTCAGTTGATCCAATTGGGCTTGGAGGGCCGCTATTGAGTTCACGAGAGGGTTGGCTGCATCACCTACCACGGATCCCCTCACTTGGGGGGTAGAATAGCTGGGTCCCGCTATCTGGGAAAAAGGGGAACAAATCTGGAATGCGGATGTTTCTGTCACTTGCCTAAAGGGAGGATCTGATCCCCCCATGGTGATCTCTTGCATTGCAGTAGAAGTATCAGAAGTAGCGAAAGGAAAAAGTCATCGGCGAGTGGTGAACGGGATGCTGGAGGATTGGGACGGCACGGGATCTGAATCTGAAGCCATAATCCTTCGAGCTTCGGCAAGAATGGAGCTTGGTTATTAAGGATGCTCACTTAATAGAACCAAAACTCTCAATGAAAGCACCAATTTGATAAGAATTTGTCTGCTGCCGAAGGGTAGAAGGGGAAAGGGCTCCTCGGATTCAGCGTCCGCGGTGGTCCGATGTACCTGCAAGACGCCGGAGGGGGTCTCCAGCGTAAACACTCCGATGCTTAAGTTAGTATAAGTGGTAAGAATGGCAGAGCTTGGGCCAGCGAATTCTTCTTACCTTCCTCCTTCGTGGTGGAGGTATTTATAGGCGAAAAGGAGCATTTCTGCGTAGTTTGGATTACTATGGGCTATCGCCCCGTCAGGGGTTATAGTTCTCCCTTGGTGCGATATGCCATCGTGGCGTTAGGTGTGGGGGTAGCCGTTACCTAGGCAAGGTAACGGCTTCGTTCTTCTCAAGACGCTCGGTTTACACTAGGATGGGATAACACCTTTGGTCATCACAAAGTGCCGTGCGGGACCCCCCCGTTGACGTCGATCATCCCGGTGTCAATCTCCTAGGGAGAGACGGTAGCCTCGATGGTGCCGTGACGGTAGGAACATCAACCATTTTCTCTTCCCGCAGGGTATGAGACGAAAATACCCTTGTCGTTAGGCGTATTGTTATCAATCACCATCCCTACTCCGGATTGCACTGCGCTAGTACAAAGCATTCGACAAGAGTGCTCATCGGTAGTTCAATTTTTGATTACACATGTGTTCCTCGAAGCAAAATTTGCAGCAAACTTCCTTTCCCTCCCACCTAGCTTATTCTGACGCCTCAGGAGTCCATTTTCTTGAGCATGCTCTTGAAGGAATAGGTGCATGGCTCACCCATGACAATGTGGGCGTAACCTATTGACATTAATTTTGCTTGTTCTCATTTGGCGATATCCATTTTTTTTACCAAAAAAGAAAAAAGAAAGAAAAGAAGAAGAGGATATTGCTAGCAAGGTGTGAGTGGTAAGTAACATCTAGTTTTTAAATGTGACTTATGTCCAAAGTATTTTTAGTATTATGTTACTCTCTCCGTCCCAAATTAAATGAGACATTTGGAGTTTTACACATACTAAGGAAAGAAATTATTGTTACTTTTCAAGCTAATTTTTACTATAATGTCTTCATACTCATTAATTTTTTTCATATGTAAAGTAATAATTAAAGACATATAGTAAAATTAGTTTAAAAATTGCCTAAAAAATAATAAAATATCATTTAATTTGAGACCATTTAAAACTCAAAAATATTATTTAATTTAATACAGAGAAAATATATAATATTTTTGATTATTTTTTAGTTGACGAATAACTAGAGTATGAGAAATATATATATAAAATTAAATCTCATAGTAACCAGCATCTTTCAGTAATCCTTTCCTCGATAACGACGATAAGGAGACCTACCATGAATAACGAATTAGAAAACAATATTATCCCATTTAATAAAATGTGGAATTGCATGATAAAAATTGTCTTTTATATTGTGCCTAGGGCTGGGCACGGTTCGGTTCGGTTCGAGTTTAGACAAAATCAAAACCATAACCAAAGTTTAAAATCGGTTCGGTTTGGTTTGGTTCTGGGTAATGTATTTTTAAAACTAAAACCAAACCGCACCAGAACCATTTAATTACGGTTCGGTTCGGGTTGTTTCGGTGAAATTAAAACGCCAAAACATAAAAAAAAACGTCATCTTTATCAATACATAGTAATAAATTACAATGTAAAAGTATCATGAAACAAAATTGAAACTTACCCAGTTTCAAGAACAAATGGGAGGTCAGCAAAGCCTGGAAATTATGGAATTGGATGCAGACTCATTAAGGGGCAGAAGCAAAGTAAGAAGGAGCAAGGTCAGAATTTTCATGGTTAGGAAATTAAGTAGCAGCAACTATGGTCCTTCGGGAAGGCAATTGCTAGTTAGTAGATCCAAATTCCAATTTGTCTTGGGAATGAGGTTTATGAAGAGAAGAGGTGTGTTCTGCTCCTTCGGGAAACAAAACATATATTATAAAATAATAATATATATTATTATATAATATTTCGGGTAATCGGGTAAAGTGGGTAAATCGATATATAGAACCGAAACCGAACCATTTATTTATGAATGGTTCGGTTCGGTTCTGGTTCTACTGTTTTTCAACTTAAAACCCAAATCAAACCATCCCAGTTCGGTCTGATTCGGGGAATCGGTTTGGGTTTTCGGTTTTTTAGCCCAGCCCTAATTGTGCCCATAATTAAACCTAGCGGCCTTGTATTCCCATGGGCTCCGCATAAGTGATGGCCCACTTAATTCTGCCCAGCTCGAGGTCGAGACTTATACTCAAGCCTAAGGCCTTTTTGAACAAAATCACCTCCAAAACGTTAGACCTTGCCTACAAAGCAACTAACCATAACTACACCAACACGGTTCTTAGAAATGAAATACTCTTACGATCACCTTACAGCTTTAAAATAAAAATAATTTTTTTAATTTAATCTAAATATTAAAATTTTAACTTTTTTAAAATTCTAATTGTACGAAGTAAGTATATATACTAAATATAGTAATATTTTTTATTTATAAAAGTATAACTTGTTAAAATATATACCAATATTTTATTACAATTTTTATAGATTTAAATTTTAAATATCTTAACTTTCATTACTAATTAATTAATTATTAATAAAAATAAAAGTAAATATAAAAATAATTAATATATATATATATATATATATATATATATATATAAAAATATGGGCCAGCGGTTGGGCAGGTTTAGGGCCACTCCTAACTCGGCTTCTGTCTAAAAATATGTCAACTATTCTAAATTCAAATCGTACAGAATTCGAATTACGCCTAAGTTCTCCCATTGACCTTTTGTTTTATTATCATTAAAGTCTAATTAGGCTCGTAACTCTTGCTTAGCAAAAAAATAAAAATAAAAAAAGTCTCCAAAGTCTAAAGCAAAAAAATAAAAATAAAAAAAGTCTCCAAAGCAAAAAAATATATATATACATTGATTCGAGCGGATGCAAATGAGTTTTTATTATTATAACATTTCAAGATTCAACAACAACAACCAGATAGATGCTTGGATTAAAAAATGAAAGTGAGATAGGTACACTTTTGTTTTATTATTGTGGTCAAAGAATGTCTGCCCTATTAACAAATAAATTAATGGGAAATTATATTTTGCACGTTGAATGTTTTTAAAACTCAAATAGGCTGTTTCTCTTCGATAAGAACTCAAATTCGACTTAAAATATAAAAGATTAGAGAATTAATTTCTTTCCGGATTTTTTTGAAAAATCGGTGTTTAATTGAATTGATTCAACTCAAAATTAAATTCTGAAAATGCTGAATATTAGATTCGAAACCATTTCAACGTGTTGTTCAATAGAAACTTATATTAGTGGTAGTGTTAGATTACTATAAATAAAAACTAAATCTTTCAGTTATCTTTAAAACTTCTTATACCCTATAAAAATATTAATTCTTATTTACTATTCGTCTCAAATAATTAAGGATAAATTCTAATGACACATTGAATAATTAATTTCAAGCTCAAAAAAATGCCAAAATTATACACATGGGATTTTTTTTTTTTTTTGAAAGGTTATACACATGGGATTTACAAGCGTGTCTCGTGTTTATTTGTTTTATAAAAATAATACTACAACTTGTCCAAATTTACAAACAGATGAACAAAATTTGTCGTTTAGTCTTTGTTTATTCGAGGCAATTGAGAATCGGAGAGACCAAATACAAATAGGCACAGAAATGCAAATATGAAAGTAAGCCGATCTAGTGGCAGAGGCAGTCAGACTTCTGTTTGTTTGTGGCAAAGGCAGATTTGAGTAGATGCCCTTTCGATGGCTCCTAAAGCCCATCCTTGCCCTATCTTCCTCACCCGCTCCGCAATCATTTCTTGTGTATATAGTACGCATTCTTATCTTCTCCTCTGCCTCATGAGATTGGATTGCCATGGTATTTGTTTCAAACAGCATAACAAGTGAGCATCGGCATTAGACCTCAAAACGAAGGAAATTTGTTGGGTCTCAGTCAAAGGAACGGGAATGTCGGCCGCAGCTACTCCTTTTTGCTGCTGTACTCGAGACTGGGTGGCCGCAAAATTCCCAACCACACCGCAATTGTCTCTGCGTGTCGTTTGTCCATCCATCTCTAATCCGTTTGTTCATGGCAGAAGGGTGAATTTGGGGACGAAGGGTGGTCTTGGTTTAATGAATAGCGGAGAAAGAAGAAAGAGGATTAAGGAAGGGATTGTGGTGGCATCAAGCAACAATTTGGCTGCGCCATGGGATGCTTGGAAGCCTGACAAGACCTCTTCCACGCCTTCTTTCAGTGATGTGTTTTGGCCCTCTGCAGGTTAGTGATGGAATTCAGTATCAGGTGTTTTTATCTGGAAAACAGGTTGAAATCTGACACGGGTCTTTCTTGTTCTTGTTTTATGTTTCTTGGTTTAGGTGCATTTGCAGCAATGGCGGTATTTGGAAAGTTGGATCAAATTCTGGCGCCAAAAGCAGTTTCCATGACCATTGCACCTTTTGGAGCTGTTTGTGCTGTCCTCTTTGCCACTCCTTCCTCTCCTGCTGCTCGGGTACCTTTTTCCTTCTCTAAATTTGCATTGCTCTTTTCTAGATAATGTAATGTGTTTTATATGGGAGTGATTGGAAGATGGAACGAATTCAAATACATATTTTAGGTTTTTAGGCTTCATTGTTGTATGTTCATGGGTGTAAATTTGTTTTTTTTTTCTATGATTGAATTACAATTGACGTATAGATAAGAGATTTTAATTACTGAACTACTGAACTTTAGCATTCGGTGGGGCTCGACTTGTTCTAATTCCCTAGTCCGTGTAGTAGCAAATTTGGCTGAACAGTTTCTGTTGTTTTCCGTATGATCCTGCATGATATTCTTGCAATCTTTTGAGCGGGTAAAATGGTATTCATAAGATTCATGTCTCGCGAATAATCCTCTTACATTTCTTTGTAATAAAGTAAGACAGTGATCCTAGCACATATTCGTTCATCAATCTTCTTTTTGAACCAAAACAGGCCATTTGCCGGCAACAACCACAATCTTCTGTTTGTCCAACACTTTATCCTGACTGACTAAAATAGTGTAGCCCTGTTAATATCATGCTTTGTGTTTACTTGCTCACCTGTGACTTTTCAGAAGTACAATGTATTCATGGCCCAGATTGGTTGTGCAGCCATTGGTGTTTTGGCATTCTCACTATTTGGTCCTGGTTTGATTGCCAGGAGTGCTGCTGTTGCTGCATGTATCGCTTTCATGATCTACACTCGTTCGACACACCCACCAGGTAGTGCTCTAAAACTCCAATTACCTAAGTTTGACTACCATTTATGGCATTTCAATCCTTCTCTTTCTAATGCTGAAATACGAGTTGCATAAACTGATATGCAGCTGCAAGTTTGCCCCTTCTGTTCATCGATGGAGTTAAATTTCACCACTTAAATTTTTGGTATGCTTTGTTCCCTGGTGCTACTGGATGCATTATCCTGTGTCTGATGGTACGTAGCTCTCCTTGACTGTCCACCAACATCCACTTTCTTGGAAATAAGATAAAAGGAAACAGAAATCCTGACTCGTTTGAATATGCCTGGTGTTTGTTTCTTTTAGTTTTATTTCGATAACTGAAAGCATAAAATCTCATCTCTAATATGTTCAAGAATCCAGCAGAAGCATTCTAATATATCTACGATGAAATTTTAACCTCAAATTCCTGGATTATTATTTAATTATCTAAGTCATGGCATGGCGGCTTCCACGTTGTTGCAATTCTATCCATTATCCCAAGATTTGAGACATTTAGAAATTCACAATCAAATTCGCTTGGAAATGTTCCAGTAGAGAGCATGCATTGGTTCCTAACACCCTACTTGTGATTTCACTACTAATGAGTGTGCTTTCTGGGTTTTGTTCTTGAATGTTGCAGCAAGAACTGGTGTCTTATTTGAAGGACAACTTCAAATTTTAATCCGTAAATCATTGGGGCAACTGCAAGTCAGGAATATGCAATTCACAAATGCATTTGAAAGCCATATTGGCAGTCAAGAACCAGTCATCTGCTCTGAAGAAACACTTTCGGTGTGAGCTTGACCAACGAGATTCGTAAGCTGGAAAATTAGGCCCCAAGAACGTTCCGAAGCTTTATATATTTGTTGAGATTGCCATGTCTGTCACCAAGAATCGTTGCCCCTTTAAGAAGAGCAGAGATCTCGGTAGATTGGTTCTTGCAGTTTATTACGAGTAGGTGAATAGAATTCTCAATTCTTTTTCCGTTGGAAGAGGAACGGCTAGTCTCTTGATTTAACATCACCGCTGCCTCAGACAGCTTAATTGTATAAAATAAAAAATGTGCATAATTATAATTATAATAAATAATAAATTTCTGCTGTAATCAGTTATCCTTTTTCTGAAGTTTCATTTGCTGCTTACAGAGAGGTGGTTTGATGCATCTCTTCAGACATCCATGTGTTTCTTGTCTGCTTCTCTTTCCTGAGTTTTCGCAACGCATTCGTTCGAAAAACACACTGTCCGCACAGAGATCACGAGTTTGATCCTTTTATTGTAATAATAATAATAATAATGATAATACTTAATATAACCCAACTGGCATTATTCGACTCAGAAACATAAACACCAATTGGTCCATGAACTGAGAGTTATGGACAAGAATTCATCCCAAGGGTGATGCAATGTCAACAATGGGCAAGACGCATGAAGAGAATGTTCATGTTGAATATGCTTATGATGCATAACAATTATAAGATGCTTTAGTAGATGGCTACTCGAAAAAGTTTTGAGTGAATAAACATAACTGAATCACCCAAGTTTCGATTGATGGCTTACCCATTTATGGTATGCCTCAAAGTGGGCTAATGATCAACCACGCTGAAATCGAATGAGATCAGTTATTCAAGTGACTCAAAACCTTTCAAGCTATCCTGCTTACCGGACAAGTCCATCAATAGATCCGGCTAGACTACTTAATTACGTTCCTACTCTACCCAAACTATTAAACGAAGAATTTAACTAAAAGTTAATTTCAATGTCATCAGGGGATCATAATAATTTCACTTAAAATTAAATTTTTTAAGCTCTTTAAATTGGCCCCTTTTTTTGAATAAGCTGAAGATTTTATTCATGCCTAGAAGCTGTAGGCAATAGAAAGAAAGGATAGAATGTACAAAAGGTAGTTCCTCCAGAGAGGAAGCTACCAAAAAACTACGTTAGCAACAACCAAAGAAGGGACCAAGAATACTAGACTACTGAAATGGCCGACCCTACGATAGTAACCAAGAAGGAGACAGCATCATCATTCCCAAACTGTAAGGGAATGTATGATCAGTACTCTTTAACCATCTGTACCAAAACGAGTAGGCTGAATTGAAAACACGTCTCGAGCAAAAGGATTGTTGATTGAAAACTACCTGGTTTCTCTGCAACCACAAGCTCCAAATCATAGCATAAAACAGTACACTCCATTTCTCTTTAAACTGCCTCCCTCCTCTTGGAAGTAAGGTCTCCCAAGAATCCCATAAATTGGCCCTTAGAAACTTATGCTTAGCTTTTTTGACATAATTAATTTTTAGAAGCACTATAGTTTCATTTTGATCAAAGTAACTCGATTTACATCCATGCATGTGTAATTACCACTACATGGCAAGAAAAATCATTTTTATGCACACCCCAAATTTTTTTTTTTAATGCAACACGACAAGAAAGAGGAAGAAGAGAAGGCACTAGATGTCTGCTCCACTGATTGATTCTTTATTTTGACTATATTTATTATTTAAATTCCTATAATTTAAACAGTAAAATCACTGATTAGAGTCATAATTTTTCATTTTTGCAGAGGAGAACTCTCACAACGATTTTGAAAAAAATGAGTAGAATCTGCAACATTTTCTCGGGTCAAAATATTTCTCGAAGATTCTCTATACTAAGAATGATCATTTTTCAGTTCAGGTTTTCTAAGGTCAAAATATTTTTTTGGTCAGAAAATGTCTATCGGCGGTGGCGGAGCCACGAAGAGACCAGAGGGCTATGAACCCCCGGTCCCAAAACTTTTGGATTTTTTTTAATATTTATTATTAGTATTATCATAAAAGTAAAAAACAAAAAAAATGTATTATTAGTATTATCATAAAATTTACTTCTTTGGTACAGTATGCAAAAATTAGTAGATAAAGTACAAGTTTAGGAATTTTATTCCCAATTCTCTCTTGTTAGTACCGTGTTAGATCATAAATCAGGACCATTAGGTACTTAAATTAATTTTATACTTTAATTTTGCGCGTAACTCACCAATTAACATATTGTTTATATCTCGTATCGTATCTATAATGCTGCATTTTTTATATGGTTGCAGTTATGGCTCGTAGAGCATTGTCAAGAAAGAAAAAGGCAATGTGTTCGTTGATAATATATCTCAAATTTAGAACTATGGTCATGATATATTTGTTGGTTATATTAATTCTTGAGTTTATGAAAGAACCCAAGAAGGTCATCTCCTCAAGTTGGTGGTTTATATTGAAAAAGAAATTGTCGAGACTTTTAGTTTAGACTCGATATTAGATGGATTTGTTGAATTGAAAAAACGTCGGGTACATTTCAGCTAATTTAATTAATTATACATAATACATATTAAATTTATTACTATAATAGTTATTGACGAGAATGTTCATATTTTACAGACAGGGACAGATCTAAAATACTAAAAAAATACTCGTAGAGAACAATTGTAAAAAGTACATATATTGTATGAATTCTAATGTATAATTAATTTTTTTCTATATTGTCTTCTTATTTATCTTTTTGTTAAGTTTATCTAAATATTTATTATTTAGTGATGGATACAAATACTCTTGAGCATTTTTTCATTTTTTTTGTTTAGCTCGCTTGCCTTCCCTTTAAAATACTCAAAAAAAAAAAATGAACCCTGCACCCCCTGAATATAAATCTTGGATCCATCACTGTTTACAGATATTTTTTTTAATCTCGCCCCCCCAAGCATCGAAAGCTGGCTCCGCCACTGTCTATCGGGAGAAAGAAGTTGTGGACCTAGGCTATTGGGCGCAGAAGCGAAAGAGGGAAAATGAGTAATTGTTGGTTGTCTTTGAACGTCCAGAATTAAAATAAAGATTCGATCTTCTTCCTTGTAAATCATTTTTGGATAAAGATACAATTTAAACTAGCTTTTAAATTTAGGATTTGAATATTGGTTACAGATAATCAAGGGAGGAAAACTACTTAATCCTTCTTTGTATTATCGACAACACTGTGAGTTTTTAGTTTAGTTTTTAGTCTTTAATTTGCAGTAATTTAGTTTGAACTTCATCTTCTTCCTTCATTCAAGAATTTTCTTTTTATGCAATTTAATTTAAGCTTTTTATTTTCCGCAAATATGTCTAGCTAATTTTTTTCTTGATTCCTGATAAAGATCAATAGGAATATAATTTTATACATTCGTGAGGTCTAATTAATCTTCATAACTACTGATCACTTGTCAGAATTGTTCATCTCAGGCTTAATTATGGCCAAGTTAGGTTTAAATTTGAATAGTCATTATCATTCTTTAAGGCTACGGGAAATAACACACAAAGCTAAGAAGATACAGTAGACACCTAGATCAATCTCAGTTTAATATAATTTTTTGTGACTAGAGAGAGTGAGTAACTTGAATGAGCCTTGCTTGAGAATCGAGGTGTGTTAGTCAAAAGTTGTCTTCCCCTAATCAGAATCAATCAATTTAGGGTTTGTTCGATATCGTTTTTGCTTTTTGTTTTCTATTTTTTTCCTAACTTTTAAAACACAAAATAGAAAATAAGAAATCACTTTTACTGATTATTAAAATTGTATGTCTGTTTTCATAAATTGTTCACTTAAAAGAATAAATAAAAAATAAAAAATAATTTTATCAAACACGTTTTATGTTTTTCTTTTAGACAAAACCAAAAAACCAAAAACAAAAACGATAACGAACAAGCCCTTGGTAAACCCTTTAACCAATAAAGTGCTAGTTGATTAGCTTATTCGAGTGTTTCCTTAGGTAATAGGAGGGAATGAGGAGTCCTAAGTGTTGCTACCCGATTTTGGATTTTTCTCATCACAATTTTACGTATCTTTACGTTTACCACATTTAATAGCTCGTCTAAGTCAAATTTCTGTCGATTCTTCGTCCTAGGCTAATTTATTTAAATATTCCATGTCATTTCGTGCCTTTTTAGTTTTTTGTATTTTCGACTGTCTTCACGCGAACTTTTCTCGGTCCCGAGTAAGTTTTCTCGGACCGTGGGTCGGACGCGTAATTTCTTTAATTGATAATTATGTACTATTTTTCTCTTTCATGCCACCGCGTTCAGTTTCGTTCGATTTTTGTCGTAAGGACATTTATTTTGCGCACAAACGTTTTGACACTTCCGAAAGAGAAAATAAACACGTTAAATCAACTTTCGCATTTCTCCACTGTATATTATCTTTCTTGTCTTATTTTTCTGCACGTCGTGGTTTCCTCGGCTCGGATTTATTTTCACTTTCGTACGAATTCTCTCGTAGGAAAATATCCCGTTCGTGTCCAATTTCATGCATTAATGACAATTAATGCATGAAATATCCAAATTGCCTCTCCTTTCTTCCCAGCTCGCTCGCAGACTCTACTGTGATCATCACAAAACCTCCCATCAGTGATCCAAGGCCACATAAACCCAAACTTGGCCTCCACTCCGGCCACTGTTCACCTTTCCACCTTTCCCGACCATTTGCAGCCAAGCCTTTGCCTCCAAACCGACTCCACTTCCCTCTATAAATAGCAAGCAATTATCAACAAAGAAAGGGCACCAAAATCTCCACTGAATTTCCATTTCTTGCTCATCCTTCTTGGACCAATTCTCTCCTGGACAGTAAGTGAGCTCTCTCTCTAAAACTCTCTTTAATTTTCGTTTTTGCATGTATGGTGTAAATAAATTGCTTAAACTTGACTCACATGCTTAGTTTATATGCTAATTACATTTCCCTTGCCTCAATTTAATTGCTTGCTTGCTCTAGCTAATTAATCACAAAAATGCATGTTAAATAGCTAAATATTCCATAGGAAAATTGGCCACTGTTTTGTCTAAATTTAATTGCTGTTTTTGTGGGGTTTAAATGTGGGGGAGTTGAGGGTCTATTTGACATGAATTTCGGGTGATACTTCGGCCACCCCTGTCGCCGGCAGTAGCGCTGGCGACGTGCATGAAGAAGTAGAACAGTGCAGCCATTTAAAATGGCTGCTGTTCCTCAAGGAAAGGTGACGGGCCAAGCCCGTCCCTTCCTTTTCCTTTTAATCAATTAACACGGATGGGCCTTGGCTTAAGCCAAGCCCATCCGTTCCCATTTCCTTTCTTTTATGCATGGCCCATCAATCATATAAATTAAAACTTGAGCTTGGCTTAGGCTAAGCCCATTTTTTAATGTCCAAAATTCGAATGTGGGACCCACTCATTTTTCCGTGAAAATTGTAAAAATATTCGTATGCTTTGATAACGTATTAAAATTAATTAAAATTCTTGTATGCATTGCTAATGTGTTTAAAATGAATAAAAATGTTCATATGTTTATTTTTGTGTTCAAAATGAGGAAAAATGTTCATATACTTTTAATTAATATTTAAATTGCATGAAAAACTTGTATGACTAAATGATGTGTTAATGCCATGCTTAATTAAATGTTTGTATGATAATAATGATTATGCCATGTTTAATTATTTATGTGCTCGTATGAAATAAATTGCTACTTGTTTATCGTGTTTTATTATTTATTCGTCAAATTAAACAAATATTGCATGCGCTCTTTATTATTTATTTATTTTCAAACCTTCGCTAACACTCTCGCTTTGTAGGTTAAACATTAAACCTTTGCACAAAAGTACGTTTTACCTTTCTTTTATTTAATTTAAATAATTTCCGTAAAAGTTATTTGCATACGTATCATCCCGAGTTAGGAATCCAAGAATAGGCCTAAGCCCGACCCATTAGAATTGTAGGCATTATTTCCATGCATTCGTATACAATAATTAATCGTCAATTACTTTTAATTGCATAAATGAGGTAATAATTAATTGCTAAACTTGTTGTAATAATTAATTACCCATTTTCACTTGTTGTAATAATTAATTACCCCTTTTCACTTGTTGTAATAATTAGTATTTCACTTGTTGTAATAATTAGTTAGATAGTTATTCCGACCTCCAATTTGTAATAATTAGATAAATAGTTATTATTTTGGATTATGGTTGGTAATAATTAGCTAAAGTAGTTAAATTGTGTGTTTGTATACCTAAAGTATTTATGTCAATTGTCGTCGATCGGGGTTCGTCCAAAAGGTAAGATTACCTTAAACGTTTCCTTGTATGTTCACACGAAGGTCCAAAGCCTTAACCTTAGCGTATACATGACCACTTAGGAAACGCTAGAACCACCAAATCGTATGCATGACATATAGAATTGTTAGCAATTAAAATCAACCCACATGCCTACATGTTTACGTCATTCACATTTAATTACCATAAGATTAATTATTTTCTTGTTAAGTGATACACATGATGGCTCCAAAGGCCATACCAACCTATGTGCATTCATAAAAATGTACTTTGCTAGTTTCAACCATGATAGATCACGTAGTAACTAAGTCATGCATGGCTCGATGAAAAGGGGGGAACGTCCGCTCTAGCATAGAGACAAAATGGTAACCCCATCCCTCTGACCCAAACGGAAATAACATGTCCCTACGAAAAATGCTAAGATGTAACGTCACCTTTGAGGGCCAAATCACGTCAAAAATGTTTAAATGATTGGAAAGTGTCCCCATTCGGTAAGAGAACTCTGTTGACATGATTCAATCATTGGCCTATGTAAATGATTGGAAAGTGACTTGAGTTCGTGGGAAGAAGAGGTTGACATGCTTCGATCTTTAAACAAATCTTTGTATATCAAAACTGTTTTCAAACACCTTTTTACCGGTAACCTTTTAAGGATGTGACTTGGGTGCCTAACACCTTCCCAAGTCCATAATACGACCTCGAACCATCGTTCTTTGGTTTAGACCATTGTGCCTTAGTTTTTACTTTTTTATGTCATGACGCTTAGGTTCTCTAAACCTTAGAAAATTAGGGTGGCGACTTCATTGTATTATGCGAAGTATCCATTTATGCTTAGCATCCGTCCCAAACCTTAAACTCGTTTTCAACGAAAAAGGGGGTGCGACAGTTTGGCAACTTCACTGGGGACTAGTAGGGTCGAAGCCGGTTTTATGGTGTTTGCTTTTTTATTATTATTTACTTGCTTTAAATAAATTATTTTCGTGATTATACTCTTGGCTTTAATAAATTGCTCATTTGCATCTCACGCATAAATGCCTATCGCCGGCCATAAACACCAAATAGGATTAGGATTGGTAGTAGTGAAGTCCTGGGGCCCACGCCTTGGTAAGCTTTCATGAACCCTAACTCGAATGTTGAACCCTTAAATGGATTGAGCGCACAGAATCCTTGTCATGATTCGGTCAACGCTCTCGTATCCGTTTATAGGGGACCCCTTTCAGGGTAACATTCGGGAACTTTTCAGCCAGTTAGAAATAAGTTGGAGTCACCCCAGCATGTGCATCATATTCGTGCACTTATTTCATGTTTATGTGTTGCAGTTTTACCTTATACTTGTTTGTTCCTCGTGTTGTATTTTTTTTTTCGCTAACGCAATATTTTTTTCTTTTCTCGTAAAACAGCCCCACTTTACTTATTCACTCAAATGGCAACACCAACGATGCTTTCACTTAGTACTTTTGGGATCTCAAGCTACAACGACCAGTTAGAACAGGGTGACATGTTAAAGACCGGTTTCGTTCCTGATATCACCACTAGGGCCAGACTAGAGGTAGTAGAGTTTGACATGACTAGAATCAGGGAACTAAGGAACAATTTGACTGCAAAAGAAGAATCACAATTTGGGTGTATTTATGGGAGAATTCTGACACTAGTGGATATAAAGATTGATTGGGGTTGCATCCGGGCAGCCCTGAAATTCTGGGACCCCTACTACCGATGTTTTTCTTTCAGCGAAGGTTTAGATCTGACTCCCACGCTGGAAGAATACGCCGCGTTGATGTGCTTCACTCCTCCAATATCGGCCATATACCGGAATGTCCGTTGTGAGTCTCCTAGCATCAAGATAAGACCCGACAAATGGCTAGGGATCACAACTCGCTTGAAAGACGAGGAGTACGTTTGGTGCTGGCCGGACATCGCAAAGAAATTTTTCTCATCTCAAGGGGATAGACGTTTGAGAATCTTGGCTTTTGTCGTAGTGGGGTTCATCTTGTTCCCTAAGGCGAAATACTACATCGACTTCGAAGCAGCAAACGTCTTCTACGAGATGGACACAAATGTCGTCAATCCCACAACGGTCATTCTCGCGGAAACCTTCCTTTCCTTGGATTCTTACAGAAGGAAAGGGAAGGGAAAGCTTACTTGCTGTGCACAACTGCTGACAATCTGGTTGATGAGTCACTTTAAGCAGACACCAGATCAATCCCTATTCTCCCCAAAATACTTAGGGTCGAAACCCTTTGGTCAAAGTCATCAGAGCCATGGCTGAAAACCGATGGCAGATGGAAGATAAGGACGTTTGGGTTGGTAGGTTTTTGGACCTCTCTGAAGAGGATTTCAGCCGACATGCTAAGTGGTTGCGAGCTGCCAACCCTATAGTAAGCTGCGGAGGTTTTTTTGGGTCCCTTTGATTGGGGCGCGAGGGTGCGTGCCTTATTGTCCCGCTCTTGTCTTAGGACAATTTTGCATCATACAAATAATTCCCACCACCTTCGGCATGATGGAATCCGAGCTACCACACACGCCAGAATCTCGGGCTTCTAGTCAAGCGGCACTCGAATGGGAGAGGCCCTTTTGCCTCGCAGGATATGTTATCCCCACCCAACCAACCCAGGAATATCTACAGTGGAGGAGCAACCGAATTAACGGCATGATCTTGCCTCATCCAGTGAATAGAAGGCCCATAGAGGCGGAAGGAGAATCTCACATTGGGGGAGAGGTCAGTTATGTGGTGCACACCCAATTGTTGGAACAATTGCGGATGGTAAGGGAAGAACAGGATCAAGTGGCGCAAGAAAGAGAGAATTTTGCAACCAAGCAGATGGACCTAGAGCTTGAGGTGCACGGGCTAGAAAGGCGCAACAGAGATGACCTCCGCATACTCAGGGCAAGTCAGAAGTTGGCATTCGATGACTTCAAGGATCGCTTGGATAGTGAAACCCGCAAAAAGGAGGCGTCGAGCGCCATAATCAAGGAAAAAGATTCGATGATGAAGATTTTGACCACTCACGCCAATGAGAAAGACAAGGAAAATCGAGCATTACGAGCACGAGTGGCAGCTTTGGAAGCTAAAGTAATGATGCAAAAGGGAGAGCTCGCGTCGTGGAACTTTTTTTGTAACGAGCAAGTGGATCCGGACTTTCAAGGTTGATGCCTCCGAAAGAAAGAGCATGCGCCAGACACTCCGAAGTTTTGCTTTTTGCCCAATGTAATTTCTAGACTTTGTCTACTTGTTTTTAGATGAATCCAGATAGTTGATCCAACATATGTTAGTTGTGTTCTTTTTGGAAAAAAATCAGCAATGACAAAGCTTGTAAGTTATTCGGATAAATTAGGGGAGTTTTTTTTATTATTACAAAAGATGTCAAAGGACCGCTACTCCCGAAGGTACGACCCTCCTCTAAATGAAACCCCAAAGCCCAAAGACACAATGTGAAAGACTAACCTTGAAAGAAAAAAAACACACGCACGCTCACAAAAAAAATTCGGAACGCAAAAGGTAGCTATTTTGGCTTCAGCTGCACACTCTTTTGTCTCGGCCAATATGAATACGTTTGGCCCCAAATTTTCACTCAACCGAAACACGAAAAACGTTCATAACACATAAGACTCCACCCTTACCAAATTTCATAATTTTCGGAACAGCACATCTCTCACGAAAAAATTCGAAACGCAAGGGCAGCTGCTACTCGGTCCCAGCTGCGCGATCTTTTGTCTTGGCCAAAACGGATATGATTGGCTCGGAGTTTCCGCTCAGACAAAACATGAAAGATTTTCCCAACATGTTGAAGTTTAACTCTGAAAACTTTCATGAAGTTCTGGGCGACCAATCTTTCACAAAAAAATTTCTAAGCGCAAGGACAGTCGTTTCTTCTCGGTCATAGCTGCGCGTTCTTTTGTTCTGGCCAACATCAACACAATCGGCCAAGAATTTCCACTTGGCCAAAACACAAAAGATGTTAAAAACACCTTAAAGAGTTTCCATATGAAAAATGGAATTTTTCCGAGCAGCACATCGCTCACAAATAATTCGGGAATAAGGAGGACAGTTTTCTCGGTCTCAGCCGCGCGATCTTTTTTCTCAGCTAATATCAATACGATGGGCTCAGAATTTCCTTTCGACCGAAATATGAAAGATGTTCCCAACATACTGAAATTCACCCACACCAAATTTCAGAGCATTCGGGACGACACATATCTCGGAAATAATTTAGGCGTAAGGATAAGTACTCCACTCGGTCTCAGCCGCGCGTTCTTTTGTTTTGATCAATACGGATACAATGGCTCAGAATTTCCACTCGGCCAAAACATGAAAGATGTTCACGGAACATTGAAGATTTCCCTCACCAAAAATGGGATTCTTCCGAGCTGCCCATCTCTCGCAGATAATTTGGACGTAAGGATGACAGTTTTCTCGGTCTCAGCCGCGCGATCTTCTACCCGGGCCAATATGGATACGATGAAATTCAGAATTACAGCTCGGCCAAAACATGAAAGTTATCGATAATAGATTGAAGTATGCTCATGCCAAAAATCAACCTTTTTGGGCGACGGATTTAGAGATTTTCCGAGCATGATAAACATTAGCTACTCGCGCCATTTGGCTTCAAGGGTTTCCATTGATAGCATCCAAGATCACGTCGCGTCGTTGGAATGAATAAAAGCTTCCTGTATATCTTCACCAAAGTATCATCTTCTCGTCCATCCTCAAAGTATCAAGTGAAAGTGTGGCCGGAAGAGTGAATAAGCAGTGTGGAGGCCTCGGGATCACATCACCGATACTAACCCTTTTATTGCCTTTTTTTCATTTTTTCAGGTTAACGATAGCTCCTCAAAGAAAAACTACTCCCCCTAGGCTCCCCGTGACTAGACTTCAAGCGCGAAAAATGGCTGAACAAGCGAAGATAGAAGAGAGATTGGCTGCTAGAATAGCGGAGTTAGAAGAGCAGGTCAGGGTTACTACAGAGAGGGCCGCTCAGGCTGAAAAAGAGCGTGATGAAGCCACCTCAGAGTTCCCACCCGGTTTTGATCCTACTCAGATGATGGGACCTTCTTCATCCACCATAGTTGGACCTTCGGTACCCCAGTCATTCTCAGGGCCCACGGGTCAATGGTAGTGGAAAAGTCCGTTCGTCAGACCTATCACCACAAATCCTGTAGTCAACACAGGTGAAGAAGCTACTACAGCATTCCTTAGTCAACCTCACCTTGGACCCTGGTAAAACTCAGATTCATCAGGAATCCCAAAGCCGTTGCCCTCCTCGAAGCCACTCTACTCAAGCCACAATTCCCGATCCTTCGAGAGTTTGGCCTCCTTTTGTCCATCCGATGCAACCACCATTCGCGACGGAACCACTGCCACCCATTGGTTCAAGCGCTGTCATTACGGAGAAACCAAACATCGATAGATTGAGCCTGCTAGAAGAAAGGCTCAAAACCATTGAAGGAACTGACCCCTTTGACCCCATGGGTCCCGCCGACATGTGCATGGTCCCAGGAATCGTAATGCCTCCGAAATACAAGATTCTAGATTTTGCGAAGTACACTAGGGTCGAGTGCCCAAGAACTCACCTCAAAGCCTATTGTAACAAAATGGCAGATACATAATGAACCTCTGTTGATCCATCTGTTCAGGGAAAGCTTAGCCAAGCATGCATTAACTTGGTACATGGGCCTAGACAGAGCCAAGATCATGACTTGGAGGGATCTATCGGATGCTTTCTTCAAACAATATAAATTCAACATGGAGGTAGCACCGGACCGCTCCGACCTCCAAAACCTAGAGAAGAAAATGGACGAATCAGTAAAAGCATACGCCCAAAGATGGAGGGAGCTAGCGGCTAGAATTTCTCCACCTTTAAACGACAAAGAGCTCATAGCCATCTTCGTAAACACCTTCAAAGTCCCTTATTACACCTACCTCATCTCCAACCCATCGAACAACTTCTCCGACATGGTCTTAATCGCGGAAAGAGTCGAGCAAGGAATTAAGTCCAGAAAAATTACAGTTTCCGCACCAGAACCAGCGCCCAAGAAAGCACCTCCCACGGGAAAGGATGTTAGCTTGGTTTCTCCCCAACATAGTTACGATCAACCTTTCCCGTCACCTCCACCACAAATGCTACGACCCGCACCCTATAACCCACCAAAAAATCTGAACAACCAGAATAACCAAAGCGACCGCTGGAATCAGGAGCCGTTGCCGCCCCTTCCCGTTCCTTTGGGAGAAATCTACAAGCATCTTTTGACGGCCGGGCAGATTACGCCAATCCCAGCCCAACCTCAACGACCTCCCTACCCAAAGTGGTATGATCCCAACGCTAGATGTGAGTACCATGCCAGAGTTCAGGGCCACACAGTAGATAATTGTCGTGCCTTTAAAGCAAAGATTGGCCACTTGCTTAGGAGCGGCCAAATATCTTTCGAAGGGTTAGCCCGAGGGCCTAACACCACCATCAACCCTATTCCAAATCATGCTCTGGGTAGCGGAAGGATGATATAGGGCTCGACCGTTTTCGTGAAGAAGTCTAGGGGGCCCTCTGCGTGATTGGACCGCCATCACACTTCTTGATGTCCACTTGTAAATATAAATACATGTTTTGTTGTCTTTTATAGGAACTTGCGTTCCCCTTCGGTTAAAAAGATTTAAAAAAAAAAAAAAAACAACACAACAAATAAAAAATATATATTCATGTCTTGTTGTCTTTTATAGGAACTTGCGTTCCCCTTCGGTTAAAATATATATATATATATATATATATATATATATAATGATAAAAACCAAAAAAATGATGAAATGAATGATGAGAACCTTTTGAAAAAAAAAACTTACGTAGCAAATCTTTTAAGGGAAGTGTGGTATCGGCCGCACCTAGGAGTAGTTAGGGTCATAAGAACCACGTTTTGACTAACCCTATTAACCTAATGCTAAGTTTTATAGGTACAAAGATAGGTGTATGCGTTCACGCATATTCCAACAGAACACTACTCAAGAACTTAATGGCTATTCTTCAAGATGCTATGATGAAACCATCAGAAAGGTCGACGACTAAACTTGGGCGAAGCGGTTCACACTCCTAATTCCGTCAATCTTGATCACATACGCGAAAAGAAGCTTCACCATAGTCGAGCCTTCGACTTTAAACAAGGGTGCTTCGTGGGAGGCAACCCACGTGTTCTTTTCGATATTTCTATTTTTAGTTAATTTTAAAATTCAACATCTTAGGATACTCTTTCCCTATGAATTTACTATTTAATTGTCTCTTCAATTCAGGTGCAACGAGGCTTGTAAACTCGGGGGCAAGTGAATGAAGTAACGACCAAAGGAAGGCGTTGAAAAATGTCAAAGCTCATTTTTCAAGGGAGTTGTCCTTTGTGTTTACAATTTCCCCCTTTCGCAATTTACGCTTCTGTGATTTATGTTTTCACAATTTTCATTTTCGGAATTTTACATTTTCAGGTGCAACGAGACTTGTAAACTCGGGGGCAAGTGAATGAAGTAACGACCAAAGGAAGGCGTTGAAAAATGTCAAAGCTCATTTTTCAAGGGAGTTGTCCTTTGTGTTTACAATTTCCCCCTTTCGCAATTTACGCTTCTGTGATTTATGTTTTCACAATTTTCATTTTTGGAATTTTACATTTTCAGGTGCAACGAGACTTGTAAACTCGGGGGCAAGTGAATGAAGTAACGACCAAAGGAAGGCGTTGAAAAATGTCAAAGCTCATTTTTCAAGGGAGTTGTCCTTTGTGTTTACAATTTCCCCCTTCCGCAATTTACGCTTCTATGATTTATGTTTTCACAATTTTCATTCTCGGAATTTTACATTTTCAGGTGCAATGAGACTTGTAAACTTGGGGGCAAGCGAATGAAGTGACGACCGAAGAAAGGCGTTGAAAAATGTCAAAGCTCATTTTTCAAGGGAGTTGTCCTTTACATTTACAAATTCCCCTTCTGCAATCTATGTTTTTGCAATTTACATTTCTGCAATTTTGCATTTCAGGTACAACAAGACTTGTGAACTTGGGGGCAAGCAGGTGAAGTGACGACCAAAAGAAGGTGTCAAAAAACGTCCAAGCTCATTTTTCAGGGAAGTTATCCTTTTACATTTTTACAATTTCCGTTTCCGCAATTTACGTTTCCGTAATTTATGTTTTCGCAATTTACATTTCCGCAATTTACATTGTCCATGATTATAGAAATTTCTATGATTGACATTGTTACAAATATGCGCGTGTAACGCGTAGGTTTCTAAAAAAAATGTTACTTGGGCTAAAAAAAAGGAAAACAAAAACATCACACGTTTTCTGAACGTTTTAAGTCAAAGCATTCATCATTTTGCGTTCATTGGAAATTATATAAGCATACATGATCTTGTCTGTTAGCTCTTATATCCATGACATGTTTAGATGTAAGCAGTCACAAAACATATCCCTGTGAGTACTTTGGGCCTTCACGCCTCATTTCTTTCCTGAGTGTAAATGCTAAACTAGGTGCTAGTTAGATTTGCATAATATCCAGGGTACATGAACTGTCAGACATGGGATAGCGGTAAGATGACATTGGATTTTGAATTTGCTTTTCTTCCACATTTTCATTTTTACTTTTTGCCCTCAAACACATATTTTGTACACCATGCACAACTCTATTAAACACCCAAAAGCCTTTTAACCATGTGAGTTAGTGCTCGACTGGGACCGCTAAACTGGAGTTGAAGTTACACATCAAGCAAGGGAATGACAAGGGAGCCCTTAGAGGATCACTGACCAATCAACGTCGGAAGAAGGCCAAATAAAACAAGACTTGGAGGCTTCTGCCAAAGACAGAGAGGATGATAGACCAAACAAGAGATTGTACTTGCTTTGCTTGTAAAAAAAAATAAAAGGAAGAAAAAAAAAAGAGAAAAAAAAAGGAAAAAAAAGAGAAAAAAAATAAGAAAAAAAAAAGAGAGAAGGAAAAATAAAAGAAAAAAAGAAAAAAGAAAAAAAGAGAAGATCAAAAGAATCGAAATCAAAAGGAGAGTGTTCAAAGGAACACAAAACAACAGAAGAAGCAAGCACATACTAAAAAACTGTCAAACATCAACAGCAAAATGATCTCAAAAGGAAAGGAGATCATTCCCTGCAAATATCGCAGAACTGGGGCACAGTGCCCTCCAAACAATCGAGAAGAAACATCCCCAACAAAAGAAGAAGAACTCGTATACGTTGCTCTTCGCCGCAATCAAATCGTCGAAACATCGTTCACCATAAATTGCCCTTATCACAATCAGTCGTCGAGCACAAAGCTCATTAAAACCTTTCGCCAAAAAACACAACACTTTATTCTACAAATTCTGCTTTTTTCCTCCCTCGCAAAGTCCTTTCGATTATTAGCAGGCCCATGCATGTACATCTTCATTTGAAGTCTATTCACTCGGATTGACATTGCAAATTTAATTTTTGTGCTATGTTTATTGCATTTTTTAGGAGTGTAAACACAGCCTTGTTTTCTGAGCGTGAGCGCAAACACTAATATCTGGTGAGGATTGCTTACAGCTACATGTCATGGGAAAGTCTTGTTCTTGAGGTCGTTATTTCCTGAACAAGACGCGGACGTTATCCAGACTTGAATCAATCATGTTTATATAACGAAATTTGAACGCATTTTTTCTCTCTCAAAAAATAAAACTTGAATTGATTTTCTCTTAAACAAAGAGGTCATTTTCGTTCCCAAAAGAGACTTGGGGGCAAGCCATGGGTTAAATATCGGAATATTTGATAGTTCTCGCATAGGTCATTTGCTCTCTCTTTTTCCATCGGTTGCTGCTTCGCATTTGCTTCCTCCTTATTTGCAGAACACAGATATGGAAGTCAACTTCGACAAAATTTCACAAATTGGGTCTTCGATGAAGGAATCGTTGTAAAGCCCTCACCTTGGATTTTCATTAAAATCCAATCAACAAACGAATGGAGAACGTTGCCACTCCTCAACCAGGGGTCTTCGATAAAGAAATCGTTGTAAAACCTTCATCGTCTTGGATTTTCGGCAAAATCTAATCAACAATACCACTCCCAAACAACTTCGTGCGGCGGGTCACGCTCCCTCACGGTCAACTCCACAAACGCAGCGGCTCTCAACCACTCGACAAACGCATTGGCTTTCAACCACTCGACAACGCAGCGACTTTCAACCACTCGACAATGCAGCGGCTTTCAACCACTCGACAACGCATTGGCTTTCAACCACTCGACAACGCAGCGGCTTTCAACCACTCGACAACGCATTGGCTTTCAACCACTCGACAACGCAGTGGCTTTCAACCACTCGACAACGCAGCGGCTTTCAACCACTCGACAACGCAGCGGCTTTCAACCACTCGACAACGCATTGGCTTTCAACCACTTGACAACGCAGCGGCTTTCAACCACTCGACAACGCAGCGGCTTTCAACCACTCGACAACGCATTGGCTTTCAACCACTCGATAACGCAGCGGCTTTCAACCACTCGACAACGCATTGGCTTTCAACCACTCGACAATGCAGCGGCTTTCAACCACTCGACAACGCATTAGCTTTCAACCACTCGACAACGCATTGGCTTTCAACCACTCGACAACGCAGCGACTTTCAACCACTCGACAACGCATTGGCTTTCAACCACTCAACAAACGCAGCGACTTTCAACCACTCGACAAACGCAGCGGCTTCCAACCACTCGACAATGCAGTGGCTTTCAACCACTCGACAAACGCATTGGCTTTCAACCACTCGACAAATGCAATGGCTTCCAACCATTCAACAATGCAGCGGCTTCCAACCACTCGCCATCTTCCCCACTTTTTGTAACACTTCCCTCAATATCCGACCAAAGGTACATTGCTTTGAACCAAAGGTGCGTCCCAACTCTCATTTACAAAATTCTGTCATTTAAATTCATGTCTAATTACTACTCCTCCTTGAGTGACTATACCTTTCAATTCATGTCATATAAATTCATGTCTAATTACTACTCCTCCTTGAGCGACTATATCTTTCAATTCCTGTCTTTGAAATCAAGTCACAACCAAAATCTCCTCCTTGAATGACTACCTTTTTGCCAACTAAAATCTCCTCCTTGAGCGACTACATTTCTGCATAATCTCCTCTTTGAGCAACCATGTCCTTACATAATTCTACATTTCTGCATAATTATTACTCCTCCTTGAGCGACATCGTTTACCTTTTCGCAATGCATTTCCCAAAACGGTGGTAGTACTTGGGGCAACCATCTTTACTGCTTATCAAAAATTTCAGTTACACTGTATTTTTGATCAGACAGTAAAGAGGGGGCAACTGTTGCTACCCGATTTTGGATTTTTCTCGTCACAATTTTACGTATCTTTACGTTTACCACATTTAATAGCTCGTCTAAGTCAAATTTCTGTCGATTCTTGGTCCTAAGCTAATTTGTTTAAATATTCCATGTCATTTCGGGCCTTTTTAGTTTTTCGTACTTTCGACTGTCTTCACGCAAACTTTTCTCGGTCCCGAGTAAGTTTTCTCGGACCGTGGGTCGGACGCGTAATTTCTTTAATTGATAATTACGTACTATTTTTCTCTTTCATGCCACCGCGTTCAGTTTCGTTCGATTTTTGTCGTCAGGATATTTATTTTGTGCACAAACGTTTTGACACTTCCGAAAGAGAAAATAAACACGTTAAATCAACTTTCGCATTTCTCCACTGTATATTAGTTTTCTTGTCTTATTTTTCTGCATGTCGTGGTTTCCTCGGCTCGGATTTATTTTCACTTTCGTACGAATTCGCTCGCACGAAAATATCCCATTCGTGTCCAATTTCATGCATTAATGACAATTAATGCATGAAATATCCAAATTGCCTCTCCTTTCTTCCCAACTAGCTCACAGACTCTACTGTGATCATCACAAAACCTCCCATCAGTGATCCAAGGCCATACAAACCCAAACTTGGCCTCCACTCCGGCCACTGTTCACCTTTCCACCTTTCCCGACCATTTGCAGCCAAGCCTTTGCCTCCAAACCGACTCCACTTCCCTCTATAAATAGCAAGCAATTATCAACAAAGAAAGGGCACCAAAATCTCCACTGAATCTCCATTTCTTGCTCATCCTTCTTGGACCAATTCTCTCTTGGACAGTAAGTGAGCTATCTCTCTCTAAAACTCTCTTTAATTTTTGTTTTTGCATGTATGGTGTAAATAAATTTCTTAAACTTGACTCACATGCTTAGTTTATATGCTAATTACATTTCCCTTGCCTCAATTTAATTGCTTGCTTGCTCTAGCTAATTAATCACAAAAATGCATGTTAAATAGCTAAATATTCCATAGGAAAATTGGCCACTGTTTTGTCCAAATTTAATTTTTTGTTTTCGTGGGGTTTAAATGTGGGGGAGTTGAGGGTCTGTTTGACATGAATTTCGGGTGATTTGGTGGCCGGAGTGGCCACCCCTGTCGCCGACAGTAGCGCCGGCGACGTGTATGAAGAAGAAGAACAGTGTAGCCATTTAAAATGGTTGTTGTTCCTCAAGGAAAGGTGACGGGCCAAGCCCGTCGCTTCCTTTTCCTTTTAATCAATTAACACGGATGGGCCTTGGCTTAAGCCAAGCCCATCCGTTCCTATTTCCTTTCTTTTATGCATGGCCCATCAATCATATAAATTAAAACTTGGGTTTGGCTTAGGCCAAGCCCATTTTTTAATGTCCAAAATTCGAATGTGGGTGATTGATGGTTTATTTTCAATGTTTTATCTTCTCTTTTATTATTAATTGAGATGATAATTATGCTACTTTGAGCTTGTTTCCTTCCTATTTTGCTTTTCAGGGTTAATAATCGTTAATTGAGGAAAAGGAACGAAAAGCCTGAATATCAGAGCCAAAAACAAACATTCAGTGTTGGAATTTTGATTTCAGCCTACTACCTTCCGAGTTTGGTCTCTTCGTCCCAGGGCCACTTCACCATTTTGCCGAAATCAGCTCTTCTCGAGGCCTTGACATGAAGCGACCTGTCAGAGTTCCAGCCTGGACAGCACTGGGCGTATTTTTGTATTTAATTTGTGAGTGCTGGTTCAGCCAGCCTGGAACCTGGAGGACTTGTGCACGAGTGTTAGTGCTTGGATTCCCTCTTCCACCTTGCAGAAGCACCAAGGGGACATCAATGGAAGAATGATAGAAACATTCCCCTTGTATTATTCAAAGAATATTCTCTCCAAAAGCGATGTAGTGCCCAGCACCAGCCTGGTATGGCAGCACATGCTGCAATTATTTTATGGTGAAGGCTGGACCTTTGAAGTCTATCAGAGGAGAAGAAGAATGGCTATTAATAGAAGAACAGAGCTTAAGGAAAGGGGGGGGGGGGGGTTCGAAGAGAGAAAAATCAGCACTTCTCATATTTTTCCAGTTTTATTTCCAGCTTTGCTTTGTAATTTTCGGATTTAAACTTATTTTGCTATTTTGATTATGTATTGTAGCTAAGCACTCGGTTCCTGGTAGGGATCAAGAGATTGGCTGGTATGTTGCTTGTGAGACTTATTTGAACTTAATAGAAATGAATTTCATATTTCTCTCCTTTTTGTTTTAACTTTAAACTTGTCTTTGTTAATTTTTGAGCTTGATCAACTTGAATTTAATCTGGACAAGTGCAGTCAGTTCTCTTGTGATTAAATCACTCTTAGAGAACAGTAGTAGACGATTTCAGCAGGGTAAAAGGGCATTTACTTGGTCTGAGCCGATAGAAGGAATTGAACTAGACTACCCTCCCATCTCAAGGTCTTGAGAAGGGCCGACCTGGGTGACAGCTGGGTTTGCTGCCAGACTTGACCAGACCTTAGGATGATGAATAATTCCCGATGTCTAGAAGAAGGATCTCACTGATTTTATCAATCTCTTGAGTTTTTCCCGTAAGCTTTCTGATTCCTTTGTTGAAGGCTCCGCATGGCCAAGCAAAGTGGCGGATTAGAATCTCAGGATTAGCTTAGGAAGGTTAGGGTGTTTTAATGGAAGTGATTCTTTTAAACTCACTTTTGAAGCGAGATTTGGGAAATCTTAGTGTGAACTGATTTCCGCAACTTCTTCTATGAAAACCATTTCGAAAATGTATTTTGTCAATGATCAACAACTTGCCATTGCCATCTCGTAATGATCTCTACCTGGAATTCTTTCTCATCAGTAATTCTCTCCATTTTATAACTGTTTTATTGCATACAACTGTCACTATTTTTACTGTATTTCCGTTTAATCATAACTTCACCACAAAAACTTGGTTTTATACTTGGTTATTTGCAGGAACAACAAGAGTTAAACAAGCTTGTCCTTGTGGGATCGATCCTCTCACCACTATCTGCATTAATTTGTAGCATAGCACTGAGTTGTATATTTATTTTATGCGGGACATGCGACATGCCCGTCAGTGGGACCCACTCATTTTTTCGTGAAAATTGTAAAAATATTCGTATGCTTTGATAACGTATTCAAATTAATTAAAATGCTTGTATGCATTGCTAATGTGTTTAAAATGAATAAAAATGTTCATATGTTTATTTTTGTGTTCAAAATGAGGAAAAATGTTCATATGCTTTTAATTAATATTTAAATTGCATGAAAAACTTGTATGACTAAATGATGTGTTTATGCCATGCTTAATTAAATGTTTGTATGATAATAATGATTATGCAATGTTTAATTATTTATGTGCTCGTATGAAATAAATTGCTACTTGTTTATCGTGTTTTATTATTTATTTGTCAAATTAAACAAATATTGCATGCGCTCTTTATTATTTATTTATTTTCAAACCTTCGCTAACACTCTCGCTTTGTAGGTTAAACATTAAACCTTTGCGTAAAAGTACGTTTTACCTTTCTTTTATTTAATTTAAATGATTTTCGTAAAAGTTATTTGCATACGTATCATCCCGAGTTAGGAATCCAAGAATAGGCCTAAGCCCGGCCCATTAGAATTGTAGGCATTATTTCCATGCATTCGTATACAATAATTAATCGTCAATTACTTTTAATTGCATAAATGAGGTAATAATTAATTGCTAAACTTGTTGTAATAATTAATTACCCATTTTCACTTGTTGTAATAATTAATTACCCCTTTTCACTTGTTGTAATAATTAGTATTTCTGATCGCGCGTCGAACACGTCAAATATAAGTGTATAATAGATAAGAAAAAGGGATAGAAATACAACTTATCACTTGTCCACAAGGAACTTGTAGATGGTGGTAAGAGGATCGTCCACAGAGACTTCGGGAGATTTGTAGTTCTTGGTTGACTTCCTCGTCACTGAATTTGGTTGGTTGATTCTGAAAGTTAAAACAAAAGCAAAAGCAATTAAATAGTTCAAAACAGTCTTGGTCAAAGGTTTGGCCAAGACAGGGGTCAAGATTGAAAACAGTAAAAAGAAGGTTCTCGGTAAGAGCATGAACGGGCTATGTTCTTATAATTCGATCACTGATTCAATGGTGTTCATCTCTATATTTGCTGTGCTGCTGTGGATAAGACAACGCCCAACTCAAGTTTACCCTCGGTTGTCAGTCAAGGCCCACGGTTGTCAATCGGGTCTGAGTTATTATTCATTTAACTGGGTCTCCCAAGCTAAAATCTGAATTGTCAGTTCTAAACTTGAACAAGGAAGTAAAGAAACCAGAAAATAAATAATTACAAAAATAGAGATTATTAAGAGTAATTAGATCTCACGAAATATAAGAAGCATAGCTCTCAAGCTCTTACCAAGAATGGTGATTAGCTAGATGTACTCATGAATGAATTATAAAAATACTTGCTTGCATAAAATAAAATAAATCCTTGGATTCAAAGAATTAAATCCAGGAGCAAAGTATATCAATGTCGAATTGGGGAAGAAGAAGAGAGCGTAGCGTTTGGAAAAGAGGAGGACAAGTTCAGCTATAAGTAAGCTAAAACTCCTCTGTCCTTCTCCAACTCAATCTCCTAAATAATCTCCTAAATAATCTCCTAGATAATCTCCTAAATAATCTCCTAATAAATTATCCTGATTAGTTTTGAATAAAAATAGGAATTTAAAATATACAAAGATGGAAGGAGATCCTTGATAGGATTCTTAAATAAATATCTTCTTGATCCTTCTCTTTGTCACTGGACAGCTGTGATTTGCCAGCTCGCAAGGCCCAACGCTGCTGCTCAAGATTGCTCTTCCGTGACTGAGTCTTGGCCGCAGTCTTGGCCAAGACGATCTGGTGCGCGATACTTTGAATGCAAAGGAGTCTTGGCCAAGCGCTAGGCCAAGACTCGGGAAAACAGCTTCAGCTCTTAAAAAATTAGATTCTTCATAAATTACCTCCAGACCAGAACTGGTAAAAGCATGGAAAATACAAGGGGAAATCAGTAGCTTTACTACCCAAATAACTAGTAAATGGACAGTAAAAATATGATGAAATGCAATGTAATCAATTTCACTTGTTGTAATAATTAGTTAGATAGTTATTCCGACCTCCAATTTGTAATAATTAGATAAATAGTTATTATTTTGGATTGTGGTTGGTAATAATTAGCTAAAGTAGTTAAATCGTGTATGTTTGTATACCTAAAGTATTTATGTCAATTGTCGTCGATCGGGGTTCGTCCAAAAGGTAAGATTACCTTAAACGTTTCCTTGTATGTTCACACGAAGGTCCAAAGCCTTAACCTTAGCGTATACATGACCACTTAGGAAACGCTAGAACCACCAAATCGTATGCATGACATATAGAATTGTTAGCAATTAAAATCAACCCACATGCCTACATGTTTACGTCATTCGCATTTAATTACCATGAGATTAATTGTTTTCTTGTTAAGTGATACGCATGATGGCTCCAAAGGCCATACCAAACTATGTGCATTCATAAAAATGTACTTTGCTAGTTTCAACCATGATAGATCACGTAGTAACTAAGTCATGCATGGCTCGATGAAAAGGGGGGAACGTCCGCTCTAGCATAGAGACAAAATGGTAACCCCATCCCTCTGACCCAAACGGAAATAACATGTCCCTACGAAAAATGCTAAGATGTAACGTCACCTTTGAGGGCCAAATCACGTCAAAAATGTTTAAATGATTAGAAAGTGTCCCCATTCGGTAAGCGAACTCTGTTGACATGATTCAATCATTGGCCTATGTAAATGATTGGAAAGTGACTTGAGTTCGTGGGAAGAAGAGGTTGGCATGCTTCGATCTTTAAACAAATCTTTGTATATCAAAACTGTTTTCAAACACCTTTTTACCGGTAACCTTTTAAGGATGTGACTTGGGTGCCTAACACCTTCCCAAGTCCATAATACGATCTCGAAGCATCGTTCTTTGGTTTAGACCATTGTGCCTTAGTTTTTACTTTTTTATGCCATGACGCTTAGGTTCCCTAAACCTTAGAAAATTAGGGTGGCGACTTCATTGTATTATGTGAAGCATCCATTTATGCTTAGCATCCGTCACAAACCTTAAACTCGTTTTCAACGAAAAAGGGGGTGCGACACTAAGGTACTTGGATTCTATAGCAACTTTGTAAATCAGGAGTTAAAACCTTTGTATCAATGATCAAATGTCATGAATCATATTACCTAACAAGTGTCTTTACTAGAATCTTCTTCCCAAATATTTGAACACACAATTCGGTCTTCTTAATTTTATTGTTTCATTGTTTCTAATTCTTAATTTAAGAACAAAAAACCCTCCACATTTTTACCTAAGTGTTAAATTCTGATTTTCAAAGATCTATAAAATTACACCATTTTTCCTGCGGACGAACCTCTTACTACTGTCTACAATTTTTATTGTAAATTGTGCTAAGTTGTATTTCATTTTTATTTTTTATGAGTTCGACACTCAATCATCCACATATGTAAAAGACAAATGAGTGAGAAAGAAGGAGTTGAGAGTTAGAAAACAATCATGCTTATTTCAAACTGTAACCTCACTCACTTATTATTCGCCTAATATTTTGATAGTTTATTATTAGAGGGTATGTAATGAATGTCAAAATGGAGATATACAAGTCTTTGTGTCAAGGAGTATTTGATGATAAGTTATCTCCTCGATGGTACCACTGATTGTTGACTTAATTAATCATCAGAACCTGCACAGGGGTTTTTCCAACATAAACACTTCAATGTCCAAGTCAGTACGTGGAAGTGTATGTATATATAGTGAATGATATATATGTTATTTTGTTTTATGCATTAAATGCGATTATAAAAATTTGATGTTTTTGGCAACGGAAAATCAGATATCTGGGTAATAAGTTCTAAAGAATGTAGCACTTTGAGGTCTTTAATTTGAGTGAACTTGAGATTTATAAGGAGTTACGAGGAGTTATGAAGGGTATCTCTAATCATGACTAGAATATAGGTATGACAAATTTGGTATATGACTGCTCATAGTCAGGGGATTAGATGTCTGGTTTGTCTAATCAGTTTAGGTATGTCATTCAATGCGCCTAACAAGTGGGGTTTGGGGTTAATTGCATGTATGATGGATGTTATCAGCATACTCTCATCATTGGCCTGTCCTGTTGTTACAATGGTCATAAAACGTTGAGGTCTCTTCGATATGGTAGCCTGTCGTTCAGGTCTCTTCGGTGATAGCTTGTCGTTGACACTAATTCTCGAGTGAATTGTCTTTATACACTTTGCGGGTAAGGAATTTCAGATAATGTTATTAATTTAAGAAATGTTGAAAAATAAAAGAAGAGGTTTCAACCAAAGGGATGAAAATTGCTTGTCATATAAAGGCTTGCTTAAAAAAAAAAAAAAAATAGAGAGAGTTTTACCGCACTTCAGATTTCTCTTCAGCTCGAATTTAGAGTAATCAGCATCTAATATGATAACTGAATTATCAAATAGTCTAAAAAAACAAGGAAAAAAATTGGAGAATTCGGCAGCAATTTGCTAGGTTCTTACATGGGGAAGTGCTGAATGTTGTTGAATGCCAAAAAGTGAGAGAGGGATTATAATGTTTGGAAGAGACTTTGTGTTGTGTGTTCTCATGAGAGAAAAATGAACTATAGTTCTGCATCCACTAATATCGTCAATTCGCCATGACCAATCCATGACGCGTATCTTTTAGAGGAATCGATTGACAGGTATAGATAGTGCATTTCACTTCAACACTAAAAAATATATTATAAATGTGTTAAGTGTTAATAAATTTATTACAATGTATAAATAAGATATCGGAATACTAAACTAGATCAGTATTGTAATCAAGACCGTTATATCTCATATCAATGGCAAAACTAAGGTGTTAATCGATACGGAATTGAGAACTTTGTGGGTAACATCAAAAGTTCTCGTAACGATAGGTACTACATGCAGATATGTTCATAAGGATTACCCATTTGAATGGTCCATCTTTCTATACCCGTGAAGTGGACACCTCTGTTTAGTAAACTGTTCAGTGATATGGAGAATCTTAATCACTAGCGTGGCACTTATTTTTTGGCTTGGAATTTTTTTAAATATTAATTAAAAAAAAGTGATAGGGATTTCTCCATGAAAAATAAGAATTGATGGGTGTTTTTCAATGAAACGTTGCCCCCCACCACGCAACTGCTTAGCTACAAGCTTCTCCATTACTGATTCCAATATAAAGATGCTCAACTTTGACATTTTCATTGAATTTAATATAAATCCAATTATGATAAGTTAATCTACTCTCTAATTCAAGAAATAAAGAAATGATAAGTTAATGTGAATCTCTCTTTTTCCTTTTACAACAATACATGTATCATAAATTTCACAGATATTTGTATTTTTTTATTTCAAATAAACCCGTATTTTAATATTTAAGAAAAAAATTAAAAATAAATTATTTGACATATTTATGGAACAAAATGTTTTATAAGGTAAATGAATAAAGATAAAAAAACTATATATGAAAGCCATGCTATTGAAAAAAGAAGATAAAAGTCAAGACTCAAGAGTTAGAACTTAGAAGTGAATAAAGATAAAAGCCCCCAGATCATACAACCAGAGCTCCAAATCATGTTATGCACATATGGGTCCTAACCCTACCTTAGTAATTCATTTCTTGTTATGAGAACCCCTACGCTTGTAAATCACGCTTCTACCGAACTCCGCACCAATACACGCACACACGCACAAGACGGCCACCCCTTTAAAAGTTGGTAAATAGAGAGAAAGAGGAGAGAGAAGTTTGAGAGGCTACATTTTCAAATTGCCAGTTTGGTGAGTAGAGGAAATGGGATGCACATCTTACACCAGAACTTTTAGGACATTTAATTACAATCAGTAGAAGAAAAGGGTTTACAATGAAGGTCAAAAAACCTCCTTCCCCTAAAAATTCAGAATCAGAAACAAACATCACAAAGGGGTGAAAACCCTCATTTTCCAAGATACAATCAAAACCCAACACCGCCAGTTCGATCGCAGCTGCTTTGATTGCATTTATTACATAATTTACATAACAACCTTTCAACAAATACCAGATAGTATATATATATATATAGATATATAACAAGAGTGCCTTAGTATGACCATGACCAAAATGCATGATCGTCAAAACTTGCAGGTGGATCGGAGTAGTTGTCGGCCTCTTCAAGCTTTGGAAAGACGTATGGAGGCAGTAAGCTCTTGCTTAAGTTATCTTCTTCATCTTGTGATAAGTCTGACTGGTCTGGTTCAACCTCAAATGCATATGAAGAATCACCAGCTTCTAAGAGGGATGAGTGAACCCCATCAGTGTAATGTGGGCTGTCTGAATCAAATATATCGCTCTTGGCCGAGCTAATTTCTTCCTGCTTACAGCCCACAATTGAAACTTTAGATACTTCAACCTCTGAAGTGGAATCACCTGTTGGCTTCTTCGGTGGTTCTTGAGACAACGTATCCTTATTGGACAGATCTGAGCTTCCCTTCCCCTTCTCTTTGAGCAGCAACTTGTCTGTGAGCAGATCAACCTGACGAAAAAGGTGTAATTAAAACGAGGGCATACTCAATATCAATGCTAAATACAAAATGCTACAATAACAAATCCATTTGCTTACCTCAGCTTTCAGTTTCTCTTTCTCTTTCAGGAGGTTGTCATAATCAGCCTGAAGGCTGTCGAAGCTAGATTGCAAGACATCGTAATCCCTTTCCAGCTGTTTTGTCTTCCACCTTGCTCGGCGGTTTTGAAACCAGATGGCAACCTGCCGGGGCTGCAGGCCAAGGTCCTTTGCGAGCTTGATTTTCCGTTCAGGTTCAAGCTTGTTATCGACGTCGAAACTTTTCTCAAGGAAATGAACTTGATCAACAGAAAGTCTTCTTTTCTTTTCAGGTTGATGAAAGTACTCATCCAGATCATCATCTCCAATCTCATCATGATCAAAAGTGCGGGAAAATGGCCTAGTAGATCCATTGACTTGACGAACATCCTCAAAGCTCATCATGGATCTCGAACCTAGATTATTGAAGAAACATTAAATTTTGAAGAAACAAAACAGCTACTAAATACAGAAATAAGCGCATACTTCACTGCCATTTACATATGCTGTTTGAGACCAGGGCAGGGCAGCCTTCCAAGGCAAAAAAATACAGAGCACCAAAGCATTGAAAGTACAAATCAAATGTCCAAAAAGGCACATGATTAAGATCAAATCAGAAATGAGACAGAAAATAAAAATGTTAAACTAGAACAAAAAAACAATTAAAAGTAGGGAACTGATAGTGTCTAACAAGTAACAAAGCACAGCAATCATGACAAAAATTTAACTTTTCCATCAGAAAGCATCATGTAGCTCATCAGATGTTTCAAAAGACGGTGGCTTTTCATGAAAAGAAAAGGTAATGGTTTGTACTAACTATTGCTATGGAATAAACTACGGCACAAAAACAACAAGAAAAGCAGAACAGCTTCACCAATTATAGCAAAAGATCAAAATTGCAGAAACAAACAAGCAATAAGGTGTGTACCAAGGAAAGAAGGGGACGACCCAGAAAGGAAAAAGGCACCAACAGGCTGAGAAGCGCCGCAATGACCTCGTTGGCTTGGATTCAAAGCAGACAAATTGGAACAGGAACCAGAACCTCCATAACTCGCCATTCTATTTTTCTCTTCTTTTTTCTAAACAAAAAAACAAAGTTACCAGCTTTCTACAGGTTTTTCTTCAAGATGACATCGGAACAGAACAGCCTTTGGTCAACCAATCAAATAGCCCAGACCCAGACCCAGATTCTAAGATGAATGATTTATCTGTCTGCTGTCTCTTTTGAACTGTTTCTTCTTCTTTTATGCACAGAATTTAAGATTTATGGCGAAAAAAACTGGTGATGATGATTTCTGTGATATGGGAAGTGTGGGAGCACCTTGAACAGCTACCCATCACTCAGAAGAGCAAAAATGTGTTTGCTTCAAGAGAAAAAGAAAAAAAAGAAAAAAAGAGGAATGGAAAAACAGGGATTTGATTGTTTTGTGTTCTTGAGGAGAACGAAAGCTTATATTTTGCAGCCGGAGCCGGAGTGGAGAAGCAGAAGCATGTGTCTTGAAGTGGGAAGGAACGAAGGGGAGAGGGGGAAAGATTCTTTCTATTTTTCTTCTGGAGACGCAAGAGTTTGATTGGGTTAATAAAGAGCAGGAGAGGAGAGTGATTCCTTTAGAAAGAAGGGGATGGGCATGGTGGTGGCGTTGTTTGTACTTCCAAAGATGCCCTTTTGCTAAAGAAAAGAGAGAGAGTAAAAGGTGGGAAAATTACCAAAAGAAAAAAGAATTTTCCTTAAATTTAAATATAATTTTTTTATGGAAAATAATTTCTAAGAAAGTTATCCCAGGTTAAGTTGATGATTGACGAACATAAAAATAATTACGCTATAATCACCACATTTTTTATTTGGAAAAAGAGAAGAAAAAATTTATTTTAGAATTCAAAACAAAATTTTGAAAACAAAACAATGTATTTAAAGGATTAATTTGCAAACTAGAGTTTTAAATTAGGGATTTTGACGAGTAAAGAAGGTGTTAGTCGTTAGGCCACAAAATATTGGATCAATCATTCCGAATAAAACTTGTTTTAGGGTGTGAAAGAAAATCAATTAAATTTTGAGATGAAAAATAATTTTGAGATATTTGATTTGATTTTTTTCTACAAAATAAGATTTATTTAATATCGAAAATGATTACAAGATCCAAAAGAGTACACAATAAAATAGTTCCGAAATGGGAAAAAAATGAGCTCGTAAATAATTTGGTTGAACTAGAGGCTTCTTATGTTACTTCCATAGAGAAATTTATACCAAACATAAAGTTTCAACAATCAATTTGAATAACTCATAATCTTAGCCTTTCCTTTCCTTTGTTGGCTAACTCAATAGAACAATGGAGATTTCAAGGTTAACTTTAAGTTGGTAAAGCAACTTGAGATACGATCATTCTTTCATAAAATTAAAAAGGAACCATTAAATTATGTCAAAGTTTCTTACGATAGTTTGAAACTCTACTCAGAACGACACTAATACGGCTTATGTTGGAAAGAAGGTTTAAAAATATATATTCTAAAGGTGATGCACACAAGATTCAATATGCATGAAAAAAAAGGTCATATTGAGTAGGGTTATGATGCATGACAATTATGATAATGTAAGTTTGAGATTCGGTTTGAGTAGATGATTCATCATCAAAGCAAGTTTTAAGTCAACAATCGGAGTGGAGCCACTCGAGTTTTAGTTGATGATTTATCCATATTTAATATAGCTCAATGGAATTATCCTATTGAGATACGAATCTTGAAGTGAAATAACCATCAAACCCAAGTGAATGAGATTAATTACTCAAGTGAATCGAAACCTTTCAAACTATTCTACTTGAATAATTCCACCAACAAGCTCGGATATACTGCTCAATTGATTCCTACCAAAGTCAAACTATCAATTGATGAATGCAACTAAGAATGAGTTCTAAGATGCCAGAGGGTTCACAACGGTTCTAGTTAAAACTCAACTAGCTTAAGTGATTAATTGAGTATTATGCATTTCTGTTTAGTTTTTTTTTGGGACAAAATTCATCCTTTGAGGGACTATGACTTCTTTTTATCCTCGCATGTTAGAAGTCTCGTTAAGCTCGACACACATATTATTTTTTCGATGTAAGCGAAGCCAAAATGACAAGAAAATCACATTAGTGCAATAACGGAATCACTTCTTCTGCACATTGTACAACAACACGTAGAAGAACGAGAGAGAAGGAAGGTAAACACATGCTCCAACAGAGCAAACACCTAGAGTTACTGCAAGACATAGAGAGGGAGAAGAGGGAGCGGTAAATAGTTGCTCTCACAGAGCAAAGTAAAGAGATGTGGTGGAGGAATAAATAAAAACTAACGAGAGCACACCTGGACCGCGCCCAATGATGAAAAAGGATGGAAAAAAAACTCAATCAGAGAATAATGCTTCTAAACAATTCTTGATCGTTAAAATAGTTCGCAAGTTTTGTTTCTGTTCGATTTAGTATTTTTCCACTTTCGAGTGGCCAAAAACATTCCAGAACCACTACTATGCTAATCTTTTGGCGTCTCCTTTGCACTCTTTCTATACATTTTCACTTCTTTTATTTCATTTTTAAAAGAAAGAAAAAAGTTTTTTTTTATTTTTATTCTAATAAAATTCGGACGACTACTATAAATATCATCGGAGTTTTGTTAGGTGAGGTATAATTGCAACACTAAGTCATTATTCACAAAAAAAAATGAATTAAGTAAAAAGTTCATAGAAATTCATAAACACATGAGATTGTAACTCAAATAATTAGTGCGTATCGTTGTTATCACGAAAGTCGAGGTTTCAATTTTTAGTATTATAATAATAATTAATAATATAATTTATTTATTTTAAAAAAATGCAACTGGAACAAACAATAGGATCTGGTCTCATTAGATGGAATTCACCTTCTGTATATAACCCACATTATATCTCATTTCTTGAGCTCACGGAAGCATCAATACCCATAAATTTTTTATTATTTTTATATTAATATTTCATTTTCACCTTTTAAAAATTTCTAAATTTTCATAAAAATCCTTTAAGTTTTATTCTTCTATATTAAACCTTCATATTTACCCCCTCAAAAAAAAACCTACCTTTTAAAAAATACTACTCCCTCCGGTCTCGATAAAATGTCGTTTTAGCTTTTGCTTTTACTGTTTCGGCACGTATCTTAAAACGGCCGGCAGACGACCTATTTGAGACAATTTTGCCCCTGATTTTTTCTAGGAAGTACGTTAAAGATTAATGTACGTTCACAAAAAAAATCGAATTTTTTTGGGGTCAAATAGTGCCTCATCCGGCCTCCTCGATATGCGTTCCCTACTGAATATTGAGATGCGAGAAAGACATTTTATGGAGACCAGAGGGAGTAATAAATACACATAAGTTTTAGTATTATAATTATAAAATACTAAGATCATGGGCCCAAATCGAACGGCAAACACTACTGGACAGACAATCATCCGTGATTGTGGTACCAAAGATTAATTAATTAAAACTGATGGATGGATTTCATTTTCTATTATTATTTAATCCATTGATGGATTTCATTGTCTACTATTGAGACTAAATTATATGCACCATATTACTATCCGTCGGGTTTTTGTAGGGTAATAGTACAAAAACTTCATGTACTATCGCCGAAAATGGATTTACCTTCTATCCTTTCAATTTTTTGCCAGACTTCTCTTTTTACTAAAGGTCAGAGGCAAAATGCCCCCTACCATTAAATAAACCAAATTTTCGTTAGTTTTGACCCTCTGTAACCGGTTTCCATTACCCGGAGTGAAAAACATTTTGTTTTTTTTAAAAAAAAAAAAAATCAGAAAAATAATATAATTAATTTAAAAAATCTAGAAAAATAATGTAATTAATTTAAAAATCCAGAAATTAATTTAAAAAATTCAAAAAATTAATATAATTAATTTAAAAAATTCAAAAAATAATTTAATTAATTTAAAAAATTTAGAAAAATAATGTTAAGTGCTATCCTGAGGCTTAGAAAAAACTGTGAGTCACAGTGTAATAGAAAAACATGTACATTCGGAAAAAAGTACGGAATTTTTTGGGGTCAAATAGTGAGTCATCCGATCACTTTAATATACGTGCCACAAAGTCAAACGACGTTTATTTAACCCCGGAGAGAGTATATAAAAACATACACTTTGGGTTGCTCGTGAAGAGCGCTCTCTAACTTCTAAGGTCAGATTGTACCGACCCGAATTAAAAGGAGATCCTATTATTCTTCTGACCAAAAATATATATTAATATTATTCTAACAAAAAAAAAGGAGAAAAGAAAAAATAAAATATATTTAAAAAGTCTAACTAATATTATGTGAATATTGTTAATTTGTTATGGCAGTACTAAGTGTAAGTTTCTTTTGCTAATGCACCATACGGAATTATTAGATTTGAACAAAACAAAATACAGTTTCTAATGTTAGCATTTAAGCTAACCACAGTTTACACTACATCCTCAACTAAAATAAATAAATTAATTAGTTCATCCATTAGCTTTATTTTGTCATTTTGTACCTTATATTTATAGGAAATTTACATATAAAATCCTTCGTGATGCGAGGTGGTGTTTTATAAAACCCATGTTATTTTATCATTGAAATGTCAAAATTACTCAGATAGAGAGTTCCTTCTGCAGGCTGATGGTGAGAACCCAACATGGGAAGCCATTGGATATCATGTAGACATAGATGAAAATCCAACAACCCAAGTTCCATTAAAGAAAGAGAAGCCTCTTCAGAAGGGAATCATAGAAACTAATCAAGAATCAGATTCTACCCTTCCCCACATCCTGATGATCATCAGAACCTGTGCAAGATCAAATGTGATGTTGTCATTGTTGGCTCTGGTTGCGGTGGTGGTGTTGCTGCTGCTGTTCTTGCAAGTTATGGACACAAGGTGGTTGCTCTTGAGAAAGGAAACTATTTTACAAATACAGATTTTTCTGGATTGGAAGGGCCTTCTATGGCCGAATTATGTGAATCAGGTGGAATTCTTGCAAGTGCTGATGGGAAATTTATGATTATGGCCGGATCGACAGTTGGGGGAGGTTCTGCAGTTAACTGGTCAGCTTGCATCAGGACACCAAAATCTGTGCTTCAGGAATGGAGTGAGGGAAAAAAACTTCAATTTTTTGGTAGCCCTGAATATTCTGATGCAATGGATGCTGTTTCTGAGTGAATTGGAGTTACAGAAAATTGTGTAGAGGAAGGTTTCAGAATCAAATTCTTCAAAAAGGGTGTCAGAACCTTGGAGTTGAAGTGAATACAGTCCCAAGAAATTCATCAGAAAACCATCATTGTGGATGTTGCGGTATGGGATGTCGAAAGGGAGACAAGAAAGGAACTGACAGGACATGGCTGGTTGATGCTGTTAATAATGGTGCTGTGATCCTGACAGGATGCAAGGCAGAGAAGTTAGTCTTGGTCCGAAATAAGAGTGGAAATGGAAGTATGAAAAAGAAATGTTTATGAGTTCTTGCAACATCCTTAAACAAGGACATTAAAATGAGATTACAGATTGAGGCTAAGGCAACAATTTCAGCTTGTGGGGCTCTTCTGACACTACCTTTACTGATCAGGAGCGGGTTAAAGAATCGCCACATTGGTTGAAACCTCCGTCTCCATCCTGTCCTAATGGCGTGGGGATACTTCCCGGAATCATCAGACATTAATGCACCCTACAAGGGGAAGAGGGCCCGTGAAGGTGGAATAATCACATCGATTCATAAAGTTACATCAGGAGAAGATTCCTCCAATGTCAGGGCAATAATAGAAACTCCTGCATTGGGGCCAGCATCATTTGTTTCTCTATTCCCTTGGCAATCAGGACTTGACTTGAAGGAAAGGATGTTGAAATACTCAAGAACAGCTCATATGATCACTATAGTTCGGGATCGCGGTTCCGGAAAAGTTAGGATAGAAGGAAGGATAAGCTATAACTTCCACAAATTGGATAAGGAAAACCTGAAGGCAGGATTGAGGCAAGCATTGAGGATTCTAGTAGCGATGGGCAGAGATTAAAATGCGAAGGGATTACAGAGAAAGAGCTGGAAGTTTTCTTGGAGACAGTTTATCCAAGTGGAGGAGCAATGACGTCATTGACAGAGGATTGGATGATTTACGGCTCTGCACATCAAATGGGGAGTTGCAGGATTGGAGTAAGTGAAATGGAAGGAGCTGTTGATGAGAATGGGGAGAGTTGGGAAGCAGAAGGGCTGTTTGTTTGTGATGGAAGTGTTCTACCAAGTGCTGTTGGTGTGAATCCTATGATCACTATCCAGTCCACTGCTTACTGCATCTCTAATAGAATAGCAAACATTTTAAGAAATAAACAACCAAACTAGACTTTAATTAGTCGTAATGCTATAATTTGTAAGAAGTAGTCATTTCAGATTTTTTTAAGATTGACTGAAGCCATTGAATAAGGGTCATGTAAGGTAAAAAAAAATGATGCAATAATAAGGATTTCATTATAAGAGTGCAAAAAAAGCTCAGGTTGGGCTTTTTCATGGTGAATTCTTATTACCTGGGTCAAATGTGGTAGGGTGGAACGCAATGGTGGCTGCTTATGCTCAACAAGGGGATAAAGATTCTGTCGTGGATTTATGGAATGCAATACGGGCAAAAGGACTTATAGCTTTTTGGCTGTGTTAACGGCTTTAGCAAATGCCGGTTTGTTTGTGGAGAGTGGGATATGGATTGGGAAGATGAGGATGGAGCATGGGCTGGACCCCACTTTGGAGCATTATACGTGTTTGGTGCATGCAATGGCAAGAATGGGACAGCTGAAGGAGGCAGAGAGGATTGCAATGACAATGCCAACAGAGTCAGATGCTGCAGTTTGGCGAGCTTTGCTATCTGCTTGCGCTAATCATGGTACACCTGAAACAGCTTTGGTGATAGCTAAGAGGTTATTAGAATTAGATCCGTATGATCGACCAATCAGCTTATGTGATCGCTGCAAATGTGCTGTCGAATAAAAGAAAGTGGAATGAGGTTGCGGAAGTTGATGAAATACAGGAGGGTAGGTATGAGTTGGATGGAGATGAAACGCAAAGTTACAGAGGTATAAATACATGCATATGGATGGTACGATTACTCACACTAATAGAGAAAAGAAAAGAAATTAGCAGTAGTGGTCTTGATTATTCTATATTATATCGACACCGGGGAAGGAATTCCGAACAAACTTTCACTACCGTCATTCTGCAAAGTGTTTAAAGATAAATGTAATACGCAGCGTGTCAGGTCGACGGGTGGTTTCACCATCCATGGCTTTTGGCCATTGGAAGACCCAAGGTAACCTAAGGATCCCCTTGTCTAGCCGAACCATTTTCTAATTTTTACAGTCAGGTCATGGGGAGAGGGGACCCGAGGCTGGAGAGGGACTTGGAAAACATGTGGCCATTACTGCGTAAAGAACTAACAAATCTTGATTTCTGGAAACACAAATGGGAAGCGCACAGAGCCTGTACCAAGCCATTGATGGGAAGCGCACGGAGCCTGCACCTGCATAAAGAACTAACATGTCTTCTTGAAGTACTCCTTCAACCCATCAATGGCTTGGTGCAGGCTCCGTGCGCTTCCCATTCGTGTTTCCATAAATCAAGATCTGTTAGTTCTTTATGCAGGGATGGCCACATGTTTTCCAAGTCCCTCTCTAGCCTCGAGTCCCCTCTCCCCATGACCTGCTAGAAAGGGGATCCTTAGGTTCACTTGGGTCTTTGGCCATGGATGGTGAAACCACTCGTCGACCTGACACGCTGCGTATTATATTTATCTTTAAACACTTTGCAGAATGACGGTGGCCACCGTAGTGAAAGTTTGTTCGGAATTACTTCCCCGGCGTCGATATAATATAGAATCATCAAGACCACTACTGCTAATCTCATTTTTCTTTTCTCTATTTGTGTGAGTAATCGTACCATCCATATGCATGTATTTATACCTCTATAACTTTGCGTTTCATCTCCATCCAACTCATACCTACCCTCCGGACCCTCTTGTATTTCATCAACTTTGCGTTTCATCTCCATCCAACTCATACCGGACCCTCCTGTATTTCATCAACTTCCTCAATTCCGCAACCTCATTCCACCTTCCTTTATTCGACAACACATTTGCAGCGATCACATAAGCTGACTGATCGATCATACGGATCTAATTCTAATATTTGCGGTCTGCCATAATGGACATACGAATTGTCAATTTTCCTTCTCAAGATTTTGCAACATGTTCAACAAATATGCGCTAGAACAAATGGAGGAAACCGTCATAAAAAGTTCTGACAAGTTTACTTGCATCTTAGCCTCAAAACCAATTTGCCCTGCTTGTTCAATATTTTCCGATCCTGCCATATCTACAAGCATAAGGCGGCCTCCAACTGTTGGGACATCCAGGATTATCTGTGCAAACAAACAATTTAAAAGCAGACTCAGTTCAAGTAACAACAAGTATTCAAGCAGTAGTCTGACAAAGGTAAGTTCCTAATGAATCACACCATGCAGTGGCTCCTAGAACTTCGATCATGACACAGGGTGCTCTTCACTATCCTTCTCTTCTCCACCTTCTGAATCTCTCTCGAAATTTTTCCAGCCTCTGTTCCGGACAGGAAGGCTGCATCTTTAGCCTTCTTTCCCATTACTTCAAGTCTTACCTGTAACATAACTTAGATAATTGGTGGCGCGGTACTCTTAAGATGATCAGGTAATGCATCTAGATAATAAACACGAGTGTGAAGACAAAGCAAGTTGGTCCAGTTAGAAGTGGTATAAAAGAGCAGTAAAGACACAGACAAGATGATCATGCTAGCTTGAAAGTGGTAGGTTTATACATGATAAAGTCTAGGTACGTAACTATTACAACTCCAATAGCTCAGAACAAAGCTTAAATTCCACATTCTTAGGATTCTAATTTCAGGAAAAACTACTCATATAAAGTGATAATTGTCTAAAACAAGAAGGAAGGCAAAAGGAAGCTCAAGGACCTTACTAATTTCCGACCGATAGAGAATCCAAAAGGCATACAATTCTAGCATCGAAACTATCTTTGCAGAAATGAATTAGGAGAAATTAACCATACTTTATCCATCTAGTTTTACTTGAAAACAAGACCACACAGATTCAATCTCCAGGTAACATTCTCAAATAGGAGCATCTCTACACCTATCCTTACGTTCAGGAAACAACCAAAAAGAAATAAATTGCGATACCTACCCTAAGCAACTCAATAACAACTAAATTCCAAGCTCCAGCTCACTGAACACAAGCACACCCAGGCAAAACACATACTTCAATATATAAAACTAAAAATTATTAAAAGAACAAGCTTCAAAACAAGCATTACCTTGGATCCACTGCCGCCTTTAGGCCACCCGATTCCGTTCCCACCGTTACTCGACAAAAGATCATAAATCTCCTCGTTGTAGATCTCCAAAACCGTAACCTGCACAAATGTACCCATCGCTAGTTTCTCCCCCTCGCTCCCGTCCTCTCCTCCTCCACCATCTCCCAAAATATCCTTCAATGCCCTATAAACAATTCCAGCTTGCTTTCCGCATCCAAACATAGTATGACTCTTACCGGAACCCGTTGGCCCATACATCATTACCGTACATTTAGGTTAAAAACAGTATAATGTGATGTTAATCTGGTGAAAGAGATTTTCCAATTTGGTAAAAGAATCACAGGCCTAAGCCCAAGTGTCTATGGGCCGAAAAAATCCAAAATCTCGGATCCAAATTTCTTTCCTTTTTTTTCTTCCAAAAATGACTTGCCCTGTGACGTTACTCACTGAAAATGGCGGAGAAGAAGGATAACTCGGCGGCGAAGGTCACTCCTAAGAAAGCCAATCTCTTAGATCACCACTCCATCAAACATATCCTCGAAGAATCTGTACAAGAGGTATCAAATCTCTCTTCCTCAACGTAAAAACCCTAATCGTCTTAAAATTTTAACAGTTTTTTTTATTTTCAATCCTTTTGATTTTTCCTGTTTACCTTCGAATTGTAGATCGTCACGAGTCATGGGTACGCAGAGAATGTGACCTTCAGCAATATCAGATTTTTTCTTGGAGCAATTATCATCGTTATTGCGCTTTTTGCTCAGTTTTACAACAAGAAGTTCCCTCAAAATAAGGATTTCTTGCTAATTTGCATCGGATTATATCCTTTTCTACGCATTTAGTTGTTTTAATCACTGTCCTGTTCTGTGTTAGGATTGATTGTGTTTGATTGTCTACATGTTATTACATTGTGCGTGATCTGTTCAATTTGGATCTGTTTAGTCCTTAACTATGGGCACGTATGTAGTTTTCAACGGATTGTTGCAGCTGCTTACATACACAAAAGAGAAGAACGCAATTCTATTTACCTATCCTCCTAAGGTAAGTTTCTGGATTTTGAAATATCCAAAAATATAGTTTTTTGAGTTGTTGATGTAATTGTGAATGTGACGTGGAATCATAGCAGTTCTATTTGGTTAATGTATAGTGCTATCTTGATTGTTTAGCTTGTTAGGCCATACTATCAAACTTTAGTAGTAAGCATAATGCAGTGAACTTGCACGATATTTTGATAAAAAAACGAGACAAGCTAGTTGTTAAAGCTACTTTTGTGTTTATGTTTCTGAGGTTGAGTGTGGTAGTGTTGTGTGATATGCTCACTCATCCTGTTGTATAACTGCATGGATGGGCCATTTTTTCCTAGACTTCATTGTGTTCCCAAAACAAATGTACCTCCAAGTTAGTTTGCTGATGTTCGAAGTTAATCGTTCTACTTACATAGGCAGGCACAAACGCTAATCCATCTGACAAAAAGGCTTTTTTAGGTTAAAGCAAAAACAACAGGAGCCTTAATGTTTTTTCTTTCTTCTTCTTTAATGGTTCTCATTTTTCAGAGACTAAGTTTTTGAAAGTAGTTAGTGTACTTTCTAGTTTGCTTGCTCATTATGATATTACTTCTTCGAACAGGGTTCTTACACAAGCACTGGCTTAGTTATCTCCTCCAAGTTGCCAAGATTTTCTGATGAATACACTCTTAGCATAGCAAGTGCAGATCCCAAGTCTGTTTCTGCAGGCAAAACCGTGGAGTTCACGAAAAGCGTCACCAAATGGTGCCTCTCATCACTACTCTGTTTATGCATGTGCGTAACCTTTTCTTCCATATTTTCTAATCTTACAGTCTTGCAGGTTCACCAAGGATGGAGTTTTAGTGGAGGGCCTATTCTGGAAAGATGTTGAGGCGCTACTAAAGGACTATACAGCAGAACCAAAGAAGAGCCACTGATTAGCCAGTCTTACAATGTTTTCATTGGCCAATGATTAGACATGGATCTCCAACAATGTGATGATTTGATACTGTGTTTTATTGGAATTAATGGCTCTTGCCTGAAATTCATGAAGTTGAAACTAAAGGAATTGACTTAGAATCATCCTTTGTTAGTCATTGACATTATAAGTTCCAACATCTATGGCTAATGAAATCGATCATGGGGCAGTCTCATTACACATTCTGATCATTCTGGATGTTATTTACTGTCATATATTCTAGCTGATGCATGAACATTGCAGGATCAACTTTAGAATACTGAAAAGCTGCCTAAAGAGGCCAGTTTTCGTCTCAACAAGAAACCTTTTATTTTCACAAAGAAAATTTGCGTGGAGTTCTTGTCCCTTCTTTTCTCGTAAAGTTACAATCAAATTCTCAGCTTCATTCATATTTCTTTTGTCAATTCATGTGTCACCACAGGTTACGACTTTAAAAAAATACTACAAACTTGTGTGATGTACAAGGAACCATGAACCTCAGAGTATGGTAAAACAGCTGCTAAGCGAAAGATACTATGCGAGTACAAAAACCCTAAGCTCGTCTCTATTATCACCCCTGGTAATACGAGTGTTGGAGTCAAGGTAGGTAACTTCGAATTCACCACTTCCTGTATTAGAAGGAGGCCTCAATGCATCTGGAATTCTTGGCACCTCTAAGGGTGGAAGTTGTGACAAGTTCCCCTTAGTCTTTACTGTTGTCTTCTCGAATATGATTCTAATTTTTGCAGATCCTGTTCTCCAAAGATCAAAGTACTTGTATTATTCTCTAGCCAATAAGTAAAGTATCATAAAACATAAACGTTTCTAGAATAGGCAAGGAAATAGTTACCTATCAGTTCGAATTTGTGGGCCAATGTGGCGGTCACTTCAACCGGAGGTATAGGCCATGGAGCACCTAATTCAAGCTCTACTATGTTGTCAAAATCTTTGCTGAAGATGTCAATCCGCTGAAAGACCTGAGCACGTACAGATGCAAATTAAGAAAGCTAATATTAGCAACTAATAGCAGATTCGGTGAAATGTGTCAAGTACATGCCTGTATGTACGTTAGTGAAGGGAAACGATATAAGGCTTGTTCATTTGCGTACCTGACCAAGTGTTATCGGAAGCAGTTTTCCAGTGGGGGGTCCAGGACGACTTCCACCCAGCGTGCGAGATGAGAAGGCACTGCTATATATAAGCTTCCATCTTCCTTGCAATTTATCGATATCAGTTGAAAGGTCTACTAGTCCTCCCACATCTTCAAGCTCCTTAGCAGCATCATCCGCCTTCTGCAGATCATCTACACTAGCCGCAAGTCCTCTATTCAGGCCAGAAACAATACTCTGCATTTCAACATCCAATACATAACATTAGTTCTAGAAGCTCTTTTCCCTATACTAAAGTGCCATCTCAAATTTCAGAAATGAAATGCAATTGAGCTTCAAAACCTCATTACTACCGATAAAGTAAGCATTAATCCACGCATCAATTGCCACGTACCCCCATCGTACTCACCGACGATTACAACACTCAATCATCGCTGCGACCACCAACGCTGGATGGATGATGGATGATGGATCGCAGTCACTGGATGGATGATGGATGATGGATGATGGATGACGGATCATCTCAAAATCCAAAAGAATGGAGATGCTATTTATTTATTAATTTTAGCCAAAGAATAGATAGAGAGATGGATGAAAATGTATTTAAATATAATTAGCATCGCATATCAGCTGGAAATGATCAGTAATGAAGATCCGAAGTGTAATTTATGAGGTACAAAATGTGTCTTTTCCCTTTCCTTTAAATTGTTGACTTTGCAATTTTAAGTATTTCATGTCTTGTTAAACTTGAATACGTTAACTTCTTGTATAAAAAAATGGGTAGATTACCAAAAAAGAAAGAAAAAAAAAGCTAGATAATTGCATGTATGAAAAAAACAATATATCTCGTATAAAAAATATTTTATATTATTTTGATTTCTATCTATCAATTATTCTGATCAAATATTTGTATGTATAAATGTATGAATTAGATGTTTCATCCCAATATTAGAAATATATATATAGTGTGTTAAATGCTTGTAAATTTATATACGGTTACATATATTATAAATATGAAAATAGAATATCGAAATACCAACCGAGATTAGTATTCTGACAGTGACTGGTGGCTGGGATATCCCCTACCGTACCAATAGCAATATTGAAACATCCATTGGTATGATATTGTCAATCTTCGTTTGATATCTTGTTGAATTTGATAAAAAAATGGGTAAATTATCAAAAAAAAAAGAAAAAGAAAAAGTAGATAATTTTCCAAAATTTTTACTTCACCCAATAATTTAAATTTGTGCAATTTAAAAAAAATTGCCAAGAGTTTTCAATTTTAACCTTTTTTACGTATGAAGTCAAAATCTGAGCAGTAAATCTAACTAAGTTCCTGTAACAATCTTTTCTTGGCGGAAAAGTGTCACTGCAACAGATAAAGAAATAGGAAGAAGAAGAGAGAACCAAAAATTACTAATTTGATTGATCAAGTCGATTACAAACTCTTGGTTATATTATCATACGGTAACTTAAAAACAAACGACTTGTCATTTTTGAATTCTCTAAAAAAACGATAACGTGACTTTGTACCCTATAACATTTTTTTTATTACCATAATAATTTTTTCCCCATGTAATATTCTCTACCAGCACATCAAGTCAGCATTGAACCAGATTTCAGCTTCATATACCAAAATGGTCTAAATTAAAAGCTTCTAGAAAATGTTAAGTTTAAATTGCCTAGATTTAAATTATTGGACCATAGTAAAAGATTTTGTGAACGATAGAATTTTTTCCATGTAACTGAAACAGACAAACATCAACTATCACTTTGGGGACAACGTGTGAGGAGGAAAGTATAAGCTTTAAATCGCAAACTAAATATTTTATTATATTTTTACGATGTTAACCCACTAAGTGGGTTTGTAGGTAAGAGGTAAGAGTATTGAATTTCTAAGATATCACTTTCAAACTTACGAGAAGATGTAAAAACCAAGGCGAATGAGTTAGCGTTGAGAAATTAGAGAGATTTTTAAGAATTCGTGAGTTTAAATTCTGTGTGTAGAAGTAGATAAAATCCTAAGGAAAATAAAGCGAAATGCGGCCGGTTGCATTGACAAATTGCTAAAGACAAAAGGTAGGTTCTAAAATGGGAATTGCCGACTGGGATGGGATATGGGCTGGGCTTGACTTACGGAATGAATGGTAGGGGAAAAAATGAGAATCATGGATGGGCCGTAACCCAATTGTACCAAAAGAGTACCCGCGTTATTCCATGTCAAGCCAACCAATCACTGAAGAAAGTGATGTGCGGTTTATTCTCGTTGGGTCAACTAACTAGGTAGGTCTTACATTGGTTAGAGCTAGTCTGTCGGGGTCGGGCTCGGGCTCGAGATGACAATGCTAGTATTTAATAGAATCTGAAATATAAATTAATAGTAAACGAGTGACACTACAACTATTGTAATATTCTTTCTTTTTGGACTCCATGTATTTAAATAGGCCGATTAGTAAAGATTACTTCTTTTAAAAGTTTGGGTCAAAAAAATGTACACTAAAAACATATATATAAACATGTTTTATCAGTACATCAACTGGGTGTTTGGTCTAGTGGTATGATTCTCGCTTCGGGTGCGAGAGGTCGCGAGTTCGATTCTCGCAACACCCCTTTTTTTTCGTATTTTCCCCTTTCGTGGGCCTGAGTCTATGATCAACCGCCTCGTTTTAGGCCCGTACTAATTTCTCGCGCCGTGGAAACGGTACCGTATTGGGCCTAATTCCTCTAGGGTTTTAAGGCGCGACTTATCCCTCTTCACCAGCACAGATACACTCCCTCGCTTTCCCTCTTATCTCCCGCAGAACTAATCCAGAAGATTAATCAAAGTCCGATTTCATCATGAGCAGATCAGGGCAGCCTCCAGATCTCAAAAAGTATGTTCATCTCTCTCGGAGCATTGTTTTTTCTTTTTTCTTTTTGCTAATTATGTATGTATGTATCGTTATTCGTTTATTTATTCGTTTTTTTTGTACCTATTTACAGGTACATGGACAAGAAGCTTCAAAGTAAGCTGTCACTTCTCTCCTCTTATTGCTTATACTTTCATATTCTTCATATTTGAAGGAATTGAACCGTAAAAAAGTAGTTAAATAGGGTGTTAGGGTTTTGTGTTGTGATATTTTTTACTCTGAATAGTGTAATATTTGAGTTAACAATAACTATGTCTGTGTCATGATCTCGAAAAATTGTTGATTAACTTGTTGACCTTGTTTTGCTGCTATTGGACTTGTGTCTGAGGTCTGCGATTAAATTTGCCAGTCTTAATGTTGTAGGAGATGATAAAGTAAACTTTTTTTTGTGATTTGCAGTGCTTTAAGCTGTCATGGTGGAGCTAGGTTTAAATTCTTCTTCGTAGTCAATTTAGCTGTGATTTAGGTAATGCTTTTGATCTTGGATGCATGTAGTATGATTACAAGGCGTTTTTAGGCATCAAATGCTGTAGGAGAACTGGTGGAGTTTTATGATTATGTGGAAGTCATAGTTTTCTAAGGTGAGCTTTGGGTGGATTGTTCTGTGGAATAATAGTAATATATACATGATCTATGAAACCAGATGAGGAAGTAACAATGTGACATTCACTATACCCACTATAGTGGAAAATCGTTAATACCTTCTGGTATGCTGTGGTTTTTCATTAAACCCAAATGATGGATAAAAGGGCTTTGTATCAAATATTTTGAGGGGTCATGTGGAATGAAAATCAGCACTGGCTTTACTTATAGATTTGCTGTGAAGCTAATTGATTAAGATCATAATTTCTTAAGTGTTATTTTTTCGGCAAAGCTTTTACTGTCTCTGCATATTTTTCCATTGCCTTGATGTGTCCTTATCTGGTCTTAGAGTTAAGTTGCTGTAGTTTAGCAAGTGAAAAAAGAAAGGACAAAGAAACTTGTTGACAAATTGTGTTGTAGCTTCAAGTAATTGTCCATACTCATGGGTTTAGTTGCTTTTTATGAGCCATATAATTTCTAATGTGTATCTGTGTGGGTTTTCTTGTTTCCTGCTGGCTATAATGTTCCTGCTTGTTGATTCAAGTTGTTTTTGCAATGCAGTCAAGCTAAATGCAAACCGCATGGTGGTCGGAACACTTCGTGGGTTTGATCAGTTTATGAACTTGGTGGTTGACAACACCGTGGAGATGAATGGTGATGAAAAAAATGAAATCGGCATGGTGGTAAGTTAGTTGTCCTTTGCTTTATCCATACAGTTATTATAACTACTTTGCAATTATTGCCTTGTGTAATTTACATTATCTTCTTCCTGCAGGTTATCAGAGGAAATAGTGTAGTCACTGTGGAAGCTCTAGAACCTGTAAACAGAAGTCAGTGATCAAGGCTGTGTATGGATAGTGATCTACTTGAGCTTTTTAACTCTTTGTATTTTCAGTTAATTTTGCCACCTCTATTGGATGATGAAATTATCAACAAAATATCGGTCCCTATCGAATGGAGGCTGTGCATTTATATGTGCATCCTCATAGTCTCTTATGGCTTTTATGACTGAGAAAGACCATCTCTGAGAGAAGTTACACTCTTCACTCTGATACCAAACCCTGCTTGATATGGTATGCAATCCTAATCTGAATGTATGAACAAGATAGCCATATCATATATGACGTCCGGGTCCTTTCGGTTTGTAATTGTTGAATTGCTTTTTTTCTGGTGCCCGCCAAGCTGGGTTTAAATTTGGAGCAGTGAACTTTTTGAGGTGTCTAAGTGCAACGGCAGTCTTCAAAAGCTTCTTTTGCAGGAGCGCAGCTGAATTGTTTAGATCGGTGGCTTTTTTTTCCTTTTTTTTCTTTGCTCCCAATTTGAACTGCATTTGCCATTAAAAGCTGTTTTTGAAATTGCTCAACGTACATGCGTCTTTCCTTTCTTTTACTTCCTTTTTTGAACGAATAAGGAATATAAAAAAAAACGGAAGGTAACGTCGGGGTGTTGGCCGGCCCAAGTCATGAGTTCGAATCAGTGGAGGCTCGTCGATGGATCGAGTAAAAGTGCAGTGCATGTGTTTAAAAAAGAAACAAAAAACCTCGCCTGAAAATGGCATACCTCAATAATCGATTGCATAAGAACAATTGTCTATGTTAAACAAGTGGTAATAATAAATGTATTTGGTGCAAACCATACGAGTTAAGGTTATGATGACGAAGCATATAGTTGCAAGTGCACCTGATTTGCGTACGAACCATGAAATGTAATGCCAGTGTGGTATAACAACTTAAGAGTAGATGAAGAAGTGAATGGTGTAGGTGGCATCATTACTCATTTACCTTACATAATACTAGTAATTAATTAGTAGGATTAATTATTAGTAATTAGAACAGTCTGTTATCACAACCTTCTTCAGGACACGTATCTCTAATCACACTACTCGATTAAGATTAATCGTATATTTACATTAAAAAAATTTACTAAAATATTCTCAACAACAATTACTATATAAATAACATGATCGAATGAATATGATGTTTGAGTTATTGATCAGACTATATTAGTAATTAATTTAAGTATAGAGGCATTAATAAATAATTGTTAGTTTTTTTTTAAAGATTATGAACTTTAAGCTGGTATGATCTCTATAAGCATATTGTTAATCATGGGTTTTAAATTAATGGATGGAAATATTTTCTGCAAGTTTGATAGGAAAGTTTTTCATGGTTTTTTTCTTGGATAAATTATGAATCAACTCTTTTTCTTTAGTTTGAACAGATATCCTACCGTTATATTACTTGGTATACTTCACTTTTTCCTTTTTTCTCTGAATTTCGATTTCATGAAGCAAGAACCTAAAAAGTGTTTCGATAGATCGGATAGAGAGAGAGAGAAGGGAAAGATATTATAAAGTTTTTACGTTTTGACACTTCCATTTTTATATTTTAGTTCTTGAGATTTGAGCCTTTAAATTTTAGTCCTTAATATATGAAAACGTATCAAATTTTAACCCATATCCTTAGATTTTCTGTCTGAAACTCTAATCTGCATTAAAATATTATTAAAAATTAAAAAATATCAAAAAATTATAAAAGTTCAAAACAATGAAGATTGATTCTTTTCTAATAATATTTTTCTTCATAACTGAAAAATTAAGAAAAATAGCAGAAAGAAACAATTATAAAAATATTACATTTTTTTGGATCTTTTATATTTTTTAAATTTTGGACTTTTTGATAATTTTATTTAATTATTAATAAATATTCTAAAAAAAAATCAATCTCCATTTTTAAAATTTTTCATAATTTTTTTCATCCTTTATATATTTTTACGGATTCTTTAAATTTTATATTTTTCTTTAATTGTTTGAATTTTTATAAATTTTACTAGTATCTCATATTTTTCTTAATTTTGTATTAAAAATTTTAATTTTAATAAAAAAATTATTTTTAATGCTGTTTTGAACGTAAAATTTAACGAAACAGACTAAAGTGTGATGCATCTCAATATTGCATGGACTAAAATTTGGAAACCAAACGTTAGAGATTAAAATGTAGAAGTGTCTATACTTTAGGGATCTCAGAATATTCATTTGATTTGTCCCTTTAATAAATTGTTTGATGCAATCAAATTTTTTTGTTAAGATTTTACAAATTTTGTTAAATGTATGCAAATTTATAAATAAAAATGTAATTTAAAGGATATCCTTGTATTTTAAGTATAGTTTATGGATTTTTTAAAAAAAATGGCAAAAGAAATAGTCTTAGTGATGTTAGTTGTTAGGTGAAGTTAGTGGGACATAGTGGTGGGGCATAATTGCAATAGTATAATAAAGAATCATTAAATTTTAATTAAAATTTAATTAGCAATGAATCGCTAATAAGATAACATGTGCGAGTGTGAGTATAGAAAAAGAAGCAGATGGATGGTCCTCTGTCAGAGGAGCTAGTTGGCTTGACGTAAGGCAAGCTCTTTTCTTATTATTGAGAATTTCTAAAGATTATCTGTCATTCCATCTGTTTAATCCTTAAAAAAGAAGTTGAAGAAATCATCAAGAAAGAACAAGCAACCAGAATTCACTTGCCATTTTTATGAGAGACATTGGCTTACGCTCTCTCTCTACTCTACTCTTTAAGATAAATTACTACACACACCAAAAGTCTGTATCCAATCCATTAAATCCATAAAAGCTCACTAACCTTTCTTGTTGCTTCTTCAAACCTGCCAGCCGAGACAGGGGAGAGAGTAAAAAGAAATATACTAGTAATATAAAAAAAGAAAACACTCATCAAAGTGATGATAGTCACGCCCTACCATACAAAAACACCAACAAATCCCTTCCTTCAATCCAACTCTAACATACCCTCTTCCCAGAAAAGAAAACGAAAATCTTGACATACCCAAAGAAAACAAAATCAAGAAAACGAAAATACCCAAAAAAGACCATTTCTTGCTTGACAAAAAGAATTCCCCAATCCAATCTTGACATAAAGATTCAATCTTTTTGTTCCTTACCCAAAATCAACAACAATGACTGAAGTACTCCAATCATCCCCATCTCACTTCCCTTCTCCTTCAAGCTCTTCCTCTACCCCATGTGTACCCAATGACATTTCACACCACCAACACCAACAATATCAACATACCCTTATCAACCCCACAACAAGTATTTCTACTTCTACTCCTCCTCCTAGGCCACACCATGAAATAGACATAGAACAAGAACTACAAGAACTACAAGAAGAAGAAGAAGAGGAAAAGAAAAGGAGGGAGAGAGAAGGGGATCAGCTGTCACTTGTTACACTTTTAGTGGCTGCTTTTAGGAGGTCCATTGTTGGGTGTAGTATTACTGCTACTACTGCCACTACTGCTATTGCTGGGAGTAAAGAGCTTTGCAAAATGGAAATTGGAGTACCGACTAATGTCAGGCATGTTGCCCATGTCACTTTTGATAGGTTCAATGGGTTTCTGGGTTTGCCTGTTGAGTTTGAACCAGAGGTTCCTAGGAGAGCGCCTAGTGCCAGGTCAGTTATGCAAAAAGATACAACTTTATGATTTCTGTTCTTGGTGGTAGACTTTTTAGTTTGTTTGATTCTTTCTGGGATGAGATTTTTATAGCGGATGTGTTATTTTGGCTAAACAGTAATTTGTAGGAGTTTTCTGGCCTGGATAAGTCTGGTAGATTGAACAGCTTAGGATTTCGATTAGGCTTCTGTCATGAAAAGGCAGTTTCCTCAAATAGCTATAATGGTCCTAAAATAATATTGGTTTTTTTTTAAAACTTCACTAGAATTGGAGAAAAAAGATGGAAGATATCTGCAGTATTGCCCCTTAGCATTTCATTTGTTTAGTTTCTAGTTTGCACAAAACACCTTGGTAACTGTTCGTCACTATGTTTTTGCATTGCCCGTTATCCTCATAACAAACATGTGGGCAAAATTACTTGTTACTCACATAACTTGCTCTGTCTGAGCATGACTCTGTATGGCCTTGTATCCAGAAGTGCCACTGTATATGATTGATTACTCACATAACTTGCTCTGTCTGAGCATGATTCTGTATGGCCTTGTAGCCAGAAGTGCCACTGTATATGATTGATCGTGTACGATTTCAAATGCTAAATGTAGAAGTCTAGTAAAATCTGATAGCTCAGTTCAAGTTAAATTTGATTACACATGCAATTGATTGTTTCAGTATTGGTGCTTTGGTATTAAATTTTGTCAACTTACTCCGCTTGATATTGGAAGAAATTTGCATTTTAGGATGTGAAGCACTTGTACCACGTGGTGTCAGTTTGTATATGTGTGTTGAACTTGGCTGTCTTTGTAATTAATACTTCTAGATATTTGGATGATTATGTCATTGTAACAGTCCTAAGCTAATATTTTGTTGTTTTCTAATGATTTTTTGTTTTCAGTGCAACTGTTTTTGGGGTATCAACTGAGTCCATGCAGCTTTCATATGATTCTAGAGGAAATAGTGTGCCTACAATACTCTTGATGATGCAAAGGCACTTGTATGCCCAAGGAGGTTTGCAGGTACTTGTTCTCTTTCTTTATGTTCCTTGTATGCAAGTGAACTGTTATCGTACCCTCTGCCTCTGAGCAGTACTCTGTAATGTCGTGCAAAACAGGTCTAGATCATCATTTCTGTGCTGTTTGTTTGGTGATTATGTGTTAGAAATAGAACTACAAAGTCAGCAGTTTCTAATCCTTGAACTCATTGAGCAGGCTGAAGGTATTTTCAGAATTACCGCAGGGAACAGCCAGGAGGAATACGTTAGGGACCAATTAAATAGGGGAGTGATCCCAGAGGACATTGATGTGCATTGCTTGGCTGGCCTTATAAAGGTTTGATTCTTCACTTTGTGTCTGATCCTTGATTTTACTAGATAACTTGTGAAATCATTCATTTGTTGGTTGCCTCTTAGCGTGACGGCTCATTCAGTTCTGTTCGTCTCAATCTCAATTTACCTGTTGATACTTCATGATATTCCTAAATTTTGTTCCTTGACCCTAAACTATGGTGCACTTAAGTTAATTTCTTTAAGATATATATTTATGGTTCCAGTTTAGGGTCGATGAGATACTAACCATTACTTGCGTTACATTTCTGATTCTGTAGGCTTGGTTTAGAGAGCTCCCTACAGGTGTCTTGGACACTCTTCCACCTGAGGAGTTAATGCAATCTCAGTCGGAAGAGGAGTGTGTTCGGCTTGGTAGGCTCCTTCCCCCAACTGAAGCTGCTCTGCTAGATTGGGCAATAAACCTAATGGCTGATGTGGCACAACTAGAAAATCTGAACAAGATGAATGCACGCAATGTTGCTATGGTTTTTGCACCGAACATGACTCAAGTGAGTAAAAAATAGATTTTCAAAGAAATTGAAACACTGATTGATAATTTCTAGTTTTTTCAGGTTGAATCATTATTCGGCCTTTGTTCTATACTCATGTCCTCGCCCAATGATGGCCTTTTTAACTATGATTGCAGATGTCAGATCCATTAACTGCACTGATGCATGCTGTCCAAGTGATGAATTTTCTCAAGACGCTCATCATTCGGACACTTAAAGAAAGAGAAGACTCTGTGGCTGATTCAACTCCTGTTTCTCGATTCGAACCTTCAGATAAGAATGGACATCAGAGCTCTTTACATCCTTGTATTGAGGAGGCTGGTGAGGATGATGATAACGAACATGAAGAAGAGAACACATTTGTTGATACAGAGGCTACACTTGAGAGTCCTCATCGAACTAGTCAAGATGATTCTACTACTGAGAATGGATCCAAGAGTTTCCTGACATCCATCGAGAACATTCCTGGCGGTAACCGGTCTCTAGTTGATAGTTGTTCTGGCGAAGTTGTATCTCAAGTAAGCACTTTTATGAATGATTACCAAGACGGCATTTTTACATCTAAAAGTAGAGGAACCCAAGCAAGAGCTTGCAAGAACAAAGCTGCTCAACCCTGTAATTCAAACCTCAGAAAGGGATCCAAAAAGGTTAAAGAACGGACAGCAGGACCAACAGAGAAAAGCAAGGGAACCGGCATTGCAGGCCGGATAAATCCGCGGACAGAGCTTTCTGAAGCTTGGAGATGAAGCCTGACGATGTTTTTATCCGTAAGTCCGGTAGGTTTGGGCAGGGTGGTCAAGTTTTCCAACTGAAGAGACAAGTTGACATTTTTTGTGCTTTTCCTTTGTGTAATATTTGTGTGTAATTTGCTGTGAGCTATTGTAAGTTTTTCTGTTCATGAACCCTTTTGCTGCTGGATGTCACATCTCCTTGACCCATTCTGACGATTTTTTTGCTCATGCCAATCTGTAGTTTGCTTTGAACAGGTTTCATATCACACAGTAGAGCTTCCACATGAAATTAGGTTAAACTCTTTCCACCTGATTTGTATCCTAGGAAAAAAGAGGGCGAGTTATCATATAACTAAATACTAGTCTCCTTATAATATAAACTCTCTTACCTTTTCTCAATTTGCATAAAGAGATTTGAAAATGTTCTATAACTAATATAAAAGTATCATAAAATGAAATGATGAAATTTGAATAAAAACTCACTTTTACATGTTACTACAAATGACGAGTAGTTCAAAAATGCGTTTCTTCTTCCAACGGAATCTGTTATCGTCTCCTCCGCTCTCCGTCCGGTTACCTTCTCACTTACCTAGTTGTGAATTATTATTTACTTCCTTTTTGCTGAATGTGTTTTTGGTTAGGGAGACGCATCTATGGTATGTTGTACCTGACGAAATCAAGAGTGTATCGCTTCTAAATCATGGAGCTTCTGTCCCCGAACGAGAGGCAAAATGTTCTAAGCATGCGCTGTGACCACCTCCAAAAACGAGCACTGCTTGCTCGCACTTTGGTTCGCACCACTATTGCAAGATGTAAGTGATTTCGTTTTTCCCAGAAAATGAATTGAAATCTATTTGTTTCTTTGGTTTGCTTAGTAATGATCATTTGTTTTCGACCAGACCAGATCAATTCTCATGCTGATCCAAAGACATTGATGTTTACAAAAAACATCCATGGAAAGCCACAGGTGAATGCAAGCCGTTGTTTGTATTTTGGGTTGTGCAGAAAATTTGTTAATTTTTCTGTTTGTGCACCATACAAGAAATTTTTAATGACTGACTCTATCAAACTGTAACAAAATATTATCTTGCTGAGTTTGGTAAGCATCCCGTTTCAACACATTCTCATCAGAAAATTCTTACTTGGTAATATCTTGTGACAAGAGGATTGTACTATTCTGACCCCCCGTTGTTCATCAATCTCATTTGCAGGAGGCATATGTGAAAGCTTTGGGAAAAGGCTTCTCAGCTGCACCTTTCAAGACCTTTACGATTTCCTTTAAGAAAGCTACTGAGAGAAGCTCTAATCTTTTAGGGGATTCAGATTTCCAGGTTTGTATAGATTTCTTTGGCAAGAGTGTAAAGCAAATTAGGAAAGGGTATGACAAAAGAAAGTATCACTAGGAGCAGGCTTGTTTTGTTGAATATGATTTTTATTCTGAAAATTAACGACGGTTATGACTGCTTAGAGCCATGAAGTTGGTGTTCAGGATTTAGAAGGGTAGCAGTTATACTGTTTACCCTTCTTTTGGGGGAATCAATCCTTGAGTTGAAATAGTATATTGATCTCTTTTGAAGATTTTGCTCTCAATCAAGATGATTATTAATGATTCGGTGTTAACTTTTCAATCAGGGGACGGAAATAACTGTTGAATCTTTTGATTGCGCCAAGAACCTGACAGACAATTGGCAGTTTGCACTTTTGGAATTGACTGGTACTCATTACGCTGCCATTTGTGTTGGAAGAGAGAACCAGAGAAGTTGGTACTACTGATCCGATGAGACTGTCTGTACGGAAGACCATACCATTTGTAGACGAGGAGTGCCTTTCTGGAACTGAGCTAGTAATGCCTATAGGAGGTTTCATTAAACATGTCTGATTGCATGGTGTAATTTTTGTTTCTTTTTTGGTCAAAGTCAATTTTGTTAATTATCTATAACAAGGCCAATTGTATTTATGTTGTAACTTGTAACATCACAATTCGTAATGCAAAATTCAATTATTATTCAATCAGAAAGTAAAACTCCATCAGCATCTATAATGAACATTACCAATAGTCTTTGCAAGAGCATGACCCATCCTTGAAAAGATGGAAGCGAGTTGCATCTCTAATGATAAATTGGCTATCCACAATCTTACTAGCCAATTTCATGAACAAATGGCAATCTCCACATATTCTTAGATTCTTCATCACAACAATCTCTGCCCCTGATCTTTCATTCAACAGCCCGAATGCAATTGCCAACTTTTCGCTATGAACACCTGTACCGCTTACGACTTCTTCATTTCTTTGTTTGTGATCGTTATACTCAGAATCATCAAGTTCCCTCACTAATTTTTCTAATTCATCCAACTTTTTGTATACTCTATCCATTTGAGGATGACTTCTATCCCCAACTAAGAAGAGATGAACCCTCCCCTGAAATTCAACATAACTACAACCTGGATCCTTCTTCAGCTTCCGCTCCCGCATCATTGTCCGAACCCTCACTGTGCCTTCTGTATTCCCCTCCTCGTTATACATATTAGATAACAGAATATAGTAGCCGATATTTGTAGGTTCGAGCTCAACGATCCGCTTGAAAGCCAATTCGGCCAACTCCAAGTTTCTATGGATTTTACATGCACCCAAAAGGGCTCCCCATACTGCACCATCTGGTTTCACTTGCATGGACTCGATGAGCGATTTAGCCTCATGGAACTGACCTGCTCGGCCTAAGAGATCGACTACACAAGTGTAATGCTCTCGATCAGGCTGCAAACCATACTTTCTCTTCATCACTTCAAAATAATTTAACCCCTTATCAGTCAATCCTGCGTGGCTGCATGCAGACAAAACACTCACAAAAGCTGCTCTATCAGGTCTAACACCGGCCCTAATCATGTCATCAAAGAGCTCCACTGCAATCTCTCCTTGCCCATGCGTTCCATATCCACTTACGATTGCTGTCCATGAAACTACACTTTTCACAGGCATACCATCAAAAATACTCCTTGCCTTTACCAAATTTCCACACCTAGCATACATATTGATTAAAGCGTTATTCAAAAATGGATTCGACCAAAGCCCATAAGCCTCTATCTTCTTTTCGACCTCGCTACCAAATGAGTGCGCACCAAGATGAGCACATGATGAAAGAACCCCAACAAGTGTTACAGCATCAGGACAAATCCCACTTGATTCCATATCCCTATAAAGTTCCAAGACGCTATTGGCAAGGCCATTTTGAGCATACCCATTGATCATCGCATTCCAAGTAATCAACCCTTTATTATGCATCTCATTAAACAACTTCCTGGCACATTCAATTTCATTGCATTTCACATACATTGTAAGCAGACAATTAGCAACAGAATTGTCCAAAATCAACCCAAATTTAACACAACACCCATGAACACACCTACCTAATTCCAAATTCTCTGGTACACCACAAACCGGAACCAAACCAAGCATTGTAACCCTGTTAACTTCCACGCCCATCTCTCTCATTTCACGAAACAATACCACCGCATCATTAGTTCTCAAATTCGACGCGTACCCAGATATCAAAGCATTATAAATAACCGTTAGCTTCTTTGATTTAGGATTTTCATCAAACACCCTGCGCGCATTATTCATAAAATTACTTTTGCAATACATGGAGATCAAAGACGTCTGCACAAAGGGTTCCAGCAAGCACCCAAATTTGATAACGTGACAGTGGAGTTGCGCTCCGGTGATTGGGAGGGAAAGCGCGGCGCAAGACTTGAGGGCGAATGGGAAAGTGAATGCGTTGGGGGCTGCGCGGGAGCGGAGCATTTGGGGATAGAGAGCAATCGCGTCGGCGAAGAGGGACTTGTTTGCCAGTTGTCTTAATAGAGTATTCCATTGTGGACTTTTGTCGGTGGATTGAGGGTGGTGATATTGATATAGCTTGGTTTTGATGGTCATATCATGATGATGAAGGCAGGGAAAAAACGGGAAAATGGGATGTCGTTTTAATGTGGAGGGAAGAAGCGACGGTTAGATTATAGTTTGTTTTGGCGGGCAGAAAGAAGGGAGAAACAACGGTTACTTAAAATAAAGGTCAAGTTTACCTTTAAGTAATTTTTTAAAAATATTTTAAACATTAAAAAATCAAAATTATAACTTTAGTTTTTTTTATTCCAGAAAAATCTACGAACTAGGTGATTACGTAGGAACACTACGTGGATAAGACACACCTGAAACATCTTCTAAGAGAAAAATTGAAAAGATTTGTAAATTTTATGATTTCTTCTAATGCAGTTTACCCTTAAAATAATCTTGATTTTTTTTTTCATTTCATTTTTCTCTAAACGGGGGCGTTTGGATGTTAATTAAGCAGTGAAGTGGTAGTAACACCGTAGTCCGCGAAGTACAGGAACCCGCCTCTTTCCGATATCATAATGGATATTGGATAGAACAAACGGATTTTTATCAGATAAAAAACCAGAGAGGACCCAACAGTTACCCAAAGCTCCACTACCAAACTCTACAATGGAGGCCGTACACTTCTCGGCCGTTGCTTCCCGCCATTTCTCTTCGTCTTCTCTTCCTCGACACAGTACAGCTTTCTCCTCCTCCAAATACGCGAGAAATTCCACTAAATTCCACTCCGCCTGGACGGGATCGAGCAACGTCACTTCACTTTCTTCCGGCACCCTCTTCGCCGTAAGTTTCCGAACTATTTACTAATTTACCAGATTGAGGTTATTTTCGTGTTCTATTCTGATTATGTTGAGTTGAACTTGTGAAATTGACAGCGAGAGATTTGGGGATGGGTGAATTGCAAGAGCGTGGTGAAGCGGAAGATGAGAAACGGGATCGTCAGAGCTGAAATGTTTGGGCAGTTAACGAGTGGACTCGAAGCTGCTTGGAGTAAACTCAAAGGAGAAGGTTCTCGTGTGCTTGCTTTTTCCAATGAAGTTTATTATCTTTGTTTTGGTGTAGTTTTTAAAATTTCTGTGTTTTTGTTTTAGAGGTTTTGACGAAAGAGAATATCGTGGAGCCGATGAGGGATATCCGTAGAGCGCTTTTAGAAGCTGATGTAAGTGCTTATGACATGCCTTATGAATACATTTTGTGTGCTATTCAGGAAGTTAATTGTGGTGGAAATGTTTTAAATTAGGGTAGATTATTTGTTCTTGCCCTTTTTGTGGTTCTGTAAGTTTAGTTTATCATTTGCGTAGCTCAATTTTATGATTTTTTGATCAGATTTGAAAGATGTTTTGAACCATAAATATTAAGTGTGATTTATGAAATAAAGAGTAGCTTAAATGATGGTTTTTGAATGTCTCCTTTAATGAGGTTGATGTTTTGTACAGGTGAGCCTTCCGGTGGTTAGAAGGTTTGTTCAATCAGTTAGTGATCAAGCTGTTGGTGTTGGGTTGATTCGTGGAGTCAGACCTGATCAGCAGTTGGTTAAGGTGATCTTTTGAATTTCTATGAACTGCCTTTGTCAAATTAATCTGGTCACCGCATTATTTGTGTTTGAGTTTCTAGATTCAGGTTGAGAAAAGTTGCTACGTACATGCAGGGTGTTGTTTGCTTATTTATTTTACTTGCTTCATTGTGCTAATTTGTCGTTTTGGCAGATTGTTAGGGATGAACTTGTGAAATTAATGGGCGGAGAGGTGTCTGAGCTGATGTTTTCAAAATCAGGCCCCACTGTGATACTGCTGGCCGGTTTACAAGGAGTTGGAAAGACGACTGTTTGTGCAAAGCTAGCTAATTATCTTAAGAAACAGGTTGGTTTGATATTTGACAGGCATTCTGATTTTTCTGTTTGGAGTTCATGTGTGTTTTTTATGTTGCGCATTGGTTAGTCTTGCATTATGCTAACCATTATTGAAATTGTATGCGGTGTTGACCATAGGGGAAGTCTTGCATGCTTGTTGCTGGAGATGTGTACCGACCTGCAGCTATTGACCAACTTGTTATCTTGGGAGAACAGGTATTGTATTCTCATCTAGAAGAATGACCTTCGATACCCATTTGAACAGCATATGCTAATGCATTTGATTATCTGCTTGCTTTGTTGTACATTTTCCTAAGATGTCACAGTGGATTTTTCAATCAAACGTATAACATTAGTCATGGTAGCTTTTACCTTCTCATTGCATTTTTGAGTCATAATTATGCCACAGATAGTCCTGTTTCTTTGATATGAAGACCTGAAGAATATAATACAACCATTGTTGACTTAAGAATATAATACAATCATTGTTGTTGAGAGATTAAGAGCCTACATTGAAAAGTAGATGATCTAAAGCATGTCGCTATTTTCATGGCTTTTTATTTTCCACTTATTATTTTTCAGCTAGGCAAGGATACTTATTATTCTGACATCTTGTATGAGAAGTTGCCAGCAGGTTTCGTTAGTTACTGTGGCACTTCAGCTTTTATTGTTGTGTTCATAATCCATTTGTGTTTTGATTAACTGGCTATATTCTTATACCTAGTTCTAGCTTGTGACAGGTGGGTGTGCCTGTATATACAGAAGGAACTGAAGTTAAACCTTCTGAAATAGCTAAGAGAGGCTTACAAGAGGCGAGAAAGAAGAACATGGATGTGGTCATTGTAGATACTGCTGGAAGGTTGCAGGTAATTATTCTTCTGTATGTGAACACTCGTGGTGATGATATGTCCAATATGATGGGTGAAGTGTTGTACCATAAAAGGACTTGGGATACTTTGGCCACGCAGAGTCGTTTGTTATTAGGCGCTCATTTTTTTTGTGGTACTTTCTCAACCATAGTTATGAATTCTGGTCCTTAATTTATCTTTTTCTTTTTAGATAGATAAAGGAATGATGGATGAACTGAAAGAGGTGAAGCGGGTGTTGAATCCCACAGAAGTTTTGCTTGTTGTGGATGCAATGACTGGCCAGGAAGCTGCAGGTACTCAGAATTCACATTTTTATTTATGATTGTCAATCAAATGCACTGTTGCTATCACCGATGGCTCTCTATTTTGACATCTAGAGATTGCCGAAAGGCAAGTATTCTTCATAGAATAGAGTAAATTTAAAGATTGTTGGCATGCCTGTTATAATATGCTGGCTACTGATTGGTATTTTTATCTTGCTTTGTCTAATCATTTCCATGCCAACTACCTATCATCATTGGTAGATCAGTTCAATTCTGTCTTTATGATTGTAGTTTATGTGAAGATAATGCCTACAGCTTCTTTTTGTACACTACAGCCTTGGTTACAACTTTCAATGTTGAAATTGGAATTACGGGTGCCATTTTGACAAAGCTAGATGGAGATTCTAGAGGTGGTGCAGCCCTGAGTGTTAAAGAGGTTTGCCCTCGTAATTGCCTTTAATTTTTGCTTATGATATTAGTCATTGCAGTCCCTTCTGAGAACTTCATCACATGGACAAGAATGATAATAGTTGAGTGATAAACTCATGTTAGAATATGTAAAGAACATATTTCCATAATTTATGATTATCTCTTCATAAATTATGGAGATATGATAATGGTTCATCATATCCCTCTCATTATCTCTCAATTATAATATATTCTCTTCTATATCTCTCACTGTATGTCTATATATATATATATATATATATATATATATATAGGCCTTAGATTGTAATGTTCTTGGCGCATCAATGACAAAGATGTAGTCATTTAGTTGCTCTTTCTCCTCTCTCCCTCTCTACTTCTCCTTTTTCTTCTTTCATATAATTTAACACGCACGCATATTCCCCGTGATGTACATTTTAAAGTCACAAGGATGAGTGCTGCACTTTTTTACATTTTCTTTAACTTTGGGTGTTGGGGGCTGGTTAAATTACATTACTAATAAAAAAATGTATGAATTTTGAAGTAATTCTCTTTTGAGTGGTGTTGGCTAAACTACTTCCAGCTCACAACCTCTGATGATAAACATCAAGTTAGATAGGACTCTGTTAATTACTGAATTGATCACATTGTTGTTATTATGTAATTATCTCATATAGGCCCTATCTGTACGCCTATCTCTTGATACAACCTGTACTATATATGTTGATTGAGCGGCAATTCACTTCTTAATTCTTTAATTGTTCAGCTTGGTAGAGGAGCAAGCAGAATTGGTTGACATCTTGCTGGCTCCGCTACCATGTTGAACGAATAAAGAACTAGTGGCTGACACTTGTGATAACAGTAGTTTTTTGTCTCATGATGGAAAACTTGGTCATACCATTTTTGAAGTATCTACCATGTCAGAAACTATACTTTACACCTCTTTTGTACTTAGCGCTTGAATGTTGATAGGTATCAGGAAAGCCAATCAAGTTGGTAGGACGTGGAGAACGGATGGAGGATCTTGAGCCATTCTACCCTAATCGTATGGCTGGCCGCATCTTAGGAATGGGAGATGTTCTCACATTCGTAGAGAAGGCACAAGAAGTTGTATGGTCCTTGGAAATATATTTGACGGTTCCTAAAATGAACACTTCTGGTGCAATTCTAATTCTCCCTCTGCCCATCTCTCTGTACAGATGCAACAGGAAGATGCTGAAGAATTGCAGAAGAAGATAATGAGTGCCAAGTTTGACTTCAATGATTTCTTGAAGCAAACTCGTACTGTTGCTCGTATGGGTTCCATGACTCGTGTCATAGGAATGATACCAGGAATGGGGAAGGTATGATAACCTGCTTTCAAAAAAATTATGATATTTCTTCAATCTCTTTCCCCATAATTATTTTGTTATTTGAATGAACAAAGCACCACCCTTCAGTTAGTGAATATGGGATCACAATAGTTATCAAATAGAGCCTTCAAGAGTCCATTATGGTTTAATTCATGAACCTCAAAGGGATTAAATTTCATAAAGTAACTGGTTCATAATTGTTTTTGATCTTTGCTGACTGTTGTAAGAACCTTACTTTAACTTACCTGTGTGTGCAACTAGGTGACTCCTGCACAAGTGCGAGATGCAGAGAAGAATTTAATTGTAATGGAAGCTATGATTGAAGCAATGACTCCTGGTCTCTTCTTCACTCTTGCATCGTCAACTAGTCAATATACAAAATTGACTTATTATCTATTTTAATGTGCATTTGTGGAACTTGAATTCAATATTTTTTCTTGTTTTCTAGTTTCTTATCTTCATGCTATGACAACTAATGTACGGTGTAAATAGTGGTTTGAAACCGATTGGATGATTTTTGTTAATAGTTCTGACTAGAGACACTCATTTTTTTTCATCAATGCATATTGGCCACTAGACTTCACTTTGGTAGTGCAATGGAGTTAAACTCATTTCAAGTAGGATGAACACAACTTTTGACTTCAAAATTCTTGCAATATTTCCATGTTTGATGATTTCTATATAGCTACACTTCATAAATGTTGCTCTCTCAGTGCTTTTAGATTTTCTTTATTCACAGAGGAGAGAGAGAAGCCAGAGTTGTTGGCAGAATCTGCTGAAAGGAGGAAAAGAGTTGCTAAAGATTCCGGAAAAACAGAGCAGCAGGTATGATTTCTGCCACTAGATATAAGTTTAGATGCTTATTTCATATTTCTGATTGTGAAAATGAATCACGGGGAATTCTATACTTTTGGATGTATATTTATCAACTGTATAGTGTGTATACAGGGTGTAACATGTTACATTTTTGCAAAATACTAGGTGAGCCAACTTGTTGCTCAACTTTTCCAAATGCGTGTTCGAATGAAGAATCTAATGGGCGTAATGGAAAGTGGTTCTATGCCTGCTCTGAGCGATCTTCAAGATGCACTTAAAGCTGACCAGAAGGTACCTTTTCAGCTAATGAATGCATTGTTACAAGTTACAACTTATATGCAATATATGATGTTTATGAATTTCCTCCTGGATTAGGCTCCTCCTGGTACTGCAAGGAGGAAGAGAAAATCAGAATCAAGGCGACAATTCACAGCCCCTGCATCATTAAAGCCAAGTCCTCGTGGTTTTGGATCCAGCAATTAGTAGCTTTACTTGGCAGTTTCTTCTACATTGTTCCGCAGTCAATTTATCATAGCCTCATATTTGCCACGTGCTCCGAGATATCTTTGCTTTTATTGAGGTAGAGTCCAACTTTCTTTGAGCTACAAGCATTAGTTGCGCGTCAAATTCTAGCGACACTGAAATCTCACTGTAACCCCCATATATTGATTCGATGAGTTGCTTTTGTACAAGCTAGGAGGGAAATAGTAGACAAGGATGTCATTCCGGTAAACGTTCTCGAATATGTATACTACGATGCCAGAGTTGAATGACTGTATCATTTCTAATTTTCTGCCGCACATTATCCATGCTTGGTTCAGGGCCGATTTCTTTAATTATCAATGTTGCTTAATGGTAGTGGTTATGTGGATAATGATGAAACTAGACCCTAACTGCCAAGGGTAGTTAAAAGGCATTTTATGGCCATAATTTGTTTAAAATCCAACAGATTTGCTCGGGCAGTTTGTGTAAGAATTGAAGAGAGAATTATTGTGAACCAATAAACCAGTTTACCCCCGTTAGAAATGGGATGATACTTGTCAAAAGAAATTATCATTTAAAAAACCCAAGTTTATGGCTGCCTCTTCTTTTTCTTCTTTCTTGACAAAAGAGATTTAAGGCATTTTACAGTGAAGGCAAATGGCATCCGCATTTCCAGAAGCTGAAATTCAGAACAACAAATCACTTGAAGTTGATTCGGTCTCATCCGATATTGCCACCGCGAAGGAGATCAAGGTAATGCTAGCATTTACTAGTAATAATCCATCTCCATCTCCTGGAGCGTACAATAATTCTTTTGCTATTTGAGGCGTTAATATACCTACTAAAATATCAGTCATTTGTGCAAAATCCTAGGATTTTGAAGTGACTTGTCATTTTGACACGCATCAGTTTCTTTTCCAATATAATCTGATTTGAACATCTGGTGCAAGTAATTATGAATTTGACATGAGAAAATTTGAAATATCAAAATGATATCTTAACTTTTATGGTTTAATGGGAAAATATGTGGATTTTTTTCAGGAACGAAATGTGGCTGAAAGGAAGAGGAGAGCAAAAGAGAACTGTGAGGCTATGCAGACGGTGAAAAAGACCATCATAGCTTCAGCCATAATTGTTGCTGTTGCTGGTGCAGCATTTGCCATAGCAAAGAAATTGAGAGAGAAATGATTGGTTGATTGGTTGATTGATTCTACTTGTCTGGAATCGATCCTAGTGCAACTCAAGATCTACCAAGTTTTCATTTTTGTTGAATTTTCTATACAAATGTACATTTATTTATTTATTAATTTATTAATTTTCCTTTGAAGTGCTCATAGGCATTCAAATTCAAAGAATTCTGCCACCTTCATTTTGGTCACTTCTGCTGATCTACATGTTAATGGAAGAAGTTAATTAGCTTGCAATTCAACATTTCTAAAAGGTCAATTTAATTGCCAAAATATCAACAATGTTGTCTTTCTAGGAGCTTTATTTACTCAATATTGGCTTAAAAAATGACCAATATTAATTTTTGGTTGCACGAGAGCAGTAAGAAAATTATTTATCATTAACTTCGGTTTTATTCTCTTGAGTCTCAATTATAATTCTCTTTCTACTACTCCTAAAAATTTTAGTTATGAAAATTCGTTACTACCTCACTCTTTTGAATTTGACTAGGTTATTTTGGCACGTGGCGTTGCACGTGCGAAATTCATTTAGATTTAAAAATGTTAAAATATCAGATTTATGTACAAAAGAGTATTTCACACAAAATATTTTTAGTATAATATAAAAGTTTTAATAATATCTCAAAAAATGGGATTAACATGAATTTTTACTAGGGTGTTTAAACTATATTGTAAGCAGTATATTAGTATTGTTATTGATGTTTTAATGTAGGTGTTGACAAAAAACTATTTTATTAATTCTGAAATAATTTAATTTTTAGTTCTTAAAATTAAAACAATTTTAATTTACTTTTATAAATTGAAATTTAAATATTTAAAATAATTTTTTATATTATTTTTATTCTAGTTCTCTAAATATTGTAAATAATTATGTGGTTATTTAAAAACAACACTAATGAATTTTTCTTTAAAAAACCAAACTCAATAAAAAAATAAGTTTAACATTTAATGAAAAATTATGATTTAATTAAATGTACAAACTATTTTTTTTCGTGTTTATGTATGATAAAAAATCACATAATTAGTTAAGGAAAAATAATTCCTTATCATTACAAATTTTACAAAATCAAACTTAAGTAATTTAATATTTGTGTATATATACTTTTTAAGAATAATACATTATAAAAAAAGTTTTCATAGTTTTTTTTTTATTTTTTATTAAAAAATAGTTTATTGAGGCAAGATAATTTCTTATTTATTTTACATATTTTTTTATAGTTTTTTTAATTTTTAACTAAAAATAATTATCATTTTTCACTTTATTTTTTAATTTTTTCTCTCATGTTTTTTTCTTTCTAGTTTTTAGTTTAATAATGGCAATGCATGAAATAGAAAATAACAACAACAATAATAATTAAGAAAATAGTCTAAAAATAATTGTGATTATAATTTAATAAAAGGGATAACTTTGTTAATATACTTGTCCTTTATTTTTTTCTTCTTTTCGTAATAATATCATATTTTGTTATCTTTTGAAAGAAAAAAATATACTTTCTTAAATTTTTGGATTAGAATAATAATAGTAGTAATAGTTAAGTCATGAAACTTGAATCAAGGTTCTTAAAGTTATGTAACTAACCCATGTACATAACAGTTGAGATACTAACTATTTTATTTAATTTTTCTCTATAACTAGCCTAACCTAATTAGCATATAGTCATATACAACATTTTATTCAATTTATTTTTAAAAAATAAAGAATGTACAACTCCTTGAGGGAATCCATGTTCGGTTAATTTTTATGAATTAATTTTGCATATCCGGATTGATTTTAAGGTTTTTTCCCCTATTCAAAACATATAGAATTTTCTAGAGAAATTTATATATATGATACTCAATTGATTCAAAATTGGGAATATAAACTTAACAATTTTATGTCCTGATTATTTTATATAATGTTTCAATGGTATGCTAGTTTTTTAAAAAGGCAGGTAGTAAGGATCTCATAAACAGAAATAAAAATTAAATAGAAATTTAAGTTATTTTGTTGCTTACGACTCTAAATGTTATACATAGATATCTAAGTTCTTATTTGTGAGAATTTGGAAGAAGCAACGATCAATAATTAATATTTTGCACTTGCCTATACATTTCCAACTAATATCAAATAAGTTCATGTATTTTTAATTACCTCAAATCAACAACTATATTTACTTAGATGGAAAAAATAAGTTATAGTTATAAAAAATAATTTGAAGTTCATTTGCATGTTTATAATGTGGTATTAAATTATTTTGACATGTATTTATTTTTTCTTAAAAATAAAAGGATAATACATAATAAATAATGTCATTTATTAAAAATATATTAATTAAATTAAATTCATTTTAGAATAATTTAAGCTCACGTTATTGACAAGAAAGAAAACTTTAGTTTATTTGATGACATGAACGACTATGTTAGAATAGGAGACTAAAATTCTAAGAAAAGATGAGATCATATTTCCGCGAAAAAATGGAGGAAGAATAGAGAGGAATTAATCTAATTTGTAATAAAATATTCTGAATTTGTATCATAAATGTCATAGTAAATTCTCTATATTTTTAATTGGTTCGAATCAACATCACCCTTAACAAATTTATCAGTATATTTTTAAAAATTTAAATAATTAGTGATTGATAAAATAATTTCAATTGCAATTTTGTAGGCTTACATTGCAAATTTCAAAACTATTGGGTACAAAGTGGGACATTTTGCAAACTTTAGGGTTTCTTTATATAGTTTATCTAAAAATATATTTAATTTTTTAATCAATAAAGTTAATATTTTTAATTGTTATTATATAATAAAAAATAAAATGTTACAAAATAAATATTTTGAGTATATTTTTAATGATTACGTAAATATATTTCTTGAGATTTTAATATATATTTTTAGATAAAAACTAGATAATGTTTTCAATTTTAATATAAACAACATTCGTTAGTCTTGAAAAAAAACTTAATATATATATATATTTCCTATATGGCAAAAGTAGAAAGAAAATCGGTACATTCGTTAGTCTCTTAGAAAATCACATGGGGTACCTTGTAATAATATTTTAAATAACACTAAAAATAGTAAATTAGAAAGTGAACAAACTTATAAATTAATTTTTAAATTAACTAATGAAATTTTATTTCTATTATTAAATGATTATTTATTTAATTAATAAAGAATTATAATATTCATAACTTTTGGTAAGAGCTTGAAATTAGTAAATGATTTATCATAGAAAAATATACTTAGTATTGTGAGTTAAGAAAGTTAGCAAAAATAAATTATATTTGTATAAACTATATATATATATTTTAAAGTGAATTAATATTAAATTTTTGAATAATTAATGTATATTAAATCAATTCTTTAGAATTTAAATTTATATTAAATAATTTTTTGATAGTATGAAAAATAAAAGAAGGTGAATTTTTATAATAAAATATTCGCATCATAATATTAAATTATAATTAACAAAAAAATTATTTAAATAATTTAATAATTTAAATTCTAAAATACAAAACAGAAAATAATTTTTTTAAGAACTAAAATATGTTAAATACCGAAACTATCTTCCTACGAAATTATTCTTATGAACTTTTACTTTTATATATTTTTAAAATTTATCATTGTTTTTTTCACCCATGTCAATATCACAAACAATGATAAATTTTAAAAATATATAAAAGTAAAAGTTCATAAGAATAATTTCATAGGAAGAAAAAATTTAATATTCAAACATATTGTAAGAAATCAATCTATATAATGTACTCGTGGAGCTACAATGTGGAAAATATCTTTAAAAGTATGGAATTGAAAAATAGACACAATGAGTAAAATATAAGTTAATCTATTTTAAATTTAAATTATTTGTTAAATATAACATATGTATAATAATATTTTTTTTAAATGTAAATTATTTTAATTATTATTATATTATTTTAAGAATAATATTATTTATTCAAGTTAATATTTTTTATTTTATTATTAAATTTAGTAAAGAGATTGATTTTATGAGAGTTGAAGAAACATAAACTAAATAAATTGTAATATTTATACTTTTTCTAACATAAATTATATGGTAAAAAGAAGAATTTTTTTATGAGAATAATTGAGAAGTTTATTTATAAGTATTGACAATATTAGCCATATATTATCAAAATGATTTACATTAATTTTATTTTTATGAAATAAATATTTTATATTATACATAAAATATTTTTTACATGGGTTAATAATATTTATTTTATTTTTATTATTTAACTATAATTTCAAGGCAGTACATGGTTTATTTTTTTTAAAAAAAATTACTTTTAAAGTTATGAAAATCATAAAAGTGAAAAATAAAAAGAAAATTTATAACTTTTCCTAAAATTAATTCAGTAACAATTGTTGGTTTATGAGTTTTAATAATATAAAGGGATGAGGTTAGATATTTAAAAACAAATACTAAAAATTAATATTTTATAATCTAATCATCAAATATTTATGGTTATACATTTTTCTCCAATATTTAAAGTTTTTTCAACTTTTTACCATTTTTTATATTTTTTAACCTCTTATAATGTTTATATTAAAACATTTTAGGATATTATAGGATTTTTAATGTAAATCTTAAAACTATAATGTCCGAAGTGAAAGAATTTTTAAACTATAAAAAATTATGTTGTTTACCTTAAAATCTGTGCTAGGTAAAGTGATAAGATATATTTTTTTAAAAATTGGTTATATTTTTAGTTATCATTATAATATTATGGGTCGAATACATGATCTACATCATTAACATAACATACGATAGGTACATAGAATATATTAAATAAATATTTATTGTAAACTTAAAGTTGTTAGAAAGTTAACGTTAAATTAACTTTGGAATAAGATATTGTTACAATGAGTAACCTTTTGAATCTTTAAATTGATAATTAAAATTGGATGACATAACTCTGAATCTCACCTCGAAAAAAACTTGCAACTCAATATGCATGAGTCATATATTAAAAAAATAATAAAATAAATTGATTAATAGTTAGTTACTAATTTACAAGTTATCATTATACCTAAAATAATTAAATAAATATTTATCGTAAACTTAAAGTCCTTAAAACCTTAAATTTAAATTATTTTTTCAATTAATAACAAATGGATGAGGGTAAATTTGTATAACGTAATAGACTGCTATAAAAGTACATAGAAGTTCTCACTCATGGATTCTTAATGCGAGTGATGAAATGTTGATGAAGTTGATATAAATAAGAAAATTAAATAAGAAATCATGTTCTAGGCCATAAGTTATAGGAAAAAAAACTAAAAGTTATGGATTAGATGAGATAGATAAATATTCTAACGTTATTATCATATTTATCTAATAAAAAATATTTTAAAATAGGAATAGTTTATTTATTTATAAAAATAATAAAAGTTTCATGACTTAACTATTACTACTATTATTATTCTACTCCAAAAATTTAAGAAAATATATTTTTTTCTTTCAAAAGATAAAAAAATATGATATTATTACGAAAAGAAGAAAAAAAATAAAGGACAAGTATATTAACAAAGTTATGTTTTTTATTAAATTATAATCACAATTATTTTTAGACTTTTTTTTAATTATTATTGTTGTTGTTATTTTCTATTTCATGCATTTCTATTATTAGAATAAGAACTAGAAAGAATGAGATATGAGAGAAAAAATAAAAAAATAAAGTAAAAATGATGATTATTTTTAGTTAAAAATTAAAAAACTATAAAAAAATATGAAAAAAAGAAAAAGAAATTATATTACCTTAATAAAAAAAAATTTAATAAAAATTAAAAATACTATGAAAACCTTTTTATAATGTATTATTCTTAAAAAGTATATATACACAAATATTAAATTACTTAAGTTTGATTTCGTAAAATTTGTAATTAAATATACAAACTATTTTTCTTCATGTTTATGTATGATAAAAAATCACATGTAAAAGTACATAGAAGATCTCACTCATGGATTCTTAATGCGAGTGATGAAATGTTGATGAAGTTGATATAAATAAGAAAATTAAATAAGAAATCATGTTCTAAGCCATAAGTGATAGGAAAAAAAGCTAAAAGTTATGGACTAGATGAGATACATAAATATTCTAACGTTATTATCATTTTAATCTAATAAAAAATATTTTAAAATTAGAATAGTTTATTTATTTATAATAATAATAAAAGTTTCATGACTTAACTATTACTACTATTATTATTCTAATCCAAAAATTTAAGAAAATATATTTTTTTCTTTCAAAAGATAACAAAATATGATATTATTATGAAAATAAGAAAAAAATAAAGGACAAGTATATTAACAAAGTTATCCCTTTTATTAAATTATAATCACAGTTATTTTTAGACTATTTTTTTAGATATTTTTAGAATCCCCTCCCTAGGATTCTGGTCTCACAAAACCAACCCAACTCAAGCAAAAGTTTCCTAACATCTGGGATATCCTCTATCTTACGAAGAACTCCAACCACGCTCCTCGCTAACCAATCTCTAAAAAATCATATATGGAAAAGTGGAAAGAAATGTTACAAACTTTAATAATTTAATGGTATAATAGACTTTTAAAAAATAAGGCCCTTCGTGCTTTTTATATAGCATATATATATATCTATATATATTATATATGTAATAATAGTTGAGATACTAACTATTTTGTTAATAAAATAGTTAAAGTTATGTAACTAAAATATGAATATATATATATATATATATATATATATATATATATATATATCGATTAGTTACATAACTTTATAATTTAATAATAAAATAGTTAGTATCTCAACTATTATTAATATATATATATTATTAATAAAATATATGTATACTATATATAGTGTATATATATGTATAAGGTAATTTTTAGTTTTAAATTAATTGACAATTAATGGACAAATTTCGGCAAAAAAGATTAGTAAATTAGAGTTATTAAGAAGATTAACCTTTAATTAATTTGGCGTGTTAGAATAACAGTTGAGATACTAACTATTATTACTTATATATATATATATATATATATAATTTTATCTTAAATTTTTTAATAATTTAAAGGTATAATAGACTTTTAAAGAATAAGGCCCTTCGTGCTTTTTATATAAAGAAACTAACGAATGTAGGAGATCCGATTTTCTTTCCACTTTTTCCATATAGGATTTTTTATTTATTTTAAAGTTTGTGTTGTTGTTTAGCTTGAAATTAAAAACATTATCTAGTTTTTATCTCAAAAAATATACTACAATCTCAAAAAATATATTTACGTAATCATTAAAAATATACTCAAAATATTTATTTTGTAACATTTTATTTTTTATTATATAATAATAATAAAAACTTTATTGATTAAAAAATTAAATATATTTTTAGATAAACTATATAAAGAAACCTTAAAGTTTACAAAATCTCCCACTTTTTGAACCCAATAGTTTTGAAATTTGCAATATAAGTCTGAAATTTGCAACGTAAGCCTGCAACAAAATTACAATTTCGGTCTTTCTAATAATTAGAAAATTAAAAGATGGTAAAAAATATTATTAAGTTATTTAATTATTTTATCTAACTATTACTACTATTATTATTTTAATCCAAAAATTGAAGAAAGTATATTTTTTTCTTTCAAAAGATAACAAAATATGATATTATTACGAAAAGAAGAAAAAAAATAAAGGACAAGTATATTAACAAAGTTATCCCTTTTATTAAATTATAATCACAATTATTTTTAGACTATTTTTTTAATTATTATTGTTGTTGTTATTTTCTATTTCATGCATTGCCATTATTAAACTAAGAACTAGAAAGAAAAACATATGAAAGAAAAAATATTTTATAATGTATTATTCTTAAAAAGTATACATACACAAATATTAAATTACTTAAGTTTGATTTTGTAAAATTTGTAATGATAAGGAATTATTTTTCCTTAGCTAATTATGTGATTTTTTATCATACATAAACAGGAAAAAAATAGTTTGTACATTTAATTAAATCATAATTTTTCATTAAATGTTAAACTTATTTATTTATTGAGTTTGGTTTTTTAAAGACAAATTCATTAGTGGTTGTTTTTAAATAACCACATAATTATTTACAATATTTGGAGAACTAGAATAAAAATAATATAAAACATTGTTTCAAATATTTAAATTTCAATTTATAAAAGTAAATTACTTAATTGAGTTAAAATTGTTTTAATTTTAAGAACTAAAAATTAAATTATTTCAGAATTAATAAAATATTTTTTTGTCAACACCTACATCAAAACATCAATAACAATACTAATATACTGCTTACAATATAGTTTAAACACCATAGTAAAAATTTATGTTAATCCCATTTTTTGAGACATTATTAAAACTTTTATATTATACTAAAAATATTTTGTGTGAAATACTCTTTTGTACATAAATATGATATTTTAACATTTTCAAATCTAAATGAATTTCGCACGTGCAACACCACGTGCCAAAATAACCCAAAATACTCTTTAGTTTATATTATACTAATTATTAGAGGAAGTTGTCTCTGTTGAAGGAGCGGACTAAATCTAGGTTGATAGACCCACCTCCGGAGAAATCAAGGAGAATGCCGGTTGGAGGAAGGTCAGGGGAGTTGAATTCTGGAGCTATAGAGAAAGGGAATGCTGCCGAGGAAGAGGAAGATGATCCTTTTGGGGAAGAAGACCTGCCTGAAGAGTTCAAGGATAAGCTTGATGTATGGACTCTACTTGAATGGGTGAGTTTGTTCTTAATCATTTCTGCTTCAGCATGTAGCTTTCCAATTCCATCTTTTAGGAATAAACATTTGTGTGGGTTAATGTTGTGGAAATGGGAGGTTATGGTTTTGGTTTTTATACGTGGAAGGTTGGTGTCTTGGTGGGTAATCAAGGTTCTTAAAGTTACGTAACTAAACCATGTACATAACTATTTTATTAATAAAATGGGATACTAACTATTTTGTTAATAAAATAGTTAAAGTTATGTAACTAAATAGGATACTAACTATTTTGTTAATAAAATAGTTAAAGTTATGTAACTAACCCATGTACATAACTTTATAATTTTATTTATAAAATAGTTAGTATCTCAACTGTTATTCTAACACTTCCAATTAATTAAAGGTTAAGATTCTTAATAACTCTAATTAACTAATCTTTTTTGCCGAAATTTGTCCATTAATTGTCAAATAATTAAAAACTAAAAATTACCTTATACATACATATATATATATATATATATACACGTCGATTAGTTACATAACTTTATAATTTTATTTTGTACTCATTAAAAATATACTCAAAATATTTATTTTGTAACATTTTATTTTTTATTATATAATAAAACAATTATTAACTTTATTGATTAAAAAATTAAATATATTTTTAGATTAACTATATAAAGAAACCTTAAAGTTTAGAAAATATCTCACTTTGAACTCAATAGTTTTGAAATTTGCAACATAAGCCTGAAATTTGCAACATATGCCTGCAACAAAATTACAATTTCGGTCTTTCTAATAATTAGAAAATTAAAAGATGGTAAAAAATATTATTAAGTTATTTAATTATTTTATCTAACTATTACTACTATTATTATTCTAATCCAAAAATTTAAGAAAGTATATTTTTTTCTTTAAAAAGATAACAAAATATGATATTATTACGAAAAGAAGAAAAAAATAAAGGACAAGTATATTAACAAAGTTATCCCTTTTATTAAATTATAATCACAATTATTTTTAGACTATTTTTTAATTATTATTTTGTTGTTATTTTCTATTTCATGCTGTTGCTACCCGAATTTTGACTTACGCCACAATTTTTTCGTTTTAGTGCATGTCGCATTAATAGCCTGTTTACGTCAAATTTCAATCGATTTTTGATCATGGACTATTTTTTTTAATATTTCACACCATTTCACGTCTTTTGAATTTTTCGTATTTTTCTCGTATTTTCGACTAAATCGTATTTTTCGGTTTTCGTCAACGCATTCACGTATTTTTACGTTTACCACATTTAATAGCTCTTCTAGGTCAAATTTTTATCGATTCTTGGTCCTAGGCTAATTTGTTTAATATTCCATGTCATTTCGGGTCTTTTTAGTTTTTTTTTTAATCAGCAGAAAGTTATATTGAAATGAATTGTCATGAAGAACATGACTGAAGATTACAAGACACTGCTTCAATAGCAGTGCGACAAACGTTCTCAACAACAAACGAAGCCCCAAAGAAAATGGCAAAGGACCGACTCCCTAGCCCACTATTAGACCTGACTCCTCATCAACCTACATCTGAGAAAACCGAGCTTCGATTCACCGATTGAGTAACCATGCCGGGGATTGAAGGACATCGGACAAACTGTAGGCGAACCCGTTGTCCTTACTTTTCAACCACCAATGCCACAAAGAATAAATCCTATTAAGACACCTCGAGTCACTGTACTCCTTTTGTCTGAACACGACTTCGTTGCGTGTCTTCCATATTGTCCAAATAACCGCATAGAATAGGATTTTCCAAACACTACCGGTCTGCTTGTTTGTACAAGGTAAATAACTTTCCCACGTTCGCCACAGGTCCGAAAGATTTTGAGGCTGGCACCAAACCACCTGAAGCCAACGCATGATAAACTCCCAAATACCCGAAGCTACCTCACAACGCAAGAAAAGGTGAGTAACATTCTCCGGTTCACTGTTGCACATTGGGCAGACATTCAAGTAATCAGGAATCATGTTTCGCTTCATTAGGAAAGTCCTAGTGACAATTCTTTCTCGCAGTGCTAACCAAAGGAAAAATTCGGTTCACTGTTGCACATTGGGCAGACATTCGGGTCTTTTTAGTTTTTTCGTATTTTTCGACTGTCTTCACTCGAACTTTTCTCGGTCCCGAGTAAGTTTTCTCGGACCGTAGCTCGAACGCGTAATTTATTTAATTGATAATTACATGCTATTTTTCTGTTTCCCTCCACCTCGTTCAGTTTCGTTCAATTTTTGTCGTAAGGACATTTATTTTGCGTTCAAACGTTTTGACGTTTTCGAAAGAGAAAATAAATACGTTAACTCAAACTTCTCGTTTATTTACTGTACACTAGTTTTCTTGTCTTATTTTTATACACGTCGTGGCTTCCTCGGCTCGGATTTATTTTCACTTTCGTACGATTTCGCTCGTAGGAAAATATCTCGTTCGTGTCCAATTTCATGCATTAATGACAATTAATGCATGAAATATCCAAATTGCCTCTCCTTTCTTCCCAGCTAGCTCGCAGACTCTACTGTAATCATCACAAAACCTCCCATCAGTGATCCATGGCCACACAAACCCAAACTTGGCCTCCACTCCGGCCATTGTTCACCTTTCCACCTTTCCCGACCATTTGCAGCCAAGCCTTTGCCTCCAAACCGACTCCAATTCCCTCTATAAATAGCAAGAAATTATCAACAAGGAAAGGGCTCCAAAATCTCCATTTCTTACTCATCCTTCTTGGACCAATTCTCTCCTGGACAGTAAGTGAGCTCTCTCTCTCTAAAACTCTCTTTAATTTTCGTTTTTGCATGTATGGTGTAAATAAATTTCTTAAACTTGACTCACATGCTTAGTTTATATGCTAATTACATTTCTCTTGCCTCAATTTAATTGCTTGCTTGCTCTAGCTAATTAATCACAAAAATTCATGTTAAATAGCTCAATATTCCGTAGGAAAATTGGCCACTGTTTTGTCCAAATTTAATTGTTGTTTTCGTGGGGTTTAAATGTGGGGAAGTTGAGGGTCTGTTTGACATGAATTTCGGGTGATTTAGTGGCCGGAGTGGCCACCCCTGTCGCCTGCGCTACCGGCAGTAGCGCCGGCGACGTGCATGAAGAAGAAGAACAGTGCAGCCATTTAAAATGGCTGCTGTTCCTCAAGGAAAGGTGACGGGCCAAGCCCGTCCCTTCCTTTTCCTTTTAATCAATTAACACGGATGGGCCTTGACTTAAGCCTAGCCCATCCGTTCCCATTTCCTTTCTTTTATGCATGGCCCATCAATCATATAAATTAAAACTTAGGCTTGGCTTAGGCCAAGTCCATTTTTTAATGTCCAAAATTCGAATGTGGGACCCACTCATTTTTTCGTGAAAATTGTAAAAATATTGGTATGCTTTGATAACGTATTCAAATTAATTAAAATGCTTGTATGCATTGCTAATGTGTTTAAAATGAATAAAAATGTTCATATGTTTATTTTTGTGTTCAAAATGAGGAAAAATGTTCATATGCTTTTAATTAATATTTAAATTGGATGAAAAACTTGTATGACTAAATGATGTGTTTATGCCATGCTTAATTAAATGTTTGTATGATAATAATGATTATGCCATGTTTAATTATTTATGTGCTCGTATGAAATAAATTGCTACTTGTTTATCGTGTTTTATTATTTATTCGTCAAATTAAATAAATATTGCATGCGCTCTTTATTATTTATTTATTTTCAAACCTTCGCTAACACTCTCGCTTTATAGGTTAAACATTAAACCTTTGCGCAAAAGTACGTTTTACCTTTCTTTTATTTAATTTAAATGATTTCCGTAAAAGTTATTTGCATACGTATTAACCCAAGTTAGGAATCCAAGAATGGGCCTAAGCCCGGCCCATTAGAATTGTAGGCATTATTTCCATGCATTCGTATACAATAATTAATCGTCAATTACTTTTAATTGCATAAATGAGGTAATAATTAATTGTTAAACTTGTTGTAATAATTAATTACCCATTTTCACTTGTTGTAATAATTAATTACCTCTTTTCACTTGTTGTAATAATTAGTATTTCACTTGTTGTAATAATTAGTTAGATAGTTATTCCGACCTCCAATTTGTAATAATTAGATAAATAGTTATTATTTTGGATTGTGGTTTGTAATAATTAGCTAAGTAGTTAAATCGTGTATGTTTGTATACTTAAAGTATTTATGTCAATTGTCGTCGATCGGGGTTCGTCCAAAAGGTAAGATTACCTTAAACGTTTCCTTGTATGTTCACATGAAGGTCCAAAGCCTTAACCTTAGCATATACATGACCACTTAGGAAACGCTAGAACCACCAAATCGTATGCATGACATATAGAATTGTTAGCAATTAAAATCAACCCACATGCCTACATGTTTACGCCATTCGCATTTAATTACCATGAGATTAATTGTTTTCTTGTTAAGTGATACGCATGATGGCTCCAAAGGCCATACCAACCTATGAGCATTCATAAAAATGTACTTTGCTAGTTTCAACCATGATAGATCACGTAGTAACTAAGTCATGCATGACTCGATGAAAAGGGGGGAACGTCCGCTCTAGCATAGAGAAAAAATGGTAACCTCATCCCTCTGACCCAAACGGAAATAACATGTCCCTACGAAAAATGCTAAGATGTAACGTCACCTTTGAGGGCCAAATCACGTCAAAAATGTTTAAATGATCGGAAAGTGTCCCAATTCGGTAAGCGAACTCTGTTGACATGATTCAATCATTGGCTTCTATGTAAATGATTGGAAAGTGACTTGAGTTCGTGGGAAGAAGAGGTTGACATGCTTCGATCTTTAAACAAATCTTTGTATATCAAAACTGTTTTCAAACACCTTTTTACCGGTAAACCTTTTAAGGATGTGACGTGGGTGCCTAACACCTTCTCAAGTCCATAATACGACCTCGAACCATCGTTCTTTGGTTTAGACCATTGTGCCTTAGTTTTTACTTTCTTATGCCATGACGCTTAGGTTCCCTAAACCTTAGAAAATTAGGGTGGCGACTTCATTGTATTATGCGAAGCATCCATTTATGCTTAGCATCCATTTATGCTTAGCATTCGTCCCAAACCTTAAACTCGTTTTCAACGAAAAAGGGGGTGCGACACATGCATTGCCATTATTAAACTAAGAACTAGAAAGAAAAAAATATGAGAGAAAAAATAAAAATCGCACGTGCAACGCCACGTGCCAAAATAACCCAAAATACTCTTTAGTTTATATTATACTAATTATAAGAGGAAGTTGCCTCTGTTGAAGGAGCGGACTAAATCTAGGTTGATAGACCCACCTACGGAGAAATCAGGGAGAATGCCGGTTGGAGGAAGGTCAGGGGAGTTGAATTCTGGGGCTATAGAGAAGGGGAATGCTGCCGAGGAAGAGGAAGATGATCCGTTTGGGGAAGAAGACCTGCCTGAAGAGTTCAAGGATAAGCTTGATGTATGGACTCTACTTGAATGGGTGAGTTTGTTCTTAATCATTTCTGCTTCAGCATGTAGCTTTCCAATTCCATCTTTTAGGAATAAACATTTATGTGGGTTAATGTTGTGGAAATGGGAGGTTATGGTTTTGGTTTTTATACGTGGAAGGTTGGTGTCTTGGTGGGTAATCAAGGTTCTTAAAGTTATGTAACTAACCGATGTACATAACTATTTTATTAATAAAATGGGATACTAACTATTTTGTTAATAAAATAGTTAAAGTTATGTAACTAACCCGTATACATAACTTTATAATTTTATTCATAAAATAGTTAATATCTCAACTGTTATTCTAATACTCCCAATTAATTAAAGGTTAAGATTCTTAATAACTCTAATCAACTAATCTATTTTACCGAAATTTGTTCATTAATTGTCAAATAATTAAAAACTAAAAATTACCTTATACATATATATATACACACACGCCGATATGTATAAGGTAATTTTTAGTTTTAAATTAATTGACAATTAATGGACAAATTTCGGCAAAAAAGTTTAGTAAATTAGAGTTATTAAGAAGATTAACCTTTAATTAATTTGGCGTGTTAGAATAACAGTTGAGATACTAAATATTATTATATATATATATATATATATATAATTTTATCTTAAATTTTTTAATAATTTAAAGGTATAATAGACTTTTAAAGAATAAGGCCCTTCGTGCTTTTTATATAAAGAGACTAACGAATGTAGGAGATCCGATTTTCTTTCCACTTTTTCCTTATAGGATTTTTTATTTATTTTAAAGTTTGTGTTGTTGTTTAGCTTGAAATTAAAAACATTATCTAGTTTTTATCTCAAAAAAGATACTAAAATCTCAAAAAATATATTTACGTAATCATTAAAAATATACTCAAAATATTTATTTTGTAACATTTTATTTTTTATTATATAGTAAAAAAAAAATATTAACTTTATTGATTAAAAAATTAAATATATTTTTAGATAAACTATATAAAGAAACCTTAAAGTTTACAAAATCTCCCACTTTGAACCCAATAGTTTTGAAATTTGCAATATAAGTCTGAAATTTGCAACGTAAGCCTGCAACAAAATTACAATTTCGGTCTTTCTAATAATTAGAAAATTAAAAGATGGTAAAAAACATTATTAAGTTATTTAATTATTTTATCTAACTATTACTACTATTATTATTCTAATCCAAAAATTTAAGAAAGTATATTTTTTTCTTTCAAAAGATAACAAAATATGATATTATTACGAAAAGAAGAAAAACATAAATGCTGCTGAGGAAGAGGAAGATGATCCTTTTGGGGAAGAAGACCTGCCTGAAGAGTTCAAGGATAAGCTTGATGTATGGACTCTACTTGAATGGGTGAGTTTGTTCTTAATCATTTCTGCTTCGGCATGTAGCTTTCCAATTCCATCTTTTAGGAATAAACATTTGTGTGGGTTAATGTTGTGAAAATGGGAGGTTATGGTTTTGGTTTTTATATGTGGAAGGTTGGTGTATTGGTGGGTAATCAAGGTTCTTAAAGTTATGTAACTAACCCATGTACATAACTATTTTACTAACTATTTTGTTAATAAAATAGTTAAAGTTATGTAACTAAATTGGATACTAACTATTTTGCTAATAAAATAGTTAAAGTTATGTAACTAACCCATGTATATAACTTTATAATTTTATTCATAAAATAGTTAGTATCTCAACTGTTATTCTAACACTCCCAATTAATTAAAGGTTAAGATTCTTAATAACTCTAATTAACTAATCTTTTTTGCCGAAATTTGTCCATTAATTGTCAAATAATTAAAAACTAAAAATTACCTTATACATACATATATATATACAAAATACTAATCGACATATATATATACATATATATATATATATGTATATATATATGTCGATTAGTTATATAACTTTATAATTTTATTTTGTACTCATTAAAAATATATTTACGTAATCATTAAAAATGTACTTAAAATATTTATTTTGTAACATTTTATTTTTTATTATATAATAAAAAAATTATTAACTTTATTGATTAAAAAATTAAATATATTTTTAGATTAACTATATAAAGAAACCTTAAAGTTTACAAAATCTCTCACTTTGAATCCAATAGTTTTAAAATTTGCAATATGAGCCTGAAATTTGCAACATAAGCCTGCAAGAAAATTGTAATTTCGGTCTTTCTAATAATTATAAAATTAAAAGATGGTAAAAAATATTATTAAGTTATTTAATTATTTTATCAATCACTAATTATTTTAATTTTTTAATATATACTGGTTAATTATTTAAGGGTGATGTTAATTTGAACCAATTAAAAATATAAATAATTTAATAGGTAGGTTAATTAATTTAATAGATAGGTTAATTAATTAATTAATTAAAATATTTAAAAGTCTATTACAATCAAATAACTTAATAGGTAGGTTAATTAATTTAATAGGTAAGTTAATTAATTAAAATGTTTAAAAGTCTATTACACCCTTAAATTTTTTAATAATTTAAGGGTATAATAGACTTTTAAAAAATAAGACCCTTCGTGCTTTTTATACAGTATAGATAGATATAGATATATATATAGTAATAATAGTTGAGATACTAACTATTTTATTATTAAATTATAAAGTTATATAACTAATCGATATATATATATATATATATGTAATAATAGTTGAGATACTAACTATTTCATATTTTAGTTACATAACTTTAACTATTTTATTAACAAAATAGTTAGTATCTCAACTATTATTACATATATTATATATATATATATATATATATATATATATATATCGATTAGTTACATAACTTTATAATTTAATAATAAAATAGTTAGTATCTCAACTATTATTACATATATATTATATATATATATATATCGATTAGTTACATAACTTTATAATTTAATAATAAAATAGTTAGTATCTCAAGTATTATTACTATATATATATTATTAATAAAATATATGTATACAATATATAGTTTATATATATGTATAAGGTAATTTTTAGTTTTAAATTAATTGACAATTAATGGACAAATTTTGGCAAAAAAGATTAGTAAATTAGAGTTATTAAGAAGATTAACCTTTAATTAATTTGGAGTGTTAGAATAACAGTTGAGATATTAACTATTATTACTTATATATATATATATATAATTTTATCTTAAATTTTTTAATAATTTAAAGGTATAATAGACTTTTAAAGAATAAGGCCCTTCGTGCTTTTTATATAAAGAGACTAACGAATGTAGGAGATCCGATTTTCTTTCCACTTTTTCCTTATAGGATTTTTTATTTATTTTAAAGTTTGTGTTGTTGTTTAGCTTGAAATTAAAAACATTATCTAGTTTTTATATCAAAAAAGATACTAAAATCTCAAAAAATATATTTACGTAATCATTAAAAATATACTCAAAATATTTATTTTGTAACATTTTATTTTTTATTATATAGTAAAAAAAAATATTAACTTTATTGATTAAAAAATTAAATATATTTTTAGATAAACTATATAAAGAAACCTTAAAGTTTACAAAATCTCCCACTTTGAACCCAATAGTTTTGAAATTTGCAATATAAGTCTGAAATTTGCAACGTAAGCCTGCAACAAAATTACAATTTCGGTCTTTCTAATAATTAGAAAATTAAAAGATGGTAAAAAATATTATTAAATTATTTAATTATTTTATCTAACTATTACTACTATTATTATTCTAATCCAAAAATTTAAGAAAGTATATTTTTTTCTTTCAAAAGATAACAAAATATGATATTATTACGAAAAGAAGAAAAACATAAATGCTGCTGAGGAAGAGGAAGATGATCCTTTTGGGGAAGAAGACCTGCCTGAAGAGTTCAAGGATAAGCTTGATGTATTGGACTCTACTTGAATGGGTGAGTTTGTTCTTAATCATTTCTGCTTCGGCATGTAGCTTTCCAATTCCATCTTTTAGGAATAAACATTTGTGTGGGTTAATGTTGTGAAAATGGGAGGTTATGGTTTTGGTTTTTATATGTGGAAGGTTGGTGTATTGGTGGGTAATCAAGGTTCTTAAAGTTATGTAACTAACCCATGTACATAACTATTTTACTAACTATTTTGTTAATAAAATAGTTAAAGTTATGTAACTAAATTGGATACTAATTATTTTGCTAATAAAATAGTTAAAGTTATGTAACTAACCCATGTACATAACTTTATAATTTTATTCATAAAATAGTTAGTATCTCAACTGTTATTCTAACACTCCCAATTAATTAAAGGTTAAGATTCTTAATAACTCTAATTAACTAATCTTTTTTGCCGAAATTTGTCCATTAATTGTCAAATAATTAAAAACTAAAAATTACCTTATACATACATATATATATACAAAATACTAATCGACATATATATATACATATATATATATATGTATATATATATGTCGATTAGTTATATAACTTTATAATTTTATTTTGTACTCATTAAAAATATATTTACGTAATCATTAAAAATGTACTTAAAATATTTATTTTGTAACATTTTATTTTTTATTATATAATAAAAAAATTATTAACTTTATTGATTAAAAAATTAAATATATTTTTAGATTAACTATATAAAGAAACCTTAAAGTTTACAAAATCTCTCACTTTGAACCCAATAGTTTTAAAATTTGCAATATGAGCCTGAAATTTGCAACATAAGCCTGCAAGAAAATTGCAATTTCGGTTGTTGATACCCGAATTTTGACCCCATTTAATTTCACTATCGCAACATGTCCGTTCTATTTATTTATATATCTATCTCGTCGTCAATTTTATCACTATTGTAATTAGTTATTTAGTATCATTATTTATCTTTATTATTTATTTATCTATTTATTATTATTTTTGTTTATTTATTTTTTGCGTGTTTTGTTCGACTATTTACATCTCCCCGTTTCCCTTTCACTCTGCTTTTCCCAATGTTTTCACTCCCGTAATTTCAGCTCCTTTATTCAAATGTTTACCCATTTCACGTTGAATACCCGGCACCATCATTCCTTGCCAACCAAAAAATCATCATTGGTTCAACTTTCGTTCACCAATTCCCCGGATATATTGAACAAGAGAATAAGGGAGGAAAGGGAGAGCGATCACCAATCCAACAATCATCCCTCTGCCAAATCCAGGAGGCAAAAAAACCATCTCCCGCTCCCTCGTTCGATCCAAATTAAATTTCAATCCCAAATTAAATCAAGCCATATCCCTCTGCCAAAAATCCAAATCAAACCAAACAAACCAGAAATTAATCCCAATTAATCCAACCTCACTGCAAAACCAAAGCCATCACAATTCCTCCAAAATTAATTCAAAACCATCTCGGCCAAAATAATTCAATCTGCTCTCCTCACCTTCAATTAAATCAATCCCAAATTAAACCAGTGCCGAATCCCATCTCCATTTCTACCAAATAAAAAAACCAATCCTTGTACCAAGTCAATTAATTCAATTCCCCCAAATTAAATCCCAAAATCCATCCCCTGCCAAATTCAATTAATCCAAACATCTCTGCCAAAATTCGAAATTAAATCAACCATCCTCATCCTTGTCGCCGCACCAAAAATCCATAACCGAAATCAAATCCAAATTAAGCACCGAAATCAACCCAACACCCGAATCACAGCCCCGCCACTGAATCTGATCCAAACCCGTCACTCCGGCCAAACCATCACAAACCCCCACTGAGCCCGATCCAAATCATCATCCGAGCTGCCCAAAACCACCACATCCTCGCCGTACCTCCACCAAACCAACACAGCCGCCCAAATCTGCCACCTCCAAAAAAAATACACAAACAACAACATCAAACCCATCTAACCCTCCAAATCAGCACCAAAATCAATTAATACTGAGCCCAACAAACCACCGGCAGCCATCACCACCGCCGCTGATCGCCCAACCACCACAGCGAACCACACACCTAACCATCACCTCCGGGCCAACCCACGGCCATCCAACCAAACCCGAAAAATCCAGCCAACCCAGCCGCTCAAACCCGTCGGCCATCCAACCAAAATACTCACCTCAACCGTCGCAGCCATCACCACCGCCGCTGCTCGCCCAGCCGCCGCTCCTTCATCGCCGCTGCAGCCGCCGAACTGCCACCGCTCACTGCTGGTCCGGTTGAAGAAAGAATAAGAAAAAAATGAATGAGAGGGAGAGTAGAGGGCTGCAGCCCTACGCAACCCTAAAAATGGAAAAAGGATGAAGGAATAAAAAGTGGGAGAGAAGAAATCCTTGTCGTTGACAAGGAAAATGAGAGGCTTGGGCTTCGGCCCAACCAGGAATAAAAGGGGAGCATGGGCTGCGGCCCAAAGAAGAAAAGAAGGAAAAAAGGGGCTGCAGCTCATGAGAAAAATAAAAGAAATGGGCTACAGCCCAAGCCCTTTTATAATTAAATCGGTACTAACTTTTTTTCATTTTTTTTAGGTACCGAGTTCGCGATTACCATCCTGATTGATTGCTCCGCCAACTTTAATGGGTAAGGTGATTTCATATTTATTAATATTTGATCATTTGGAATTTATTTGTGAGTCCCTTACTTATACGCGTTTATTTGTCTATTTTGTTCGTATGTTTTATTTGCACGCTCGTCGTGATGATGCCCCAATGAGCTTGTTGGAGCTCGACGAGGAGTTCGATGCGTCATTGCCAATTGCGAAGCTCGAATGGAGAATTTAATTGTTGTATTTATTTATTTGGGAATTTGTAATTAATTTGTAATATTTATTTGCAGTATTTATCTATTTTATTATTAATTGTTGCCACTAATCTTTGATCTACAGGTAAAGCTCTCCAGGTATGTTTTCCTTTTTCCCTTCTTTATTTTGGATAAACGTATTTTAATGCGTGATTGTTAGAATTCGAATTAATCTGTTTGCATGATGCTTATACCAATGAATGTGCTTTATTTTATGCTTGTTTCGTGTGCGGCTTTGTCCCCACGAATTTACGCTTTATTTTGATGAATGTGTTTCGTGTGCGGCTTCGACCCCATGAATGTTTTTCAATTTATGCTATATTGACGAATGTGTTATGTGCGCGGCTTCGACCCACTTCCCGGTTTTTCTCTTTTCAACGTGTTTTTCGCATTCATTCAAAACGGTACTTTGCTAGTATATGCGTGCTTAGAATCACCTAGTAAATAGGATTTAATCACGTGCATTGGCCCGATGATGATAAGTGATCCATCGTTGTTCACTAGGGTCGTCGCTTTAGTAAAGATTAACAAAACGGTAGTAATCTCACTTGATTTTGTATGAAACTGGATTAATTTTAAACTCGACAAAATTTAATTGGAATAGGTATGAAACCAACCCTTTTATTTTCTTAGAGGATTAAAATGTTTATTTTCTTTTAACAACTCAGCAATTAATTAGGATAAAATCAATTGAACCAATTTAAGAACTAAAGTGGCGATTCCCCTGAGGGCCCAATTACTTGTTTTCAACATGATTTTTAAACACCTCCTTTTTAGAACCGGTAACCTTTTTAAGGATGAGACTCGGGTGCCTAACACCTTCCCGAGTCCATAATACGACCCCGAACCATCGTTCTCGGGTTTAGACCCTTTTTGTGCCTTAGTTTTTATTTTTATTTTCTTCTTTTTTTTTTTGACTTTATAGGTTTCCCTAAACCTTAGAAAAATAGGGTGGCGACTTCATTGTATGTGTTTTTCATTGCGTCCCGAATTTCGCTCGCGACGGTGCGACATCGGTCTTTCTAATAATTATAAAATTAAAAGATGGTAAAAAATATTATTAAGTTATTTAATTATTTTATCAATCACTAATTATTTTAATTTTTTAATATATACTGGTTAATTATTTAAGGGTGATGTTAATTTGAACCAATTAAAAATATAAATAATTTAATAGGTAGGTTAATTAATTTAATAGATAGGTTAATTAATTAATTAATTAAAATATTTAAAAGTCTATTACAATCAAATAACTTAATAGGTAGGTTAATTAATTTAATAGGTAAGTTAATTAATTAAAATGTTTAAAAGTCTATTACACCCTTAAATTTTTTAATAATTTAAGGGTATAATAGACTTTTAAAAAATAAGACCCTTCGTGCTTTTTATACAGTATAGATAGATATAGATATATATATAGTAATAATAGTTGAGATACTAACTATTTTATTATTAAATTATAAAGCTATAAAAAATATGTAAAATAAATAAGAAATTATCTTACCTCAATAAACTATTTTTTAATAAAAAATAAAAAAAACTATGAAAACTTTTTTATAATGTATTATTCTAAAAAAGTATATATACACAAATATTAAATTAGTTAAGTTTGATTTTGTAAAATTTGTAATGATAAGGAATTATTTTTCCTTAGCTAATTATGTGATTTTTTATCATACATAAACATGAAAAAAAATAGTTTGTACATTTAATTAAATCATAATTTTTCATTAAATGTTAAACTTATTTTTTTATTGAGTTTGGTTTTTTAAAGAAAAAATCATTAGTGGTTGTTTTTAAATAACCACATAATTATTTACAATATTTGGAGAACTAGAATAAAAATAATATAAAATATTATTTTAAATATTTAAATTTCAATTTATAAAAGTAAATTACTTAATTGAGTTAAAATTGTTTTAATTTTAAGAACTAAAAATTAAATTATTTCAGAATTAATAAAATATTTTTTTGTCAACACCTACATTAAAACATCAATAACAATACTAATATACTGCTTACAATATAGTTTAAACACCATTATAAAACTTTATGTTAATCCCATTTTTTGAGACATTATTAAAACTTTTATATTATACTAAAAATATTTTGTGTGAAATACTCTTTTGTACATAAATATGATATTTTAACATTTTCAAATCTAAATGAATTTCGCACGTGCAACGCCACGTGCCAAAATAACCCAAAATACTCTTTAGTTTATATTATACTAATTATAAGAGGAAGTCGCCTCTGTTGAAAGAGCGGACTAAATGTAGGTTGATAGACCCACCTCCGGAGAAATCAGGGAGAATGCCAGTTGGAGGAAGGTCAGGGGAGTTGAATTCTGGGGCTATAGAGAAGGGGAATGCTGCTGAGGAAGAGGAAGATGATCCTTTTGGGAAAGAAGACCTGCCTGAAGAGTTCAAGGATAAGCTTGATGTATGGACTCTACTTGAATGGGTGAGTTTGTTCTTAATCATTTCTGCTTCAGCATGTAGCTTTCCAATTCCATCTTTTAGGAACAAACATTCGTGTGGGTTAATGTTGTGGAAATGGGAGGTTATGGTTTTGCTTTTTATACGTAGAAGGTTGGTGTCTTGGTGGGTAATCAAGGTTCTTAAAGTTATGTAACGTACATAACTATTTTATTAATAAAATAGGATACTAACTATTTTGTTAATAAAATAGTTAAAGTTATGTAACTAACCCATGTACATAATTTTATAATGTTATTTATAAAATAGTTAGTATCTCAACTGTTATTCTAATACTCCTAATTAATTGAAGGTTAAGATTCTTAATAACTCTAATTAATTAATCTTTTTTGCTGAAATTTGTCCATTAATTGTCAAATAATTAAAAACTAAAAATTACCTTATAATATATATATATATACATATACGTCGATTAGTTACATAACTTTATAATTTTATTTTGTACTCATTAAAAATATATTTACGTAATCACTAATTATTTTAATTTTTTAATATATACTGGTTAATTTTTTAAGGGTGATGTTGATTTGAACCAATTAAAAATATAAATAATTTAATAGGTAGGTTAATTAATTAAAATATTTAAAAGTCTATTACGTTTAAAAGTCTATTACAATCAAATAACTTAATAGGTGGGTTAATTAATTTAATAGGTAAGTTAATTAATTAAAATGTTTAAAAGTCTATTACACCCTTAAATTTTTTAATAATTTAACGGTATAATAGACTTTTAAAAAATAAGGCCCTTCGTGCTTTTTATATAGTATAAATAACTTTATAATTTAATAATAAAATAGTTAGTATCTCAACTATTATTACTATATATATATATATATATATATATATATATTATTAATAAAATATATATATATACTATATATAGTGTATATATATGTATAAGGTAATTTTTAGTTTTAAATTAATGGACAAATTTCGGCAAAAAAGATTAGTAAATTAGAGTTATTAAGAAGATTAACCTTTAATTAATTTGGCGTGTTAGAATAACAGTTGAGATACTAACTATTATTACTTATATATATGTATATAATTTTATCTTAGATTTTTTAATAATTTAAAGGTATAATAGACTTTTAAAGAATAAGACCCTTCCTGCTTTTTATATAAAGAGACTAACGAATGTAGGAGATCCGATTTTCTTTCCACTTTTTCCATATAGGATTTTTTATTTATTTTAAAGTTTGAGTTGTTGTTTAACTTGAAATTAAAAACATTATCTAGTTTTTATCTAAAAAAATATACTAAAATCTCAAGAAATATATTTACGTAATCATTAAAAATATACTCAAAATATTTATTTTGTAACATTTTATTTTTTATTATATAATAATAACAAAAATATTAACTTTATTGATTAAAAAATTAAATATATTTTTAGATAAACTGTATAAAGAAACCTTAAAGTTTACAAAATCTCCTACTTTTTTTTTTTTTTTTTAATAAGCAGAGATTATATTAGAAACCAGTCATGAAGATCATGACGAACATAACAAAAGTCAGCTGTCCAAGCTAGGCAGCACAAGCAGAAAACGAAACCAACAAACTAAGAAAGCAAGAAAGATAAACCTTCGGGCTCAGGAAACAACAACCTGACTACTAAAAAGCCAAGTCGGAGTCTGCATCATATCAGCTAGACTAAAAGCAAATGAATGATCCTTACTCTTCAGCCACCAATGCCATAAGGAGAATATCATATTCACACACTGCCATTCCGTTACCTCTTTCTGCCTAAAGATCTTCGCATTCCGGCGTTTCCACAGGGACTAAATCACCGCGTAGAACAGAGTTGCCCATTGCCTGCCAGAGAACTTGTCATGGCTTGGAAGATAATGTCCCCAAGATCTCCAAAGACCCGCGAGATCGCCAGGTTGGCACCACACCACTAGAAGCCAACGCATGATCAACTCCCAAACCCTCCTGGCCACCGCACATCTTAGGAAGAGATGAGTAACATCTTTCGAGTTGTTATTACACATTGGACAGCTATTCTGATCTTCGGTGATCATGTTACGTCTCTCTAAGAACGTCCTGGTCACTATTCTTCCCCTCAAAGATAGCCACAAGAAAAACTCAACCCGAAACGGAACCAGCCCCGTCCAACAGGACCGAAGCAGGGGTATGGAATCGTACCTTGTTGCCTCCCATTTCTTATACCCCGAATGCACCGAGTATTTCCCGGTTTGTTCGAGATCCCAACGGAGCACATCCTGGTGGCCCCCCCTACGCGGAGCTGGCAACCGATCACGTAAGCTCGCCCACTCCTCATTCTCCCACTCAAACAGCCCGCGCCTCCACTCTCTATGCTACTCCCAGACCGTCCCTTCCCAATGGCCGAAATCCTTGACAGTCCCCTGCTGAGCTTTCGATAAATGGTACAGCCTCGGATGAAGCAAGGCCAACGGCTGTTTAGCAGCCCACGGATCCCACCAAAAGCTCGTGTCTTTGCCCTCTCCAAGCTTAAGCGACAAGTGTTCAGTCCATAGGTCAAAAAAATCACTACCCCGCCAACATAGTTGAATGATATCGCTCCAAATAGGAGACATATGCTTCTCCCGCTCCTTCCATAGGTCGCCAATAGACCTCAAATTATATTGCTTGCGAACTATCTCTGCCCATAACTTACCGTTGCCCTGAACCACCTCCCAGGCCCATTTGAAGAGTAAGGTCACGTTCCTGTCTTGCAATCTCCCTATTCCCAGCCCCCCGTGTGTCGTAGATCTCGTCACTTCCTCCCACTTCACCTTGCTCAACCCTCTTTTATCATCTTTCCCACTCCATAAAAATCGCCGCATCACACTCTCACATTGCTTGACCACCGCTCTAGGCATCCTGTAAATCGACATGTTATAGATGGGAATGCTAGCTAACGCCGATTTAATCAAAGTCACCCGTCCCCCACAGACAGAAGATGACCCTTCCAAGTGGACAACTTTTTCCTAAGCTTCTGAACCAAGAACTGTCACCCTGCTATCCTACGCGGCTTAAAGCCAACCAAAGAACCCAAGTACTTGAAAGGGAGGGCTTCACACTTACATCCTGCCCGCGAAGCTAGAATCCCACCAATTTGATCACTCAAATTCACCCCCACTAGGGTACTTTTGTGGAAATTAACCCGAAGGCCAGAAAAAACATCAAACCACCTCAATGTTCCTTTCACCGCCTGAATTTCAGCCTCACTATTATTCACGAAAACCAAGGTGTCATCAGCAAACTGAAGGTGGCTCAGCTGCCACCCAACCTCCACATTACCTACCCCACGCAGAATCCCCACTTCCTCTGCTCTAACGAATAACCGATGTAACCCCTCCGCCGCAATGTTAAAGAGAAATGGGGACATAGAACTGTTAGCCCAAGGGCAACTTACTCTTGTTTTAATGATTTTAGACACACAAACTAATTAATAATACTAATGCAATTTGAAGTTAAAGTGTGTGTAGTTTGCGACGAACAAACAAAAGAGGCAACAAACTCATTATTCGCAAGCTCAAGATCAAGTTTACATTAGGAATTTAATCATGTAAGTATGATTCTAATTAACACTTGATTTATGTTCAAGATACCTCAAGGAAAGTTTTCAAAAAGGTTTTATGCGAAAATGATTTTTAAATCGCGAGTTAAGGGACATTTTGTTCCTGGCGGCATACCACCAGACTCGGCAAGTTTTAATAATTTTCCGAAGCGAAGCTAGCGGCATACCGCCCCAGCTCGTTGGTGTCTGGCGGCATACCGCCCCGTCCAGGGGACAGGCTCCAATAGCTAGTTTTCCCACTAAAAATGGCTAGTTTTGAACCCATTCTTCCTTGTCCGAACTTCTACTCTTTCTACACTATAAATACTCATCTTAGATGAGTTAGAACACAACAAGGAACAACAAGAAAACACTAGAAACCCTTTTACACAAAATCACATTTTGCAAGCTTACAAAATCAGTTTTACAACGCAAGTATTTTGTCAACGATTTCAATCCTTCTTGCGTCACTTTGTCCAGCTTGTTTTGGGTTTCTTCTTGAGGTAACTTTGAGGTATTCTTGTTCATTTATTGGTGTTGATTATTGAATCATACATAGTTTATTTGTACACCAATTTTGTGTTGCTATTTAACTTTTCTTTTGTCAAGTAATCTTGATTGTGATAGGTTGTGATTGAGCCCGGAAAAATCACATTGTGAGGTTTGTTGGTTGACCCCTTAGCAAAAACCAAAGTGAAAGGTTTATTGGTTGAGCCTTTAGGAAAAACCAAGTTGAGGTTTATTGGTTGAGCCCTTAGCAAAAACCAAGGTGTAAGGTTTATTGGTTGAGCCCGTAAAAACCAAGGTGAAAGGTTTATTGGTTGAGCCCGCAAAAACCAAGGTGTAAGGTTTGAGTTGAACCCTTAAAAACTCAAGGTAATAACGAAGTGTTCGTTGTTCAAAATCCTAAGAGGAGGACTCTTAGGTAGTGGAGTACAATTCTTTGAGGAATTGGAACCACTATATATCATTGTGTTTTTACTTTCTATTTCCGCACTCTAATCTTTACATTTTGTGTTAAAATTTTTATTTGCCTATTCACCCCCCTCTAGGCCGTTTATTGTTTATCAATTGGTAGCGGAGCAAGGTCACTTGTTTTGTAAGTTTAACCACCTCAAGTGAAGATCAGATATGGCTCAAGAGGGATTCCATACTCATAAGGAGGGTGCTGCACCTAACCGACCACCATATCTAGATGGCAACAATTATCTTCATTGGAAGACAAAGATGAAAGCCTACCTTGGTTCACAAGATTCACAAATTTGGGATTGTGTAGAAAATGGCTTTGACGTTCCAATGGATGTAGCTGATACAACATCCTCAAAACCTCTTCCTTTCTCAAAATGGAGCGCCGCATCGAAAACAAGGAAGACCTTAGAAGAAAAAGCTAAGTATAATTTATTTTGTGCTATTTCTCCTAGTGAATTTAATCGTGTGAGTGCTTGTCGAACATCCAAGGAAGTTTGGACAGCTTTGGAGACGGCTCATGAAGGAACCCCCCAAGTGCGTAATATCCGACTCAACACACTCAAACACGAGTATGAGCTACTTGCAATGAAGAAAGGAGAGTCCATCTATGATCTTAGCACACGCATTCAGAATTTGTGCAATGCCATGGGTAATCTCGGATGGGCTCCTAGCGATGGAGAAATGGTTCGGAAGATTTTAAGTGTTCTTCCAAGCAAATGGCTAGCCAAGACAACCGTCATTGATGAATTAAGTGAGAAACCAACATTTGCTCAACTCATTGGTTCTCTTACTGCTTTTGAGTACAAATTGCAGTTGCATGATTTGGAAGAAGAAAATGTCAAAGGGAAAAGCAATGATATTGCTTTCAAAAGCACTATTCAAGAAGGAGATGAAGAATCATTTGCTCTCTTCAACAAGCATTATAAGAGTTTCTTGAAAAATTAAAGAAACTACCAAGGTAAGAATTCTAACTCTTCTAAATCCAAATTTAAGAATGACTCTATTGTTTGTTTTGGATGTGAAAAACCAGGACATGTTAGGAGTGAGTGTCCTAATCTTGAGAAGAAGAAGAGATATGAGAAGAGAGAGTCTCTAGACAAGAAGCAAGGAAGAAGGTCTCATAGAAGAGCATTGGAAGCTACAACTTGGGATGATGATGAAGAATCATGTAGCAACACATCGGAGTATTCATCCGAAGAGAATGCAAATATATGTTTTCTTGCCGATTACGATAGCTCTTCATCAACGTCTACCTCATTCAATGGATGCACAAACGTTTGTCTTATGGGCCAAAACGATGATGAGGTTAGTTCATGCAATTCCGAGAATGATTGCAATATTGATGATTTGAAACTTGCTTTTAGCAATTTATACAAAGAATTTGACACATCTAGTAAGAAAAATGTGAAACTTGCTAAAGAGTTAGACAATGTTAAAAAAAAAATTAGCAAGTTAGAATCATTGAATAAATCTTTAACTAATGAACTTAATGATGTGAAATATTTGTTAGAAGATACTAAAAATGAAAATATTTCTTTAACAAATTTGCTCTCTAGTAAAGAAGATAAGAACAAGGGAACTATTTGTGAATCTTGTGAGAAATTCACTAAAGAGATTTTTGAGTTAAATGAAAAGATTAAAACTCTTGAGACCACTTTAAATAAATTTGTTTATAGCAACCACTCTCTTAATAATGTTTTGAATGCTCAAAAGAAATGTGGTGATAAACATGGTCTTGGTTTTAAATCTTCAAATTCAAATAATCATAGAAGATCCTTTGTTAAAGCTAATTATCATGCTAGTTCTTCTTTTGCTTCACCTTCACATGCTAAGCCTATATACAAATGTAGCTTTTGTAACAAGAATGGTCATTTGGCTTACTTTTGCTACATTCGAAGAGGACTTGGAAATGCAAGAAAAGTTTGGGTACCTAAGGGTACATTTGCTAACATGGAAGGACCCAAAGGTGTTTGGGTACCAAATTTGAACTGATTTGTTTTGTAGGAGTGCCGGAAACTCTTGAAGATAAATGAAGTATTCGAAGAACGGGTATTTCCGACACATGTTGGGTGATAAATCCAACTTCACCCTTTGGTAATTTTGATTTGGCAATAAAATTTGACTATATGATATTTGGTTTTTGAGAGATTGCCATAAATGTTTTGAAGTGGATATGCATAATATGTTTTTCTAGAAACTAAACTTATATGCATTTTGATTATCCTATCTTCCTCACTTATATGTCTATTGACTTTTTGGATTGGATAATTGTTTGCTCTCAATACTTGTTAAAGTATTTTTGGATTTGATCCTTGCTTGCTCCTTTAATACTCTTAACATGCTCTTCATAGTTATCCCTCATTTTCTTTTTACCCTTTTTGTTGTTGACAAAGGGGGAGAAAGTCTCAATTTGGAGAAGTTTAAATTTAAAATGCTTTTTTGACAAAGGGGGAGAAAGGTAAGGTTTAAGAGATTAAGGGGGAGCAAAACTTTGAATCTTTGTTATGCTCTATGTGCAACTAATGTTTTATGTAGGGGGAGCATTCGTTTGGCAAAGATAGGAGATGTAAGTTTTCTCCATTTAACTTTAATGGCAAATTGCAATTTTAAATTTGTTTTCAAATTGGTTTGTGGTTGTCATCATCAAAAAGGGGGAGATTGTTAGCCCAAGGGCAACTTACTCTTGTTTTGATGATTTTAGACACACAAACTAATTAATAATACTAATGCAATTTGAAGTTAAAGTGTGTGTAGTTTGCGACGAACAAACAAAAGAGGCAACAAACTCATTATTCGCAAGCTCAAGATCAAGTGTACATTAGGAATTTAATCATGTAAGTATGATTCTAATTAGCACTTGATTTATGTTCAAGATACCTCAAGGAAAGTTTTCAAAAAGGTTTTATACGAAAATGATTTTTAAATCACGAGTTAAGGGACATTTTGTTCCTGGCGGCATACCGCCAGGAATGGGTTGTGTCTGGCGGCATACCGCCAGACTCGGCAAGTTTTAATAATTTCCGAAGCGAAGCTAGCGGCATACCGCCCCAGCTCGTTGGTGTCTGGCGGCATACCGCCCCGTCCAGGGGACAGGCTCCAACAGCTAGTTTTCCCACTAAAAACGGCTAGTTTTGAACCCATTCTTCCTTGTCCGAACTTCTACTCTTTCTACACTATAAATACTCATCTTATATGAGTTAGAACACAACAAGGAGCAACAAGAAAACACTAGAAACCCTTTTACACAAAATCACATTTTGCAAGCTTACAAAATCAGTTTTACAACGCAAGTATTTTGTCAACGATTTCAATCCTTCTTGCGTCACTTTGTCCAGCTTGTTTTGGGTTTCTTCTTAAGGTAACTTTGAGGTATTCTTGTTCATTTATTGGTGTTGATTATTGAATCATACATAGTTTATTTGTACACCAATTTTGTGTTGCTATTTAACTTTTCTCTTGTCAAGTAATCTTGATTGTGATAGGTTGTGATTGAGCCCGGAAAAATCACATTGTGAGGTTTGTTGGTTGACCCCTTAGCAAAAACCAAAGTGAAAGGTTTGTTGGTTGAGCCTTTAGGAAAAACCAAGTTGAGGTTTATTGGTTGAGCCCTTAGCAAAAACCAAGGTGTAAGGTTTATTGGTTGAGCCCGCAAAAACCAAGGTGAAAGGTTTATTGGTTGAGCCCGGAAAAACCAAGGTGTAAGGTTTGAGTTGAACCCTTAAAAACTCAAGGTAATAACGAAGTGTTCGTTGTTCAAAATCCTAAGAGGAGGACTCTTAGGTAGTGGAGTACAATTCTTTGAGGAATTGGAACCACTATATATCCTTGTGTTTTTACTTTCTATTTCCGCACTCTAATCTTTACATTTTGTGTTAGAATTTTTATTTGCCTATTCACCCCCCCCCCCCCCCCCCCCCCTCTAGGCCGTTTATTGTTTATCAAGAACACCCCTGCCGAAGACCTCTCGCCACCCCAAATTGGCCCGACGGCGATCCATTCACTAGCACAGAGACCCTGTTAGTGCTAATACACTGCCGAACCCAGCCTACAACAAAATTACAATTTCGGTCTTTCTAATAATTAGAAAATTAAAAGATGGTAAAAATTATTATTAAGTTATTTAATATAATCGAACATATAAATCATTAAGCATACTAATAATAATTATTAATATATAATATAGCTTAATAGTATTTAAATATTGTTCTAAAGTATTACAACCAACCATATAATAATTATTAATTATAAAGCGTTTTTACAATTTTTCTTACTTGATTTTTTTGATTATGGGCTCGTACTCATATAATTCATCAAATTTCTTGTTCTTGAGTCTTGTTCCCTTCCTTGTCTCTTTTTTTCCTTCAGCTTCTTCGTCAATGAGTATCGGTGTGGGCAAAATAATTACTTGCTCATCTTGTTTTTTCTCTTTTCTTTTTCGGCTTGGCTAATTTTTTTGCTTATTGCTGATCATCTTCTTCCTTGATTTTCTTGATTCGCCTTCCTTTTTTATCATCTTATTATTCTTGCTTTCACCCTTGTCGTATTGTTCACATTTTTTCCCAGTTGCATTATTCATTTGAACTTTATTTTGTTGGCTCATTTTCCAAACTACCGCTAATGACTCCTCGTCTTCATCAGTTTCTTCTTCAGTTGGTGTTCTCTTCAGCGATAAATATGTTCCTCTGTCGTTCGCTCTCATTTTTTTCGCTGACCTTGACTAAGAAATCAAATTCCTTGTCCTTGCAGGATATCATTTTTCTATAGTGTGGCGACTTCTCTTTTTTCTGTTAAATTGAGAATAATATTAGTATTTTTTTCTGCAATAAAATAACTTTAGTATCACTATTCCAAAAGAATTACCTTGTCGTCAACTGATTCTTTGTATTTCTTGATGTCACAACCAATTAGTGTTTCTGTCTCGTCAAAAAGAACAATCGTTGCTTCATTCTCACCATCATTAACTTGTAACCTCAGCATGTACCTGAAATTGTAAGTTGAGTCTTAGTCATCTTATTTTATGTTTAAAATAATTAAAATTTTAATTTGTTTGGAATTACCTTGGAATTGTCTCAACGCAATCGTTACACCTGTCGCATGTTGCTTGACCATCACCCATGTCAAATACTTTTTTCCAGCACTTTTTACATGATTCATACCAAGGTTGTCTTTTATCGATGACTTCGGTAATAGTTGTTGTTAGGACGTAGAAAGACTGCAAAGTAATAATAAGAGTTAATGTCAGTTTTTTTTAGTTATGCGCTTTATGGTTGCTACCTGTTGTTTTGATGATGCAATTTTGTTAGCAATTTGTTCTACAGGTGCTTTGCTCGCATTTCCCAAAATGTTGGACCAATGATATCGAATCAAGATATCGTCGTCGCATATCTCGTGACCCTCCAATAAAAGAGGCAGGAAGGATTAACCTTTTTCCCACTTCACTTCCTATAGTTTCTCCTGACATGACACTATCAGCAATACCTTGGTACAATTCAGATCGAATTTTTGCTTGCTGATAACGGAAGAAATCAAGTCTGGTAGTCTCCAATTTAATGTACATGTCGACAACATATTGTTGGAATAGTCTACCAGATAGTAAAAGTATCGATTGTATGAAAGCTCAAATTTGAAGCTTGTAACAATAGCACTCTCTACACGATACTTTTGATATTGTAGATCTATGCACACCTATATGTTAAAAAAATCATGTGAAAATTCTAAAAGACACATGAAAAAAAATAGAGCTAAAAATTGAAATAATATCGTATTAATTAAAAGCTTACCTTCTGTTTCTTGATCAAAAATATTTTCTGCAAAAGTAAATGTCAGAATAGTTGAAAAATCTTCTGTAGTTGTAGTATTAGTATTGGAAGACCTTCTGCATTATTTGTAAATATTCTGATGCCAACCAACTTCTCCTTTAGGGCATAAAAGTGGGTATTGGAGAGGATCATAACAACTAAAGTAATGTTTAATTCTGTGGCTCTGTCCCGAATGTGCATGAACAACTATATCTCTTTCAAATGGAACATTAGAATTATTTCCTTCAATCCATATAGCAGCATCTTGATCAACAGAAGGTGAGTTATAAACTCTTTGATCAATATTAACACTTGTGTTGATATGGATTTGTAAATCGTCAAATGAGAAAATATCTTTGAAGCCTTTCAAAAATTTAGCATATGAGTTGTTTTCCAAAATCTTCATCAATTTCTTCATAATGTTTTCATCCAAGTTAGCATTCTCCATAATTCTCATCCTATTGTGTAGCTCATTATCAGTATCATAAAAATAAAGTTGAAAATATACTGGATTATTTTCTGCAGGCACCAATCCGGGAAGGTTGTGGTATGCCTGACCTTGAGCTTTAAAGGTATAAACTCCTTTCCTCGATGAAGCAAGTTCTTTATCATACTTTACACCAAATGATGTAAACTCAAATATACTATTATATTTTCTAATTTTTCTACGAAACTCTTTCGCTTCTTCCGATTGTGACGTATAAAGTTCTAGCAAATCATCATCATAATGTGTATGTGCCAATTTAACTTGTCCATTTTGACAACAAAATGTTAGTGGCTCGAACTGAAATCTTTTTGCACCACAATAGTTACAACTGGGAACATCCTTTAACGTATGTAGAGGTGAAATAGATGGTTCAACTTCTATATGTCCTACATATTAAAACAAATAAAAGATTTATTATATAGTTTAGTATTAGTCACTCCGAATTAAAACAAATAAAAGATTTATTATATAGTCTAGTATTAGTCACTCAGAATAATTTTAAACATTGAATCAAATTAATATATACTGGTTAATTTTTTATGGGTGATGTTGATTCGAATCAATTAAAAATATAAATAATTTAAGAGGTAGATTAATTAATTTAATAGATAGGTTAATTTATTAAATAAATTAATTAATTAAAATGTTTAAAAGTCTATTATGTTTAAAAGTCTATTACAATCAAATAACTTAATAGGTAAGTTAATTAATTTAATAGGTAAGTTAATTAATTAAAATATTTAAAAGTCTATTACACCCTTAAAATTTTTAATAATTTAAGGGTATAATAGACTTAAAAGCCTATTACGTTTAAAAGTCTATTACAATCAAATAACTTAATAGGTAGGTTAATTAATTTAATAGGTAAGTTAATTAATTAAAATGTTTAAAAGTCTATTACACCTTTAAATTTTTTAATAATTTAAGGGTATAATAGACTTTTAAAGAATAAACCCTTGGTGCTTTTTACATAGTATAGATATAGATTAATAAATTAATAATTGTTTTACGCACCCTATTTATAGTTTCCTCTCCTCCACTTGGGCCTGTTTGGCGTTCCGGTTCTAGTTGGAAAAGTGTTGTGGGAAAAGTTCTGTGTGGAAAGTACTTCTGGAAAAGTGCTGTGGGAAACGAGAAGTTATTTTATGGTGTTTGGTAAAAATTGCGGTTAAAACTATGGTTGGAATGTAAAATGACCATAAAGGACATAAAACCCATTTTTAAAAAATTAATAAAAATAGGAAAAGTGGATCTAGAATTACTTATCTTGAGATTGAGATTTTATTGTGGTAGTTTTTAATTTATTTTGTTCTAGTATATAAAGTAAAAAAATGAATTTAAAATGAAAAAAAAAAAAAAAGGAGAGAGAGGGCAAAAGCTCAACCGAGCTTTTGCCACTGGAGCAATTTGCTCCAGTGAGGAAAGGAGGAGGGCCAAGGCAAAATTGAGTAGAGCTTTGTAGGAAGCTCGTTTCTAAAGGTGTTACCAAACACCACTTTCTAGCTTCTTGGTTTTGAAACCAACTTTTGGAAACAAAAAGTGTTTCCCAAACAGGCACTTATGGGCCTGTTTGGCGTTCCGGTTCTAGTTGGAAAAGTGTTGTGGGAAAAGTTCTGTGTGGAAAGTACTTCTGGAAAAGTGCTGTGGGAAACGAGAAGTCTGCTGCTTGGGGTTGCGTCTCGCCATCTCTTCCGAGGAACCAGAGTCCCTTACACTGTTGCTTTGCTTGTCATCGGCGCTTTAGGTGCTTCTACAACCTTCTCTTTTTTCCCCTTTTCGGTTTCCAATTCTATTCTCTAGATGTTTTTGCTAGTTAATTTGCTTGATTTTGAATTATGGGTAAAAGAATTGAGCTGAATTCCTTTGAAATGTTGTTGTAACCATTTTTTAGATTCTATTTGGCAATGAAATTTAAATCTGGGTATCATATGCAGAATATGGTACAAGTCATCGATTGGGGAGGATTGGGCACGGCATTCGTCTTTGTGAGTTGATCTTCAAATATTATAGTAACACTTTAAAATAAAGGTAAATTCAATTGTTTATAGTTGAAAGGATTAGCATAAAAATAAGATGTTGTCTTTGATATGCAGGGTCTCGTATTGATCCTGACCTTTTATTGGCTGTCTTCCTTCCTGCCCTTCTTTTTTAGAGTTCTTTTTCAATGGAATTCCACCAAATAAAGGTTTGCTTTCTCTGCCCCCTTTGAAATTTCTAGTTTAGCACCAAGAAAAATGGATATCAATAAAATGTGAGAATTGTTAAGTCTCATGAGTTTTGACCCTGGACAGCTAGCGACGCACCCCTTTTAGCTCTCTATCATTTGATCAACCCCTTCTATTTTCATGCGGATATAGTAAGCCCAAGAATTGTGCTTTAATGTTTAATTTGATGGTTGAGTTAAAGCATAGTAGAAGGGTGAGTTTTTTCTTCGATTGGTTGCCTATGTTTCTTGAGTGCATGCTTGTGTCCATATGTTTCCCTTTTTGAAGTATGATGTTTTTGTTTCTAAATCTTTTTCCTTTGACCTACTTTTGTTTTTTACTTTTAGAAGATCTTCGGTTAACTGATTTTTGATCGCTGTTAAATACGATATTGGCAAAGTGTAGCTTCATCCAAGTTATTAGCTGGAAATTTGATTTTTTTTCTTACAGTTGAGTTAAAGCTGCTTTTACCTTTCTTCTTTTCTCCCTAGAGGTGTATGGCACAAATGCTTTTGCTTGCTGGTCCAGGAGTTCTGATTTCAACGTTCTGCATTGGATCTGCTTTGAAGGTAGTTATGTAGTCTTATCATAATTTAAAATTGTGTTCCCATTATTCTTACATAGTTCCCAAACAGAAGTGATGGGTTCTTGCGAAAAAATCCCAGCGTCATGACGCCCAGTCTCAAGAGTCACGACGCCCCAAACTGAAGTGATGGTTTTGCAAAAACATCCCAACGTTATGACGCCAGTCTCATGCGGCATGACGCCCAAAACAGTAGTTATGGGTTCTATCAAAATTACATCAGCGTCATGACGTCCAATGTAAAGCGTCATGACTCCCAGACTCAAGCGTCATTATGCCCAGATCAAGCGTCATGACGCCCAAACACATTTCCATTTTTCCAAAAATTGGAAATTAGTGCGAAGTAAACACGTTTTCCAGTTTTTTAAATTTGGAAAATTTTAGAAAAATGCGAAGTAAACACGTTTTCCAGTTTTCGGATGGAAATGAAAAAGTTCAAAATTCAGAAAAATAGAATTTTTTTGGAAAGGAGATTTCTCCAAAGTAAACGCACCCTAAACATTCTATAAATAAGTATCCAAGCTAACTACAGGAGCAAGAAGCACTAACTAGCTGAGCCTACAAAATTATTTTGTTGAGAGATTTTCACGTGCTTTTCAATGAAGACTACTCTCGTTCGAGTTTTATTGAGTTCTTAAATGGAGATGACTCTTTTAACATTGAACTTGAGATTTTGATTAATTATTTCAGTAAGCCTACTCTTGTTTTAGTACTATCGAGTTCTTAAATGAAAGTGACTATTCTAATATTATTTACTCTATTTTTAGAACTCGAACTTAAGATTTTGATGAAGGAGATATCTAAATCCTAAAACATTTCTAGGAATAAAATATAATTCAAAAATCTTTGATTAGAAGTTTCTATTCCTGGTGATTATTCCCCACACCGGTGTCGTTTAACGAAAATGAAAAATCTTAGCGCCATTTCTCCAATCCCCAAACCCCCCCCCCCCCCCCCCCCCCCCCCCCAAAAAAAAGAAAAGAAAAACTAAAATAAAACCACTGAAAAACCCGCGCTCTCTCCGTCCCTTTCATAAAAACCCTCTCCCCCTCGTCTCTTTCTCCAGTATCAATAACCTCTATCCATTTCACGAACAGGTAAACCCTAGATCTCCTGATCATCATCTCCCTTCCACTTCTCTTTCACTCATTTCGCTTAATTTATACTGTTTTCTGATTTCTTTTTTGGAATTGTTTTAGGGTTTTACACTGTTATGGATACTTCAAAGCCTGCGATTTTCGTTAATGGCGGGTCACTGCCGATGCACGTGAGGAAGAGGGTTCGGATTGTTATTCAAGTCGTCGGACCTGATCGCGGAGCGGTTATTGGAAAATCCACTGATGACCACCAGATTGCTGTGAAGGGAACCCCGCCGTCCTCTCTTACAAGTTTCGTCGAGGTTATTGGTATCGCCGACTCTGAAAAATCCGTGCAAGCCGAAATTTGGACTAACTTTGGTGATGCGTTTGGTATGCAATTTTTGATACTTTGTCAAGTTTATTTCAATGGTGTGATGGGTTTTGTGGAATCTGTTGAATGTTGCTGTTTTTTGTTTGTAGATTTTAGTCGCGGATGGATGGTTAATCTAGTAGTGTAATTTGATTTTGATTTTGTAGAAGGTTTTATCAAAAAATGGTAATTTTCTTGAGAATATCTTAGGTTTGGCATTCGTCTGTCTTTCCTGTCCAATCGACTTAATTTGAATGTGAACAAGTTGACTGAAATACACAGACTGCTCACAACCAAAATAACAGAAAAGTGCATTATTGAGCATACAAGTGAACTAGGAGTAGTATCCTTAACCTCATTTATGTGATTCCAACCATTTAACATGCCATCTCTTTATTTTCATTTCAAGCTATTGCCAGTATGCCTTTTATCAAGAGTAAATGGTGGTTTGTCTTCCTACAATTCCATATTGATATGATTTTATAAGGATTTGTTTCTAGGCTACTTTTGATATTGGTTTTTCCAGATCTCTCTGTTGTTCCTTCATTTTTTTTGTTTAAATTTGGAAATCTTGAACATGTCGTGGGCTTTCCTTATGGGATATAATATGTTTGTTGTGTGTGAAAGATCGCGGATGGATACTTTGTCAAGTTTATGTGATTGGTGACTCTATTGAATGTTGTGGTTTTTTGTTTGTAGATTTTAGTCGTGGATTGTTGCTTAATAATGCACTTTTCTTGAACTTGGCGTGGGCTTTCCTTATGGGATATAATATGTGTGTTGTGTGTGAAAAAGATCATAAACGACTACTTTTGAAGAAAACTCTAAAGCACAGGGCTATATACTTTTATTTTGTTTATGCAAAGTTTGTGCACTGTCTTAAATGTTCTCTTTGTTACACATTTGACAGATACTTATTCCTACAATCAGCTCTGTCAACTTGCAAATGGTGAATTCAAGCATTTGTTCCTCTGAGCTTGTATGCCTCGCTTGGCGATGGAGGTAGAGACGGCAGTTTTTGGCCCTTGATGTAACTAGGTGTGTTACATATGGATGAATTTAGTTAGGCTAGTAGTTCTTTAAAGTACGTTTCATGTTTCTTGAACCTGTTTTCGTGATTTGGATGAACCATTTGTACTGTTGAGTGACTGATGGCTCGTATTTTGCTCTCGAATGATGGATTGAAATGAAGTATATTTACCTTAAGCTTCTTTCAGTTTTTAGATTGAGTGTATATTGTTATATTGAATTTGAGTTTTACGTGATTATCTCATAAAATTAATGGTCTGTAGCCAAACAATGACAAAAAATAATTAAGGGACTAATTGATAATAGAGGGATAATGAAGGGGCGTAATTAGGGTTTCATTCATGATTAAATAGATGCCATCTAAGGGACATAAGTGTAGTTTCCAATTTCATCAACTATTACTATGATACTATCCAACCCTACAAACTTACTATATCTTTACCATCGATTTTCATGTTGGAGTGAGAATAGTTTTATTAGGTACAACACAAAGGACACTTGTGAAAGAAAAAGAGAATTTCTATTGGATTTTTCGTCACCAAAAGATCACGGTTTTGTATGTATCTGTCAAAATAAATTTTAACCACTAATTTTAACATTTTTAAGAATTTTATTCAAGTAGTACACAAGAAGAGTGTTGAAAAAGAAACTTAAAAGTGACCTTTAAAATGAGAAGTTTAGAAGATTATAAACCGGTATAATCGGGTATAGGTTAGGATTTACAAACGAAAAAAAAAACATATCTAGTTTTTTATATTGGGATGGAACGAAATTAACAACACTAATAGTGAGCCAGAAAATATGTAGTGGTTACAAAAATAAGAATAGATTTGCTGCCAAAACCATGGTCAGGCAACTGGCATGCTCTTCATATCGTACATTCAAGGGTTTACTTGTTTTAAAATTTATAGCATGCTATATTATTGTTCTACAACTTAGAATATGGTATATTCTGTGATGATGCTTTTATTTTGTTATAACATGCCATGTATGTAGGGGTGACAATATGGAACGGACGGACGTCCATGGTGTAATCCCATTTATCCATTTAATAAACGGACAGACTTGTCCAAGTCCATTTAATAAACAGACGGACCAATCCCATCCATCTAAATTAGCCGGGTTTGGACAGGTCCCGTCCAACTAATATTTTTTTGAATTGATTTTTTAAATAAAAAAAGAGCCTGCAAAAAAATTGCTAAAAAATCTGCAGAAAATTTGCAGAATTTTTTTTTATTATGCAAACTTGTACAGAAAATTTGCACAGAAAATTTGCAGAATTTTTTTTTTAATATGCAAACTTGTACAGAAAAATTGCAGAAAAATCTACAGAAAACTTGCAGAAAAATTGCAGCAAACGTAACTGCAAACAATAGAAAATCTGCAGAAAAATTGCAGCCAAACTAGAAATTGAAATATTTGTATAATCAATCAACAAAATAGAGGCCGATAACACAGCCACTCAGTCGCACTAAAACTGCAGAAAAATTCTAGATTATACACCAATTAGAGCAAAAAAATTATGCATCTTAAGTTTCAGTCAAGGACGTACTGGAGACTGAAGGTGATCCAATACAAACTGAGGACCTGAGTAATATATGACTACAAGTAATTGCCGAGCATGTGAGAGTGCAATTGATTCCTCATGGCCAAGCTCATCAAGAAATGAATGGACAGGCTGATTACTGTTCGTACTAAAGTCAGGCATGGCAATTAGGTAGGCATCAAGGCCAGATAAATTAGCATCATCATCAAGGACTATCATTAGATACTCAGCCAATGCTCTGATTGCCTGGTCAAAAGCTTCTATGCTTCCAGCTGCCCCACTAATCATTGTCTTTGAAACATGTAAGACTTTACCAAATTGACTAACAACACCAGGAAGAAAGAAAGCCAATGCATCTGCAGTACCAACCTGCCAAAAGTGCTTTCAGTATGCAAACTGGCTAAAGTTTTACATTAAAAATTGAGAGATTTGTTGCAATGGAGCTGGACGTAGGGTTCCATCTGCCCAATTTTGAATAGGAATTTTATTTTCTTTATATCTCAACTGAAAGATAACTAGGTCACTGACAATCGAACAATTATATTTATTCCCCTAAACAAATTATTAAGCTCTAACATCCAAGGGTTTCACAACACAACACTCATCATGAAAAACAAATAATTTAGGGAACCACTTACATTTCACAAAGCATTCCTGCCAGTATCAAATTTCAACACATTACTATTAGTATCTCTTTAATACTGTGTATTAGATAATTACCTTTGCAACAAGCAGACGCAGGGTCATAAAGGCTTCAATACGAATCTTAGCATTTCCTCGATGTCCTCGTACCACCTCAGCATCTGCAGCCTACATACAAAACCCATGATGATCCAATAAGCGAAAGCATAGTGTCAACTCATAGAAACCAAAGACTATTAAAAGGCCCCAAAAAATCCTACTTACATTAAACTTCTTTTCTATCTGCACTATACTTACCTTCAACAGTTTACAGAAAATTAGGCTCTTCTTTTTAAGGGGGTTTCCATCATTATACACAAATAATTTGCAATATTAGGGAATACATAACATTAACATCTCTTAATCAGATCATTTTAAGGACCACAAAATTGAATTCAGGAAAATTAGGCCCTCCAAATAAATGATTAGAAATGCAGACGGGAGAAATGCAAGAGCACAAAAGGTTGATTTTCCGAAATTAGGTTTTCCAACTCAAATCAAGCTCTCTAATGAACCTAAACATCATCTTAGTGGACAATCAACAACACATACACAGCAGCAACCCCATTCAAGCAAAACGGAGAAGAAAGTTTGAGGATGATACCTTTTACGCGATTGCAATCGGATCTGCACAGAAAGAAGAGAGGAGAGAAGGAGCGAGCGAGGTCGTGAAAGCTGATTGCGATCGGATCTGCACAGAAAGAAGAGAGGAGAGAAGGAGCTAGCGAGGTCGTGAAAGCTGAGAAAGTAAGCATGAGGGGTGGTGGAGAATGAGGAGGAGGTGGTAATACAGGTGGCAGTGGGAGGTAGAGGAGGAGGAGGTGGTGGCCGAGGGCGACTGAGAGAGGGGGAGAGTTAGGGCGGTGGGTTTGTCAAAATGTGGTGGGTGTGGATTAGAGAAATTAGAGTTGTTGAAATTAATTAAAATTTTAAATTAAATATATATTTTTTTAAATGAACAGACGGGAACCCGTCGGGTTTGTTCGGTCTGTCCGTGTAGATAGCGGGACGGGTCTGACCCGTCCAATTTATTAAATGGGACTAAAATTATTGTCCATATCCCGTTTAAATTTGGACGGACGGGACGGGTATATGGACATGTCCCATATTGCCACCCCTACATATATGTCCCTTGTTCGTTTTTCTTCAGTTGCAGTTAGCTATTTGTTTTAAATATGATTGTCACAAATCCTTAGATCAAGTCATTGGTTCATTGGATGTGCTGGTATACCCTTTGTCAAGAGTTCATGTTGGTTTATGTTCCTACACTTAATAGATGCAAATAATTACTAGAAATATTAAAAACCCTAATGCCACACTTTTGAGGTATGTAGAGATTTTCTTTATCAAAAACCAATTGATTTAAAGATAAAAAGAGAAGAAGAAAGTAAGTTTAATTCACTTAATACGAAAGGATATGATCATTCGAAACATCGTGACTTTTTAATGAACATACACGACTGCATCTAATTATCATTATTATTATTATTATTATTATTATTATTATTATTATTATTATTACACAACAGTACAAAGCTGGTCATTAATATAAAATAAAAATAAAAATAAGTGGATTCTTTAGAAAATAAATAAATAGTAACAAAAGCTGGTCTAAGTGTAAATTAATGAGGAATCTCTGAAGGGCGGGCAATCATCAATACAGCATTTTCCACCCATATAAAGAACCGTTATTTTATTGTTATTTATTTTGGGCCTATTAGACGAATTAGGGCACACTGTCACGCTTTTCTTCCTCTCGTCTCGCTCATAATCAAAGGCCCGCCAACACAACCAAAAAAAGAAAAAGAGAGCGCGAGAGCGTGAGCACCATCCTCTCCCCTTGCCACATCTCGCAGAGTTAGGGATTTCATTTCTCAATTCGGTTCGAACAAGGTACTCTTTTTTCAAGTTACGTTTGTTTTCTTCTTGTAAACCGTCTCATTGCTTCTTCTTTGACTGTTTTGGTAAATTGTACCCAAGTTTAGCTGCTAAGGGTGCTGTTTGGTTGGTTGTTGCTGTATTTGGAAGGAATTTTGTAGCTTTAGGATAGGATGGAAATGGGTTTTGTGAGCCGTTATTGGTGATGGTGGTGTGCTTATGAACAGTGGCATGAACCCATTTTTTTTGTTGAAATGTGAGCTCAATTTATGGTCAGCTTGATAGGAAAAGAGTATCTTACGGTGGCTTATGCAGAGTTTTGTGGTTGGCGAACCTCGGATTTGCTGTGAATTCCAGGTCCTTGGAATGACTATTGGCTAGGTAGGAAGTTTACTAGCCAGATAGTTTCTCTACAGGGATGGAATAGGAAATAGGCAGTTTCAAATAGTTTTCCGTTGGATTGAACGCATTTACTCATTGTTTGCTTTTGTGATTTATAATGCACTGCTTTGGATTGTTTAGTTGGGGAAGACTTTTCCCCTTTCTTTGTTTTGCTGCATTAATAATTATGATTTATGACGTGAAATTGTTAATCATATTAGCTCAGTTGCTCATCCTTATTTTTTCTTTTTCCTTTTCTGTGTTTTTTCTGCTTCTCCTTTGGTGGATGCATTAATCCAGTTACGTAGTTGGACAATTAACCTGCCTATTGTTTTTGAGCCTCTGCCAATGTCTAAATTTCGAGAAATTCATTGCTTCGTTATGTATATTTTTTTTCACCTGCTGACACAGCATCGTTATCCTCTTTCGTAGCTCTCTTGCCTCTCTATTACTATTTTTTAATTTATCATGATCCCATAATTGAGTATCATTCACATTGCAACTCCTTGGACCCGTATCTTATGGAGCAAATTCACTCCGCATTCTTTCTTTGCTACTCCATTTGGCCTCTCATTTTGTTTCCACCTTTCCATACTTCTACTCTTCCTTCTGTGAATGCTTCTGGCTTCTGTGCTTCCTTCCACAGTTGCCTTGCAAGCTTGTTTTGATAGATAACTAAGATGCCAAGGTCAAGGGGAAGTTCTGCAGAGGCTGATACACCTGAAAAGTCTGCCGAGCCGGAAAAGCCTGCCGAGTCCGAAGAGCGGGTTGACTTTGAAGGAGATAATGAAGTTGAGGAGACAATGGAAGAGGAGGTCGAGTACGAAGAAGTAGAGGAGGAGGAGGAAGTGGAAGAGATAGAGGAAGAGGTGGAAGAGGAAGTGGAAGAGGAAGAAGAGGATCCTGATGAAGACGATGAGCAGAAAGTCTCAGAAGGTGAAGAGGAGGAAGATGGAAAAAAACACAGAGAGCTGCTTTCACTTCCGGCTCATGGATCGGAGGTGTACCTTGGTGGCATTCCTCAAGATGCTTCTGAGGAGGATTTGAGGGGCTTTTGTGGATCTATTGGAGAAGTTATAGAGGTAAGTTATACATTGATTACAGTAGTGCATCTCATCTGTCTTTCTAGTTACACATACTAAGGCCAGTACATGCTGATAATAGGTAAGGATAATGAAGGGAAAAGATTCTGGGGAGGCCAGGGGTTATGCCTTTGTGACTTTTAGAACAAAGGAGTTGGCTTCCAAGGCCATTGAAGAGCTGAATAATACTGAATTTAAGGTAATACATACCTTTCCTTTCCATAACTGATATCAGATATTATTCCGGGTTTATCCAGTTAATTCTTGTTGTACACACAATGTGCATTTCCATATTCTGCCTCCTTTTTGGTGTTATTTTGTTTACCTTTCTTTTACTTCCCTGTCCTTTCAGGGGAAAAGGATAAAGTGTTCCACATCTCAAGCAAATCATCGGCTATTTATTGGTAATGTTCCAAGAGACTGGGGAGAGGAAGATATGAAAAAGGTTGTTTCAAAAGTCGGGCCTGGAGTAATTTCTGTGGAATTGTTGAAGGTCCGTGTAATGTCTCTTCAAATCTTGCATTTATACTTTCAAATACAGATTTTGTCTTGTTAATTATTGTTACATATCCAGATCTTAATTCACTATGGTGATGGTTAACCATTACAGGACCCACAGAACTCCAACCGCAACCGTGGATTTGTTTTCATAGAGTACTATAATCATGCATGTGCAGAATATTCACGGAAAAAGATGTCTGATCCAAAATTTAAACTAGATGATAATGCTCCAACGGTTAGCTGGGCTGACCCTAAAAATGCAGGCTCTTCTGCTGTGTCTCAGGTCTGCTTTATTATTCTTTCTTGTGTGCCATTGTCCTTAATATCCCCTTTATATCATAAGAGAAATGTTATGAAGTTGATCTGCATGGAATTCATATATTCCCTCTTAATTCCGAATATACTCGTTTCTTTCTCTGTAAAGTTGCTCATTTTTATGGTCCTGGAAGTTGGCTTTAGTGGTTTTCCATGCTAATTCTTTTGTTTCTTTAAAAGACTTTATATAAATGAGATTCCCCTCCATTCAAGGTAGTTGCTAGTATACACTATACATGACGCAAAGCAGCATTGTTGCGGTGTTTATCTTACAAGCTTTTAGTCATCGCTCTTTACATTTGGTGCAGGTGAAGGCTGTGTATGTCAAGAATTTACCAAAAGATATCACTCAGGAACGTGTAAGGGAGCTGTTTGAACGCCATGGAAAAGTAACGAAGGTGGTTCTCCCACCTGCAAAACCAGGTCATGAAAGGAGCAGATATGGTTTTGTGCATTTTGCGGAGAGGTCAAGTGCCATGAAAGCACTTAAGAATACTGAAAAATATGAGATTGATGGTAACTTATCATATTATTTGACTTCTCCATCAAATTTCTCCAGTAAAGAATCAGTGATCAATTGGCTCCTTTGGTCTGCAGGTCAAGTTTTGGACTGTTCCCTTGCAAAGCCTCAAGCAGATCAAAAGCCTTCTGGTGGGCCAAATGCACAACAGTCAGCTTTGCACCCTAGCTACCCACCTCGTTCTGGTTATGGTTTAGTTGGAGGTGGTTATGGTTTAGTTGGGGGTGGTTATGGCTCTCTGGGTGCAGGATATGGTGCTGCTGGATTTGCACAAGTAAGAAATGCTCTTCCACCACCATCGTCAGTTAGTTTAATTGTTCTTGTTTGGTGTGACACTAAAGAGCAACAAAGTGTTAGCTTCTGATTAAAAAACAAGTGTTAGCTGTTAGCTTGATTGCTTGCTTGGTTAAGTAAGCAATACAATCATGAGCAGCTTTGGTATGGATTGGAGCTTTCATTTTGTTTGTGGACTGAAGGATCCTGATTAGTGTCGATTGAGCATGGTTGTTGTATGATGACTTCTTCCTCATGATGTGATAAATTGGCATATATATTGATGCTGTGGTTATGTTTTTCTACTGAGTGCTGGTATAACCGGATCATCAAGTGTTAGTTACCTTGTCTTGTAATGAATTAGACGGGGGAAACTTAGTGACTGTAAAGTGAAAATATTATTGACTTCAAGTTCTTAGTATTAAGAGTGTTATTAGAAATTTAAGAGTTAATTGACAGTGACAATAGTTTTCTGTCAAGACACTGGTGGATGAAAACTAATTAACCTTAAGTTATACGTGCTAATTCATAGCCATGAAAAGTATATTGTCCTGCTGAAAAAGACAAGGCATTTTGTATCTTTGTTAAGGTGTCTGCTTGAAGATGATTAGTTCCCCATTAGGTAGGAGGTCTTTCTTTTTTGGTATTGAAAAGTTACACACATTTTGAATATAATTACTAATGTGGAACGTATACTCCTGCAGCCGCTTATCTATGGCAGGGGGCCAACACCTGCTGGAATGGCAATGATGCCCATGCTTTTGCCTGATGGAAGGATTGGATATGTCTTGTAAGTCTCTTTTATTTACATAAATCTACATCAGTTATATCTTTCATGTGATGAAAGCAGTGCTAAAATTGTTCTTACCATCTTCTGTCAAAGTCTTGCCCTTCGATTCACTTCCTTTGCATTTTGCCTTTCGGAGGCCACCCTCTTGTTTTCAGTAAACCACCTCCTCTGCATGAGTTGGCCATGTGATTTTACCCTTGGTCATGTAATTTTTGCAACTATTAGCCACATACAATTTGCTTGAACCTTTCCTTGCAAACCAGTCAGAGCCTGTCAAAAATTGAAGGTTTTAAAGATTTTGGGAGGGAAAAAAAACCTGAATTTTCTTTAACCACCACAACTTTGCTATAATTGTTTGAATAGGTGGGTCGGCTTGGCAGCTTTCTCCTCATCTTTACATTCTATTGGAAACAAAAATGCAATCTTATTATAACTGTTTTTTTTCCTGTAGGCAACAGCCTGGAATGCAACCACACACATCCCTGCCACCACAGTCGCGGGGTGGTGGTAGGGGTCGTGGTGCTGGTAGCTCAAGTGGTGGAAGACGTAACAATGATGGCGGCCGTGGACGTGGCGGCAGCCGGTATAATCCATACTAATTTGATCAAACTTGAGTTCTAAGTGCAGAGAGAAAGAGGAAGGAAGACTTGTCTGCCTGACATTTAATTCTTTGGATGGCTGCAAAGTCTTATATGGTCGTAGCGAAGTTGAGAGGAACTCTCTTCATCATTAGAAAAGCACAAGCCTTTTACTGCTAAATGCTAATGAGCAGGAAAGTGGACCATCTGACAAAGTGGTTTCTCCATTTCCCGATCCATCATGTTACCACTACTCAACATACTTTTACTAAAGTGATCGGTGAAAGGTTAAGGCATTTTGTGTAAACCAGTGATAGTTTCATAGTTTGTACGTGGCCCTGTTGTGTAAACGAAATATTTCCATCCGTAGGGAAACAAACCATTGGATTAGCTTTATTGATTTGTCAGGTTCCATTTCGATGTTTATTTGGATCAAATATAGTTGATTCTTCTTGATCTTGACTATATTTTATGTTACTTTGGCATGAAGCGGTATCGACGCCCTTTTCGTTTCATTTAGCCATGTTATCTACCATGTAAATTGTAACGGGAATAGAAGCGTTGCATAAAACCATCCTGGCACCTCACATTGTGATAGATCACCTTTGCTCAAGAATGTGGAAACTTGCATTGCATATAATTTCATTGCCTAGACGATAAATGGACATTTCTAGACTACGTGTTGTCACATTTGTTGGAAAATGAAAAACTTCCAACGTTGATACGCATCAAATTACAATCCATATAGATCCTTACCAACTCAAATTCCTCATGATAAGAAGGTAAAGAACCGCCCAACTACTCCACGACGCATCGCGGCTGTATGATCTGCCCAAATACCTTAACAGTGTAGATAATAGCAAGACATCAAGCAATGCATCTTTCAAAGCAGAGCATACCAAAAAAAACACGACTATAATCTGCTCTTCATGAACGATTCCTGTCTGGAAAGGAAGAAAATAACTTTTGCATGAAAATAACAACAATGTCTATTGCTTTGGCTTTACTTCAAACAAGATCGCCTTTGAAACTACGCATGCATGTATCCATATTGTTTAAGGATAATAAAGTGATTTCATAAGCTACAAATACAGAAGTATCAATGTCATCTCATCCTGTCACAAAAATTATAAAGTAATGAGGAGAACAGTTACTGGTGGTATCGTAGGCTCCTAACATAAAGAGTTAAAAACATATACAGAATGTTGCCGGAGCACTTCAAACAGGAGATGAGAAATCTTCAGGTGGTTCAATCCAGATATTCTCAAAAGGATCTTGCTCTCCCCAGTCATGACACTGCTTACGAGGATAGTATCTGCAATCATGGAGAGAGTATGATATGCAACGCTTTCCAAAGAAACGAACTTTTGAGAAATAAACACTGTTTCTCATTATCCCCAGGAGGTCAGTTCTTGAATGAGATGACAAGAAGCTGGCGAAAAGGGTCACACCATCAAGGGTTTTCATCTCTTCCCAGATCATATTGAACTGATCCAACTTAAATAATATGGGATTTTCACGACAACAAGTATATATAACTAAAATGTCTCCATTGTGCTCGGCCATAAACTTCCCCTTCCACCAATTTTTAGCAAAAAAATTATCAGGGCATTTAGGTGGAGGCACAGCTAGAACATTCCAAGTATGCACCAGGGGATCAAAAACACCAAGCCAGCCAGTGAGACTTAGGCAGTAGAAGAATCCATTGCAGAAAACAATCTTATTCCAAATACTACTAACAAATGGCAAGCGATTTTGGTAATTAACAGAAACCCACTCAGTTCCCCCAGGACTACAAGTGCTGATAGCAACAACTGTTGGACTGATGTGTTTAACCGTAAAAACTACACATGCAGCAGATGTTGGGGCACAAGCGAAGGCAACTATCTGGTAAGTCAGTTCAAATCTTGGCAGTTTAATCACCTCCCTAGAAAAGGGGTTAAAAAAGAATACTCGGTGGCTTCTAGGTCTGTATAGCAGTAACCAACCATCTTTAGTATAACAAACTCTTGATCCAGACAACTCTGGTAACTCGAGGGAATAAGTCTTGCGTTGTGCTGGGTCATAGAAGTCATAAAGGTTACCAAATTTTGGGAAATACATAAGGCATGGTGATTGGTTCACCACTCTGACTGAGATTGCAGCTGTGTGCCAACTCTTGCAAACAACAGACGCATGAATGTTATCATCAAGTGTTAAGCGACACAAAATCAGTTCTAGGAGTTCAGATGGAAGGTCAGACCAAGTCTTCTGCTGTTTCTCTCTCTTATTCTTTGCTGTTGACTTTTTGTCATCTTTAACAGCTACAGTTAACCTATAATTCAGACAAAAGCCAGCTAAAGTCATACAATTTGCCAAAAAAGAAAAAAGAAAGAAAGAAAGAGTTATACTAATAACAATAGAACAGCAAGAGAACTAAAAAACATTCCAGAAAAAAGTAGTATCTTATCGCGTACATAATAAAGATCCAAAAGAGCTTTCTAGGCAAAGTATTTAAGTTGTAGGCAAAAAAGCATGTGTAGTTTCACCTGCAGTACATAACCAATAATCCTAAGCAAGATCTAATCTCATTTGAAATTTGAAATATCACTATTATTGACATTTGGATGAGATTGTTGAATGGCTGCAGTGATATGCTACTGGTATGGTATCCCTATATTCATTCCAGTATACAGACAGCATGGAAAATGAATGGAAACAAAATTGCAAATCCATAGTATAGTCTAATAAAAACTCCAGATCAGAATAAATGCATGGCTATATACTTGTTGTTCATTAAGAAAAAGATTGATATTACTAGAAAGGCAACAAATTCATTCAAGGATAAAATAACCAAAAATAACACGAACAACGACAAATAACAATCAAACCCCTAAACCTTTCAACAAATTCAACAGTAGAACAAAATGAAAACGCTATTAACTGCCAAAGAGCCCCCAAGGAACGCTCCAAACTACATCAAAAAATTCAAACAATTCATCCTATCACTACTTAACTTGCATATGGAAAAGACCAGAACTTTTATTGCTTGTCCACAAATCGACCAGATAAATCATCAAGTAAGTCACTTTGAAAGAAAATGATCAATTTCTAAATTTTAAGACAAGACATCCATAACAGCAATTTTAACTATCGAAAACAACCTCTGAAGCCCAAAGCACTGTTCTATATCAAACCCATACAATGCAACCCATTAAGAAAGACCCAACACTGTCCAGTTTTGATCTCAAATTTCATCAATTCAAACCAACCAAAACCCATAAACCATTAGATTACAGAAAAGCTCCAATTAATCATATCATCAAACCCTAAAATTAAACAAACTCAATCAAAACATAGCATCCAAAAGTTAAAGACTTTTTTTCAAAGAACAGCAATAAAACAAACTTACAACTTCATTTTCCTCCTTTTCCTGCCTCCCATTTTCGAGTTAGGGAAGCAAATTCAGTTCAGCAAAATGAAAGAGAAACTTTGAGCTGAGTGAGAGAGAGAGACAGAAACCTATCTGCCCTGTACCCATGCTGTACGTAGAATCGAGAAATAAGATACACCCCACGAGTGCAAACGTTCTATTACGATTATCTAATGAGACACAGACACATCAGATAATTAGTCGATCAGAGTCAACTAAGTTTTATTGTTGACTGCTGATATCCACGTGGCAAGACACGGCCGGTTGTGTTTTGTAGGAAAATAGGCCCGTCCACATATGATGAGACTCGCCTCTACAACGAAAACTTGAGGATCCGACCCGACTGGCTCGGTTTGGCCTCGCTCTTGTGTCACATGATTTTTTTTTCGAGGGTAAAAACTAACAAAAATATTTTATAATTTACAAAATATTCCACACTTAATAAGAATTTAGTTATGTTAACTCTATGATTTCAGTTAAAATTTTATTATTTCTAGCAGTTAAAAAAATCAAAAACTAATAAATTTTTAAAAAAAATACAAATTTGAGATAAAATGTACTCTTTCTGGACTCCAATAATTGTCACTTTCCTACGGATTCTTACTGTTCACAATACTTGTCGTTTTATGTATTTCGAAACATATATTTTGTGCAAATGATAAAAAAAAAATTATGCATCAACCCAATTTGATGATGGTGTAATAATTTGAGTGAAAATTAGGAGTAAAAATGAAACAATGTGGAATAAAATAAGAACAAAAATCATTGTCCTACGAATTTTTACTATTTTAGAAAGTCAATCATTGGAGTTCGGAGGGAGTAACAAATATAAGATAATCCACTCTATTGAAGAAAAAAAATAAGAGATTTTAAATTGTAAATAAAATTTAAACTCTTTATTTTAATTTTTTAGGTTTTATTGTATTTGTTATATTTGATAAAAAAATATTTTTTTTACTATTTTATTTAAATTTTTTAACTTTTCTTTTTTTTGAGTTCTGTCAGGCTAGTTTGTTTCTAGTGTTTGGCCTGATTTCTTTTTTTGTGCATTTATCTTGTCAAAACTATCCGGTAACTCTACCGTTATATTAAATATTGATGGCTTTAAATTTGAGCCGGGAGGACATAACGTACGATAAATTCTTTCTAGACTCCTTTATAAGTTTTGACATAATTGTATACTTAGTTAAAATTTGAGACTTCTAATTAAGCTAAAATAATTCTGTATCAGTTGATCTACGTATTTATAAATTATCGAAAAAATATATATAATATTAACATTGTAAATTTTTAAACTTTACAGGATTAAATGAACTATGTTGTAAATATATTGTACTTTTTTTATGTAGTTAACCTAAAAAAATTGTGTGAATAAAAGACTAATTTGGTTTGCAAGAAATATAAAAAGAGATTAACGTGTCCGCTTAGTTGTCTTAATTTAATATTTATTTATTTACGTTTAATAGTTATGGAAAATCTATTGACGTGGCAATTGTGTGTTTAACATTTAACAATTTTTATCATTAAAGCTACACATGTGACTATCCACAGCAGTGGGTGTCAAATTTAGGGTGTTATTCACTTTTTCTCCTACCACATCAGCTTAACACCTAACCAAATTTTCAAATAACACTCACTTCTCACAGCAATGTGTTTTTCAGGGTGTTATTCACTTTCTCTCCCTTCCACATCATTTAATCATATACCCCACCATATTTTTCATTTCTTTTTCGTATTAAATTTATAATTACTATAATAATTATTTTTATAATATAATAAATAATAAATAATATATTTTTAATAAAAATTAATTAAATTTCATATTTTTTTTTCATATTTCAAAAAATCTATACTTTTTAATACAATAAATAATATAATATTTTTTTAAAAATAACATACGATTTTATTTATCAATCAGTAAATCAAACATATATAGATTATTGCAAACAAACAAGAAAATACACACTAAATATACCTAAACTTGAGAAATAATTTTTTTAAATCTAATCGAGGGTTGTTCTAAATTTATTCCAGATGTGCTCGACGAGATCCTTTTTCAACTGAATATGTTGTACTCTATCACGTAGCTCGGCTCTAGTATGAATATATGATTCTCATTTAAAAAATAAAAAATGAAAAAAATTGTATAAATAGTAATTTTTTTTAGTGTTTAAATAATACAAACCTAGTTTCAATTTATAGATCTCAAAAAATTAAAAATAATGGTATATTTTTTATAAAATTATTTTCAGTATTTATTATGAAAAATCCCATTTAAAAAATGAGGGGAAAAAAGAAAGAAAGAATTCAGTGGCGAATGGCAGCGCGCTGCCATTCGTCCAACTCATTTTTTTATTTTTTTAAAAAAAATAAAAAAAACGCAGATACCCACTCACATGCACACTCCATTTGATACTGAGAAAACCCATTGCTGCATTCAAAAACACCCAAAAAACCCTCCCAAAAACCCATTGCTACTGATAGTCTGCGAACTATGTAGTTTATTAATTATTTTATTAATAATAAAATTATTCGATAGGAATACATACTTCCGATTAAGCTTTTGTACACGAAGAGATGGAATGAGGTGTATGTTTATTTTGTTTGCATAGTGTCAAACTGTTGTTAATCGTTGGTCATGATCTTTGAATTCAAATTTTGTGGTTTCTATTGGACCAACTTTTCTACTTTGATTTATAAATAAATAAAATAAATTACGAATAAAATTTTATTTTATTTTTATAACTATAATAATTGTATTTACATTTTTTATAATTAAATAAAATTAATTATTTTTTGGATCAATTATAAGAATTGTACGAGTTATCTGAATTCTTATAATTTTATTTTCTTAATTTTTTAATTCTCCACTCTGTCTTATTCTTTTATCTATTATTATTTATACACATAGGTGAGTTATATTAAAAAAATATTTGTCTAACTTTTTATTTTTTAATAAAATATACAAATTATTCTTGCAACATGAATTTACCATTACTATATATTTTTTAATTGTACAAATTATTCTAACTCCTTAAACAACATTGTCTATTTATATAAGTATTTTGTTCTTATATTTGTTAAACAACATGACTTTAATGGAAATATATATTTGCTAGTTAAAATAAATCATTTCTTACAATATAGCGTGAACCGCTTCCAGTAATTTATTTTTTAATCTTTATCGTTCATTTATTAGCAATTTTTATATCATTTTTCTCAACTTTTATTTTTTCCCCTACTTTTCCCATCTTTCGCTTTCTCTTTTATAGAATATTTATATTATATTTTAAAAAAAATCAGTACCTTAATTATTAAAAAATAGTTATCTAACTCTTTAAATTTCTTTAACCATTTTTATGTCTCTTTATTATTTAAAAAAAATAAAAAATTGTTCTTAACTTTACCAATAATGTATATTTTTCTCCCACATTTTTAATTATTTAATTTTTTCTTTAGAATAGAAGAACTAGATAAGCATAGAGTATCATCACACAGGGTTTTTCTAGCCATATCGTAAGCTACCCAATTACATGATCGTTTGATTTTAAAAAAAATAAAATCTAAGAGGATAAATTTTATTTCAAATTTAAATCATAACATATTTTTTCTGATTTTCGAAAAAATAATGATGCAGATTACCTATATAAATAGTTTGAGATGCTAATTATTTTCTCATCCAAGTTTCCTAATTGTCTGCCTCAAACATGGCAATTATGGCTTATTATTTCTCCCTAATCTTTTCATTAGCATGTGTTTATTCCATTCAAGGATTTGCTTTTAATTCAAGTACTCTTCCATCTCATACAGCAAGTCCTTATTCTTATCATGGAGCACATCCTGATCTTAAGGTTTGTATGTTAATTTCTTTATTTTCTTCTAATTTGCAATGCTAATATACACTCTATGTTTAAGACAATTGAGCTCGTAACTCATTTATACCTCTTGCAAAGTAAGGACGATTAAGTCTCGATTTCGAGTTCCTAATTTTTTTTATTGTCAGCACTGCATTGTCTACATGGGGGAGCACTCATTTCCTGAGCACTCATTTCCTGATGCGGAAAGCCTAATGAGATCCAACTTTGAAATTCTTTCTTCCTACACAGGAAGGTGAGTGATTACTAATTAATTAATTAGTTTATAAAAAAAAACCAAAAACTCTTTTGTTCATTTCTTATTAATCAATTATGATTATGGAGATGTTTTTAACATTAATGTATATATACATTGCAGTGTTGATGAAGCTAAGAGCAAAGTTGTCCATCACTATCTCAAATCCTTCAGAGCCTTCTCAGCAATGCTTACACCTAAACAAGCAAATGATTTGAAAGGTAAGTAATCAAACTAAAATGGCTCTACATGTTTCAGGATTTTTGTCAGGATTGGTGTCTGATGAACAATTTTTTCTCCAATTTTTGAAAAATTGCTCAGGACATGGATCTGTCGTGTCGGTCTTTGAGGACAAAGCTTACGAACTTCACACCACAAGATCATGGAACTTTATGAAAGAATTGCACCAAGGATATGGTACAGGATTCTTTGAGCGATTCCGAATATCAACAAACAATGATGTTGTCATTGGACATTTGGACGGTGGTACAGTATTATTTACCTTTTAAAAAACGGTCAAACGGAATTAGTCTCTATTTTGGAAAGAGCATAAAAAAAAGGAAAAAGGGTAAGATACACTCCTGCATTTATATCATAGGTCAAGATAAGCCACTATATTTGTAATTGAGTTAAATAAGTCATTGCATTTGTATCACATGTCAGGATAAGCCACTACATTTGTATCATATGTCAAGATAAGCCACTACATTTGTAATTGAGCCAAATAAGCCACTACATTTATCCATTTGATCTATATTAACCACTCATCCCTTATACCTTGTTTGGATACATCATAAGACTATGATTACATAGTATTTTTTTTTTAAATGACATGGCATAAAAATCATGCTCAACATTCATTTTTGCAATAGAAAAATAAAACGTTGAATCAAAATATTCAAAAATAAAAAATCGAGCGAGATCAAAATAATATTCGTTTTTTTAGCGATAAAACATCGAGTAAGATCAAAATAATAAACCACTATTTTTGTGCACTCAATTTTATTTATTTTTGAGATCCAACTTTTTATTTTTCAATTGTAAAAATGAGTGTTGGTCATGGTTTTTATGTCATGTCATTTAAAAAAGAATACCATGTAAGCATATTCTTATGATATATCCAAACAAGGTATAACTATTTTTAGGGATGGGTGGCTAATGTAGATCAAATTGACAAATGCAGTGGCTTATTTGACTCAATTACAAATGCAGTGGCTTATCTTGACATGTGATACAAATGCAGTGGCTTATTTGACTCAATTACAAATATAATGGTTTATCTTAACTTATGATACAAATGTAAGAGTGTATTTTACCCTTTTTCCTATAAAAAATAACAACTTTTTCTATTACAGGAGTTTGGCCTGAGTCACCAAGTTTTCAGCCAAATGAGGGCATGAAAGGAGTGCCTAGTTACTTCAGGGGAGAATGCATGACAGGACCTTATTTCACAAAACACAATTGCAATGGGTAAATAGATTAGTTGACAGGATACTTAATTACTTATATTTACTATTTAGCGTATGATTTGGATTATGTTTATAAGCTGAAACTATACAATTTATGTTGGCAGGAAAATAGTAGGTGCTCGATTTTACCACCAGGGTTTCGAGAGTGTGTTTGGTCCACTGGCTAATCAAGGAGTTCCATACTTTCTTTCGCCTCGCGATGATTTTGGACATGGAACTCATACAGCATCCACTGCAGCAGGAAATGAGGTGAGGAATGTAATAAGCTATGGGATATCTGACCTAACTGTCAAAGGTGGCGCGCCTAACGCTCGTATATCAGTGTACAAAGCCTGTTGGTTCAACAAATGTGCTATGTCAGATATCCTGAAAGCTCTTGATGATGCTGTTCATGACAATGTTGACATTATTACCGCGTCAATTGGTCCAAATGATCCTTCGTCCTACCTTGATGATGCATTTGCAATCGGATCTTTCCATGCTTTCAAGAAAGGAATTCTTGTTGTGGCTTCTGCTGGGAATAATGGCTGGGATGGTGGAAAAACTACAGTGGTTAATGCACCTTGGATTCTTACCATTGCAGCTAGTGCAGTGGATCGAGAATTCTTGAGTGATATAACGCTAGCGAATGGAAACATCTTAAAGGTAACAAGAATGTGAATTCTTGATTAACATTTCCATACCAATATAAAAATTGAAATCACTGAATCTTTCTCCTTTTCAGGGTTGGGGAGCTCAGAATGGAATGGATAACTTCCTTCCTCTCGTGTGGGGAAAAGATTATCTGAACACTGGATCGAACTCGGTTTTGTCAGGGTATTATAACATTTATCTCTTATCCTCACACATTAAGTAAAGTTAACTTAATTTTCTTGGTTAGATTTAGTTTTTACAACTTTTTTCTCAGTACATGCGAGAAGAACTCGTTGAATGGTTACTATGTTCGAGGAAAGATAGTGGTGTGTGGCATAAAAAAGGATGCTTCAGAATGGGAAAAGACGGACAAAGCACAAGTAGTAAAAGATGCAGGAGGAGCTGGGCTTATAATCGTTGATGATTTCAATGAAAAAGACACTTATGTCGTGACCGAAATGGCAGTTCCAACTGTTATCATTAACAGTTATCTATCAGAGTTTTTAACTCAATATGCAATAGAATCATATGCATCATACAGGTAAGACCTTCAGCTTCGTATTGATTTTAACTAACAATATGCTAAGTGATTAATTGATTTTTATTTACAGTGTTCCGTAAGCCAAATTTTCACTGACACGAACTGCCATACACGATGATGTTCCTTCTGCACCAAGGATGGCTAGCTTCTCTGCTAAAGGGCCTAATCCTATTACATCAGACATCTTGAAGGTAATCTGTGTTTCTTTTTCTTTTTTCATTATGTCCAAGATTGTGTACTTTTCCTAGGATCTGACTAGAAGGGAATGTATGATTGATGCAGCCTGATATGACTGCCCCAGGAGTGAACATTTTAGCAGCTTTTCCAAGTAGTACTGATAATCCATGGCAGTCGTACTTTGGACTTAATTCAGGAACATCGATGGCTTGCCCTCATGTCGCGGGTGTGGCTGCTGTTGTCAAAGCTATGAACATAGATTGGAGTCCCGCAGCGATAAAGTCTGCACTTATGACATCAAGTCAGTACATGGTTCATTACTTTTTTCTCACCTCCTTCGCATGGTTTGACGTGTATGATACGAACTGTTTCTTTATACAGCATCACTTCGAGATAATTCTGGAATCGGGATACGAAAAAATGATACCGAAACACAAGCTACCCCTTATGATCGTGGATCAGGTCATTTGGAGCCGGATCGTGCAACTAGTCCAGGATTGGTATATGATTTTGGAGTAGAAGATCTCATCAAATTTCTCTGCTTTCACACAAGAGATGAAAATAAGCTAAAACTCCTGGTTGGACAGTATGTAAACTGTCCGTATCCACCGGTACAACCTCGTGACCTCAATTATCCTTCCATTGCACTTACACAGATACAAGAGCCAGTAACAGTTGCTCGAAACCTGACTTGGGTGGGAGCGGGCAATCCTGGAGCTTATACGGTATCAGTTTCAAAGCCAGAGACTGACAATGTAGTTGTCGATCCTCCTACACTTGACTTTCGCCGCGGTCAGACTCAGACGTACCAAGTACATTTCGGTGTACCATCTGACAGATACTATTACGGGTTTATAAGGTGGTCGGATGGGAAACATGAAGTTAATATTCCATATATAGTTACCACTGATTATAATTACTATTGATTAGGTGGTTTTGGATTAAGCTATTGAGTAGATATGGAGGAACTTCCTTGTAAATATAGTTCTTTTCTGTCCTTCTTTCATCAGGAATGCCTTTGGTGGTAGATCATCATGGTCAAAAATAATTTACTTTCTGAACATTTTGAACCATTCACCTAATCTGGTGTTGTTTCCGATTTTCCATCAAATTATCAAAGCTTGAAAAACAAGCAGGATTTTACATGGCTGCATTGCATTACTTCTTATGCTGATTAAATTCTCAAGATGATCTAAGGAATGGAAATGTACTCTCATCTTTGCTTCGCTTTGCGCCTTTGTGCAAGACCTGGAACTAGAATACTGGAAACCCTAATTTTCTTCCGATTTCTCGCCATTTAGTGCAATTTTTACAATAAAAGTTGATTAAATAGAATCTATAAGAGTAATTTGCAGAAAATTCTTTGATGGCATGGCAACAATCTTGAATGTGGATAAGCCTTCTTGAAACAAGAATCTAGACTGAGGTGTGAATTCATTGAAACTGAAAAATTACAGAAATAAAAAACAAGCATCAAACTTGTTACTGAAAAATTAATATACTATTCAATTCCAAATATCCAAAATCCAAAAAATACATCAACCTACAAAAGCAAGAAATGCCCAAAACAAATTACATCATTAAATTAAACCCTAACATACTGAAACCACTACCAGTCAATCTAAAAGTAGCATGCACAAGAGGTCTAAAGCCCACTTTAGCTCCTCACTTCTTCCTTTTGGAACAAAGAATCAAACATAAAGAAAACAACCCCAATTCCTCATCAGGAATTTCAAGAATCAAACTTAGAAAAGAACTCGCAAATCCGAAAAACCCAATTCAGCAAGTTAAATAGAAAAAATAATAATGTCACACACATACCACATCAAAAATCAGCAGCAGAGTGAATCAATCCATTCTCATTGCAGTCACCACATCTCACCATCTTCTTTTGCTGCTCATCCAATACCTTACAGCTCCCATTACACTCCACACACATCACAAACCTAACCCCAGCGCACCCTTCACAACCTCCCACGACAGCTTTCGGGATCCCATCAAACAGAATCCCCAATTTCCCCTCCTCCTCCAACTTCACCTAATCACCCTCCCTTTAACAAACAGGATGGGAACTTTAACTTCTTTAGTACCCGTTAGCCCTCTTAGCTCCTCTTTAAACCCCGAATCCATCGAAACATCTCTTTCAATCATGCGAATGTGATATGACTCAACAATTGATCTGAGAGTGTTGCAATCCTCAAATGTCTTCCTAATTCCCCTCAATGTAGTAGTGTAAATCACAACCCCATTTTCACCACCGTGTGGGTATTTCTGCTCATAGATTGAAGCATAGATTCCAATTCCTGCAAATTCTTCAACTTTCTTGACCTAGGAGTTGGCAGAATGACCCTCTTAATTTGCTCGTTCTCATCTCATAACTCCTTCTCATATAGCGCAACAAGCTCTGGATCAAACAGAGGACTAAAACTCCTCCTCCTACTCAACGGCGTATCAATGCTAAAACCCTCCAATTTAGCCCCATTAGGAGAATCCTTCACCAGTGGATAACTCAACCTCAATGCAGCCTTACAAGAACTATTATTATTTGCTCTCAAAACCTGTTTCGGGGTACTGAAATCAGATGACTTCCTTACCTTATTTTCCTTACCACCAAAAGTCTTGGCCTTTCTTGGAGACCCAATTTGATTCATGAACTTCAATGGACTCCTGACATCCAAATCACCAAACCCTTTAAGCAAAACCCTCGATTTCGGGTTCTTTTCAGGTTGATTACTCGAAACCTCCACCACCGCGACAGGCACTCCTTCTTCAAGATCCTCCATTAGTTCCCAAGCATCAATCACCTCTGGAGTCTGCTCTTTTGAAGGGGAAGATGAAACTGACATCTGCTTATGCATTCCTTTATTAGTAATCTCTGCCACGATTTCTTTGATTTCTTGATGTTCTTGTGGATTTCGGTGTTGAAAACCGCTGTCTTCAAGATTGAGAGCACCGTATGTTGAGGAAGTGAGGGAGACAACATGGTTGAGAATGAGTTGCTTCTCTCCATGAAATTGTTTCTTGAAGTGTTTGGAAGAAACACACCCGATATTTGACTGGTTTTTCTCTTGTGGGGTTTCTTCTCTGTTTCTTGGTTCTTGTTTTTGGTTATTGACAGTTTTTGCAGTTTTGAAAGCGAGATAAGTGTAGGAAAGTTCGCGGGGAGTTTTTTTTTTTTTTTTTGGGTTATTGGGTTCCCTGACATTGTAGCGGTTATCCTGTCTTACAACGGGTCTAACAGTATAATTTTTTGAATCCTCTTTTCCTATTTTGTAAAAAGACCCTCTTAACTTTTAGTTATTATGTTTTGGTCACATGTTTCTTTTTCATTATCAAACTTCTCCTCCAGCCAATTTCTTTTACAATGTTTATATTAATACTCTTAACTATCTTTAATATAATTTTGAAAATTAAAATTATGGAATCAAATGAACTAATATGTATCAATTAATTTTAGAATAAACTGATCTAACAATGTATAAGAGGGGTATTTATTTCAAACAATTCTTAATAGGGACGAATTAACTAATAAGTAAAAGTTGCTGGACACATTTGCTGAACTACTAGACAGCGATTACGATGTGGGCCGCCTTGCCTCTCGATCTTATTAGTGGGAAATACTAATATACTACTGATTACTAATATAAAGTAATTATCTTACCCGACGTATCTTAACATTAGCTAGTTACCCTTATATAAGTAAAATTAGTAATAATATAACATGATTAGTGTCTCTTAAATACTCCCTCCGTCCATAATTGTTAGACGTCCATACTGTAGATATGCATATCGAGGGCACTATTTGACTCCAAAAAATTCCGTACTTTTTTTTGAACATACGTTAATCCTTAACGTACGTCCGAGAAAAAATTCGAAATTGTTTGGGGTCAAATAGTGCGTCGTCCGGCCTCCTCAATATGTGTATCTACAGTGCGGGCGCCATCTAATTATGGACGGAGGGAGTAACTTTTAGCTTAGGATTAAAATTAAAAACTATTTTTAGTGTTTGCTTATTTTTATTTTTATCAATATTTAATATGGATTAATCTGAGAAAAACTTCAATTTGAGCTTTTAGTTTATTAAAGACGGAAAATATTTTATTATTTTTCTTCACAATTACTATAGAGTATAATCTTAAATGCATTTATTTGTTATTTTCTAGTATTAAAACATATTTATTTATTTTCCATGCATGATTCCTACCATTGGTTAATTAATAAATGTATTAAAAAATAATTAACATTTTTGACTCAGCCCACAAATTTACAAAAGATGATGACATCAATTTGGACAAGATTCTATAAGAGTTTGTCTTTGTACATATATTTCCAAGCAATCAAATATTTTATGTAAGTTTTAAATTTTTTTTATCATTTTTTAACGGATACTAATATAAAATGAGAATAATAATTATGTTAGGAAAAAGATACATCAAATACATTGATTTGCAACACGCTTAAAAAGCTAACACTAATCGTTAATCGTAAATTTTTTCCTAATACGAGTATAATCTTTTGAAAGTTGAACTTCACTTAGACATATACTCTAAACTTAATATCTCCGCAAATTAACCAAACTTTATCCAAAGATTAATAATTCAAAAGTTGCGACCTAGTTTTTTGACGGTTCATGTCATTGTGTAAAGCATGATGCACGTAATTTAGACGTGTCAAACTACAAGAGTCCAAAAAAAAATGAACCTTTTTCATCTTAATTCAATTAATTAAGATATAGCAAAATGTTATATACATAGAAAGAGAGACTAAACAAGAAAATATATAGATTTTAGACTATTAATTAAATCTTAAATATCTACAATAATTATTTTCCAAAATTATTTTGATTTACACCTGAATTGAAAACAAGGATTTTATCGCTCACACCGACAACACGCGCTTATTAATTTTCCATTTTTTTGGGTCAAAATTCAAGAGTTGTTTTTAATTTTAGTTAGCAAAAAGGGGATATCGGTGTCCTATTATATTGTCCTCATTTGCCATTCGACTGTTTCTCGAAAGCTTCATCTTCTAGAATTTCAAGAGAAGTGTACGTATACGACGTCGACGATCCCTTCGTGAATAAAAAAACAAGCAAGCTCTTGCAAATTTGCAATGGTATTGGCTAACACAACTTTAACTTTTTATTGGCGTCGGCGATGACTTCATTTTTCTTATAATGAAGGTGGGAACCGTTGGAAGAAACGATGTTTCACACTTTGTAACATTTGAATTTGTGCGGGTTACTCTTTAGAACTGAATAGGTAAAGGGGGGAGAATTGAACGAGGAGCTATATAAGGTGAAATTTTTATACACACTTCTGTACAGTGATAATAATAGGGGTAATTTATCTATCAATTTTTCCACTATTATCTAAAAAAATCAAACTCTAAAAAAATCAAACCCTACCTTGCGTAAAGTTACCCGAGTGATATTCAATTTTTTTTTTATAATGAGAGCCGAGGTTCTAAAAGTGCTATATATATACTCTAATCGTGGCATGTGGATGTTCTAAAAAATGATTATTTTGCCAGGGCATAACTTCTAATTAATTAAGTTGAAAAGAGGTTTAAATTAAAATAAAACCTTAATAGAAATGTTCCCTTCTTAATATAGCTGGTAGTTGGCACATAACAAAATTATCAACTTATAGAAAATTAAAAGTTGGGTGGATAAATTGCCAATCGTTATTGTGTTTGAGCAGACTTCTTTTGTCTAAATTTATATGTTAAAAAATTAAAAATAATATAATGCATGCGCCTCCAACTGTTTAATAATGTCAACATCTTTGGTTATCTTCGGAGTATTATGTAAATATAAAAGAGAGAGTAACCAGCTGATGTGCATCAGCATGTACCCATTTTTACAGTGCCTCTCTGACTGTAGCAAAACCTTATTTGTTTTACAAGTTTTAAAGATTCCTATAATTTATTTGCTAGTGATAATGTTGTAAACGGGATGAGGGTAAAATGGTAAAGTGTCTAATGTCCACGTATTTAGAGTACTGTTCCGTTTGCCACCTATCACCTGCAAGAGCGTCGGAGAGTATCTCTGATGTGAAAACTCTAACGATCAAGTCAGTACACGACAAAACGAGACTATCAGGCACGGTAACGGATGACGGAGTAAAGGTAGAGAACTCAACAATTACTTAAAGGGTCAGGTGTTTGGTTTGATGTTTAATGCATGTCTAGTGAAATACGAATATTGTTGCGCATCGTTAAGCCGTCGTTTCGGTGCCCTCGCCCATTGCTCCACATTGCAAAGCCATTGCCACGGTGCCCTTGGCCATTGCTAGGCATTACTGAGCCATCGTCGAGGGATCGTGGCAATGGCTTAACAATGCGGAGATGCTAGAAATATGGCACCGTGGCCGCGCATGCTAACACATCGACCAGACACCCCGCAATAGGGTGCCCCTCGAATATTGATGCGCATCGCTAAGCCGTTGTTTCGAAAGGTCCTGAGCTATGGCCTAGAGTGGCCGAGAGGTCCTAAGACATGGCCGAGTGGGGGCAAGCCATGGTCGAGAGGTCCTGAGCCATGGCCTAGAATGGCGAGTGGGGGCAAGCCATGGTCGAGAGGTCCTGAGTCATGGCCTAGAATGGCCAAGAGTGGCCGAGAGGCATTGCCACTCTCGGCCTTGAGACATGATGGCACGATAGGGCACGGGCCGTGGCACCTAATGGCACGATAGGGCACAGACTGTGGCACCTAATGGCATGAATTTTATAAATAATATTACAATTTTTCTAAAATTTTATAAATTTTATTACAATTTTCTATAAATAATATTACAATTTTCCTTTAGGATTTAGGGTTTAGGGTTTAGGGTTTAGGGGCAATTTCAACGTTTGGATTTCGCAATATAGGGTACGCAACATAGGAACAAGGCAGCACCGCACCAGGACTGAGCTTAAGGGTCGGATTGGTAGGTACTTAAGCATTATTTGACTGATGTGACTGTCAGACAATGTTAGGCGGCGCTGTAGGATTTTTTTAGAGCTTGAGGTACAAACATCATGTATATTTAATACGAGTTATAGTCTATCGAGAAAATGGCTGCGAGACTACTGTCTTATGTTACTTTGCCCGGTACATACAAATAAAGAGATAAAGTAGACACGTTACTTGCGATTACCGAGTTGCCGATAACCACCTAGTTAATTTCTTCTGCACTTGATGTCTGATTGCTCCATATGGTGCTATCGGTGCCCACTGGATCCTACACTTAGGATGCTATTGGTTCAGCTAGACGAGAAAAATACCGAAAATGGTCATATAATATTTATTTGGATTATCAGCTAGCTAGGTTTTTTAGGTTTAACAAGTCCAAAAACTCTTCGAGCAAAAACCCTTAGCTAGGTATATCGAGTTGGAATACTCTGACTGAATCATCACGTTTTTCTTATCCATAAACTAATAAATCAAAACTTGATTCTAACATTTGTGCAACTTATAATCTTAACTTTTTCTTACTACTTTAGAAAACAGAATGCCCTCGCTAATAAAATATAGATCGATCCTAGAATGTCAGATTGTCACGTTATCATAAGATGAATTTCCGCACAACATCACTCATGACCTCGCTGGATATATGCCGGTCCTGTTTGCCTACAAAAATAATAATTATGGAAACCATATACTTTGGGTTGAGGACACATCACATGTCAATTGCTATATCATTAGGATTTTCGCCCCCCTAATTTCATGGCATTTCCAATACCTAGCTACTATCTAGCTACATAATTGATTGGCATAATTATCGATAGTTTTAATAAAATTATACCGTAGGTCTCTTTATTTAGCCGGAAATGACACATTAAATTTCTCTATTTATGTTTCCAACACATTGAATCCCTCTACTTTTAATACAGTGGCACTTTAGGTTTCTCTTGTTGATGTGTCATAATTTGATTGGCAGAAAAAGGAAAAAATGAGGGGATTATTTCACCAATAAGATGATGACATATCAGCATAAGAGATTTCAAGTGTCACCGGAATAGGAGTAGAGGGACTCAATGTATAAGAACGTAAGTAGATGATCCAACGTGTCATTTCCGACTAAGTAAAAAGACCTACGGTGTAATTTAACCCAAATTATGGTACGAGATTTGTTCACATTTTATCTTAAGTATTCAACTTGATTTCTAGGAATGGAACATGTTAAGCTGAAATTAATAATCATCCTATTCATACCCGACAATACTTAAATATGATTAATCCACGATCAAAACTAGCATAGATGATCAATATTGCTAATACTAAAACAGAGAAAAATGTTCAAAGATATAAGCGAACCATGAAATTAATAAAGTATGAATTTCATATATTAATTATACAAATGGGCGAACCATGTACTATATGTTGCCCAAGGGTTCAATAATATTATTTTGATGATTTTACACCCAAAAATTAAAATACAATTTAATGTAATTTTATTGAAGTATCTATTAGCTACTTGTGATGAAGAACTTCAAAGTGTACAATATGATAGTTATCAAGCCCAAGATGAAGTGTAATTTTGCTTAAAAGTATGTAAGTTTAATTATAGCAAACACTTTAGCCTCTTTTATAATTATTAAAAGTGTTTAAAAAGCATTTAAGAAAATCTATTTTTATGCGAATTGGACTTACCAATTTTCTGGGCATTTTATGCCTATGACTAGTGGTACGAGCTAACCATGTATTATATTCATTTAAAGATACGAGCTTTCAACGGAAAAAGAGTTTTGAGTTTTGTTTTATCACCTTATTGTGTTTATGATGTGGTTAGATACAATAAAAAATGTTTTATGTTTGGTTTATACATTGTAATTCAATTATGTATAATAGATAATTGGACTCTTGTAGCTTCGTGAAGTTTTTTATTTTAACTAATCAATGACGTGGACGACTGATTCTTGTTTATCATTCAAAACAAAGCTGTTGGCAATTATATGTATTCAAGAGTTGTTGGAGGGAACGGGACCGTGTCACCGTGACTTGGGTCTTTATTTTTATATTAAGTAATTAATCTAGCTACCTAGGGAGTATTATATACCAACTTTTCTTTTACAAAATTCTTAAATTTTTGTGTAAATTAAGTTGCAAATTTTTTAATGACATTTTACACTTTTATATTAATTGTTTTATTTAATTACTTTTGTATTAATTATTTATTTAATTACTCTCTTATACTTATGTTTTTTTTTTGTAATTGAATAATAATATTATTAAATTTTTAAGAAAAAAAAAGTCATATCAATACTAAAATGTCACTTGACAATTGTCATGTCATTATATCATAGGTCACGTGATATGGTGTGATGATGTGATATATATACTTGTCACATGTTAACAACTAATAATGTATTATATCATGTAAACTTTTTGTCGTAGTGAGAGTAATTAAACAAAAAATCATAACTATAAGGGAGTAATCCAATTAGTATAGAGTGATTAAATAAAACATAATATATATGTGGATCATCAAAGATTTGGATTTGACTTTGAATGTTGTTCGTTCAACACTTGAAGAATGGAGATTGTTCTTAAAAAAAAATTATTATTGTATATGGAGACCAATTTGTGGGCCAGCTTTTGTTTATTGAATTTTGTTAGTTCTATTTGATGATTTGAAGATTCTCAATTTCTTTCACAACTATATTTCCAACTATTTTTATCGGTGAACTAGAGCAATTAAAGAGTTGTTAAGTAACTCACACTTCCTAATGACCCATCTCCGCAATAACCATGTTGTCACATTCGATAACCCTTAAAACGAAATGAATGGAATTATAAAATTGTTTTTTTCATGAGAAATTAAAGCCGGTTATATAGTAAATATTGGACAATGGTCATTGCCATTTGTAAAGATATACTCCAACCGTTCTTTAATAACTGATTTTTTGAAATAGTAGCAAAATTAAAAATATAATTTTTAATCTTATTTTATTCCACATTGTTTCATTTTTTTTTCTAATTTTCACTCAAATTACCATACCATTATCAAATTGGGTTGACACATTTTTTTTTTTTTGTCATTTGCATAAAATATATGTTTCAAAAAAGATAAAAAAAGCAAAGCGTCAGTTAATAAAGGACGTAGAAAAACTTTTTGGATTCAAATTTAAATTTAAAGAATGAAGAGAATTACATTAAAAGAATTAACTATTTAAAATACGATCATACTCAAAAAATATAATATTCGCACTAAATTAATCTATTAATCTTTGTAATGGAAAACAAGAATGATAGAAATAAACAAAATAGAGAAAACGTTAGAATCTGAATTCTGACTATCTAACGCCACGAAAATCAACGTTTTCCTTCCTCCATTTCCTTTTTCATTCTGTTCCCTTTTGGGTTTTTTTGACACTTAAAAACAAAAAAGTGAAAACAAATAAAAAATTCTCGAAAAAGGGAGGTTTCATTTCATACCTCAAATCCCAATCCCAATCCCAATCCCAATCCCAAAAAGTAAAACATTGAAAGTTGAAACCTCTCTCCCTCCAAAAACCTCCTCCTCTCTTCTCTTATAAAATCGCCGATTTATTTAATCCCTCCCTCCCCCCCTCTCTGGGTACAACCAGGAAAAACAAGAAAAACCTCTCTTTCTCTCTCTCTCTCTCTCTTGGCCGAAGATGCCACAAGTGCCAGTGGATCTTGAATCTCTAGGCGCCGCCTGTGCCGCCGTCTCCTGTGATCGCAAAATCGCATGCGAAACCCTCGCCGACACTGCCTCCGCCGCCGACACCACCACCAAGACCAACGTCGCCGCCACCACTGCTTTGACAGATCCTCAAGAACTCCCGCCAGATTTCCCGCCTGAGTCGTTCTGGTTGTCTAAGGACGCCGAGCTTGATTGGTTCGACCGCAACGCTTTTATTGAACGCAAAGACTCCACCAAAGGCTCCTCTAACTCCACAAACTTGAATCCGAACATCCATTCCGGGTCGAATAGTGTGTCCAATTCGCAGAGATACTCTAATTTGAAATCCAAAGCGTCCATCATTGGATTGCCGAAGCCGCAGAAGTCTTGCTTTGTCGAATCGAAAAATCGGCGGCACTGTAAAGCTGCAAACACTCGTTTGTTTCCGCCGAAAAGGACCGGTTCGACGGGGAAATCGGATCCGTCGTTGGTCGAGCCGTCGTCACCCAAGGTTTCGTGTATGGGACGAGTACGGTCGAAGAGAGATCGGAAGCGGAGACTTCGCCACCGGCAACGGTCTATAAAAGGAAAACCGGATGTGAAGGCTCAAAAACCGGAATCGAAACACAAACCGGGGTTCTTCGCCGTGCTTGGCGCGATATTTTGTAAACGGGAGAGGAAGAACTTAAACGAAAAATCGTTTGGAGGTTCATTGCAGGAAGAGAACGTGGCAGTAACAACTTCGAGGGATATTAGGGACCGCCTACCGCCGCGTGACAGGGACGCGCCGCCTAGAAAGAGCGTGGGGAGTACTGACGGCGGAGAACCCGCCGGTTTGGGTGCAGTTAAGCGGTTTTCATCAGGCAGGAGATCTGATGCGTGGGTGGTTGGTATTGATGTGGCGTGATCTGCGCCGTTGGATGGGGCAGTTGCGCGTGGCGGGGAAGTTAAGGTACGTGGTGGGGTCCACGCAAGAAAAAAGAGCGCAGAAATGGGGAAAAAGGAACCGAGTCTGCGTGGCGGTCATGATCGGGTATCTGTGGGACCAGCTGGAGTCCAAAGTGGACGTTAGTGATGACGTGGCAGTTTGACTGGAACTCTCAACTGCGGTAACTTTGTTAGAGTTTATTTCTATCCCAATTTTCTGGTTATTTTTGGTTTCTGATTTTGTGTCTTTTATGTTTCGCGTTTATCTGTTATCATGTGAAAAGTTAGGTTCTGTAGATATATACGAGTGTAAATGTTACTTAATAAAAATATGTAGTTAATGAAAGTAACATGGATTTTTAGTGGTTTGCTGATAAGTATTCTTTATATTAAATTCGACGGGAGATAACAAATTCGAAACCTAACCTCGAACTTAAGTTTTTAACCCGTTAAATTACCACTTAATTACATCAATACGTAATAGGAAATTAATTATTTTATGTAAATTGACTTGGCTTGGTCTTTACTTTCTTGGTGTACTAAGCCGTTTTTATTCAATTAAATTTGTCTAATTATTGCTGCTAGGGTGGGTCATCATCAACTTCCAAATGGAGTGTGTTAGGGCATTTGGCCATTGTTGACTCACTCGGTCACTCCCCTGTTTTTGTGGTTGCCGTTTTGTGAAAGAGTCTATGCTTTTCTACTAACCGCAATTTGCATCGGAAATGACATCAGTACTGCCCAGCACAACAAACCATAATCTAATTCTGTAGTCAAACCCAATGACAAGAAATCTGCCTAACAAGTCAACTTCCATACCCTTTGATTGATGGCTTGGCTGGCACTGTAGTCTGTAGCATGCCCTCGATCTGCTTATTAAATCTTCTCATGTTTCCGGTCTGTCCGAGTATCTTCTCTAACTTCTGTCAAAGGATGCTTAATTCCAAACGTTCTTGTAATTTTTAGATAAAATAATTATAAACGTGAAGTTTGCTTGAAAATGGAGTTTCTCACCAGAATGTTTGAACCTAAAATTCCTGATTGAAAGTTGAAATCAGCTGCCAGACTTGACTTTTTAGATATTACGTAGTAGAATACATGATCGTAAATTAAGAACAAACAACATAAGAAAAGAGTTTTAAAGTGTAAATATTTTCTCTCTACTGTTTGACCTTTGAGTTGACTTTTCCCATGCTACAGGAAATTACAAGATAGATAATAGGCGAGAAACTCCTCCTCCAATCTTCATATGTAATTCGACCCAATACAATTTTTAATGTCGCTGCTTTTTCATCCATCCATTGATGGGATCGAGGAAAATAAAGCCTCTTGTGCGGCGCCCAAAGTAAAAATCCACTTCTTCTCTTCTTCCTCTTTTCTTCCCAATTCCAGGAATAAGTTGACACTTCGAAAAATATGAAGAAATCAAAAACATCCTTAGGGCGGTACTGATCATAGCTGCCTTCGAGGACACTTGAAAAACATGGGTAGACATCAAATGATAAGATGGTAGCATCATGGAAACCAAGCCAGTGGTATGCGCCATTATGGTAAGCATAACATTCTTGCTTACCCACACTTACCTCAGCGGGGGAGGACCGGTCACTTCTCTCCAACAATTCTCCTTTAAACTATACACATAAGCGTGAGAATTTTTCTTTTTCTTAGCACGCACTATCTTCACCACTTTGTAATCAGAATCAGAATCACTACTTAGGGCGGCAACAAAGCCAAACCCAAAACCAGCAATGGTATAGCTGCTTTCCTGTGGAGGAGATGGAGAGCGCGGCAGGATCTTCAACTTTCTAGTTGCAGGGTTCCATAGCGCAATGTCATCGCGAATTTTGAACTTCATCGGGTCGCTACCAATTAAACAAAACAAGCCATTGCAGGGGCGAGAAATCCTAACGCCCATCGCACCAAAGAAGGGCAACATCACTTCTCTACACGTCGAAGGTATCAACCAGAAACCAAAGAGAAGCGGCGTCAGGGCCCAATCGGCATGTAATCTTCATCATACTCATCACAACATTCGGTGGGACACTCGGTCAAAATAGTATAATCATTATTTTCTTCCATTTTTAAGGCGGCCTTAGTAAGATGTAAGTTTACAAAGGAAGGAGAGTTGATCAGATGGTACCAAGAATTAGAGGTGCACTTGAATCGCAGCAAAGATTTGGCGGGAAGACATGAAAGGATCTGTCACCAACTCTTGGGGCATCATCATCTCCCTGCAACTACTCATCTCATCCAACAAATTTCAACTGCTAATACATATCCTCTGCTGCTTATAACCGTAAGACCATTGAAAATAAAATCGCTATAGAAAAAGAAAACTTCAGTTACTCGAACCTAGGTCCGAGTTTTTATTGGTATCTTTGACAACCAGCACGAAAGAAAAACTTCCCCCTTCACCATTCTTCTGATCTGGCTTTTTTCTTTTCCGATTTAAAGAATTTATCTCATCAAATCAACCAAGGCAACACAGTGATTTTTTAACCTTTGTTCGTTCGCTTCAACTCCCCCCATAGCGGAAAGACGTGAGATTATTGAAACAGGAGAGGGAGTCTCAAACCTATATAAGGGAAAAAGAACTTTGTGTATGAGTGGGATTATTGAAACAGAGATCAGAACCTTTTGAGGATCCAGCCCGTCTCTTGATATTTTATGCTGTTGAGTTTTGACCTACAAACCCCGTCAGACACCGATACGTATCCGATATGTTATGATATTTATAAAATGTAAATTTGTAATTACAAAGGGAGAAATTGAGGACAATCTGTCATTTTTACTCCACCAGTTGACTGATCAGAAACTGAAAAAATGACAGATTGCTCTTATGTACATTGATAGCGGGTTAATAAGATTTTTGGCACTTGTACTCATCTTAGTATATTAATTTGACACTTGCGCTCATTTTCAGTTTTAAATGACCCTTGCATTCGAATGATCGTTCTCATTTGACCCTCACACAGACGCGGTATATCGTAAACCGTTAAGTTGGTGATGTGACAAGCTACGACACATATGTAATTTGGCAAAAAGACATAAATGACCCTTGAATTTTAATTAAATGATTAATGTCAACCCTGATCTATTTTTTTGTTTAATTACAACCCTACGAATCGAGCGTTTTGACAAAATACAATCATACTGTCACAGAAATCTGACGTGGCGACGTTATCTTCCACGTCATACATGTTTCACATGCCACGTCGTTGAGTCACGTAAGAATCTTGCCACCTCACATCTCCACATCATGCTTGGCCCACCACTTACTTACCTAAAATTTCAGCAACACCACTCTCCTTCTTTTTCTTTCTTTTCTTGTTCTTTCCGCAACAACCGACAGAGAGGGAGGGATTTGGGTCGAAGATGGAGGTGGCGGCGATGGGATGAACGGCTGGTGATGGCGGCAGAGGTTAGGTGTTTGATGATGTGTTGGGTGGTTCAGTGTAGTATTGATGGTTGGAGCGGGTTGACTGATGTGGTAGTTGCTGTGGTGGGAGCCGATGGTGATTGATGGTTGGAGCAGGTTGATTTGGGTTTTATGGATTTGGTTGGCCGGCGGTGAAGGATCGGGTTTAGCAGTGGTGATGGGTGGATCGGTCCGGTTGGTTGATGGTGTCGGATGTGTATTGGAGCAAGGAAATGGATTTGGGTTTAGATCGGATTTGGCAGAATTTATTTTACAGAGATGGGATTTGAATTTAATTGGAGAGGGATTATATTAATTTTATCGAATTTTGAAATTAATTACATTATTTTTTTAATTTTTTAAATTAATTAAATTATTTTTCTGAATTTTTTAAATTAATTATATTAATTTTCTGAATTTTTTAAATTAATTAAATTATTTTTCTGAATTTTAGGTAAGTAAGTGGTGGGTCCAAGCATGATGTGGAGATGTGAGGTGGCTCGACGACGTGGCATGTGAAACATGTATGACGTGGAAGATAACGTCGCCACGTCAGATTTCTGCGACGGTAGGGTTGTATTTTGTCAAAACGCTCGATTCGCAGGGTTATAATTAAACAAAAAAATAGTTCAGGGTTGACATTAATCATTTAATTAAAGTTCAGGAGCCATTTATGTCTTTTTGCCTATGTAATTTTGCTGACCTGGCATGCCAAGTCGACATCTTAACGGTTCACAATGAATAACGTCAGTATAAATGGTCAAATGAGAACGATTATTCGAGTACAAAGGTCATTTAAAACCAAAAATAAATGCAAGTGATATATCAATACACTAATATGAGTGTAGGGGCTAAAAATCTCATTACCCACATTGATAGCCTATTTTGCGGAAACAGCAACTATTAACAATTCATATGTTATGAAACACATACTAACAGTTACTAAACTAGTAAACGGTATTTTATTACATATATAAGTTCAGAAAAACAGAAACAAAAACATTTTTTTCTTTCATTTCTTCACTGCGAAAGAGCTAATTTGGCATCAGCTTCATGCTGAAACAACCTCTTAGTCATCTTCGCTGTATAGTTCGACGATTCTTCCATGGAGTTCCTGTACAGGCCTGCAGTTGTGCCTGTAAGCCTCATCCAATGGGGCATGCAAGAGGTCGACCTGCTTCTTCGAGATGGATCTCACCTGCGTGTTTTGTCAAGGAAAAAAACATGTTATCGGAGATCGATGTGTTTGAATATGTTCCATGATTACGAGCCATGGTCATGTTGGTTACCTTGCCGAGGATGTTCCAGGTAATATTCTCAGTGCATGGAGGGGTGGTTAGTGAACCAATGTATCGGTAGTATTTGCGAGTATCTTTTTTTAGGAGCTTGTTGTCCACTTTTCCCAAGGCAATCTGAGGTTCTTCATTGTCTGCACACTTCTCCTTTGCCAGCTTTTCCAAGTCATCCTGTATCTGCAATTGCAATCCAAGATGACAAAAATATCAGTTTTTATTTTTTTGTTGGCATTCGAATGGCTGATGCCTGATGGAAAATGTAGCAGAAAATGATGCTGAATTACCTTAGCTATGAATGGATCACTGTTACCGAATTGGAAGAAGATTCCGACAACAGCAGCCAAGCCACTATCTGACCTGTGGACTAGGTGAAGCTCTGCATCATATCTGCAGAAATTATGTCAAATTAAGTTAGCTTATGAATAACTTCTACTCTTAATCTGGTGATACTTTGGATCTTCTTATTGATGTATCATCATCTAATTGTCAGAAAAATGAGAAAAATGAGGGGATTCTCTTATCAATCAGATGACACATTAGCATGAGGTACTTCAAATATCACCGGAATAAAAGTATAGTACTTAATATGTTGAGAACCTAAGTAAAAAGACTCAATATGCTATTTTCGGCTAAGCAGGGAGACTTACGGCGTAATTTAACCTAGTTTGTGCAAAGCAAAAATAGGTTATATCGAGTTCCCGTGCTATGACTTGGCAACTTTCGACAACAGAGTTAAGCCCATTTGTCCAGAAAAGAAAAATAAGTGTTCAAATGTGCAGGACAGGGAGTGTGAAGTGGGTAGAGTTCGTACTGGAAACCATTAAGCAGGTGCTCAGCAGGAGTGTGCCAGTGAATCTGCTTCAATTTGTAGGCTGTTTTACCAATGGTCATCGATCCAGCGTCGGACTCGTATTGGACCTGCATACTCAAGAATCAGCAAAAGGATATGACACCATTAGCAGCAAGAAGAATCCATGAACAAAAAGGATCGTGATTGATCTTTGATGAAGTAATTAATGCTGTGTTAAGTTGACGAAACGAACCCCGATGCTGTGTCCATTGTTAACTAAGGTGGCATTTGCAGTCTTGTAATTCCTGGTCAAGGGCTCCAAGTCGTTGTTTAGGACAGTTTGCTTCTTTTTAATGTCAATCGGAGACTGTTTCGTACCGGCTGAACATGCAGAGAAGTCAGGGCCCAAGTTTCCCCACTCTTTAGATCCATGTGAGTCAGAGTATGTGAATGGCAGTGATGGAAAATCAGCTGCCAAGAGAAATTCATCATGAGAACTTCAAAAACATCAAATTTGCATAACAAAAAGAGGGAAGAACACAAATCTTGTCAAAGGAATATGAAGATATTATTGGCCGATTATGGTGAAAGATTGCGTGGATTACGCGCAAAGTTGTTGCGAATAAAACTATGTCTGGAATGAGAACGGAGAGGATGTAATACCATCAACTTGTGTAGAAGCAGCAACAAGGAACAATGCAAGAATTGCAAGGGAGGAGAAGGAGAGAAATGTAGCCATTGTTGTTGTTGTGTTGTAGGTGGCAAAGATAGATAATTCCTTGCTCAAATATTCTTATATTTCTAAATTTGGAGGGAAGTTTGCTAAGTTTAATGTGTGATGTAGTTCTTCGAAACCAAAGGATCACCTTACACATTTTCCTTCTGTGCTGTGTATGGCTTGTCTATTTATACACACAACTTGAGGCTGTGGTTGCTAGACGTCCTCTGTTTTTGGTGGCAACTCTTTTGTTTTTGGATCATCTATGGCCCTAATGAGAACTCTGTTTTCCTAAATTAGGGAGCTAACTACCGCACTTCTCTAATGAAATGTATTTGCCCATGGAAAGTTGAGATTAGAATTGTGAACCATGAGATTTCTCTAGGTTAACGGTAACTGGTTTGTGATAATTACAGAGAAATTACCCCATGAATATTTTTACTTTTAATCAGATCAACCCGATGTGAATATAATAAATGATAGCCTTAAATGATCCAATGCCGGTTTCCTTTTTTATCAGGGTCGTTGGAAAAAAATTCTTATGGTACACAAATGTTGAATGTTGCAGCTTTTTTTTTATGTAACATTTTAATGCAAATCAGTTGGCTAATCGGAATCGAATTAATTCAATTTTAATTTCCAAATTATGTGGAAACTCATTCAATGTACTGTTGACATTTTGAATTTCATCCGGTCTATTTCCGGAGCACGGTGAAATTGATACATTTAGTGTAGTTTAACTTTCAAAAAAATTACACTTGTACAAAGAAAAACTTGCAACATGTATAAGTTTTGTATTTTTGATCGGTTTTTATGTACAGTAATATAAAATAAGTACATTAATCATATTAAAAACGAAAAATATCAAATAAATTTACTAACAAAATGCAAAAAATATTTGGTTACGAACTTACATAGATCGTAAACTTTTCCTAGCACATGTGTAACTTTTTGAAAACTAAACTACGTACACTAGGTGTACCATGTTCATCATACACCAAGAGTAGCTAATAAAATCTTATCTTTTTAGAACTCAAACCATCATCACTCAATTAATAATAATCTATATAAATATAAAAGTTGTGTGGTAAAAATTTGTATAGAGGTTTGAAAAGAAACCACCTAAAAATCATGAATTCCTTCAATTATATTATTTGTCATTTTTAAATTCTTGATACGTTGACATGTGGCATATAATAATTTTTAATTCTATTTATTTAATATTTTATGCTCTTATTTTTTATTCAATTAATGTTTATATATAACATAAACTTTTTTGGTGTGCTCATTTAAATTATATATTTATTTATTAATTACACATAATATTATAGTACAACTCGTTAGTGGTTAGTGCATGTTCTTTTTATAAAATAGATCATGAATTTCCGATCAAGAATAGAATAGAGAATGAAATTTTTAAAGTTTTAAATCTCTCGAATAATTATAATAATAATAAAAATCTAAATGAACAAGAGTTATACAATGCTGTTTTTGTTTTTTAGTCTCTATCCTTCAACATTTATATACTGCCGCGACATCCTATGTAGAGCATTAGCACACTACTCGAGATTTGTAAGAGACATAACCTTTCTACTTATTAATTTTCCAGATTCATAAAAGAAGATCGCAGCTTCATATGGCCAAGTTGCTTATGAGTTATTCATATACTATATATAAAACCATAAAAAGTAAATGAGAACGCGTCGAAATTTTCTTATTTATGATTTACGAAAGACTATCAAGTAATTAATTCATGCATAAAAATTAAATAAGTGAGTTAAAAATCTTTTACTTAAGAGAAACCAAATCACTCGTATGAATTACATTGCTACTTTAATATACGATTATCTATCTTCCAGCGAACTTAATTAAAGAAGGTTAGCACCTATATATCCAACTCCAACTTTTATGCTAAAACTTGTTAGGTCCCTGTAAACAAATGAGCACCAGTCAATGTGCATAGAATAGAAACAACCATCAGATTTTATTGTTTGAGCACAGAGAAGTAGTGCGCCAAAATGAAAGAGAACTATCCATCAAATCATACCAGCCCAAAACCCAATCACCAGCTTAGTATTAAGCCATATTTTGTTAGTGGATCGGACCCATCTCACCCCATCGTTGGCAATTTGGCACAACAGGTCAACCTAAGTTCCACTTCTAATGTGCTTTGTTGTCGTTTGGTTATTGGTCCCTAGTCAATTGCACTTCTTCATTTTTCTGTCAATACATATATGCTACTTGGAGTTGATTCTCTTCATCCGAAGTGGCTCTTTTGTCAGCAACCTTAGTCACTGTAACTAGCCTAATCATGTTATCATCGGGTCGGTCCATTATGGATGTACTGACTGCAAATAACTACTCTATATACAAAGATCCGATCGGACAAACGACCTCTTAGCTTATAAGTGAGAACGAGTGGAGATTGATAGAAGGGCAGTCAGTAGCGATATCTGGTATGCATGTTTAGGCATTGAAAACAAGGTTTAGATTTTGCTTATTCTGCTGAAATATGGTGGGGATATAACAGCATAATGTCATGACTAAGTACAGATGGCAAGAAGACATGGACACAATAGCATGCCAATGCCAAGAGAAGTAAAGTTAAGAATCTGCATGATTATAACCTGACACTAAATCCAACAAAAAAAGAGAAAGATGACAGCTGCTAAACAATGGGGGCAAAGAAGAATGGGTGAGACCAGTTCATGACCGACCAACCACAGTTACAGAGTCAGATGCCTTATCCCCAGAAAATGCACAATTACAAGCTCTTTATATGATGGACAAAAAAAGTTGCAGCAGACCATATTTGTTGCGAGTAGTAAATGATTCGTCCCTCTTAACTCAGCTTTCATGTTCGAGTATGAGAAATAAAAAAATCACCTTTGCAGATCCAACCAGTTGGGGCCTGACTATTCTCGAACAAAATTAATCTCGTGCTGTCTAGAGGGAGGACACTCCGGGAGGAAAAAGAAGGAGCGGCAGTAGGATATGCATTACAATGTGAATTCCATCTGCCATACAAAATGGGTTGTGAAGAAGCAAACATTTGACAACTCTTTTGTTCTAAACTACAAAAAACATCTCAAGAATCTGCCATTAAAATAAATATAGGTCAATTTGGATATACTTCAGTCCCCATCAAGTGAGGACTGCACAGGGTACCACATAAAGGTTTGGTCACAATCCTTTTGTAGATGCCATAACATTCCAGAATGAGAATACTTTCTCCTAGTAAAAGCCATCCTTTTCTCTTCGATTTGCTACGTTTCATCACACATTGCCAAAGATCTATATGAACTAGAACCATGGATACTGAAACTGGACCGAGGATAAGGCTCAGCTAAAGAACCACATCTCCAGGTGGGATGGTGGTCCAAAGATAACTAGTTGAGCATAAACAGTAGGATAAAAGGTGGCTGGCTTTTCTTATGGAATTTCATTTAAGTATTGACAGAAAAAAAACATTAAAGAGTTATCTGGTTGAAACCAAAGTAGTACACTCCATTACACTAGAGACATTATAGTAGTGCATTGGATGCATCTGCCGAATTCCTTTGCTTACATGCAAGGAGAAAAGAGAATGTGAATGTATGTATATCCGTGTATATGTTCACAAAAATATTTGTCGAAAATCGTCGAATGATTTCCAAGAGCTTTGCTTATGGGCGAGCATAAGTTGCTTTTAGATAATCTATGATCTCTGCACTTTCAAACATCTTCACCCCGGTGTTTGGATCTTCTAAATAAGGCGCCTGCCGAACCATTTTCATGACACTAACATCATTTCAATACTTGAGCACTATTTCAAAGATCAGTATAGTACATACATGCATAAGGAACATTCATCACTAGGTACGTATCAAGTACCTGAAAATGCCCAGTTCTGTCATACAGTATCTGCCGTTTTTTACTTCCACGAGCACAACTAACAGCAGAAAAGGAACGCAAGTTACACAGAATGCCACAATGTTGTATGTTCTTATCCTACCGAGTGTAAGGGCCTTATTATAGGCTCTCACCAACAGAGTGCAAGAATTGACATAATGCAAATATTCGAGCACTGAGGGACTTGTATTAAGGCATATAAGCAAGCCAAGAGTACCCGACCGCATGCGGAAAGGAAGACAAAGAAATGGATAAAAATGGAGCTTTACCTGCGAAGGAGATGTGGTAATTCTAACTCAACAATTACTTCTCGTGTTACTTTGCAGAAGGGGGAGCCCTGAAAACATAAATTAAACACTTCAAAACTGAATTTTAAAAGATGGTTTATGGTTTTGAAAAACGAAAATCCAGAAGGGTTTATTGTGTTTATTGTAAATAGATTTGAGCATTAAACCTGGCAAGAACTGTACAAACCTCATATGACCAGAATTCAAGTGGCTTGGGTGGGAGTTTTGATGGAGTATAAGATGAACCCTGAATAAAGCCAAAGATATAGTTAGTGAAATGACTGAACGTTCTCTTACTAGTAAGGAGAAAAGTCAGAACAATCTGACATGAATTTGAATCAGCAAAATGAAAAGAAACAGAAACCCAATCAACTTAGAACACTCGAAGTCATAAAATGAGGACCTTCATTTTACAATCCTGAAGAAGGTTAGCACAATTAACATTCAAAAGCAGTTTTACCTTTCCCATCCGACCAAGCATGGCAAACCCAGCAGTCAAAGTCTGCAGGCATAGAAATCATAAAACAGTAAGCAACAAATCTTTAAGACGGGTACTTTCCTGACTGTAAAATAGAGTAGCTGAATGGAAAAGTTCTAACCGTTAAAAGGCCCAGTGACAACATGATAGGGACACTTCCATCACCTATACAAATAAATTGAATAGAGTATATTAATAAAACAGCTGCAGCTACCAGCAGGGAGACAATCTGTAAGAAATCAAACTGTATGCTAGGTTAAGATAGACTAAATGTGAGAAGTGCTAAGCAATCCTCTAAAAGGCTTATCCAGCCAGGACAAGAATGAGACCGCAATTTCTAGATTAAAGAAAAATAGCAGTACCATCCGTTAGTAAGATGTGCAGAGTAAAAGCAGGAAAAATATGCAAACTTGTCATAAAAGCAATAATCTCTAACCTATAACACCATGTCTCCCTTCATGAAAATCTTGTTTTGTTACTAACTAGTGCAAGGAAAAATGGAAAAGAAAAAGAAAAGCAGCAAATAAAGTAGACCAGCGTGGAGAAACCCACCGTATTTCTCCGCCAGATACTTAATTATATCATCTGATTCATACATGGCAACTCCAGTGTTGGGATCAACCTGCCACCAGAAACAGAAATTGAAACTTAGCTCCCACTTAAAAGCCAATCACTAGAGGCACAGGAAAAAGCAAACTATCCTGCTAAAATACATGTTAAAAGTTTAGATGTAAAGAGTTGCATTTTGAAAATTAAGGATATTGTTACATTAAGAAGTAAGAACTTAAGCAGCCTGATCAATGACAGCACAGGCATGGGCCATTAGGTTCCAGACTTTATATAAATAACTTGCTAGACACGTTTAAATTTCCTCAATTTTTGTGCACGTTCTACCTGAACTAGCACACAGATAAGGAACAACGCTGGAGCATTTTCACCTCTACCTCACTGTTCTCGATCTACTTAATCTCTTTTCTAGATTACACTACACAAGCGGATGTGTTAACAGGAGTAACCCTTTTGTTTATTCTTTTTTTCTCTAATGATTTTTCTCAGACTGGTTTCAACAGCTGTTTAATCATTAAGTCAACACGTAACTATCTTGTTCAACAAGGAGAACCAAGGAGTTGCTGAAGATTCTGGTAATTGTCAAAACAGCATCCTACTCGGACTATTTTATCAAATGATAAGTTATCGAACAAAAAGATGCACATCATTGAACAAAGTAGTAGGCAACAGATCCTAATTATTGGCATGCATTCACTGTTGAAAGTTGGTTACTCAGAACAGTGACTATTGTTTTGTTAAAAGTATATTTCTCTGTTTTCACTACACGAGGGTAAGGGCATGGGAACAATAATCAGCAGAAGGATCACAAACCATGTAGGGGAACTGCTGTTTTCCTCCCATCTCAACAACCTTGGGACGAAAAGTAGGACCATCTTTTGGGCAAGGATAAAAGAGAACATCAAGGTCCAATACTGCAACCATTTCTCTAACCTGCAAATATTTAGATTTGTAAACATCAGGGAACATAATTTCAGAGGTGTGCCAGTGCCACCGCCAACTTCAATGAACAAGCAAGAAATAGGCTCATCTTCCATGGATGCCCAGGAAACACTAGGGACATGCAAAGAAAATCACATTCCAAATCATTAAAGCAGTCCCTTGAATGACATTACCTTACGACAAAACGGACAGCTGAAGTTTGCAGGCAGTCCATCAAGATCCACACATGGTGAAAGAAGTATATCAGTTTCTTTTCATCAAATTGGCATATAAAAGAGTCACCAAAATGATAAAGAAAGAAGCAAAAGGCCTACCAGTTTTCCCCCTCTCAAGTGATTAAAGATCAAAATCATTGCCAACAATATTGAACAGAAAGAACTAAAAAGGTTTGGAACACACCCCTCAAATTCATATATCTCGATAGGTTTCTCCGGTCGGGGCCCTACTTTTGAGGTCTCTTTCATTTTGTAACCTATGGAGAACACAAATATCTAGTTGTCAGCACAATAACTTCAGATTTGGTACTGTATTTTCACTTGTACATGCACATCAAACTTTTGACTTAAAATAAACCCTCCTTCTATGCCTCTTTTACCAAGGATGAAAACTTCCTCCAGCCATTTAGTGGGCAATAGTAATAACAAATGTTTATTAAAACAAGGCATTACTTTCAGAATTAGACAGCTACCAGAAACTTCTAGAGCATATTGATCAGGTGAAATCTCATTTGGGGAAACAAATGATACAGAATACCTGCCACAATACAATGCAAATACAAAGTAAATTCAGGGAATATGGAATGGCATCACAATACTAGAAATTTGATACTTTCAGGAATACATAATACTATATACGTGCCTAAATTCCTACTTGTGAAGACTGAAGGCATGGTAATTCATTGTAACTAGTAAAATGCTTCTCCTAGCTGATATTTTTACTTCTCTTTAGAACATCAAATAATGCAACAGATACGGATTAATGATACGGAAGGAAATACTGAGCCCACTATAAGCTGATCTACATGCTGTTACAGTCTATGTTAGCAACTTAAGTCCTCGACTTGGTTGAAAGTATTGAATACTACATTGCGGCTGTTTGTGTCGTTGGAAACCTAAACCTAAGCTTCATCAGTTAAACAGTGTCTACACACAACATATCCAGTAAGCATTTTATCACAACTCCTGTTCCACAGCACCAATAGCCTCATAATATATACAGTTTGCTTCATCTTAAGTTCGGACCTGCAGTGAACTGTAATGTATGCAAACATATGCATATTGCAATAAACACAGTGCATATATTCGACAAATAGCAAAATTAATTGGGCCAATCTACTCGAGGTGGGTTTTACAACTTTATATCAAGTCTTCAGCTTTGATGTACAGCATTCAGATTCAGTGCTTATAAACCTGCTTTTGGACAAACATCTATACACATGCTAATGCTTTCAGCATACCCATTAACAGAAACATAATTCGCAATTGCAATGCCAAACAGAACCTAATCGCCATTATAGAAAACAAAAGCAACTCATAAGCACAAGAAAGATGACAACTTTTGGCATACCCATTAACAAAACCACCAGTGCCCAACCGGAGAAACAGAGGAAGGGAAGCTCCAAGTATATCCAAAGACTTGTCTGGTCTAATCACGAACGGCATTGACTCGGGTGCCTTGAAATAAGGGGGAGCAGTTAATGGAACTTCACTGGTTGAGTTGGTGGTTGCAGAAGTAGAAGAATCTGAGATGGCTCTAACAAAAGAAATGAAGGCTGTTCTGCGGTTGTTAATAGCAGGCTAGACAGTCGGGAAGTGAGCAAGGTTGAGAACTCCAGCCATGGCGTTCTTCTGCTTAGGAACTAAGTGAGATTGTCAAGAAATATCTAAAGGGAAGAAGGAAGAGTTAAGTGTAGAAGTGGAAGTGGAAGTGGAGAAAGTGACCTCTTGGTTTTCAGTACTAGTTAGTTTCGAACTAATTGTTGTTACTCCTAGTCCTACCCAGCATTTTATCTCAACTGCACATGTTCCATTGCACCTAAGCCACTTATCATATTATACTTGCTGTCATCTTAAGTCTTATGTTTGAACCATACATATAACGTATAACCACCAACACATACATCTGCATATTGCAATCTACTCACGTGGAATTGGGCCAATCTACTCGAGGTGGGTTTACATAAAGTCTTCAGCTTTGATGTGCAAAATTCAGATTCAGTAATTATAAACCTACTTTAGGGCAAACATCTATAAATGCAATGCCAAATAGAACCCAGTTGTCATCATAGCAAACAAAAAGAACTCATAAGAACAACAAAGATGACAACTTTAGGCATACCCATTAACGAAAACACCAGTGCCCAACCGGAAAAACAGAGGAAGTGAAGCTCCAAGAATATCCAAAGACTTGTCGGGTCTAATCGCAAACCGCTGCGGCTCGGGTGCCTTGAAATTGGGCGGGGGAGTAAATGAAACTTGTTCGTTGGTTGCAGAAGTAGAAGTAGAAGAATCAGAGGTGGCTCTGACAAAAGAAAAGATGGGTCTTTTGGGTGTTTTACTGCTGTTGATAGCTGGATAAGGAGAAGGGAAACGAGGGGGGTTGAGAATTCCAGCCATGGCGTTCTGTCACGTGGGAATTAAGGGAGATTGTCAAGAAATATCTAAGGGAAGAAGAAGAGTTAAAGACTTTAATAAGAGTGGAGGGTGGTGAGTTGTTTGTTTTCCGAGCGAGTGGCTGTTATGACAGTTGGTCTCTGTTTTGATTTGGCTACTCAGAAATCAAATCACAATTTAGCGATTAGTTTACCAAGTTTTTTTCTTTTTTCATGGAATTAAATAAAACAGTTAGACCAACTGTAATAAATGGTTATGGTTTTTAGTGTGGTCATGGTCAAATACCGATACTGATGAAAAAGAAAAAAATAGTCAAATACCGATAATTCATACTATCAATTTTATAAACTTGTTCATTCTTCTATAATATTAATTTTTAAAAATTATAATCAATTTTCTTTTACCATTCTACTTGGTCAATATATTTTATCCTAAATATTTATAAAATTTAATTGATAAATGATAATAGTTCGACATTGATATTTCTAATACTAAGTAATCGAATTAGAATATAAATACTTTACTCTCGTAAGAGAACGATTCTTCAAAAATTAATGGCTAATCGAACATAGAATCGTTAAAAATAGAGTTTCTTTAATCAAAGCAAAAGCTATCCAATATAATTTCGATTATTTTTAACAATAATTAAAAGTAGAGCTTTATTCACCCCGTGTTTGTAAATCACTTCCAAATAGCACTCTGCGTTTCAAAAAATCATTATTCACTTTACCTCAATTAAACCCATAAATTTAAATTAACCTTATTTGTATTTTCATAAAATACTTATTATCTTAAGTGAAATTTTATTATTATTATTTTTGCTCATATATTCGGTGTCACATCGAAAAATTATAAAGAATTTAAGAGTATCTCCGACATTATAAAAAATTATAAAGAATAAAAAGTACTCCATCCGTCTTCCAAATTCCTTTCTTTCTTTTTCTTTTTTTTTTTTTTTTGGTTTCAAATCAAATCTTAATTTTTCGTTCAATGGTACAAAAAATATGGGACCGAAAAGAAAAAAAATGTAGGTCGAAGAAGCAAAATGACAATTATTATGAATAGTAAGAATCCATAGAAAAGTGACATCCTTTAGAAAACGAAGGGAGTACAAAATTTAAAATTTGATAAAAAAAAATGTCTTACATCTCTCCAACATCTTTGTAAAAAGATCATAAAAATTAACAAAATTAACCAAAAATACCAAAGTTTTGTCAGCTCGAAACCATTTTCATGACATTATAACATCATTTCAAGACTTGGGCACTATTTCAAAGATCAGTATCATACATACATGCATAAGGAACATTCATGATGTATCAAGTACCTGAAAATGCCTAGTTCTCTCATACAGTATCTGCCGTTTTGGACTACCTCGAGCACAACTGAACTAACAGCAGCAGAAAGGAATACAAATTACACAGAACGCCATAATGTTGTATGTTCTTATCCTACCAAGTGTGAGGGCCTCGATATAGGCCCTCATCTACAGAAGCTCAAGTATTGGCATTATGCAGATAGCCAAGCACTGAGGGACTTATACTCAAGTCAAAAAGTACCGATCACATGCAGAAACAAGGGGAAAAAGGATCAAATATGGAGCTTTACCTGCGAAGGAGATGCGGTAATCCTAACTCGACAATTACTTCTCGAGTTACTTTTCTGAAGGGGAAACTCTGAAAACATTAAGTAAGCACTTAAAAACTGAATTTTGAAAGGTGGTTTATTGTTTTTTATCATATAGTTGTACACAAAAGCACATAGCTCCAGATCAGGCACCTGAACAGTAAAAAGGCAAAGAAAGAACTTTTACAAACCTCGTATGCCCAGAGTTCAAGTGGCTTGGGCGGGAGTTTCGATGGAGTATTCTCTAACCTATAACGTCATATCTCCCTTGATGAGAATCCTTTTTTGTTAGTAACTAGTGCAGAAAAATAACAAAGCAACAAATAGAGTAAGTAAATCAGTGTTGAGAAACCCACCATATTTCTCAGTCAGATGCTTAATTATGTCATCTGATTCATACATAGCAACCCCAGTGTTTGGATCAACCTGCAACCAGAAACTGAAATTGAAACTTAGCTCCCACTTAAGAAGCAAATCACTAGAGGCACAGGATAAAGCAAACTATCCTGCCTAAATGTATGATAAAGATGTGAAGAGTTACATTTGACAATTAAGTTGCAATGATATTGTTTCAAAGAAGTAAGAACTTGAACATCATAGGCATGGGGCATTACATTCCAGACTTTCCCTCAATTTCTGTCAACGCCCTTACCTGACTAGCTCACCCAGAAAGAAAACAGCTTTTGGCATCTATCAGAATATCCAAGAGGCTGTGACGGTTGATATACAGTGCTTAACGAAAACACCAGTGTCAACCGGAAAAAAACAGAGGAAGTGAAGCTCCAAGAATATCCAAGAGGCTGTGACGGTTGATATACATCGTTATGTCCCCCATTCTTTTCCGTCCCTTTTTCAATATAATGTGCTGGATTCCATTATTGGTTCAATTATAAACGGTAGACTGGTTCGGGGCTTAAGCTCAGTAACTATTCGATAAAAGTCCTTAGTGGAGAATAAAGCCAATATTTCATGAGTAAGTCCACAGTATTTATTTATTTATTGTTTAATGTGTGAGCATTAAACGAATCTTCAGAATGCAAGTCTGAGACGGGAGTGTCTAACGGAACAGTAGTTTGGGGGATGATATAGCAAAAAAGTGAATTTGGGGGACTGAGATGTCTTTTGCGCTTTATAATTTGTTTCCTCTTTTTTAAGGAACAAGTTTAATTTTTCCACTAAACTATCCTCTCTCAAATATATCACCAATAAAATTTTCTTTGCAAATTTGTAGGGGTGTAATCGGGCCGATTCGGTCTGATTTTGGGATTAGAACCTAAAATTTCTAGTTCTGATGGTGCTAGAATCGAGCCGAACTGAACGGTTCGGTTCCTAATTTTTTTAATTTTTAATTTATTTTTTAAAACGATGTCGTTTAGTAGTTAAACATTCTTTCAGAAAACGACGTCGTTTTTGTGTTTGAGAATTAAAAGCCATCAGCGCAAAATTCAAACCCATTCTTATTCCTTTCTTATCTTTTTTTTATTCTTGGGTTGGGCCGAAGCCCAACCCCTCTCTTTTTTTTCTTTTTTTTTCTTCCTTCTTTTCCTCTTTTCCTGCGCAGACCTCAGTAAAATTTGAGTAGATCATGATCTACCTACATCATGATGCAAGATGATGACACGTGTCCAAAAGTGTCAAGAATAGTGGTATTCTAGCACTATTTGGGGCACGTGTCATCATCCTAGATCATGATCTACCCAAGTTTTTTCCCGCAGACCTCACTCTTTTCTTTCTTCTTTCTATTTTTTTTTTCTTTTCTTTTTTTTCTTTTTTCTTTTTTTTTCTTTCTTTTCTGTTTTCTCAACCGGGCAAGCAGTAGAGGTTCGGTGTTTGGATTGGGTGGAGGGAATCGACGACTGTGATGTTGAGGGGGTAGATCGTGGCGGTGATGAGTGGCTGGTTTGATGTTTGATGATGGTGTGTGGTGGTTGATGATTCAGTGATGATTTTTGGTGGTTTAGGGGTTTGGGCGGCTGGCGGAGAGGTCGGGGACTGGTTGGTGACGGATCGGCGAGGAGATGGGTTGATTGGCTGATGGAATTATTTTGCAGGGGAGATTATTTGAAATTGATTTTGCAGATTGGTTGGAATTAATTTGTAGAGGATGGTTTTGAATTAATTGGGTAGAGGTGGTTTTGAATTAATTTAGGAGAATTGGATTTAATTGATTTAGTGAAGGGATCAGTTTGTGATTTGGTGTAGGGATTTAATTAAAAGGAGAGGGAGACCATTTTGGCAGAGATTGAATTAAAGAGAGGGATTGGATCTAATTTGCAGAGAATTTGGGTTTAATTTGGGAGGATTGGGTTTATTGAAGAGGATGGCTAAAAAAAAGAATTTAGAGAGGAAGGGGATTCTTTGAAAAGAAAATCAAAAATTTAATCACATAAACAAAACTAAATTTTGATAATTGATAATTGATAATTGATATATATATATATATAAAATTTCGTTCAAACGGTTCTACGGTTCAATTTATGGGTTTTATATTCGAAAGATCTTAACTGAATCAAAAAATTTCGATTCTAATGGGATAAAACCGGACCGAACTGAAAAATTATGGTTTAGACCGGTTTGGTCCGATTTTCTTATACCCTACGAATTTGCTACATTTTTTTTTTATCATCAAATATACCACACCGACACCATTGTTTTCTTCTTTCGTTTAAATATTTTAGTCCTTACATTTTTTTCTTCTAATAGTATCAATTATTTTATTATTTATAATGGATACAAATATATGGTTGATACTAAAGCCTAAAGCTATTAGGGGAAATTTTGAATAACCAAAATATGATCGGAAAAAAAATGATGTTGTTGATATATTTTATAGAACCAAAAATAAACTCAATTAGTCAATTACCAATTTACCACTATTGCAAACAAGAAAAAACTCATCTAAACCATAAAGATACAACTTTTGGCATACCCATAAACGACAGCACCAGTGCCCAACCGGAAGAACAGAGGAAGTGAAGCTCCAAGAATATCCAATGACTTGTCGGGTCGGGTGCATTGAAATTGGGGGGAGGATCAGTAAACGAAACTCGTTCATTGCAGGTTGCAGAAGTAGAAGAAACGATGGTTGTTTTGGGTGTTTTAGTATTGTTGTTCTTAGGAGAATGGAAGCGAGGGAGGTTAAGGATTCATGTGGTCTCCTCTCCTGTGATTTAGACATAAGGGGGGAAAAGAGATGAATAGATTGAAGGTCGTCCATCTTGTTGAAAGGCCATACGTGAACAGTTTGGGCTCTAGTCTACATCAATCGGACTCATTGCACTATAAAAAGAAAATTTCTAATCCAACTTTATATTTTAGCTGGGCCGTATCCGACCTCTTATTTGGCCCCAAAGTTAGAAATACTTATCGAGGGAATCGTATTCGTTTTTTTTAGTGCAATCCCATCCGATAGCCACATTTGTTTGTGTTAATTATTCTAGTTGGATTCATTTGTTTGTACTTTTACTTATGTTTATTCACGTGTCAATTTCTTTAACTAACACGTATATAAAAAATACCAAATTAATATAATTAGTTTATTAACACAAATTAATGTACAAATAGTGAATTAATATAAAAAATTGAGGTCGTGCACTAAATATGTCATGATTTCAATTTTATTTGCAATATGATTAATCGGTGTGTGTCCCAATCGTAACAAGCAAATGAGAATATATGATGGATTTAAAAAAGATGAACCCATTACCAATAAATTTATAAATTAATGGTACTTTTTATAAAAATAGAGAGAGCAAAAGTCTTGTACCTTATGTGAACAGGGGACAAAGCTCTTGATTCTGTCTACATTCCTTGTATTTGTATGACTCAAATGAAGTTTTTTTTCTTTTTCTTTAATGAGCGGAGGAATAGGTTTTTGAATTATCGGTTGACATTTTGAATCAACAATATAAGTTTTTTAAACGTTTTCAGGAAGTTCTAGTTTTTGCAAAATTTAAATTTTACTCCCTTTATTTTTATTTAGTGTTCTTTTTTAGGAGAATTTTTGTTCTAAATTATTATTATTTTAAATATTTTTTAAGTGATTCGTGGTATGTTTTTATACACGGATTTTTCTAATTTTCTCTACAACACGATCAGTCATGTTAGAGAAATCTGAAGTATTCATTAATGAGTTGACCAGTCAATAAAATTCAATAAGTGGTCAACTCATTAATTACTTAAATTTTTAATTACATCCGTCCAATTTTAATTTGATTGAACAGTTCCGATTTCTCTAATATAACTGGTTATATATTCAAGAAGATCTAAACCTATTAAGAAATTTCTTAATAGGTACAAAATAACTTTAAATAAACACTAATAAAAACAAATATAGTATATGATAAGCCTATTTAAGCTAGTTGTCTCTATCAATACTCCCTACCAAAGCAACCTAAGTTATTAATTAATTTGTTATTAAATAAAAGAATGTGTGTAGTAGTGCTTAATGAGGTTGATAATGCGTACACCGGATCTATGTGAACATATCTTATTCTTGTTGCATAATCATTGCTTGTTAGGAATATAAGAAACTGTAAACATTAATTAGTTGGTTCCTTTTTACGGTTTTACCACTTAAACGCCCCTCAATACAAAAATAAATAACCCCACATAATCAAATCAAATACCCTATTAACTATTAAGTGTTTATATTTCCACTTATCCAAGTCAAAAAGTAACTTGCCAAGCAGGAGAGAAGTCCACACTACGGTGCCGGCTAACCATTGGGCGGCAACTGTCATAATCTTTCTGCCACGTTAGCTGGAGAAGAAAAAATAGTTATTAAAAATAGCTCTCTAGAGGGTTGTGAACGGAATGTTTGTCGGAAGAGAAATTGAAAGTAGAATTTTGTTCTTGAAAAGAGATGAAATCCGTGAGAATTACTAATTCTTTTAGCTTCCAAAAGTATAATCTTACTTGTTTGACAAAGCTAGCACACGAGCAAGACGTTCCAATTTCAAAAAAATAAAAAAAATAAAAAATGATAAAAACGTGGATGATAAATGCGACTTATTAGTATTAAACCATTATGAGCCAGGTTTTAGATTCAAGTCGGCTTATTAGTATTAAATTATAAGATAAGTTTTAAATTTGAGTTCAAAGATAAAAGAAATTTATATTAGAAGAGTCATTTTTTTTCAAAATTCGACGATATTCAAACGAAATTAATATCTTTTCTGAACAAACAAGTATCAAACCATTAATTTAGCATTGTCTAGATATGTGCACTTGCTAGCTAGACAGCAGCCTGACATAAACACGGTATGATACCAAAACTAGAATATAAAATGAAGAAATGAAGAAAATATCTAGACATTTAGAATCAGTTATGATATGATATGATTTCAGATAAAAAAATATATAAACGGAACCAGTTATTGTTAACAAGAGAATTCTTGAATGAGAAGCAAAAACGACAAATATTCGATGATCTCTCTATTTTCTTGCCTCTTTCCATCTTTTTGGTCAAAACAAATCTTCCCTTCCCGCTGTGAATGAGTGCTCTGCAAAAATCTTTGCGCCTACCCACCGACTTTTTGCCACGTATGTTCTCGAGTTAAAATCCCCAATTCTCCAATCTCCTGTGTTTCTTTTCCATAACTTAATTCAAATATCATTTTTTGTTTACTATTGCATTCTTCAAGCAATCTTATCTTTATAGTACTGAAGTTTTATTCTTCCCTATTATCCAGAAAAATGCGGGGTATGTAAATGCTTCCTCTTTATATATTCAAAATAAAACTAGAAAACCCTACAGTACTCACAATTTCAACACTAATGATTATTAGTATTAAATACTATTTTAATATGTTTTCCCCCCTTTTCTGGCCTTCGTAAATCTATCCATTTCCTACCCCCACTAGTTTAAAGAATTACCTATAAACATACCCAGCATGCGTGTGAAAAACATCACTCAGCACTCAGCACTACAAATCTTCTTTTTCTCCTCCTTTTTGGCCACCTTCAGAGTTATCATGATATATTCTTTTCTTTTGTTCTAATAAAAATAGAAACTATAATGTTTGGAACTCGAACTCAAAACTTAATTCTTCAATATAAACTAAATAATTACATGTCCTAACATATTCATTTAACAATTTTATCCATTACAACTTAAGTATTCCATGAAGAACATCTTCAATATATGCACATAATTATCTGGCCTCTAAGTTGAAATCATTTTTTGTCCACTAATGTGTGGCAGACAATTTCCCGACTAGAGCAAGTTTTATCTTCCAAGTCTTAAAGTTACTAATATCATAATTGGGCGGCTATGTAGCCTAGTGACCCTGTTGATAAAATGTTACTACTACTATAGTCTAAAAGCAACACTGCTCATTTTCTATTCCCTCCTCTTGAAGGAATTACCACCAATAAAGCTTGTGCATTGAGCATGCGCGTGGAAAAAAAATCACCCACCACCTAAAGCAAACTTTTCGTCTAAACCCTCCCCTTTCAAGATTTCCAGGGCCCATCTCAAGTAGATTGTTTTATTACTCTTTATGATATATTTTCCTTTTTTCCCCCTCTTTTCATGCCCTACATATATATCTTCTTGCTCTCTTTGGTGCTCACCCCTGCTTCAATGAGCTTTTAGTGTCGCAACTCACCCCTCACATTTCATACCCTATTCACATAAATGACGTCCACCGTTAATGTTAGAACTTCGTAGTAGTTCATACCACTTATATGAGTAGAATATAAAGCGTAAAATGCTACACCAGATTATCCTAGAATTATTCCCTTTTTTTCATATATATATATATATATGCAACCATACGCTCAGTCATTCCTGTTTCCCAAAACTTTTTTCCACACCTTAACAACTAGTTGGAGCAGATGAGACATAAGAACTTCTATAGCTACAAACCGCACTAATGGCCCAAGTGGACCAACATGCATGCCATGGACCACAACTCTTGGAGTTACAACCTAACAAATTTTAGGTTAGTGGAATGCTGCAGTAAGTATTAGGATGGGCACTGACAAGGACACTAGAGGAATACATATCTACAGCTAAAATATTATGACAAATTTGGCTTTTAACACAAGTTAAGCTTCTAACAGTAAAACACAGCTAAACAGCCCTCTTAGATTCCAGCTACAATTATTATATCCATATGACCACCTTTTCTCATTTAAAGTATTTTATGGGTTTTATAAGCTAAAGGATCCATGTAATGAAGATTTGACCAACCTGCTTATCATGACAGGGCTGGATGGACGAGATGGATCCATGTAGCCAACCTTACTGGTTGTGATTAGAGCCTTAAGCTTAGCTGGTGTACTACATATGATATCAATAACCTGCGAAAATCAACAGCAAATCATCACATGCTACTTATGAATTTATTTACAGCTTAGCGTGGATTCCTAATAGCTTCTGCCGTCTTAAAGTCTGTAAATTCAGGTAGTTCATAATGCACAAAGATGGACATAATCTTGTCAGCAAATAGACGCATCCATTACGGGAAAATTCATGTAATTCACCTCGTGAAAACACCAAGCTATGGGAAGGAAGTGCCTTCTGCCAACCAGCTCCATTTGCCAAAATCTCAAAACATGTAGCTGATGTTACCATGTTACTGCTGAAAGGACCAAATAGTCAGCGTTGCATAAAAGATCCAGTCAACCATGTAACTTGATTCATGAAGCACCAGTGGACAACCACTATGTAGTGTTTCAATGGTCCTACTAGATCCTAGCTGATCATCCACTGTAAAAACTGGAATCAGGTGGAAATCCAACTCCATTCAAATGTAACAAACAGGTACTAGCAAATTTGCCAATTGCCTTATCGACTGAAAAAGCCACTAAAAGTAATCACAAGTAATTAAAAACTAAATACAGTAATAATGCGTTTTACTGTTTAAACACTACTCAACAAAAACATGCTTTCTACCTTTAAATATAATTTTAGTGCTGCATATTTACTCTACCAATCATGGTTCGGTTTTCCATACTTTTTTACCGACTAATGCTTCACTTTTACACTACTGATAACGCACCAATCCAATTTTGAATGGCTCACCAGCAGGTCCAGCAAAATGGTGAGCTTTGGTTTACAAAAGGATTGATTGCGTCAAGGAGTATGTCATTACTTGCAAGTCTTAGGTACACACCCAAACAAAAAAACAAAATAGGGTCCAGAAAAAGGATCTTTATGTAATACTAGGAACCCAATAAGGCAATCCCCGTAGCAGCCTCCCTATAAATATTGGAGCACAATAAGGCATCTTTCCTAAGTCCTAACATCCCTTACAATAAAGAAAAACAACCTTTAGACTACCATACCTTCCTCTAAGATATCCTTCCATAGTAACTATGGGAAATTGCCTTATTCTTCAAGAAAAGGTTGTCAGGGTCATGAAACCAGATGGGAAGATCCTTGATTACAAGGCACTCACCGAAGTTCAGCAAGTACTGTCAGATTTTTCAGATCATGCAGTTTCTGATGCACTTCAGGCTTCCAGATCTCTCCTACCAGACACCAAGCTGCTTGCTGGTCGGTTATACTATCTTGTACCTGTCCCACTGCCACAACCAGAAGCTAAAAAGAAAGTAAGATTCTCAATTCCAGAGGAGGAAAAAGACGGACAAGGAACTGCGGTAATAAGAATCAAGTTGGTCATCAGTAAACTGGAGCTGCAAGAGATGTTGAAGAAGGGAGGAGTCTCAGTTGATGGCATGGTTTCTCAGCTTCAGGCTCAACAGAGAGTACACAAGGTTGATATGTGCAAAAATGAAGATAATCATAAAGGTTGGAAGCCTGCATTAGAAAGCATACCTGAAATAAGCTAGCAAAGGCCAGCCGCTTCTCAAAACTTATGTAATTTACTAATGATATTACCACAAAAAAATATATAGTGCATCACTGAATATATAGGAACAAATACAGCTTAGTGCTCTCAGCAAAAGTATTTGGTGTATATTACTTATCATAAGAAATCAATCTGCAGCTAGCAAATAACCCAGGTTTGTTAATAACAATCAGGACAAAACCATCAACACCGAGTTACTTGGAATTGCAATAGAAGATTCTTGATCAATAAAAACAAGTCATGGTAGACTGGTTAACAAAAATATGCCAAATGATTCGATCAGAATTCTGAATTGATGAGTACAGTAAACATGTCACCACACAACAAGTCAAAAAGGAAGTGCTTTGCCAAGTACACTTCAACTATCACCAACCGAGACAATCAAATAATGGGATATCTTTTCCCCGTCATAACCAATATCAATTCCAGACATTCCCTACACATTTTTGACAGCATATAACTTTTTGTGACACAGAGACACAAGCAAATGCCTTCAGTCTGAGGTTTCGTGGAAAAATCTCCAGTTCTCATATTTTACTATCACTTGATACATCCTGCAATCTCAATGGTTAGATATGCAGGCCGATTCTCTGTGTCTCATGAATTCCATGTTAATGACCAATAGAAAGAGTACTTGATGTACCCAGTTAAGGCACAGACAGGAGAAAAATGGAGTTATTCTAGGGTCTCACCTAGCAAGTGAGTGGAATGGCTTTGGAAAAGGAAAAGAAAATGACCTAACCATCCCTTTGTTTAACCAGGAAAACAACAAACATAATTATTCAAACCATTCACAACGATAATTTTCAGAGGTGCTTCTACTGCTCCTACCATGGTGGGAGCCCTTTCTCATAATAAGCAAGCACTTTCTACATAGCTGACGTCACAAGTCAATTGGTTTAATAATGCAATTAAAACAAGGCTAGTTTGCCTTTAATGTGCATCACGTTTGAGTCATGTATTGTGTAGGAAAGCATTAAATCAAGCACTCCTACTCTGGATAGTGCTCGTCCATTCTCACAAAAAATATATCCCATAAAGTAGCAATGTAACTCGCTCAAGCCATTGCATTGTATGCACATCAAGATGTCTTCTATGCCTAGACATATCTGTTGGCTTTCACATATGCACAAACACCATATCAAAACCTAAAAAGCCTGAGTTTAATTGTTATTTTGCACTTTGAACTTTTGATTCTGAAGTGATGAGTAACTTCTATAGCCCGCATGTGGACTTCAACAATCTATATACAAGCCCCAGTCATGTCCAGCTTACAGCCCCCACAACCTTAGAAAAATTAATTTCCAAAATACAAGGGCAACATCATATTGGAGCACATGGCTCTTTGACTCAACTACGGATGGAACTTCCTAAAGCATAGGCTTGGCAATTAAAGGAGGAATGAGCCAATGATTTATGTGAAGGCTGCAATTCACTTTGCTCTCAAACTACTGAAAATTCTTTCCATTTCTCCATTGATTTGAAGTCTAGAATTCACAAATGTTCTATTCAATTACACTATATCCTTCATGTTTTATGTTTCACCACAAAAAGGCTGAAAAAGGAAGACGTGGGGGCAAGAAAGGAAATTTATAAACTTGTCACATCATTACCTAGGCAACCCATCATCAAAGAACTATCAACTTTAATGCTATTGTACAAAAGTTTGACAGACAATGGTATTGAAGAAGGATATCTTACAAACTTTATACACATATAAATCATCATTAGTTTCCATTTACAATCCACTGAATTGGTTTTGCTATTAATTTACACGAGAAGGTAAAATTTAGTACACAGTATACCTCACTACTCTAGAATCGTTGTCAAGATCTCATTCATCCTTCCATTCTACTTCTAGTGCAATCTCATTACGGCGGGTAAATGGAAGAGTAAAAGGTGGATTGTACTGCAAAAAAAGTTAATAGAAAGTTAGATGTTTAAAACACTATTTCGTGCAACAAAAAAGAAGAAGGAGGAGAAAGTGATCTGTTACAATACTCAACCAAGGATCTTACCTGTGCAACTTCCACTGAAGCACCCTGTTTTACTCTAAACTGTGGATCGTTTTCTAAAGCATTTCGCAACTTCAATTCTCGTTGCTTAACTACTTCATCAGTAACCAAACCTGATTGAGGTAAGGTTAGTGAGGAGAGAAGGATTTAATTTCATATACTTGAGTACTCAAGAATCAAAATGTTGACATATTCAAGCATTCTATCACTGCCTAAGATAACTAAGTATAACTTCATGCAGATTCCATAGGTATACACAAATGCAAATACATGCACCAGCACAGAGATGTAAGCATTAATCTAGTTCTCTTTTTAGTATGTGACCATTCAAATAGTACCACCATTCAGTTAGTAAGAACTAAAGGGCCATTTAAGTTAAGATATCCACAGAGTTCGAGAGTTATTGGTTTATGGTTAAGGACAAACCTGAAAAAGCAACAGCTGCAACAACTTTGCCTGGCACCTCTTTGATCCTCACTGAGGAATCTTTAGGCAATGGCAAATTGGCACCATACTTTGAGGGCATCACAAAGGACATCTGCCACTTATCTTGATTTTCCGTCTATGTAAAGAATTTAAAAGTTAGCTCACAGCAATACTTAAATATATAGTAGCAATCTCCAGGAAAGAATATAGCTCACATCTCAAGTCCAAATTAAGCTGCCTACACAAGTGTTTTCAAACAACTGAAACGTAAGCATGCTTTAATTACATATGAAACAAGTCAACGCAAAATCCAGTCAACAAAACACTAGCAAACTCACCTTCTTGGTTATCACAGGGGTTGTCATTTCCATTTTCTCACCATCAGATTGATCTTTCCGTGTAAGAACAGGAGTAGTCATCTCCATTCTCTCTTTTGCAGTATTCTATAAAACAGCATATATCCAGAATAACTATCCCACAACAAACAAATACTACAAAAGACAAATCACAATGAACAACTCATCTTACACCATATGTAAATCCAAACTACCTTACCGAACAAGTACTCAGCCAACACATTGAAAGACTGAGATGCGCCATAGAAATCAAAACCAGTCTTCCCTGGCATTGTCGTCTCTGCTATATAATAAGGCTTTTTATTTTGGAAATTCAACAACAACAAATAACCCCAAGCTGTTAGTAAAGACAAACTAACAAAAGAAAATTAAATTTCAATTCAAAGAATAGTAATACCTCAACTTCTTTGATCTCATATCCATTCCTCCTGCTTAAAACCTTATACGACACCGTTTCAAGATCTGGAACTATTACGAGAATAAAAGAGATGTAAATTCTTCGATTGTAGAACTAACATGGAATTCTTTTAAACAAAAACATTAGAAGTATCTACCTGCCATCAAAGCTTCTTCTAGGTTTTGGCTTTCGAACCGCTTGGGGAACAAGTATTTGGCAGTTTCGTTAGCCAAATCGAAAACAACTGCAAATAATCAAACAGAACGCAAGCGAAAAAGTGAGAAATAGAAGGAATGGAGTGAATAACGCAGGGATTAAGGATTTTGCAATGATTACGTCTCTGAGACTGCGAGGTCGCCTGGGTTGCGAGAGCAAAGATGAGAGAGGCGCGAGCTTCGAAGGCGGACATGGCGCGTCTCGGCGATGGAGACGGTGCGGTTCGCTCGGCGGCCATGCATTTGATTGTTATTGCGGCGGCGGATAGCTTGCGAGTGCAATTAGGGATTGAAGGAGATGGAGTGATCATTACGGAAGGTGTTAAGAGGACCATTTTGGAGTTTCGGTTTCTTTCACTGTAGACTGTAGAGTTTCTTGTTTGAATTTGTGTTGCAGGAAGAGAAGAGATTCAGAAATTTCAGTTTTATTTAATTATTTATTTTTCATGGTTAGAGTTTCCCGGGAAATTTTATACTGTGCTTAGTTGCACAAGTTGTTTGGAAAATTGCAATTGCACCCCTAAACTTTGCCTATTTATACATAATGACAAGAAACCTAATAGTTATAAATTTATAATCCTTTATAATTATTTGTTAGGAAATAATTATCGTTACATTCCGCACCTTATTTTTATAATTTATTTAATTTGTTTACTTCTTTTAAAATATTAAAATTATAATTTTGAGAAAATATAAGATTGACATAAACGACGGTGATATTTAATTTTAATGGTTAAATAAATAATATAAAGTTGCTGCAATTTTTTTCATTTTTTGTTGCGCTAAGTCATGTTCTTTTGGTGATTAACGGAGAGTTAGATCAATTTACCAATTTCCCCCATACCAAAATCGCAGGGAGAGACTTAGATCATTGACAAACTACCAACAAACTGCAGGGAGAAACAAGAACTGTACTGTCAACTCATGAAGTACTATCTATTGTGCTATTACATTGTCAAATGTTACAATGAAATTCCGGGAGAAAGAAGAACTGTCTACAAAGATCCAAGTTGTGAACGCGAAGATGGAAATTCATCTGTTTGATAACCAAACATGATGCTTGGAAGGCACTAAACCTCCAGGGCTTCCTCCTGCTGAGCATGCCATGCCACGACATCTCTGTATGGTAAGTTGCCACCAAATATATCGAGCGCACTGCCCACAGTAACATCCACACGGCCCTTCCCTGCTTCCTTTATTCTCTCCAGATCATTCATTACCGTCACGCCGCCAGCATAAGTTACAGGAATCTGGCACCAAAACGAGTGTTATAACACTATACATGCTGCATGATCTCCGTGAGTTTGGTTCCACCACAAAAGGCAGATATCAAACTAGTTACCAATCCATTTGAGCCAAGGCATTTGATAATACGCAGAGATGGAAAGTGAAGGTAGGAGGTAATTTGTACAGTGCAGGGGAGACTAAACGAAAACCATAGTGAAAATTAAGTTACTAACCGGTGAGTGCATGCCAAGTAATGCCACAAGCTCTTCATCAATTCCCAACCTGCATTAATACAATCCCAAACATGTAGTATAGCCATGATAAGATTGACATTTCTTTGACCAAATATATATGGAGAGAGAGGGAAGCAACTGGAAAGACATCCACTGTGCTTAAATTTAGAATTTCATGCTAGTTAATTGTATATTATAGGTACTTAACTGAACCAAACTAACAACAAATGAAATACTTTTCAACACCAGAGTAGGCATGTTTACTGTATCCTAGACTTCATATCAAGTAGACCGTTCAGTGAAAAAGCTTGCAACACTATTGTACCTCAGAATTCAATGACACCAATCTCATGACGTCACACTTGATGGAAAGTACTAAAATAGCAGAACAAAAGCAAGCTTCAATGTTAAGATTGAGAAGAAAATTTGAGCTAGTTGTGTAATAGAAGAACAAAAGATCCCCTAATTAATCAGCAACATCCATGGCTACTGCTATTATACTTCTGTAAAAGAATCTAAAGAGTAGAGCAATGGGAATATTGGACAGAGTTCAAAACAAAACTTAACAACTGTGAAGGTACATCCTAAAACTTACTTTTTCCCTTCGACATCAACACCATGGACCAAGAACTCATCTGCATAGCTAGCGAGAAATTCCAATATTTTCTCATCAAGAAAGACGTCACTGAACGTTTGCCATCTATTAGTAACAACAGCATATCTTCCTTCCTGCATGTCATTATCAGCACACACAAGGATATAAATGTTGCGATTGAAAATAGTTTTTGAGTAATAAAGATTAGATAGCACTAAATAGAAAGAAGATTCTTTATGCTCCATTAGTTTAACAAACAAGTCTTGGTGGATCACATTGCTACCTCAACCTAATATTTCAAAAGTGACAACAAAGCAAAAATGTGCTGCCTTGCTACGTATCAAAGAACCAAGTCGCAGAAAATTCTGGAAGACCAGGCCACACTGCCCATTGAAATGCAATCTCACCATAGAACCCCCCTTAACTCATGCACCAACAATGATTATTAATTCCGTACCTTCTTTCGGCAGCTAAGGTCCAACACGAGCCGGTGCTTCCCAACAACACCCACAAGATCTTTTAGCCTTTCCAGGTCCATTTGGCCATTGTTGAACACATACTACAAGAGAAGAAGAACATTAAAAAAATATATATATATTCAAGAATATTCTCAGTATAATCACAAACAGTAGCACTACATCATAAATGATAATCCAAGTTCCTTTATAGATACTTCTTTAAAATGCTGCATTTTGATTTTTTACTCTTCACGGCTGCATTTCCAGTGAACTATATGTTCTATCCCCGACCATTACCAAACCAATATCAGACGAACTCCTTCCACCAATAGGAAACTATTTTTGCTCGACAAACATGGAGCACTATACGGTATGTAACTTAGCAGCAGGAACAAGAAAACTTTGCCACCGACAGAGCTCAGGGCAAGGAAACAATTAACATAAAACAATTTTTGATGCAAAACAACAACAATCTTTTCAGGAAAAAGAAAAGCATGTGGATAGAGCATAGAAGGTCAAAACATACTGATGTCACAATGACATGGCTGGCTCCTTCCTCTATGTAAGTAAAAGAATTGTCTGTATTGATTCCACCTCCAACTTGCAAGCCACCTAGATTTTTCCAACCGTCGCAGTAAGGTCATCAAAGGAAAAATCTGTAAGTTTAGACATACCATCAACCGTGGAAATCTGGGGTGAAAAAACATTTCAAGAAACACTTGACTTCAGGCGTGAATTAAAAAATATGATATAAATGCTATCAGAAATTCACATTTGTGTGGATGCAAGTGTGTTGAGTAACTCAAGATTGATTTGCAGACAATATTCCTTATTATGCAACCATGAAGATAGTTCCCGTTATGACATAAACCGAATGCAACCACAAAAGGAACCATATTTTGATATGATAATATGAAAAACAATAGCAAACAAATTAAGCCCCAACAAAGCTTTGTACAATTCATAACTGGTACCTAAGATTAATCATTCCATAGACGAAAAAAGTTTACCAGGATAGGCATGCAATGCTTCAAAGGCTGCAGCTTGGCTTAAAGGGTCAGCTCCAAGCATGATGACATGACCACCTGTAAGCCCATCTTCTTTGTACAAATTTGCAAACTCTGCTGCTGACTTATCAGACTCGAAATTCGTAACCGGCATAGAGCCATCCTCATCCCGCAGAGTAGACCCCACAATTTGCTTCACCTTCCCCTGTTAACAAACACAAACATCCAGTTATCCTAGTTCAACTTACAAATTTTCTTAGAATCCAAAATCAAAACTATCATAAGAGAACCAGATTCAACCTTGTGTATATCAATGCAAGGACGGAAACGAACAGCACAGTTTACAGAAAACCGAGAAGCCTCTACAAAAGAATAAAAAAATATATCACAAGAATCACAAGAATTTTCTAAAGAGCAAGAAGTTATAAGAAAAAAGAGAAATGAGTGGAAAGTAGACTCACTGGAGATTGGTAAAGGCACAGATGATATAAAAAATCTGTTATTTCGAGACCCATAAAAGCAGGAACTAAGATTCGTAGGAAGCGAAGCGGCGTTGAGGCTGCTGGCTCTCATTCTGGTGGCGTTGAGGCGCGATTCTCTTCCACCGCTGCTTAAAAGTTTGAGAAAAGGCTGTAATAGAAGTTGATTTACGAAAATACCCTGCTGTATATAAAGTTCACGGCAGCGATTGACATGCAGTTTATTTTCCACTCTGTCGGAAATGTCAGTCACCAAGAGGCTTCAGCGGCGGCTTTTCAAGGCTCTTGATAAACCTCTTCCACCGCCACCGCCGCCGCCGCTCCCTCCGCTTCCAAACCCACCACCAATTCCTCTCTCCCCTACTCCTACTCTCACTCTTACTCCGACCAGTGAACAAAGTCAGCTCCTCCACTACCTCAAAACCCACCTCTCCACCAAGCCGTTAACCTCTCCAAATCTCCTCCACTTCCTCAAATCCAAGCTCCATTACAACCCTCTCTTCTCCCACTATGACTTCCACATCTTCAATTGGGCTGCCACTATTGACTCCTTCCGCCATGATCACGCCACTTTTGAATGGATGGTTCGCACTCTCGCCATCACCAATCGGTTAGCAGACCTAAAGCTGTTGCTTTCATTCATGTCGTCGAATCCTTGTCCTTGTAGTGACGGTATATTTTCTTGTCCGAGAATTGAACCTATTTTTCAGTTCGCTATTAATGCTTATTGTAAAGCTGGAAAATTGGATGATGCATTGGCTGGTTTTGATTGTATGAGAAGATTGATTGATGGGAGACCAAGTGTTGTTGTTTATAATGTTTTGATTAATGGGTATGTGAAATGTGGTTTGCATGACCAGGCTATGAGAATTTATGATAGGATGTTGAAGGATAGAGTTAAGCCTGATGTGTTTACATTTAACATCTTGATTAGTAGTTATTGTAGGAATAAGATGTTTGGTTTGGCATTGGAATTGTTTAAGGAGATGAAGGAGAGAGGATGCAGTCCTAATGTGGTCAGTTTTAATACTTTGATTAAAGGATTCTTTAGGGAGAGGAAGTTTGAGGAAGGAGTTAAGATGGCATATGAGATGATTGGTTTGAGATGTGAGATTTCAAGTGTGACTTGTGAGATTTTGGTTGATGGTCTTTGTAGGGGAGGCCGGGTTTTGGAGGCGTGCGAATTGTTGATTGATTTTGAAAGGAAGGGAGTTTTGCCACGCGGGTATGATTGTTTTGGTCTTGTAGAGATTCTTTGTGAGAAGAGAAATGCATGCAGAGCATTGGAGGTGTTGGATGAGTTGTGGAAGAATGGAAACCTTCCCAGCTTGATTTCTTGTACCACTTTGATTGAAGGGCTGAGGAAGTCTGGGCGAATAGCAGATGCGCTTGGAGTGATGGAAAGGATGTTGAAAGAGGGTATGGTTCCTGATATCGTGACTTTCAATTGTCTGCTCCAAGATCTCTGCAATGTGGGAAGAGCAGATGATGCTAATTCATTGAGATTATCGGCTTCTAGCAAGGGATTGGAACCGGATGAGATGACCTATAACATTTTGGTAGCTGGATATACAAGACTGGGAAAAAGGAAGGAAGGCGAAGTTTTGGTGGATGAAATGTTAGATAAGGACTTCATACAGGATCTCGCAACATACAATAGGTTAATGGACGGGCTTTCTAGATCGAGCAGGTCAGGTCAGAAGCATGTTGGTTTTGTAAATATATGAATCTATCAGTGCATTACAAATCCGCTTTTTGTTGCCGAACAAACTATCTGAAGAAGAAACATGAACTATAGATCAAGAAATGTACAAGATAACACTTGAAGCAAGCACAGTAGACAGAAATTCTTGCGGAGTGTGTCCGCTAATGAAAGCATGTCCGTGCAGAAATGACATGGATGAGGAACTTTGAGCATTGGTTTTACGTTGAAGTTCTCATTGCGGCTTTGCATACCAGAAATGATTTGTTAGTTCATGATATCTGATCAAAATTTTGGGTGCCTTACTAGTTACTACTTCATTGTTTCAGGCTTTCAGCAACAGTGAAATAAAGCAGCCACAATGCAGGTTATCCCTTGCATGAAAGACGGATTAATATAGAGAGTGAAAAATCTAACCTAATCAAAAATAAAACCTGACCGAACGGTTTGGCTAGGTTTTTTTTCTTAAAAAAATGCATGGGAGAAATCAAAACTAAAACAAACTGGAATTTTTAACCACGAACCGAACGAAACTAGAAAACTGAACGGTTTATATCTTTATCGTTTTGATTTTATTTTGAGGATTTTTTTTAATTTAATTTAAAACTTAGAAAGTTTTCTTGGTTGAGTTAGCTATTTTATTTTTGTACATCAAAGAATAGTCTGAGATAATGAGAACTCTCGTTCCAATTTTTTAATATGGAGATTTTATATAAGATATCAAAAAATTAAAGAAATAATATATTTATTTTTTATGAAAATCCCCAATAATATGAATCATTATTCTTAATAAATTGAAAATGCAATAGTAAACTCACTTAGTCAAAGAAAAAGAATCATTTTTCTCTAATTTCTAGAGTGACAATTTAGCAATGGACAATGCTTTTCCTTTTTCTCATAAAATCACACATTATTGCCAATTTAGTTGCCTAAAACTATTTTTTTCAAACTCTTTTGTCATCAAACGGTGTATTTTTTTCTTCTCTTTTTCGTCTTCTCGGGTATTTTCTTTATCTTTTCTCATATCATTTGAGTATTGTCAGGTCCAAAAAAATTAACATTGGTGACGTTTCTTACCCCTTAATCTGAGTAGTTGATGTTTTTGATAACACTAATACCAAACAAAATTCCTTCCATAAAATTTCCAAAATTAGATTAAGGGATATCCATATTTTGCATATTTAAAAATGGCATTATGGAAATGAAATCGTTGCCTAATTATATAATTGACTAACATTCTTTGAAAACCCTTTTTTGCACCTATAAAAACACACATCTATGCAAACCAAGAACCAATGAAACTTAGGCTCCTAATTATTAGAACCAACCAAAAGCAATGAAAGCTTTTAACACCCAAATCCTCTTTGCACTCATCTTAGCATTAGCCTCCTTGAGCAACAAAACTTGCCTTGGGTTTAGCATAAGATACCGTGTGGAGCTTACTAACAACCTAAATGGTGACGTTTTCAATCTCCACTGCAAATCTGCAGATGATGATTTGGGTCAGCAAGCATTAGCTGTTAATGCTAAGTTTCAATTCTCTTTCAAACCAAACTTCTGGGGAACAACTTTGTTTTATTGTTACTATGACTGGGGCGGCGGCCATCAAGGGGCCTTCGATATCTTTCGAATGAGTTATTTCATCCTAAGGAGATGCGATAGGAGAAGTAGGATCTGTATCTGGTCAGCAAGACAAGATGGTCTCTACTTCTATAACGGTCCGGAAAATAAATTTGAGTTATATAAGACATGGTAATAATTGCCAATGTATTATGTATATGTCTTAATTAAGATGTTATAAACATCATCATTTCTGGCATTTGGAATAAATATCTATTGCAATTTTAATTTTTTCTAGATCATAATTGAATAATTAAAAGGATATCCAAATCTCCATATCTAGTTAATCCCTCATCCTCTTGGATAGACCCGGAGGCGGAGTCATAATAAAGTTAGACACAATTATAAAAAAGAAAATACAATTAGTTAATGAAATAGCTTAAATCATACTCCCTTCGGTCTTCAATAACTGTCATTTTACTACTGAAAGTGTAGTCCAAATTAACTGTCATTTTGAATCATAATTACGACTTCTCATTTCTGTTTTAGTATTTTTATCCAACCAATTAATTTGGTACAATGGTATTATTGTAATTATACTATAAAAAATGGGTAAATTGAAAACTACAGTTAAGAAAACGTGGTCTAAAAATTATTATTTTAAGTTTGTCTACTATTTCAGATTTCAGAAAGTCGATTAATAAAGATGGGAGGGAGTAATATATTTAGACTTATTTGTTGACTGCCAATTTAAATTTAGCAATTCAAATTTTAATTCGAATTTTAATTCTATTTTTACTAAATAAGTATATACAATAAATAGAGTAATAATTGTCTTCATGAAAATACACATCATTTTAATATACGTTTGTCATTCTTATGAATTAAGTCGATTGACCAAATATAAGAATTAATTTGGAATTTTATAAGATACTAGAGATTTACTTGAGAAAGTCGAATTAACATAGAGAAAAAAAATTGACCGAACAATTTGGCTAGGTTTTTTTTTAACCGGGAACCAAACTCGAAAACCGTACGGTATATATTTTATCATTTTGATTTTATTTTGAGGAAATTTTTTAATTTAATTTAAAACTTAGTAAGTTTTCAATTTTAATTTTTTACTTCAAAGAATAGTGATAGATAATGAGAACTCTCGTTCCAATTTTTTAATATGGAGATTTCATATAATGTGGAAAAATAATTATAGTCTTTAAAACACAAAAGATATCATGACTTGGTTGAAATTAAAGAAATAATATATTTTTTTATTTATGAAAATCCCCAATAACATGAATCATTATTCTTAATAAATTGAAAATGCAGGTGGGAAGGGAATAAATGACTTATGTTCTTTTATTTTTTTTAAATAACAAAATGTAATAGTAAACTCACTCACGCAAAGAAAAAAAAATCATTTTTCTCTAATTTTTAGAGTGACAATTTAGCAATGGACAATGTTTTTCCTTTTTCTCATAAAACCACACATTATTGCGAATTTAGTTACCTAAAAATATTCTTTTCAAACTCTTTTGTGTATCTTTTTTTTCTTTTTTTTTCTATCTTCTCGAATGTCCTCTTTATCTTATTCTCATCTCATTTTAGCATTGTTAGTTCCGAAAAAGATAAAATTGGTGACGTTTCTTACCACTTAATTTTGGTAAATAGTTAATATTTTTTATAACACTTGATTGTCTGTCGAGAGCATAAAAAATATTTGTAATAATGAATGGAAAAATGAGGTAGAATACAACTTATCACTAATCGCAATGGATTTGTAGATGGTGGTAAGAGGATCGTCCACAAAGACCTCTAGGAAAATGTAGTTTTTGATCGACTTTCTCGTCACTAAATTGATTGGTTGATTTTTGAAATTAAGACAAAAGATAACAATAAAACAGTTAAAATGATCTTGGTCAAGGGCTTGGCTAAGTTAAATAATCTAGGGAAAAATTAAAGTAGTGGAAAACTCCTAGGTAAGGGCAATCTGAGAGCTTTGGTTCTTATGCTTCGATCACTTATTCAAGGGTATTCATCTCTATATCTATAGTGCTACTATAGAGTGCAAGAACTCATGTACACTTCTGCTTCCCTCCTTTTCTAATTACCTGGCGGGTGCTTCCATTTCTGGTAATCCTAACCAAAGAACACTTTGCTGGTTAAAGGGTTTATTCTGTTTGTTGTTGTCTTGAATGGTTGTTTGCTTCCTCAATGGTCCAAGGGAAGACAACACCTAGCCTAAGCTACCTCCCAATTGAAGCCCTAGATTGTCAATCTGGTCTGGACTATCTCACTTATCCCTTACTAGCCTTCGTGAGACTAGCTGTCTACTTGGCCTATCCGGTTTCGTTCGTCTCCTTTTAGGCTGACTGCAACTATTCTCTACTAAAATTAAGGGTGATCAGATCTTAATTCTAGCAAGTTAGCGGTTTGTTAAATCAAGGAATAAGGTAATTACGGATAATGAGATTATGAAGGGTGTTTAGATCTCACGAAACATAAGAACATGGCTCGTTAGCCCTTACCAAGAATCAGTTTTTAGCTAGACATAGTCATGGAGGAAATAAGAATTTTATTTGGCATAAAAGGAAATTAAATCTGTAAGATTCCAAACTGGAAATTACAGAGCTAAAGGAAATTGTTTGCGGGAAAGTGAAGAGAGTCGAGAGGGAGAGAGTCCTCTCCGAGAAAGGCTTCTCACGGCTTTTAACCTTCGATGTGAGCAAGTCCTTCTCCAACTTTAACTCTTTCAAAATCCAAAATTAAAACTAACTATTACAAATTCAAATAATTGTTTAAATCCAAAAATAAAATATTGTTTTGATTGTTCAATCGAAGGAGATCCATTACGGATTCTTGCCAATGATGTGCAATGCTGTAAATCCCTCGAATCCAGCTTTGTCCGCAACTACCAATCCAAGTCTCCAAGCTCTGTAACTCCTAGCACAACTCGTCTCTATCTCGACTATTTTGGCCAAGCCTGCAGCCAAGACAGTTTGATAGTATGTTTTACGCTCTAGAACAACTTTTCCTCATTTTCTTTGTCTCCAAACAGTTTCTGTAAAAATGGGAAGAATTGATGAAAATCAATAGCTTTATTGTCCAATTTGCAAGGAATCAGACAGTAAAAATATGCGAAATAAATGCCCAATCAACACTGATACCATACAACATTCCTTCCATAAAATTTCCAAAATTAGATTAAGGGATATCCATATTTTGCATATTTAAAAATGTCATTATGGAAATTAAATTATTGCCAAATTATATAATTGAGTACCATTCTTTGAAAATCCTTTTTGGCACCTATAAAAAACACACCTATGCAACCAATAACCAGCGCCCCTAATTATTATTAGCAACCAACCAAAGCAATGAAAGCTTTTAACACCCAAATCCTCTTTGCACTCCTCTTAGCATTAGCCTCCTTGAGCAACAAAACTTGCCTTGGGTTACACATAAGATTCCATGTGGAGCTTACTAACAACCTAAATGGTGACGTTTTCAATCTCCACTGCAAGTCTGCAGATGATGATTTGGGTCAGCAAGCATTAGCTGTTAATGCTAAGTTTCAATTCTCTTTCAAACCAAACTTCTGGGGAACAACTTTGTTTTATTGTTACTATGACTGGGGCGGCGGCCATCAAGGGGCCTTCAATATCTTTGAAATGAGTTCTTTCTTCCTAAGGAGATGCGGTAGGAGAAGTAGGATCTGTATCTGGTCAGCAAGACAAGATGGTCTGTACTTTTATAACGGTCCGGAAAATAGATTTGAGTTATATCTGTTATGGTAATAATAACTTGTAATACATATCTTGCCAATGTGTATGTAATAATTAAGATGTTATAAACATCATCATTTCTGGCATTTGGAATAAATATCTATTGCAATTTTAATTTTTTCTAGATCATAATTGAATATCCAAATCTCCATATCTAGTTAATCCCTCATCCTCTTGGATAGACCCAGAGGCGGAGCAATAATAAAGTTAGACACAATTATAAAAAAAATACAATTAGTTAATGAAATACTTAAACCATAATATATTTAGACTTATTTGTTGATTGCCAATTTAAATATAACAATTCAAATTTTAATTTAACATTAATATAAAATTTTAACTCGAATTTAAATTCTATTTTTAGTAAATAAGTATATACAATAAATAGAGTAATAATTGTCTTCATGAAAATACACATCATTTTAATATACGTTTGTCATTCTTATGAATTAAGTCGATTGACCAAATATAAGAATTAATTTGGAATTTTATAAAATATATAGAGATTTACTTTAGAAAGTCGAATTAACATAGAGACAAAAAATCGGACCAAACCAAAACTCAAACTTGGCCGAACAATTTAGTTAGGTTTTTTTTTTACCGCGAACCAAACCAAAAAACCGAATGGTTTATATCTTATCATTTTGAGGAATTTTTTTAATTTAATTTAAAAATTAGTAAGTTTTCTATTTTATTTTTGTACTTCAAACAATGGTGTTAGATAATGAGAACTCTCGTTCCAATTTTTTAATATGGAGATTTCATATAATCTGGAAAAAAATTATAATCTTTAAACACTACAAAAAAAACTGCTTAGTTTTGACGGAAAATTCTATCGAAAAACTGAAAATTTCGTCGGAAATTAGTGATTTTGACCAAATTCCGTTAGAAATGCTTCGTAACAATTCGGTCCGTAGAAGGTTTAAATTTTCGACCGAAAAACTGGTCGGAAAAACCTTGCTATTGAATTTCTACGGAGACACGTCGAAAAGAAATTGGATTTATGGAACACGTTTCGACGGAGTAATTCGGTCAAAAATTTGAGACTTTTTCGACCAAAACTTCTGTCGTAAAATGTTACGACCAAAAATCTGTCGAAAATGTCAACATATTTTGAAGGTATGGCGATAATAATTTCAATCTATCCCGTTCAATCTATTGCGCCTACAATTCTTCGTAGCTATATGTTTCCGACCGAGGGTCCGTCGAAACTTTTAAGATATTTTGAAGCTATGGCGACAATAATTTCAAGCTATCCCAGCAATACTTTGAATCTATTGCGCCACAACTCTTCACTGTTATATGTTTTTGACCGAGACACCGTAAAAAATATCAAGGTAATTCGAAGCTATTGCGTATAAAATGTGCATCTATAGCGGCAAACACGGTTCGTCACAAAATGTTTTCAACCGAATTTCGATCGAAACTTTCTCCGGCTGGAAAATATTTCTGACCGAGTTTTAGTTTCCGAATTATAAACATTTCGTCGGAAAAAGTTTTTCAACCGATTTTTGGTCGAAAAGGTTTCCGCAAAATATTTTTCCAGTGGGGTATGTTTTCGACCGAAAATGTTTTAATTTCCGACGGGTTGGTTTTTAATCCGGAATTTTCAAAATTTTTATTTTTTAATATTATCCAACATTTAGTAAAAAAAAAATATTTAATTTGATTAATTAATATTTACTGATAATAAATTATTTGAGGAGTAATTAAAATAAATGACTTTACAAGCATTTAATGTAATTTTTTTAAATAAAATTAAAAAAATTATTTTACCAACAATTTCCACGGACTTAATAACAGTTAGGATTTTTCGATCGAAAGTAAATAAGTACGTACATTATAATAAATTGGTACAAGGAACAAAATAAAATTTAAAACCATTATATTAACTTTCTTAATTAAAGGAAGAAAAACCACTCATCCATTCTTCATCAACACATGCAACAAAAATAATAAACTCCAAGTACAGTAGAAACTCTATAAAATAATACACTTGGGACGACCAAAATTTATTAATTAAAAGAGTTATTAATTAATCGATAAATTAATAATTATTAATTTATATATTAATTAATATTTTATTAATTTATAGTAAAATACTTAGTTTACAAACACCTTTCAAGCTTCCATTTACTGTAATTATTGTATACAATGCATGTACTGTATATCAAATGAAGGGCTCAATTTGAAAGAAACCTTCAATCTCCCACCTTATTATGCTTCTTGTGTTCAATGTATCACTTTATGGACATTAAAAATATTTTCTATATAAACAAGATCAAAATACTGTAGGTTAACACAAACAAATCATACACACAACATGGCTTCCCATCTTAAAGGTGTGAAAAAAACAACAATGACAGACGAGATTCGAAGAGCATTATGCAAGCACAACAAGGATAATCCAAGTCTCACTCAAAAGCTATATATAAATCATTCATGTAATATGCTATATATAAGGAATTATTAATTTATATTTTATATGGGGTCTAAAGAAATTATCAAAAATGTATTATCTTATAATTTTAGCGAATTATTAATTTAGCACCCTATCCCCGAGTCGGGACCGGCCAAAAATATTATCTTAGAGAGTTTATTAAATAATCGAGTATTAATTTATCGAGTTTCTACTGTATTTCCCTTTTCCTTTTCTTTTATTTAGGCCTTCCGCCTCTTATACCACCTTTTTCTTTCCCTTCATTCCCGCAACTCTTCTTACATTTCTTTTCTTTTTCTTTGTGCTTCGCACTTTCCACATCCCCATTCAAACGTAAAATGCACACATGGTATCATGCAAAGAATTTAAAAGACACTCATGCAAATACAGAATTGAAAAACTGACAGCAGTGTTAAGGACAGCGATCCTCATCCGTAGGTCTAGGGAAGAGACGACGGTACTTATTCCAGCAATCTATTTCTTAGGCTTCATCATTACTCATCATACATCTATGTGGATAAATATACAATCAGTAGTGTTCATGGCATTTAGCATTGCAAAATTGAGTTGGTTAATCAAGTATTTACGTGCCTCTACAGGTTTGGGATTGTTGATTGATACAAGGAGTGTGGAAAACAAAGAAAGAAAAAGAAAAATACACATGCAGGTATGAAAACAAGCATGCAAGAGTTGTGGAAATAAATATGCAGAGAAAGAAAAAGTTTGAAAAAGTTTGCAAAATTGCAAAAACATGAAAAGAAAATGTCCAGAAACACATAGTATATGCCCGAAAGTATTCCCATACTTATTGGACACACATTGTCCTTAATGTGAAAAAGATCATACAAGGGCAATCAATCAAACAAACAGAAAAGAAAAGAAAAGACTAAGTAATAAAAACAACGAAAGAAGAGGGAAAAGGAAAATAAAACCTGGGTCGGGTATGAGTCGATCTGTTAACTGACAGGTCAAAACGAATCTGGTCAATTTTAACTCGTTTATTAAACGAATCAATGTAAATAAATCAGGTCGACCTGTTCTAACACCCATATTTTGGTACATGAAGAGATGCGGTACCCACAGTAGGATCTGCATTTGGTCAGCAAGACAAGATGGCTTGTACTTTTATAAATTATAATGGTCCGCATAATCAATTTGAATTATTTAAAACATGGTAATTGAGCTTTGTAAGTACTGAAAATGTCATGATTTTCCGTATTTGGAATAATTTTATTGCAATTGTGATAATTGAATAAGTAAAAGATGGTGATTACATGTTTGATCAATCTTACAAAGAGGGATGCACTTACCCAACTTCTCTTTTTCGATCCTTTGAAAGCAGAATTTTGAGTTCTTGTCTAAAACTCATAATTATTAGTATGAATAAGCACATTTTTTTTATATAGATAGAGATTGTCATACTAAGTTAATTTTTGATTTAAAAGTGCATTATCCTATTTCCCCTCTCTATATAGTTTTAGGATATAGATTTGGCTCAATTTCAAGCAAATTGATTTGATTTCGGATGCTAGGGATAGGCTTGTGATCTCCAGTGTTTATGCTCGGAACATGGTTATTTCTTTAGCATACCTCTCATGCAACCTTTAATATACACCCGGTTTATTAAAAAAAAAGGAGTTTATTTGTGAAAAAATTAAAAACAATTTATTTTTCATAAACAAAACTATTTATGGGCTCGAAGTCCATTTCTGTAGCCTCTTCACCTCCGGCCCAAAACTCAGTGCCAAACGTCATAGACTGCCGTGAATTTTTTCATTATTGTATTAATTACTAATTTTATACTAGTACTCACAGATGAGTTATATTATAATTTTTTTAATTATTATTAAATGAGAATTGCTATTTGGCCATCTGAAATGGCCAACCTGATGTGGCTTTTGCCACATCATTAAAAAAAAAAAAAATTAAAAATATTTGTTTCCTTCTCTCCCTCGCTCAAAAGTGAAAACCAAAATAAAAAAATTGAAGCCCACCCCCTCCTCACCCATTCGATAAGAAACCCAACTCCCTCACCCTCCTCCTCCGGCCATCTCTCCTCCAACGGACAGTCTCTCTCCCTCACCCTGTTTCATTTATTTGGCTTCTTGGTCTGTGTTGGTTCCACTGCCGGGCGTGCTTTGAAGTCAGTGGTTCAAGGGATTTTGTTGACATCAGAAGCTGAGAAGCTTCATTCCATGAATTTGTTGTTGTATATGGCACCCATGGCGGCTCTTGTTTTGTTGCCCTTTACCCTTTACATTGAAGGGAATGTGGCAGCTGTTACGGTCGAGAAAGCAAGAGGGGATCCGTTCATTGTGTTCTTGTTGATTGGGAGGCTGTCCGTCTGTCCGTCGTCGGAGGCGTGCGAAGCAGCGCGGTGAGGGAGAGAGGCTGTCCGTCGGAGGAAGAGATGGCCGGAGGAGGAGAGATGGCCGGAGGAGGAGGGTGAGGAAGTTGGGTTTCTTGTCGAATGGGTGAGGAGGGGGTGGGCTTCAATTTTTTGATTTTGGTTTTCACTTTTGAGCGAGGGAGAAGAACGCAGGTAAGGAGAAGGAAACAAATATTTTAATTTTTTTTTTTTAATGACGTGGCAAAAGCCACGTCAGGTTGGCCATTTCAGATGGCTATCTCAGATGGCCAAATAGCAATTCTCTTATTAAATAGAAAATTGACAAAGCTAGAATCTACAGTTAAACCTCGATAAATGAATGTCCGATAAACGAATAACTTCGCCAAATGAATAATTTTCTCCGGTCCCGACTTGGGCAAATGGGCTAAATGAATAACCTCGCTAAATGCATTAACGAATAATTTTTTTTGAATCCTTAAAGACCCCATGTAAATATAAATGAATAATCATTAAAATTCATAAGATATATATATATATATATATATTTATCCTAAAAACAAAAATATTTCTTCCAATCAACAATGTTCATACAAGAAGTCATTTCTTCACAAAAAAAACGTCTAAAGTTGTTTGTTTTTTCCTTCCACCAAAATGCATCACATCTGCGACTTTTTCTAGTGCAAACACAACTTCTGGAATATTGTGCTCCTGCTGTAGCAAATAGTTTCGTAGGGTGATTACTGCTTGAAAGGCTTCTTTTGATGACGTATTTGTACATTAAATGTAAAATAAATAATCATACGAAAAAATAAAAATGTAAAAATACTATCTAAATGAATAAAAATTTATTTATCGATAAATGAATAATATATTCATTTATCGATAAGTAAATAAACTCACTAAACGAATATTTTTTGCTGGTCCCAAGAGCATTCATTTATCGAAGTTTAACTGTATCTCGTCGCGCAAGCCATTCGATAGAAGAACGGGGATAGCTCACGGTCACTAGCCATTCTTCCTCATTCGAGACGTTTTCGTTCTTATGGCATCCATATCCACATGCTTCACCATCACTGCAAAGTCCCGCCTCCATTGTTCTCCTCATTCATTCCTCTCTTCTAACCTGCCAGTCCGTCTTAAGCCGCCCGATTCGGTTCCGTTCCCTAGGCAGCGAGTTTCGATGAAGCTCCCGAGTTCATCTTTTCGGGTTATGGCTGTCAAGGATGGTATTAATGTCACGGCGGCGGGACTTAGTCGACCAGGAGGTGTAGTGGAGAGCGATAAGTTGCCGGCGGATGTGAGGAAGCGCACGATGGAAGCTGTGGATGGTAGCGGAGGCAGGGTGACGATTGGTGACGTGGCGAGTAGAGTGGGGCTTAAGTTGAACGAAGCTCAAACGGCACTGCAAGCTCTTGCTGCTGATACCGACGGGTTCTTAGAGGTAGATTATGCTTTTCGTAATTCATTTCTTAGAATTTGTGACCGTAGAAAATAGTGGTGGAGTAATTTTTGGTTGTTGAGAGTTTGATTGAAGAGTAAATGTGTAGAAAAAACTCTGCACTATATGCTTATATAAGGGAATGAAACTTAGTCTTAACTTTTCAGGAAAATGTGTTTTTTCTCTCTTTTGGTAATGCCAAGAAACTGGTTGCACTACGTACCTCCAGGCTTTGCATCTTGTGCGCCAAAAAAAGTGAACAAGGATGCTTTACTGATTTTGAGAAAATACTAATAAATAAAACATGGGATTGGAAATAACTTCTTGACCGATAAAAGCTATTTAATGTGCTGCTTCTTTCTTCCGATTGAGTTAGATTCACGGGTTAAAGTTTACTGGATAAAAAAAAATTGATTCCATAGAAGGATTTGTTGGTTGTTTTTTGACTTGTAAGTTCTCGGTCTTTTGAGGTTTTTGATTTCATGAATGCAAATGTTTTCAAGATGGTCTCAACAGGTTTCAGATGAAGGCGATGTTCTATATGTTTTCCCCAAAGATTACCGCTCAAAGCTTGCCACAAAGTCATTTAAGATGAAAATTGAACCTTTGGTGGAGAAGACAAAGGTATTGATACTGATAGTGTTTCATTTTGTTTAGATATGGTGTCCTGGATAAAAAAGGGTATACTAATTTAATGTTATATCTTATGCTTAGGCCTCTGTTGTTTTATATTCATAACAGGCTGCAGCTGAGTATGTCATTCGGGTTTCATTTGGGACGGCTTTAATCGCTTCGATAGTACTTGTTTATACTACAATAATAACTGTTCTTTCAAGTAGAAGGTAATATATTATTAGTGAGTCCTAAAATATTACACACATAAGGTTTTGTATATTTTGTAACTCTTTATGGTAGAAATTGTACTGATTTTGGAATCATCATGAACAGTGATGAAGACAATCGTGGAAGACGTAGCAGATCTTATAACCCTGGATTCACTTTCTACCTCTCACCTTCTGATCTGTTCTGGTATGTTAGGGGTGTCTCGAACCATACCATTGATAACTATGAATGTCTATGGGCTATTTGTCGAGTGGTTCTAATTTCCCTGTCAAGAACGTTGGGATGTTGATCAAGTAAATCTATTTCTTTTCAGGTATTGGGATCCAAATTACTATAGGAGGCGAAGAGTACAACGTGATGATGATGACAAGATGAACTTTATTGAATCTGTAAGAGATTCATGTCTGATTATTTGGATGGTCATATTTTTTTTTCATTTGGGATGAGGAAAATAACTGTGTGGCTTTATTCTAGGTCTTCTCATTTGTATTTGGAGATGGCGATCCAAATCAAGGAATTGAAGAAGAAAGGTGGAAGTTGGTAATACTTCAGCACTGAATTCAGTGGTCCGTTGCTTTTTCAACATATTTTTCGTTTCATTGGTAGTATTTTTGCTTTCACTCGGACAATAGTATGTTTGCAGGTTTTGGTAAACCTTTCCAATATCATGCCGCCCGTTTTCCAATATTATTTTAGTTTTGCATCTTTCTTTCTGTAGACAATGTGATGATTCTGGGTACTCTATCGTTTAAATCAGTTTCATGGACAAAAGCCAAGTTTTAGTTTAGGTACTGAGCTGTACTTGTTGTCTATTAACCATCATTTTGCCAAGTCTTAAAGGAGGGTGTCATACTAATAGGCAACTACAAGTTTAATCCCACTCTTATAGTTGTATTTATCCTTCAATGCTTTGTTACATAAATTGCAATCTTAAGGGACTTTTGCAGTGATTCATACTTGAATAGATGAAAAGTTGGCTAGGGATTTTACTGTTTTAATCATTCTTGTTATGTGCATTTGCAGATTGGACAGTACATTACCTCTCATGGTGGCGTTGTCGCAGCAGAGGAACTTGCACCGTATCTTGACTTACAAACTACAGAGGCTACGGTATGCTTTTCTCTCATGCTATATTGCTTGTCACAGGCAATGTAGTTTTTTCATCCTCTGTGGTCACAAAATTACCATTTATTTGTTGTCTACTCTAGTGAGTATTTTTTCTAGATAATACCTGGTATGTGGCATTAAAGTTGGAACTCCGCCGTAATCTACTTGAACTTTAGTTGAAGGACCACAGATAACTTTGCTGTAAACGCAACCAATGCGAAATTTTGAATTCTCCCACTTTCCAGCCCTCTTTACCCAACTCATAGTAGGGAACTATTGATAAATCATAAGATTTTGTTTCATGTTTTTCCTACCTAACAGTAAACAAACCTCTTGTTCACTTTACTTTTGTGGTTGCATTTTCTATTCCATGGGCATTGGAATCAAAACTTCCAACATTGTGTGGGGCATTTGATTATTTAGGGCCATAGGCCCTCCCATCAAGTAGTCCTTTTGGACTGCATTCAACTATCGATACCCTGAGTGGATTATATTTGTGCAGCTAGTGCAATGAAGTGTCAGTTCTCACTGAGCAATTTTTGGATAGCCCATTAGGTTCCATCACAAGTGCTGTCCTTCTATATTTGTTTGCAACTCTAATGGAAGAACATGCATCTTGTTGTGTTAGCCAAGGAGAATTTATTTCAAATCAATCTGTTCAAGATTATATGTGATAAGTTGTACTTGCTACTCTACATCTATATTACTGACTCTTAACTGTTGCACTATGATCTTGCTTTTTCTTGGCTTCAGGACGACGAATCATACATCTTACCTGTACTTCTACGGTTTGAAGGCCAGCCTGAAATTGATGAGGAGGTATGGAGCATTGATCCGAGACAAAAACTGCACATTCACATGTCAATAACTGTGATGTTTATAGATGCTCTCATTTTATTTGTATAAGTGGTCTTTTATGTACTCTAAGAATGTTCTGCCTCCTACTCTGAGATTTTTATGTAGTATCTTATCTGGTGTCAGAAGATGGCCCTTACAATTTCAAGCTATCTGATCATCATGTAGGGCAATATTCTGTATCGATTTCCTTCTCTCCAGCGTACAGCTTCTTCTCAAGGAAGTAGGAGGAAGGAATATGTGGGGAGAAGATGGGCAGACTGGGTTGGAGGAGTTGAAAAGTCTTTCAAGGAGAAAAAATGGCAATTCAGGTTCATTTTTGCCACTGGATGATGTTGAATACTATTCTGTGATAAACTCTCTAATCTGGAAAGTTTTTTTCTTACAGCAAGGCTAGTGCATCAGAGAGGGCAATGGTCATTGGATTGGGTGGAGTTAATTTATTTGGAGTCATTGTTCTTGGAGCCATGTTAAAGTATAATACTCTACATTCTTTATGTTTACTTGGTGTTCTTTTATTCCATCCATCTCGCTGATGTCTGCACGTGTATCTTGATTTCTAGGGATATTGCTGCTACACAAAGTGGATTAATTAAGTTTGTCGGCGATGTATTCCCTCTACTGCAGGTGTGGTTTAATTTCCCCCCTTTCCGCATTCATTTATTCCATTGACATTGACTGCCCTCTTTGTGGCTTCTCAAATTTTCCAAATTCTCGGTTTGTCTAAATATTAATGATTAAAAAATTGCAGATATATGCTGGTTCCTTTTTTGCAATTCCCTTGATCCGCTGGTTCTTCGTTAACATGAGGAATGGAGATATAGAGAAGAGAAACAAAGCAAGGGAACAATTTGCACTAGCGCTTGAAGCGCCTGATGTTTCCTTAAGGCGGAAGGTAGCCTTCCCTTACTCTTTATACATTCCAATTATCCTTCGTTGTCAATGTTGAAAGTTATGTAAAACTCTTGTTCCATTATTGCGCGTTATAATTTTGATCGTAACTGTCAGATGATCCCAATGGTTCAAAGACTGTTGTTCTAAATCTTGCAAAATGTCCCTTCTATTGCATCCTACCTTTTTAGTTTCTTTTTCTCATCTTGAATGGCAAATTTCCTTTGACTCTGTGCCTGGTGGAACTGCTTTTGCTTTCCTGGCTTTTGTTGAGAGTAGAAACCTCTCTAAATAATAATAAATTCCTGTGCTCCTTTCGTTGATCTGTGGTCTTTCTGCAGTTTAGTTACCCTCTAGGCTTACAACATACCCATTCTTGCTTTCGCGTCATACATAACTGTCTAGGCACCGTTTACCTTTCTCGAGATGATATATGTAGTTTACTGTTGGTGGGAAAAAGAATTAGTAGCACTCTCTACCCCGTCTGAAAAAATTGTTTCAGTTGTTTTCACCTTGATGTTGACGTTCACATTATTCTTTGAATTCTATTTCAACTTGTGGTTAGCGGCTTAGTTTCACTTTGTTCTTGAATAACCTCTTTGGCTCACTATACTTAGCCTTGGACTTCTATGATGTGATGTCACATACACCAAGTTTAAGGAGTAAAATAATTTGCTTTTCTGATTAAATATGTCAGCTCTTGAGTGCCCGGGATATGGCTCAAAGAACGGTTATAGGGAAGGATCGCATTGTTTACAGCACGGACAGAGACTTAATTGAGCAAGATGTTGAGGCACGAGATTGGGAAAAGAGATTTCGAGAAATAGAAAAGTCAGATTGAGAAGAGGCAATCATTGGTAAGTTCTTGCTTGCTTCTCCTTTTGTCATACGCCAAAGACGAGCTAATGTTTCTTTGCACTACAACAAAGTAGGGAGACCCGCTACTTATGCCTCAGTAACTGTGTTTTCTAGGTTGATTGCCTCGTACATTGTGGCGATGGAAATCATTACAAATTGAAAGTATTGGTGATACTTTTTTCTCCTCTAATTACGGACCCTTGCTTTCAGGTCTTCAGTTCTCTATGGTCATCCACATGCAGCTACTTTTTGATGATGGTACCCCAAACCTGCCGATGTTTAATATAGTACATGTAAATTAAGGTTACTGGAGTAGAATTAATTTAATTTCTCTTCCCTTTTATACAAAGCCGACGAACAAAATTTGTAATCCCCTTCTGTTTCTATTTGTATTAAAATCCACACAGGAAAAAATAGTAATTTATTTTTCCTTTTTCTTAGTTAATATTCCCTTCTACTATTTCCTTGATGGGAAGAGTGTGTAATGATTTTTTATTTATTTATATTATTAATTTTATTATTACCATATTACACATCGAACTCATGATCTTACGTTATAAAAACATCATGCACTAATGAGTTGTACTACGATCTTATTTGCAGTGTGTAATGAATTTGGTTGCATTATTCGATATTGGAAATTGAAAATTCATTTTATAGTATGACTATGACATATATAGGTCACCTTGTTGTACTCAGATAATTTCCTCCATCACTTTGTTGGTTGGGTGATCAACCTAACATCGTAAATACTAAATACACTCCGCTAACCAGTCTCTCTCTACCCATACGGCATAAGACTATTCTAACACTCTCTTTGAAGGCTCTACTCTGTTTCAAAAGTCCATCAAAAGGTCTGGTCTAAAGCTTATAAAATACAAAGAGAATAGTACAAAGTTAACTGGGTACGTCGGAGGCCAACAGAACCTGAATGCTAAAGTTAGTATGAAAGTTAAACCGTTCCCATACTTGACAAGTCACAAGCATGAAATTTATCAATGGCTCGACAAATTCCGATAATTGGATTTACGTCACATCTTTTGGCTAGTAGCACTGCAATTCTTATTGAAACAATCACAAGCAGACCCGGAAAAGAATAATACTGCGGGAGACTCCATGGATACAACAATCCACATAAACAACCTTTACTTTTTGTAAATCACTGTCTTACTCTCTGTATATGCATTCTCGCATGAAAGAATAGTCAAAGAGCCTCCTATATTTGGCAACAGCCACACATTTATGGAAGCTGGTACGCGTATAGGTATTCTGCACTTGGAATAAATATGTGCAGTCCGGACATAAACTGTAGCCCCCATCGGTGGAACTGTGCAGGTTATAACCTGAAATTCTCACGCAACCCTAGACACCAGTATCCCTGCGAGGAGAGTAGTTCCCGAGTTTCAATTAGAGGCGCATCTCCTATCAATGTCTATAAACTCCACAGTATTCCTCCACATTAATGCGCAAAATGAAGCACATCTAAGATGTATAAGGCAAAAGAACATGCACAAATAGACATTGTTTAATTTTAGAAAAATCATGGTCCCTAGACACTACATTCCCATGAAGAGCAACTCCTTTTCCCTAATACATTACATTTTCAATCAATGATGAACAATTCCTCAAAAAGGCATAGAATATAACCAACAGTGCATGTAAAGTTCGAAGCAATATAACTGGAAAGTTGCAATTTAAATTCAAATGCATAGACAAATCATTCAAAAGAATAAAAAGAGATCATGGAAAGTTGAGTGCAACGGCGCTTACCTAAAAAAATGAGCGCAGAGATAGCTCCAAATATCTTTTGTACAGAATGTCGATTAACCTCAACATGGCAAGGAAATGTTTGGTATCTAGCTCCAAGGTGGCTACCCATATGCATTGCATTTGCTTGAACTCTAGAGTATAATCCTCGGAAACTTCTAGACCGAGATTCTAACATTTGCCCTATACGCTGACGCTGTCAAAAGTAACAAAGCCAATGAGCACCTATAACAATGTATTCTTCCAAGCAAAAGGTATCAGATCTTTCATTTATCATTAGATTTATTCCAGTAGTAACACAATAGCTTGTCCTTTTCCTGCCAAGCAGTGAATGTATTAAAGCTGTGCATACTTGCTAACTCTAAGAGTATCAAGGGACAATGAAAAAGCTATACATTATGGATATGAAGATGTCTAAAATCTCTTTATACCAAAAACCTAATTATACCATTATTCATGCCATTACTTCACAAGTGGAAATTACTCTCTTCACCTAGATAACAGCTAGGAATAATACATAATTCTATTTAAGATTATTGCAAGTGAAAAGGGTGTGCCATTCATGACCACCCTTATTCCCCACCCCCACACTTTTGCGAGTAGTGTGGTGACCAACTGGGCTCCCACAGATTAGCAAAAAGGACATCCTGACATTGATAATGCAAGTACCTGTACAGAATTTGAAGCATCAACATATCTGGGGGAATGCCTTTGTTCTTCACCATCTTTCAACCTCTTTGTATAGTTCTTTGAACCCCATCTCCCATGTATAGTCCACAGAGTGCTCAAAGGAGCATAAACCTTCATTCTACTATAAAACCCTTGTAACTTGTTTTCCTGGAAGAAGCTTTTAGATGCTGTTTCATTAGCTTCCAGGTCCCAACAGTCACCATCACCACTCCTATACGGAATCTCTTGCACGGAGTTCACATTTGAGCCTAAGTTTGTAGAGTAATGTGAACTCATATTCCTTTTGCCATCACCTTCATAAGCAGCATAATGATCCACATGTGCATCTCCATTCATTTTACCTTTCATGAATTCTCTGCTACCTAACTCCACAATTTCATCATCTTTTGAACTAGATGCTGGGGTCGAATCCAGAAATCTTCTTAAAATACTACTATCATCCATATCATAATGATTGCCATTTTTGGCAGGAATTCCACCAGTAAGAAACAATGCTAACCCGTCTCTGTCTTGTTCATTTAAACTAATCCATTCGAATTTTTTCACAGAATCTCCCGCAAATGGACCAGCTAAACTCTTCTCTATATGGTTTATTTGTTCTTTAATGGCCATAACAAAATGCCTGCGATGCCTGGAAATCACACCTTCTCTAGCTTGTGATTTGTCAGCAGTGGCCAGTGAGTTCACAACTCTCTCAAAATCTTCCAACTGAAAGGAAAAATAAAATCAGCAATAGAACTACAAGAACAATACAAAGGCAAGCATCAAAATCCACAAATACCTGCCATTTTGCAGTTTCAAGGATGGTTGCAAGATCACGCTTATGATATTCAATTGATGCCAGAAGCTTAGGTTCTGGATGGTCACCTTGAACAAGACTTTGCTCATGCAAAAGAAGTCGAAAAATTGCTTCCATCCTAAACATTGAAAAGGAACCTTAAAGTTCAAATGACACAATACTGAAGTTCTGCTCTTCACTAAGACGTTTTTCACATATCAATACAAGGTCGTAAAAACATTCTAAACCATTTCATCCGCAGGCGTGCACACACAAGCCACAACAGTTTAACTTTATTTTCTGAAAGGTACATCTAGACCCACAACCATATTTAGCTCGTGAATCCGGAAAACTACTCCTATCTGCAATCCTTTCACACAAAGAAATATGTCCAACAACAAAAAAGTGAAACAAAAGCTAAAATGTGCACTTTTGACAAAAAAAACTAGAAACTAATTCCTTCACAAGACAATTTTTTAGCAGAAAAACGAATTTTTTCATGCAATCAATTGAAAACTAAATTATAAAAAAAAAAACGTGTTCCTCATCACCAAGCACATGAATCAATTTAAAAGTACATACTTCTCCTGAAAGACAAAAAGGAACTTCAGTAATTGAATCTAACCTGTCAGCAGAATCTTGAACCACTTCAGCTGCAGAAAACAAGGGATCCGATTCCCATTCGTGCAAACTCGATGTCATTGCTTGATAAGTCCCTTAAATCACCCAACCAAAAATTATCAAACAAAATTTCAATCTATCATCTCTTCCACAAACGGACAAGGAAGTGAAGAAGCAGTAGGTGAATTCATGCACTGAGTTAAAAAGAATGCGCACAAAACTGGTATGTATATAAATCGCTTTAAAGTTGTTTTCTTTCCGTCTTCATCAATGAAAATAGTGAGAATAGGCAATGGGGAGTGAAAATAGGAATTGGGTCATTTCTGTTGTAGTTAGGGTTTTGTGTTACAAGGAAGGGAATTCACCAGAAGTTAGGTTTTACAGGCAGGAGTTGAGGAGAAGAGAGCATTAGAAGAAAGTTGGTGCGAAAAAGAGGAAGGAGAAAGTCACAGACGTTGAGGGCTTTTGGTCATTTCCACTTGTACCCGCTAAGGCATAAATAATTGAGGAATGACAATGAGCTGTTGTCGGTTGACAAAATCATAAACGACCTGTCGCTTAATCTACATACAATGCATAACATTACATGGGAATATTCACATACTGGAAACGAAACGGACAACTTGTTAGGTGATAACAGAAAAACGATGTGGAGTCTTATTCCATCCAAAGAATCATTTCATTTCCTTCTCAAGAAAGGAAATGAAAGAAAGAATAGGAATTGAAACTGGTATCATGCACGTTCGTTGATTTGGTTAGGGCTATGAAAGTATGTAAGATGCCAAAACATGTTACGGTGTAATTAATCTGATAATAAAAACAGTTGATACATAAGCAGAGATATATGTCAGTATCCCTCTATTATATTGTTATTGATAATCCGTGGAACGGGGTGAGGGGTTTTCTGTCAAATGGCACGCCGGAGTATGGTGGTTGAAGCCTCACGAGTGACCTGCAAAGCGCCGGAAGTGTTTTTCGGCGTAAAAGCTCCGATGCCAAAGTCAGTATCTTGATTCAGTGTAGAGAAAGTGTATGTTTACTCTGTGTGTGTCCTTAGGAGCCGAAGAACCCCCTCTCATGTACCTCCCTCTAGTCCTTATGTAGGGCTAGAGTGGTTAGATCTTCTGACATCTTTTCCCATTTTTTCTAAAAGGTGGTCTAAGAGTAGGAATTGATAATTGTAACGTGGAGTGAATGCCTTTGGGGGAATAAAATATTCCCCTTGTCTAGTTATTAAATGATGACTTGATGGGAGCAGAAAAGGTTGCCCCCCACGCCAACTTTGACTAAATGTGTACTGACTACTGAGTATTATATAAATTATACCAGTGAGTGGAGCTTAATATTTGTGCCCAATCGATATGATGTCGTTGGGGTTGCGTCGGCTGGGTGCCGTTTGATGATACATTGAGATGGTCAATGTATACAACGGTGCTCATCCGTTTTCTCCTGCTTCAGCGGATGGATCGTCCTCGTGCCGTTTGCCGTTGACGGGCTAGACCTGTCCTTTGGTCACTTATTCCCTTTGACTTAGTCAAATCGGTCAAGTGCCGTTTCTATCATTGACTTGGTCAAATCGGTCACTCGCCGTTTTGACTGGTCAACGATACTTTGTGAAGGTACAAAGCCCATTATGCCCTTCTGATAATTTTATGTATTATCAGAGGCCCAACAACAAACGAGCCCGAGTGTTTACCAAGGGCTTGCCGTTCTTCGCTTGATGCTTGGCAATCGGTATACTGCCGTTTTGATTTATTTCCAAGTATTTTGAAAGACTTTGTTCTTTCCTGCAAATAAATATTAATCAGTAATAAAGTTTAACTTAAAAGTGTACCTGCGACGTGGCGCTTTAATAACTAAGTTTTTATAACTGCTTGTTTCTTTTGAGGAGAAAACGTCTCTTCATTTGTAAGGTTTTTTGAATTTTGAAATTCAAAAAACCCTTTGAGAACCACATGCGCCGTCTCTCTTTAAATGCCTGGCTCAGCTTTATTGACAACTTGCTGCCTTTTCAGAACAGACCTGCCACTTGTCAGTGTCCGATTGAACATGCTGACGGTTGAAGTATTGTTTCTTTTAAAAGTGGTTCCTTCTTGGAAACCCTAGTTCACTTTCATTTCTCAGCGCCGCTCTTACTCATCTTCTTCCTCAAAATTTCTCTCCCTTTCTCCTTCGTCTGCTCGACCTTCTCCTGCAACTTTGGGGCTCTGTTCTTCAAGACGTCTGCATTTTTAGGTATTTAACCACTCATTTTCCTCTCTACTTTACTGTTTGAGATTAGGAATGGCACCCAAACGCCCACTTGCCACTGATGAGGCCATTAATAGAACCCCCACTAAGTTAGATAGTGAAGATAAACTGCTCGCTGAGATAGAGGCATTAGATATTGAATTGTCACGTGAATTCTCAGCCCATGTTGCTCCTCCCTCTGTTAGGTTAAATAGTGATTTGGATGATGATAATAGGGTCCTGTATTCAAAGATGTTTGGGTTTGGATTTAGGCTTCCCCTTGATTCCATGATTAAGACTCTGTTGAGCCAACATCTTTTAAACCCGGCCCAGATTACTCCTAATTCCTGGGCTGGAATTTATGCCTTTATCAAGGTCTGTGAGTTGAATGGGATCAAGTCGCCATCTCTCCCCCTTTTTAAATTCTTCTTTAATCTGACCAACCGTGGAAGCTTGATGATCATTCGCCCCCGTCGGGATTCCCATTTTAATGAGATTTTTCAGAGATATGACTCTTCTGTTAAAGATTGGAAAGAAAACTTCTTTCTGGTGTCATCTTCTCCGCCTCAATGGCGTTCTGGGTTTAATCGGGAAATGAATGAAAAACACTGGCTCAAGCCAGAGAGTCTCGGTGAACCTCTTCAAGCCCAGGTTGACATGTTGCTGACAGTGAACACGCCGTTTCACACACGGCATTTGGCAATCGGAGTGTCGTTGTCTGATTGTGTTCTTGGTGAGCTTTTACTAACTCTAGCCATGAATTCTCCATTTTATCCTTGTTATACTCTGATGTGAATTTCATTTTGCAGAGAAAGTCAAGAAGAAGAAAAAGGTTGTTTCTGTTTCTGTTTCTTCAATCCGGTTGACATCTGCGATGGCCAATACTCTTGCGGAAGACGGAATGCAGACTGAAGGCCATTCGATTGACGAATCGGCTGAAGACCGAACGGGGTCTGAAAGCCACTTGGTTGATGAAACGGTGAATGAGGAAACGGTGGACGAAGAGACTGTTGTTGAGAGCGGTGAGCAATCGGCAAGGCCAGAAGCAAATTTTGCCTTCGATGAAGAAGAAGAAGATGAAAAACCCCCTCTTATCATCAAACGGCGACGAACTGGTAACTCATTTGAGTATTCCCATCTGCCAGATCCTGATCCTCAGGTTATCAAAGCGGCCAAAAGAATTCTTAGGAAAAGAAAGAAAGTTGAGGCAAAGAGGGCTGCTGTCGAAGCAGAACGGGCTTCTGCCGTTTCAATACCGGAGAATGTCAGACCGGCTGAAACCGTTTCAACGCCTGCCCCAGATATTCCTTCATCCGTTTGCGCTGATGGCTCAGGGACTTCCGTTCCTCCTTTGGAGACGCCTTTAGCGCCTCATTCTCCCGTTATCGTCAATTTATCGAGCACTTCAGAGGGTGTTCCTCAGCCGGTTTCACCCAGATCCTTCTCCGTCAGTGCCGATTAATCTTCATTGGATTGTCGGTCCGCCTTTGCCTGAACCGTTTATCTCAAATGATCGCGCGGTCGCTCCTTCTTCTAATCTCAAGGGCTATCTCTCCAACCGTGGTCCTTGATACGACCCTCATATCGCAAGCCACGCATGCGCGAACCCTTAAGACGCATGGCGTGCGAGAGGAAGGTTGTGTTTAGGGTTGCTGCTTGGTGAGGATGTTCTTACACCGAGCACCGGTTGCCACACCAAGTTAGCAAGACAGCCGTATGGAGGAGTAATGGTTAGGCCAAACCATTACCAAGAGAGTAGACACCACCCTCGTCGTGGATGCCTTGGGTAATCCTTATCCTTTCTTGTTATTCAATGCTATCTAATCCTTGAATATGAGTCTGTAAGTTAGAAACAGATTCGAGGATGAATCTTCTTGAAGAGGGATGGGATGATACGATCCTAAGATCCTAAGTCACGCATGCGCAAACCCTAAGGCGCAAGGTGCGTGCAAGGAAGTTGCTAGCAAGCGAGGAAGCTAGCCAACAGAGTTGCAGGTGCTCAAGTGAGGCTTTTATCCATGCACCAGACAGATGATGAGAGTCATCGGGTGGAGGAGACACTCATTGGAGCAAGAATGTGCAAGCTGTTGCGGATAGGATCAAGGGAGCTGCGCCAGAGTTGACAGAGGATAAAGGTGATCAAACCACCTCCGATTTGAGTGATTCAAATTGCATAATGAAGCCTGGAGTCTTGGCTATCTCGTGTTCAAATTTCAGGTTATTTGGACTAAGGAATCTGGAGTTACATCAAGTCGAAGTGCTGTTGCGCAGACTATGAGCGAGAATGGACAATGCTGGATTGTCAACGAGCCTCAGGGAAAAATACTTGAGATTTTTGTGAGATTCCAACTGGATATTAAATTTCAGTCCAATACGAAGCTTTTGGTTCAAGTTTCGTCCCATTTGGACTTGTGGATCAACAGAAACGCTAGTTGGACATTTTGCCACGCATGGTGCACGCGAGAAGATATTTGTCTTGGAGTTTCAAGTCGAATAGAAGTCTTGAGCGTCTACAATGCATGTGGAAGCTTTCCAGTAGTTATTTAATAGTTCGATTAAACTTGTAATATTTGTTTATTTATCTGCGCAAATTAGACAGATAAGTATTACAATAGGATAAGATAAGTTTTGAAGTAGGTTACTTTTATTAGGATTGTAATCCTTGAGCCTATTTAAAGGCCAAGCGTTTGATGGAATAAAACAGTTGAATATGAATTTTTGAAAACAAAAGACTTTGTCTTTGAGAGGTTTAAGTCCTCATAAACCGTTCCTATGGAACCTTGTTCTATTCCTAGTTTAGCAAGCTGAGAGTAGTTACAAGTAAAGAACGAAATTGCTATCATCCATTCCTTAGTTTCGTCTGGGTTGTCTAGGTATTACACCTAGGAGGGTCAGAGTCCTATTGAAGATCCTTGAAGGATTTCGTCCAGGTTGCCTAAGTATTGCACTTAGGAGGGTTGGAGTTTCCGACGAGTTAGTTTTCCGCATTCAAATCCTTGTCGCTGAGCAACGATCAAACAATTGGAAGGTTTCCGAATTAGGAACCACATCAGTCCTGACGGGGAGATTACTCACGCAGTCAATATGAGTAACTTTGGAGACAGCGGCTACCGTTCTCTTGGTTTGAACATTCCTGGCAGCAAAGATTATCGGACCGGTCAACTGATGGGTGAAATGCTAGCAAATAATGCTGACAGAGAACGGTACGCCCGTTTGGAGTTGAGTTCCCACTTCTCTAATATGCAAAGCATTTTTTACAGCGGCCTGTGCGCTGCTCGATATGCTTCTGAAGCCGTTGATTCGAAGTTGGAAGAGGCTAGGGAGGCACTTCGGCAATCATCCGTTGAAAAAACCTTAATTCAGAAAGAGAGAGATACTCTCCTAGCCTCTCGGGAGATAGACAAAAGTGTTGTAACTGAGGCGCGCAAGCGGCTGGCTGATAGTTTGCATGAAAGAGATGGCCTTTCGGCAAAGATTAGAGAAGAGTAGGGACGGATCGGGGAACTGATGAAAGACAAGTCTGCCTTGTGCGATTCCGTTACAAAGCTTTCTGAAGACAAGGCGTCCTTAATCAATACCATGGCCAAGCTTACTGAAGAGCTAAATGCGGCCCGTTCCGATCTAGAAGCTAGAACGGCAGAGCTAAATACAGCCCATTCCGATCTGACAGTCAGAACGGCAGAGTTAGAAACGGCTCGGAACAGTATTGCAGCAAAGGACGCTGAGTTGGAGAAGGTTCCACTAGAGGTAGGTTGGTGGCGAGAGAAGATGAAGAACATCATGCTGGAAAGTTTTGTTTCCTATTATGGCGAGAAGATTTTCCACCCCGACAATCTTTCCCGATATGTTGCTGCCGGAGAAAGGATTGCCGAAGCTAAAGAGTATGAACCCTTCTCTGATTCAGAAACAGATGAAGACAACGATGTTCCTGCTGGACCCAACGCCGCTTCTGGATCTGGGTCGTCGGCATGAACTTCAGCTTTATTTCTTGATCATTTGCCGATTGGCATATTTTTGTAATGAACAAATATTATTCGGAATATAATTTTGCAATTTTTAGTTATTGCGGATGCTTAATTATTTCTGTTATATATATATACTACCCCAGAAAAATTTAAAAAAGATAAAACAATTGCGAATTAAACTTATCTTTGTTTTGCAGAATCGGCTGCTTGTCGTTCTGAAGATGCCGTTTTGAGGTTAAAAAACATTTTGAGATGGCTTTTTTGATGATTCGGCACTAGGCCGTTTTGAAGATATTGTTGTTGCACACTTCACTATCTGGTTTACTAAGACACAGATAGGTTTGAATCTTTCTTTACCTGGTTTACTAAGACACAGGTACTTCTATCTGGTTTACTAAGACACAGATAGGTTTGAATCTTTCTTTACCTGGTTTACTAAGACACAGGTACTTCTATTTGGTTTACTAAGACACGGATAGGTTTGAATCTTTCTCTAGCATTCTTAAGCATTTGTTACTATCTGGTTTACTAAGACACAGATAGGCCTAAGAATGCTTTGTAGGACTTATCAGGCTCTCGCTGATCAAGCCGTTGGCATCCCTAGGCAACGCCTTAGGTAACCCTAGTAGCGATTTGAGCCAATCGGGCGGGAGCCGATTTGGTTGTTGGCATTCCCAGGCAACGCCTTAGGTAGGCCTAGTAGCGTTAATATCGCCAATTCTTTGATTTTTGTAGCGCGGTTTGGTTTAAATTGACCTACGTCCACGACTCTTTTATTTTCAATCTGCAACCATATGGTAAACACAATACGGACAAATATATATTTGCAAATAATTTTGCATCCACAATATTTTCGTTATTTAGGTGCCAAGTGAAAGCAACATATTCACTCTGGAATGATATAGCTTTAAATTGGAAATATTCCAAGAGTTGGGTATCGGAGTATCGTTCATTGTTTCAAGGTGATATGCTCCTTTGCCGATGACTCTGACTACGCGATATGGTCCTTCCCAATTCGGCGTTAGCTTTTTCTTCTCTCGGCCGGTTGCCGTTACATTACGCAGGACTAAATCTCCTGCTTTGAGTAGCCGTTCTTTGACGCGCCGATTGTGGTATTTCGCCATTTTGCGTTTGTAGTGCAATGTTTTGAGAACGGCTTCTTCTCTCATTTCTGGTAAGTATTCTACTCGAAGGCTGATTGCTCCAATTTCTACTGGAGAGACAGCTTCTACTCCATACGTCATGGCAAACGGCGTCATGCCGGTGGTGGTTTTTGTTGTCATCCGATAGGCCCACATGACAAACGGCAATTCTTCTGGCCACTTCGTTGGTTTGCCCTCAAGATTTTTCTTGATTCCCCTAAGGATTGACCTGTTGGTGACTTCTGTTTGTCCGTTCGTTTGTGGATGCGCAACGGAAGAGAACCGTTGTTCGATTGAATATTCTGCGCATTTCCTTTTGAAGTAGGCACTGGTGAATTGAGTCCCATTATCGCTTACAAGAATTCTTGGGAATCTGAATCTCATGATAACGTTGTTCATGAAAAACCTCCAAGTGTTGTCTGCCGTTATCTTTGCCACAACTTCTGCCTCAGCCCATTTTGTGAAATAATCAACAGCAACAATAACATACTGGAGCTGATTTTTGGCAATCGGGAAAGGTCCCAAGATGTCAATTCCCTATTTTGCAAACGGGCATGGACTCATCATATTTGTCAATTCGGCTGCTGGCCGTTGTGGTTCTTTTGCAAACTCTTGGCATTTATGACAAGATTTCACAAAATTATCCGAATCTCTTCTGATCGTTGGCCAATAAAAACTTGTTCGAAGAACTTGAGCAGCCATGGTATTTCCTGAGGCATGCATTCCGCATATTCCTTCGTGGATCTCCCTGAGAGTATATAAACCTTCTTCTTCCGTGATATATTTTGCTGCTGGATAAGTAAGACAACGGCGAAGAAGCACCCCGTCGTGATAAGTGCATCTAGCAGCTCTTTTGAGAACCTTTAACTTCTCATTCGCATTTTCTGGTAACTTGCCATGCTTGAGATAGTCAATTACTGGAATGCGCCAATCATTCGCCGCTTCTAATACACATAACACTTGTTGTTCTTCCATAAAAGAAGGAATGGAAATTTCTTCTATTATGACATCGGGCGGCATTACTGCTTCGGAGTTAGCTGCTAGTTTGGCGATCTCATCAACCTCAACATTTTTCTCTCTAGGAATGTGGTTGATTTCGACATGAATTCCCATATTTCTGATTTCGGTGAGCTCTTTCTGTACTTTCTTCAAGTACTGAATCATGATAGGCTCTCTAGCCTGGGAGTCGCCTTTGGCTTGATCAATGATTAATTTTGAATCTCCATAAATGACCAAACGGATATTGACCGTTTGTGCATTGCCGATCAGATTCCCTCCGATACGTAGTCCTGCCAATAGCGCTTCATATTCGGCAGCATTATTCGACAACGACCTAGAGATTTTTAAAGCGTACCTCATTTTAATCCCTTCTGGGCCAAAAATAATAACGCCTGCTCCTGTTTCATTTTGATTCTTGGCGCCATCCACGAAAATTGTCCATTGATCTCCGTTCATATCAGGAAGAGGTAAGCAAGCTTCTTCTTTGCTTTCTGGCGGCGAAATCGGCTTCTGAACAAACGTGCATTCAGCAATGAAATCGGCCAGCGCCTGGCCTTTGATAGCGGGTCTGGACTGATACTGCAGTCCATATTGCTCCAATTCGATGGCCCAAATGACCATTCGGCCAGACAATTCAGGTCTTCTAAAAATCCTTCTTAAAGGTTGGTCTGTCAGCACGACCACTGGATGAGCTTGGAAATATCTAGCCATCTTTCTAGCAGCTTGCACCAGAGCGAAAGCAATTTTTTCAATTTGAGAGTATCTCAGCTCAGCATCCTTCAAGATTCGGCTGATAAAATGAATCGGCCGATGTATGCTGTTTTCATCTCGAACCAAAACGGCACTGACTACCTCATCGGCTGCCCCCAAATAAAGGAAAAGGGTGTCTCCGTTTTCGGGTCGAGTTAGAAACAATTCAGAAGACAGATACTCTTTTAAGTCGTTAAAAGCCTTTTTCACAATCGTCCTCCCATCCGAATCGTGCCTTCTTCCGAATGACTTTGAAGAACGGGAGGCATTTCTCACCTTGCTTGGAGATGAATCGGCTCAAAGCAATTATTCTTCCTGTGAGTCGCTGAACCTCTTTCATACTTTTTGGCGAAACCATGTCTTTAATTGCCTTCAGCTTGGCGGGATTAGGCTGAATTCCTTTTTTGCTGACAACATAACCAAGGAATTTTCCAGTTTGGAATGCAAATATGCATTTTTTGGGATTTAATTTCATTCCAAATTTTCGCATTATCCCAAATACTTCTTCAAGGTCTCGCAGATGCGCCTCAAAATTTCTGCTTTTCACCAGCATATCATCGACATATACCTCCAAATTTTTTCCGATTAAAGGCTCAAAAATCTTATTGGCCGTTCTTTGAAATGTTGCTCCAGCATTCTTCAGACCAAACGGCATAGCCCGATAGCCATAGGTGGCCTTTGGCGTGATGAAAGCCGTTTTCTCCTCGTCTTCAATCGCCATCGGTATTTGATGATATCCAGAATTGGCATCAAGCGAACTCAAATATTCATATCCATCCGTTTGATCCACCAATTGCTCTATCCGCGGCAACGGATAACAATCTTTGGGGCATGCCTCATTCAGATCGGTAAAATCAATGCACATCCTCCAATCCCCGTTTGGCTTTCTCACCACAACTGGATTAGCTAACCATGGCGGATACTGAACCTCTCGGATGAAGTTAGCCTTTAACAGCTTGTCTACTTCATTCTCAATTGCATCTGCTTTTTCTTTGGAAAAAGCTCGCCGTTTCTGTTGAACCGGTTTGGCATTCGGATAAACGTTCAATCGGTGCTCTGCTGTTTCCCTCGAAATGCCCGGTATATCCGACGGGACCCAAGCGAATTCTCCTTTACACTTATTTAGTAGAAACGAAAGCTGGTCACACTCTCCTTTGCTCAGCTTCTCGCTTATTAAGAAATGCTCGGTGGGAAGATCAGCCACTGACACTTGGACCATTTTCTCCAATGGCTGAGTACGCTGCTCCTCATCATTTTCTAATGAATCGTCAGCTATGCAAACATAACGATCACAACAACCATCGACCATCGTTATGTAGCATTCGGCAGCTACCTTCTGATCTCCTCGGATTGTAACAACGCCGTCCCATGAAGGGTATTTCATTTTCAAATGCCTTTGCGATATTACTACTCCAAAAATATTTAAAAACGGACGCCCCAAAATCACATTATATGGCAGGTTTAAATCTACCACCATAAATAGCTGCTGTTCCTTTCTCCGGGAGCTGTCTTCCATAAAAAAGATTGACAAAAAGGTTATGCCTACAACAGGAATGGGAACGCCATTTACCCCAATAATCGGCCGTTGGCAAAGCTTCAAGTCTGGCTTAGATCCTTGCAAATGGTTAAAAGCGTTGGAAGAAATGAGGTTCACCGCACTTCCGTTGTCCACCAGAGTTCGCCTGACTCCGCAATTGGCAATGATGGTTGTTACCACTAATGCTTCGTTCTGAGGATATGTCACTCCGATCTCATCCTCTTCTGAAAATGTTATGGCCATTCGGTCCAGCTCCGATAGACCTGTGTTTTCCACAACGGGATCATTCCGTTTTCTCTTCTCCCCAATCGGTAAATCTTCCGATTCCAACTGCTGGGTTCCTCCTGCTATCAAATTGATCATGTGGAACTCATTGAAAGAGGTTGTCAACACCTCCTTTCTTCTGTCTCCCTGGTCACTGGTTCCGGTAGTGTTGGGATTCACGGCCGTTTCTTTCCTGTTGCCGTTAGCTCGATCCTCCATGGCCTTATTTCGAGCTTTGACCGCAAATTCACCCAAATAACCCTCTTCAATTAACTTTTCAATGGCCTTTTTCAAAGAGAAACAATCCTCCGTGTCATGTCCCTTTGCTTTATGGAAACGGCAGTAAGAATCTCTATGCGGTCTCAGAACGACGCCAGGTTTGCGTTTAGGATATTGAATCGGCAATCTCCGTTCTTCTATGATGGCAAAGATCTCCGCTACTGGCTTAGTTAGCTGCAACGTAGAGAAGTCCGCGAGACGATCCGTCTGTCAGCCTCCAGCCGTTTGCTTCTTTTCTCCCTGTTTGCGGACAACCGTTTCTTTCTTAGGAGGATCAGACTCCTCCCGTTTCTTCCGTTGGAAGTCTGCTTCTTCCATCCTTGCATATTTATCCACCTCAATCCGCAAGAGGTCCAGGGTCTTCGGTGTGCTCGCGATTAGAGCATTTTCCAACTCCCGATACCTGCAGTTCCTCCTCAAAGCCTCAGCTGCAAAGTTGGGCGCAATGTCGGGTGGAGTTGCCAACTCAGCATTAAATCTGGCAACATACACAGTTAAGGATTCCCCTGACTTTCGCACCATATCAAACAGAATTGCTGGAGACTTTTCCACAGGAATACAAGAACTAAATCGGCTTGTGAAAACTTTTGCCAATTGCTCAAAACAGTCGACAGATCCGGCTGGTAATTTCTCAAACCAGGTGTTGGCGATTCCTTTCAGAGTCATCACAAATATTTGGCACAACGCCTCATCTTTTCTAGTAAAAAACTTAACATGTTTCTTTACTAAACTCACATGAACTGTTGGATCCATCGTCCCAAGGTAGGAATCGGTTGGCAATTTGACGTGTCTGCTTACTCGATGCTTCCTAACCCGAAAGGTTAAAGGATTCTTTGGATCATCATTTTGCTCTTCACGAGCTGGTAGGGAGACAGAGCCTCTGGAAGCATTCCGATCAGCCCTCTCGCGATCTCTTTCAGATTGAGGCCGATCCACTGATCTCTCTCGACCTCTTCTTCTCTCGGATCTTCCTTCTAATGACTGCCTCTGGCTCCTTCTTGGGCTCTGCTGGACTGCCCGGTTGTTGACCTCTTCCATGTTGTCCAAGTATCCCTCCCCTCTAAGCGGATTTTCACTTTGACGGGCTGACCGAGGTTCATTCGAAGGATTTCCCCGTTGAGCTGGTTGACTGACGTGCTGGTGCACAGATTTGACTGGCTGGAATGCCAAGGACGGGGGCACTAAAGATGGTGTCACCGCTGGTTGATCATGGATCTGCTGAGGAATAACTTGTTGGTGGACAGGCGGAGGGATCCTTCCCATAAACGTTTGCATCATCATATCCATCCGTCGATGCAAGGCGGCAAACTCATGCATGACTGCTGGTGGGATGACTGCTGTTGTAGGCGGTCCAGGTTGTGGAGTGCTGGGAAATAACACTTCTGGAATTTCAGGGAAATTAAATCGGCGAGCTGCGGCGTTCATTTCCACACGGGAAGATGAAACTTGAGGAGGTGGAGTTTCATGTTGACCAGCAGCTGCTCCAATAGGTTGAGGTGATTGGAAATTTGGATCGGATGTCATTCTTGAGAATAAAAAACCCCAAAGATATAGAGAAGAAGAAGAAGAGCTTTGAAATTCAAGGTTTTCTCACTTAAAATTCCAAAAGCTCTCAATGAAAGCACCAAATGATAATCCGTGGAACGGGGTGAGGGGTTTTCTGTCAAATGGCACGCCGGAGTATGGTGGTTGAAGCCTCACGAGTGACCTGCAAAGCGCCGGAAGTGTTTTCCGGCGTAAAAGCTCCGATGCCAAAGTCAGTATCTTGATTCAGTGTAGAGAAAGTGTATGTTTACTCTGTGTGTGTCCTTAGGAGCCGAAGAACCCCCTCTCATGTACCTCCCTCTAGTCCTTATGTAGGGCTAGAGTGGTTAGATCTTCTGACATCTTTTCCCCTTTTTTCGAAAAGGTGGTCTAAGAGTAGGAATTGATAATTGTAACGTGGAGTGAATGCCTTTGGGGGAATAAAATATTCCCCTTGTCTAGTTATTAAATGATGACTTGATGGGAGCAGAAAAGGTTGCCCCCCACGCCAACTTTGACTAAATGTGTACTGACTACTGAGTATTATATAAATTATACCAGTGAGTGAAGCTTAATATCTGTGCCCAATCGATATGATGCCGTTGGGGTTGCGTCGGCTGGGTGTCGTTTGATGATACATTGAGATGGTCAATGTATACAACGGTGCCCATCCGTTTTCTCCTGCTTCAGCGGATGGATCGTCCTCGTGCCGTTTGCCATCGACGGGCTAGACCTATCCTTTGGTCACTTATTCCCTTTGACTTAGTCAAATCGGTCAAGTGCCGTTTCTATCATTGACTTGGTCAAATCGGTCACTCGTCGTTTTGACTGGTCAACGATACTTTGTGAAGGTACAAAACCCATTATGCCCTTCTGATAATTTTATGTATTATCAGTTATCATATCATTTGTCTGATATGTACTTGAGATGGTATAATTTGGCATAACCTCGACTATACCAACATTTAATTATGTCTATACAAGTAATCTACTCGCCCTCGGGGCATTCACGCATGTCGGATCTCGCTTACATGATTGACTATCTCCTCGGTCTTTCGCTTCTTGTCCAATTGCTCCTTACTGTCTACCTCAGCCTTGTAACTTCTGATATGCTCAGATTGAAACATACCACGCTCTAAAGAAGCCTGGTCATCACTATCGAATCCTCTTGATTGTATCCGAAATGAACATTGACCGCCACAATAGCATTTTGACCGTTGAATAACTCTGGCTTTGGCAGAATTCCATTATGACCCAGTGGATATCCAAGCTTTCCAAGATTATCTGAAACCATTGTCCGAAAAAGTGGTCTTTGGGGGTAACGCAATTGCTGAGACAAAGTATCAACCCTGATATTTGGATTTGTTGTTGGAAAACCAATAGCCTGCTGAGAATGTTTTTGAGCCTGGTACAGGACTCTTCTTGCGTGATCATGATTGGCAAATGGAATCATGCCACAGCTCAATCCTATAAGAAAGGATAAGTCTAGCTCACAATGTGTGTACTTCATTGGTTCCTGCTCCTTAACTTCCTTTAATAGACATTTGAACCCCCCGCGGTTTTGCAATCCTCCTCCTCTTCTGTTCCCACAAGTTCAATGATCCCCTTATCCATAAGATCCTGGAGTGTGTAGTTTCCCCCTTTAACCCCTTTAATATTGTGTAAGTTCTCCACTACTGCAAGAGGACGTCAAATACGTCCAGCATGGAATTTCTTTTTAACCCAAGAAACTGAGCCTTTCTGTTTAGGGCTCTGGAGACTAGGAAACAGATACTTGCTGATGCACTCCTCAAGGATTTCTCCAGGAGGGAAACTGGTGCTTTTTATTTGCTTGTCCACAAAATGAAGGGATTCATCCCCCCTACGGAATCCATCATACTTCTCATCAGCGTCGTGGATTGAAGCAAAAAAGTATGTTTGTAATGCTTGCATCATCCATGTTATAATCAATCAACTCTACAACTTCTTTATCAGATCTAACACCCAGGGCAAAGAACAATATCCACACAGGAACCTCTGTTGACAGGAAATAGGCAATAAGAGCTTTCTTCTCTGCTTTAATAAACTCAATGTTAGAGAGCCACACTTGTTCCTCTTAAACTCGGACCTATATGCAACTGTCCACTCTGGAGTGTTTGAAATCCAAAGTCTCTTTAAACAAATTTGCTCTTGTGCAATGAGCACCTGATATAAATGAGAGACAGAATGCCATAAATAATTTCCCACATGTAAGAAACAGTTGCATCTGTCAAGGCCACACTTGTTACATAAATGCTAAATGATTTACTTTAGTTGCAAATTGGCAACATTTGTACCAAATAAACATAAGAACTAATAAAGTTTGTGAATATATAGCAAAATAGGCATATCAAACATGTAATTTTCTTAGTACAGGAGGATACGATCAACAACATTGAAATCCTCCTTTCAAAAGAAAAAACAGCATTAATCCTTGTTCACAAGATGGTCTAATTACTTCTGGAATACAAAAGTTTGGTTTCTTAAACAAAATACTGCACCATCTGGATTTCTTTCTGCTTGTAGCCACACTTCTCATAAAATGCTTTGTTCTCATCACTGCAATCAAGAATCACCTTGTAACATCCCATCGATTGAGCATGATCCGTGAGGAATCTGATAATTTTCTTCCCAAGTTGCATCCCTCTCGCGCTCGAATCAACCACAACATCTTCAATGTGCCCAACTTTACCGCAGTTCCTTATAAACTTCTTTTCGATAAACACACTCCCAGTTGCAACAATCTTACCGGAAGGGACTTCAATCACACAAATGAGATGGTCATCACCGTAAGAGTTGATCTCTCCAAATTGTTCTTCAAAGTCCTTGTCTGATACTGAATCACAAACAGTTAGTTGCCGCAGTAGCTCTATGAAGCCTTTGTCTTTGTCTGACAATTCTAACTTTCGCACTTGAAACTTCTGTTCATCATCTGATGAACCTCCTGACATCTTTTTGACAGAGATCTCCATTCTCTGCATACGAAAACATCAATATTTCTTCCAATACTAAAGCATTTTAGTTTACTTATTATGCAATTGACAATGCCAAAGAGTCACAGACTTGATTCCTGGACACTCAACTTTTGGATTCTAGTTCCAGCAAAAAATACTACTTCAAAATACTCTTTTGGACAGCTAGAATTTTGAAACTTGATGTAATAAAGAGCAAAACACAAGCAAGAACATAAAATTACAGTACTGATTACTGAAAGGATGCTAGACATCCAAGTTTTACTCAGGCATGGTACATTTTCTTGAACAAAGCCACTGAACTTTAAAAAAAAAAAACTTCCTAAGAACAATCCTACATGAGAATTAAGAACCCAAGCTCAAGTTTGCCAAGCAGTGCTTCAGCACCATCCTTATATTTGGTTTCCAAATGTCGTAGGCAACTTCTGCACTGTATTTACACTCAATTCACAAATATCTGTACCATAGCATTCTACCATGATCTTTTGATAAGAAACACTTCATTATGGTTCATGTTATTCAAAAAAATCGTCATCACGCGAACCTTTCAGCTTGTTAACTCTCGGAATTATTGAGGAATCATGTAATTAATTTACCTAGTGATGGAAGACGTAATCATTGTTCGATATACATACAATTTCCACTAAAATGTCAAGCAACAGAGCTCAAACCAGCATTCGTTTTCATACCAAAATTTCATGATTCAGAACAAATATAGCTCACACAAGTCAACAACAACATTTTATCCAATGATCACCTCAAAAATTTTAAACGCAGCAGTAGCAAATTTATATAAGCCCAACAAAGAAAAGAAAGGGAGATTGACTTACTGTGGATTCTATGCGATGGAACGAAAGTGTTTGATAAAATGCTTGAAAGAGCCGCAAAAGGGAGTAGGCACTGATAACCGAACCGGTGTGTTCAACCGGTGTCTGGTCAATAAATAAGAAGAAAAGTAAAAATAGAACTCACCACCCAACCAATAGCGATAGCGCACGTAACATTGGCCGTGTGCGTGCGGTCTTAATTTAGCGACGGTGGTTGTTTGGCAAACACGAGCCTCGGCCTTTCTCCATCATTCTATGGAGCTGCGTTTCTGGCAAGAAAAGGAGAAGAACCCAGAAAAAACTAACCAACTATCCTTCCATAGCTAATCATGTTTTCATAATTGAACGCGAAACGAACCCATTAAAGAAAAATCCATGTCTAGATCATCCTTGATTCAACGGATAGCACCTTTCTTCGCTGCTCAGATTCGGCGGAACCGCAGGTTGCTCAGCTCCTCTTCTGCTCTTCGCGAAGCTGCTGCTTCTTCTCCTTCACCTTCTCTCGAGGATTCCATCCAATTGACAGATAATTGTGTCCGGGTAATTTATCTATACATAAGATGGCGGCTTTATGATTGGTTTCACTGTTATGCTCTGCCCCTTTGATTGGTATCATTTTGGTTTAGGTTATTCAAAGTTTGGTCGAGGTTTTATATTGGGAATTGAAAGATTATGACTTTTGGCTTTGTTGAGCTATTTTAAACTTATTAATAATCGATTTCTATGGAGAATTTTGGTTAATAATTCCTCGTGGGATATTGAAGATGTCAATTTTTGTTTAATGTATGTATGATCCTGTTGTGTGAGCTTGTGCCTTCGTTTTTAGAGTTGACTGGTCCATGAGTATTTCCTTCATGGTGTCTGTCGGAATTATGTTATATTTATTATTTTGTTCATTTTAGCTTTTCTATTGAACTTGTGAATCTTTTGCAGAGAATGAAAGAATTACATGCCACTGAAAATTCTGCTGAGGGGAAATTTCTTCGGTTGGGTGTGGAAACTGGGGGGTGTTCTGGCTTCCAGTATGTTTTTGATTTGGACAATAAACTCAACCCAGATGACAGGTTCTTCTTTTTATGCCCTTTACTTTTGTATATATTGGTGCTTCTTTACTTTTGTATATATTGGTGCTTTCTGGTTTTGTTTCAAAGTAGGGAGGGCACCAAATGCATAACTTTTGTAGGTAACTTATGTTTTTTATCTTTGGTTTTCAATTTTCCCAGAGTTTTTGAGAGAGAAGAAGTCAAATTGGTGGTTGATAATATTTCATACGATTTTGTGAAAGGGGCTACAGTTGACTACGTTGAAGAGTTGATTCGTGCTGCTTTTTTGGTAAGTCGCCTCATCTAATCTGCTGTTCGTGAATTGTTGTGTATATTGCCTCATTTAATCTGCTGTTAGTGAATTGTTGTGTATATTGCACATATGTATACCTGGAAATTCTCATCCAACTTTTCTAGCTGTTGTGTGCACATTGCGTCAAAATAAAATGCACTGTTGTGTTTTTCTTTTTTCTAGAAAGAAATGATCCAGTTAATTGTGTGGCATTCGTTGTTATCTGCCAAGGCAAGTAGTTCGTTACATTTGATGCGTTGATTGGTTAATCTTGGCGTAGAGTCTTAAAGGATCAATGGATTATCCTCTTCCTTGCTTATAAGGGACCCGACAACATCAACCGGCTAGAGAGTCGGTGTATATATGATGGTATAAGATTTCTGTCCCAGTAAATGATTACACCTCGACAGGCCTGCTAGCCATAGACTTTATCCTCTTCATCTGACCAAGCAGTGTCTATGCTTGGCTCTAGACCAGTAGTGTTTAGCTAATAGACAAGTAATCAATACCTTCCGCAGAAGAAATGGTCGGTGACCCCCAGATAGTTGTGCAATCAATATCTATTATTGCTTGTGTGTGCATCGTTGTCTGCTATCTCCTTTATTGTCTACGCATGAGTAGTGATAAAAGAATATAGATCTATTATGGTTGCATGAGGGAGGAGAAGTGTAACACTTATTGGGAGCAACAGCATTGTAGCAAAGTCCGGAGAGTATTTGTAAGGTGTTTTCCTGATTTAAGAAACAGAGTTGGTCAGACCTAAACGCTCTAAATGGCCATGTGGCTCGTTATTTTGATACATGATACCATTTCTCTCCTTTTACTATCACCATACATCATAGTCAATAGATTTTTCTGCTGGAAATATAAATGTTGTCTGTATTAAGTGGTATCAAGACCTATACTTCTACTTTCTACACTTCACCACTCTTATTTACATTTTTCTTGTGAGGATAAAGGCTGTATACCATGAATTTTTGAATTCTTACTTTCTACATATCATTCAGCACGATTCCATCATCCTAAATGGTGGAAATAAGATTGTTATGTAGAAGATAGTCGGGAATGGTGCAAACTTTTTTATAACCATTAGAATGATGACATGGGGTTGAAACTAGAAATTCTTAACTTGTTTTCAGCACATGTTCTTAAGAGTTAGAAGGCAAAAGGTAGTGGGTGTCATCCGGTGCTTAGTTTGGATGTATATGCATGACTTTTGCTTCCAGTTTACTCCTCGTCAAGATGAACTAGTGCATTGATCTGCAATGTTGTCATTATACCAAAGTCTGATTAAGTTTAATTCAAAAAAAAATCTGATTAAGTTTGTTCTTTTCTTCTTCTTTTTCTTTCCAACTCTTTTGGTTTTCTTATGAATTAACTTATGGTTTCTTTTCTAGGTAACTACAAACCCAAGTGCAGTTGGTGGGTGCAGTTGTAAAAGTTCTTTCATGGTGAAATAATATTATTGCAAGCAAGATACATCTCCAAAGTCATCAGTTGATTTAATGTTCGTTTTGTCTATTTTTGATAGAGATGTCATCCGAATCTAATTATGCGCGGCCTATTCCTTGTACGAGTAATATACTGGTGTATCATGAGGGTCACTGAGAGGTTACCTGATCATTTCTGGATGTTATTCTGTACATACATTCATCGGTTAGTAGATGTAACAGTGATTTCTTTTTGTTACTAATACATTCTTGTTCCCTTTCTTTCTGCTCAAACCTATAAACATACACTTTCTGGTGTTGGAAATGATATCGTTGTAGAGACGAATTGTAATAAGCATGAATATATAGAATGATCTATTCAGCATTGATGTTTGGTGTACTATTGTGGCTACTCATTGGTCATAAGTTGTGGTATGGTTTAGCTTTTTTTTCTTGCATGTTCACATCGGCAAAGTAGGACATCAACAAAAGAAGAGTACTTGACTAAGCGTCTCTTGGTGTTCTATAGCAGCATAGGAAATATAGTTAGGTCTTGAGCCGAGGCGGATGGAGTTGGACTAAGTTTGTACGCACCAAGTTTGCACCTATTAAGGCATAGAATACTTCAAGAAGGTATTCTCTATTAAAAAGACAAGTAGTTACTCCATTATTTAAGAAGTGACAGTGGTAAATCACTCACTAAAATTACATTTTGGTATTTATTGTTCAAAATTATACAAATAATCAACCCTCTTCCAACAATTAGACAAATTCTACCGTAGAGGCAAAATGGAGTCGATTACCGAGTGAGCTACAATACATATATAGATTTAAGGGGGAAAAATGATATTGTCTTTTTTTTTTTTTTTTTTTTCTTACATGGTCCAGTTATCGTAGAGAAATCAGTTAAAACTGTTAGATAGTTACTTACCTTATGATTATGCACATTAATGGACCCAAAAGCCCACAAATATTTTCTAGCATAAGCCCAAAATGGGAGGGTTCAAGCAAAAACCGGTTATTTCTTAAACGGTAAACAAAAACCGGTTTCAACCCAAAAACCCTCAACTTCTTAGTTCTTACCCAGAAAGGAAAAAAACTTTGAAAATCCCAGCCGCGTTACCGGTCACGGCAGATTGGCGAAGCGAAATTCTCAAGAAAAAGAGGTCAGTTGATGTAATTTCTGTTTCAATCTGAACCCGATGTTTAATCCTCTGTGTAGAAGAACTTATTTTCTCCGCTCTAAGTGTTGGTATAGTCATACTTATAGTGTCTCTGCAACTTTGCCAAATGATAAGCTTCAGTTTCTTGAAAAATGCCCGTCCTTGTTTCTTGCAAACAAGTTCAGCTCAAGCTCTGAAAATGAGGAGGAGGAGGAGTCTTTTACAGTGTCTTATCTGAAAAGTACCTGTGGGTTTTCTTTAGTATCTGCATTGAGAACTTCTAATTATCTCCGGCTCGATGGCCCAGAAAAACCTGATTCAATCATAAATTTGTTGAAATCTTATGGCTTGTCACATGCCCAAGTCTCAAGAATCATCCAAATAAACCCTGTTGTTCTGACCTGCAGTCTCGAGAAAAACCTTGTGCCCACTCTCCAATTCTTCCACTCTAGAGGTGCGTCGGGGTTAGATCTTGAGATGATGTTTCGACGTAATCCTCACATATTGACCAGAAGAATGGAAAACCATGTAATCCCTACTTATAATTACATTAGAGATTTGGTTCAATCTGATCAGAAGGCGATTTCGGCTCTTAAACGAGGTGCTAAGATATTCAATTATGATCTTGAAGCTTCATTGGCTCAAAATGTTAATTTGTTGCTAGATCTTGGGATGCCCAAATCGAGTGTCGTTTCGGCATTCATTAAACGCCCTCAAGCATTTGTTGGAAGGCCAGAGAGGTTTAAAATGCTCGTTGAGGAAGCGAAAGAAATGGGTATTGATCCAAAGTCAAGCACTTTTGCCACAGCGGTTACGATTCTGAATGCGATGAAGAAATCAACATGGGTAAGTAAAATTGATGAATATGAGAGGTGGGGCTGTACAAAGGAAGAGGTTATTGCAGGGTTTAAGAAGTTTCCTGAGCTGATGAAAAGCTCGACGGTAAAGATTGCAAAAGTCATGGATTTCTTTGTCAACAAGCTGGGTAAGGAGCCTTCTGGTATAATAAGGCACCCGGTAGTTCTTACAATGAGCTTAGAAAAGAGAGTTATCCCCAGGCTTTTGGTCTTTCACTCTGTTTTAGAGAAAGGTTTGATAAAGAAGGATCTCAGCCTCGCTAGTATCGTAGGGGTTTCCGAGGAGCGTTTCCTGAAAAAGTATGTGCATTGCTTTGCTGAAGGCCCACAGTTGCTGAAGCTTTATGAAGAGACGTGCAATCTTACTACTAAACCAGTGGTTCTGTGAGCTGAAGAGATTGTGATGCTGCACTTGTAAGATGATTTATCTATTCTGCATCTGAGGTAGTTTATGATGAGAAGTGCAATGATGACGTAGATTCTTAGACTCGATAACTCTTTGCTGTGTCATTACCCCATAAATATGCTTACTTATGCTTTAAAAATTGTGGTTTTGGACTCCTTGATTCTTATGTTGTTTGATTGGATGTGATTTATACACCATTGATAGGAGGGTTCCATGGATTAGATATTGGATATCAAACAAATGCTATGTCCCATTTTCCCCCAAGGATGCAACTGAGTATGTTTTGAATTTTGATTCCTGTTTTTGTGGAGACTGGATGTTTGAGAAGGTTTCCTGTTTCATTTTTCATTTTGTATGACATTGCAAGCATACCTGTAGGATTAGGTCTTTAGTACTGCATTTATTTGTAACTTTCATGGAAGACATGAGGTTTAGAAGGTCTTAATGTTGGGGCTCATCTGGCGTTCTTATGGTTAGAAATTTCCTGATTATCTGATGTTTTAGCCCGGTCACGCCACCTCAGTATAAAAACGCAAGGATGAAATGGTTCTAAATGCAGCATTCTGCAACATTTATTTTCCACTTCATTCAGGCCAGTGTTCTTTTGTGGTATTTCGTTTCATTTTGTCGAGTGGTTTGATTAACTTAGAAATTGTGTTCTACAGAAACATGCCTTTTCAGTAGCATAGATAATATTGACAGCAGCAGAGATTTTGCAAAGTGAATTAGAATAATGCATTTTTTTTAAAATCTCATATCTCATGGATTTCTAATACCTCCAGTCGGAGATCACACGCACCCTCCATCGAGGTGGATACGAAAACAGAAAAATAACAAAGTGGAGAAAAAGATGTTGAACTTTGCAGTGAGCTTGTCAAGCCACAAAATATAAACTAGAAAAAAATGGGGTATATCTCAAAGGGGGGAAAACAAGCATATGCTGAACCAAACAATGTTTTGCGGGCAAATCATTGCAGTAATACAAGGTTTATACTCATTGAATAATAATCCAGATGATAACAAAACCATGGTTGAGAAATATGTCTGGCGCAACCACACAAATTACACTTATTGCAGTGATAAAAACTGCTATCCGTTCAAAATGGCTGGAAAAAAGGGTTCAGGAACTCATTCGGACGGTCTTTGCCCCAAAACTGGGATGTCTTCATAGCGTTTCTGTATCAAACCAGAAAAATCAAATTTCAAGTCAGTGGACAGTGGCAATAGCAGTTACAAGCTGCAACATCTTTACAACCAACATTGCTCTCCCAAATACTCGAGTCAATATGACAGGGTATATGGGATGCAAAACAGTGCATGTTGGAGTCATTTGTTAAGAAGCACACATAATATAGTCTGGATACAATGAGATGGGGATATATCAACTAATGTAAGAAGTAGAGTCCCAGATTTCGTGACTCAGCATAAAAAAGGGGCAATAATGATACGAATTCACAGGGCAGAAGACTATGGGCAATAATTGGTCAGAATTTAAATATGAAAAGTGCACAAACACACACGAGCATAGTTCTAGTGGGAAAAGCTATGGATTGACAAGAAGGATAAAGAAAAGACTCTTGAAAGATAGTGCATCAAGCAGGAAAAAGAAGCACTACATTTGTAGAAACCCTAACACTCAACCGCAATGAAAATATAAAGATCAATAAGCTAAACACTATATAGGTCTCAAGTAGAACATCAAAGAGAGCCAAAATACACTGTAGGAGTGGAACACTCAGGGCAATGACCAGTTCATCTTATTGCCAACTACCATTAAAACACTTCAATTTCATAGACATATGAAACATGAAGATATAAGCCATTCATCCTTTTCATTACACGGATAAAGCAATTGGCACATTGTACACGAAACCACACGAACTAATAGCACGAATTGGTTACAGTTATGCCATATTTCGTACCCCAACATTGTTGTATTCCCACAGCTTGTGCACTCCATAATCCACAGCCTGCATGAAATAACAAAGCTACATGAAATATTCGTCTCAACAGAACCACCACCAAATGCACCCACTAAAGTGAAAATTAATCAAATACAGGGATCCGAGCTACTGTAAATAATGGGCTCTGAAAATTCAGCAAGTGAATACAACTAATCGTTTATAAATCAAAGACGAGGAGACTCAATAAATGAATCATTCAATCAACTTTAAGGAGAACTAAATGAGAGATTGGGATAGGAGATTTGGGGAATCTCACCCGTTCACCAGCGAAAGCGCCGAGGATGACGAAGGTGACATAGACGGAGTTGCGGCGCATGATCGTCTTGTATATGCCTTCGAAGAGGCCTCCTCGGCTTCTTCTGCGTGCGTACTCCATGGCGACTGGATTCGGACTGAAGATTGTAGATCTGTTTGATTTTAGGGTTGGCAGAAAATTACTGGCAAATGAATTAGGGAAATGGTATTGCGAATCGGGACGACGATGATTATGTGTTCTTTTGTAATTTTAAAAGTAAAAGGTTGAGTCAAAGATGTACTCAGATAAACCCGGTTTGTTTGGCCCATGGGCTGAATGAAATTGGCCCATAGAGACATACGTCATTGTTTTTTTTTCGGGGATTATTAATAGGAGAAAATTGTTTACATTCTAATTTAAGTGACATCATATTAGACAATTTTTGACACCATAAATAAATAATGAATAAGATATCTCACATCAATTAGCTTAAATTTTATAATTTATAATTTATAAAAAGAGAAAATAAATAAAATAACTTTAAGAAAGAAAAAAATAAAAGGCGGTAAAACCGTAAAACCGTAAAAGTCGTACACTCCAGTGACTCCACCACCAAAAATATTCAGGCCCGTGGCGGCGCGCGCGTCCAGTTCTATGTCCTAATTCGTTTATCACAACTCACACTAGCAATCAACTCCTTCCTCCTCGCTTCTGGCAAATTGAATTGGCGAAGATAGCTAGTCCCTAATCTTCAATCCGGTCACCACATGGATATATACGACGGAAACTTCCAGCTCAAAGAGCTTCAGACTCTTGAAGGTCATGGCGATAGGGTTTGGAGCCTCGCCTGGAATCCATCCGCCGACGCCGCCCCCGTCTTCGCCTCTTGCAGTGGCGATAAGACCGTCCGAATCTGGGAACAGAACCCCTCCACTGGCACTTTCCACTGCAAGGTCCTTTTTCCTTCCCCATGCTTCAGTCTTTCTTTTTTTGGTTAATTTGTTGGGCTCGCTTGATTAAGTTTACTTGGTATTGGAATTGATGATGGTGCAATGTGATAACTATTGTGCAGGCAGTTCTGGAAGAAACACACACTAGAACTGTGCGGTCATGCTCCTGGTCGCCTGATGGTAAATTACTGGCTACTGCTAGCTTTGATGCTACTACTGCAATTTGGGAAAATGTTGGGGGTGATTTCGAATGTGTTGCTACTTTGGAGGTATTAGTATTATTCCTCTTGCCATCTTGAATAATAAGCACGAAACATCAATGTTGATTGTTCTTGCACTTGCTTCATATATTCACTAGAAGTGGTCACATATGCCCAATTTTCTTACGTGGGATTGCTATTCATGTCTTGTTTTCTCGTTTCCTCTTTTGCAAAATAGGGTCACGAGAATGAAGTCAAAAGTGTTGCTTGGAATGCATCTGGGACCCTGCTCGCAACATGTAGTCGAGATAAAACTGTTTGGATATGGGAAGTGATGCCAGGGAATGAATACGAGTGTGCTTCGGTGTTGCAAGGACATACACAAGATGTTAAGATGGTTAAATGGCATCCAACCTTGGATGTTTTGTTTTCTTGTAGCTATGATAACTCTATTAAGGTATTATATGGGCTAAATTTTCTCATCCTATGAATTGGTTTTCTTTGTCGTGTGCTTGATTGTTGCTCTTTCTATATATGCCATCAGTATGAGATTAGGTTTTGAATCTTGGTTTTGAAATTTTATTATTTTGCAGGTTTGGGCTGAAGATGGTACTGGTGATTGGGAGTGTGTTCAAACACTAGGTGAAGCTAACAAGTACTGTCTTGGCTTTCTCATCTCTCTCCCCCCTCTGCTTTGATATATTTGTTTACGTAAACTCTCAGACTATTACTGCATTAAGCCATAAATCAGCCTAACCCGACCATGTTTTCTTTTTCTTTTTCTTTTTCTTCAGTGGTCACTCTTCTACTGTCTGGGCACTTTCTTTTAACGCTGAAGGAGACAAAATGGTTTCCTGCAGGTATGTAATTTTTTTTCCCATCTTGGATCTCACACTGACATGACTGTGATCTTAGATGGCACTGGCAAGGAATTGTTTTACACATAAAATTTGAATTGCTCTAGCAAGAGTAACAATATGAAATTGGATTGATTTGGCAGCGATGATCTTACTCTAAAGATATGGGGAACTGACATCAGAAGGATGGAATCTGGTGATGACGCTGCACCATGGTGAGCATATTGGGTATTCTATGCAAGACAGTATTTATAATGCTACTTGAAATATGTCATTAGCGACTGAAGATAGATTTAAGAAAAATGTTTTATGGTTAGCAATTTATCTTGAGCAGAGATAAAAAAAACTGTGGAAAGCATTTTAGTTCCAAGCAGTAGGCTGAATGCCTGTCATGAATCAGTAATATTGCAAACATTCTTCAAAACTATTGTTCAATTCTTGCATTTATGAATATTCAGGCATTAAATATTTTGATCTGATGCTTTTGTGAGCCAATTTTCTCCTATGCTTTAAACCAATGATGACAAAGATTTTAAAAGAGTGAAATAAACACCACACACTGTGGCTGTGTAGCATATTTCTCAAATGGGTTGATCCTTTGTTCATGTAATGTTTTGTTTGATATACTGGTGAACTTTTATGGCTTACTTCAGACACATGGCACTGGTTGATGTCGTGATTGTTTTCTCCAGGAATCATCTCTGCACCCTCTCAGGCTATCATGATCGGACGATCTTTTCAGTTCACTGGTCAAGGTAGTCACACTCCACTTAGTTTAGATAATCACGTCTCGTTAATGAACTCCATTTTGATGTTAAATTTCAAGTCACTAGTTCACTCCTACCATCTCTTGTGTTTAAGTGTTGAATGGTAATAAGACTTGTTGATATTATGTCATTGGTCCCTAAAGAAATCGAATAATTTAGTGATTGGATGCTTTTCTATGATGGTATGATGAAATGCACATGTACTTCTACACTCACTCTTCATTGTTACAGGGAAGGTATTATAGTTAGTGGAGCAGCTGATGATGCTATTCGATTTTTCGTGGAGAGCAAAGATGGTTTGGTATTAATCCTCTTTTCCCCCCCTTTTGTTCTGTATTTAATGATGATAGTTTTCATGGTGTTCACTACATTTTATCCTTTTTATTTGTATACCAGCAACCCTTTGTTGATCTGGAGCATTCAAAATTAGATGCACAAGTGTGTTTATAGACAGAGACTATATTAATGCACATTATACGTAGGACATATCTACTCATGATTTACTCTGTTATAGGTTGATAGTCCTTCATACAAATTGCTGTGCAAGAGGGAAAAGGCCCATGAGATGGACATTAATTCAGTGCAGTGGAGCCCTGTGGTAAGATTTCTGTCAGCAATTAATGAGGAAGTGTATACCTACTTTTGTGTGGTGGAGATGCATTAGCACTAATAAATGGATTTATCAAACGCGTTAGGTTACTTGTTGCTTTTATTCATGAGTAAGGTTTCTATTTGCAGTATCTTGCTGTGGCTTGAGAATACTTCCAACCTATTGACTTGCCATAGCCTGAGCATGGCTGATATGTTGCCACACTTACTATTACCTAAAGGACAGAAAAAATTTATTTGAGAAACTTCTGCTTTCCTAAATGGAATGCTTTTGGAAATGCTCTAGTGTTACCTGTAAACAGCAATAATGAATGACCTGGAGTCACATCATTCCTTTTTACAAATTGATGGGTTCTCTACTTTAGTATTTTTCAAAATAGAACTGGATGGTAATTAAATCAGATACTGAATGTGAAGGGAGGGCATGCGGAAATACCATTTTTCTTAGATTTAGGTTGCAGCATACATGAATTGATACAACACCTTGAATATGTTGTGTTTATCATTGTTGTTGTTGTTGCTGTTCTTCTTCTTCTTCTTCTTATCGTTCGTAGTCGTTCATAGAAGCACTTAGATTGGTAAAATAATAGGGTGATGTTATTGTTGAACCTTGCCAGGAAAACCGGTTACTTGCTTCTGCCAGCGATGATGGAACTATAAAGCTGTGGGAGCTGATACCTCTAGCCTGATGCATCTCCTTGATTACCAGCTTTCTTTTTCACTAAAGTTTTATGATGTGTATTATTCATTGTAACCGTTCTACCTAGGTGGTGATTTTTTTTTTTGTTTCATTCATAAGTTATTGGCATGCTAGTGTAATTATCAAGCAGAAGAGGGTACACAGTTTTGTCTTGAATTAGGTGTTGTATCCCACTGTAACTTACAAGCCAAGCCGCAGGATTTGCCTCCAAAGAGGGTATTATTGCTCATATATTGTTGAAAACGCGTAGCAACAGCAGTAATGATATATAAATCGCCTCTGTTGTTGGCATTATTTGGATAGGAAGATTTGCTCAATTCTCTTGAATTGAATTGGGAATATGGTGCCAAAATATGACATTATTAGAGCTTGGCAATTCAAGTTGGACGGGAGAAGAGATTTGTTTTTTTTTTATATTATTATTGTTTTACTTTTTAGGTCTAACCATGACAATGCAAGTACCAACAACCAAGTAGCAAGAAAGGACAACTTTACTCGGAACTTTGGCTTCTCTTTCCTGGTGAATTCCAAGCTAGTTTCGGTGAGGAAAAGATATCGGTGGCTGCACTTCGCAGTTGCCTTGTATGACTTGGTCAATGGAAATAGAAAAACTCTCTCCAGCAATTACAGGAACCATCTCTCCATGGAATCCAAATTGCCCAGCCTCATTGCGGTGTGAGTGGACACAATGAAATGAAGTGAACATCCTTAGCTAGTTATGAACTTGAATCATAAATTATTTCTTAGCATAGTTTTTTTTTTCCTGATGTCTCTAATAATCTCATTTGATCTAGGCTGCCCAACATAGTATTTAATTAAATGGTTGGAACCTTTTTCTAATTATATTTGTATCATGAAATGGAGATCACATGTTGCCAAAAAGCAAATTCTTGCACTAAAACATTCCATTCAAAGCCTCTAATCATGCACGAAATCAAAACAATGCCAATTAATCACAACAAACAATCTCTAATCCAAAAAGTATGAAAAATACCATAAATAGTGTCTAGAAATATTTGCATATCTCATAATCATTATTAACAAAACAATAATATTATACCACTTAAAAAAAAAGTGTTCTTGAACGAATAAAGAACAATTAATACTCTTATTATGATTAGCACCTGTTTTCTATGCTTAAACTGCCAGAATTTGCTCTCCTCCCTTCTTGTACCAAAGCTGCACGAGCAGACAAGATCCCATTATGCAGAGAAGCATCAAACTGCGCGGTGCAATCAATCCACTCCGTCAAGAAATCTTCTTGACCCCATATATCTGGAATCCAAACTCTACCCGCAACCTCAACCCTATGCCTCTTCAATCTCTGACGCCCACAATCTTGATCTTCAGCAACTTCAATCCTGCAGGCAGTAGTAGTACTAACATCCCCTACCGCCACGCGGGCATGTACTGTTGTTTCTTCATCATTACAAAGCTCCTCGGTGGTAGTTGAAGGTGGTGAGCACTTTGAGGTTTCATTTCCATGCTCCGCTGCTTTCAATGAAGAACTCTTCATATTTTCTTGATCACTTATAAGATTGGTTCCTTGATGATCATGAGCTTCATTGGAATGTGCTGTAGGTGGTGATGATGATGAGGTTTGATGCAATGATTCCATGGTGGTGGTCATGGGGTGGGTTTCTTTAAGGAATGAAACAGGAGAAAGAAGAATATGTATATGCTCTTTCTTCTTTCCCTAATGGGGTTGAGAGGATGGTTTCTTGTCTTGGAAATTTTGGTGTTGGTGTTGCTCTAGCTACAGCAATAACAGCTATAACAGCATATCACACATTTCTTTTCTGCAGAAAGACTTACATGTAATAAGAAGGGGCTTGAGAATAAAGCTAAGACAATGAGTGGGGAGTTACACTACACGTCAAGAGTTTCTTTTGTATGGTATGTGACAAGTGTACGTGTCATTCTTGGGATTGGATTCCATCTTGTGTGGTTAGGTTCAAACTTTTTACTAATACTACTAGTACTGTATACATTAAACACAAGTGGGAGAGAAAACCCAAAAATTGTGCTCCTCGTAAATGACCAACTTCAAATAGAATAATGTTAGAGTTACTGAAATTTTAATATTAGCATAAATAATGTTTATTCTTTCTTTATTAATTTACATAAATAATTATTATTATTTCTAATTGAATGTTGGTTTTTCGCATTCATACGTACGGTTTTCCATGCCAGGCCACCTTTCTGCATTCGTCTTATCAAACCATTGAATTCACTTTGTAGGGATTCTAACCTCATTCCATTAAAACCTCGTAGTAATTTGATTTCGACATAAAACGGTATACATGTATGTATATAAGTTTTGATTAGCTGAGTTTGATTTGAATTGTAAGAAAATAAAAAAAGAGATCTTTGAATTCAGGTTGTGGGATTCCAATTTGCAATACTATTAAATGAGATGGAGACTTGGAAGAGATGGATGGTGGTGGAAGGAAGATGACGAGTGCAACTGGGTTTAATTAGATATTTTTCTTTCACATGTGTGCGCCTCTTTAACCACCACTCTTTAATTCGTTCTCTTCTCTTATTTTACTTATTTGTTTGCAACTTATAACTACGAGCAGTCTAGTTTTCAAAAAAATGTCGTTTAAGATTTAGATTTTATTCCAAAATGTTTATCATTGTAGTTTATCTAAACAAAAAGTGGTATGTTTTTATTTATTTTTTCAATAAAATATAGTTTATTTCTTTTAATAATCATTTCCTTAACCTGTATATTTTTTTCTAAAATGATATTCTCTGCGGAGCAGAAATACAGTATTTTTTTTCTTTCACACTACCGAGTATCTCTTTCTGATTAAAGATAGAAGTAGATGAATTTAAAAAACAAAAAAAGAAAAGAAATTGAATTGAATTTAAACTGACAAATTGATTTTAATTTCCTTAAATATATACATATAGCCACAAACAGCAAATCCTACTCTTTGTATGTTACAAATTGTTTAAGTTAAAACCAGAATTGGATTCCTGTGGCCCAATCAAGCCCATCTATTCAATCTACCAGTCGACGAGTTATTCTCTCATGGGTCTGTTGGGCCCTGTTGATTTGAGTCATGGACCCTGTTTTTCCAGTAATGCTGATTGTGAGTGCTCTCATCAAGATATTAGTATAGAATTGAGATGATTATTCAACTCGATTAGGGAAGGTAGGGTGTGTGTTTGATGGTGAAGTGTGTCCCCTTTTCCGATCTATTTACTCGATGAGGTAGATTTTTTCCGGACAAATCACAATTTCAATCATATAACGTTTTCTAAATAAGGTAGATTTTTTTCTCTTAAAAGAATCATAGAATCCTACGATAAATGTAAATGTGTCAAATGAGTCAATTTTTTTTAGGCAAAACACAGTAAGAAAAAGGTTGTACTAAGACAATCCAAGTCTCTTTTTCTTGGAATAATCATAATAATAGAAGTCGGTGGTGGTAGTTTGTCGTTAAAGATGTATAAGCGACATGATTAAACAGGGCAGGCAGAACAATTTGTAAACTTGACTAGACAACTGCGAATGACTCGAGGAACGAAAGAAACCACAGAATACAATGCCAATGGAGAGCCACTCGTGTATTTGATTTGAGCCGTTTGTATCGAGAGCTATAAAGCACAAATACTTTAAATTCATCTCTATATTATTGACTACTACTCCATTAAGCAAGCTCTCCATATAATATTATAAGTTCAATATTAATTAGATATGGTTTCGACATAGTGGGGACATACCGTTAAGTATCTCTTCAATGCTTTGAGAACATTGGATACATCCTACATGGTCGCCGCCGCGGTTGGTTGAGATCTAAAAAAATGTATAATATTTATAAATTGTTATAGATCTTTTAACTAATGAAAGATGAACACTTTTCTAAATCTTAAGAGAATACAACGAAAGGTTTGAAAAAAATATTGCACTAAAGTTTTTGAGGTATAGGCAATAATGAACCTTAGTCTTTAACATTTGCGCCCCTAAATTTTAGTCCATAATTTATTAAAACATATGTAATTTTAATCCCATAGTTGGAATTTTCGTTCCAAACACTAACGGTGTATTAAAAGATAATTTAAAACTATTTAAAAATATAAAACACCAAAAAATTATAAAAAACCATAAAAGTATAAAATAAATTCAAACAAATATAGAAAATAACAGAAAAATGGAGAGATTTATTTTTTTATAATATTTTTTAATGATTAAAAAATTATAAAAAGTAGGAGAACTATGAAGAATTATAAAAAAATATAACTTTAAAGTTATAAATAATTTCAAAAATTCATGAAGAATTAAAAATCTAGAGAATTTTCTTGAAATTATTTATTTATTTTTATGATTTTTTCATATTTTTGAATTATTTTATAATTTTTACTTTCTCCTATTTTTAAAAAATTTAATTTCTCCTGTTTTTCTTAATTTTTTAATTATTAAAAAAGCTATCTCCATTTTCCTGATTTTTTTTAAAATTTTTATATAATATTTAATTTTTTTATAATGTAATGTAAAAAAAACAGTTTTAATGCACCGTTAGGGGTTTAGGTGGAAATTCATACGCCAGAGATTAAAATTCCATAACTTTCCGAGACTAAAGTGTGAGATTAACTATCTTAAAGATATTTTTTTCTCCACGATAAAAGGGTTCAAGGAATGAACATGGAACCCGTATGGGGATAAAAATAAGGTTTCAATTACCTAAAATACCCCCATCGACTCTATGATTGAATCAATTTTGGATAAATTCAAATATTCGAATAACAATAAATCCAATGAAATTTATATAAATCATAATGAGATTTTGAATTTGAGGTTGGATAATACAGTTGTCGAATAATGTATCCTACACAATTTTCACGAACTAAATAATGAGTTTGAAGCCCAAGAAAACTACAGGGCCCAAAAAAAACAAAAAATTTCGTTTCTATTTTTCTAAGAAAAAAGGGAACTTCAAAGAAATACCCCTCCCATTTTCTTGGAAATGGAAGTGTGTGAGCAGAAACATGGTCCAAAGTGGAATTGGTCTGAAAAATAATCATGAGATCAGTAAATAAACAGCTGATCAATTGATGGCGCCAACACATGGGTTGGCAGCTACATATTCTATACAAGCCTCAGGATTTTGACCTGAGAAGAATTATTGAAGCATTTTCAGTAAACAAAACCGACATAGCAACTTCCATTCTGGTTAGGGATATGCAGCACAAAAACCATAATCCTATAATCTAAACAAGCACACTCTAAGATCTTGAAGCCGGTAGCCACGAGGGGAGCACCATGTCGGAACTAATACCTACAGAGACTTTAGGTTCTCGACAAGGGACATGTCTTTATGATACCATAAAATGGGCCAACTTGTGGAAATGTAATTTAAGCTCTGGGGTAGCGGGACCGCCCTTTTTTCTTGAGGAACTCAGGAATCTCAACAGAACCACCTTCAGTAAAGGAGGAAGGACGCCGGTTGATTCCAAAGGTTACATCTCCTGGTGCGACCTGACTTGCCTGCAAGTTAAAGATACTGAGCATAATATTGTAATTGTCTGGTGCATCACGCAGAGAGAGAGAAAGGCAGTACCTGAAGTGTCCGGCCATCATTTTCTTCTTGACGCTTGAACCCAGTTGCGATTAGGGTAATACTGACCTGGAACAGGTACAAATATAACTCTTAGAGTCCTGTATGCTAAATTCCATCCATTCAAACACTTCAAGTATAGGTAAAATATGTCCAGCGATCTAAAAGGTCTTTTACTAACATGTTGTGGTTGATGCATACCGGTATACATTTCTATTTTCTCTAGCAAATTCAAGCTAACAACCAAAAGAAAACAGATGTGTGCTATCACGATGCAGACATGCAATCTTATCTATCATCTGAAATTAAAAAAAGGCGTTCAAGTCTGTAATCCATGGTGAATTTGCGGAGTCAACACACCATTCCTGCAAGCCTTTAACATATAAGTAAAGCTAAGGGTTCAAAGCATAACGATGGTAGATTAAAAAGAACTCTCCTCTAAACTGAGCTTCATCTACCAACTGTATTCTAAGTTGTGTTCACTGACTGCCTATAAATCAGCCAGGCAACAGTTGTCTTTTACTGCAAACACACTACGTTTAGTTGTGATGTTTGGGGCCCACAGACTATATGGGAGTGATCTAAGACTAAAGTTAACATCCATCTGATTAAAGTAGGAAATGACTTACTTGACCACTGATTGTTGGATCTATCACTGCTCCAAATATTAAATTGGCTGTCGGATCTACAAGGTCATATATAACCTCTGCTGCGGCATTTACCTGCAGGAATCACCAGAAGAAAGAAAATGATCATATAAACATGGAGAACTACTATATCCACAATACAGTGACCATGGAAGCTTCTGGGACCAGTAGCTTCATGAATAACGAAACATAAAACTCAGTTCCAGACCCTGTGGTATTAAAGTGGCCATAAAAGCACAAGCTATATAAGAGAACGCCTATTTTTTCCTAATTTACCACATGCATACTCAGTTTCGCTGCAGCATTTATAGCATGACCTATAAAGTTACACTGATGCATGGGAGGTTGAAGTTTTGAGGAAGACAGGCATAAGATGAATCTGCTGGCATAATTAGACCAAGAGAGACTGGTACCTCAAATAAGGTTAGATCACTTCCACCCGTAATGTTCCACACAATCCCAGTTGCCCTCTCTATACCAATGTCTAACAAAGGTGACTGTATTGCATTCAATGCAGCATCTCTTGCCCTTGTCTTTCCTGCACAAAGACGATCAAACATGCATTATAACTGTTTCTGAACATGAACTGACCAGTATGCTACTGTGGCCAGTCATATATTCTGGTTCAAGTAGTACATTATTGAAGGCAATTAGATAATTGATACCACAAAAGGACTAAGTACTGCAATAGTGAGTCATAACACATCATGGAAAAAACAATTGTTACCTAGTCTTGCCTATAATGTTTACATCACCAACTAGGGAGAGCCAAATAGCAATGATATAAGATTATTTGAAGTGCTAAAGCCAAAAAAATATTCTTTAATTGTTTGTTCAGGTAAAAGCAAGCAAGTGCAAATAATCTCTTTGGCAATGATTCTTTTGTAGACTGGAAAAACATGGCCTTAATGGACAGTAATCATTGCATCCAAAAGTTGATAGCTTGCAACACATGGTAACTCCAAAAGTTGCATCCTAATGTCAAACAGAAGTGTGCCAAATTATTCATCAAAACTTAACAAATGTCATATTTAGCATCCACGATAAGAATGGACACCAGTTCAGAAGGTTTAATTGGTAACATGAAATTAAGTAAGCATTTATTAATCAACAGTCACTTGACAACCTGGAACATGAGAACTGCTACCAGAAACCTCTTTCATTCTTTCACAGAAGGGGAAGGCATCATGGGTCTCATGGTTAACAAGTCCGAACAAATCTTGTCCGAGAAGCAAGATATATCAAACAATTCTGCTGTAATGAAAGTTAGAAGGCTAGGCATTCTAGTCACAAGTTGCTCAAAGTTACCAGTTGCAGTTCCAATGCCCATTAATGATGAACCTGCATTAGCCATTATTGCTCGCACATCAGCAAAATCCACATTCACCAATCCTGGAATCTGCAGTCATGAAACCCAAAGCTAATTTAAGTATAAATGACATAATTCTCAAAAGGTGGAAATGAAATTCAGAAAGAAACCTGCTTGGCCAATATAACTAGCCAACTGATAATGAATCAGAAATCTTTTGAAGGAGAATCATCCTAAAGTTTTGTTCAGTGTTTGGATCATTCAATATAATTGTTGATTCAGACAAAATGAGCTCCGTTATCATGGGCCACATAATGAGAAATGAAGCAACCAACTAAAGAATAAATGAACTTGATGTTTTCACTACAATGTCTTTAGAACCACATACCGTAATAATATCAGAGATGCCACGGACACCCTGCCGCAGAATATCATCTGCCAGGTTAAATGCTTCTGTAACAGGGGTAGATTGAGAAACGGCCGTCAATAACTTGTCATTTGGAATAACAATCAGTGTGTCGACATTATCCCTCAAAGCTGCAATTCCTTCCTGGGCCTGAACTGCCCTCCTTCGTCCCTCAAAGGAAAAAGGTGTTGTCACAATACCAACTGTCAATATACCCATCGACTTTGCTACACCTGCAATCACAGGGGCCCCACCAGTGCCAGTTCCTCCACCCATTCCGGCCTGCAGGCAGATAAGAAAATAAAAGAATTCAAAATTCATCATGTTCAGCAACTACAATCCTTGAACTTTGTTTTAAGTTAATAAGCGTTTATATGAGCAAAACTCAAGGGCAAGCTTAACACTTAAGTGAAAGAATATTTGCGTCAGAAAATTTGTGACTCTAGGTACAAGATTTACAGGATCAAGAAACTTACAAATAAATATGCTCGGCTACCTAATCAATAAGAGGAAAGGGTCCAGAAAAGCAAGTTGTATAACCTTAACCATTGAAAGCCAATTGTCCCTACAAATGTATCAATTGCACTTGTGTCTCGACATTTTCCAAGGCCTCATCAAACACACAACAACTCTCAAACTTAATTATTATAACTACCAAGTTTAATCTAGATTAGCAATAGCACTGTTCCACCAAAACATGAAGTAAGACATCAGTTTTGTCCAACTGCATCACATGTGACGTACGTCCTGCGATTAAAATCTACCCATTGCTAAGAGCTCCAAAGTAGAACGCAATTAACAAAAACGACACGGATTATGTGAGAACATAAAATAACAAACAATAGCAAGCATCTAAAAGACCACTATAATCTGCTCCCTAACTCATAGTTTGTAATGGGTGTGGAAAAAGAACTCAGTGCATTAATGATTAATGTTGGAGAGAAAACAACTTTATAAGTTTTAGAAATGGAATTTAATGATCATATAAAAGTTAACAAAAATAGACACTAAAGCCAGCCACTTAAGCCAGCATACACCAAATCTCACACGAATGTACTCCATGGCACACTTGATAATTATTCTTCTCCAGTGCCCATGGGGTGGTCTGGTCACAAATTCACTAGCGCATAATTTGATCACCTATATTATCCATGATATTACTTTAAATTGCATGGGTAAGGACCATCAGAAAATAGGATACAAAAGACAAATGTTCTCTAGCATTCTATATGGAAAATGTGTGATAGTCACTACGGCAAACCATAATTCAGTGCATATTCAGATATTGAACTTACAGTGACAAAGACCATGTCAGAACCATAGAGTGCTTCTTCAATTGCTTCCTTACTCTCTTTGGCAGCGTTTGTTCCAATCTCTGGATTACCACCGGCTCCAAGACCTCTGGTCAGCTCCTGACCAATTTGCAAACGGTTCTCAGGAAAGACGGGAGACATTTTCATTGCTTGAATATCTGTATTCACAATCCAAAACTCCACACCCTGCATTGAGCTCTCTATCATACGATTGACTGCATTTGACCCACCACCTCCAACACCAATAACTTTGATCCTTGCTTCACTGTAATTATTTGGATTAGGCTCAGCTCTTAAGCTGTCAGTGACAGTCCCACCAGAAGTATCCTTCCTTGGAGTAGCGACTGTGTTGTTCCCCTCACCTCTAAGCATTGATACCTCAGGATGCAGATTCAGAAAGGGATCTTTGTTATGATACGGGCTGACATTATTAGGGTTTGCTGAACATCTAAACTGTGAAAGATTAGATTTTTGGCCGGCACCCAGAAACTTATTCCTGTCATCTGTCATCTTTACCATGCCAACTCTCCCCAAATTATTCTCCATAGCCACTCTACCTCCAAGAACAGTCAACATTCCCATTTGATTTCTAGCACTAGAAGACACACAATACTGCGACCCAGAAGGTGCCATTTTATCAAATGGCAACAGCAACTCCCCCTCTAAATTTTAGTGAACAAGTAATCAATGCGCTTAAACACCAACTTCACCGAAAATGCCTAATTATATCAACTCCAACACCTGTTTTCCAAACAAATAAATAGAATTTGTGAAGAATAGTTACAACATTTACCACTCACAACATGAAACGAAAGATTTGAAGAATTAGGCGAGTAAGCTCTACAATGATTACGCACAATGTAAAAGGTAATGAATTTATCAGGATAGCAACAACCATAAAAATCACCGAAAACACAAAGAGACAGTAGCGGACTCAGCTAAAGAGCGGCCCACAAAGAAAAGACTAGAACAAGAGCTTAAAATGGAAGAAAAAGAGAAAATGACAAGTGGGTAATGCAGAGAATGGGAGATGGAATGGAAAGTGAAAGAGAGACCTGAGAGAGTTGCGGACTGTAAAAGAGCAATGTCCGTTGAAGCATTTGGTACCGTGTGGAGCGAAGGGTTTAGTTGTTTTCTTCCGATATGTTAAATTTTTAATTAACAGAAAACAAAATAGCAGGGTTTAGTTCCTTTGGCATAAAAGTGTTAATTCCGTAATTGTGTAGGGTTTTCTTTTTCTTTTTCTTTTTGTCCTTTTAACAAAGTGTGGCCTTGGTTTGATAAATAAAAAAGGTTGCAATCCCGTCTAAGCCAACAAAATCCTTGTGAATGGATTGGGAAATGGCAATTTTTGGCCCTCAAAAGAGAACAAATCGTGGTGGCATGGCACCATCAATTTCCAGGTCCATTTCGGAGACAATAACAATTAACAAGAGCAAGAGCCCCTTTCTATTACTTTCTACAAAATACACACTTACTGTGGGCTACACTAGACATGGGCCAAAATAGGAAAAAGTCCAAAAACACAATTTCAAACAAAAATTGGGAAAAATATTAAACTTTCTTCTTCGTTTTTTAATAATGTTAAGTCTATAAGAACTAGGGGTGTACAAATAACCGCCATAACCGACCTGACCCATATAACCAACCTGACCCAACCCGTCAAAACAGCATAACCGCCATAACCGCGGGTAACGGTTATATAACCGACCCAATATAGTTGGGTTGGGTCAGATATTGGGTCGAAATTTTTAAATAACCGTATAACCGACCCGACCCAACCTATTGACCCCGGGTATATATACACATTATACATCTAATTAATCCAACCCTAAAAATCTCACAGCCGCTCTCTCACTCTTCTTCATTTCTCGCATTTCCCTCTCACCCTCCCTCTCTCACCGATCCAGCCTCCATCTCCCTCTCTCGCCGGCGTCACTCCCTCTCTCGCCGGCGTTGCAATAATCCATTGCTGGTTCGCTGGTTGTTCGCTGGTTTGCTGGGTCGTTTGCTGGGTCGTTTGCTGGTGCGCTGGTTTGCTGGGTCGTTTGCTGGTTCGCTGGTTTGCTGGGTCGTTTGCTGGCGTCACTCCCTTCGTCCCTTCGCTACTCCCTTCGTTGCTCATTCCCTTTGTTTGCTGTTTCGCTGGTTTGATGAGTCGTTTGCTGGTTCGTCGCTCATTCCCTTCGTTTGCTGGTTCGCCGGTTTGCTGGGTCGTTTGCTGCTTCGTCGCTCATTCCCTTCGTTTGCTGGTTCGCTGCTTCTTTCAAGGTAAATTACTCCATTACTTTGTTCTAATTAATGAAAAGTTTGAAAAGGTATTTGATAGAATGAAAAGGGAAGATGTTAGGTTTTCTAAATATTTTGAGGAAGGGGGGAAGACTAGTGGGGTTCCTACATCACTTGATTGGAATAATTCAAGAGTTTTTATCAAGTTCCTTAAACTGTTTTATGTGGTCACTTTGAGATTTTCAGGTTCTTTATTTGTTACATGTAATAGTTTTTTTCATGAGCTTGTGAACATGCAATCCAAGATAGTTCAATTGTCTAAAGGTAGGGATCCTTTGTTGAGTGGGATGGCAGCTGGTATGATGTTAAAGTTTGATAAATATTGGGGAAAGTTTGAAAAAATAAATTTCTTGTTATATGTGGCTGTTGTGTTGGATCCACGTTACAAGTTGAGATATGTCAAATTTTGTTTTGGCGAAGTTTATGATTCAATGACAGCTTTTGAGTTGACAACTAAAGTGAGGGCAACTTTAGTGAGGTTGTATGAATACTTTTCTGCTCAAGTGATTAGTGTGGGGAGTGGTAGTCCAAAATCAAATACTGCTCAAGTGTCAGAGGATGGTGTAATGGCGGAAGATGAGCATAATGAGTTGGTTTCTAAATTTAAAATGCATTTGATGGAGGAGGATAATGAAGAGAGTAAGGATGAGGTTGAGAGGTATCTTTTAGATGGGTGTGAGGAGATTAGTGATGAAAATTTTAATATCTTGGATTGGTGGAAAAACAATGGGTATAATATATCGAGTTCTTGCAATGGTAGCTCTCGAGGTGTTGGCTGTCCCTGTGTCAACGGTTGCATCAGAATCTGCTTTCAGTACCGGTGGGCGGGTACTTGATCCATTTCGAAGTAGTTTAGCTCCAACAATGGTGGAAGCTTTACTTTGCTGCCAAAATTGGTTGTGTTGCTCTCAAGAACAAATTGACTTGAAGGATGCATTGGAAGATATAGAAAGTTATGATGAAATTGAATCAGGTAACAATAAATATATTTCAAAAGTTTCTGTTTTTTTTAATATTAATGAATCTGATCATGTTTTCTGATTTTGCAGAATTTGCGTCAAGAGTTACTTTGGATCTTGATGTTGATGAAGACATTGAAGAGTATATTCACTTCACTAACTTTTAAATTTTTTTCATCATTATTATTGAGATTTTTTTTCCTGATTTTTTTAATCTATTCTTTATGCATGTTTAGACCTTTGGAGGAGAATGAGGATGCTGTTGGATAGAAGTTATGGCTCCTGCTGATTTGACAACAATATAATATCTCATTTTAGAAGTTTATTTGGATTTTGAATGTTCTTGTTTGGATTTTTTATGTATTTTGTTTGTGGATGAGATGTTTGTAGCAGGATGCTTGTGATTTGAAACTTATGGTTCGTCTTATTCTTATGTATGAGACGTTGCATTTTGTGAAGTTACAGCAGGATGCTTGAAATTTTTGGTTTGGCTTATTCTTTTAAAATTGGCAGGCCATAACCGCATAACCGTATAACCGCGGCGGATAACCGCTTATAACCGCTCAAATTATTAACCGGCGGTTATGGGCAAATAACCGACCCAACCCGGCCCACTAAATATTTGGCGGGTTGGTGCTGGTTATGAGCCATAACCGGCCCAACCCGACCCATGTACACCCCTAATAAGAACAGACTCAAAAAAAGTACTAGTAATAGTTATATTATCATTTGTTAGGGTAAAAAAATAACTTGATTCGTGTAATATTAGATCTTAAAAAGGTAATTTTTTCATTTCTTAATATAATTTTCTCTATTTTTCAGACTCAAACATAAAATTTGGATTAAAAATGAAGAAAATTCTTACCATATTCAACCAAAAAATTTGGAGTATTTACTAAACAAAAAAGTCATTAGTCAATTTTAAGGCTGTACTCGAGTTGAGTTTGGCTCGCCACCAACCCAATACAAATTTAACGGGTCGGATTTTAAACTATAACCACGGGTTGGTTGATGGATCGGTTCAGGTCGGTTACCCACGGATTGGCGGATTGGTCGGGTCTTTTGCTTGCCCTTTCTTCTTATTTTTCTGACTTTCTTTTGCTTGTTTTTTCTTCTTCCTCTCTCTCTCAGTCTCCACATCTCTCTCTTAAAATACAAACCATACCACACCACAACTGTACAACACTCTCCTTTCTCTCTATTTCTTTCAATCTGATTTTTTTTCAATCTTCTGTTTTTTTCTGCTCATCAAATCACAAAAATTCGACACTTCCCTTCCAAAATTCCTGTTCTATTCACTCTCATTACGCCTCCTATAAACCCCAACGACAACCCTTCTTCGCTATTTTTTATCAATATTACAAACCCATCTCCCAACCGCCGCCGCCGCCGCCGCCCTCCACCGGGAGTCCGCATGGACTCTTCTTCCGCCGCCTCTACCTTCACTTCCACTACTCCGGCGACGACGACGACCCATCACAACATCCTTCCCCACCGCTACAACCATCATCGCCGCCGCCAAAAAGAGAAAGTACCAGATTCGGAGGGTGAAATAGTTGGCGGATCGGGTCCAGTTTAAGCGGGTTTCGAAGATACGACCCGAACCTGAAAATACGACCCACGATTTTTGTTCTTTTTCTTTTTTTTTCGGGTCGGGTCGGGTCAGATCAAATGTACAGCTCAATAGTCATCACTAATCTATCTCATTTTGATACTTATTAATTAACAGTTAATTACAGAACTTACTAGAAGTTTAATTATAGGTAAGCGTAAGCGCCTATGAGCCTGAAATGAAATGGCTAGAACACACAACTTATACCAAAAAAGACTAAGTTGCCCCTATTAGAATCACTACGGCTGCCATTGAACGTAAGGTAATTTGGGAATACCAATCTAGTCCAATCAAATGGCATCTCGCTTGTTGGCGGCAGCGACGGAGAACATCGGACCGGCGATTAGGCGCCAAGCTTTGAGCTTAACCGACGCGGCGGCCTCTAGAATACGCCACCTCTTGCAGCAGCGCCAACGGCCTTACCTCAAGCTCGGAGTCAAAGCTCGCGGCTGCAACGGCTTATCCTACACCCTCAATTACGCTGGTGATTCATTTCTCGTTACATTTCTCGTCATTCGTTTCCGTTAATTTCGTTTTGATTTCCGCCAGTTACCCCCCGATCTTGGCTTCCTTTTAAATGATCAGTTGCTTCTCTGACTTGTTCATCTGAATCTCATGCCGGCCTAGTTAGGGGAGAAATTTAATTGATTGGACCTCTTGATTGCATAACCCTAACCTTAATTTGATTGTCCTTTAATAAGACTAGGATGTGTTTTCCTAATGATGGTTTTCTTAAGTTTGTCGTGTTTGTCTGGGATTTGGTAGAAATGATTTGTTGGTCTGATTCCTTTTTTTTTCCCTTCTGCTTGCGGCGTCTAATCTTATCCGTCAGATGATAAAGGGAAGTTTGATGAATTAGTTGAAGATAAAGGTGTGAAGATATTAGTTGATCCGAAGGCCCTTATGCATGTTATTGGAACCAAGATGGATTTTGTCGATGACAAACTCAGGTATTGTCTATATGCATAAGTGATGCATTCAATATGCTGGTTGTCTAGTAAAATCAGTATAATACCATCATTTTCACCTTTTTCATTATCATCTTTGTTGTAATGCTACTCTTTTTAGCCATTGTTCTGCGGCTAATTACTTACTGTTGCCGCAACACTGATCTATCACCTCTGAGGTTTTATATCATGACATCCTTCAGAATGGTTGCATGCATACCTTCTTAGTTCTGGATCTGCTTTAGCTTGGTCTCTGCAGTGTCGTGGGGATTGTATTTGTCAATGCCCTTTTACTAGGGAATTAGTCTGTCGTCATGTTTAAGTAAGAAAGGATGTAAATTGTGTTCTTTTAGTGTTCCCTCCTTATTATTTGACCAGTTGATGAATGAACAAATGAATGATAATTGGTCTAGAATGAGCTTTTGGTCATCACTTCTATTAGCTCTCAGGATTAGAGTGATGTGGTGTCTGATTTAAAATTGACAAATTTTTCTGCTGTCACTTCTTCATTATGAGCTCGTTGTGCTCTCCTGTCAGGCATGCATTCTTTGCTTGATCCTGGTTTCGGTCACAATGCTTCTACTTTCAAGATTTAGGTTTCCATTTTAACTTGTATGCCACTTTTTTCTGGCAGGTCTGAGTTCATATTCATTAATCCAAATTCTAAAGGGCAGTGCGGTTGTGGCGAATCTTTCATGACAGCACCCAACAGTGGAGCTCCTAAACAGGGTGGCAGCAGATAAGATCTTCTGATGGATCAAGATCAAAACTAACCCATTGTTTAACTTCCTACCAAGCACATACGAAATAAACCGAAGTTTAACATGTACTGATGTATTCTTGCTAGTTTTTGTAGCAGGCAGTGGCAGCTAGGGTATCACGTTTATGCTTTATACATGATGAATCTAAAGAGAGTTTGTCAGGTCACTTTCCATCAACATTGTATAAATTGTTTTTTTTTTTTTTCCTTAGAAAATAATTTCTTGTGATGTATATCTTCCACATCGTTAACAGTCCATGAAAATAAAGATCGATCCTTATTAATCTTGAGAAGCTGCATTTAAAGGGTGCACTGTTTGAGCTTTTTGGAGAGGGTGGTCCTTCTAGGTACAAAGATGGGATGATGTTAGTGGATAATCTTCAGGTTGCGGATATGCACTATGCCAGAATTGCAGGGCTACAAATTCTACAGAACGATGGTTTTGAGGACTCACAACAGGATAATGTGGATGTGTTGGCACTAGCTAGGTTGGACTTGTAATTAGTTAGTGATTGATCTATTTACAAATTGGGTTAGAGAGCTTCTTATAGTTTGAGGAAACTGATGATCTTGGGGTTTTGTGAGAAGCAAGAACGTTGGAGGATTAGAATAGAAACTGTACATGGAGGAAAAACTTTGGAGGGATGAAGTGGCACTTACAGCACACGTGGCCTAAAATTAATATAAGAGCTCGTCCAAATTTTACAAAAAGAAAAGGAAAGAGATCTCACGATTGAAATAAGTGGATCTATTTGCCTTTTAATCCTTAAACCAATAGTTGAAAAATGACGCGTGCGATTCAAATACTTAGATGTTATTTAAGTGTCCTTTAAAATTTGGGTCTCTATTTTCAAACCTAAATAACTCTAAACACAAGAAATTAGTTTACTTGCTTGACTGCTACCTATAAAGGCACTTAGGAACAACAACAAATGTGGTACCTGAAGCAAGATAGTTGAACTTACCTGAAATCGATGCCTTGTCCAGGAAATTTTGGCCTCGCATTCATTGGTATAAATAGAGCATCATTTCTTCAAGAACTAGAATATAGTATACAGGACTACGAGAGCTTATCATCGACAACTACATAACATTTATAGTGTTGCATACAAACCTGTGTAGCATCAGTAAGAACTAAACAAAACTAGTCATTACACAACTGATCAATTCAATCATAGTGTGAGGGTGCGATTCTGTCCTAGACCTTGCAATTGATGGATCGATTGCCTTCCAAATTCGACGGTTCTGGCCTTGATTCGATTTTGCTTTTTATAAGACTTTTTGATATGGGTTTGTCCCTTGGTTTGCAAAAATAGAGTACTGCAACAGTTAGATAGATCATAATTAAAATGCAGGCAGCAAAAATATGAAGTATTGACCTTAAATCGCTGGAGCTTACCATTCCTCCTGCACTACATAGGACAGCTTGAATTTCTCCTCATCAACAGTTTCTCTTTAGCTTTATGAGCCTTTGTCGGGTTTTCCGTTCTCACTTCCTCAAAATGCTGCATTGTAAATTTGTAAGGATTCAAGATACGAGTGTAGTTAATGTTTACATAGGACCAGGTAAGAATTGGTGATTATCAGTTGTAAGATTACCAAAATAATTCCTAGAAAAATGCAGATCACAAGGGAAATTGGTCTGCAACAGACAAATCAATTCCCTAGCCAAACATTGGCATTGTGCACAAAAAGTGAGTCACAGAATTCACCTGCTGCTTTCTTTTCCTCTCGAGCTCCGTCTGTTCAAGCACAAAGTGGCGAAACAGGCACTTGTTAGTGGTAACTCATCAAAGGCAATGCAAACCATAGAGAAAAACAAATTAGCCAAGAAAGCTGTTCTTGATTTACCAAAGCATGCTTAAGCTGTCTATTCTCTTCTTTTAATTGGTTCAGTTCAGCTTCAAGTTCAACTGTGTATGCCTGTAAAATCAAAAAACATCTCATACAGATTATTCAGGAACAATTTTTCACACCATCTCTTGTAGAACCAATTTCCATTACAAAGATCGTTACGAAAGGAATATGATAACCCAAACCTGTTTTCTAGCTCTTGATCTTGCAGCAGATTCTCTGTTCTTAATCATCCGCCGTTGCCGCCGCTCCACCACTTTCTCCACGGGCCCATCGATAATCCTCTTCCGTCCTCTTAACCCTGCATCCATCCCAATCTGACTTCCAGCACTGTCGACATTACCCATCGTCCCATCCGGTGATACCGGACTCACCGGTCCCACAGGTCCCACCATTCCGAATCCACCACCATTCCCCTCTCTTCCACTGCAAATCCCCACTGCAGCAGGTGGGGGTGGCTGTGCATACGCACCCGTCGCCCCTGCACCTTGCCCCATCGTCTGAAAACCACCACCGCCAGCGGTGGCCATCCCCAAAGCAGGTCTTGAAACAAAACCCGTCCCCACACCGGAGCTAATAGCATTGCCCTGAAACAATCCATAACGTTGCTGCTGCTGCTGATGTGGCACTGCAGCAGCGGGCGGCACAATATTCCCCTGCTCCCTCACCACCCCTGCTTTAACCAGAAAATCCTCCAGTGTCATTTCCCCGAATGTCGGCTGCCTCACCGCACCTTCAGAATTCCCCACATTCCCACCACCACAGCCACCACCATCTCCCCCGCCGCCGCCATTCTTCTGACCATGCCCTCTATGAATTTCTGACCAAACTTCATCAACAGTTTTCCTACACAGGGGAGGAGGCAGAGTAAGTGATCCCTGCCTCGACAAACTAGCCTGCCTAGCGATCCCTCTTTCGTCGGCTAACAATCCCTGATGACTTGAATTCACAGCTTGATTGTTGTTGTTATAATTAGTAGCAGTCGCTGCTTGGTTTTCCTCTGCGGTCCAAATACTTGTCAGGAATTGATCCATGTTCATCGACCCAAAATGCTTCCCACTCTCGCACAAAGTATGCTGGAATTCGTCGAGTGTTAGCGAGTAAATGGAAGATTGCCTGCCAAGAGAACCAAAAGTGTGGGTTCTTGGATGTGGGTCTTGCTCTGGTAATGACGATTCTACTTCTCCGTGTGAGATCATCTCGTTTTCTGCAGTAACAACCATTGGTTCTTGTTCTGTTTTCTTTCTTTTGTACGATTTTGTCCCCTGTAAATAAATAACATGGTGAAATGATCAAAATTGGAGAATAATAATGATGTTATTAGGATCAAATTGTGGAACAGGGATGAGTGATTGTTTTAGGCATGAACCAAACGAGAAGAATGTGCACAAACCTTTTTCTTGATCTTGGTTTGAGACAAGACGCCAATTTTCTTGAGACTAATAAGTGCTACTCAATTTTTAGTTGTCACTATCAAAACTACTAGATGCTTTTGAAGGATTGTTACTAATTTAGTTTAGTTAAAAAGTAGATAAATCTATCACTAATATGCATTAAGTAGTTTAGCAAAATCATGTAATAATCAATCTAAAGAGGAGATGTGGATCTACCCATTAGAAATCCAATCCTACGAATCTTTCCGGAAAGACATGAAAGATACTCGTAAAAATCGGGAAAAAAAAGTCTAATTACAGGAAGCTGAACTAAATTACTGATATTGCAACTTTGGGTCAAATCTCAAAATTGAATCCTTACCTTAGCAATTTTTTTATTAAAAAAAAAAACTACTGAAGCCCAACTCGAACAAAGAAAAGACCCCACACAAGATTAACTGTCTGGGTATACTTCCAGGCCCAACTTGATGTATGGAATGGAAGCCCATACGACACCCTATCCATGGTATGGTAGACGTAACGTAATGGATTTATTAATCAAAGATAATCATGAGATTAGCGGCACTTAAACTGATAATTAAACATAGTTTTCACGTGCTTAATATTAGTGTGTTCCAGAAATTTAAAACTTGCCAAGACAAACAAATCCTTGATTTCCCAAATAGGAAAGGAATGGACAAAATATGAAGGAATAAACTTTCCTCTTTTGGGTAAAAGTATTAGTGGAGAAATTATCCCAACCACGTCAATTAATTTCCAAATTATACCAACTCTCAAAATCCAAAGAAAGGCACTATTGATTCTTGAATCTTGTTAGGGCTCATCAGTGCCTATCTATGATCAGATCAATAGTAGATAAAAACATCTGCAACAAAACTGAGATTAAGATTGAGAGTTGAATTCAAGTGTTAACCTAATTGCTTTTTACTGAGAAACAAAATCTAATCAAGATTCAAGAAAAGAGCAGTTGCAGAAATCAAGAAACTGACCTGATTCAGTTGGACACAATAAACTGATCTGTGACCCGAGCAGCTGAACCGATGCTAATCAAACAAATCAAGAAAAGTTAACAGTAATCCATCATTTATTTTTGATTGATTTTCCTTTCTCTCCTTTTCTTTTCTTGTGTTATTTATTGGTACTTTGTTTTTCTTTGAATGAACAGAATTTTACTGTAAATGAGCTATTGAGCTTACTTTGGTCACAGGGTTGTTTGAATTTTTTTAGCAGCCACCCTTTCTTTCTTTTTCTTTTTTTTTTTTTTATTTTTTATTTCCTCTTTCCAGTATTATTTTTGGATGTTTTTGTGGTTTGGTAGTGGGGACCCGAATAGAATAGCGTAGGAGACGGGTAGGAGGAAAAAAATAACGAAAAAACAGAGAGGGTGTCCAGTTCCAACGTGGTGGTGGGTATAAGCTCCTGTATTGACACGTAGCTCACACGTGTCGGAGTAAGGATCGTCATGGGTACTGTCTGCGTTGTAGAGCTAACACGTTTGTTGGTGTTGATATGTTGGATTATATTTATCAAACTGAAATCCTATTGGGCTGTTTCTATCTCTCACTGCATACGGAATGTGTATACAGATTGTTACTTACTTAATACCAAACGTTGTTGTGACTTGTGAGATCTCATGCATGCATGATGCATTGATGCATTGATGTTCAATTTTAGTTTTTGGCTTCATTTATTTCATTGTTATTTTATTTGTTTTGTGGGCTTTTTGTTAGAGCCTTTTGTAGCCCAAGTTGACTCTTCGAAGGCTCAGTGCCAATAGTAGCCTTTCTTTCTAAAAGGAGGCGGCCCAAGTTGTGTTATCACCTCATTGTGGGCCGAGCCACGCCCTTTTATTCTTCTTTTTATTTCCTTTAAAAATATATATATATATGTTTATTCCTAATTAACACGTGCTGATTATAAGATAAATTATAAATTCGATTTATATTAAAGTGACAAATATAATTTATATTATAATAATGATAAATACTATAATTATTTTTAACAAAAAAGCAATATGGGTATGAGCGTGACAATGTTTTGGGTACTAATTAAAGAAACAAAAATTCATACACATTGCTTAATCTTTATTCAAGTCAAAGCAAACATAAAAATGACTATATTCATCTCAAAATATTTTGCGTTAGGATTAATTTTATTCGTACAACATATTGACGAACTAAAATGATAAAATTATTAGTAATTTTTACCGTTGTAAATCATTTTGTCTTGAGAAAAATCTTCTTCCACGCCATCCAAACGAAATAATTACGTCACAAAAAAATGGAATTGCAATCATGAATTTAAGCATTCTCTAATCTCTTTCCCTTCGCCAAGAAGCAAAGGGACTAAAAAAAATGGCAGCAAAGTCGATCCATGGTCCAATTTAACATAAAAAATAATGGAGATTATCTTTATGGTCCCTTCTTGTCACGCATGGATTAAATCAGGAGATAATTTGATGAAACATAATTAGTCATTGTTCTTGTCAATTAATTGCTGCCGTTTTCTCCATAGTTTGATGTCGTATGATTAAAAATAAAATTAATAATAATGTGCCGAATTATTTTTTTCACTTGTAATCATTTGTTATGAAAGCTTGGAAGAGCGCATTAAAATTCAAATAGATTAGGTTTTGTGGCTCGAGTAGTTCTTAATTAGTGCTCTTTTATAACTTTCATAATAATTCAAAAATCAATCTAATACGAATACAAACTCATTAGCAGGGTTAATAGACAAAATTGAGATTTTCTTTTCTTTTCAACTTCTTCTATATAAAGCCACCACCCTCCAGTCTATGGCCAGTACCAAGAAAAAATGTCACCAAAATTTAGCATTTTATTGGTTACTAGTTTCACCATCCAATTCCTCTTGGCATTTGCCTCAGACCCAGACCCAATTCAAGACTTTTGCATACCCTACAACCCAAATAATAACAATTTTAGCACCATTAAACCCCCCACCACAAGATTCACACTCCTCCCATGCAAGAATTCCACAGAAGTAACTACTGATGATTTTGTATTTTCAGGCATGAAATCCCCAGGCATCTTCTCCAGAACTGGCCTAGCAACAATCCCAGTCAGCCCTAAAAACTTCCCTGGCCTCAACACACAAGGGATGTCCTTAGTAAGGGCAGACCTTAAAGTTGGGGCAATAAACCCTCCACATTTCCACCCAAGAGCGACAGAGATCACATTCGTCGTTGAAGGGAGTGTTTATGCCGGTTTTGTTGATTCTAACAATAGGGTTTTTGCTAGGGTTCTTGAGCAAGGTGAGGTGATGGTTTTCCCTAGAGGGCTAGTGCATTTTCAGATGAATGTTGGTGAAAAGGATGCTATTGTTTTTGGGAGTTTTAATAGCCAAAATCCAGGAAATCAAAAAATCCCAAGTGCCATTTTTGGGTCTGGGATTGATGATGAGCTTTTGCAGAAAGCATTTGGGTTGAGTCCTAAGGAAATTGGAGTGATGAGGAAAAGGTTTGAACCCAAAAGTTAGAGGTATTTTGAAAAAAAAGAGTTTCGTAACGGTCTTGGATTCATGTCTCAGCTCGGCCTATTAAAAAGGCTTCATGTTCTAGTAATATTGTTTGTTCCATTATTAATAGTTCATGTTCTAAAGCTGTGGTCTTTATGTGCTATTCTAATGTAGGGGAGTTGATGATTTAAGGTAAGTTATTTCTGTTTAAAGAAAATCTCTAATTGTGCTCCTATTGTTGTAAAAGGTACGGATACATTTGTGTTTTTTCAAACGTTAGTTATATGATCGAATGATAAGAAACTCATGCATTTTTAATTTACGTTTAGAGTTTGAGTTTGAGGTATAGAGAAAACCATGCTGAAAGTCTTAGAAGTAGTCCGGAAGTAGTTCGTCGTAATACTCTTTGAAGTTACAGAACCATATTCATGTCAACCACAACATAAAAGCCTACATCGACAATGGTTATGAATCATGTAACATAAATGTAAGAGAGACGTAGCATGAGCCTTACTCACCAGCATTGTAAATTAAACCAGATAAGAGGAAAAACTCAGTTTCTCATCAGTTCATTCTTTCAACAGTGTACCAACTATTTGGTTATGGATTAACTCATTCAAAATTCTGTGTAAAATTTATCAATTGAGCGCAAAATGATGAACGTAAATTTCAAATCTCAAGGGAAGAGAGAACGGAAGTCCCAAGACAATGATCTGTAGTAATTTGCCAAGAATGTGGAAGGGTTAATGCCCCCCAGTTAACATGGCCTTGATGATCGCCTCATATATCTGACCAATAAAAGGAAACAAGTGTCCAGAACCTGGTAGCTCATGGTAGTGAATCCAAGGAAGTTGCTGGGCAATGTAGCGCTGCAGCGTAACAGGAACCAGACCATCTTCATCCCCTTGCCATAGATGAACTGAACCTTCGTTGCTTGGAAATGGGTTTTCCAGATCCATAGGATCAAATTCCCAGGTTCCAAAGCCAACAATCATATCGCGATAGATAGATTCATGCTCTCCTTGCTGTCTCACATGTTTCTGTACAGGCACAAACAAAAGATATTCTCAACAAGAAGCAAGAATAAAGCTATATACACCAATTCAGCTATGAAATCATACATTCAGGCATACAATAGATAGCAGATAAAAAATCCCATTTACTTCTAATAAAAAATACTAGTTTAGTTGCCTGTCGAAAACAAGCACAAACCTTAACTTTCCTCACAAAATATGCTCAACTACGAATGAAGTATCTCAACAACTATAGCTAAGGTACGAATCAACAAGCATATACTATACGTGCAAACAGATGCTATTACAAACCAACAACAGAAAGTCAATTCCTAGGTGTCGAACAAATATAACCAACGATTCTTTGGTCAAAAACATATAAAACCAAACAAGGTAGCCTTTCCTTGTTTCAAGTGTGAAGCCACAAGGTTGGGCAGGTGGTCAAATCCTTGGTACCCAATTAGGTGTAAACTTTGGGAGGCAACTTGCAGCTCAAAGAGGGAACATTTGCATTCTTAATATATCTATCAACCTCTTATTTTCCACAACACTAGAAACAATTCTCATGACACTGAGAATTTCAATGAGAATACAAGAATCATATAGTTGGTAACACAGACCAGACTTCATACCAACTACTGTATACCAGTGCCCCAACTTAATTGGCAGTGTTTTTTTCCTGATTCCTCTAGTCACTCACAATATAACAATCTCCAAATAGGATGGTGGTCTAGCAATGATCTTTATAGACATGATAATCATAGTAATTAGGTCTAAAGTAGAGGTTTCTTCAATACACAACAAACTCATTTAAAGAGTATGCCAACAGAACAAGAATGGATAATTTATTTGTAATAGTTCCTCAGACGGTGGCAACTGGAAATTGGCAAAGTGGATTGTATACTAGATATGCAGATTTTTGTAGATTACATATGTGAAATTCACTATCATTTTCATTTATGTGAAAACAACAAATGGCATCTGAGATCTTATCCACTCCATGGGAATAAACCAGTTGGCTGAAAACATCAGGAATTTTATATGTTCTTAACATCATAATTATGTTTCTGTTAACCTTGGAAATCCAACCATGCTTCAAACTAAACGAAAATCTCAATGGATGAATAAAACTTGAAAGACAAGAAAAACAACAGAAAGTAATCATAGAGTAATCTGCCTGCACGCATATACATAGAGAACACATGATGTGCCATTTTGCCATTACCAAACCCAATACTTACATCTTCCGACTCATCTCAGGTTCAAGGTATTCTTTTCACTGCCAATTACACTAATTGACTATCGTAGCATTTACTAAACCATATGAAGAAAAATATGCAAAAGAAACAGTTAATAAGCAAGTCTGCGATGATGGGAACACAACTTGCAATCAATAGCTTGAAAGGTGAAGATAATAGCAGCTACACTGGCCAAGAAAGGGAAAAGTAATTATAACAATTACATTCAACAATTCCAGACTCTGAGCACGTTAGACCACTACTGGAAAAAACACATAACTTTCAGCTAACCAAGAACAATACAATTTAACGACGCATTGAACTTCAAGCAAAGGAGAGGTAGTTACCGTAGCCTGATTAAACTGTTCTTTTGAAAATTGAGAGAGAATTTCTTTGTCTTGGCGAGAAAATACATCAGGGTTCTTACCAAGAACACTAGAAGCGGGGAACCATTTTTGAGTATGCCACCAATAGTTTAGCCAAGGGGCGTAATGAGCAACCCGGAGTGCCCACTGATCTTGTCGTAACTGCTGGTAGTAAGCTTCTGTAGATAAGTTCGATGGAAGATTGGGCCACCAATAGTTAACTACCGGAGTTAATAGTGTTACTCCTGCTAGTCTGTTAGCATGGAAATTAGATGAGGCAAATAAAGTTGGTTATCATGCACACGCATTTCTCATATTAATTTCATTCTCTTTCAATATTTATTTATAAAGCTCGAGATAGTACCTCTGAGGAATGTACTTGAGACAACCCCAAGTCATCTCACCCCCCAAGGAAAACCCAATTACATAGAATTTGGATCCCAGTCCCAATTGATCAGCAAGCTCTTCAATATCCAGAGCCTGGCTCTTCACTGTACGTGTTGGATGGGGATCACTTTCTCCATAACCTGGTCTGTCAAAGGACAGAAAGTAGATCCCCAGTTCCTTCACAATTTCCTGAAAGAACCCACCAAGGTGTTAGATAAATTAACTAATGATGCATCAAACTCCAAATCTAGAAATAGATGCAGAAATACTAGGGAAAAGACAAACAAGAGAATAAGTACCGGGGAAATGTTATCAAAAGGGAAGTCATGCCTGCAACTATCAATGCCATGGATAAAGATAATTTTGAACTTCGCCACATCTTTTGGGACACCATGCTCTTTGTAGGCCAAATGCCTTCCGTCTCTAAGCTTTATTCTTGGTGCTGTAACAGGAGGGCCATCTTGAGAGCCGCAACTCTTGGGTGCAGGAGGCTGGATTACCTGATAAGCCCACGCCAAAATTCCCACAGACAAGACCAGCAGTATTTTCTTAAGAATCCCTGAGACAGTGATCATATACACATTCAAGTAGACTCACATATTCGAGCAATTTCACAAGAAAGAAACATAAAGGAAGTAACTAAAGCATTATGTCAAACAGAAAGAAGAATTATACAAGATTCAGTCCCAAGAGAAAGATAAAGTTTGCAGCTGACCCAATAAATTGCACTCAAGGTGGTTTTGGTTTCCACCCCTTCCAATTAATGGCAGTAGCTTATTTGAATGCACAATACCCAACAAGTAGAGTCAAATACCAAGATGGTGCAATGTAGTAAAAACACCCTACATGAAAGTGGCAAAGTTTCCTTCTCTATACTACGGACACCAGCATATAATGTAGTAGTTCAATTACCCAGCAATGAGAATGAACATAATTGGACCCTTCTAATTTCTAATTAATAAAAAAAAAACTTGGATGGGTTTTCCCCCATTGAATAAAACTTGATGTAGCTCATAGTAATAAACGTCTAACAAGTAACAAAACTCGATGGGTCTGCCCCATTGAAGTTCAAGCTTTAACTAACCATGAAGAATCAAGTTCTTCACTTTCAAATGATCAATCAAAACACAATGCAATCAACAACCTAAGATCCAGAAAGAAAGTCAACAAAAGTGTAATTCAACTCCACGCAGCTAAACGGAACCACCAAACAGATAAAAGATTGCAACTTTCAGAAGTACAATAGTGAAAAGAACGAAGAAAGAGAGATAACCCACCTGGAGGAAGTGAAAGAGAGCTGTTTTGCTTAGCTTTTCTGGTATGGGCCCTAGCTGATGCAGCAGATATCTTTCTGTTCATTCCTCCCGCCATTTCTGAACAAGAGGAGATTTACAAGGAGGAAAGAGATCTGGGTTTGGGTAGTATAACAGAACAGCAAACGAGACAAGTGCTGATGTTAGGTTCCGTTTTGGCACCTTCCCCCTTGACTAGGAAGGAGAGTACAGTGGTGAGTTGGTGACCCACTGGTGTCTGGCCTAAATTATTAAAATGCGTTTTTCCATTTTTTTCCAAAAATAATATTTTAACGGTGCCCTAATTTTTTTTCTCAGCTTTTCCTCGTGCCTACTCTTTTCCCAGCAGGAGAGATTTGATAAAAAAATTGGCAAGAAATTAATCATATTCTAGTGTGATCTTTTATTTTTAGAGTGGATAATTTTTTTATCATAAACCATACAAAAGGAATTAACGATTTTAAACTTCCAACATGAATAATATATTGTCATTTTCCAATTATAAAAAATAAATTTATAACAAGTTACTCCCTCTTTATTACAAAAAACGTCGTTTACTATTCCGGTGCGTATTTTAAGGCGATCGGAATAGTAGTTATATGACCTCGAAAAAGTTCGAATTTATAACAAGTATTTTTTACGGCAGAAAGTAGGTAAATAATAAAAACCAATTGATATTACGGGAGAGACAGCATAAAAATATCATATCCATAAAAAAATTATTAGGAGTACATCAATAAATATATACTATATTTTTACTAAATCAAATTTAGCAAATTAAAAGACCCAATTAATTAACTACTATTAAGTTAATTAATTAGTTACCCAAATAGGTTGAGCATTTCATGATGAATAGGATGATCAGCAAGAGGAGAAAGAAAGCTAGTGGACGCACTGTCGTTCAGTTGTTGTTGATCCTCAACATCAACAAAATGGAAGGAATCACTAGGAATATTGCTAATAATATTGTTTTCCATGTTGTTATCTGCCGGTTGCCTTTCCTGAAAAATCATTGTAGCAAATATATATAGAGGAAAGTGACTCACCATATCATCCGTGTTTAATTCAGATTTTAAATTTTAAGTACGGTTAAATAAAACAAAATAACAGTAGCATCTTTCTTCAAGTCCGACAATGTTCTTATGGAATTAGTCTCGTAACACGTGAAGATAAACTATGTAAGAAGGGGTCCATACCTATTTCCAGAACTAGAGAAGTGGAAAAAATTTCCGGTGCCGGAGAAGATGAGGGTTGCGATATGGGCATCACATTCACATAGCACAGGAAGCTCATGAGCTTTCTTGAATAAACCTTTTCTTCTCTTGGCGAAGCACACTTGCCTATTGTATTTGTTCTCTATCCTCTTCAATTCCACCTTCCCTCCCCTCCCCTCAGTGAATTGGACACCAAATATAGTTCGGTTTGGCTATGTAGACTGAAACATAATATAGTTGACTTGGAAAAGTCAGTGACATGAACCCAAATGTCTAGTTAATTGAACCTAGCTAGACCACTCTGTCCAGTTAACTAGGAGTGTTCATCGATCGGTACCATAATTTTTCGCTATAAAAATTTCAGTATTTAGTATACCGAACTTAAAAAAATTGATACCGTACCATAGTTTCTATTGATCGATACCATTATTATATTACCGAAATAATTTCGGTACGGTATTACGGTAATACCGAATAACATAAAAACAAGTAAAAATAAATATAAAGTACATCAAAAAAAAATACGGTGAGTAAATGGAAACTTGATGCATTCAAATCTATTTCGGATCTTTTGCAGAAATGAGTAGATGGTATAGAGTTTGAGATGTTGGGATAGATTTGCAAAGGGAATTAAGAAGCAATTTATACATGTTTGTTTATTCATTTGTCACAATTTGTAGGTTCTAAACGACAGGTAGCAAATGGCAAATGAAATTGAAAAATGTGTCAGCACATTTCACAAGTAGAAACACGAGTAGCGTGGATTCCTCAAATTAGGCCTTAAAGTCAACATCGATCAATTCACTCGCTAACAGAAAGGAGAGAAACCTAACGAGTGAATCCAGAAGGCATCCTCATCTAATGTGATCAGCACAACAAAGCTAAGATAGAGTTTCTACAAACCCTAAAATTTAAACTAGTAGCAGTAATATAACAACAGCACGTTGAGAAAATTTCAGGAAATTAACATGCAGAATAACGGAAGGATGATTACCTGTTGAAAAACCAGCCGGCCGGAGATTAGGTTGGAATTAAATTTTCGATAAAGGTTGAAGTAGAGGTAGAGCAATGAGAGAAAAGGTTGAAGCAGAGCAATGAGAGTGGAGAGAAAAGGAGGAAGTTGATGGACGCGTTTAATTGTCCTAATTACAAAACTCATTATGGGTCCAATATGGGCTTTATATTATAAAACACATTACCGACTTGTTTGCTTAATTCACCCTGGATGGGCATTGGGTAATGGCCAATGGCCATGGCCTCATGGGCAGTGGGCAGTGCTTAGGCAAAATAGAATTTTGGCAGGTACGGTAATACCGTCCTGCAAAATCGGATACCTGATAACTTCTCGGTTTCTCTTGTGAAGATGAAGCCGTGAGTTGCTTGATTGAAGGATCTACTCTCTTTTGAGAGGTAGTAAACACACTGATAGATGATGGATATATGGATGATTTTAAGTGTTTAAAGGAGTTTAATGGAGTAATATGCAGCGACAATTAGATGGAGGAAATGTAGAGATGATTTATGGAAAATAATGTATATAACTTATAATCAAAGGATTACAAGGATCTCTAACCGAGCCTACCCTTAATTGATCAAGGAATGATCAAGCCGATAGGTTTTAATTAGAGGAAACAAGACCGGTTTTAAGAACCTTAATGTGCTAGGCTAACTAATGGTCTTGATGGAGATAACTCACAAAAATCAAAGACAAGCTATAAAAGAGGCTAAACCCTTCTATTTATAGCTAGGCATTATTACATGTGGAAAACCACTATTACCCTTAACAAAAGGGTCCTGACCGCGGGCTTGGAGAGATGGGCTTGGCTTGGCCTTTGGAAGTCTAGAGCAAGGCCTCGGATGGCTAGTGCTTGGGTCTTCAAGGGACGCTAGGGTTGGCGCGCCTTGCGCGCTCCGCATTGTGCGGAGATCCTCATGGCTTGCGAGGGTTTGGCGCGCGCTTCTTCATGGCTGGCGCGACCTACCCGTGAAGTCACTTCACAGATACGAGTTAGAGCCCTCGAGATCGTATCATCCCCTCCCTCTTCAAATGGATTCGACCTCAAATCTGCACGCTCCTTTCCTTTGCGATTGCTATCCATAGTACCTACAAAGGAGAGACACGAATCAACAACATTGAAAATGGGGGAAAATATCTAAAAGGAAACTCAATGCGAAAGTGTGAAAACATGTTTGTAGACTCCAAAAGGAAAGGATCCTTCTCCCATGGGCGAAGAATAGCCTCTTGGATTGCTGGAGTTGTTGGCGTTCCTGTTGGCAGCAACTTGGCACCTAGGAAAAGAGAGGAAACAATACTAGAGAAAGAGGTGTTAGGTTTAGTGAAATCAAGGAAATGATCCTTAAATCGCCCAAGGTGGCACGGTTTAGGTAAAGATCCCTCAAGTCTCGCCACACTCCTTATGGCACATAAACTCACTTTTTTCTTTGCCAATGGCTCACACTTTTCACTTTTAAGCTCTCCACTCACAATCTTCACTCCTCTCGGCGCATGCTCACTATTTTCATGCCCGATCTTTATCTCACTCACACACCTCATATTTTTCTCTCCTCTCGGCGCATGCTCACTTATTTCATGCCCGTTCTTTTCCTCACTCACACACCTCACCTTTTTCACTCCACACCACTCAAGTTGATTTTCCGTCACCGTAGGGAGCACCAGTGCAGCGCAAGCTTTGGAAAGCTTAGTTTGGTCTTCGTGGACTTGCGAAGGAGGCAAGGGGGGAATAAGGAACTTGTTGCCCAAGTGTTCCAACTTGTATGTCTTGAGGAAACCAACATGGACGACCTGCTTGTCAAACTACCACGGTCTTCCAAGAAGTGGCTGGAATTCATTGGAGCCACGTCACAAGTCTATTCATCTTCGTATGCACCAATGGAAAAAGGAATGCGCACTTGCCGAGTCACACTAATGGAGCTCCCATCATTGAACCAAGTCAGCTGATAGCATGTTTTTATGCACGATTTTCTTCCCATTCTCTCACCCATTTAAGGCATGATTCTGCTAATTTACCCTTGTTTTCATTACTTTTGCAGATTTAGGCCTAAAATGGGAGTTTATGCGAAAAGAAGCATTTTTGGGGCATTTTGTGCAGTTTTGAGCTTCAAGACCCAGAGTCGAGGTCTCGAGTCCAAAGCAGCGTTCAAGGTCCCGAATCGGATTCCCCATTCGGGACCCCGAAGGGCGAAGAATGACATTTCCACGTGTCCTCTTGCCAGAGCTTCCATGTGCCTCCTCTGACATTGTTCCTGCAGTCTGCATTGACCACCAAATACCTACCGCTCTGACCATCTCAGCCCTTGAGCCCAGTCCAGACCTGCCAAAGCTGGAAAAATCAGACAGCTTTATGCTTTTTCAGCTTTGTGCTTTGAGGAGCATGGATCCATTTTTTTAGGCTTTCAATTAATGCATTTTGTCCCTAGTTTTAGGCTGAAGATATTTTGTGCTTGGAGCTCTACTATATAAAGGGCGTCCAAGAATAGTTTAGACATCTCCTCCTAATTTTTAGATCACTTAGCATAATTTAGAAAATAGCTTAGACTTCTCTCTAGTTTCCCTCTCTAGTTCTTGTTAGCATCCTCAACCATTGCCGCCAGGCCTTAAACGGAATTTTAGTAACAAAGTTTTCTTCCCTTAATCTATTTATTTACTTGTTATGCTTCCTTTAATTATTATGTGTTTATCTTCAAGCATGAGTAGCTAAATCTTTAGTTCTTGGCAAGGGTAATTCAAGGGTTGCAAGGGCAGATTCGAGGCCTTAATGTGCTTAATATGTTCTTGATGCCATATTCAATTACTTATCGTTTTAATTACATCTTCACATGATATAATTTGAGGTCTGATCAACTGATTTTTATTTTGTGTGAATGCTGCCATCTTTGTGATGAATACGGAAGGAAAATTGCATGGAATAAGTAGGCATCTGTTTAGTCTTGACTACGCTGAAGTGGTCTCGAATAGATAGGGTGGGTAGTTGATTAGAGCGAGGTCACGAGCCTGACAAACTGAGGGACTTTCAGCTCTAGATCTGTCTTTTCTTAGCTTCATGGACAGTTTGAGTATGGCCCTCCCGCATTCGTGCCTGGAGGGATGGCAAACTGTCAAGACTACCTCATATGTGGAAACGGGGGGTAGTTTCTCTTAAGAGAAAAGTAGGGGATATCCGAGGAATCTGGTCCCCATGTCATTTCTATGACGTCTTGAATAGAATACCCTTGAGTCGATGATGATCTGGTCCCGAATGCAACCCAAGAATACCTTTGCTGAGAACCCTTCTCTATCTGATTATTTGTGCTTGTTTCACCTCTGTTTTATTATCTCTGGATTTGTTCACGTACTTGCTTTATTTTATCATTCGGGACCCCCGAATTGACACCTCAAGGTCCCGAATACTGTTTTCTTAGGTAACAATTGTTAGCTCCCAAATCTGCCTTGGCTAACTTGTTTAGCCAAGTAAAGCCCCCCCTGATTGTTACTTTTCGTACTTTTCTCCCCCGAATATATTCAAGACCTTAGACCAGTCTCTCACAATCCCTATGTTCGACCCTGACTACCATTGTACACTTTATCTCTTGTGCACACACGTTTTCAGGCACTATAAATCTTCATTTGACTGACGATCATCAGCACATAAGGGTGAGGGTGCCTTAGGGTAGACAACACCAAAGAATGGACAAGGAGCTCGCTTGCCACATCGGCACAACTACCATTGTCAACGAGAATAGAGATAACTAATTTGTGCGCTAGGCCACGAGTGAGAAAGAGGTTGTCCCGTTGCTCAAGATCCTTCTCATGAATCTTGACATGGATGCTCAAATTTCTCCTCACTACCAAACACTTAGGGACCTCCACCCGAGCATACTCATCATCATCAACCTTACCCGAGTCAACTACACTCTCGGTAACCATCACTTGGGTACCCTCGGGTTCATCATCATCACTCACCACTTCACCACTCTCACGCATAACCATTACCCTCCTATTAGGGCATTCCGCCCTCATATGACCTTTGCCCCCACATTTAAAGCATGGGGTTCTAGAGTTAGGGTCGGTGTTCAGTGTTTGTTTGGGTATCAAAGTCAAGGACTAGTTGGTGTTTGAGTATGTGTTTGGCTTGGGCGGGGGTGTGGGTTGTGTGGTCTCTTGGCTGACTTTAGGAGGTAAAGAAGGAGCATTCCAAGTAGGCTTATAAAAAGATGAAGAAATGGAAGGAGTTTTGTGTTTAGCGCTTACTTGGCGTTCTATCTTGAGGGCAAGATGGAACATGTCCTCCAATATGTCATAGGAGTGGAAATCCAGCTGGTATGAGATCTCCTTGTGTAGGCCTCCCAAGAACCGAGCCATGGTGGCCTCATCACTCTCGTGCACATCCGCTCGCATCAAACACGTGAGCATTTTATGGTAGAAATCACTCACACCGCGAAGCCCTTGTGTCAATCTTTGGAGGCGCTGGTGGAGGTCACGGAGATAGTAGGAAGGCACAAGCCGGCGCCTCATCTCATATTTCAACTCATCCTAAATCTCCACCGAAGGCAACCTCTCAAGTCTCCTAGTGACCACAAGTCTATCCCACCAATGTATGGTCATTCCCGTGAACTCCACAATGGCAAGACGCACCTCCTTAGTCTCCGAGTAATTGTAACACCCAAATACACGCTCCACTTTGCTTTCCTAATCATATTAGGCGTCGGGGTCATCCTTTCCTTCAAAGATAGGTATGGATAACTTAATACTAGAGAGGTTGTTATTCACTCTCTCATCTTTGCTCAAATTGCTCGTCATAGTCAAAGCGTCGTGCGCCGTGAGCATGTTCATAATGTCGAGGTTGAGGGGGTGGTTATCTAGGTCTCTCTCGAATCACTAAAGGCACCGCCGGCCGAATGGGGGGAACATAAGCGTTGGCTTGGTGTAAGGGTATGTCAAGGTGGGCGTTGGATGTGTGTGTAGGATGGCGCGGCTATCCGTGGCTTTGGAAAGTGGGGTAGGAACGGCTACGGCCTTGAACACGGGCCAAGGGGGGCTTTTTCGTGGGGGCATACCAAATTGCTCCTCATTGTCACTATGGTCACTATGAGCTACCACACCTTCAGCATTGTCATATTGAGGTGGAGCAGCATACAAATTGGCATTGGAATGGTCATTTACGTGTGTTCTTTGATGGTAATGTGTGGCTGGTTAGGTAGGGTTTGGTGGAAGTGGATATGTGGTTGTCCTTGGCTTCAATGCGGAAAGCTTATCCAAAATGGCCTTGTTGGTGAGCTCTTGGGATTCCCATTGGCGTTGCAATTCAGCCATTTGGACCGTGAGGGCAGCCATGGCTGAATTGAGGGTGGAAGAGTCCTCGGACCCATCTCCCCTTGGAGAATTGAAATTTGCCATAACGAATTGTACCTACAAAAAGGAACAAACACAATTGATATTGAAAAATTTAGTCACTCCCTCACGTGTTTGGGCTCTCGTGTTTCACACAACACTCTAATAAACTCACTAACTCACCCACTCTTATCTCCAACGCAAACCAATTAATTAAGTTTAGCACAAGACTCTAAGACTCAAATAAGCACATGGAATGCAAAGAAAACAAGTGTAGAAAGAAAGGTAGAGAAGGCCGAATTGATGTTCAAGGAATTGATTGCTTTGAACACCAACAAGACCTAAAGTATATAGATGTAGGAAACAAGAAAAGCAAACTCAAAGACACTTAAAGGAAAGGCTAGCTCAAACGGACAACTCAAGATTTAAGGAAAAGGAGCGAAAATTGAAATAGCAAAATTTTAAAAGTATCTGGGGGGAAAATGCCGCACTTTGTTCTTGACAAAAAATTCACTTTAAAATGATTTAATTCACTTCAAATGCACACACACAAGTAGTCTCTTACTTGTGACTCAATTGTATTTTATTTTTTTTTGAATTTGGAACTTGATCACCTTTTTTTTTATCTTTCTTTTAGTTCCCTTCTCTTTCCTTTGCTATTTTTTTTTGAATTAAGTGCAAGAGAGCTCACTTGTATGACATGTATTTTTTAAAAAGAAGTGAAAGACAAGTAGTTTTGCAAGTGAAAAAATTTTCACACTAAATGCCAAAAAGTATGATGTGAGGTGTCAAGTTATGTGTGGATGACAAGGCAAAATATGTGTCAAGTGATGTGGATGCGAATGACAAGCAAGTGACCTTTGTATGACAGCCCAAATGTGTGTAAGGATGCAGCTCTAGGGTCGTCTATGTGAGGCTAAGTGGAGTGGTGAGCAAGCTGAAATACTTGGCTCATAATGAGAGATGTGGCCGGCTAGGAGGTGAGCACAAAAATATGATAACTAGTTAGAACACAAGCAACTCCACATGGCTCTTATGGATCATCTTTGGAAGCTCCAACAAAGCAAACATTCACACTTAAGGAAGATGAAGATTTCGGGCACAAAGATGACGATAAACACCAAATATATTAGCAATTGTGTTTATGCAAGATCAAATCTCTAAAAGATAAATATTTTGACCTAAATCGAAAAATGCCCCAAATGAGTTTTAATTGAAGCCGACGGTGGGAAACAATTTTTCAACCGTAGAGACGGTGAGGGAAGAGTTTTCAACCGTAGAAATGGTGAGAAAATGAAGTTTACCAAAATAGAGGAACGACCATGAAAATGAAAATTTTTCAAACACAAAATGATAGATGTCTACGGTAGAGGAGATGATTCTAACCGTAAAAATGGAGCCAAAGTTAGGTTTTCCAACCTAGAAGACAACCTTGAAGCTCCGCTACCACATGATAACTTCTCTGTTTCTCTTGTGAAGATGAAGTCGTGAGTTGCTTGATGGAAAGATCTAGTCTCCTTTGGGAGGTGGTAAACACACGGATAGATGATGGATTGATGGATAATTTTAAGTGTTTAAAGGAGTTTAATGGAGTAATATGCAATGGTAATTAAATGGAGGAAATGTAAAGATGATTTATGGAAAACAATGTATATAACTTATAATCAAAGGATTACAATGATCTCTAACCGAGCCTACCCTTAATTAATCAAGGAATAATCAAGCCGATAGGTTTTAATTAGAGGAAACAAGACCGGTTTTAAGAACCCTAATGTGCTAGGCTAACTAATGGTCTTGATGGAGATAACTTACAAAAATCAAAGACAAGCTATAAAAGAGGCTAAGCCCTTCTATTTATAGCTAGGGATTATTACATGTGGAAAACCACTACTATCCTTAACAAATGGGTCTTGACCGCGGGCTTGGAGAGATGGGCTTGGCTTGGCCTTTGGAAGGCTAGAGCAAGGCCTCGGATGGCTAGCGCTTGGGCCTTCAAGGGACGCTAGGGTTGGCGCGCCTTGCGCGCTCGGCCTTGTGCGGAGATCCTCATGGCTTGCGAGGGTTTGGCGCGCGCTTCTTCATGGCTGGCGCGGCCTACCCGTGAAGTCACTTCGCGGATACGAGTTAGAGCCTTCGAGCTCGTATCAATACCGTACCGTACCGAATAAAGTTCGATCGGTAATTCGGTATACCGAACAGTAAAAATTCCATACAAAAAACCGATCGAATAGAGTAAATTTCGGTACGGTATTACGATAATTTTGCTTCGGTCGATATTTGCACAACTCTAGTTATAACTATGATACTTACAACGATAATTCCTCCCTATACTCTTTCAATTGTTATGGATAATTGGTGGCCTTCGGATTCTTGATTTTTCTCGGGGATATATACAAACATTCTCGGTGCTTTATCCTCACTACTGTAGGAAGTATCACTTATTCAGCTTCATATTGTTGATGATGACCGCAACATGTTATTTGGCTGACACAATGCACGAATCAAGCAGCTGGCTATCAATGTTGTTTTTACTTTATTCGTAGTCAATTTCACATGAGCATTTCCATCGGCATGATATTATTTCTAGCTGTCTCCAACTTGACCATTGATGATCGAGTTGGATCTTTCTAAGGCTATAAGTTTTTTTCTCTAATAATCCACTAATAAACCCTTTCGTTGGATCTATTTGGCCTTAATTCTAAGATTTATATTTATACATTATACTAACACAAACAATCTAATAATACTAATTCAACAATTAACATTTAAAAAGAACATAGTAATTTAATTAACTGAAGATTTTATATCGTGACAAACACTCTGGTTAAACTTTCCTATCTTATTTGAGTTAATGACTACATAATTATTATCATTATTTAGAAACACTATAGAGAAATATTATCATCATCATCATTATCATTATTATTATTATTATTATTATTATTATTATTATTATTATTATTATTATTATTATTATTATTATTATTATTATTATTATTATTATTATTATTATTATTATTATTATTATTATTATTATTATTATTACTATTATTATTTTTATGATGGCATTTTAAGTTAGTACTTAGCAGTAGCAAGTACACACTAATCACTGTAGTTGGGCTTTGCTTGCTCTTATTTAACCTTTAACGACAATGGGCTTGCTGCACGCAGAGTTTTGTCGTCTTTTTTTATTTTTTGCACAATGAACGTGGAGGTCGTAATCAATTGGGCTGATTGGGTCCGAACTTTTTTGGTATTATATAACTTGCACCTTAAAAAATAAAATAAAATATTAGTCATAAAAAAATTATTCATATTTAATTGAACTCTCGAGTTCGATTCTTAAAAATTGAAAAAATCATGCAACACCATTTTTTGAGGGTCTGACAAAACTCAAACGGGATTAAAGTAAAAAGAATAAAACATAAGAACTATTATGGAAGGATTCAATTTTTTTAGAAACAAATATGAATGATTAAAGTAAAAAAAAAAGAATTTAAAGCACTATTATGGGCGAGGGATTAAAGTAAAAATAATATAAGTTTAATGACTATTATAGGAGGATTCAAAATTTTAGCAATCAAATATGAACTATTAAAGTAAAAAAATAGATCTTTAAGATCTATTATAAGAGAATTTAAAATTTAGAAGGAGCAATAAAGGACTAATGTGCATCTGGGAAGTATTTTTCCCTTCCAATATTTTTTCTATAAATAAATATAATTTTTGGTCTCCGTTTCATAAAGATATAACAAATATAACATAATAGCAACAAGTTGATTTGAAACCCAGGAAGAAGAATTACCATTCTAGACTAATTAGAAATAGTTTTTACTACCCCTGAACTATCGTCGAAAATCAAAAACCTTCCCTAAACTTTATTTTTTAAAATCCACCTCCCTGAACTATTGTTTTCAAGCAAAAAGCCCCTTCAATGCACATTTTTACAATTTTAAAAAAATTGTAAAAAATCTTTAAAAAATGTAAAAATTTACGAAAAAATATAATTAACCTAAAAAGCAAAAAACATTGTAAAAAATTCCAAGAATTCACAAAAAAATTGATTTAATTATAGAAGGTTTTTGATTTTCGACGATAGTTCAGGGGTGGTAAAAACTATTTCCCATTAATTAATCTAGTATTTGATTAACATTTTAGCATTTAATTAAATACTCCCTCTGGCCTCCAAACAATGTTGTTTGGAAACCTGGCACAGAGTTTAAAGACACACTGTGCGTCTTGGTTGATTTACTACACTATCCCTCCTTAGTCCTCACCACTGCATTCCCCTCTGTTCTTTCCACGCCAACGTTTTGCAATTTTTTGCTTAATCCCTCCCAATTTTTCATTTCTATCCTTTTCAAACTTTGAATTATGTCCGCCCAAATTCAAAAATCCCAGTTTACAATGCTCTCACTCCAAAATTTTCAGCTTCCCATTCATTTTCGTGAAGCTCTAGAGGTCTCCATTTTCAACCTCAACTCGCCGATAAAATATTTTGCGGCCATTACAATGGATGACAACCAAATCGACCCTCTCAATCTGTTTCAAAATAATCAATTACCATGCTCGACTGTTGGGATTATTTTAGAAGATGAAGAACAACCCCCAAATACGCAACATTTGGACGCAGTCCATGAATATATGTCAGATCCAGTACATCACAGTGGTGTTCAAGGTCAAATTCTGTCATCTCATAGGATTATGGTTTAAATTTGTTAATGGTTTCCTCTCCTCAATTTCAATACGTTTGTATGTTGTTAATGCTAGGTCAAAATCGGGAAAGAAGAGAGCTCTGTAATGAGTACAGACTTGCTGCTTACATTATGCTCATACAAAAAAGTGTTGATGGAAAGCTAAAGAGGACAACAACAAGGGAAGTTGCCCATTTTTTCAATGCGCATATTCGTTCAATCCAGCGGCTTTGGAAAAGGGGAAGGGACTCCGACAACCACGATATTTCGCTTTGTAGAGTTAGAAATTATGGCAGAAAGTGTATTCAATTTGATCTGCAGAAGATTAGAGAGGTTCCTTTAAGGGAGAGAACAACTCTAAGGTCTCTCGCCTCAGCTTTGGGTGTTTCGAAATCATTTTTGATATCTAAAATAAAAAGTGGAGAATTGAAGCGCCACAATAATGCCATCAAACCAACATTGATAGAGGCAAACCGTGTGCAAAGGGTTCAACATTGCCTTTCATCCATTGATCCAGCCTCCAATCGTTTCTACAACATGTAAAATGTGGTTAACATCGATGAGAAATGGTTCCAAATGACGAGGAAGGTGCAGATTTAATACCTTCTTGCCGATGACGATGAACCTGTAAGAACCATTAAAAGTTCCTATTTTATTCCTAAGATTATGTTCCTTGTAGCTGTTGCTAGGCCTAGATATGACTTTCATGAGGATTGTACGTTTGATGGTAGGATATGAGTGTTTACATTGGTAACAGAGGTGGCTACAATGAGGTCAAGTGCAAATAGGGTAGCTGGGACATTAGAAGTGAAGCCAATTACTAAAATAGATAGGACTGTCATTAGGCAGTTCATGATTCAAAAAAAATTACCTGTCATTAAGGACAAATGGCCGAGGTATAGCCTCATGCAGTGTTATCAGAACCGGACCTGACCGGATGGTCCGGCCGACTCAACCGTGAAATTTCAGATTTCCAGTTTGATTCAGCTATCTGACCGGATATGTATGCGAACTGGATTCAACCTTCGAACTGGCCGATTTTTACACAACTGGCGACCCGGATTGAACCGGCTGGTTCAAAGCTTCTTCTCCAAAACGACATCGTTCTGATATTTTTAATTTAAAAAAAAAATTTGATAGGCCTGCCCATTACAGACATTGACCCAGTCGGTTCAATCCGGTTCAATTATCTAAGATTGAACGGTTCAAAACTGACCAATGAGTCAATCTAGTCGAACCAGAAAATTTCATTTCCGGTTTGCTGTCCGGTCCGGTTTTGATAACTATGGCCTCATGGATCAAATTATTATTCAGCAGTACAATGCAAAGACACATATACATGATGATAATATTTATTTCTTAGCAACAGTTGATGATGTAGGCTTGAATATTAAACTGTTGTGTCAACCTCCTAATCTTCCCCTGATTTGAATGTGCTTAATCTTGGATTTTTTAAAACAATTCAATCATTGCAATCAAAGAAGTGTGCAAGAGATATGGATCAATTGGTAGAAGCAGTTAAGAAAGCTTTCTTTGAGTTTCCTGAGTTTAAGGCCAACAATATTTTCCTAACTCTCCAGTCATGCATGATTGAGATATTAAAAATTAGGGGTTCTAATGTATATAGAATTTCTCACATGAAAAAAGCACGGTTAGCTAGGCAAGGTATGCTCCCTTCCATGTTGTTGTGTGATCTAGTTCTCATTGCTACTGTTGTTGCTCATCTTCCTCATTTACCATGTAAGGCTATCTCTTATTTGTACATGTCACTTACACTGCATTCCTAATTGTGTTTGACACTACTGACATATTATTGACATTGCATTTCTATTTGTTTTTTAGGATACAAAGTTGAAGATTCAACTGGATTTGGTTTGTTAATTTTGGTTAGAAGATCCAGCTGGAATTGGTTCATTTTGGGTAGAAGATCAAAGTGGAATTGGTTCATTTTGTGCAGATATAGTAATTAGTTTGTTAATATTGGTTAGAATAGTCATTAGGTTGTACATTTTGGGATGAAGTATATGGTAGGAGTCACTGTACAAAGAAGAAGATCAAGCTCTGTTTGCTACTGTTACTTTGTGTAGGATGGTAGAGTAAAAATAGTATGCTCTTTCTTGTAGGATTTGTGCAGGAAATATGAATACTTCATTTTTTGTAGAAATATAACTACATGTGTCTTGTGTTTGGCTGCAAATTCTATGGTAAATTTGTGTTTGCATACAATGCTATGGTAAATTTTGTTTGGCTTGAATGATATGGTAAATTGTGTTTGGTTTGAATGATATGGTGAATTTTGTATAGTTAGAATGATATGGTAAATTTTGATTGGTTTGAATGCTACGGTAAATTGTGTTTGGTTTAAATGATATGGTAAATTTTTTCATGGTGAATTGTGATTGGTCTTCCCTGTTTTATGTCCTATTTTAGAAGAAATGCATGTTTGATGAAGCTACTGTGGGATAGGATTGAAGTAGGTTGCATGTTTTTTCTAGGATTCTGCGCAAAAAATGAGTGTATGGCCTTTGCAATACACAATGAGATTCCTGATATCTAGGCAACCTTTTACCTTCCCAACCACAGCACCGTTTGGCCATTTCATAGACACCCCTTCACACAATCGTTTCTAACCCTAATTCACCTCTATAAATTCTTTATTTTCCCCTGCAGTCTTCCCAACCCTAAGCAGCCACAATTTCTTGAGTTTCTCATCTTCCTAATTATCTTGCCTCTGTTCCAATCTCTTTGCAGGTACTCATCACCATGGATCGCGAGGCCAAATCAAAACTCCTCAATGAAGTTCAACTGATCAGTACGCAGCTCCAAGAAGAGATAGTCCAGCTTGAGCACAGGGTGCTGCGAACCAATCACCACATCCAGCAATTGACAGATAAAGTGGAGGATCTGTCCCAGAGGAAGGATGACATCAATGAAGATGACTTCGAGGAAATGACCATTCAAGTTGTTGATTCTCTGGGTAGTTATATCACACGTTTGTCTCTTGCAATTGCTCATCTGGAGCAGAAGAAGGATGTGCTGAATCTAGCACTCGGCAATGTGAGGGTGGCTGATGTTGAGCTGAACAGGTTTGCGAATGCCATGCCAGGCATTCCAACCCTAGATTAGTTTAAGGTTAATGTACTGCAATTTCCTTTCCCTAAACTCTTTGTCATTTAGTTATGTTATGTGATGTAGTTTCAATAAACAATTTGTAATAGAGTGTTGTTTTTCTTTGCCAATGTGTCATCTGTTGCCTTATTTTATTGCATTTGGTTCTATTTTTTCCAATGAAAATCCAAGAAACAAACTAAAATTTGGCCAATAGTTTGTACATTAACCACAAACCACAAGGGAAAACCTATACTAAAACATAAATCATTGCTCAAACAGAGTGCAAAACTAAAACAAAAATCATTTGCTCAAACAATAGAGATCATTTGCTAAATAAACATAGATCAACCTCCAAAATACTTGAAACAGATTAATGTAACTTCGGTTCTATTTTTTCCAGTCAAAATTCCGGCCAACCAAATGTACATTAACCACAAACCACAAAGCCAAATCCTAAACTGAAATTGAAACCATTGCTCAAACAGAGAACAAAACTGAAACATAAATCATTTGCTAAAAAAATAGAGATCAATCCTCAAAAAATACTTGAAACAGATTAATGTAAATTTGGTTTCATTTTTTCAGTCAAAATTCCGGCCAACAAAATGTACATTAACCACAAACCACAATGCAAATACTAAACTGAAACAGAAATCATTGCTCAAACCAGATTAATTGCTTAAACAAAATGACTGAAACTAAACTGAAAAATAGAGATCATTGCTCAAACGATTAAGAAACCAAAAATAACATTGATATTTAATCTGATATTTTCATCATACAGCTAGAGTTAAGATTTCATAACACAATTACAGAATTCCCTGCCTAACAAAACCAAAAAATGTTCTTTAGAACGAAGGTACAACCAGTTCTACCTACATCCACAACACAGTTATGTTGATCAACCAAAAACCAGAAGTAATACTTTGGTGTCATCAATAGAAAGATGGAAGTAGGAGACGCAACATCTCAATAAAGTCTGGTTCACGGCTTGGGTCCTCCAACTGAAACGTACCTGCAATTGGGAGTTTGTTGTGGTCAAAATCTCTCTCCTTTGTACTTGGCTGCCAATAATTTCTCCTCAGCAGAGGGTTCGTTCAGGTCAAAGTCATGGATAACTTTGGGTCGTGAAGCGGAAACCCTGGTCTTCACTCTCTTGAAATTCACTAGTGGCTCCAATTTCTTGTTGGGACACGCGACGACGGCACCCGAAGCCATATCTCAATCATCACAGAAGGTATCCTCCACGATAGACGCCATCTCCTCGTCGGAATCCTCCACGATTGTCTAGATGACACCCTCGCCTGAATCCTCCACGATTGCCTCAATGACATCGCCTAAAGCCTCAATCATCGCATCCACGGCCTCTTCCTCGATTCCAATTGAATCTCGGACCTCCATGTTCATTGAATCATCAAATTCAACCATGGAGTCGTATTGAGAATGTTCCCAGTAGTCGATGCTTTCCATGATCGAATTCAACAACCCAATAAAACCCTAATTTTCTCTGGAGTGAAGGAGGAAGATGTGGATGGAGTAGACGAACAAAAAAATGATTGAATTATGAGAATATATATTGAACACAGTGATTGACACCCCAATTTTTCATTTTCCACCCAATTTGATTTTCAATTTCCCTCTCAATTTTTGATATGTTTTCGAACGATAGAGAGAAGCTTGAGAATGGCAGAGGAAGGTGTTCGTCTTGCCTTTGTGTTGGGGGGCAAGGGTAAAATATGACTCGAAAACTGAGAACGACATTTAAAGGCAGAGGGTGTCGTTTCTATTTAAACAACAACCTTTAGAAACCAGAGGGAGTATACAATTTAATTATTAAAAAAAAGAGAAATTTTTTAAGCACTATTATGGGATAAGTAAAAAAAATTAAGCGGCATTTAAAGGCTTGGGCACTGGCAGGCAGCATGCAATACATACATATATGCGCGTGTATATTTTAAAATATTGAAATTAATGATTTTTTTTAATCCCTCGAACAGGGACGGATCTAGGAATGATTTTCAGGGGGGGTGGGGGTTCGGGGGCAGCGCCCCCGAAAATTTTTTTGGGGGTATTTTAAAGGGAAACCAAACGAGCTGAACGAAAAAAAATTTTGGGGTATTTTAAAGGGAAACCAAACGAGCTGAACGAAAAATTGAACAAATGCTTAAGAGTATTTGTATCCGTCACTAAATAACAAATATTTAGATAACTTGATAAAATTGAGTCAATTGAAGCAATTTCTCCTTATTGAAAGCAACAAAGGAGTAATTCGTTATTCCTCTCATCAAATCGATTATTAAGCTCATGAAGTTGCATATCAATGACTTGATAAAATAAATCAACTTGATAATGATGTAGATTGGAAATTTGCTCACCTTTCCGCCTTGGTCTACCAACATTTGGACCAACATTTGATGGTGCTTGAGTAGATGGTTTAATCAAATATTTGTCCATATCTACAAAAACAAATATTAAGGCTAAAATATTTGATCCCGACCAACAACCACAAAATAAAAAACGGAGTCGACTAAAATATTTTAAAATCAATCGCCGATTCACCCATTCGTACGAAATATTCGATTGATGGACGACCAAAATTTAATTTTAAAAATACGAAACTTTGGCTAATTAATTTAAAATGCAAGATTGGAGTAAACCGTTAATCGATTGTGAAATTGAGGATATGTAATTAATCTAGAGATGTAGCACTAATTATTTAACAACAGATTGGGTATCAATTTACTCAATAAGGCAATTAATTTGGGGTGGGTTAGATTAGGGATTTGGGCTGGGCTGTATACTAAATTATTTTTTTCCCATTAGCCCAGGGTGGGCATCAGCCCACGGTGGCCCCCCCTGGATCCGTCCTTGCCCTCGAATGTTCGGTCGGTTTTTTAAAGTTGGTAACTCTTCCACCATAATTTTCTCAAAATTAATGATTTATTTGCTAATAGTAAGTTATTGAGATACATCTAATAATTTTTTAACAGATGTTAAATCTTATCTAACTCAACCAAAATTTTAATTTCGAATCTAATAAATAAAGAAAATTATGGCGATAAATCCATCCTTTTCTCAACCCCGCCATTCTTGGGAAGGGAACTAATCTCCTCTTCGGTCAGAGAACGGGCAAACAAAATGCCGGAAATGATCGAAAATTTAGCATCTAAAATGACACTAAAAATGTAATTGATGAAGTATTTTTTTAACTCTCCAAGATTTTTCACTTCCACAGTAGAGAATAGAGATAAACTTCGATTATTAAAATTTTATTTTTCTACAGTTCCTGATGATAGCCGTGGCAGGACAAATCCAGCTAGTCTATGATATTTGTCAGAAGAGAGTCAATCCGGAAGCACAGTAGAGTTCATCAATCATAGAAGAAAAGCTGGAAAAAAAACACGTTGTAAATGGTTATCCTAACATGCTACCTAGCCTACCAATAATTCTCATTCCCTCCGGTTTCCAAAAAGAAAGAAAGAACATTGTAACATGCTACCTAGCCTACCAATAATGTAATATACTCTCTTTGTTCTTCTTCCACTGGTTCGTGTGAGTGATCTAACTGAAATTGTAAACAAGAAGGTTCAAATTTAAGATATTTATTGGGTGTGCGAATAAAAACTCCACGTTAAAATACAAGAGAAATAAATACTAAATATAAAAATGGTGAAATTTTTAATCGAATGAGACATTTTGAGAAAATCGTACAGGTTTTGATCTAAAACGAACAATATTATTTTATTAAAAAAACTTAAATGGTAGGGGAGTTGAGAAAAATGTATCCAAATTTGGGACTGTACTCTTAACCTCCGCCATTGCTGCTTCCGTTAATACCACCACTACCACCACACTTTCTTTCATTTCCTTAGAAATCTAAACCAGATTAACTTTAAAGTAAACCCTAATCTTCCCAGATTTGTTTAAGGCGTCATCCATCCCTGCTGTCGGGGCCAACATCGACTCACCTCCATCATGTTTCTCCTCAACCACGTCTCCCACAGCCTTCTCTTCCCTAGCAGATCTTGATTCATTTTCTTACCGTTTCCTCTTTCTTTATTTCCCACTTCCTTTCTTTCACGCTTCCCAGATCTAAACGAGGTACTGGTGCTGAGATGGTGATTGGTCAGCGACGGAATCGACCGGAGATGATAGAAGATGGTGTCGCTGGATTGGTGGCGCTGTTGCCATGGATGGGAGGCGCTGAGAATGTATAAAATGTATAGTAATGTATAAAAAGATTCAATTAGCAGGGGATTTTAAGTCATTAAATTTTTTAGTTGTTACTTTTTAGTATAAAACAAGTTCTATATGAAATTATTACAAATAAAAGTTTTACTATTTTTATACTCCATATGAAAAAAAGAATCTAGAAACTAGTTTGTGGCAAAATAATTATTACAAAAGCAGCCTTTGAAAGTCAGTAACAAGCAGCAGAGAGCAGAAGCAGCCTTTTTGATTGATTGACGCTGAACGTACGTAACTATCCTCTCGGAGCTTTCTTTTTCTTTCCTTTATATTGTTCCACGTGTCGACTTATAGTTTAAAAACTTATATAAATTTTAAAGTTTTTTTAAAAGTTAGTATTTGCATATTTCTAATCATTAAAGAATGTAAATAAAATAATTATTAATTAAAAAAATTGAAATCTTGGGTTAATAAATATGGTGTGGCCTAGGATAAATAATGAAAAAAACAATTATTTTTTTTCAATTTTTTAAAATATATTTTCATTAATTTGTTTTAGTGAAAAAGACTACACCATATTTGTTATATTTTCTGTTTAATTTTTATAATTAATTTATTCAATTCTTAAATTTTAACTATTTTTAATTGGGATAAAGCTAAAAAAAACAACCTTACATTTTAATGTTTTAATTAATCATCCCTTTAGACTATTTGTTTATTTAATGATCGCTCTAAATTTATTTACTTTTGTTTAATTAACCTTTACTGTTAAAAATATCTGATGTTTCATTAACTCCGTTAAAAAAATTATCACGCCAGTAAATTATTGATTGACGTTGTATGTACGCAGTTATCCTCTGGAAGCCTTCTTTTATTTTCTTTTTATTATGCCACAAGTGAAATTTTATATTTTAAAAACTTATAATATAAATTTAAAAAATTTAAAAAAATTAGTATTTGCATATTTCTAATCATTAAAGAATGTAAAAATAATAATTATTAATTACAAAAAAAAATTTTAACTTGGAGTAACAAATACGATAGGCCCTAAGATAAGATAATAAAAAAACAGTTGTTTTTTTTGCAATTTTTAAAATATATTTTCATTAATTTTTTTAGTGAAATTGAATACACCATATTTGTTACATTTTCTCTCTAATTTTTATAATTAATTTATTCAACTCTTAAGTTTTAACTATTTTTAATTGAGATAAAGCTAAAAAACAATTATGAACTTTAATGTCTTAATTAATCACCCCTTAGACTATTGGTTTGTTTAATGACCGCCATAGATTTATTTATTCTTGTTTAATTAACCTCTACCGTAAAATATATTTGCGTGTCATTAACTCCGTTAAAAAAGTTGCCACACGACACAGATTTTTTGATTGATGTTATATGTACGCAATTATCCTCTCGAAGCTTTCTTTTCTTTTCTTTTTATTGTCCCACGTAGAATTTTATAGTTTAAAAACTTACAATATAAATTTTAAAGTTTTAAAAGTTGGTATTTGCATATTTCTAATCATTAAAGAATGTAAATAAAAAAATTGAAACTTAGAGTAACAAATACGGTAGGACTTAAGATAAGATAATTAAAAAAATTGTTTTTTTTTAATTTTTTAAAATATATTTTCATTAATATTTTTGTGTGAAATTGAATACACTATATTTCTTACATTTTCTCTCTAATTTTTATAATTAATTTATTCAACTCTTCAATTTTAACTATTTTTAATTAGGATATAGCTAAAAATACAACTTTAAATTTTAATATTTTAATTAGTTTTAATTAATCACCCCCTTTAACTATTTGCTTGTTTAATGACCGTCATAAATTTATTTATTCTTATTTAATTAACCCTACTGATAAAAATATTTGTGTGTCATTAACTCCATTAAAAAAATTATCACGTACACAATTATCCTCTAGAGCTTTCTTTTCTTTTCTTTTTATTGTTCCACGTGGAATTTTATAGTTTAAAAACTTATAATATAAATTTTAAAGTTTTTAAAAAGTTCTAATCATTAAAGAATGTAAATAAAATAATTATTAATTGCAAAAAATTTGAAACTTGGAGTAACAAATAAGTTTTTTTTTTTGCAATTTTTAAAAATATATTTTCATTAATTTTTTAGTGAAATAGACTACACCATATTTGTCATATTTTCTCTCTAATTTTTATAATTAATTTATTCAAATCTTAAGTTTTAAGTATTTTTAATTTAATTTTTAAATACTTTTCCGATTAATTGGACTCATTCATTATCAAAGCATTAGTGTCAGAGTTATTATTCCCCCTCCACAGAATAATAATGGTGGTTTTTGTTAACGAGAGTGGAGAGAAATAGAATCTAATTAATACATCCTCAATCAACTTGATAAGACTTTTATTATAATAGTTAGGATTACAACACCAAACAATATACGAGAATGAGACTCGAACATCTATATAAATTCTATTAATACTTCGACACCAAACGAGAGTCACTGAGGACTAGGGCCGGCTAGCGCCTCCTGCAAGCAGTTTCTCTTTGAGCATTGAAGTAAACGGCAGCAACAGGAAGGCCAAGATCATTCTGAGCAGAGAAGTCTCGGGTGTTGAATTTATTCCTGCCGGAAGAAGCTGGGAGGACGTTGGTCGTTTGCCTCCGTTTTTGCTTGAATACAATAAACACAAACCTGTGGATCCCTATATTTGGCCTTGGACTCTCATATTTCACCACCTCATTACCTGCGTCAATAATTATTATTACCGTACAAATTATTAATTAAAAAAGCAAAAAAGAAAGAAAAAAATTTGTTTTCCAGGGGAAAATTGGATTCAGTAATCCATTATTTTTTATGCATATAAAGATTCAACCAAAAACTTATTTAACAGGTGAAAGTGTTTGCATCCTATCATTTAGGATTCAAAATGGACTCAATAAGGTACCAATTGTCTACCCTATAAAAAGCTAATTGCAATAGCTAGGCACCACTGGAGAATTGTACTGAATTTACCAAATGTGGCATCCGTGGAGCCTGGAATGTCAGTCACTAGCCTGCCAAAAAGCCATTAATTTGTTAGGGAAAGTCTCAAAGATGAAATTGTATGAACTTTGAAGACATTTATAGTCATTTATGTCTGCCTGAAGAGCAGGATTTTTTTAAGATGATGCTAAAATCAAAAACTAAAAAAAAAAAAACATCCTAAAAATATATTTATCAAGTAAAAATTTAAAGATGATAAATTTAAGAAAATGACTTATCTTATTTCAAATTAATTATGACAAGTTTAAAAAAAAGGACAGCGAAAATGTTTTTTATAGATTACATGCGGTATTAATTATCATGACAATATTAATGATCGAACTCATGACCTACGTTATAAAAGCGACATATAGACAATAAGTTGATTGATGTTCAAAATATGTACATGGTTTAATATATGATTTTATGCTCATTATTTACCATTTCTAAATCCATATAATTAAACTTGTACATTAAATATAAATTATATAGTAATATTAAAACAAAAGGAGATGGAGAAAACTAGTTAGTGAATTGAACTATGTGATCAAGAACATGACAATGGTGAAGAAGTAGAAGTTCGTCCGAGTTAAAGAAAAACTATACATGATATATATTACTCCCTCCGGACACTTTTAAATGACGTTTTAGAATAGTAAAAATTCGTAGGACAATGATCTTTAATCTTATTTTATTCCACATTGTTTCATTTTTACTCCTAATTTTTAATCAAATTACCACAACATCATCAAATTGGGTTGATTCATAAAAAAAAATTTGTCATTTACACAAAATATATACTTCGAAATGCATAAAATGATAAGTATTATGAACAGTAAAAATCCGTAGGAAAATGACAATTAAAAGTGTCCAGAGGGAGTATATACGTACCAGTGCAGGTGCTCCCTTAAGTAGGGATCACTCGGGCCAGGAACATCTGGGTCGGTCATCACCTGCAACCATTTTTTTAGAAGACACATATTAATTTATAATAATTAATATAGAAATCAGACACTTATATATAGAAATAGTGTGTGTTTATGTGTACTTACTAGAGTGAAGAAAGACCTAAAATCAGAGCCACGGATCTCAACGTTGGGTTTGTTGGCGACAATGGAAGGGAAGAGCTCACACCCATTAATGTTGCAAGCTTGCCTATTGTTGTAAGTGACAATCATTTGGATTGTGGGGGTGAAAGGATCAACAACATCTCCTATCACTCTCTCCATCACCAAAGGTTCATACACTCTTGCCATTTTTTATAATTAAGAGATCAATTTGGTATAGGGAGAGGGAGAAGGGTTTTTGGCTAATCAATATTGCACACTACCCTAATTTTCTTGCATGTTGAGAGCTAGCCAGCAACAACATTTATATAGAGTGGTGCTCAGTTAGGTATGCCAACGGGTTAGGGTTTCTATTCTTCTCGCACTCATACACTATCTTATTTTAACCTCCTACACATATATTCTAGTACGTTTTAGTTCTTATACCCTACCATTTTATTACCTTCTTTTTTTGAGATACTCTTTTTATAATTTATTTATTTTACTGTAAATATTTTACTACACACTTTATGCCTAAAAAATTATCTTAAATATTAATACAATTCCAACAATAATTTCTAAGGATGTAAAATGCTTAAATTCATCAAATAAAGTAATAAACATCCTCAAATAGCTAATTAAATACACATCCATCCATTATAAATAAATAAATAAAAATTTGAGTTTAAAACAATATTAGAAAATATTGTTGTTCAATTCTTAATTAGTTCATTCTGATTATCTTTTACTGTATCAAATAAGTTAAAGGATGATGGGTGAAATTTCAATTTGAAATTTTCTAAGAATAAAATATTATTCACACTTTTCAATTTTCACTATATAAAATTAATTTTATTTGAAGTGAATTAGTCCATTCGTTTAATAAAAATTACTCCCTCCGTCTTTTATTAAACGACTTTTACTATTTGTGCACGCATGTTGAGGAGGTCGGATGACTCACTATTTGAGACAATTTTACCTCAAATTTTTTCTCGGACGTACGTTAAGGATTAATGTACGTTCAAAAAAAAGTACGAATTTTTTTGGGGTCAAATAGTACGTCATCCGGCCTCCTCGATATGCGTATCTATAGTACGAACGTCATTTAATATAATCCGGAGGGAGTATAAATTATAAATATTCGAACTCGAGATTTAAATAATTATTACTTTACCCGAATTACGGTTACAAACTCCAGTCTTTTCCAATAAACTACTAGTACTACTCTTTATTGAATGTGTTGGGCCCGGGAATATGTTCTCGATGGCCTACTATTATTATTATTTTATTATCTATTCTAGAGTATGCAAAAGTTTGTTTAGTAGACAAAATCAAATGCTGGAAATTATATTTATCATAATCTCGAAGGGATCTTATCCTAACAAAATTTATAATTTTCTTCTATATATTAATTATCACATAATAAATTAAATCATATTTGTGCATCGCATATGTGTAATTGTAAAGCAAAGACCGAAAAGAAATTCTTCATCACTAACATTCGAGCAAAATGAATATTAAAGAATCGTTTGAAGTATATACTTCATTTATTTATTTTATTTTTAAAAAAAAAGACCTTACCGTTTATAGCACTTCTACCATTTTGAGAAATTGTTTTAGATATATATATTAAAAAAAAAAAAAAAGCACTCAGGTGATAATGCTGCTTTAGTCATTTCAATGCAGAAAGAAGTTTGCCCGTGATACTCTCCATAATAATCTTCTAGACGAGTTATTGTACTACTCTCTCCGTTCCTAATTAGATATCGCCCGTACTGTAGATACGTATATCGAGGAGGTCGGATGATACACTATTTGATCCCAAAAAATTTCGTACTTTTTTTCGAACGTATGTTAATCATTTTCCTACGCCCGAGAAAAAAATCGGAATTTTTTGGAGTCAAATAGCGCGTCATCCGATCTGCTCGATATGCGTATCTACAGTACGGACGACATCTAATTAGGAACGGAGGGAGGGAGTACTTCGGTAATTATTGGGTACCGTGTGTCACATCACACTCACAATAAGTGGTGGAATCTAATGAACCTCACATTGTGAACCTCGTTAATAATGATTTGTCTCTTATAAAAAAATGAGTTTTTTATTATTTTAACGAGAAATTATATATTATTTTTAATTTTTATCTCTCAACGTGTACTTAATAATTGTCCAATTAATGAAGTTTTTACATTTAAACCTGGATGAATTATTGTACCACTTGGGTAATTATTGGTTACTTCCCATACTTCACATCACACTCACAATAAGTGATGGAAAAGAATCTTACAAATTTATTGTATGTACCTCAATAATAATCAGATTGAGAATATATAAATAACGTACGAAGGGTAACGTGACACACCAAAAGTACTCAATAATTTTTCTATCATTCATACAATATTGATATGAAATAATTTAGTATTATGAAATAATTTAGTATTGATCTCACAATGTAATTTATCTATATAAAAAAATCGAACTAATGACCTAATTTAAAAAAATAAAAATGAAACATATTAGCTAAAATAACTCACGTCAATCGGCATCAAATGTGAATATAATAAGATTTGGATCACAAGTGTATTACTACTAAATGTTGCCACAATAAACAAACAGATTGTGAAGAGAGAAGAAGAATTGACTGTTAAACTTTGGCAAAACATCTTTGTTCCGTGTGCTAAAACACAAGAGTACTTGCAGAACGGAAGTCAAAACAGGTTCAAACAACAGGCCTAGCTTAACCTAACCTATAAAACTACGATACGACCGGGCCTGTAAAGTTTTTGACATGGATGGTTACTTCTATAATTCTATTTCTTCCCTAATTTCACGTGCCCAACAATTGGGTCACGACCCATATAAAAACTTAGCCTACTTACCATCCCATGATGGGTTCATATACATATCCGCGGGCTCAACATCTCTTTTTGTTTGCTAAGCTAAAGACCATTTTTTTTACCCAAAAACTTTTTTTAAATAGTTATCATATTTATCTTTTCTAAATGATTTGTTAGTATTTTTTATTCTTTTATTCCTAATTATTTTAATTATAGGAATTAATCAATTTTTAATTATAGATAGTTTATGTATAGATATTTAATTACAAATAGTAAAATTAATTAATGAATATAGGTGTATTTTTTTAAAAAATAAAAAATATATTCGAAATCAATTACTCCCTCTGGCACGAATTATATGACTTCCTCGCATCCCAATATTCAGTAGGGAACGCATATCGAGGAAGCCGGATGAGGTACTATTTGACCCCAAAAAATTCCGTACTTTTTTTCGAACGTACGTTAATCCTTAACGTACTTCCGAGAAAAAATTCGGGGCAAAATTGTCTCAAATAGTGACTATTCCGGCCGTCTTAAGATACGTTCCGAAACAGTAAAAGCAAATGCTAAAACGTCATATAAAACGTAACGGAAGGAGTACTTTACTGGTATGCGTGATTATGTTAAAAAAATTACTAAAATAACGGATAGAGTAATTGTTAAGACAAATGTCAGATTTTTTTTTTTTAGTGGAGAGAAAAAAGGAAGTTACACACTAAATTGACAGGACATCACATTTTTTGGAGAAATTAGCTCATGTGATGAATGAGACTTGGAAAAAAAAAACTTGTATAGATGTGGGCTAGGCGATTAGGATGTCGGCCAGCAAAAGTTATGGAAAACAAAATGAAAAAACAAAAGTAAGTAGTATAAAATTTTTGGTAAACTAATATGAGATCAGTTCCTTTGTAAAGTTGTAAACCATAAATCCACCGTTTCAGTTGTGGTAACAGATGATTTCCCCTGCTTCTTGTCATTTCCTTGTCCTGCATATCCCAGAACCCCTTGAAAAGGCCGAAATCTTAACACCAGAAGCTGTTCTCCCAACGAAAGAGCCTTCGGAGCAGTCGTCGTTGCGGTTGGAACTGCACTGGAAACATCTGCAATGGGCAGCAAACAGTTGGCAAGAAGCACACTACTTGTTGCAGTAAAGTAGCTATCCCAGTAATGGGGTGGTGGGATGCTGTTGAATGCATCAAGATCGATCTCGAAAAGCTCATCTTCATCTTCGAAGTCCCCGCTAGAGCTTCCGAGCTGCAGAGGAGGACTATTGACAACAGAAGAGGAAGCCATTGGAGGCGAGTTTGGTTGAGATATTGAATGTGGTTGCTCTTATATATATATAATATATATGTATAGGTTAGCATGTGTTTGACAAAAGTATCTCCTGGTGGGGGGGCAGGGAAGGTGGTAAGTAGAACGCTCTTCAACAAATCTACAACAAAAACAGAATCTATGGTTCGGTCTGGTCTTCAAAAGAACAGTACTTCCACCAGCAACTACACAATTCAATATTCAATATATTCTGTAAGACTTGATTACATATGATAATGTCAAAATATCAAAAAGTCTATCCATGGTTCTTATATCAGGAAAAAGAGAAAAGTTTAAAGGGATAGTTGATTTTCAATCTACCTGAACCATAAAATAAAGTCTGCTGAAGTAGACCTAACCACCTCAACAGAACAGGGAGTAGATGATGCACAGTTTTCTCTAATATAATAAGTTCAAAACATGAGCAAAGAATCACAAGAAGCAAGTCACAACTACCATTCCCAGTCAGTACTTCTCCGATGCGATCGTCATATCCCACAAGTACGGAATGATCGAAATAATCTTGGAATTAACTGTTAAGCCCTTTCACCAACCAAGAGAATAATAAACAAGTATCATGCAGATCCAATGGTAGGTTAACCCCCTCCCATCAGAAATGCAAAATGGATGTTTATATCTAAAACAAGAAAAGGGAATCCCTAAAGTGAATCCCCGCACATGAACATTCGCATTTGATTGACCATCACAATACACTCTTATGACAATGTTTCTGATGCAAGTTCGTGAAATGTTGGGAACCTACACACATTTTCTTGTACACTGATTCGACTGGTTCAATCTGGCATATGGAATTCACCCAGTTGAGCAAAAAACACTGCATACAGATGAGACATTCAAACTTGTGCAGAAGATTTAGTTGTGTATAACTCACAAGCAAGCATGAATAGCCTCCCATTCCATCTCTATACAACATCGCAATAGGTTAGCAAGCATACGTTGTAAAAGCATATAGAGAAATTTACAGTCCCTTGACACCCTCTCACCACTCCATGAACATGCATACAAAATAATCTTCCAAGTAAGATTCAAAAGCATTAGTCCACAACTTAAGCTGCCTAAATTTGTGGATGCACATGAAAGCTAAAACACTGTAGAACACATAACTTGTGCAATAATAAACACACAGTATAATGATCAACAGAAAACGATGGACTACCTTACAACTCCACAGACTAGGGTCTAGAAACCCAAACCCTAACCCAAAGTACCTAACTACACGCTGTAAAGAGTAATGGAGCCACATAAGCAATAGCAAGATGAACTTTTCAAAGTTCCAGGGCAATGAACATTAACATTGTTTAAATCATGTTAACAACACGAGATGATAGGACTCTAACTAAAGTGGGGTTAAGTTGTGTATTCAACAGGCAAGATACTGTTAACAAATTTAAACCCTTAACAGGGAAAGGTGTTTAGAAATCCCCAGAACAAGCTTCATGGACATTCTTCGATAAGGTTTACCTCATCAATCAGCAACAAGCTCCAACTGCTTAGCAATAATATAATACCCACTAAACATCAACAACATGAAAAAATATATTTCTCAGTGTTATACTACACTATTAAAGTTTTCCTCACAGCACTGTTTTCCTCCTCCTAGGATTACAACCAACCACGCACTTCAAGCCTAGGAGGAAAGATACTACATCTACGATAAGTCGAAAATGCACAATTCTATTGCAAGAACCATGTTAGACACTTTGCAACGGACCATGTGAACAAATGAAACCTGAAAATAACAGTTCACCAACACAATATTTTGCATCAAACCACTAGGGGGGCATCTTAATTTGGCTCAGAATCCAAACTCAAACAGAAAACAACAAGAATACAATGAGATCAGCCTCACCAAATCCACTTTCAATTCTTAGCATAAAAAACCCATGAATAAAAGAATTCAACACAAACATGCTTATTAGAAATCACTTGTCTACATTTACAGTAGGGATCTCTCTAAATCGTCCATGATCAACTGTAACAGAATCAAAATATATCTGTAGGACAGAAAGCTATTTAACTATGAAACCAAAATTCAAATAAGACTTACTCCTAAGATCAGCAATTGAGTAGCCAGACTACACTAAAATATAACAAGCAACGAAAACAGTGTGTAAATCAAGAAGCAGGCATAAGCAACCAGCCCTCGGTGCTCCTCTCCTCCATCAGCCACCGACACCATCAAATTTGTACAAGCCCTAGTTGCCCAGAAAACAAAAATCCCTGCAATCACGAACCTCAGCGCACCACCCGCCGGCACAAACAGGGAAATCGCAGATAATATGACAACGGGCAACAGGCAATAACCAACAACACTAGTACATGTGTGCAGATCCAGATTCCCATTCCTCCCAGCCAACATGTTAAACACCACGTACAGAAAAATCGAGGATACTACAATCCACCCCAGTATCACGCCAAATTGTATTTTGCCAGCCAGTAATTGAAAGAGACAGAGCGAGAGATAGAGAAAAATCGGACCCGACAGATCCGAATCCTTGTGGACGTGCGGATTAACTCGGAATGGATTCAGGATTGATTTAGTTTTTTGCCAGATTTGCTCAGGATGGATACCGAGCTCGTCGAGGAGGGGTTCCTCGTCCTCGAAGGAGGCGGAGGAGGGAGCAGGGCCACCACCGATGCCAATTGGACCGGCACCGTAAGATCCAATGGGGGCGGATCCGATGTCGAAGGACATGAACGGTATTCCAGAGCTTGAAGGGCGCGCGGGCTGGAACGGGGCCGTGGGGACGCGGCGTTGCTGGATGTTAGCGGCTCCAGCGACATTTGGATTGCCGCCGGAGGGAAAGACGACGGGAGGAACGGCGAATTCCTTCGTCATGGTGATTAGGGTTTCGGTATGGGAATTGAATAGTAGGAAACTGGGAATAGTTTTGTGCTGCGTGCAGTGTAGAAAAGTGACCGAGCAAAGTGAAAGACGATGCTGCTTTAATGACTTCGTTTGAGGAGCGCGTGGGGGGTAAATTTGACTTTTTCTCGGGCTATTTGATGCATAGATGAGTCTTTGCAGCGGGAGATTTGGCGGATGATGTTGTTCTGTTCGCTCGGGAAAGGCGCAATTACTCCATTACCCTGCGAAATGAAATGCGTTATTACTGCATTCGTGTTCCCAGGATGTGCAAGTTTTTCATCTGCTTGTATGCTGCTACTCCGTCGGATAGGCATACTAGTTTTTTATTTATTTTACAATTGAGTGTAAATGAAATAAATTTTTTGAAAATATTATTTATCTTGTTTAATAATTTTTCTATACAAGAAATCACTAAAATAAATATATACATAAAATAGCCACATATTTTTTTTATTGAGATAATTGAGTATTGTAATGTTGTTTTTTATCTTAAAATATTTAATTTATAAGTCTGTTGGACCATCCCAGCGACTATTACTATGGAGTATGATAGTAAATGATACTCCAACCTAATATTGAGCTCTTTCTTTTATTTTTCGCCTTTTTTAACGAATTTACAAATCAATAGTTTTGGGTTGATTGAATATTATTTTCACTTCTAAAAATTAATATACAAAATAAATTGCACCTAAAAAAACAGAATGAAAATTTAGAGGTGTTTTACCGTTGACCATAGTAAAGGGCATGAAGTAATTATTAAAAAAAAAAAATAGGAAGGAAGGAGTTAGATCTCCAATCCAAACTTGGGCGCGGGCTTTGCTGTAAAGCATCAAAGCCCAGAAAGGAAAACGGAAAGAACGCACTCCTAAAAAAGAAACCGAAAGGTCCAACCAACCTACAGATTCCAAATACCAGTCCTCCTCCCTCAAGTCAAACTCCAACAACGCCACTGAAGTGAAGATCCAAACCCGAAGAACGATGCACAGTTGCGAAGATTGAGCAAGAAACAGTCCATAACCCGCCTCTCTACTCAATCATTCCTCTTCTTCCTCCATTCCAGGAGCTGAAAATGGAACAGGATGTCGGTTTATCAATAACAGTGGCCGTAGTCACTTGCTTGGCTATGTCTTCCTTGTATGTTGGGATTCTTTATGCCCCCACTTTACTCCTACGCCTTCCGCCGCCTTCATCCTTCAAAGAATTCATGATACGACGCTTCATCTGCGCTGTCATCTCGTCAGTAATCTCCATTGCTGTTTGTGCTCTTATCCTCCCTGTAAGTTCTCTTTCATTTCCATGGCTATGTCTTCCTTGTATGTTGGGATTCTCTTCTCTTTTTTCCCCCTGTTTTGACACACTATTGAACTTATAATGTTAGATATCAAGTTGGGAGGTATATCAGTTGCTTGGTGTTTATGGCATCCGATTGGACCATGCGGTGAGTAAGATGATCGTGTATGTTCATATGTATTTGAAGTACTAGGAAGGAGTTGTTTTGTTGCTCGCTGTAATTTTTGCATCGTATTTCTGAATGCTCTGCAGATATCAAAAATTTGAATGCTGAGTGAAATGCACTTGTCTGTATGAAACAGTGGCAAGCTGTGGTGTTTCCTCTAGCATTGACTTCTTTAATGTACGCTGGATCTTTGGTCTTGAAGTTATTTTCATTGATGGATTCATGGAAGAGATGTGTGAATGAGGGCAGAGGAATTTCGAGTGAGGATATTGTAGAAGCGCCACGGAGTTTCCTCGAGTGGATATCTTCAATTGTTTCTAATGTTTTGACTTGGCGTAATTATATTGTGGTTAGCTTTTTCAACATCTCAATTATTTGGCATCACATGTGTTTGTTCTATCATTTTCTATATTGGATTCAGCTTGTATATTTCATGAGTAGCCGTTTGGAACTTGGGAAAAAAGAAGGGTGATGAAACTGATTTAGTGTAAAACAGTGTATTATGTCTAGGGCTGTAGATTAAGGCATTATGGACTCGTATTAGTTTCTTCTCAGAACTCTGCATGTAATAATTATATAATTTTTCTTTCATTTATTGCATTAAATAAGGAAAAAAATCCTAGGCTCTCCTGTCATATCATTCCTTGAACCTCTCACCCGCAGGCTCCATTGACAGAGGAATTGGTGTTTAGAGCATGCATGATACCTTTGCTTCTATGTGGAGGATTCAAGATCTACACTGTCATCTATCTCTGCCCTGTTCTCTTCAGTTTGGGTAAGTCAGTGGTTAAAGAGACTCACATTTTTAAGTAGCCTGCCTTTCTTTGTGTGCTTTTCATTCCTGAGTGCATTCAGCTTGACAAATCCTCGGGTGCGTGTGGAAATTAGTAAAGGTGCTTACAAATTCCTTTACCTAAGCCTTAATCTCTTTTTCCCCCAACATTGTCATTGATCAGGTCCTCTTTTCTGAAGAAATCACTCAATTTTCTTTTTACCATAAAAAGAAAACATTTGTTCATGTGAATCTTCACAATTTTGCTCAAAACTTTTGTGTCTCATCATGTGTGAACATAACCTTTTTCTTCCCTTGTTAAGCTCATATACATGCTGCAAAATTAATTTAGTTTCCCCCTTTTAGAAGTTTGTTTCTGGATTTTGATTTGTGTATTGCTTTTAGTACTATGTGTCTATCACCTTAGATTATTAAGATGGATTTGATGCAAATCAAACTGACTACTATGTTGTTAATGCCACGCAGCACATTTGAACCATTGGATGGAAATCTACAGCCGTCACAACTATAGCATACTTAAAGCTTCTATGGTCGTAGGTACCATCTGCTTTCCCACTCACCAGTCATCCTGTTGGGTCTAATTTCTTTGTTTCATAATTTGCTCTTGAGTAGGCTTCTTGTTTTTCATTCTAGAATTTCAGTTAAAATTTATGCGTTTGTTTGGACCATGTTCTTAACGAGACACTTTTGCCATCATACCCTTACTAAATGGATTTATGTGTTTGTTAGGTCTCCAGCTCGGCTACACAGTAATCTTTGGCTCGTACGCATCTTTTCTCTTCATTCGAACAGGTAAGCGATCTTTGCTAGTACTTATTAGATTGATCCATTTCACTCTCTGTGTTTACTATTGGCTTGTCAGTGCCTTCTAAAGGAAGGCATAGTAATTCTATATTTAGATATGGAATGCCCACAATTCTGATCACTGGAATGATATACACTATACTTGTACGAGGCAACTTGTATTTATTAAAGTAAGTAGAAATGGTAGCCAGCAAGAGGTTCTATGATGTCGCTTCCTACTGACCCCTAGTTGTTGGACTTGCCTGATTTTTGGAAGTAATAGCTGAGCAAAATCAAAATATAGGGTTTAATGACACAATCAGACACTTCATGAAAAAATCCTCCCATATAGTACCATTTAAATCCCAATCTCTCTCCATCTAATTTTCAATCATATTTGTTAAGATGATTGTTTATTTCAATGAGATACAGTTATGTTTTAACCTAAGCAAAATGGTTCAACTAAATTGTTACATGCTTGTTCTTGTAATATTATGTATCCTGTTCTGGTCATATACGTGTCCTTTACCCTGTGTTTCTGAGATAATTATCTGACTTAACCGGGGATTGTGTACACGGTTGCAGGACATCTTCTTGCTCCCTTGGTTGCTCATGTGTTTTGCAATTTTATGGGTCTGCCTGTGCTGTTCGCCAGGAGCAAAGGTATGCTACTGAAATAACAACTGAATCAAGTTTGTCTGTGACTATATATAGATTCTGCTGGATCATATGCCACCCATTATTTAGGTTTGCGAAAGGCTCGAACTTTCTTTTAGAGATCGCCCTTGTTTGTTTTCCTACCGAAACAAATCTCAACCTTTTATCTTTATCACTGTTTCAGGAATGGTGAGCGTGGCATTTGTCGCTGGAGTGGTAGCTTTCTTATGGCTTTTTTTCCCCATAACACAGCCTAATTTGTATAATGACAGAACAAATAACTGTAGTTGCTGGCATGGATATTGTTCCTGGGATTGAACGCTTGATGTCTGGCTGAAAAATGAAAAGACTTTATTTTTTCCTCTAGCATCTTTTATTTTGATCAAGTCTGCTAATCTGCTTATTCTTATACTGAGGACACAAACAAACAACGGAGACCTAGGACAGAGGACGACGGTAGCTCAATTGATAAAACGTGCTATTTATGAGATACATCGTGAGTTCGATCTATAAGGTGGCATCAAGTCTTGAAATTTGACTACCGATAGAAATTTAGATGAGAGATTTAGATGGTGTCAACTAAGTAGCACGGACACTTCATTTTTTATGTCGTGTCCGTGTCAGACTCGTTTTTAAAACCGACACTCAACGAATACCATGCGACACGTGTCTAATTCACTACCTCTCGTGTCCGGTTTATTATAATTCTAAACAATTATTGATGACAATAGATATTTAAAGTAAATTATACTAGTTACTGAAAATATTTATAGGATTAAACTTAATTTGAAAATGACATTTCAACTGCATTATTCATGGAGATATAGTAGAAACTCATTTTTATTATTATTATGAACTAATTTTTTATATAATGCATATGTCGTATCAGTATCTTATAATTTTTAATCTTCCCACGTTACAATATTGATGTCTGTGTCGTATCCAGTATTCGTGCTAGAGTGTCATGGATCATTTAATTTTCTAAATACAGTACACAATAGCGAAATAGATTAGTTAATGGGACAAGTCCGACCAAAAAAAGAAAAAAGTTAATGGGACAAGAAGGCTCTAGCATTACCTTAAGGTAGCGTTTGGTTCACGGAATGCTACTTTCCCTCTTAGAATCACTCTCCCGGGAGAATGATACCCAGGAGAGTGATTGAGGGGAATGTTAGTTTTTTGTGTTTGGTTGGGATTTAAGATTCCCGGGAAAGTAACATTATTGTGTTTGTTTTGTACTTGAGAATTCTCAAGGAAAGTAAGAAAAATAACTACTTTATCCTTTTATATATTTGTGTCTTTGTTATCTTGTTAGGTGTCTTTTGTTATCTTGTTAGGTGTATAATTATTCTTTTGTATATATTGTGCTACACAGTTTCCTCTAAACACGTTAGACTTTCTCTCTATTTAATTGTCTATCTTTCAATAATCAAAATATCAAATGAGTTTGCTTTATAACTATGATTTTTTGCAGGTTAAAGAAAATGACAAATGATATAATCTTCGTATTAGAGTCATTGAAAATTATAACAAAGTATGACACATATTGTTCTAGCAATGTAAAAAAATATAACTGCAACACTAGACAAGTCTAGGATCGGTAGGGGTGTACACGGGCCGGTCCGGTCCGGTTCTTGGGCTAGAACCGGACCGGACTGGACTTACCGGTTCTTGTCCAGGACAGAACCGGTCCGGCCCGGACACTTCCAGTCCGGGGATTTTTTTTTATATTTTTTTTATACTTAAAATTTAATTTTGCACACAAATACAAAAAAAGTAGAAGTCAAGAAGGTTTGAACCTCTCCCCTTTGATATATATATGCATAAGGAGGCTAAGATTCTGGTTTTCTTCGTTAGCAACCATGAATCTTGACTTTGACCGGTTCTATATTTCTATATTTATAAATATATATTTCCGGTTCTACCGGTTCTCCGGGCCGGTTCCCGGATTTGAGGGATGGAGAACCGGACCGAACAGGAACTTTCCGGTCCGGGTCAAAAAAAAAAAAAAAGAAGCCGGTCGGTCCGGTCCGGGCCAAAAAAAGGACGGTTCCGGTCCGGTCCGGTTCTTGTACACCCCTAAGGATCGGAATTTCTTGGATGATTTGTTCCCGTTCCTAACCGTATTTTCTTCTACCTATTATTATTTACATCATTACTATGTAATTATTCTATTTTTATGTAATTATTATAATTTTTATGTAATTAAAATATATTTTATGTAATTAATATATTTTTCGTGTAATTAATATAATTTGGCGAAGTTTTAGAAAATATAGAAGGAAGAAGACGCTTTATTAGGTTATTTTTTATAATTAGTTTTGGACAAATTTGTCATTTAACAAAATAAATTAACTTTCCCTATAGGGGGGAATCACTTTCCCCACCCCCCTAGCTAAGGAATCACTTTCCCCTATTTTTGGGAAAGTCAAGGCGGTCAAAGAAAGTTGGATTCCAGAGGAGAGTGATTCCTTGTCGCAACCAAACGCAATAAAGCTCGGAATCTCAGATTCTCGAGTCACTTTTCTCCTTGATTCCGCCAACCAAACGCTACCTAAGCATCTGTGTCGTTGCAGTATAGTGGTAAATTGGTAATGATCTCCAGCTTCTACGCAATCTGGTTCGATTGCGGGCAACGGCAGTTAAATTTTTTATCACAGGAGTAAAAAATTTGCTTCGCCTAGAATTATTCTAAATTGGATAAAGTATAAACTTAAAACATAACAGCTAAATCTAAGCATCTGAGTCGTTGTAGTATAGTGGTAAGTATTCCCGCCTGTCACGCGGGTGACCCGGGTTCGATCCCCGGCAACGGCGAATAATATCTTTTTCCCCTTTTCTTGTATTTGCCGCCAAAACCTTCGTCTTCGTCATCCCTAAAAGCTTCATTTCCCTCCATCTGCAATTTGGAAAATCGATATATTAATTAAAATATTGCCCAAATAACGTTTCCTTTTTTAATTAATAAACTCAGCCAGCTATTGGATCTCAAATTCCCATCCCAATCAGCTGTGTCAGGTAAAAATCTAATTACTCTTTTCTTCAATTTTCAAGGAATTCCTCACTTTCATCGCTGCAAATTAGCTTAAACCTGTAACTAATTAGTTTCGTTCATCCTCTTCGTTTATTAGATTACCAGCAAATCAAACATCTGTTGCTTCTCAAAATATATAATTCATTCAAGTTCGATAAAACCCCAGTGGAATTGGTGGATTTACAAGTGTAGATATGTTGTTTGTTAAAATGTTCCAGTAGTATCATAGTTAGTTTTAACTTCTAAACTAGTTCTATCTTCAGCGCTTTAGTGATCCATAGGATTGTGTGGTAATTGATCTATTTTCGTTGTTGAATTTGAGTTGTTACTCCATGTTCTTAAATGATTGAGTCAGGTTACATCTTCTTCTTTTTCAGTCTCCATAGCATATTCTTTGTACTTTCCAAACTAGTGTGTAATCTCGTTCGAATATTATTGAATCTCAATGTACACGATTCTCCTTGCCTGGTTCTCCATTTCTCAGTCATATTTTACCAAATGAACTAAGTTATGACTTTGGTGGTGTAGGCATTGTGGTGTGGGAGATGGAATGGTATGATGGGTATAATTCACAACACATTGATTGCAGCATTAGCAACATCCTTGACAAGGTAACCATTTTTGGTGGTTCATTGTATTATTGCTTTCTTTTGGGCATGATATGTAATTATAATTGAGGTAAGCTAATTTAAGAAGCTGTGAGTTTCATGTGAACAGAAATCATTAGAATTTCTGAAAAGAATAGAAGCAACATTCAAAGATAGGAAAACAAAAATGGTCAATTGATACTTTACACAACAGTAGGTGTGCATACATTTTGGATCAACATTTTCTTTTTGGAGTTTGCTTTGCTTAGCGGTCCAAACTCCAAACTCAGTAATGGGGACCAAAAATTTAAGAAACCATGTCATGATATCTTCTTTTAGGTTGTGTTAATTGAAGATTATGATACTATTTATATGAAAATTCAATTTCAATATCCTTGAAAATGTGCACTACAAATCTGTACCAACTCTCTGTTATATCAAGACTTCCTTTTCTCATTTGATGATTGAGCTGTGGACAATAAGAGAAGATGCACAGCAGTAGTTACTTTGAGCTGAGACCTCGTCAGATAATCCTAATCCTGGTCTTCGAGAAAGATCTAAGTCATCATTCCTTGGACTTCCCTTCTGGTTGTCAAATATTGACTCTGTGGAGTTTTGTTGTGTTAGCTTTGGAGGAGAGGATGCACTTTGAGTTTTTGACAAGACATTTTTATTTATTTTAACGTGTCTAAAACTGCAACAGCTGCAGCCTGCAGCAGTGCACCACCTTTCATGGTCAACCAACACATGGCACATTAGGTTAATATGTCATGTCCATATGAGTTGATATTGTTGTGGCATTAGGTTAAATGTGTCATGTCCTTGCGTTGATATTGTGCTTAGTAGCCATTTTTTCAAATTAAATAAACCCTCGTTGACTTTCTTTCTCTTGTAAAATCTTTGATGACATTTACCTATGATTAGATGATTAGATCCTCCATCAGGCAGCGGAATCTAATTGAAAAGCCTCCCTTCCTTTCTGATCTTGTAGTAGATGTAGTAGATAGATGGTGTATTTCCTTCACAATCTTATTAACTATATTCTCTCTGGAAAATCTTCATTATACATCTAGATCACGTTACGAAACCTTTGTAAATTTATTTCCGGGTATTCCTTCATCATTTCGTCCAACGAAAAAACAAATTTTATCAGGGCTATTCTTAGTTTCCTACTTCCTGGTATTGAACATCAGTCTTGTTTGTTACTTCCATCCCCAAACAAAATGTGAGAAGCTGCAGAATGAGAACTTCCTTAAGTAATATGAAATTCATGTCAAACTCAAGGCAACAGCCTGTAACTTGTTATCTTTCATCTTGTTAACTTTTCATGCTTGCCTTGATTCTCTTGCAAGAATTATGGATTAACATGCAGAATATAAAATTGGGTGCTTTATAGCTGTAGATATGAATCATTTAAGTTTGATCAATGCTATTTCTGCTTACACATCCATTTCTTTCATTTCATTTGTCCAAGCATTCTCAATTTGTTTGTGATATGCTTCATTATGTGACAGTGAGGAGTTTGAGATTATAATAGAGAAAGAGTTAATCATGTTAGAATTAGATATAATAATAACAGTAATAATATATTAATTCCTTTCCAGCAGATTGCCTGATACATCCTTCTACTTTCAGAAAATCCACATCTAAAACCATCCCCCAAAAGAAGAACAAAAAGAAGAGAAACTTAAAAGTAGCCCTGATACAGATTAATTCTGTCCTACATGACTGAAATTGGACCAACTACTACTGCTGCTATGGTTTACACAAAAAGGGGCAAATGGGTCCTAATACTGAGGTCATGATATATATATATATATTATCTAATCAGGGAATTAAGATGATGATCATCAGTTATGGTTTGAGTTGGAGCTGGAGGAAATGTTGAGATCAAGGATAGAATTGCTGGCACCATTGCTTTTAGAGTTTGGATTATTAGATAGCCTCTGTTTCAGCTCAGATAGCAGAGCTTGATTCTCCTGGTTGAGAAGCTGAGCTTTCTTCCTTAGCTTCTCATTCTCTTTCATTATGTAGCAGTTCTCCAGGTACAGCTTTGAGTTCAGTCTCTCCATGTCTATAAATAAATAACCTGTAAAAAACATATAAAACAAAGAGCATCTCATCAGTCAAAGTACGACAGAGGAAAACAGTCTGATAATAATTAATTTAAAAAAAAAAAAAGTAATTAGGTTAAACTGAAACTATGTTAATGTAGAAAACCCCTTTAATTAATTACCAAAAACATTAGCAAGAAATGTAGAGGTTTTGGACAGTGAAAGAAAGAAACAGAGGAATGCAGGGGAAGTTGACTGGAAGAAATCACTACAAGTTTAAACATGTTAGGACCACTCTGTCATATATATAGAGAAAGTGGGTTGTCAAGAAGATTGATGAAGGAGGGAATAACGGTTGTACAAAGCCATAATTCTATTCATGAAATTGGTCTCTTTCGGTTTACCAAACATGGAAGAAAAGGATAAAGGGATGAACGCTGAAACAAAGGTCTTGGCTTGTATCGTGAAATGAAATGTAATGTTATTGCATACCCTTTTTTACTATTAAGGGAAAAATGTACCAAAAGTTACAAGAAAAATAAGAAACTGAGAAGGAAGATGAACAGGCCATGAAAAAGCAGGGGAACAAGATTTTTGGAGAAAAAAAACATACATTCTTTCCTCAAACTGAAGTGAAATAGACAAGGCAAAGAGATTTTGATGATATTGAGGAAGTACCAATGTAGAACAGACCATAATAAGGAACTAAAACTTAGAACTAGACTAAGAGACGTGTGGTTCGCCATGTCTACCTTTCTTAGTGAAAGAAAAACGCAAAGATGCTGAAAAACCAACAACACAGAGAGAGAGAGAGAGAGAGAGAGAGAGAGAGACAAAGAGGTGGGGCTCTTATATACTTCTCTTTATCTTTTCAAGAAAGATCACCTTTTTTGAAGTTGGTTTTGGTTGGTTAGAGAGCCCTTGGCCGAGGAACTAGCAGTAGCAGCAGAAGTAGCACTGTGAAATGTTTAAAAAAAAAAACAAGTTTGGTGAAAATGTTGTGGAGAAGTGAGGTACAAAGTGAAGTAAAGGGCTGTTAATATATAGAGCAAAAAGCTATAGAGTGGAAGAACTGAGAGGTTTAAAGAGAGAGAAGAAAATCTCATGGATGGATTGTTCGTGAGAGGGGACATACACCTCTCTCTCCTGACACAACAATCATTCATCTGTAAGCATGGAAGGCGGCCGGTTGAGTATATATATTTATATTTTTGTTTTCTAAAAAATGATGAAAAATAATTGGCACGTAGCTGTGTGACCATTTGTTAGTCGTAAAATATCAATAAAAATTCAATCTTTTTTCTCTTAAATTGTTATTTGTATTGTATGATGATGGATGAGTGATTAGATAAATAGTGGTAGGAATTCAAGTTCGAGTTTCGCTTTGTAAGAAAGAAAATAATGATGGTATGAGGAGGAAGAAGTGTATGAGGTAATATGAATGATGATGGTGGTGGTGGTTTTGGGAGGGTCATTTTATTTGGGGTGTTAAATTTGGTACTCCCTCCGTTCGGTATTAAGTGTCTAAATAATGTTCATGCACGAGTTTCGAGGAAGTCGAATGACTCACTATTTGACCCCAAAAAATTCCGTACTTTTTTTCGAACATACGTTAATGATTAGTGTACGTTCGAAAAAAAGTACGGAATTTTTTGGGGTCAAATAGTGAGTCATTCGGTTTCCTCGAAACGCGTGCATGAACAGTAATTGGGCACTTAATACCGGACGGAGGGAGTATTATTGTTGTTCAAGGGACAATAATGGGATTTCAGCCTCTCTATAGGGACCTTGGTAAATAAAAATGATGGTGAGCTAGGCCGTCCCCAAGATTCGCAATGATGGTTTGGATTGGTTCGAACCATCATAACCCAACCTCTTCCTCTTCTCACCCCTTCACCACCCCATCCATCATCAATTTCTCCTCTGTTTTTACTTCTTCTACTCAATACAAATCTTTTAAATTAAAACCCTTTTGTTTGTTTCTTTTTTCACTTTTCCAGTACCATTTCTTGGTTTGGCAACTGTAGGTCATTATTATTCTTTACCGTAAATTTGCTCTGTTTGAATGCCTCAAACCAAATGTGCATTTTGGTGCATAGATTGCCTACATTTTGCTTGCCACTTTGTTTCTCCCCTTGTTTTTCTCACTGTTCATCAGGATTATATCTACACCCCTAGCCTCTTATCAAAAATCATATATCTACTCATAGGGGCAAATTGGATAATTTGATTTTGAACTATATTTTGGACAATAATTTACCCTATCAAAGAATTAGCATGTGATAAAGTATCGGTAGAGATTTATGTTTGACTCTCATATCCGTCTATAAAATAACTAATGATAGTATAGTTTTTTTTTAAAATTTAATTTGTAGTACGCATTTGCGCCTATATTAAGAAGGTGTCATTATTGTTTTGAGTTGGAATAATTAGGCATAAGCATTGATGTTATGTATTGTTTCAAGATCACTAGTAGTAGTAGTAATATCTTTATGGGGATAGGTTGGACAATTTGGATTATACTTTGGATCATAATGTGCCCTAACTTGGTAAAGTTGTGTAACCAATGAGAGTCATGATGTGCGAATTAAATGACTACTAGTAGTGCTAATTAATCTAAATTGTACAAGTTCCAAAAGCACAATGAAATTGGTATACAAAGACGGATTTGAATTTGAGTCACATATATGTTTTTATACTCAATTAAATTAAAGAAAATTACTATAATGCCCCTGAAAACCTTTTGGACTACTGTTTGAACCAATCGATGATGTTTTGTTTGACGCTATTATAATCATAATTGGAAGGCATGATATCTCATAAGTTGTGCATATGGCAAATTACTAGCAACTTACCATATATGGATGAGTGAGGGAGATGGGAATAATGGTTTGGAAGAACTGAAGAAGGGTTGGATGATAAGTTGGGCCAGCCTCAATCCTTATGGGTTATGAGTGCCTTAACGTGAAACATCATACTGGACAGAGGTGGTGTTTCACTGTTTTGGATGGGTTTTCTGGGTAAAAATGTCTTTCCACTCTTCTTTTTTGCAATTGAAACCCCCTCGTGTAGTGTACAAATCTTGTGTTTGCATACAAACGCTTACATCAGTGTAATCATGCATCCCATTCAATGGGCTGTTCTGCTTCTTAAGTTACATTATTGCCCTTTCACACTTATGTTCATTAGGGTTAATTCTCAAAATCAAAATCCTCTTTTGATGTATTCTTGTTGAAATATTAGTAGTGAGTATATCTCTTGAAAACAAACTTATAACTCAGTTCGAGTCTCCTAGCATACGAGACACGAATGTCCCAGGTAACAAAAACTTACTACTTTCTTTTGCAACGAGTGAAATAGAATGATATTAAATCTTGCCTAATGTGCAACATAATGATTAGTATTATGGAACTTGACGTGGTTGAGCTTTCCTCAATTTATGCGGATTTGTTCTACTGGCAATTTTCTTACAATATGGTGTGAATGGATGGTTTCACTTTGGTGGATTAGATTAGAGAATAGAGATTTGGAGGGAAATGTGGCACTGTGGTTGTCACCAAATTAGGTAATACACCAGACTTACTTTTTAATAAAAGTGGATAATGTGTCTGCAATGAGTGAGACACAGAGGAGACACAACACATAGGGTGGCTTGCCTACACACCACTTACCAGTTTGTGTTAAACTTAATCTCCTGAATTACCTTTTGTATTTCTAATGTACTTACTTCGCCACGCTTCAAAACTAGTATTTTATATAAATATTCTTTTTCTTTTTCTTTTACTGGCTCCGTTCTTCGTTAAATGATTTTCTGAAACTGTAACAAAAAGTGAAGCAAACATCAAAAAGTCAAGTAAAGTGTATAGTAACATTCAATAGGAAAATGACAATTAATCGCGGACGGATAGAGTATTTATTAACCTTTCAGGAACATTGTTGGTTTAGAAAAGAAGAAAAAAAATCCATGTGGGTGAAGCTAAGGCCAGGATCACAAATCATCTCATCAATTAGATGGTTATATGTAATATATGTACTTTTAATTTAGAACTTAGTACTCTCATTTACATTTTTTAATATAACCTATTTTTGTACATTATTTCTCTTAAAATATTACTCCCTCCGTCTTTTATTAATAGACTTTTTAGGATAGTAAAAAAACGTAAGACAATGATCTTTGATCTTATTTTATTTCATATTGTTTCATTTTTACTTCTAATTTTCACTCAAATTACCACACCATCATCAAATTGGGTTGATTCAAAAAAAAAACTTATCATTTGCACAAAATATATGCTTCGGAAAAGATAAAATGACAAGTACTTCAAATAGTAGAAAAACGTAGAAAAACGACAGTTAATAAAAGACGGAGGGAGTATGTTTTTGAGACTTTTATTAAGCACAAGTTTGTATTTATTTTATGTACTAATTCTTTCTTTTCGTACTATTAGTTTAAACTTATATTTTGTTGTGATTGTATTTTTATTCCTAAATTCGATGTCTTCAGGTGAGCCCGTAATGAAAAAAGAGCTTAAAAGAACTATAAATTATACCAAACCAAACTGTTAATAGTAGATCGAACTAGACTATACCGTTTTTAGATGATTTTGTTTGGTCCTCAAATTAAAAATTTGTAATATACTCTAAATTATATTACTCATTCCGTCTCAAATTAAATAACGTTTTGAGAATTTAAATTGTCTCAAATTAAATGACGTTTTTCTAATTTTCTATATAACTTTTTGTGTGACTTTACCACAACACTCCTAACTATTACTTTAGGGATGAGAAAAAGTAGTACGAGGTCATTAGAGTAAAAATCAACCTCCAAAAAGTAACAATAATTGTTTTTTTGGTTTGTGTAAAATTTCAAACATACCATCTAATTTGAGATGGAAAGGGTATTATTTTGATATAGAATTTTTGTAAAAATAAATCAAATTTAAAGTATATACGTGTATTGCTCTATATCGCGTTTCTCTTCTTGTTTGTTTTTCTAAAGGAAAGAAATATTATTAATTGTGATTGTATGAGTAGTACAAATAGTGCATAGATTGAAATATAATTAATTAAGATAATCCAAATTTGAGATTGAACTCTTATAGTCTTATTTCTTTACATTACGTATCCTTAAGCTTCAAGCTATTTCATTTGAATCGTTATACCATTAATTACTTGTTGTAAAAATGAGATATTACAAAAGATTTTACATTTTGGTCTCAAATTTTTTGTTTTAAATACAAACAACTATATTTTGAATTAGTCAACACTGTTTGTAACCACCACAATCAAAACCGAAATTTCTCTCCATGATGGCAAAAACTGAAAATCATATCCACTTAAATGGAAGATTTGACTCCAACGGAAATATTTTAAACCACCTTATATCTCCGAGTCTATAAATATGTGCTATCATTTTTCTTTTAAAACACACCTTAATACACTAAATGTGATCATTCTACTTCTAGGTTATTATCAATTTTGTTATTGTTGTTCCAGTCTCTAACTATAAGTTAGAAAAAATCGTTATATTCTTGGGAAAAATTCTTTTAGGACAGCATTTTATCGCGTCTCAATCTTTTACTTTCTTTTTGTGCAGATTTTTCCAACATTACTATTTTCGTTCCACAAAATTTGTCATAAAATAACAACTTTTATATTTCAAAATGCTATCATTTTTAGATTATTTAGGTGAAAATTAGTATATTTTTATTTTAATATTAATATATATAAAATGTACTCAATCCACTAAATCCTCATTTCTTTGAATTGGTTAGTTTTTTAGGAGTGAAAATTACTGGGAAATATCATAATTATGTTATTTTTCTATGTATATTTTTTTTAAATGACAATTCTTATGGGAAGGAAGTAGTATTTTTTTTTAATGAAGAAGCAAAATTTATAATTTTTTCTTTGTTTTTTGGGGGATACTCTTTTCTTTTTTATTATTTGTCTACTTAATCCTTAATGAGGATGTGAGCCAAGGATGCTAATGGTACTAAAAACCCAGTCAACCAATAATAAAGTATAGATATAGTAGGGGGGCAAAAGGGGTCTGTCCAAAAAGTGTAAAGAGGTAAACAGTAGTAAATTGGCCAAAATAAAGTGTGAATAGAAATCAAACTTTAATTATAAGTATTTAGATCAACTGATAAGGAATTGTTTTAATTTTTAAAAATATTAAGTTCGAGTTCTGCGGATGTAGCTGGATTAGAACTGGTGAGGGAGTACTTAACCATCCTTCAAAATGATGCCCGGTTTAAAATTAAGTTAGTCGACACCCAATATAGTAATATGATTAAGGAGCAACGCTAGAAAAAGAAAGAGAAAAAGAAGAAATCGAACTTAACTCAGGTTATAACTCCGGCTCTGAAACACCCAATGATGGCAAAACCAAAATCATAATAATTGTCTCTCCTCTCTTTTTCTTTCCCCTATAGTAATTATCCTTTACTCCCTCCTATTAATTAATTTTATTTACTTTTTGCAGCAATCTTAATTGAAAAAAAGAAATCAATCAATTTGGTTTTCATGATTTAAATGGGTTGGTTAGAGAGAGAGCTAGCTGTTGTTGTTGTTTTCCATTAATGTGTATGGCAGTGGTCAAGAGATTTCTTGCATGGCCACAGGTAAAACCAGCCAGGCATTCATGATCATGAGTACCCTCCTCCACCAAAACCTTCCCTCTCTACAATCATAATCTTTTCTTTCTCCATTTACATTTTTCTCTTATACTTGATTATTCTTCTTTTAATTTTATTTTTTCCAGAAAAGGATTAAAATCATGTAGCAGAGGTCCCAACTGGGTATAGTAAGTACCCTTCAATTCACCCAAATAAAAAAAATCGCAATTTGTCTCGCAGGTATCCCTATGTTACTGTTTAATCCGTAAACTATTTTTTCTCACTCTTTGATCCTTCAATTTTGGCCAGGTTGTCTATTTCCGGGACTTCTTTTATGTCAAATTTTACATTCAATTACGTAAGATTCAATTATAACTAACTAAGCGTTACAATTTTAAAAAAAGAATTATGTTTATTATTTAATCTAATTTTAGGGGAACCCTAATTTTTTATTTTTTTATTTCGTTTTGTTGGAAACAAAACCCTGAAATTAGTTTAAATAACAAATATAATTCTTTATTTTAAATTATATAAATTGAGCCTCACCAGATTTTCACTGTCAAATGTAACAAAAAAAAACACCTAAAAATCGACACCATAACCAAATTGAAATATGTCAAGGACCAAATACTGATAATAAATACTTTAGGGACTAAATTAGTAATATAGAAAAAAAAATTCCAATCGAAAAGAGAGAGGATTGCTTAGGAGAAAACCCAACAGCTTGACCCGAGATATGATTGGCCACCATGATCTATTTATTACACGTGAAAGGAAGGTTTTTGGTTTTTTTTTCACAAATTCACAATAGGAGTAGTTTCCATGATTTGAATCATGGGAGAATTCGTCATCTTATTGGAGTATTTTTGTAAATAAAAAAGAAATCTAGTTTCTGAGGGTTACGTGGCAAAAGAGAGATGAAAAAGAAAGAAAGACATTAATTTACATTAAATTTGTGTTTATGGTGGTAATTAATTTTTGTTTTTAGTACTAAGCAGTAATTAGCAACTATGACCTCATCAGTATAGTATAGGAAACCTTTAGAATTCTACTTTCTGAGGTCACATTTAATCATATCACATAATACCAATCTCCTGCATGTCTAATGATGAGAAAAATTTCACCATTATTATTATGAGTTTAGAGCCAACAAATGTTGAATGTCTACACGTGAGCTTAGCCCTTCCTGTTTTATTTTTAGAGCATGAGATTTTTATGTGTTAACAAAAATATTACTCGTATCGTATCGTATCTTATCGCCATTTATGCTGAGTTAGTTTATTAAGTGGTCAAATATTATAATAATTTATTCGCACGTAATATCTTACTAGCAATTTCTTACTTAAATTAAAAAAATTAAAATATAAGATTAATCTCAATCGAAATTTCTTTCTATTAGAAAAAGAATAAGAAATCGTGTACATATGCGACTAAGTTTTCTAACATTATGGAACTCTTCCAATAAGGTTATGGATGGAACTAACACCAACTATTTAATTAATTAACCTTTATGTAAATGTTATCATTAGCATGTGAAAACCCGTGGGGTTGGACGTGTGGGTGATTTCCTGATCTTGGGCCCAAAATTGATCTGGGCCCACAGTCCATTTATGGATTGAGGTACATGGTAAAATTTGAGGGCCTGGCCCGTTACATATTCAATCCTTACTTTTAGCCCTCGTCTAGACTAGAAAATTCATAACAAGAAATTAAGAATTTGATTACAAGAATGTCAATTGGAGCAATCTTCCGTCGGTACTTTTACATGAAAATATTCATTAATCCGTCTAAAGATTAATGAATACTTAATACACCCGATATGCAAATTACTAACAAATAAAAAAATAAAAATGACTTGTCACGTTTCAAACAACCGATATTTCCCAACCCCCCCCCCCCCCCATAAATGTGCTTCAAATTTCCATAGTATATCATTTTTATACTTTACAAGAAGGATTAGAGGAGAGACTCTTAAGCCAGATTGAGTCACTAATTACATGTTCATCATTATCATTTCGGTGCCATGTCCACTGTGCATGGGTTGCATTCACCACATCAAGTAGCCCATGCCCAAAACTTGCCTCTCTGAAAACCGATATATCGGGTTTCGGATCAATGTAACTGCAAACACAACAATAATAACCGTAAATTAATACACAGATTATTAGCAAAATGGATTTTTACTCAACGGGTTTTATTAAATTAAAAATAGTAAATAAATAAATAACTAGACAATTATTATTAAAAAAACTTATCCTACTTACTCTTTAGCAAGACCTTCACGGTTGCCACCATCGCCAATGGTTATATGCACCGGACCACAATCGTTTGGTTTATCTTGGTAAACACGAGTCTGATTAAACAAATTAATGTAGAAAATCAACTACCAAATGTAAATATATATTTCCTAAGTTCTTTTAATTTTCAAGATATAATTAATATCTTGACCAACTCACACTTGTTAAGATTTGAATCAATGCCCAAATCACAAGCAGAAGGCTAAAGATCATATTTAATTGAAAGAGAAATCTTTCTAAGCGAGTAAATATCTCAGAAAAAAAATCAAGAAATAGGAAGCTTACAAAGCGTTCATAGGCGTGCACGTGTCCGGCAAAAACGACGTCGACTCGAGCTTGGAAGAGCAATTTCTCCATGTAATCTTTCATTTGAACGGACTCTTTCTCCCCTCGATGGGCAGTATTGGAATTGTACCACGGCGCGTGTATCAACACCACAACCCATGGAGTTTTTCCACGCTTAACCTTACCCAAATCAGCTTCTAGCCAGCTGTACTGAGGCGAGGAAGGATCAAAATCCGTGTAGGACCCCAACATGATGACGTGGGCTCCAGCCACGTCAAACGAGTAGTAAAGATTGGAGTCGGACCCACTTTCTTGGAAAGGCATTTGCCACCTGGCATTGTAGGAAGTGAAGGAATGGCTGTGGAGAATTGGGACTTTTTCAACCTCATGGTTGCCTTGGGTGGACATCCATGGGCGCTGGCTGGCCAATGGTTCGACCAGCCGGCCAAATGAATCCCATAATGGTTGTATCACGTCAGCGTATGACAAGTCGCCTGGGAGGAGGAGCATGTCGTAATTTGATGTCGATATGTGTTGTAGCGTCTTTTGAGTCCATTCGGTCTGTCCAAGATCACCTACATTGCAAAATGGGCAAGTAAGTTATTTATTTTAATCAAAATTAGATAAATGCTACTTTTTTTAACATAAATTTATACTACCCGTACTGCTTAGGACGAGTAAAATTTGAGTACATCATGATATAGGATGATGACACGTGTCCAAAAACGTTAAAAATAATGATATTCTAGCACTATTTGGAGGCACGTATCATCATCCTAAATCATGATATAATCATGATGTAGGTACATTATGATGTAATCAAGTTTTTTCCACCTATGACACTCTTTAAGCATCACTATCTCGCACTCATAATTCCGAGGTATCAAGCAAATTATACTTTACCGCTTAACTATTCTATAATTAGATGGATGTTGCTTACCTACGATTGCGAATCTGATGGGAAACTGAGCGGGTGGAGTTTTGAAGCTATATTTATGGGCTGAGTTTGAGCCCAAGCTGTAATAATACACTGTATTGGGCTGTAATGGGCTGATGACAACATCGTTGATTTGGCCCGACTTGTAAGCGATATATCTGTAGGAGGAAGAAGTGCCTGTTACAGAAATCTGATTGGCTCGAGGTGATGCACCATAGCTTACCGTTGGTGGGCTTGGGCCGTCTGTTATCCACGATATTCGCATTTTGTCCGGTCCAACAATAGATATATGAACCTACAAACGTCGAGAAATTATTAATTATTTATGTTGCAAAATATACATGATTCACTCACTCTTTACTTAAAATATACTTTTTATATGTTTTAGCAATTCTCACATAAACAATATAATAATTAATCATGATTTTTAAATATATTAACCATCTCACCTCTCCAAATTTAATAGCTTTTGTTAAATCGCGCTACAAATTGACGAACACGCATTAATAATACTTTATTAAACAAAGTACACAATTTATAAATTACGTAGCAAATTTACATGTTTGGTATAAATGCGACAACCACGCAATTATGATTGCAAGAATTAATGAAAGTTGTTTCCTTGTAATCTTTTCATGTAGTTGTCCAATCCAACCAAAAGAACCAACTTGGTTATCTACCAGTTCTAGTAGCGTGATTAAACAAATTTCCACCAATTTAGGCCAAACCCATGTCCTCATTTTCCAATAAAATTAACATAGATTTCTCCGGTGACGGAAATATTTTTCTTTTCCTGAGTTCTTACCAATTACCAAGGAGTAGATTATATATCACGAACCGATTAAGGAGAAGAAAAAAAACGAAAAATGTAAGGACAGAGGAAAATATCGAGAAAACAGAAAAGAAACATTATACAGAAATGATTTGGTACCTGTTGTGGATGGGTTGGGTCATCGTCTTCTAACCGACGGACGAAAACATTTTTTCCGGGAGGCGGGCGGTTGTAGGAAAGAGCAGAGGCAAAGAAACTAGAAAGAGTTAATACAAGAATGGGAGGTAGGAGCAGCAGGCTTTGTCTTGCCATTGCTCAAAAATGTTTGTTTTAAACAAATAGACAAAAAAGAGGAGGAGGAGGAGGAGGTTTTTATAAATTGAAAAGTGAAAAGGAAATGATCAGATCAGCCAATGGATTTTTGGTTGATGGGTTGCTTCTGCATTCATTATACCGGGGACTCCTCTTATGTCTTCATATGCACCGTTTCCAGGCATCATTAATTGCATGGGAATTGTTGGACACGTGGGAGTGGTTGAACGTCGACATCTGTAAAATGGGTATATTCGTTACGGATTGGAATCATTCTAAAATATGATTCAATTTAGTTAGCTCCAAATTTACAAGATATAGTCTCCTCCTAATTAAACCAAACTAACAAACATCTCATAAGATTTCGTAGCCGACGTCTGTTTTGTTGTAGAGCTTTAATTTTTGTTTTTGTTTTTGTTTTTGGCCCGTGTAGTCTACGGTTTCGGCAACCTTTGACTACTAATGTGTCGGCGTTTACATTGCAGGGTTTCAGCAACAGTTTAATTACATTAGTTTTCTTTTTTCTTTTTCTTTAAAAAATTTGAAATAATTATCTTTCTTTATTTTATAAGAAAATACCACAAAATTAAAAATATGTCAATATTATGGTTTTGGGCTCCACTCTTCTTATTTTTAAACCATTCAAGATTTTAGATGTCAATTGATAAAAAAATCTTGAATGACTGTTTATAATATCATTGTTAGAGTTACAATGTCGTGGATCTAATAATTAATTAATAATTTTACAGTTAAAAAATTTATAATATTAAATAAATCTAATAATTAATTAATTATACGATATTTAGTTTAGAGTCCAACTCCCTACTAGTACCTTTAGCACCGATTAATAAATTCAAAATTAACATTTGTATTTTCAATAACCAAATATTTAGATCCAATCTCTAATAAATACAGTATGTGATAAGTAAAAAAACTCGAACTCAAATTTATCGAGTACCGTCAGAAAATCCTAATAGAATCGCTTGACGCCATTACAAAACTCATTTTTTAATGCTAAATAAATAAAACATAGTATAATTTCAAAGATCAATCCAAGTTCAAGCTCTTTAAGTCCCCACATTTACTTATAAACTACTCCATGTAGTTCCTTTCCTCATCATGTTATCACAAACAACCAACCACAATCCTTAAACTAACTAAAACAATGTTGAAATATAAACTTGTCATAACATTACTAGCCGCTCTCTCCTTTCTCCTTCTACTACAAATATCCAACACATCATCGGAAAATGATTATTCCCGACCTCCTCCTCGCCACATAATCCTCACCTCCGACGACCGATCCGAATCTGAACCTCAACAGGTACATTTTTTTTCCTTCCCTGATCATACGTTTTAAAATTTTATTTTAATTTCCTTTTTTTAATTTTAGGTTCATGTTTCGTTGGCGGGTGAGGATCATATGCGAGTGACATGGATTACAAATGATAAGCATGTTCAATCCGTTGTTGAATATGGGAAAGAATCCGGAAAATACAATGCGGTGGGGAGAGGAGAGCATACTTCTTACCAATATTTTTTTTACAATTCAGGGAAGATACACCATGTCAAGATCGGACCGTTGGATCCGGCCACCACATATTACTACAGATGTGGAGGCCATGGCCGTGAGTTCTCCTTCAAGACTCCTCCTTCCACTTTCCCCATTGACTTTGCTGTGGCCGGTGAGTTTAAGTAAATTATCTTCTCAATCTTTCTTTTATCATAAATAATTTAATTAGCACATAATAATTAATTAGTACAGTATATAGGAAGTATGCTTGTATATATGACCATGATTAATAATAGAATTACCTTAAACAATTTTAAGGAGAAGTTACTAGATAAACACTCCATGATAGTACTGAGTAGTGGTGGGTGTGTCTTCAAGTTAACTTAGTTGGACCGACTTTGTTGGTGGGTGTGATCCTAATTTCTACCCCATTAATAATGTTGGTACTAATTAACGAATTAGTACTATTAATTCAATTCATCTATTTAAATTAGGAAAAGAAAGTCGAGCTGATGAGTTCCATTAGTCTGTTTCTAGTTTTGAGTTGCGTGCAAAAGATGTCATACTTGTATATATGACCATATATCACTCCAATAACGTGAAGGGGTTGGTTGGTCGGCTAGTTCTTGAAGTGTAAGCAACATCCTAATAGCTGAAAGGCTGAGCCATGCACACACAACTCTTGAATACTTGGTGCCCCTCTAAATAGTGGCTTTAGCCTTTTCATTGGTAGTTTAAGACTCAATACCAAATTGAGTTAGTTTTTTTTCCTTTCTAAAAGTCTCTTGATTAATTCTTACTCCAAGTTGACAATACATAAATAAAACGAGTATTTGGTTCAAATTAAGACCAAAATGAAGTGAATGATTTATCTACTGTGACCTTTTAAGAGATGGGCCATGCCCATCATTTTCATAAATCGTTAGGGAAAAAAAGGTCATACAATTCATAATTTTATTACTAAAAAAAATTGTCAAAAATTATTTCAGGTGATTTAGGACAAACTGGATGGACAAAATCGACCTTAATACACGTCAACAATCACGACTACGACATATTTTTGCTACCAGGCGACCTGTCATACGCAGACACCCAACAACCGCTATGGGACTCATTCGGACGACTCGTGGAGCCATACGCGAGCAAGCGTCCATGGATGGTCACACAGGGAAACCATGAGATGGAAATCTTCCCGATCATATACCCACAAGGATTCAAGGCCTACAATGCCAGGTGGCAGATGCCTTACCAGGAGAGTAATTCGACGTCAAACCTCTACTACTCGTTTGATGCCGCCGGTGGAAGAATCCACGTCATCATGCTCGGGTCTTACACGGACTTTGACGCTGACTCGGACCAGTACACGTGGCTCGTGGGTGACCTGGCGAGAATTGATAGGAAAAAGACACCTTGGGTTTTTGTGATGGTTCATGCGCCGTGGTACAACACTAATACTGCGCATCAAGGAGAAGGGGAGAGTATGAGAAAAGAGATGGAGGAGTTGCTGTTTACGGCACGAGTCGATGTGGTTTTTTCAGGACATGTCCACGCCTATGAACGATTCGTAAGTGCACTACTACATCTGTAGTACTACTAAAAGTTTAATTTAATTAGATCATATATAGTTTGACTGAAAATTTTAAACTAGCAATATTGGAATCGGTGTGTATTTATGTGTCACTTTCATTTTTTAACTAAATGGAGAGTTTAGATCAGCGTTGAAAACACTTTATTTTTTAGTTGACCAATTTAGTGTCTGTAAAATTAATTCTGATATAGTTAGTAGGTTGTAGATACATGTAGAATTTCATATCTAACACCTTCACGTAATAAAACCTTATTATGTTTATTTATTTTACTTAAATTATCTTAATTTTTGCCACAAATTTTCTCCTTTGGTTTGTAATGCTAAAACCTTTGTTCTTTTGTATGGTGGTTATTTGCACTTTGCAGACCAGGGTTTATGATAACAAGGCTGATCCATGTGGCCCGGTGTATATAACCATCGGTGATGGAGGGAATCGTGAAGGACTTGCCTTAATGTAAGTCGATCCTCTTTTACTAATCATTTCTTTTCCATGATAAATTAGATTATGCTAATGACTGATGCATGTTTTAACTCCTAACTAGTACTATAATGTTTGTTGCTAATCAATGAAGGTTTAAGAATCCTGCTTCCCCTCTTTCGGTGTATCGGGAGCCGAGCTTCGGGCATGGAAGATTGAAGGTGCTGGACGAAACGCGGGCGCATTGGTCTTGGCACCGTAACGACGACTCTGATTCAATTGTGGCTGATGAGGTGTGGCTAGATAGTTTAAGGTCAGCCAAATTATGCTGGGAAAATGGAGATGGGACGAGACAACCATCATCAGCTAATGATGAGCTTTAGTCCACCTATAGCTTGGATCGCCTATGAATTTCTTGAATTTTACCACTTTTTCCCCTATTTACGAGAATAATTTCGTATCTGTTAAACTCATATCAAGAGATGATGCAATAGAATATAATTACATAAAGGTATCAGTTGATGCCTTTAAAGGGCCACTTATGGAATTTCAGAAATGGATGAAACAGATGATCACAAATCTTAAATAAAAATGCAGCTCAAAAACATGGAAAAAATAAACTTAAAGAAAAAGAACTATTGCCTTTTCTGTTCAGGAAGTGGGAGCTGGGTTAGAAGATAAGGGAATAATATACATAAGTTCTCAACGTAAAGTTGTCGGGGAATATATTAAAATGGTTAATTATGAGTGATTTGCACCACTCAATTGTCATTTTAATTTTATTTTCTTTAAAACCATGTCATTATATTTAATATCGAACCCAAACCCGAACCCGGGACCAGAAGGTAACTAATTATAAATCTTTCATGCCAAAGATCTTAATTCCAGCTATGGGTATTTTAATTTCCCTCTTTCCTAAAACCAACACACACCTGCTCTCCGAGCAGAAAAAAAAATAAAAAAAATTAGCACCTGCTCCATTTTGTCTCCACAGTCCACATAACCACTAAAATGAATGGGCCCCGATCACTCCAGTCCATGGGCTCCCACATCACCAGAGACTTTAAAAAATGACAATTATAAACAAATGATCTCTTCTTTTTTATAGAAAAAAATGATTTCTCTCTCCCTATTACTGTTGTTGTATCTCAAAATCCAAAAATAAAGACGAAAAAGAAATAAGAATCCAAACGTAGCATCATTAAATAGACTTTAGAAAGCAAACTCGTTTTTTTCCAACCCATCAATGAAAAGGAACCACCACAAAGCTGACAACGTCAACACGCCAACAAGAAAAAAAACCAACGGCAGCCATTAGATAATAACAAACCATTCCCATCAATTGAAAGCAACCTCCAAAACACTCCACAAAGACATAAAACATGGCATGCCATCATTCGCTGCAAATACACAACAATCACTCAAACCGCGACCCGACCCGACCCGACCCAAACCAACCCAACCCAACAATTGCACCGGCTCAACCCAGAAGAATCTACATTCTACAGGGCGGAGATGATCAACTTTTTTTTTTTCATTTTTTTTTTCAAACAAGCCAATTCTGAAATATAAAATTACATAATAATAACGATAATATTATTATTATCATTAAAAAAAAAAGTGAAAATATTCTTGAAACTCCTAGCTGCAATTCAATCCACCATAATACCCATGGTTCTGATTTGACTCGCTTAATATCCTGATCGACGGTTTTGATTTTGATTTTGACTCCTAGCGTCTGTTTTGTGGCCGATCACTGAGAATTCATTTTACACAAATCACGAAAAGAAGTACATCGGATCCAATCCAACGGTTCAGATCATATCTTCTCGAGTTTCTCCGCTATCACGAGAGGATTGGCCCTCGCAATCTCTTCTCTCCCAACCTTCTTAAAATCAAAGGTGCACGCGTGCTTTTCCGGGTACCTATGGACCCCACAGTATGTCGTCCCGCACCTGCACTTGAACCCGGTCAACCCGACCCGCTTCCTACACGTGAAGCACCGGTTCGGCTGCGGTTGTTGTTGCTCCTGTTGAGGGAGCTGATCCACCACCGCCGCCGGATTCTGAGCCTCCGGCAAGGTGAACGCCGGAGGAGAGAGAGATTGAGAACCAACTGCCGGCGAGGATGGAGAGGCTGTGACGGCGGAGGCCGCGGCGGCGGAGAAGGAGGATTTGATGGCGGATTGCTGTTGCTCCTTGAGGCAGAAGTCTCTGTAACATTTGGAGCAGAGGTTCATGGTGGCGGAGCTACCGAAGAAGCCGCAGTTGTTGGCGCATAGACGGAGACCTTCTGGTGGTGCCTGGCATCTGTGCTCCTCTGCCATGGTCTGTTGTTTGGAGATCTGATTTGTCGTTTCAACAAGAGGAACCCCTCAAGATCTGTTATTAAATAGGCAAATTAAACAAGATGGATCTGGGTAGAAAGAGAGAGGAATACAAAAGATTGCCAGAAATGGAAAATAAAATTGAATTTCGGTTATTTACCTGAAAGATGAGGAGAGATGTAAGAGGAAGAGGAGGAGGAAATGGAGGAGAAAGAAGGAAGGGGGAGAGAAGGAGGTGGTGGAGAGAATCTTAACGAGGAAGGATTAGGAACAAGACGACGGAGTCAGAGGTGGTAAGGGATAAGAAGAGAAAATTATAATTAATGAAATTATATATATTTATATTTATAGTAGCAATGTAGGACTCGAGTAGTATAGTAGAAAAAAGAAAGAGGAAAAATTAATTTTAATACAAAACTGAATATTAAAATTAAGAATTTTTTAGAAAAAGAGGAGAAAAAATCATAAAGACAGGCTGGGAACGGGGGCGGTGAATGAATGAATGAATGGGTAGTGAGTCATATTCTAACGTGGTAAGCTGGGTGCTGATTGCTTGACCAACTTTGCCATTTGCATTGTCCACCCAAGTCAAGTTGAAGTTAGGACCACCAAAGTGAAATGTACTCACAAAAATCTGCTATACTTGTTTCTTTTTCTCACATGTTTTAGACCATTGTTCATCGACTAATACTACACAACACCCTCAAATAGTCTGATGAAACGGCCTGATAGGGCAGATATGATTGTGCCATGTCAATCAAAAATTACAAAAATACTATGTCTGTCCTATCAAACCGTTTCATCATGCTGTTTGAGGGTGTTGCGTAGCATTACTCTTCTTTATCTCATAACTTTATATTTTCTTAGGTAGGAAGTATTGATTTGGTGGATTTAGGTATTAGAATCTCTATATGTTAATACATATTTTGGTTCAAGAACATATTCAATCAATTAGAGAGGGTAGAAGATTTAAATCCAAATTCCTATTAGTATGTGGCCGGTAGTAAACATAAATTCTACATTCTACATCCACCACATTGAGCATTAAATTGAGGTTAGGTATCTCATGGTCTGTAATATGATGGGCTGAGTTCCCAAACTGCAAACATTTGCCTTTATTTTGATTATTCGTTTTTATAATGAATAATAAAAGCAGTAATGAGAATACGCTATAAGCTTACACACTACAAGTCTCATGGGCTCAGCCCAAGTAACTGTAACTAACATAATAACGAGCCCGATAGTATACAATGCTAATATTGGACTTCGGCCCACTAGATTCAGGATCATTGCAATTTCTCAAAGGAAAATATATTTTAAGATCCTTTAAATGCAAACACTTATCCTCCATCCTCCGCCGCCGCTTCCATCCTCCATCCACGATTTCATCCTCTCCTCTCCCCTCTTTCTCCAATTCTCGATATATCGATTCCATCCTTTTCCGTCGCTTCCATCCTCCATCCGATGATTCATCCTCCATCGACGCTGCTGGTGGGTGTGCTTCCTGCCCTAATTTCATATTATTCAATTTCAATGCATAAACCCTAATTTCATTTTATAACTATTTATTGCATCGCAATGCTACCACCTTTTTATGCTCATTTATTTACCACCATGAGGTTGATTTGTTGAATTAATTTGGGTTTGGCGGTAGGTAGAAATTGAAATTGGTTTTAGTATTGGGATAATTGGTTTGGCAGGAGATGGCTTAGTATTGAAATTTCGGTATTTTGGTATACCGAAATACTGAATTTCGCGGTACGGTACGATAATTTTTTTTTTAAATTCGGTATACCGAATATCAAAATATTTCGGTAGATATGCTGATATACCGACTGATGGACATCCCTACGAGTAATAATGAAAAATTCTATTTCTACATGTAACTGATTCTTGTATACTATCCAACATTATTGGCAACATCGGAAAAAAGGTAGGAAAATTTCCAAAATTCTACGTTAGGGACCTAATATTAAAAACTTTACAAGCGGGACTAAATTGAAATTTAATCCTAACTTCAATTTTTTTTTGGAGGACTGGAACGTCTGGTAAGATTATTTAAGAACGGCGCGTCACCGATCCCAACCCCCGAATCCCAAGTCCCAAGCCCCGGCAACGATCCCGCTACTGAGGAAAAGAATGGTGGCTGAAGAGCACAACTCTGCAGCAACCAAAACTACCATACAGGACAACCTCCTAAAATGATTGATCTGTCATCTTCAAGTTCTAAAATGACAATTTTAAAAAGAGAGGCTAAACAGCAAACCCAAACTTCAAACCCAACAAATTATAAAATTACCCCTCAAACTTAATTACAAGTTTGCCACTGCAACCTCTCTTCCTTCTCCAAATCTTCACGGGCTGTTTCGCTAATAAGAAAAAAAAAATCGCCTAAAGGTAATTATTTTCTCAAGATGGGACCTTAAACACAAAATTTCTTGCTCTGAGTATCTTGAAAAACGTTTCCTAAATGGAATTAATGATAAAATAATTTATTTATATTATTTTTTCCTTCTTATAATTGATATTCCAACTGCCCAAAGAAAATTAGAAAAAGAAAAAAAAAACAGTCAATTAAAAAAAACAAAGAGTACTTTGGGTTTAGTATATGCCGTTTTTAAGATATAGATTATGAGTTCAACTCAAATACAATAATAATAATTAATAATATAGTAATTTTTTTTTCAAATAAAAATTTAAAAAATATTGAAAAAAAGTAAAGGAGCAAATGGTAATTTTAGTGGTAGATATAATTGTTGGCATTCACGGATTCTACTGCAACTCCTTTTTTTTTTACCTTTTCTTTCTGTATTAATAATAAAATTATCTACTTCACCTAAATAGCGGGTACAAGAGAATAAAAATCCCAAAACAATTTCTCTTAGAATTTGACCGAAAAAAATAAATTAAAAGATTTTGGTCCTCTGAACCAAAACCTCTGCGGATCTTCGTCCTCTTCCATTTTTCAGGTAAATTCTGATTATCTGCATGCTTCTTCTTTGTTTATTTAGAAAAAGATAGAAATCTCCTATATTACTCATACGCAGTGACAAACTTGTAATTAAATTGGAGTTGTAATTTTGTAATTTACTGGGTTGAAAATTTGGGTTTGCTGTTTAGCATATCTCTTTTAAAAATGGGTTATTCTCTCTCTTTTAAATCCTTCGTATGCGGAAATGCAATAATATTCACCAATGGCTTTGTCTGGTGCCAGCTCATGGTGCTCAAGTCAAGAGATCGGGAGGACCTTATACTTGCTGTTCTTGGGTCAGCTCGTTTCTTTTGTACTCGCACTTGCCGGCTTCACTTCTTCTCTATTAGCTAATCTTGGTAATACAACCTTTTACCGGCCACATTCCTGTTTCTGCTTCTTTTTTCTCCCAATTTCTGTACTTTTTCACTAAATTTCTATGGTTTGCTTTGTTGGGTTTTTACATTTTGATTTCTAGGTGTTGATGCACCGCTTACTCAGTCTTCCTTCAGTTACTTTACCTTAGCTGTGGTATATGGAATCATATTGTTGTACAGGCGCCAAAAATTGCAGGTTTGTTTACTATTATTATTATTATTATTTTTTGGACCAGTTGGCTTTATCTGGTCAAATAAATAACACCAATTTGTTTTGTTCTTAGGTTTCTTGGCAATGGTATCTCCTCCTGGGATTTGTTGATGTTCAAGGCAATTACTGTGGTAAGTTATGCTAACATTAGATTGCCTTCGATCTCTGTGCATCTTTTACTTGAATTTGTTGTTGAGATAGGCCATGTGTGATCTTTGCAACGGTTTATAACAGAGGATACAAGAAATTGTCTAAGAAATGCATGTCGTCATACGAGAATGGGTGTTCTGACATTTGTGTTGATTAAAAATCTCTGTTTCTATGTGCTGTGACATCTATGGATCTACCTAATCTAGTAGGTTGTCATTCGCCACTTATTTTAGTAAGAACATTTCATCATTTTTGTAGAGTGTGTAAAAATTGAGTTCATCGATGCACTGATCGCAAGTTTTGTATTTTTCTTGCTAGAAACTAAAATAGCTCTTTGTAGTTATCTTCACACATACTTTGAAGATTGATTTTGCTGGGTGAAGACAAACACATACTGCTTTTGATCATTACCATCTTAATGGATTTATCCAGTTAATAAAGCGTTCCAGTTTACATCAATCACTAGTGTGGCATTATTGGATTGCTGGACAATACCATGGGTCATAATCCTCACATGGCTTGCACTTGGCACTCGCTATTCGGGTTGGCAGTTACTGGGTGCAGCCATCTGTGTGCTGGGGCTAGGCTTAGTGCTTCTTTCTGATTCTGGGGCGGGTGTTGGAGGTGATGTGCTTCTCTTGCTCCTTAAAACTAATTTCTTGTCTTAAGATATATAACTTGTGTTTTGAGCAAAGATGTTGTTGTTCCGTACACTGGACAATAGACTGTATTAATTATAGAAGTGTTTCTGTACTTCACTTGAGATTCTGAGTGTTGCTCTTGCGTTTGCCTTTTAGGTGGTTCGAGGCCTCTTTTGGGTGATGTACTTGTTGTTCTGGGGACAATTTTCATTTCCTTGAGCAATGTTGGTCTGGTTGGTGAATCCATTGAACTTTGTCAATACAAATCTATAGCTTAAGCCTCCGTGAACACCTTGTGATTTGATTATCTGCAATCGTTTTAGTGTTGATAATTTGAAATCTCAGAATCTGACTATATTTCTATCCTTTTGAACTATCACTGTTTACAGAGTTTCCTCTCTTCTAACTTGTTCTGAAATGCAGGAATTTTGCGTTAAGAAGAAAGATCGCGTGGAAGTGGTGTCAATGATTGGTGTTTTTGGATTTCTAGTTAGTGCGGTTCAGTTGTATCCTTCTCACAGCAATGTATACAAGATAAAATTTTAATTTCTGGGAAGTGGTGTATGAAATTAAGTTTGTTACTAATTTTTGTAAGTTGGGATATGGTTTGGCTTCATTCCATAATTTTATTTTAGATCTATATTAGAGCGAAAGAGTCTGGAATCGGTCAGCTGGTCTGCAAACATTGTAAGTTTTTCTGCCGCAGTACATGGGATAACCAGATACATGTACGTTCTTCGTTCAAAATGTAAGCCTTTGTAAGCTTTGTGGATGTGACTTTTGAGTATCTTTCGCTTGCAGATATTGGCCATTGCAGGCTACACTCTATCAATGTTTTTATTCTACACCATCACTCCATTTGTTCTAAAGGTAAATCTTTCTGTGATATTTATTGCCTCTTGTTATCATGCGGATTTCTTTACTACAATTGAGTAACTCAATCAAAAGTATGGTCCTTTGTCGAACTTGTTCGTCAGCTACTTCTGAACGGTAGAGATGATCCACGAACCAATGTCTCCAACATAGATAAACCATAATGTTCTGCATGTGTTGCATACAGTTGAGTGGAGCTACAATATTTACTCTCTCTATGCTTACCTCTGATATGTGGGCAGTCGTCATTCGCATCTTTGTCTACCACCAACAGGTAAATACAATTACATCAGCCCCACCCATCATATATATCTGCCCAAAATGCATTTCCTTGTGGTGACTGGATTATGACTTCACTTGCAGGTTGACTGGTTATACTTTGCTGCTTTTGCACTTGTAGCTGTTGGACTAATTGTTTATTCAACAACGTAAGTTGTTATTACGAGTCAACGCATGTTTCCTTCTAGCTCTCTTTTTAAGTCATTTAGAACTGAATTGTATCTCTTTTAACACATTCCTTTAAACAGTGAAAAGGATCGAATTCCTGCATCTGCTCTGGGGAATGGAAATTTGGATGGACAATACGAAGCACTTTGCGACGAAAACGGGTTGTCTGGAAATGAAGCTTCAGTTTCATGAAGGGGAGAGCAGCAAATGGGATGTTCTTCCAAACTTCAGTGTAGTTGATGGAAGGAGCACTCTTTCAATTACAGCTGATTGTTTCTGCTATTTCAGGAAAAATAAATAAATATATTAAGTGTTGTATGTACTTTGAATCAAATCCATTTAAGGCAGCCAATGTAAATCAACCGATCGAGGTAGTAATGAAAATTCTACTTCTACATGTTACTGATTCTTGTATACTGTCCGGCATCGAATAATTTCACATTTTAAGTGTATTATTTATAAATAAGGTATTATTTTCTTTTTAATTATAGAATAACGCTTTTGATACTGTCATTGTTGGAGTCCAGCTCATATTGACTGAAGGAGAGTTGAAATTGTACTTAGAATGTAAAAGCGAAATTTAGAATTAAATTGAAAGAAGTCAATTTGGAATTAAAATTGGACTGAGAACTAGAATTTAAGTTGGACTAGAAAGTCAAATTTTCATGTTAGCTACCTATAAATAGGTATATTTGGAATGGAAATTACATAAGTTGCAACGGTGAGAGGGTTGTTGTTGAGCATCATGTGAGAGAGGCGCACAAATAGAGAGGTGCTAGAAATCGAAATCGAAATGAGTCCAGACACAAGTTGCGAAATTCTGGTTTTGTTTCTTACTTCTCTATTTTGACTTGTTGTTTGCCTAGATGTTGAGTACAATTTGTGCTGCGATTTGAGGCTCTCTTGTAACCGTGTATTATTGATCATAGTGGAACTAGTTTTTACATGCTGAGGAAAATTTCCAAAATTCTACGTTAGGGGACCTAATATTAAAAACTTTACAAGCGGGAATAAATTGAAATTTAATCCTAACTTCAATTTTTTTTTGGGAGAACTGGAATGTCTGGTAAGATTATTTATGAACGGTCACCGATCCCAACCCCCGAATCCCAAGTCCCAACCCCCGCCAACGATCCCGAGGAAAAGAATGGTGGCTGAAGAGCACAACTCTGCAGCAACCAAAACTACCATACAGGACAGCCTCCTAAAATGATTGATCTGTTATCTTCAAGTTCTAAGGTTTAAATCATTTATTGGCACCTGCACTTCATTTGACTGACTCATTTAGCACCTCCTTTGGTTAAACGGTTTAAAAGGTACCTCCACTTGAAAGAAATGACTCATTTGGCACCTGCCCTTAACGCCGCCCGTCCTTCACCGTTAAATGCTGACATGGCATGCCACATCTTAATATATTTAATTTTAAAAAATTCATAAAAATAATATAATTAATTTTAAAAATTCAGAAAAATAATATAATTAATTATAAAAATTCAGAAAAATAATGTAATTAATTTTAAAAATTAAGAAATTTAATTTAATTGATTATTAAAATTATAAAAATACTTTAATTAAGTTTAAAAATTAAGAAAAATAATATAATTAATTTTAAAAATTCAGAAAAAATAATATAATTAATTATAAAAATTCAGAAAAATAATGTAATTAATTTTAAAAATTAAGAAATTTAATTTAATTGATTATTAAAATTTTAAAAATACTTTATTAAATTTTAAAAATTCAGAAAAATAATATAATTAATTTTAAAAATTCAGAAAAATAATTTAATTAATTTTAAAAATTAAAAAAAAACTTTAATTAATTTTAAAATTTTAGAAAAATAATTTACTTAATTTTTAAAATTTAGAAAAATACAGTGATTAATTTTAAAAACGCAGAAATGTGAAGGTCTACCAAGAAATGTGAAGGCAAACCCAAGCATAAACTAAATATGAAGATCTACCTACGAATTAATAATTTTCACGACTAGCGGCTGGAAACCCAAGCCCGCTGGAGCTCCTACCATAACCGACAACCACAATAGTCTGTACCGTTGTTGCAGATCTGGCGCACCACCACCACACCACATGCTCCTCAGCTGATCACCACCACACCACCGCCACAACAGATTTGGCGCCAAAATCGGAGTGGGAACACCATCCCCACTGCCGATTCGGCAAACCCAAGCATAAACTAAATATGAAGATCTATCTAGGAAATTAAAAATTAATTACAATATTTTTTTGGATTTTTAAAATTAATTACAGTATTTTTCTAGATTTTTAAAATTAATTAAAATATTTTTATGAATTTTTAAAATTAATTACATTATTTTCTGAATTTTTAAATAAATTATATTATTTTTGTTAATTTTTAAAATTAATTAAAGTATTTTTATAATTTTTAAAATTAATTAAATTAACTTTCTTAATTTTTAAAATTAATTAAAGTATTTTTCTGGATTTTTAAAATTAATTAAAATATTTTTCTGAATTTTTAAAATTAATTACATTATTTTGTGAATTTTCAAATAAATTATATTATATTTTCTAATTTTTAAAATTAATTAAAGTATTTTTATAATTTTTAAAATTATTAAATTAACTTTCTTAATTTTTAAAATTAATTACATTATTTTTCTAAATTTTTATAATTAATTATATTAATTTCTGAATTTTTATAATTAATTATATTATTTTTATGAATTTTTAAAAATTAATTATATTAATTTTCAGATGTGGCATGCCACGTCATCAAAATGATGACATGTCATGCCACCCGTTAAATGCTTACGTGGCATGCCACGTCAGCATTTAACGGTGAAGGACGGACGGCGTTAAGGGCAGGTGCCAAATGAGTCATTTCTTTTAAGTGGAGGTGCTTTTTAAACCGTTTGACCAAAGAAGGTGCCAAATGAGTCAGTCAAATAAAGTGCAGGTGCTAAAAAATGATTTAAACCCAACTTCTAAAATGTCAATTTTAAAAATGGGTTATTCTCTCTTTTAAATACTGATGTTTAGTGTCCGTTTCGTATGCGGAAATGCAATAATATTCACCAATGGCTTTGTCTGGTGCCAGCTCATGGTGCTCAAGTCAAGAGATCGGGAGGACCTTATACTTGCTGTTCTTGGGTCAGCTCGTTTCTTTTGTACTCGCACTTGCCGGCTTCACTTCTTCTCTATTAGCTAATCTTGGTAATACAACCTTTTACCGGCCACATTCCTGTTTCTGCTTCTTTTTTCTCCCAATTTCTGTACTTTTTCACTAAATTTCTATGGTTTGCTTTGTTGGGTTTTTACATTTTGATTTCTAGGTGTTGATGCACCGCTTACTCAGTCTTCCTTCAGTTACTTTACCTTAGCTGTGGTATATGGAATCATATTGTTGTACAGGCGCCAAAAATTGCAGGTTTGTTTACTATTATTATTATTATTATTTTTTGGACCAGTTGGCTTTATCTGGTCAAATAAATAACACCAATTTGTTTTGTTCTTAGGTTTCTTGGCAATGGTATCTCCTCCTGGGATTTGTTGATGTTCAAGGCAATTACTGTGGTAAGTTATGCTAACATTAGATTGCCTTCGATCTCTGTGCATCTTTTACTTGAATTTGTTGTTGAGATAGGCCATGTGTGATCTTTGCAACGGTTTATAACAGAGGATACAAGAAATTGTCTAAGAAATGCATGTCGTCATACGAGAATGGGTGTTCTGACATTTGTGTTGATTAAAAATCTCTGTTTCTATGTGCTGTGACATCTATGGATCTACCTAATCTAGTAGGTTGTCATTCGCCACTTATTTTAGTAAGAACATTTCATCATTTTTGTAGAGTGTGTAAAAATTGAGTTCATCGATGCACTGATCGCAAGTTTTGTATTTTTCTTGCTAGAAACTAAAATAGCTCTTTGTAGTTATCTTCACACATACTTTGAAGATTGATTTTGCTGGGTGAAGACAAACACATACTGCTTTTGATCATTACCATCTTAATGGATTTATCCAGTTAATAAAGCGTTCCAGTTTACATCAATCACTAGTGTGGCATTATTGGATTGCTGGACAATACCATGGGTCATAATCCTCACATGGCTTGCACTTGGCACTCGCTATTCGGGTTGGCAGTTACTGGGTGCAGCCATCTGTGTGCTGGGGCTAGGCTTAGTGCTTCTTTCTGATTCTGGGGCGGGTGTTGGAGGTGATGTGCTTCTCTTGCTCCTTAAAACTAATTTCTTGTCTTAAGATATATAACTTGTATTTTGAGCAAAGATGTTGTTGTTCCGTACACTGGACAATAGACTGTATTAATTATAGAAGTTTTTCTGTACTTCACTTGAGATTCTGAGTGTTGCTCTTGCGTTTGCCTTTTAGGTGGTTCGAGGCCTCTTTTGGGTGATGTACTTGTTGTTCTGGGGACAATTTTCATTTCCTTGAGCAATGTTGGTCAGGTTGGTGAATCCACTGAACTTTGTCAATACAAATCTATAGCTTAAACCTCCGTGAACACCTTGTGATTTGATTATCTGCAATCGTTTTAGTGTTGATAATTTGAAATCTCAGAATCTGACTATATTTCTATCCTTTTGAACTATCACTGTTTACAAAGTTTCCTCTCTTCTAACTTGTTCTGAAATGCAGGAATTTTGCGTTAAGAAGAAAGATCGCGTGGAAGTGGTGTCAATGATTGGTGTTTTTGGATTTCTAGTTAGTGCGGTTCAGTTGTATCCTTCTCACAGCAATGTATACAAGATAAAATTTTAATTTCTGGGAAGTGGTGTATGAAATTAAGTTTGTTACTAATTTTTGTAAGTTGGGATATGGTTTGGCTTCATTCCATAATTTTATTTTAGATCTATATTAGAGCGAAAGAGTCTGGAATCGGTCAGCTGGTCTGCAAACATTGTAAGTTTTTCTGCCGCAGTACATGGGATAACCAGATACATGTACGTTCTTCGTTCAAAATGTAAGCCTTTGTAAGCTTTGTGGATGTGACTTTTGAGTATCTTTCGCTTGCAGATATTGGCCATTGCAGGCTACACTCTATCAATGTTTTTATTCTACACCATCACTCCATTTGTTCTAAAGGTAAATCTTTCTGTGATATTTATTGCCTCTTGTTATCATGCGGATTTCTTTACTACAATTGAGTAACTCAATCAAAAGTATGGTCCTTTGTCGAACTTGTTCGTCAGCTACTTCTGAACGGTAGAAATGATCCACGAACCAATGTCTCCAACATAGATAAACCATAATGTTCTGCATGTGTTGCATACAGTTGAGTGGAGCTACAATATTTAATCTCTCTATGCTTACCTCTGATATGTGGGCAGTCGTCATTCGCATCTTTGTCTACCACCAACAGGTAAATACAATTACATCAGCCCCACCCATCATATATATCTGCCCAAAATGCATTTCCTTGTGGTGACTGGATTATGACTTCACTTGCAGGTTGACTGGTTATACTTTGCTGCTTTTGCACTTGTAGCTGTTGGACTAATTGTTTATTCAACAACGTAAGTTGTTATTACGAGTCAACGCATGTTTCCTTCTAGCTCTCTTTTTAAGTCATTTAGAACTGAATTGTATCTCTTTTAACACATTCCTTTAAACAGTGAAAAGGATCGAATTCCTGCATCTGCTCTGGGGAATGGAAATTTGGATGCACAATACGAAGCACTTTGCGACGAAAACGGGTTGTCTGGAAATGAAGCTTCAGTTTCATGAAGGGGAGAGCAGCAAATGGGATGTTCTTCGAAACTTCAATGTAGTTGATGGAAGGAGCACACTTTCAATTACAGCTGATTGTTTCTGCTATTTCAGGAAAAATAAATAAATATATTAAGTGTTGTATGTACTTTGAATCAAATCCATTTAAGGCAGCCAATGTAAATCAACCGATCGAGGTAGTAATGAAAATTCTACTTCTACATGTTACTGATTCTTGTATACTGTCCAGCATCGAATAATTTCACATTTTAAGTGTATTATTTATAAATAAGGTATTATTTTCTTTTTAATTATCGAATAACGCTTTTGATAATGTCATTGTTGGAGTCCAGCTCATATTGGCTGAAGGAGAGTTGAAATTGTGCTTGAAATGTAGAAGCCAAATTTAGAATTAAATTGAAAGAAGTCAATTTGGAATTAAAATTGGACTGAGAACTAGAATTCAAGTTGGACTAAAAAGTCAAATTTTCATGTTAGCTACCTATAAATAGGCATACTTGGAATGGAAATTACATCCGTTGCAATGGAGAAAGATTGTGAGAGGGTTGTTGTTGAGCATCATGTGAGAGAGGAGAGAAATCGCACAAACAGAGAGGTGCTAGAAATCAAAATCGAGTCCAGACAGAAGCGCAAAATTCTGGTTATGTTTCTTATTTCTCTATTTTGACTTGTTGTTTGTCTAGATGTTGAGCACAATTTGTGCTGCGATTTGAGACTCTCTTGTAACCGTAGTATTGATCATAATGGAGCTTGATTGATTGGCTTGTGCCCGTAGTTTTTACCAGAGTGTAGTTAGTTTTTTTTCTAACAGTCGTAACTCTTGAATATTAACAGATGGTTGGGTATCACTGTGATTTTGGTTGCATGAGTTCAGCTACCGGCAAGGCCACCACGGCCACCGCCACCGCCATGAAGAAGCTCCGATAATTTATCTTGATCGGAAAGCTACTCTGGAACAAGACATTGCCCCTTGACTTTCTCAGTAATGCATCCTGTATTATTACACGGTTTTGAAATCTAATTAGATTAGAGTTTGATTAGGAGGAGAGATTTATTCATTTTTAATTTACGTTTGGGGTAAATCATACTGGGAGGGAGAGTCATTTTTTTTATTTGTTATAGTTGAATTAGTTTATTTCTTTTTTGAGGAAATGGTTGAATTAATTTAATTTTCATGTTTGTATTTTTATTTTGTCTATGTTAATTTCTTTTATTTGGGCCTCTTGAATATTGAATTGAAGGCCCAATTTCAAAACCATCGAAACCAACTAACCAACCCAAAACAGAAACAAATAGTAACAAAACGCCACTCTCTTCGTGTTCCCTCCACTCAAAACATAATCATCATGGACCAACAAACCCCCACCCCAAATCCCAGCTCCGCAGCGACCGCCGCCATCTCCTCCGTCTCCGCTTCCACTCCTTCCACCGCCACCCCTACCCCCACCACGACCGCCGATGCTTCACAGCCTACTGAACCCTCACCAGCACAACCGTCACCGGCTCCTCAATCCCAACCGTCACAACCATCCTCCTTCACCGCCACTCCCACCACCAGCATCACCACCTCCACGCTTCCGCCTCCTGCTCCAAATCCTAACCCTAACCCTCCGCCAAGACCAATTCACCCAGTCGCCTCGACCACCACCAACATTTCCAGCTCCGTTATCGCCGCTAGGCCCCAATTAATTCACAGACCCTGGCAACATCCCCATCCCCACTCTCACTTCTCTCAACTCTCTTCCTCCATCTCCCCTCCCATTCCTTCCCCACAGCCACGTGGCAGCGTTGCCATTGGCGTCCCTGCTTCGCACCCTACCCCGTCCCCACCCTCCTTTTCCTCCTCATTCAGCCAGCAGTTTACTGGATTAAGCCGTGGCCCTGTCAATGTAGCTGACTCAGTTGCCAACGCAAGCAATGCGCAAGTATGTGGTAATTTTATTGAAATTGCATATGAGAAGAAGGGTTCTAAGTCTTGAATTGTAAGTAATTGTTCTGTTTTGTTTGAACTGCGTAGATGAGGATGATGCCCCCCATGAGTTCGAGCACTTCCATGAGGCCAGCTGGCATTTCTGTCCACCATCAACCAAGGCCTGGTGTTCAGGCATCTCTAAGACCATCACCATCGCCACAACCACCTTCTCCTAGTAATCAGACCCCTGCTACCCAAGTCAGTATGCTTTTTGCTCTTTTTTTATGTGTCATTACAATTCGAATGGATGTTTCCAAATTAGAAGGAAGTGTCTGGTATGTTATCTGGGGTGGATTGTCAATTAATAGCGTAGATAGTTTAGGTATATGAATTTATGTTTGACCACAAAGTTTTGCGTTTGGTAGTTCCGTGTGGGTACTTTTGATGAGCTTAAGCTTTGCATTGGTAAATAATATCAGAATAATCTTGACCCAGGTTCTTTAGCTTTTGAACTGGACTGACTTGACATGTTGCTGGGCATTGCTTATAATTTGTTGGGGCAACAAAGCAGAGCAAATATTCGTGGCTTTGTACTATTGGCATGACTTGTTAGGAGTTGGATTCTTGCCAATCGGTTCTTCCTACCGATAATTAGATGTTCTTTTAGATATATGGGTCATTTCAATTGCTAATAAGATCTTACATAAAATTTTGTTCTGCAATTAGTTTTGTTGCTGTTCCAGAGGTCTGTGAGCACTCTGTTCAGAGGTTTAGATGGATGGAGTGACATTCTCTTTTAGGTTCATTAACTCATAGTGGGGATAACTGGTGACCGTTTATTGATTTTGTGTGTATTGTGACAATCCATTACATTCTTGCTATAGGTTTTCTAATTTGATTTTATATATTCAGAATTTCCAAGGGCATGGTTTTATGAGATCCTCATCACCAGGTCCTCCTGTTTCTCCAGTAACAACCACTCCTCAAAGACCCTTGTCAGTGGGCCCTATTGGATCTCCAGCACCAAGCGCATCACTGAGGCCCACATTAGGGGGTCCTCCTGCACCAAATGCATCACAGTCAATGCAGTCTCCTAATCAGCCATGGTTGTCAACTGTATCTCAAGGAAAGCCTCCGTTGCCTTCCCCTTCATATAGACCATCAATGAACCCCCCACCCATGCAGCAAAGGCCACATATTCCTTCACAACATCATTCTGTGACAACATCTTCACAGCAGCAGCACATGGCATCTACACAGCCACAACCTTTACCATCCAATCAGCCACCAGATCATTTTGGCCAACAGTTTCCACCATCAAGAGGCCCACAGTCCTTACCCCATCAACAACAGCTTTCACGGGGTCAAGTTACAACGCACCAGAAGTCATCTCCCCTAGCAGCAGTACAGCCTAACACAGTTCAGCCAGTGCTCCAGAACAGGATTGCTAGTACAGAAAGAGATGAATCTGGTAACAGGATTCTTAGCAAAAGAAGTATCCATGAGCTAGTTAGCCAGGTGACTACCTTTGCCATCTATTAGTACCTTCTACAAACACACACATATAACCCAGTAACACCTTCAGTGAACCTCAGGAAATATGTAGTATTTAACCCTAGTGGAAACATTTGGCCTTGGTTTAATTGCTAACAAGACAAAGTTGAGGTTGTTCGTATTTATTCTTACATGGAATTGCTGATACTTTTGGTTCTCAAGATTTTTCTATGGGGTTCATTTTTAAACTCTTTCTTAAACTGTAGCCTTAATGTTTCAAATTGAATAAAGTACCAAATTGGCATTGAAAATGGAGGTGTGCAGTGAATGCACAGTAATTAGTTTTTACTTTGTACCTTTGAGATCTTAAGTAATGAAAGCATAGACATGACATGACGTTTAGAACTTATTCCATTCAAGCAGAGAGTATATGTATGTTAAATGTCTTTTTTTCTCTTCGCGATAGACTCCTTCAATAATTAGTTGTACTCTTGCTTAAGCCTATTATCTGAGCATGATGACTATTAGTGTTATTTACTATTCTATGTTCTTGTGATTACAGTTACATTGAGGTACACTATGAACTGCTTTTAGAATAAATCATCAATGAACTGTAGATTAATTATTATCACATCATAGGACAACCAGAACATAGTGGAAAATATTTGCAAGGTTGTGAGGTAGACTATTGTGGTCAGGGATTGTGAGTGCGGTGTTTGCATAACATTTCAGCCTATTTCATACCTTGTTAAAGAATGGCCCAATAACATGTTTTTCCTCTCAACTCTACAACTTGGTTATCTGGTGCGCAATCCATCTCCAGTTTTTTATACTTTTCATTCAGCAGATTGATCCTTTAGAGAGGCTGGATCGTGAAGTTGAAGACATTCTTGCAGATATAGCAGATGAATTTGTTGAGTCGGTTAGTAGTTGAAGCTATTTTCTTTTTCAATCTATGCATGTCCAAGGTCCAATATATTTGTGTGCCTGTATACATGCGTAAGTGCCATTCTTAAGTTGGCTGTGAAGGAGTTTATTCAAAGGCATTGATCAAACTAATGGTTGCATATTAAGTTTTATTCTCTGAACAGGCATTGAACAGAATGCATCAAAATAGTTGTAGATTGTTAGAGATTGAAGTATTGCATTGAAAGAGCCTTAAACAAATCACCTCTGCCAATTAGATAGCTTATTACACATTTCAGAAGAAGGTATTAAAGATAATGGACTTTTAGAGATTTAATGTACTAATTTTCTGCATTGTTAAGTTATAATACCAAGTATAAAATTGGATTAGAGGTCCTTTCTTTTAATTTTTCAAACAAGTTGCTTCTGGTTTCTTACATCGTGCCTCACCAACATTAATATATTTGGCTTAGCTTTGTTATGCTGTGTGTTCTCTTGAGGTTTCTTGTATTAAAACTTTTTGTTATCTTCACTGTGTTAGTGTGTTTTCAAAGACTGTATGCTGACCTTTTCCTTCCTTTCCTTTTGTCCTTTTGATCATACTAAAACATCATATTTTTTTTTCATTTGGGAAGATCACAACATTTGGTTGCTCTTTAGCAAAGCATCGAAAATCTGATACATTGGAAGCAAAAGACATACTTCTACATCTTGGTTAGTTTTCCCAGAAAGTCTGATGGTTTGTTTTATTTTTTTCCTTTGCTAACAGGCTTGTTTTCACTTTAATCACGATATGCTAAACCTTGGTTTCCTTATGTGATGGCGCAGAAAGGAATTGGAACATTACACTTCCAGGGTTTGGTGGTGATGAGATAAAGACCTACCGAAAACCAGTAAGAACTTTTAACAGGGTTCCTTATTATTTGGAGTGGATATACTGCAGTAGGGTTTTGTCTTTTGGTTTCAATACTGAGGGCAGAACTCACAAGCGCTTATGAGGATGCTTCTGTATTTTAACATATAACCCACTTCATTGGTTATTTCTTCGTTGTTACTTTTTTTACTACTATTTTTTATTGTTTAGTGTGATTTTTATTGCAGCTTACAAATGATATCCACAAGGAGCGCCTTGCAGCGGTAAGTCTTAGTCTAGAATCGTTCCTGCCTATTAGGTGCACATAGGCTCACTTATTATAGTAGACATGCATACACACGTCTTCAATATGTGCTTGTGTGTGGATGTTACTGCTTTTTGTACTTGAATGCAAATCTTATTAGAAGTTAGATAGAGGAGGCCTTGGTTCGATAGTTTAGACAGGATCAGAGTCTTTATTCTTTTACAGGGTAGTTAGGTCTTTTATTCATCTGTTTTCATCATTTTGACAGGTAAAGAAGTCAATCATGGCATCTGAGGTAGCAAGTGCTAAGAACCCTGTTGGCCAAGCTTCTGCAAATGCAAAAAGTAACTTGACAAAGACACCAGCAAATAACATAGTCTCACCTAACTTGAAAGTTACATGAGGTGTTCGGTGTGCTAGACTTGTGAAGCTTTTTGGCTGAAGGTAAGGTTAATTTTTCATAAATGGAACTGTAAGTCTTCCTGTGTAGTTGAAAATAGCTTTGTACGTGTATACTTGATGGAAGTTTCAGTGTTGCTAGTAGGAAGTTTTTGGTATAGCGACTTAGTCCGATGCAATGATGCTTCCATCTTTGGGAAACTCATAGGTTTTTGTATCGGATAGGATTTGAATTTAGTTCCGGAATGTGTTTGTAAGTTCTTAGTCTTAAATTTTTGGTCCTGATGTTGCCTTAACTTTAAATTCTCATGGGTTGGGGTTGTAAACATGTTATACATAGTGTCTTTAGTTTTATCTATTTGCTAGAATGCTTTTGGTAATGGCTTGTGGTCTCGTTCTGCCAAACTTGTCAATATTTAGAGAACGTTAATATGTGTATGTACAGTCGAGTTTAAAAGTACTCGTGGGGGACCATGACAAGCAGATCTCATGCTATCATGCAGATGCTCACTTCTCTCTATGTGCAGGTGAAGTTTTGGGACTAGAAGGATGGTAAGATATCACCGAGACCTCTGGCTTGATACGGAAAGGCTTGTGAATCTGTTATTGTACATTTGCAGTCTACCAAGAGTGAGAATGGCAAGGTGTAAAAGTTGTACTAACGAAATGCCAGAAACACTGCTGTGCCACTAAATTCTGTGGGAGCTGTTTCAATTTTCCCAAACTGATCTCTCTTTCGATGCGAGCTCGTTGAGCTGTGGTCTATACTAGGTGCACTGTAAATGAGGTATTGTGACTTCTAACTCTTTCGTTTGGCTTTTCGCTGCCTAACAAGAAATCACAACATTCTTGGCAATGTGCATGGGAAAAAAAGTTCATTCACTGTCGTAAATTCAATCTCTTTCAATAACATTTTTCGTTTTTTTTGCGTCGTGGATAGTAGTTGTCGGTATTTTTTTCTTTCCAGATATGGTTTGTCAAAAAATACCACGCTTGTTAGCACCAAGTTTTTGAGGAATATAATATCTAAACAACCGGAGATATATCACCTGGCTACTACAGGAGCTGGGCTGGTTCTACCTTCAAGCCACGGCTGCCAGCTGGCCTGGGTTTAGGGCTCTGATGTTGCCCGAATCATACGATATGTCCGACCCGTTGTGCCTTGGCTTGGTCACCCGTGGCTTATGCTTAACTTCCGATATAGACCCCTCGATTGACCCAGCTCCGTGTGGTCCTATAGTAGTAGGCGGGCCCCTTTTTTTATGTGGTCTGGTCCAAGCGCCAATTTTTTTTTACCCTTTATGTTACACGGAGTCATAATGCAATCCTACATTCAAGTGTGAGAATACTAATTAGGGTGTTTAAGGTTTAAATCCCAATTACTTGTTTACTCAACGGCTAACTCGAGCTTTCAAGAAAAAACTAATCTACCAGTATTTTAATAAGAATTTCTTGCAGTATTTTAACAAGAAACTTGTACTGTATTGAGCATCTTTTCTTCTTACATGGCAGAATTCGTTGGCATTGTTTTTTATAACATTTTTCATCGGATCTAATTTTTTGTTTTGACAACCAGTACTCATCTAATAATGTTAAGTCTGTATTGCCTGTTTAGGGACTGGGAGGGCTGTGTTTCAGACAGATGGGTTGTGCGTAGGTAGTCTTGTTTGATTTTCTTTCTACTAATTTCTTTTTTTCAATTGAAAATGTACGGTGGCGTAAGAATATGAAAGTTCTCTCTCGTAGTATCAGCTCTGCCCTTCCGTGCCCCACTCTATTATACCGTATGAGAAATTTGCTTAGATGTATATATCGATTCAAAACTGTATTCAACTAGTCACATAAAGTCGATAGATATACATTATCTACTAAATGCACCTAATAGTCTCAATATATCTCCATAAAAGTCACGTTGCCTGCTTTGAATAAAAGAGAAACAAAAAGAGGGAGTATCAATAAAAAATATAGAATAAGTATCCATCATTGTTTGAATTTCATTATCATACAAGATGTCTATTCTTTCTAACCCATGATAATTCAATGAAGAAAAGATAGAAACCGGCGAAATTTTAATTAGAATTGTAGTTTAAGCAATTAGTATATGATGTTGATTTTTGGTATTGTAACGATGATAATTAATGATATAATTATGGATATAAACGGTCCGAAATAATAATTGTTTTGGCATGTTTGGGCACATGCGTTTGATTCGGTATATCCTGGTGGGTCTTACCAATTTGGTGCCAAACACTAACTAACCTTGCTAGTGTATATAGCAATAGGAGGCAGCATTCCATGTGCTACAGCGTGCAAGTCACATAAATAAGGAAATAAATTGATCTACTCTTAATTAGCACGTAACAACATTGCTTAAAGATGATAACTCTTCCACTCACATCAGCCAATCTTTTCTTTTTCTAAACCTCTTTTAAATGGATGCATTCCTCACCTTCACGGTTTTTAGACCTCCAAATCTTTTACGAATTCTTTTCCTTTTTTTTCTTCAGTTTTACTTTTACCTACAACCATCTGACTCAAATTAAGTTGTAATTAATCATATTCACATCCGGTGGATAAATTTTTAATGTAAAAAAACTCGTACAAGTAATTTATTGTAGAAAACTCTTTAATCAAAATTCTTGGGTCATCGAAGTATGCCTAGATTATTAAATGTTTAAATTTTTATTAATTGAATTATTGAATTTTCCTCAATTAGACGATTTAATAATTTTCATTTAAATTGTCAAACACACGTGGACATTAAATCTATTCAATTTACTTTAAAATTAGCTTACTATTTGTGTTAAAAATAAACAATCCAAAATTAGAATGCTTCTAAATTTTAATAACAACTATCAAGAAAAAATAAATAAATAACATTAGTTATCGATTAAATAATAAAGTTTGATCTTTTTACTGGAAAAAGGCAAAAAGGAAACCGAATAGAGATAAAAAGGCTAAAATAGCACAAGGGAGTTGAAAATAGGGATGGCGAGGCAGGTAAGCACTATTCATACCCGCACTCGCAAATTTGCGGGTAATCCATATCCGCACCCGCATCCATACAGAGCGGATGAAGGAAGAGTAATTATATCTACGGATTATCCGCGGGTTACCCACGGATACTCGCAAATTTGGTTGAATGTCAATCAAATTAATAGATACTCCCTTCGTTTTTATATAATTGTCGTTTTTCCAAGAAATATTTTTGCCTATTTAATTGTCGTTTTTCGATTTTCAAGATAATTTTTTGTGTTTTCAAGGTCACCTTTGTAGTCAATGATAAAATTAACCCTAAATAATTTTGCAATAAAGAGGGTGAGTTCATAATTAATAAGGGTACTTTAGTCAAAAATTATAAATAATTATTATCTAATCATTTCCTTCGTCATTGTGAAAACTTGAAAAACGATAGTTATATAAAAACGGAGGGAGTAAAAAAAAATCAACCTAATTTAATGACAATACCACACAATAATACGATACACTAATCCAACATGATAATCCATAAAATAAGATAAATAATCCATAATAATCCAACAAAGAAATAATAATTCATAAGAAAATACAATTTAATAAAAAAACAACGGCTCCTGCACTAACAAGTTCTTTTAAAATAGTTGCCATCTTGTAATTTTACATCCCTATTAATCCTTGATGAAAAGTAAGAGCTTATCCTGTTTAGGGATCAAGTGTAGATGCTACGCGATACCAAAAAAACAAATCACTTAACATAAATATAATAAAAAGAGAACTATTTATTAATTTATTAATAAGATAACTTGAATTTATTTACCATCATCTTCATGAATTTGTTGTCGTTTTGTTGTTAAACACACCATTTTGGTGTTTATTTTTAAAAGTAATGCTTTTATTTACCAATTTATAAATAATAGCCTAATATTGATAACTATATTTTAGTATGATAAATATTTACATTTAATGATACAAAACATATAAAAATTTAAAGTGACTAAATATTAATAAATAATAAGTATTAATATATTGCAATGTAATGAATACGTTTAACGAATATGTAGTACACGTCAAGAAGTATCGAGTAAGTAAAAATATTAAAATATCGAATATGACTTAGCCTAACATATATACATGAAGAATTTTCAAGTATAATCGTGCTTCATAAGATGATAAATTTAGGTCACATACATTTAGAGCTTCAAAATTATCATTAAACAATACAATAGTTAATTAATTATACTAATGTAATGCGTAATACATTAATACAATTTAAATTAATATCCTAAACCTCTAAACAATTGAGTAAATAATGATATTGAAATATAGATACTCTAAATCTAAATCATAAATGTCCATTAACCATTATGCAAATTTATTATTTTAGTTGTCATCTAATTACTAATTACATTTTTATGACAATTGACATGATTTTTTCTTACAACAATATAATTCTTTTTTTATTAAGTAAAATACTGAACAATAAACATATATCCACGATATACCTTAATAACTATGTATCAAAGTAATAATTAATGGTAATATTACTAGTATATGCCGTATTATTAATAATTAATAGTCTTAGTTTATACATATAGTTAACTGATGACATGACCATTACAATTTACAATAATATAATTTTTCTATTCCTTAATTCTTCCTACGGAGAGAATATTTTTTCCTCAATCCTTATAATGATTCTTATATAACTTTCTTAATAAAATTTTCTATTTAAAATAACAAATAAAAAAATTAGGACTTTTAATTAATTTTAAAAGAAAGAAAATGAAAAAAATGATTAATTTTTAGGAGAACATATTTTTTCCTCATAATAATTTATATATATTTTCCTTAATAAAAATCAAGTTTAAAATAAAAAAAATGACTTATAATTAAATTTAAAAGGAAAAAAATATTATATATATTGTGGGTATTTAACGAGGGTAAGCACTATGACATTCATACCCGCACTTTACGGATGTGGGTATATCTATATTTGTAAAAAATATTCATAATATACGGGTAATACCCATCCATAATTGCGAATATTGAGCGGATATGACATCTATACCCGTAAGCGAAATTGACATTCCTAGTTGAAAAGAAGACGGGAGTTGAGATACACGTTAATAATTCGTGGACTTTCGTAGACCAGCAGGAACGTAAGACTGCACAGTAACATTAGAAGAAAAAAAGCACAAACAGTAAAAAAGAAAAAGGTTTAAAATTCAGATTCTTGGAATAATCCTTAAAGTCCACAACCACCTCCAAGAAATCTGCCAAATGCCAATTCTTGATTTGTTCCATTTGTAGCTCTCCCAAAAGGGAAGAACCTTTCTTTCATCCATTTGGCTTTCTTCTTAGAGAAAAGTCAAAATCCTATCGCACGACTCACTTTCTTGCTACCTCCTCCTACTCACCTACCTCTAAAGAAATTATTACTATTTATTTATTAATTTATATATTGGCGGAAGCAGCGACCCTCACCGTCATAAGGTTTATCATCATCCTCTTCTTCCTCATCCTCTCCAATCACATGATCAATATATACTAATCTATTGTTAATTGTATTTGTATTATATTAGTTGTGGATTAAATTAATATATCTGTATAAATAGGAGCAACACATACCTCTCTGTACGTGTTTGCGTGCCTAGTCATTGCTTGCGCAGAGCTGAGCTTGATTGCTACTTCTTCTTCATTTTGGAGTCATGTGTACGGGAACTATGAATGGTGTGATGGAGAACTCTAATGGCGAATGCGACAGCGTTTTGAGCAACTCTTCTCCTGATCATACCACTCAGAAAGTCATCATCGATACTGACCCTGGCATCGGTAATCCCTTCATTGCATCTTATATAATTAGAGATTTGACTCTCTCTTTTTTGTTAATATTTTCCTTTATCAACTGATTTGCTAGTAGATGATAGTATGGCGATCTTGATGGCGTTTGAGTCGCCGGAGTTGGAGATTTTAGGATTGACGACAGTATTTGGTAATGTCTCCACGCCAGATGCCACTCGCAATGCTCTGCTCCTGGTATGCGTGCAAGCTAGTCAGTCGTTACTGGCTTTTTTTTCCTAATATGATAATTTCTTGTAGCTGATCTTATGTTGTAGACACTACATTGGTGTGGGTTTATGTTTCTTTTTGTGCTATTGGAATATGTTCATGACAATTACTGTTTATTGTTGTTTAAAATGATAGTGTGAGATGGCAGGGCGGCCGGATATTCCTGTGGCCGAAGGTTCCCCTGAGCCTCTAAAGGTGAGCATCTAGATCTTTGTTTGTAAAATCATGTCATTGCTTTTCATGTTGAGAATTTTGGAACTTTATTGCTTTATAGAAAAAAAATGGTTCTTGAGGAATTGAGAGAGAAAACTTGTGTTTTTGACTTGGTATTTGCAAGGTTAAGCCTGGGACAGGAACCTCAATCTTTGCATGCGTCGCTTTTACTATGAGAAGAAAATGTATAAGATCAAGAAAGTTTGCTGTTTGTTTGTTTCATTGTCATCTTTTTAAAATTGTTGTGGTTTTGGTTCTTTACTGTACCTTCTTGTCAACAATTGTGCAACTTTGCTTTTTAAGCTGAACTTGTTTTGTGTTTTTGTCATTGCTTATTGTGCCTCCTTGCTTTTGGAAAGGGTGGAATACCCCGTGTTGCAGACTTTGTTCATGGTTCTGATGGGCTGGGAAACCTATTTCTATCGCCTCCAAAGGCAAAGAAATCAGAGAAGACTGGTTCTGAGTTTTTAGTTGATAAGGTCTCTGAGTTTCCCGGTGAAGTTTCCATACTCGCACTAGGACCCTTAACGAACTTGGCATTGGTAAGTTCTGGGTTATTAACCTCTTTTTCTGTTCCCCACCCTGGAGTTGATGATTTGTGATTTAGTATCTTTGTATTTATATATTGCATTTTGATATCAGGCAATCAAAAGGGACTCTTCCTTTGCTAGCAAGGTGAAAAAGATTGTTGTACTTGGAGGTGCTTTCTTTTCTTTAGGAAATGTGAATCCAGCTGCTGAAGCAAATGTAAGTGCCTCTTCTGGATTGTGCATCTCTTTAATTCTTACAAGTGTAATGAGGTCTTGAAACACATAAAATGTTCATCTGTTGGCTCTGCTTCTATGATGTGTTCCTAGTTGAAGTTATCACCCTAATCTTGTAAAGAACATAGCAAAAATATAATAGATAACTTTTAAGTAGATAAATTTCTAACCTTGATAAGAGAGCATTCTCATTCCCGTAGTTTAAAAACTACTAGCCTCTAATATTTCTCAATGCCCGACTCGGAATGGTTGCTAATATATATCTTCCTTACTATATAACGCATTCTTGCTATGTTGTTGGTTGCAAAAGCTATCTCAATAGGTGCATAGCTTGCAACCAATTATAGTCAAGAGAAAGAATAGAAAACCTTATCAGGTCAGCTTCTAAATTTTAATTATGGAGGCCCACAACTGAACGCCAAACTCTGATTTTTAGCTTAAGCTGCATTCTTTGAACATGTGAGTCGCGAATCTCTTAAGAACAATTTTTGTGCATCAACTGCTCCTCATGACCATATTTGTGACTTGCAGATTTATGGTGACCCAGAAGCAGCAGATGTTGTGTTTACATCGGGAGCAAACATTGCAGTTGTTGGAATAAACATTACTACCCAAGTTATACTAACAGGTGGAAACACCCCCACTCTGTCAAGGTTTTCATGCATTGTATTCTGAAATTGTTGCTAAAACTTGCCTTAACCTGCAGATGACGATCTCCTTCAATTGAGGCAATCAAAAGGGAAGCATTGTCAATTACTAAGTGATATGTGCAAATTCTACAGAGATTATCATGTTAGGTCTGATGGTGTCCATGGTAATTTCCCTATTCTATATCCTTTCATCCTAGATTATGACCGTGCATCTGTTTTATGGTAATGACACTTCGGTTACGTGCTTTCAGGTATTTTTCTTCATGACCCTGTGAGTTTCGTGGCACTAGTGCGGCCTGATCTCTTCACTTATAAGAAGGGTGTTGTCCGGGTTGAGACACAGGGTTTGTGTGTGGGACACACATTAATGGACACGGGGCTTAAAAAGTGAGCCTATAATAGAACATTTTTCACCTGTTGTAGCAGCCATCTCTGCTTTCATTTTCACTAATTTCCATGCCTGCGATTTTATGTAGATGGAACTCGAGCAACCCCTGGTCGGGATATTCTCCCGTTTCGGTGGCTTGGACTGTTAAGGTGGATGAAGTTCTAGACTATATTAGAGAACTGTTGATGAAATATTGAAGGTCGCACCGTAGCCGGAGTTCGAAATGTAAGAAAGCTATATAGGCGGTCAATTCTGCGTAAATTTGCACAGTTGCAACTGAGAATAGCACATGCTTGTGCATGAAACCTAATATAGATCGATGGTCAACTCTATGTAAATTTGCAAAAACAAAGCTCCATTGATGTTCAACTATTTTAATTCGGTGGAAATCACTAATAAGTAATAATTGAATCCTTATCCAGTTAGTATTTTTATTCTTTTACGCTTTTGTCAAGGTTTCAAGTTCAAATCACAAGTATCAACACTTGAATTACTCATTGTCAACACTAACAAAATAATTTGTTGTATTGTAATTACTATTTACTTAATTACTAACATTTAACACTACATGAGTACACGTCAGTATTTTTCAATAGAAATCAAAAAATTGCAGTCAACCAAGTTCCTAATTATGTATGCTCATGTTTAGAGAACAGAAGACAAACAAAACCAAATCCATTAGTAAAACTAATAAAAAAACCGTTAAACCTACTCTTTCTTGTGTTTCTAATCCTGATATGGTGATGACAGGTTACCTACCACACTGAAGTAACTTAATTCCAACTCCTATATATATCCATTCTACACAGGATCAGTTTTTTCAAGATTCAGAAAAAGAAAAACCAAGAATCAAGAATTTTGCTAATTTTGAACAATGTGGCGGGTTTCTTCGTCGGTTTTGATGGCGGAGAGGGCATGTTGCTTCGGTGTTTTGTTGATGGGGTTGATACTGGTTTTCAGCTACTGTGAAGAGGCTGATCAGTTTTCCGATGTCATCACGGATTTCCAGAACGAGAAGGGAATTGGGAAGAACAATATGGCTTGTGATGAGTATTATGTGGTGAGAGCAGATGACACTTTGCATGGCATTATTGAGAAATGTGGGGATCCGTACATTGTAGAGGCAAACCCACATATCCATGACCCGGATGATGTCATTCCGGGCTTGCTTATCAAGATTAATAACCATCTCAAAGGATAAGTAGAGTTTAATTTCTTGTTTAATTTAATTGATGAAGAAGATTAACACTTTTTTTAGTTCAAAAGTGATGGCTTTAGCTCTGTTGAGTATGATTATGCCTTCTATTTTCTCCAAATAGTAGTAGACCAACTTTTTTTTGATAGATTAATTTTTGTCTCTAAGAAAAAGAATTTATCAATAGAAAAATTCATCGGTAATTTGATATTTTATGTCAAAAATATACTTTTCTTAATAATAATAAAAATATTTTAACTATTATTGAATTCATGGATGATACTCAATATTCGGAATTTTAATTTTTTTTTTCTCCGAGTGTACTCTAAACAGACTAAATTGAAATCAACCTCGTTCGATATATTAAATATAGAAAAATCTTTAGCAGAATTTGCATTTCTAACAATAAGGCCCAATAAAGAAGATCAAACCGAAGAAGTCCAGCCCAGCCCAATACGTTAACCTTGTGATGGCAAAGAAATGCAGGAACAAGCCTGCCAAGAAAACCCAAGCTACAGTTTTCATTTCAGGTTTCTTAGCAATTTAAATTCTCATAATTCCCACATTATTTTATTTTTTTTCAAAATATATCAAATTCTCTCTCAATAATTTTTTATTTTAATTTTAATAAATAAGACTGTAGTTGCATTTTTTTAAGAAATCAGTGACGTAAACGGAATATAACTTCCACTGCAGCATGATTTTTGTGCTTGATTAAAATTTATTATTTAACGAAAGAGGAGAATGTATGCCTTTGACCAAATTGACCTTGTCAACCACAATAATACTTCATGTATAATATATATTGAGTAACAACTGTTTTAAAATCTCGAAATATTACTTGAGTTGACTTTCAAATTTTAATAAGTATTCGAAAAAGGAATTTCGGTCACTATCGTTATGTATATTTTTTTAAAGAAAAAGAGAAAATATTTTCGTCAAATTCATCATTCTTCACGTGTGTAACGAAATCGAGGAATGTACAAACATGACTGTAAAAACGGAACAGACTTCGCACACGATTGACAGGTGGACTCCAACGGCAACAATAGGTCCTGCCGGAATATCCCCCACGCGCTTTTCTTTCTAATTCGTGGTGACTGAAATTCTTGTTCCCGTTTAGGGTTGAATACTGAAGTGAACACTAGACTTGATCATGTCGGGCGGGCGGCCCAACGGGCTGGTCGGAACTGATGCCATTTTTAAGGGCTTGAGATAATATTTTGAAATTTGTGCCGGCCTAAATAGTAAATATAATAAAATTATTTAAAAATTAACATTTATCGTATTATTATGCTACTTAATGATATTATTCTTCATTTTTATCAATTGGCTGGCTCAGTCTAAAACCTAACTGGACTTAGTTGGGATTGTAAAATTTGAGTAACTTGATTGTATCTCTTCATTGATCATATCTTATGAATACGGTTATAAAATAGTAAAGTATTTTTAATAATAGATGAGATTGTCGAACTGTTTTAATTAATGGCTTGATAGTACAAAAAGTATCTAATCCAATGGTCAAAAGTTCACCAAAGGATTCAAAGCTAATTACCTATTTGACCAAATATGTTTCACATTTATATACTCTGCCACATACATAGCTGGCGCGGTTGACACAGACTATGTCACCGAATGGTAGCCGAACACAAAACTAGTTCCACGGGCTATATAAGCCCCTCCCCGACCAAAAAGAATTTCCACGTCTCCAATCTCGCAATATTTTTCCATTTTCATGCAACTAATAACACCTGTCACAAAAATGGAAACAACCCATAAGCTCCTCCTCTTCTCCTCCTCCCTCCTCCTCCTCCTCCTCCTCCTCTCCGCCGGTACTAATTAATCCACTATTACTAATCATTTATTGCCAAGTTTTGATGTAAGTGAGCTGAATTTGATTGACATGTCGTTTGTATAGGGGTCGAATTAGCATCAGCGCATTCTTCACACCGCCATCTCTTCAATTTCAGACCAAGCACGCTGTTTGTGTTCGGGGACTCCTATGCTGACACGGGCAACGTACCGAAAATCGCTGCGAGTTCATGGAAACTCCCGTACGGTGTCACCTTCCCCGGAAAACCAGCCGGCCGTTTCTCCGATGGGCGCGTCTGGACTGATTATGTTGGTGGGTCCCGCTCTAATGATCATCATTTGCCTCAATTTTACTTTTTTTAATTAGTTAGTTAATTTTCTGACATAATTAGTAGTATATACGTATTATTAATAATTAATTATTATAATTGAGTGATAGCTAGTGGTGGACCGGTGGGTTCCATTTCTATCCATGCTTTGCCACTTTTTTGCTCTAGTGATGATGATTATCATACCACAGAATATTGTAGGGACTGCTTTTATCAGTAAAATTCTGCATTATTGAAACCAGCATTTTTTTCTCCATTTTCTAGCTTTTTTTTCTTACAATTTATACTTTCTTCACGTTAGCTTTTAAGGTTTTAATTCTATTCTTTTAAGGTTTAAATCTCTATTTTTCATAAACTTATAATCTATCATATTCGGTGTTTTTAAATCTTATATTATATATCCTCTGATTTAATATATTAGTTGAGTCTAAAATTCGAGTGATATTTTTGTCACACCACAGTCTACTCTTTAACTAATTTCCCTATTTTTCTTAAGAAAAGAAGAGAAAATTATGGTTTATTTCCATTTATTCATTTTAAATTTTAGAATTTTTATTTGATAAGTTAACAAGAATATTTGGTTTGATTGGGTTTTATAATTTTGAGTTCATATCTAGAATTTAGAATCTTAACTAAATATTAAAAAAAAGAAAAGAACAGGTGGCAGTTCTTTTTTAAAGTATTTAAAGTAAGTAATCCATCTCATCAATTTCAAAAGTCGCTTTGATTTAATAACCAAACTTTACTATAATAATTTCCACCACCCAACTTTACAAAAATTGATGCTCTCCCAAGAAAATACATTTTGATTTGATTCACTTTTGTATTATTATTATAATCACTAAATTTGTGCATCTTGAATTGAACTAATTTTCTTAGATTTTTGTTACGTAATTACAGCGAGGTTCATCGGATTGAAGTCACCGATCCCATACAAATGGAGGAATTATGCGGTGAATCGCTTGAAGTATGGAATGAATTTCGCAGTTGGAGGAACCGGAGTTTTCGATACTTTGGCCGCTCCGTTACCTAACATGACCTCTCAAATCGATCTCTTCCAACAAGTAATCACTCAAAAGGTCTACTCCACTTCCGACTTGCAGTCGTCGGTTGCTCTTGTCTCCGTCGCCGGCAACGACTACTCTACTTACATTGCCCTAAACGGCACCGCACAGGTAAATCACACTCCATATAATATAAATAAAGTTGAAAACTACTTCACCTACTAATGAATCTTACAAAATAACTAATTAATTTAAATTGGTTGCATCTAGTTTGCATTACAGCCAAACTATACGTTGAATTTATCAACTAATGTAATCTTGTTTTTTCCAACAACATTTTTTTTATAAGGAGATAGGAAATGAAAATAATAGTTTCAAACAAATTTCAAACCATATACATGTTATCGCCTGCCGTACGAGAAATTATTAAATACATCCAATTTGCGAATGTATTATAAGGTTCGCATAATAATTTCTCTTGCTGAACAACGCTACATCTAGCTAGCTCCCTCACTTTAATTATATATTTGTCAAAACAGGCGTCACCTTCGTTGGATTTTGCTCTGAGCACAACTGTATCTGCTAGGAACAATGACCCCAGAAACGTAGGACCCAAATATGACCTTAAAACGTATTTGTCCTTTCTGTTGGTGTTGGTTAAGAATAAGATCCACCAGCTCTATTGGGTATTACCCATTAATACTTCATTTTTTTCTGGGTTAGGTGGTCAGTAGTAGTCTTTCGTTTTTTCATCTATAAACTGCAGTTTTGACTCTTTCGAATCGAATATTGAAACCATACGGCACAGCACAACAGACGAAATAATCATCTCTTAATTTTGGCATGCAGCCAAAACCGGCAAGAGATGGAGTAATACTAATAGCTGATTATCATTTTTCTTTTTTTCTTGGATCAAAGCCCATTAACTTAACTTCGTGGGCCTGTAGCATACTAAAAGGATTTACATAAAAGGGATGCAAATAAAATATATATAAAACTAAAAAAATTGAGGAGTCATATTAATTACTAATAAATTACATAAAAGATAGAACAATTTAAAAACTTACAAAAAGAGTTCAAAATTTATACCGCGATTGTCTGCTAGTGGCATTAGTAAAATTCTGTTGTGCCTAATTTTACGAGGATTGTGATTTTATTTGAAGATATAAATGTACAGAATTTTGGGTTTTTTTATTTTTTTATTTTTTACATTTTAGAACTTCTATGGAAAATCTATGTTTTACCAAATATAATTTTCTAATGGTTTTGCATTTGGATTATTGAATTTGGACAGGGTTTTCCACCATTGATTACGAAACTGGTGAATCAATTGGCTGTGGATTTGAAACGGATTCACCAATTAGGAGTGAAGAAAGTGGCGGTGGGAGCATTAGAGCCAGTAGGTTGTCTACCTGCAAGCACCTTCACCTCCTCATTCCAGAAATGCAATGATACACTCGACCGGCTTGTGATTTTCCACAATCAATTGTTGCAACAAGCAGTTGCTAAATTGAACAATGAAACTAAAGATTCCACTTTTGTCATTCTTGATCTTTATTCTGCTTTCAAGACCGTTTTACAGAACGAAGGACAACAACATCCAGGTAAAAAAAAAAAACCCTTTTCCCCTTTCCTTTTCTTTTCTTTCTTGTCATTCTTGATTTTTCTATTTTCTTGATCCTTTGTAGTTTGCTTTTGAGTTGGTGTTTTCTTGGTTTTAGTGAATTGTTTGGTGGCGGGTGTCTTGAAATGGCTTTTTTTGTGTGTTTGTTTCTTAAAGTTTGAAACTTTCTTAATCTTAGTTATTTAGTAAGTTAATGGTTGTAAGGTTGTTTTTGTCGATTGACACACCCAATAACAAATAAACTTTTTAACCTTTTCCTTAACTACAAATTGACTTGACCCGAGTTAAGATACACAGTTGGTGAAAACTGAAAAGGTTGTGTTTAGCGCTGCTAAATTAAGGTTCGATTCAGCATAATTTGTTTGTTGTATCATTTGAATGATTGACACTTTCCTAATCTTAGTTAGAGTGGCTGAAAGGTTGTTAACAATTGATCTTTTAACTCTTTCATTAACTACAAATTCAACTGGATCGGCATTCATTGGAAACTGGTGCAGGAAGTACGAGGTTTCAAAATCCATTGAAGCCATGCTGTGTTGGTCTTACAACCTCGGACTCTTGTGGAAGTGTAGATGTGAATGGGAAGAAGCAGTACAGTGTGTGTGAAGATCCTGAGTCTGCATTCTTTTGGGACACAGTCCACCCTACCCAGGCAGGTTGGCGAGCTGTTTATTTCGCCTTGCAATCCAGTCTCGGCAAACAACTCTTCATCTACTAATTAGTTTCATGTCATTATATTTCTCTCCTATCTGCTTTAATCTTACTGTATCAATTGTATCTCTCGTTTTTTCTCTTCTTTCGTCAATTTGTGTTGAAGTTTCGCATTTAATTTACTGGCCACAAAGCTTAATTAGAGAGGAAACATAAAAAGTTTTGTTTCCAAATCCGAGCACTATCAGTAGTCTCTTTCACCATTTTTAGTAATGATCATTTGGTGTTTCATGAAAATTCCAAATAAATGGGAAGTCCTCCCACCCTTACAGTTGGTCGGTTGTGCTTGTGGTTGAATTAAATGAATGTCTTGTTAATCAAGTCTGGATTTCTACATGTTACATGGTCTAACTAATATAACTGTTTTGGATAAATTTTTAGAGGTTTAAACTTTAAACTTTAAAGCAATTATAAAAAAAATAATAATAATAATACTGCCGATGAATTTGTATCATGTTTGAATCTCACGCGGGATAGAATAAAAAAAAGTAAAAAATGGGCCTTTACTTGGCAATCAGGGCCTAATGCAGACCACCAAATTGTGGGCTTTGCAGGGTCCCAAATTGTGGTTTTTTTTTTCTTTTTCAGTCTTAATTCATGGCAATGACTATTTAATTAATTAATTAATTATAATTATTAAAGAATTACTAATGGTTTTTTTTACACGACGAATTAGTTAATGCATGTTTTTTCTATAAGGTAAATGATGAGTTTAATTCTTAACATTATAATGATAATTAATAAATAAAAAATGATATTTCTTTGTTTAGCGGGTGGATGTTTGTTAAAAAATAGAAACTTGTTTGATTCCGGTTTATTTTATTTTATTTTCATTGTTATTGTTATTGTTATTGTTTCCTTAGCGACAAAAGAACTTGTTTACATCCTCTAGTCCTCAGCTCTACGGATAGCAGAGATTTGCATTGTGTTATCAAACTTTTGTGAAATTGTGGCCACCAATCCATTTTAGTAATTAACGAGATAATTCTACCAATGCTTCTAGGATGCAATAAGAACAGGGAATTAGGGATATGTGGGTTGGGTTCTATCTAGACTTCTAGTTTCACATGCCCCAAATCCAATGGCACGTATGGGCTTTCCTCATTTGTTCTCTTTTGTCTTGTGTTCCAGGTGCACAGCCTGTACTAGCGCCTGCTCTGCTGGTGCATATATATCGCGTTAATGGCTTCAATTATCAGTAGTCGTTGTCTCCTCTTTGAGTTATCCGGCCGGTTTTTATCCATTTATTGATTAGCTTTTGTTTGTTTACAATATATATGAATTGTGTATTATCCACACGGGAAAAAAATTTAATTAATTAATTAATGTGCACGTTGTGTCATATCTTGGATTCTCAAATCTTATTGCATTGTTGAGAATTGAGAGTGCTAGATTAGCTGGGCAATGTGGTAGTAGTTTTTTTTAGAGGCTAAATTATAACTACAATTTTAAGAATTATTTGTAAAATTTAAAAAACACGGGTGGGTAAAATAGGGATGACAATGGAGTAGATAATAGCGGATATGTACACCAACTATATCCATTAGTAAATGGTATGAATATAATTTTGTATATTTATTACGCGTGTGAAAATATGTTAATGAATATGTATGTGTGAAAAAGAAACTAAAAATGATCTGGATTGATTATTAGTATCAAGAAGAACATGGAACTGTTTCATTATCCGCTTTAAAGTAGGCCATTCCTCTTATGCCGTTAGGTGATTTTCTCAACGAAAGTTCTCTTTCAGTGATGGGGAGATTCAAACACGTATCTCCATTAATACTTTGATAACGACGAACGATGAATGAGTTAAATAGCCATTGTTGAACAAAGCGGGAAAAAACAGGTTGAGCCTCGTTACTATATGTACGAATACGACCGAGCTAATCCATCCATATAGAAAGACTGGATACGTACGCCTCTTTTCTCCATCTCACAAATCGTCAGAACTCAAAACCAATCATTTCCGTTCTATCCAAAAACAAATAATACTGTCCTCAACTTTTTAGCCTTGTACCAACTAAAAAAACTATTTGTTTATTTTTTTATTTAATTGCAAATAAAATTAAATCAATTTTTCCATTTTAGGCCCTACATCTAATTTATTTGTTACAATTTTGTCAAATTTCATAACATTTTTTACACTAAAAATGTCAAATTTGTAACTTTAGGGAACTATAAAATTAATATTTGAAGTTTTAAAACTATAGGGACATAAACTTTAGGGTATTTTATGTAATCTGCCTTAATTAAAAAAATTGACTTTAATTTTATTTTTTCTCTCTTCCATCTCAATCTCTAGTGATTTATTTCAGTGGTTTAATTTTATTAATATGATTGATCATATTAATTATCGATTGGGTTCTATTGACCATCTACTAGTATATATATATATATATACACACACTAGTAGATGAATGGTTAGCGACGAGAACAGATGGAAAGTGTTAAGCGTAATTTGTGGGTAACCCCCTTTTCTTAATAATAATAATAATAATAATTGATAATGTCTGTCTAGGATGTGTAAGGGCAAATCTGTAAATTTTAAATTGCAAATTGCGGCGGGTAGTTGATTGATTAGTGCAAAATTGTAAATTGCTGCAGATAGTTGAATTTCGAAAATTTTAGGTATCCGAGAATACCCGAAATCATAATTTCGGAAATTCAGGATTGGGAAAGAGTTTTTAAAATTCGGGATCGGGAAAAATTTTAGACACTTCGAACTACCCGTACCCGAAATAAGTTTTTTGAAAATACTCTAAATACCTGTTTGTCTACCCCTACTCTCAGTCTATATATTCACTGTAGCCATGACAAAGACACGTGTCGGTATTGGTACTCTTAAAGAAGAAGAATAAGAAATACACGTGGGTCAATTTTCACGAGTACTAGCTTGAGACAACAAGGTGACGCAAAAGATGCTTTCAACTATTTAACTGATCCACTTTTGTTGACTGTGCCACACGATTTCTTCATGCTTTTCTTTTTCTTTTCTACTCCAATAAATAAACAAATTATTCAGGGATGTCCAAAAAGAACCGTAACTCCAAACCCAAAATGGTCCAGAAACTAATCAGTTATTTATATTTATTCATTATAAAATAATTTGATATCTCAAAATGAATCGTAAAATTTAATATTTTTTTACTCACTTAATATATAGAAATTTTCCTATTATTTTTAATTTTTAATAAAGTTTATACTATTTATAGTAAAAATTCTTGAAAGGGTTAGTAATAATCTTTTTTCGTTCTAAAAATAAGAATTAAATCTACATGTTATATATTTATTAGAAAAAAAGAGTAAACAATTGGTAATTGGTATTTGAAAAACTACAAACGTCGTATCGTGCAACAAGGGACCAATCTTATCAATGCCAAAATATTGTTGTCAAATTAAAAAATAAATGTCAAAACGACGACACTCATAGACATTCTTGGTTTTTTTTTTTTAATTCATGAAAAAACATTTTTATTAATTAGTCTTTTTCTCATCTATTTTTTCACACCATATCTTCCTCTCTTAACCTTCTCATTTCTTTTGGTTTAATTTTGCAATCATAAAATCTTATTTCAAGAATTGATCATTTTTTTATTTTACAAACCGAAAAAGATCGATTTTATGACCCGAAAAATTCGATCTCATTAAACCAAAAAGAACCAATTGATTAAACTGAATCAAACCAATTTTTTAGGATGCCCAATTAAATAAATTTAAAAATCAACAACTCAAATTAAACCAAAAAAATTAAGTATGTGAACCAAAAATACAAATTGACAGGGTACTCGAATATGAACAAACCCTATTTTTTTTTTCCATAACTTCCATCGATATATAAAAGTTAAAAATATATAGACATGTATAGTAAACTAATATATAAATAACTTAACAAATTATATATATATATATATATATATATATCGGTATAACATAAATTAATTAATTTATCAACTATATATGTAGTGGATGCAATTACAAGTGCAATGTATACCAATCAAAGCAGTTAACTTGCAATTTTCTTCTTCTTAACTAAATAAAGGGTTACCTTTTTATGGCTTTTTTTAACTAGCTAGTTTTTTCTTTTGAAGGCCGGGGTTGCTTAGTTGGCATCTTTAAAGTTTTTTTTAATATTCTTTTATTATACTTAAAGGAAAGACTAATGACTTTAGACTCTAAATATGATGTTGGGTACAAGTTTGGGGATGGATTAATTGACGAAGAAAGAGATAGTTGGGGGATGAATTTGAAAATTCATGATTAATTGGGGGACTAAATCATCTTTTGTCCTAATCCTTTGTTCATAGCCATAGTTCTACTCAACAACTATATATAAATTAACATATATCGTAATCATAACAGCCCTTATGCACACTTGATATTGTAATAAAAAAGAGAAATTTGCTCTCGTCTCCTTCATTGTCTTCCGTTGGTTTTTTGCTGCCACACTTCCTCTCTTCTTCTTCTTTTCTCTTTCTCACTTTTTTTTAATATTTTAATAATAATCTTTATCCATATATGGAGCTTGAACTAATTCCCTGGAAATTCCAGCTCACTCTCCAATCAATCTTTCTCCTCATCCTCATCACAATGATCTTTCTCCCTTTCCTTTTCCTCTCCCTCTACAACCTACTAATTAAACCAAGAATATGGTGCAACTGCGACATATGCCAATCTTATCTCACCTTAAGTTGTTGGACCACAAAATTCCACAACCTCTGCGACTGGTACACTCACCTCCTCAAAATTTCCCCGACCAAAACCATCCACATCCACGTCCTTCGTAACATCATCACCGCCAATCCGAACAACGTGGAGTACATCCTCAGAACCCGATTCGAAAACTACCCGAAAGGCAAACCCTTCTCCAAAATCCTCGGCGATTTCCTCGGCCGAGGAATCTTCAACGTCGACGGCGATTTATGGCGGTTTCAGAAAAATATGGCAAGTTTAGAGCTGGGCCGGTTCAATATCCGATCCTACGCGTTCGAAATATTCCAGACAGAAATCCAGAATCGTCTGATCCCCTTGCTGACGTCCGTATGCCAGGACGGTGTCGTTTTGGACCTGCAGGACGTGTTCAGGAGATTCTCGTTTGATAGTATCTGTAGATTCTCTTTCGGTCTTGACCCAAGATGCCTGGAAATATCGCTGCCGATTTCAGAATTCGCCCTCGCGTTTGACTTAGCGTCGAAACTGTCCGCGGAGAGAGCGATGACAGTTTCCCCTCTCGTTTGGAAGATGAAACGGATGTTTAACATAGGGAGCGAGAAGAAAATGAAAGACGCAATCAAAATCATCAATCTTTTAGCACAAGGAGTGATCGAGCAGAAACGGAAAGTCGGATTTTCAACGGATCACCGTGATCTTTTATCCCGGTTTATGCGGACCGTTGAAGATGATGCATACTTGAGAGATATCGTTGTAAGTTTTTTACTAGCGGGGCGCGACACGGTCGCGGCTGCTCTGACTAGCTTATTCTGGCTACTAGCCAAACACCCTGAAGTTGACCAACTGATTCGAGCCGAAGCTGACAGAGTTCTCGGCCCGAATCAAGAAGTCAACAGCTTCGATCAAATCAGGGAGCTGAATTATTTACACGCGGCAGTGCACGAGAGCATGAGGATCTTTCCTCCTATCCAGTTTGATTCAAAGTTCTGTCAGGAAGATGACGTGTTACCTGATGGTACGGTCGTGAAAGGAGGAACTAGGGTTACTTATCATCCTTACGCAATGGGAAGGATGGAGGATTTGTGGGGCCCAGATTGCTTGGAGTTCAAACCGGAGAGGTGGTTGAGGGATGGGGTTTTTATGGTTGAGAATCCATTCAAGTACCCGATTTTTCAAGGTGGGTTTAGGGTGTGTTTGGGTAAAGAAATGGCTTTGGTTGAGTTAAAATGTGTTACACTTTCTCTCCTTAGGAAATTTCAGGTGGAATTAGTAGCACCTCATCACACAACACCAAGATTCTCCCCTGGTCTCACTGCCACATTCAATGGTGGGCTTCCGGTTCTGGTACGAGAAAGAGAAATTTATCGATCATGATCAGAAGCAGTTCATTGCGAGGAGAAAGATCGAAAAGGAAGAAGTCAATCATTAATTAGTCGTATGTATATAGTTGTAAAAAATCTCGGTATTATTATTCCATGTGTAGATATTGGAATTCTACTGGTGTGCATTCTGATTTTTATATATTTGAAGATTGAAGATTCTTGTTGCGAAGAAATGGGCGGTAGTGCACCAATCAAGGTGGGAAATTAAGTTGTGTGATGAACGGTGATGTGACTTTTATTTAATTAATGGGTTACATGTGTTTGAGCACCATATACAATCAAAATGTCTGCTTGGTGTCGGCAGTACTAATTAAGGGAGTTTAATTTTAATTATCTTGATAGATTGGTTAAGTAATCTTGTGGTTAGAGTAGGATTAATACCTAGATAATGTAAAATTAAGCTTATTGGATGGAACTATATATAGGGAAGATTTGTGTACAAAAATGTTGTCCTATGTTGTGGTGGCTAAGCTATGCTCTCGTACGATTCTTTTTGGTGTTGAAATCAATGGACTGATTTGGTGGTATATACACGGGAGTTGTTTGGTGGTGCTTGAGAGTTCTTTCGTGTCCATACAAAAATCGCAGCGACCAGTATTTTTCCTTCTTGCCTAATTCATGCTATCTTTTCAATTACTTTCCTTCCCTTTCTTTTTCATGTCACACCTATACTATACATTCTCGTGTAAAACCCTACCTTCCTTTCTAAAATCACCCCATAAATTAACAAGTTTCCAATGTATAATAGCGTTATTACCGGGGGGTATGACTTGGCTCGGGATGAATTCGAATCTAGTTAAAATGGGTTGGTTCTAAATTTCTAATCATTATAGCAAGCTGTAAGGTAGAATCTTTTGACGGTTAAATTAGTAAAATTTTAGGTGCTGTTTAGTTACGGAGAATTTTCTGAAAATTTTCCAAAACTGGAATTATTTCCAAAATCTGTGGAAATATTTCCATTTGGAAAACATTTTCTAAATTTTTTAAAATTTTTTTTTTATTACTTTAGTTCAATAACTTCATATTGTTAATCTAAAAAATATATATATGTTATTTTAGACATGTCTACCCTCCTAATTTTGATAATTAATATGTAGATTGATACAAATTGTAATAAAAATACTTCATAATTGATATCTAACTAACTGATACTCCTAATTAAAATCATACGAGTAAAATTCAATAACCAACCGTGTTATAAGAAATTTCATGGCACGTGGCGCACCAATGGCTTAATTAATTATGATTTAACTAACTAATGTTCGGTCACTTTTCTCATTTTGATTTTGCAGATTAATAAATATGAATTCAATTTTAATTTTAAAAAATCAATTAAATGAGCTCATATTAAAGTTACACTTATATGTAACGAATATATTTAATAATTTTTCATTTAAAAAAAAATAATTAATAGATACACATAGGACTCACTCACTCCTAATATTAAATAATTTGTAGTATTTTTGGAAATATTTCCATTTGGAAAATATTTTCCAAATTTTCGGAAATATTTCCATTTGGAAAACATTTTCCAATTTTTATTTTATTACTTTAGTTCAATAAATTCATATTGTTAATCTAAAAATAATAATGTTATTTTAGACATGTCTACCCTTGTAATTTTGATGATTAATATGTAGATTGATACAAATTGTAATAAAAATACTTCATAATTGATATTGAACTAACTAATACTCCTAATTAAAACCATAAGAGTAAAATTCAATAACCAACCGTCTTATAAGAAATTTTATGGCACGTGGCGCACCAATGGTTTAATTAATTATGATTTAACTAACTAATGTTCGGTCACTTTTCTCATTTTGATTTTGCAAATTAATAAATATGAATTTACTTTTAATTTTAAAAAATCAATTAAATGAGTTGACAATAAAATTGAATTAACAATAGTAGTAGTTTTTTTTTCATTGTTTTTTAATTACGGAGAATTTTTTGAAAATTCCATTCTGAATTTACTTACAGGGATTTTCTGAAAATTTTCCAAAACTGGATATATTTCCAAAATCTGTTGCACAACAATATTTTTCTCCAAATGAAATTAATTCTAAAATTTTCCATTTGGAAAACCAATCCCATCCCGCCACGTCATAAGACCCATTTTTTAAATATTAGTTTGAAGGGAGTATTTTAGGCGGGAAAAAATTCTAAATTAATTCTAAATAAGTTTAAAACCCATTTATAAAATATTAAGAAAAATAAGAAAAGTGGATATATAATTACTAATCTTGAGATGAAGATTATGTTTTTGTAACTTTTAATTTATTTTGTTCAAAGTATTAAGTAAGAAGATTGAGTTTATGTATGAAAGAAAAATAAAAAATGATGAGAGAGAGTAAAGTTGACCTGTAGACCCCATTTTGGAAATAAAGTGAAGAAAATTTTGGAAAACATCAAATATGTTGTTTCCAAAAGTTGGAGTATTTGTAGTGTTAATTTTGGAATTATTTCCAAAACAGAATAGTAATTGGAGAATTGGAAAATTTTCCAAAAATTAAACAACCCTTAAATGGCTTGTGCTTTTGAATTTAAACATGAATATGTTTACCATACTGATATTTGATCTTTAATAAACTTAAAATGGGCTATTATTTAGTTTATTAATCTTAACAAAAAAATAACATTAGCATTATTTTTTAATTAAAATAAAATTGATTTAACAATAGTAGTAGTAATTAAAATAAAATTGATTCAACACGAGGAATCTCACTTGAAATGAATAAGATCCCGAACCAAAATTACTAAAATATGCAATAAAATGAAACAAAATAAATAGTAATCAGTAAATAAAGAAAAAGTTCGATTTAAGGTCCGAATTTACTCGCTCAGAATCCTCAATAAATATGAATTCACTTTTAATTTTAAAAAATCAATTAAATGAGCTCATATTAAAATTACACTTATATGTAACGAGAAAATTACACTTATTTTCGTGGATGAGGAAGGATAACAAGAAAATATGCATTGTTTAACTATCGACATTCATCATTGAGAAATGTGATTGAAAGGGCTTTTGGCGTTCTGAATGCTAGATTTCCAATCTTAAAGTCCATTCCAAATTATCCTCTTCATCGTCAGAGGCAAATACCTCTAGCTTGTTGTACACTACACAACTTTATTCGAATGGAAGATAGAGCTTATCAACTATTCACAGAATATGGTACAGAAGGTCAGCAAAATTTAGACGAGAACGAAGCTAATGTGACGCAAGAAGGTATTCAAGTGGATATGTCCCAACAACAACTAATGAATGGCGTTAGAGAAGATATTGCAAATCAATTATGGTCTCATTATAATAATTGTTAGAATATGAAGAAGTAACAATTTAAATTAAGTATGTTTTGAATGTTGATATTTGTGGTATTCACGTAATGAACAAATAATTCAAGACTATTTTATATGTATTTTATTTTCATAAACGGAATTATTATATTTATACTTGATCTTAGGTGAATACGATTTCAAGTTTGTAGTATTCACGTCATGAACAAATAATTCAAGACATGTATTTTATTTTCATGAATGGAATTATTATATTTATATTTGATCTTTAACGTGAATAGATTTAGCATATTTATAAATTATGAGGGTAGAAATGTCCAAAATAACATTGTTTCTTTTTTATGTTAACAATATGGATCGTTTGAGCTAAAAAAAAAAACAAAAAATTTGGAATTTTTTTTTTTGGAAAACTTAAAAAATGGCGTTTCCAGATTTTTCCAAATTTGTAGTGTTAATTCTGGAAAACTGAATAGTAATTGGAGAACTGAAAAATTTTCTGAAAATTTTCCATTTGGGAAAATGTTGCTGTGAAACAGATTTTGGAAATATTTCCAATTTTTAGAAAATTTTCCAAAAATTAAACAACCCTTAAATGGCTTGTGCTTTTGAATCTAAACATGAATATGTTTACCATACTTATATTTGATCTTTAATAAACTTAAAATGGGCTACTATTTAGTTTATTAATCTTAACAAAAAAAATAACATTAGCATTGTTTTTTAATTAAAATAAAATTCATTTAATAATAGTAGTAGTTTTTTTTTTCAAAAAAGTAAGAAATAGTTGTTAGGTGAATACGATTTTGAGTTTTCTAAGGTTGGAAAATGAAGGCTGGAAAACAGAAAATGTACTGTAGCTGTGAAACAGAATTTTGGAAAACAGAAATAATTCCGGAAATAACTCCAGATGGAAAATTTTAGAAAATAGAAATAACTCCAAACAGAATTAATTCCGTTATGAAACGCAGCCTTAGAGATTTATCTGCTTAATATCAAAGATAAAGACCGAATTTATCCCTAACGGTCATTATGGACGTAATTATCGTGATGCTATGAGGGATTTTCTGCTTAACCATTAATGTTATTGGTTCATTCACTATTTTGTACCGTTTTTTCTGTCATAAGTAAGACTCATTAAAAACCAGACGTGTGGTTTTTTTAATATATTTTCTTGAATTACCCAAACAAAGAAAAAAGAAAAAAGAAAAAGGAAAAAACCATCAGACCTTTATCAGACCATTGGACCGTTCACTTAATTTTGAGCCGTTTTTTTAATCAATTAGAACCTAGTGAGATCATTTGGACCTTCGTGGCTAGTCATCTCAGCCCGATAATCCTTAGTCCGTTCATAGTAAGTTAAATTTACCAATTATTAGTTACATTTTTTATTGTTTACTTTTTACTTTCCATCACCTCAAGGCAAAAAGTTATTCATGTTTGAATATTAATGTTGGATATTAATTAAACCAATAATTATCCGAATATAATTTGCTCTATTTTGTAAAGATAAGTTCGAACCATATTGATTAAGAATAGATAATGTTAAGTTTAGGGAAATAGGTTTTCCTTCTCTTCATTAATCAGTAATACACGAGTATATATACAAGCTAACTTTGGGCCCAATAGGCCCAATATACAAGATACGAACATAAGCATATATGTGTCCTAACACCCCCCCTCAAGTTGGAGCATGGAGATCACGAATGCCCAACTTGCGAAGAAGATATAAGAATTGCCTCTTGCCTAACGCCTTGGTAAAGATGTCAGCAAGCTGCTCCGTTGTGGACACGTAGTGAGGCGCTACAATCCCATCTGTGACCGCGTCACGAATAAAATGGCAATCAATCTCAATGTGCTTCGTACGCTCGTGAAGAACGGGATTTTGGGCTATGTGGAGAGCTGACTTACTATCGCAAAAGACATTCATTGCCCGCGGATGATCAACACCGAGACACTGGAGGAGAGTCTTTAACCATTTCAACTCACATGTGATGGATGCCAGGGAACGATACTCAGATTCAGCTGAGGACCGGGAGACCGTGTCCTGCTTCTTTGTCTTCCAAGAGACGGGAGAAGTACCGAGGAAGACGATCCAGCCAGTGAGCGAACGACGAGAGAGAGGGCAGCTCGCCCAATCAGAGTCACACCAGCCTGTCAAGGATAGATCGCAAGAGGAGGAGAGTAAGACACCTTGGCCTGGACTCCCTTTTAAATACCGCACAACGCGCAACGCAGCATCCCAATGCTCTTGGCGCGGGGCGGTCATGAACTGAGCAAGAATGTGAACAGAGTATGTCAAATCTGGTCGGGTAAAAGAGAGATAAATGAGGCGACCAACGAGACGACGGAACCGTTCCGGGTCATCAAGAACAGCACCGGCGGCAAGTGCCAAAGAGTGGTTTTGCTCCATTGGAAAGTCAGCCGGTTTGGCGCCGAGAAGGCCTGCTTCCGTGATAATGTCAAGTGTGTACTTCCGTTGACAGAGAAAAATCCCTGCCGGACTGTGAGCAACCTCAATGCCCAAGAAGTATTGTAGGCGCCCCAAATCCTTCATGTGAAAACATGTGCTCAAATATGTTTTAAAAGCAGAAATAGCGGAAGAGTCATTACCAGAGATAATCAGATGATCAACGTACACAAGGACGTTGAGGAGCACTATGTCTTGCCGTAGAGTGAAGAGAGAGTAGTCTGAATACGACTGGAGAAAACCATAATTCTTCAAAGAAGCCGCTAACTTGGCAAACCAACATCTCGATGCTTGACGCAGGCCGTACAGGGACTTGGTCAGGCGACAAACCTTGTTGGGGGTGTCAGATCCAAAACCAGGGGGCATTTTCATATACACTTCTTCATGCAGATCGTCGTGAAGGAAAGCGTTGTGAACATCCATCTGGTGTAACTCCCAGCGCTTAGCAGCCGCAACAGCCAGAAAAGTTCTAACCGTGACCATCTTGGCAACCGGAGCAAATGTTTCGTTGTAATCAATGCCTTCCACCTGATGGTTACCGAAGATGACCAGGCGTGCCTTAAGGCGTTCAACTGAACCATCGGCATGATATTTGATTTTATACACCCACTTGCAACCGAGTGCCTTCTTCCCAGGCGGCAACTCCTCCACCACCCATGTCTCATTGGCCTCCAATGCGTCGATTTCTTTATGCATGGCTTCGCACCAGCCTGCATCTTGCATGGCCGCACGAAAAGAGCATGGTTCAACACCAGCAATGACAGCTGCGAGAAAGGTACGATGGTGCAATGACAGGTTATCACAATTCACAAATGGTGCTATAGGATAAGGAGTACCTGAGGAGCTGAATGGTTGCGAGGAAGGCGGGGATGGACTCATATTCCGTACAATGTGCGTAACATAATCAGACAACCAACCTGAGGAACGTTTCTCTCGGAAGCCGCGACCTAGTAAAGGTGCATCAGAGGACTCAGCAGCAGCCGGGCCAGTCGATGGTGAAGCCGAGAGCGCACCAGCAGGCTCCGTTGGTGGCACTTCCTCGTCGATAGGGGGAAGGAACACAACGTCCCCCACAACCGGATCCAAACTGTCCGGGCGGTCTTCATTGACCGCGACAACATCTATGACAGAAGGCAAAGCAGCAGGTGAGGCGGTCGAATTCCCGTTGGCAAAAGGGAATTCATTTTCATGGAACACTACATCCCTGGAAATAAGAAAGTCTCCAGTGTCCAGATCATAAAACTTCCACCATTTCTTGCCGTTAGGATACCCAACAAAGATGCAGCGCCGACTGCGAGGGGTGAATTTACCTTGTCGGGAACGTTGATCGTGAACAAAACTCAAGCAGCCGAACACCCGTAGGTCATCTAGATCAGGTAGATCCTCATGTAGCAGTTCAAATGGAGACTTATTGTCAAGGAGGGCAGAGGGAGTTCTATTGATCAAGTGTACTGCAGCAAGAACACATTCCCCCCAAAAGAGAATGGGTAAATTCGCCTGAAACATCAAGGCACGGCCTATATTCAAAATGTGTTGATGTTTTCTCTCAACGCGACCATTCTGTTGCGGAGTACCAACATAAGAGGTCTGAAATAAGATCCCCTGCTCATCAAAATAGTCAAGCATGCATTTGAACTCAGTACCGTTGTCACTACGCACAGTTTTAATAGTGGTGGCAAACTGTCGTTCAATCATTGCAAAGAAAGAGCGAAAGGCTCTAGAGACTTCCGTCTTGTTTCTTAATAAATAAATCCAAACAGCCCTTGAAAAGTCATCAACAATAGTCAAAAAATAAATAGCATCACAGGAAGAAGGAACTGAATGTGGTCCCCACAAATCACAGTGTATCAATTCCAATTTTCTACTAGCTCTACTGTTACTAACAGGAAAACAGCTACGCTTTTGCTTAGCTTTTGGACAAACTACGCAAGTGTCGCTGGACGGCTGAGAACTACTACTACTAGACTGTAAAGCAGGCACTAATTTGACAATCTTCTCAGAAGGATGACCAAGACGACGATGCCACAACTCAAACTCTGTCAACCCCGGTACCGTTACTGCATGCACTGTAGGAACGCCACGGAAATAGTAGAGTCCATCCCGTCGCTCACCCGCCCCAATCAGGCTCCCCGAACGATGGTCCTGTATAGCACACAAAGAAGCAGTGAATGTGATAAAACAGTTAGAATCATCAATTAGTTGTGTCACCGAAATCAAACTGCAGTTAAGCTGTGGAACAAATAAAACATTGATAAGGGTTATGCCACTTGGGAGAAGGACGGAACCCTTTAACGTGGCCACAACACATTGACCATTCGGTAACCCAACCAAGCGAGCATCCATCTGTACGACATCGACGAGACAGTCCAGGTTTCCTGTCACATGATGAGAAGAGCCAGAATCAATAATCCAAGACAAAATAAATAGCTCACCCGTCATACGATCCCCATCCTGACTCTTATGTTTCAGGAAGTGCAGCAGTGACTTCGCTTGGGCTTGGCTAAGATCAACAAATGGGGAATCACCCAGTTCTGTGACTGCATGGGCACGGGCTGGCGTTGCAGGAAAGGGACCAGGAGAGGCGGCATTTGTGGTGGTAGGTGTGACGGGAGTCCTGCGGCCAGAACCACGGCCAGACCCGCTCACTCTGTTACGGTCAGCCCACCAGTCAGGGTAACCGTGTATCTTAAAACAGGAGGTAGTATCATGTCCTTTCTGCTTGCAGTGAGAACAAAAGAGCTTGGACCGATCTACACGGTCTGATGGCAGCCGAGAGCGATCAGCCCTCAACGCGAATGCGTGAACTTCCTGCTCAATTACCTTCTCGCGAGCGATGTGACGAGAGTTTTCTTCCTGAACAAATGCTTGATAGGCTTCATAGAGAGGTGGCTGAGGCTTCTGGGAAAGCAGATTGGCGCGCACTGCGGAGTAGAGATCATCATCAACTCCAATTAGAAATTGATGGAAATATGCCTTATCTTGCTCATTAGCAAGCTTCGCGGAGAGATCGCAGGTACAGAGTCCGCAAAGGCAAGTGGGTAGGGGTTTCAACCGAGTCAATTCATCCCAAAGAGCAACTAACCGATTGTAGTAGTCATCTATCGACTCACCCTTTGATTGTTTGCACAGTGTGATGGAAGCGCGCAGCTGCTGAATCCGTGGACCGTTGGCCTTCATGTACTTGCGCTCCAAAAACAGCCACAAAGGTCGAGCTTCTTCATGATACGGGATGGACGCAGCAACTCTAGCATCCATCGTTCTAGTGAGCCATGAAATAATCATGGAGTTCACGGTTTCCCAATCCGAGATCTTCCTAGCATCGGTGGGCTTCTTGATTGAACCATCAATGAATCCAAATTTGCGGCGCGATTTGAGAGCTAGTGTGATCGCTCTCGACCATGCAACAAAGTTATCGCCCTTTAGAACTGTGTTGGTGATAACGTTTCCAGGTTGATCACCCGAAGAGAGGTAGAAGGGAGATTGAGTTCTATCTTCGGGAGGTTGGGTTTGGTTTTTGTCTGCGCCGGCCATGTCGAGGTTAAAGGCGATTGCAGTAGGCAAATCGCTGAAGCTACGTCAATCGCAGTAGGCGGATCAACGGGAAGAGGGTTGGTTTGTCGATCGCAGTAGGCGAATCAACGTGAAGAGAGTAGGTTTGCTAGGCGGCTTGGCTCCGCTACCATGTTAAGTTTAGGGAAATAGGTTTTCCTTCTCTTCATTAATCAGTAATACATGAGTATATATACAAGCTAACTTTGGGCCCAATAGGCCCAATATACAAGATACGAACATAAGCATATATGTGTCCTAACAGATAATAAGTATCGTTTTAATATTAAAATAATTAAACATGCTAAAATTTAAATAAAAAAGAAAACAATATTCCTCATTGCTTTGAAATGAGTAGCATTAAATATTATAATAGTATAATTTAGAAACTTTAGTTATTAATTAATTTAATAGACATGTAATCATTTCAAAGAGAAGGAGATGGTATCTTTTATGAAAACCAAGATATTTATTTTTTGCACGTTTCGAATAGGTGAGATGTACCCCCTCCGTTTTTATATAATTATCGTTTTTCTAATAAATATTTTTCTCTATTTAATTGTTGCTTTTCGGTTTTTAAAATAACTTTTTTGTATTTTCAATGTCACTTTTGTAGTGACTAAACTAATCCTAAATAATTTTGTAGTAAAAAGGGTAGGTTCATAATTAATAAGAGTACTTTAGCCAAAAAATTATAAATAATTATTATCTAATAATTTTTTTTATCATCGTAAAAATTTGAAAAATGATAATTATATAAAAATGGAGGAGTACTACTTTCGCAAGAGAAAAAAGAATGTACATTGGACTACAAGCTAAAGAAAGTGCTTCGAATTGACAAAAAGACGAAAGTTTTCCCTCAAAAAGAAAGTTAACATTTAGTGTACTTAACAAAAACCCTAGCCATCTTTATATATACAGTTTATTGTGTAGTCTAGAAAGAAAATATAGAGTTTTGATTGTAAATAAAACAATTTAGGGTTTCCTAAGCTATACAAGTTTTTTTATCTAGCAAGTTAAACAATCTCTATAATATAGATTAGGTGTAGAAAATTTGTCGGTTTTGCTCGTTTTTGTTGAACGATTGATTGTGATTGTAAGGTTTTGTAGCGATGAGCCTTGTAGAGTAGTATATGAAAATAGTGTAAGATTATCACATGCAATTTTTTTAGAGTGTGAAAACTGAGAACCAGTGCAATAGGTTAAGATTGTCGTGTTTGAATTGGAGTAGTCTTGTGCGGATTTATTTGTGGTCATAACCAATATGATATAATTAATTATCATAAGAGAAGAATGAATATATAAATTTTGAGAGTTATCGAATTATTATAAAAAATATCGTATGTTTAATAATGTGAGTAAAGTAGGTGTTTATTCGTAATAATTGAAAACAGTGAGGAAATTTGATGGACAACATTTTTTTCATACTGCGAGGTACAATAGGTGTTGTAGCACTAGCTCAGACGTACGCCAGAAATCTTATCGTCGGTCCATGGATAGGCAATTAATTAACCACATGGCTATTGATTCTTGATATGTCATTTCCTTGTACGCAAACATCACACTACATTTCACACTTTAGGGTACATTATTGGTTTTTTTTTTTTAGCAATTATTATTGTTATCATTATTAATTATTGGCTTTTCATAATTATTAATTATTAATCATAATCGACACTAAAAAAGGTGGATCCCACTATGCTTAATTTGCATAATTTTTTCAATTTCTCAAATTTAAATTTAAAACTTAACGAACAAATATCTTACCACTCAACTAAATCAAATATGATAACATTAATATCAATATAATGTAATAATAATAATTAGATTCCTTCCATTCTAGAAAGGCTTCAACCAATAAAGTTTTTTGTTTTGTTTTGAACAATCTTAGACCAATTAAGATATGAATTGGAATGCACTAAAGCCCAACCCTAATTTCCATTATCTTCCGATCAGCCCACCTAACAATTGGGCCCAATTAGGTCCATTCATGATCCATCTCAATAAAATACTATGAAACCTCAAACTACAATACTAAGGCTGCGTTTCACAACGCAAAATTTCTGCTTTTGCAAAACAGTAAAAAAATTTACAAAAATGAAAATTATGTTTCACAGCTACAATACGTTTCCAGCTTTCATTTTTCAGCCTTAAAAAATTCAAAATCGTATTTACCTAACAATTATTTCTTATTTTTTTGAAAAACAAAAGCTACTATTTTTGTTAAATCAATTTTATTTTAATTAAAAAATAATGCTAATGTTTTTTTGAAAATAAAAACTAAATAGTAGCATATTTTAAGTTTGTTAAAGATCAAATATAAATATGTTAAATATATTCATATCTAAATTCAAAAGCACAAGCCATTTAGGGGCTGTTTAATTTTGAAAAATTTTTAGAAATTTTCCAAAAAGTTAGAAAAAATTTCAAAATATGTTTCACACCAACATTTTACTAAATGGAAAATTTTCAGCAAAACATTACAAAACAGTTTTTCAGAATTAACACTACAAGTTTAGAAAATTTTGCAAACGCCATATTTGAAGTTTTCCAAATTTTCCTAAAAAAACAAATTCAGCTCAACCGATCCATATTGTTAATCTAAAAAAGAAAAAAATGTTATTTTAGATATGTCTACCCTCGTAATTTTGATATGCTAAATCTAGTCATGTTAAAAATCAAATATAAATATAATAATTCCGTTCATGAAAATACAATACATATAAAATAGTCTTGAATTATTTGTTCATGACGTGAAAACTACAAATTTGAACATTCAAAACATATTTAATTTAACTTGTTACTTCTTCATATTCTAACAATTATTATAATTAGCTCATAATTGATCTGCAATATCTTCTCTCACCGCCATTCATAAAAAATGTAAACATTTCCAAAAAAAATGTAAAAAATCCAAAAAATTGTAAAAATTCCGAAAAAAATGTAAAAACTCTAAAAAAAAATTAATCTAAAAAAATGAAAAAAATTGTAAAAACTAATTAATTAATCTAAAAAAAATTTAAAAATCCAAAAAAAATAAAAAATTAGGAAAAATGTAAAAATAACCAAAAATAAGTTAATTAATCTAAAAATTCAGAAAAATTGTAGAAATCCAAAAAAAATTAATTAATCAAAAAATTCCAAAAAAATTGTAAAATCCAGAAATTAATCTAAAAATCTAGAAAAATGTTAAAAATCTAAAATAAAATTAATTAATCTAAAAATCCAAGAAAATGTAAAAAATTAATTAATTATACATTTTTACATTTTTTTGGATTTTTAGATTATTATTATTTTTTTGGAATTTTACATTTGGTTTGTGAATTTTCACATTTTTTTTCGATGTTTTACAATTCTTTTTGGAATTTTTACATTTTTTTAGATTTTTAGATTAATTAAATATTTTTTAAAAAAATTTACATTTTGTTTCTGGATTTTTAGGTTAATTAAGTTTTTTTTGGGAATTTTTACAATTTTTACGTTTTTTTTTAATTTTTTATATTTTTTTTGAATTTTTTAATTAAAGTCAACGGTCTGTTAGTTTGACTAACAGAAACTACACTTTTGTCGTTGAACCTTGGTAAGGGGGAGGTTGAATAGAGTTTTTAAAAGCCAGAGGAGGTTTCTGTTTTTCGCCTTAGTATAGGGCGCCTTTTTAGAGGTTTCTGTTTTTCGCGTTAGTACATGGGGTTTTTTTACTGTATGATATATTGAATTATCAACCGAATTAATGTTAATGTTTGTAATTCCAATGTTCCAAGATTATATTTTTACTTATTTAGTATTTATTAAACTAATGTTTGTATGTAATTCGATATTACCATAATACCGTACCGAAATTATTGAGAGTATTGGTTAATTAATTTTCCAATAAATATTTATATAATTTTATTCGTATGAATTTAATTAGGAGTATTGATTAATTAAAATAATTGGAACATTGGAATCAATTTACCAGGATTAATTTTAGATAAATATCAATTATGAAGTATTTTTAGCACAATTTTCCATTTTGCAAAGCTAAAAAAAGGTGTATCTTTAGCCATATTTATTCTTATTTGTTTAGGATGTATGAAGTTATTTGTTTTAAATCGAGTTTGTATTTATTTCATAATGTAACTTTCGATAATAATATGATCAAAAATGTTATTCATTACAATGTTAAATATTGAATTTTACTCCTATGATTTTAATTAGGAGTATTAGTTAGTTAAATATCAATTATGAAGTATTTTTAGTACAATTTATATCAATTTATATAAATTATACATAAATTACGAGGGTATACATGTTTAAAATAACTTTATTTTTTTTATTAATAATATGAATTTATTGAATTAGAGTAAAAAAAAAAATTAGAAAATGTTTGCAAAACAGGATATTTTGCAAAATTTTTGCTGTGAAACAAGGAAATTTTTTCGGTTTACAAATTTTTGAGAAAATTTTGCCTGTGAAACAGCACCTAACCTTTTCAGTTCAATACCCGCGCCCTCTTCCCTACTTCCGGCCAAACCAAGTCATCTTTACCTCAACTGACTCATTCTCAGCGCTCAAAACCAAATACTAATGGAAGAAGAAGATGACACTCTGTTACGGCGCAATGGTTCAGATGTTGAGGTTTCTCTTCTCGATTACTCTGTCGACAATCACTTCAAAGCAATGGACGTAATTTCGCACCTCTGCAAAGAGGCCGGGACCGATTCTCTTGACGAAACCGAAATCCAGCGCTTCTCTTCCTCCGTCACCTTCTTAAAGTTGGTAATCCTTACATCGTGTTTATTTTCCTATTAATTATCATGTCGTTGTGCTGATTTCGGTTGTAATTGGGGATTTTAGAGAATGGAAGCATTATACATATGAACCGAGAACTGTTAGGTTTTCATGTGGAACTGAAGCTCCGCTGCAGAATGCTGTGACCGGCGACGTTAGCTTACCTCAATTCTCATCTGCAGCTGTTCCCAAGGTAAAACCATTTTTGCTGTCTATTTATTCTGTTTTGAGTTAGGTGTGCTGACATTTTGGTTTGTGCGATTTCGCAGAAGGAAGGTCTGTCTGGAGATCCTATGTCGGTGAAATCAAGGTATGAATTGGATTACTTTTGTGCATAATGTTGTGCTGGTAGTTAATGTTGTGTGGCTTTTACTTGATCACATCTTGTTATATTATGCAGTACAGATTTTGTTATGTATGTTGGAGGCTTGGTTTGGGCGCTGGATTGGTGTCCTAGACTGCATGAGGATCCTGATTGTCCATTCAAATGTGAGGTATTCATTTTCTTTCACTATCTTCCATTGTTATGTTAAAAACTTTATCCTGAGTCCACAATTTCTATGTTCTACCCTTTTGTTGCTTTTTCGCGCAAGGTACAGTGCTGTTATAAGATTGCAAAGTCTTTTAGAAAAAACTTATAAAGTACGTTTTTATTTTTTGATACTTTTTTTCCGGACAGTCATTTTTGTTCCTATATTTGCATGACTTCTTTTGGGACAAGTTATCAGTTATACCATGCTACAGCTTTATAATCATAGTGGCTGTGTCGTGTCCTGCATGGTCTATTTCCAGTTTGTTGCTGTTGGTGCCCATCCCCCTGGATCTTATTATCACAATATTGGTGCTCCACTTACTGGCAGAGGTGTTGTTCAAATATGGTGCGTTTTAAATGTCAATAGGGATGAGGAAGCAGCTAAATTAAGATGTGATAAATCATTAAGTAAGCCAGTAGGAAGACCAAAGAGGCAAACAGTAGATTCCAATAAAAATGAAGTCAAAAAGGAGATTTCAAGGCCAAAAGGACGGCCTAGAAAGAATCAAACAGAAGATTCCAGCAATAATGAAGTCTCAAAAATCTCAAGGCCAAGGGGACGACCTACAACGAAACAAACCGTAGATTCTCAAAATAATGAAGCCACCAAGGAGATTTCAAAGCCAAGGGGACGGCCTGAGAAGAAGCCAGTAGAGGAACCTCTTGATAATTTGGATTGCAACGACCAGCATGTTCAAGCTCTTGCAGTTCAGTACCCAGAAGATTCTTCTGAATTGCTTGCTATAGAAGGGGTTTCCGCGAATACCCAGGTAATGGAGATACCAGAAAACAAGGCCAGAAAACGAAAAAAGTCCACCAAAGCAGACCCTCCAGTTATTTTGCCTATGAATACCCAGGTAGTGGACATACCAGAAAACAAGGCCAGAAAACGAAAAAGGTCCACCAAAGCAGACCCTCCCCAGGTAGTGGACATACCAGAAAACAAGGCCAGAAAAGAAAAAAAGCCCACCAAAGCAGACCCTTCGGTTATTTTGCCTATGAAAATCCCTGTGCGTAGAAGATCGAAAAATATGGCGAAATCTAGGATTAATTATGATAATGCTGCATGTCTACCATCATGGAATCAAAGTGAGCATGAAGTGTATTCTTCTATGGGCCACCCAGTTCCTGAGAACTTAGTGCAGGGTCCTCTACCACTATTGAATCAAAGCGAGCATGAATTCTCTTCTTCTATGAGCCACCAAGAACATGATGAGAACTCAGGGCAGGGTCCTCTACCTAATAGGGTGTCAGATAATGTCCCCTCGGATATTAACTTTGCTTCTACTTCTATCCCAAAAGATGTCACTTTACCAAGAGTCATGCTATGCCTAGCTCATAATGGAAAAGTTGCATGGGATGTGAAATGGCGGCCTTGTGATGTTTCCATTTCCAAATGTCAGCATCGGATGGGTTATCTTGCTGTCTTGCTAGGAAATGGGTCTCTGGAAGTGTAAGATATGCTTCACTTAAGATTTGTGCTATAAGTTGGTTTTGATACATTTCTTCCATCTCAATTAAGGAACATATAGTTTCAGGGTTTGCACTTAATGCAGGAGAAGGGTTGACTTCTCTATGACCCAGAATTTTAAACATTTGAATAAGTGATAGGATATAAATTTGAATGAGATATTACTATCAAATTATTTGAACTCAATATGAAAGACTAGCAGAATATGGAGTTCAAAATAGAACTTTTCTGAAAAGTAAGATGATTGAACTTGATCGTTCCAGTAATTCCAATGACAGTAAATGCAAAGTAAGTAGATGATGCCAAGGTGAAGGTTGGGCAAGGATCTGTTTAGTCCATTCTGTCATTATTCCAATGTGGCATCCTCATCTCATGGCCTTGCTTGACCAATGTAGGTGGGATGTTCCTCTTCCTCACACAATAAAATCAATTTATTGTTCTTCTCGGGTAGAAGGTACCGATCCTCGCTTTGTAAAACTGGAGCCAGTATTCAAATGTTCGATTATAAAATTTGGAGGACAGCAAAGGTAATCTAGTTGTTTAAACTCTGTCTTCTTGTTTTGGTTGACTAAAAGAGATTTACTTGCTCTAGCTTTACACTCCTCATGCTTTACTTGTACAATATTAGCATTGGATACACATCTGTTTGTCTTGGTTGAAGCTTCAAACAGTGTAGTACACTCTGACAGGGTTTGGTTGAGAACCTGATTTTGTAGCATCTTTTTCTTGCCTCTAAATAGAAGACTCTAGCTGCTAATAATACACACACCTTTCTTTTGTAGCATTTCTTTAACTGTGGAGTGGTCAACCTCACACCCCTATGATTGTTTGCTTGCTGGATGTCATGATGGAACGGTAATATGCCACTTAATCTTGTTTCTTGTTGCCATTATAATTGTTAATTTTGTGGCTATCAAATATGTAAAGTTTGCATCAATAGATTAGAGGCAGTATCATGCTTTTGCATACTGAAGAAGTATGAGATGTGCACGTCTTATGCATGTGTCTATACGAGTTTACCTCAGATGCACCAGGCCCATGCACTCTGTAAAAAATGTCTTTGATGTAATCTCTGGTAGTTTTGTATCAGAACTAAGGAGGTTTCTGGATGATGCATAATAGCTCCCAAAACTCTTCTGTATCTGATTGATTGAGAACTATGCTAGGGTGATGTGGATAAGATTAGGAACAATTAGGGATTGGTTGTGACTTTTAAGAAGTGGGTAAAATGTAGCATGGGATTGAGCTTAGGTTATCTCTGTATCTGAGTTAAACTTTAATAAAAGTAGTTTCATTTTTTGGGCACAACATTCTGAACAGTGTGAATTATAGTGAAGATGTGAGTTAGGGAAAAAGAGAGCAGAAAATAGGACCGAAGTGTAACTGACAACTTTTCAGCTGCAAAATTCTTTTTAAGAGATTGTTTTTTGGTAGACTCTTAAAATCTCAACTAATATCATAGTCCTACAAAGTATAGATAAAAAAAATGTTGATTATCAAGAAGGAAGCCTTGAGATACAAACATTTGACCCTACTAAGTGCGAGAATGATGTTTTAGGACCCATGCTTCAGTTTCATGAGCATTATCTTATTGTACTTTTATGGTGACCTGAATTCTAGTTAATAGAAACAGGAAAAGTAGAAAGAAGAGACATTCTTCACAAATGGAAATTGGAATAATATAGATAAGAATTCCATTATATTTTCATTTTAGATCCTTAAGGATGCCCTGTAGGTGTTGAATCTATGACTGGTCTCTGGATTCTAAAAGGATTACTTCTACCATGGCATAACTGTTGCATTCCTTTTTTCAGGTTGCTTTGTGGAAGTTCTCTGCTAATGGAACATGTGGTGGTAGTGACTAGTCTTTCTTTTCTGTTTTATTCTATTTTCTTTCTATCTATACTGCAAGAGGCTTGGTATTGTGATGTAAAATACTTTTCAGTGTTTACTGCAATATAAAGTGATTTCTTTCATTATTACTAATGTTAAATGCAGATACAAGGCCCTTTCTTCGTTTCATCGCAGATACATTTCCTATTAGAGCTGTTGCATGGGCCCCAGTTGACAGGTTGGTGATCTTTGATGGTTGGTTGTGCTATGCTTCCCAGTTATTTATCCAGTCTGCTGTTGCTAGGGTCAAAGTATGTTTTAGACCGTCCCTACAGCATTGCTATCTTTATTATTTATAAAGGTTTGCCGGTGTTCTAGATATTTTTTCAGGAACAGCAAACCCAGGTCCCTTAGGCATCTCGGGCATACTCATCGGATTAATTTCAGATTTGTAATTTTTTTCCAGAAAATAATGTTTTACAAAGTTATAGCTCTCATTCACTTTGGTATGTGATGCATTTGCATGCCATAGATGGATAATAAAGGTATGATTGAGAACATGATAAACAACCTTTTGCATTCCGAATTTCTTATGCTTTAGCGTAATATTCATTAACCTTTCTCAACATATTCTTGAATGTATGCCATTAGCATACCACAAAGCTGTACATTTTAGAAAAAAAAGATAAGTTTGTGATCCTTACCATCTTAGCTACAACCAGCAATTGCTCTGTGGTTTGAATCAATAGAATCTTCCTTTGTGGTAGATATATAAAAAGGCAAAACAACATGCCATGGCCCGTGGACAAATTAACTGTCAGAAAAAAACATTTTCCTGTGCTCTTAGTTCTGATATATGATATCCCACTTTTGGTCTATTGCAGTGATCATGAGAGTGGAAATGTTATCCTCACTGCGGGACATTTAGGCGTAAAGTTTTGGGATACTCGGTAAATGTGATGTGTTTCTTTTGGTTTCTAATTACGTGCTTATTGTTTTGATGTGTGGGGGTTCCCACATATTTTATCGCACTTGATTTAAGAAGGTTTAATTGTTATAGAGAGGGTTTTTTAATGATATTTTACGAACACCATGACTAGGTCAGTTATGCAACAGTCAGTATTAGACAAAGTGTAATTTCACATGTATTTATCTTGACATTCTTAAACTTTGCAGTTTCCTTTTGACTGGATTCTCAATGTTGATTTCCATGCATTTGTTTTGCTAGAGTGGGCAGGGAAATACTGCCAAGTGTTTAATTTACTTGGTGAGGTCTCAATGTGGAATTCTATGTTTTGGTTTTGCAGGGCAAAGTGCTAAATTATTTGTATGCACGGACACAACCAATAGATTTTTCTATACCTGTGGCATTCATAGTCTACCTTTAATGTGCAGTGTTATTGTTATTAATTTTCACTCTGGAAAATAAATGTTTGTGGTTGTTGTCAGCGATCCCTTCCGACCTTTGTGGAATCTTCAACCAAATCCAAGATACGTATGCAGTGTGGATTGGCTGGCTAATCCAAGGTATTCTACTCTGTCTGATTGGTTGGACACGGGTTTAGGTGGGTCAATATGGATAATATGTTTACCTGCTTTTTCATGCTTTGTGCTTTCAGATGTATTCTTCTATCCTTTGATGATGGAACAATGAGACTGCTCAGCTTGTCGAAGGCTGCATATGATGCCCCTGTCCATGGGAAAACTTCAGTTGGGCCAAAAGGGATCCATATGATTCATGGTTCCTCGTATGCTACATGGAGTGTTCAGGTGTCGAGACTAACAGGTGTCCCCTTTATACTTTCATTGGCTCATATTATCCAATTATCCA